>OX381709.1:28539481-29824686 GCA_947462335.1 Harmothoe impar | reverse complement strand
GGGGGGGGGGGGGGGCAGGTTTATACACCTCGATGAAATTGTCAGTTTTTATGAATGATGGCGCATATATAGACACATGTTTATTGGAATTGTATAGAAAAGAAATGTTCTAGACAAGCTCTTTACACGTCCAGCTTTAGTGAATTGCAGTGATGCTGAACTATTATTTGCCAATGGGAACATAGGTTAAGACGTGGTTATTTACCTGTGTTTTGCTGTTGTATTTTGCAGACAAGGAAGCTGAGAGGATGTCTCTAGCTGCCAGGTTCCCCGTCGCCGATTGGGACAACGCCAAGGAGTACTTCAAAAGGAAGACTGATGACGACAACAAGAACGCGTCACTGTAGGCGGAGATATAGGACAGTGCATCTTGGAGAGAAACAACATAAGATTGCCTGCAGGCGTAGTAGCTTAAGACATCTAGTAACAGGCATCGTGCATGTATTAGAAGACATTTTTGGCCACAACTATGGATATGGTTGCAAATAGTTACTTCAACTAATTGAGATGTTCTAAATATAAGGCGTTCTCAGACACCACTATGAAGAGACAACTGCTGAAATGTCAATGTCACGAACAAATATGATCTAATACTTGAACCATATCAAGGAATATAAAGACATGTAATGTGAAGGTTAACATAATTACATATAGTACCTATATGTATTCTCGTGTATATAAATGTTTGAAACCACCTTATCAATACAGCAATAGTTTGTATTGCCTGTTTGCACGGTTTGTGAAGTGTAACATTTGTATGCACCATTTTAAGATATGCGAGATTATGGATAGGTGGTAGAGAAACATGTAATAAATGAAACCATAGAAAAGAACAAGACCAGTGTTAACAAGGAAGCGCCATAAAAGACGGAATCTCACTATCTTTGTGCCATTCACAGACGGAAAGCCTGAACGTTTAAGTCAGAAAAACACATGAAGAAAGTTTAAAACTTCGTATTGTATGAGCATAGTTCAAAACATTCCTATTGTTTTCTCAATCTTAAGTATAGCATATTACAGTATGATAACAACCATGAAAACCGTTTTGAACATGCACACCTAACCAAATGAATCCCATCTATGTGTCTCAGGATTATTTTTTCTCATCCATTAGAATGACAAAGTGGAAGTTATTACAGTCACATAATCTGCTGTTTTAGAGTGGTTACTATATTTATCATTTCTAGAGTGTATCACTAGTCACTTTATGTATTACAACAGGGTGACGTGAATGTAAGTGGTGTTGGTGTGGACATTACAATGTTACATTGACTGTAATTCTGTAGGGGGAATCTTATTGACACATTTTGTTCTTGACTGTTTGTCCTATTGTATGACATCTGTATACAGTGTGTTATTAATTGTACTGGACGTCAGAGTAAAAGTGATGGTACTGTTTGTTACTGCACATGATACATGCAATGTAGGTAAACATGTACATAGATACTATGACATAACCATACCTTTTTACGTAAAACCCACCAATCATGTATTACTAATATAGTATACATGTAAGTGTCACACACATTACATTTTCTCATTTTGTATTAGGATGTTAAGCCGACCGTGAACAAGGTACTCAGAAATGGATGTGTACAAATTCAGTAACAGTAACTATCTAGCCACACCAGACAATAATGCCTTCCTGTGCCAAATGTCCACTGATGTAATAACACTAGTGAGTGGATATTTGTTTTTCATGATGACACCCTTTAGTCATATTTCTAATGACGCCACAGCCATAGACAATTAATACTATGTCCCATTTTCCATTTTATCAGGACTCAAATCAGCATATCTAGTCAGCTTTATTTAACTCATGCCTGTATATGTGACTAATAGTCTATAGACTAGTATATCTAATGTCATGTGATATCTAGCATTGCTCATGTTAGGTCACCTATGTTTTATGGAAAATAACTATTAGATACTGTATAGCAGACTACCAGATAAAGGTGCTGTATCTATTACTTCAATGTCATGGGCAGATATGCCAATCCGTGGTCTAAAGAATGAAACATGTCATGTCATATAAGTCTATACTACATAAATTTACAACCTAATCATTGACCAGCAATAACATGTAACTAGTGACAGCAGCAAGTATATAAAACGTAGCATGGATGCCCCAACGTAGTATTCCCACTTTTGAACAAATGTCTATCCACTATTATCACCCTTTGTTATTCCATGGCTGAAGAGGGAAAGAACAAGCTCCTCATTGGAGAATAATTTAGACGCATAAAAGCTCAAACTGCTGTATCTATTGTTCTGACCAAACAGAATCAAATAATGCAAAATCCAAACAGTTTACATTTACCCAATGACAAACCACATCAGTATTTTCATTGGAGTGCAGAACTGTTGAGAACCTTTGGTGTCATTTACTGTACTTCCATAGCAATGATATAACTGTGACGTCACAAAAGTCAGTGGTTTCATAGGTCAGCTATACAAACTCACTAGTGACCCCCTACCCCCCCCCCCCCCGCTCCCTACACAAACACACCAGCCACCATATCAGCCTACATGCTTCAATAATGCAGTGGTGTTGATGGGATGGAACGTGAGGGAAGGCAAGCCTGTTATAATATGCAAAAACCTCGTGCTGTTCTATCGATTCTGCCCTCGCGACTGACAGTTCTTTTTACAAATGCACTAATTATGAATTTCTACTCTGAGCCAACAACAATTTGTCGGCATTAAATAATGAATAGGTGTGACTCTCTGAGCAAGGACACGTAAACTGTAGCACATATTTGACCGACTCAGCAGGGTAAAGGAGATGTTATTTAGTTTTATTTGACTATTACTATATTATCATTTCCCATGTCCTTGCCTTACCATCTTTAAAACTCCCACATATCTTGGAGTTTGTGATAGCTCAGTTGCCATTCTGTTGCCTTTACACTAAACCTTACTGGGTTGTTCTGTGACCAAAGTTCTTGAATGCACATTTCTATTTTCGTTAGGCTTTTTACACAAAGAATGTTATTTTGATGATAATTAATACGACATGTATACTATCCTTGATAATAAGATAGGCTTTTAGCATTCCTTGTATCGTAGTAGTGTTTTGTGTAGTGTTGTCTGTCTTCTTGCATGTGTTCTTTTATCTGAAACAGTTGGAATCCATTTCATATTATTAGAGGTTATACTTTAGATGTGATGAATAAGCGTATTGTATTGGACCATCCATATAAATGAAAAAGGCATTTCGACGTATCCGAGTTTATTGTTGCTACCGATAAATGGAGGCCATTTAATTTATTTTACTCATGAGGGTATACGTACATAAATAGCTTTAGTAATGGACTGCATAATGGCCTTATATATTGCTTATTAGACTGCATGACTGTTATATAGGCCTATAACTAATCTAGCACCATCAATATGTATACTGGTATATCGCTTGTCTTTAGTATGATATTAACACAGAGTGTTGCTGTACTTTGCCTTGTGCCTTCAGTTTCTACTGCTAAGACTTCTTTGTGATTTTTGTGTCATTGTATGTACTATTATAAAATTCCTAGAAGTTGGCATCAATCAAGTAGACTCTGAAAGGTTTTGAAACCCTCGTTATTTAAAGTTGGGCTATGGCCTTCACTTTCTACAACATCGAGCCATGTGTGTGGTACAACTCCTAGGTTACTTGTAAATTAATCCATCATCATCGTCATTGTACCGTTTGTACATATAACATTGGGCTTGTCACTATGAAAATGCTTGCATTGACCTTTGCCAATGTGTAATTCCATCTTAGTGAAGTCCATATATTAGAACAAAGTCCTGAATACATTCATGCAAGGACTAATCAACACGTTTATGACTAATGAAGGTGAAAGCCATATCACAACTTTTAGTTTGATGTGACTTAGAACGGCCCGACCTGACCTTATAATACCACCTCCATGATTTCATAGAACGTGTCAATCATCCCCTCAACGTGACACAGTAATCGTTACAATCTGTACAAATGTCATTCAACATTATTCCATCCAACCTATTTATATGCTGTCTCTGTTGAATGGTCATGTCGTGCCGGGACAGGTTGCATCATTACTATAAATTGGACATAAAACCTGAAAATCAATGGTTCCATTTCCAGTTATGTGCAAGAGGTTCCTATATTCACTTCTATATCAACGTATGAAGTCATGTAGTAACTTGTGCACTTGTTTATGTACTTGAACAGGTTTGCCCTGCTTTGTAACCAATTTTTGGTGGAAATAAAATACCTTTCTCAGAAAGAACAGTCGTCATTGTCGTTATTGAACTTAGAATCCGTGCTAAGGGGACATGCCAGATATGACTCATTTCTCTCTAAATATGAAATTGTCTTCTATGGGTGGGGGACCCCTTTGTGGATATATGTGTGTGGGGAGGGGGGCACACATTTTTCTCTTTCGATTTCGACTGTGGTCTTTACTCGTAGATCTTGCAGTACCTGCCGGTTTATGTATCATTTCATAAACCGTTGAATACCAAAAACCGCAGAGGACTGCTGTACAACCCAATATAATAATACCAGTTCCGAAACTGAATTTCGGTATATACCCTTTCTAACACACAATAGTTACTTCCGATTATATCCATTACATTCTATTCTATGATTAATGGCATCTTGTCTACTCATACACTTACACCCTGCACATGTGTACATAATGAGGATAAGGCACGCATACGGTGGCTGCAGATGGGTCAAAAACGACCTGGCGACCTTGGCTGTTTTGAAGGCGACTTTCGACCTAAGGCAATAATAAAAGCGACCTGGCGACTTTTGGACAATATTGACAATAGGTTAAAGGGTCCAAAAAAAGCGACTTTTCGACCTGAACCCCTTAATTTCGGCGACTTTCCGACCTGAGGGGGGGACCCCTCTGCACCCCCCATACGGGCTGTAAATGTAACAAGGCACACACAGGGTGTACAGGTAATGAGGAAGAGGCACACACAGTGTGTACAGGTAATGAGGATGAGGCACACACACTGTAGGATATGATGAGGCACACATACAGAGGTACAGGTAATGGGGATGAGGCACACACAGGGTGTACAGGTAATGAGGATGAGGCACACCACAGGGTGTACAGGTAATGAGGATGAGGCACACATACAGGGTGTACAGGTAATGAGGAAGAGGCACACACACAGGGTGTACAGGTAATGAGGATGAGGCACACATACAGGGTGTACAGGTAATGAGGAAGAGGCACACACAGTGTGTACAGGTAATGAGGATGAGGCACACACACTGTAGGATATGATGAGGCACACATACAGAGGTACAGGTAATGGGGATGAGGCACACACAGGGTGTACAGGTAATGAGGAAGAGGCACACACACAGGGTGTACAGGTAATGAGGATGAGGCACACATACAGGGTGTACAGGTAATGAGGAAGAGGCACACACACAGGGTGTACAGGTAATGAGGATGAGGCACACATACAGGGTGTACAGGTAATGAGGATGAGGCACACACAGTGTGTACAGGTAATGAGGAAGAGGCACACACACAGGGTGTACAGGTAATGAGGATGAGGCACACATACAGGGTGTACAGGTAATGAGGAAGAGGCACACACACAGGGTGTACAGGTAATGAGGATGAGGCACACATACAGGGTGTACAGGTAATGAGGATGAGGCACACACACAGGGTGTACAGGTAATGAGGAAGAGGCACACACAGTGTGTACAGGTAATGAGGATGAGGCACACACACTGTAGGATATGATGAGGCACACATACAGAGGTACAGGTAATGGGGATGAGGCACACACAGGGTGTACAGGTAATGAGGAAGAGGCACACACACAGGGTGTACAGGTAATGAGGATGAGGCACACATACAGGGTGTACAGGTAATGAGGAAGAGGCACACACACAGGGTGTACAGGTAATGAGGATGAGGCACACATACAGGGTGTACAGGTAATGAGGAAGAGGCACACACAGTGTGTACAGGTAATGAGGATGAGGCACACATACTGTAGGATATGATGAGGCACACATACAGAGGTATAGGTAATGGGGATGAGGCACACACAGGGTGTACATGTAATGAGGATGAGGCACACACAGGGTGTACAGGTAATGAGGATGAGGCACACATACAGGGTGTACAGGTAATGAGGATGAGGCACACACACAGTGTGTACAGGTAATGAGGATGAGGCACACATACAGAGGCACAGGTAATGAGGATGAGGCACACACACAGGGTGTACAGGTAATGAGGATGAGGCACACATACAGGGTGTACAGGTAATGAGGAAGAGGCACACACAGTGTGTACAGGTAATGAGGATGAGGCACACACACTGTAGGATATGATGAGGCACACATACAGAGGTACAGGTAATGGGGATGAGGCACACACAGGGTGTACAGGTAATGAGGAAGAGGCACACCACAGGGTGTACATGTAATGAGGATGAGGCACACACACAGGGTGTACAGGTAATGAGGAAGAGGCACACACACAGGGTGTACAGGTAATGAGGATGAGGCACACATACAGGGTGTACAGGTAATGAGGAAGAGGCACACACACAGGGTGTACAGGTAATGAGGATGAGGCACACATACAGGGTGTACAGGTAATGAGGAAGAGGCACACACACAGGGTGTACAGGTAATGAGGATGAGGCACACATACAGGGTGTACAGGTAATGAGGAAGAGGCACACACAGTGTGTACAGGTAATGAGGATGAGGCACACATACTGTAGGATATGATGAGGCACACATACAGAGGTATAGGTAATGGGGATGAGGCACACACAGGGTGTATAGGGAATGAGGATGAGGCACACCACAGGGTGTACATGTAATGAGGATGAGGCACACACACAGGGTGTACAGGTAATGAGGATGAGGCACACACACAGGGTGTACAGGTAATGAGGATGAGGCACACACACAGGGTGTACAGGTAATGAGGATGAGGCACACACACAGGGTGTACAGGTAATGAGGATGAGGCACACACACAGGGTGTACAGGCAATGGGGATGAGGCACACACACAGGGTGTACAGGTAATGAGGATGAGGCACACACACAGGGGGTACAGGTAATGGGGATGAGGCACACACAGGGTGTACAGGTAATGGGGATGAGGCACACACAGTGTGTACAGGTAATGAGGATGAGGCACACACAGTGTGTACAGGTAATGAGGATGAGGCACACATACTGTAGTATATGATGAGGCACACATACAGAGGTATAGGTAATGGGGATGAGGCACACACAGGGTGTATAGGGAATGAGGATGAGGCACACCACAGGGTGTACATGTAATGAGGATGAGGCACACACACAGGGTGTACAGGTAATGAGGATGAGGCACACACACAGGGTGTACAGGTAATGAGGATGAGGCACACACACAGGGTGTACAGGTAATGAGGATGCGGCACACACACAGGGTGTACAGGTAATGAGGATGAGGCACACACACAGGGTGTACAGGCAATGGGGATGAGGCACACACACAGGGTGTACAGGTAATGAGGATGAGGCACACACACAGGGGGTACAGGTAATGGGGATGAGGCACACACAGGGTGTACAGGCAATGGGGATGAGGCACACACAGTGTGTACAGGTAATGAGGATGAGGCACACACAGTGTGTACAGGTAATGAGGATGAGGCACACACAGTGTGTACAGGTAATGAGGATGAGGCACACACACAGGGGGTACAGGCAATGGGGATGAGGCACACACACAGAGGTACAGGTAATGGGGATGAGGCACACATTCAGGTTGGCCGTATGTAACTAGTGTCTGTTACTGTCATCAATAATTGTTGAATTACGTTCATGGCTGCGTGCGGGGCTCCACCCCTGTGCACCACCCCTACCTATGCCCCGAAAGAAGTTGTGCCAAATTTACACATGGCTCCCACCCAGTGAGTATTTTAGGCAGCAAACATCAAGGTGAACGTCTCCACCTTGAGGTTTCCTTTGGCATATTTAAGACAAAGTGTGGCCACTTTCAGACAGGCGTCGTTCGAAGATTTCCTCTGTGTGCATGATGTGCTCCCAGTAATCTGTACATTCTGTGCAGATACGTACACTGGCTAATGCGAGGATCAATGATAAAAATGATAAAAGTCTATCATGGATTCAATGTAAAAAACATCAGAAGGCGCTTCGTTTTCATCTGTTTCCTGCTTAAAATGAGACAGAGCATTTGGTCAGATTGTAAGCCCCAAGCTGCAGCCCAGTTATGATCTCCTGGCATGCTACTCATAACCTGCAGGATGGCTTCAAGGTCGCTGGACTGCTGCCAAGGTCAGGGTGAACCCACCAGATGGACACCATCGGGGGCCGCAGCCTCGGTCTGACTCCACAACACCCTAACCCACTTACGGCTGACCACATGACCTGGCCGCCCGTCACGTGACCGTCTAATTAGCAGACCATGCCCCATAAAGCTGCAGATCGGTGGTGGGGGTGGGGTGGGGGCACGGTAACACAGGGGTTTATGTACACATATTAGTTAATAAATAATACACAGTCAATTGTTAAGGGATCCGCAGCGTAGGACAAGCTGCCCAGTTGGATGTGTGGGAATCTCCACTAGTGCACTGAGCTGCTCTGCGTCCTTCAGAACACTTGTCTTGGTAGTCTATTGTAGTTGTATACATAATTAACACCATTACCCATAGCATGTGTTGTAGTCACAACACCACCTAACAAGTTTTTCAACACCTCCTGCAGATTGAAACCCTGCTTCACAGGGAATAGATTTACATACATGTCATTCCTTGGGGAATCGGCATCCCCAGAAGCGTATATTGGGAGTGACTACTGAAGTCCAACTGTGTTACCATTGCCTTGTTTATTCATTCAAATACATGTAGAGTACTCTATCTTGATGTACTTGCCCGATATTATTTGGATGGCACAATTATAGAAAGTCTTCGCCTGAGATATACATATTGTATATGTATGTATGTATCGAGGACAAGTATGTAAGTAGTATACATACTTGTGGACTTGACCCAGGGTATGCCCATCTGGTGCACCAAGACAGTTATCCCATTACATATTATGATATATACCCGATTTCAGTGAATAGGGAAAAGTTATCACAGCTAAATACCCTAGTCGATATGGCATGCGTGTATTAATGCGTGTATCTAAGGCCTGAAGGGGTGGTGTCCTGTGTTGGTGGGCAGCACACCTGAGTGCCTCCTCCTGCACCCAACCACCCAGGCAAACATGCTCCAGCCCCCTGGGAACCAACCCAGGAGGGACTCAGCACAAGGGATGGAGAAAGAGGAGGGAGGAGGCGGGACAATTAAGGTTTTTGTAGATTGCATGTCTCAATTTGGCTGCCGAGGCATCTCCCCTATAAGAACTCGTTAGACGCCAAAGGTAGTTGGGTTCGCATGAAAAGGCATTGGCTGACCTGGCAGGGAGGATGGTGTGAGGCAGAGAGCGTGTTCTCTCCAGCTCTTTGGTTCCAATGTTCCCTTTCTCCTTATCAGATGGTCGTCGTAAGCCAAGACAGTGATACTGATAAGCAAACATGAGAAGTGTACGGCCAATTTATGAATCATTAAATCAAACATTGGAGATGGAGATGGTATACAACTATTCACTATATATATACTGGGTAACCTTCAGCTTCCAAGATGCTCTGACAGGGGCCCTACACAGGGGGTCTAATACTACAAAGTACAATACCGATAGTATCACTCTATATGCCCTATATATCTGCAGCATTGCAGCACTATCTGTTTTTGACTCAGGCACAATGTCTTCCCAGTGGGGTTACGACCTAATTAAACATGTCGTACAGATACTTATTTCTTAGGATAAGAAAGTGCTCAAAATTTGTAACATGGAAAGAGAATCATATTGGAATAATCTTAAACAATTCTAGAACTCGTCCCTACTTGGATCCTAGTGATAACGCGACTGGGCTTACTCTATATACCTGCCTCCCTACATGTATTTCTCAGCTCACTGCTACGGTGGGGCAGAAGGTGGATACCAACAACTTCTTACGTAATCTCTTCCCGACATGTACTGCCAACAGTGGAAGCTGGTTTGCTATCTAGTCGCTACTGCTTGATGACCTACATTATTTACAGTGCTTCAAGCATCCCCGCCACATTTGGCTTTACTGTACATTAACTTACAACTTTGACTTGGGTGTCTATGATATAATAGCCATGACTGTTGTGTTTGGTATTACTTCACTAAGCAACTTACCCACCTACCGCATACTGACCAATACCTGCAGATACCTGTGATCTAACCTCCTCTTCCCACTGACCACTACCACATGTACATGTAGTAGTGCACGCCCTCCCTAGCGTCTCCAGCCGCTGGTCGGGGTCCGGGTTAGGTGTGCATTATTCACGTATATCATTACCGTAAATTCTCGCGTATAAGCCTAACTCGCGTATAAGCCGCACCCCTAACTTTGACAAATTATATAAGCCGCAGAGGGGGTCTGAATATTGCGATTTTGGTACTGTAGTATACTAACAAAAACTCTCGTATAAGCCGCACCCTATATAGGCATGTTTGGTATCAAAAGAAAGCTGAGTCTGAATCGCGTACAAGCCGCGGCTTCTACGCGAGAATTTACGGTAATGATGCACGCCCTAAGTTGTAGGTGTACCCTATGAGACGCCCACCCCTCATCACCCTATAGCACTGGACGCAGCCAGACCCTTACCACCGTCCAAGATACATGACAATAATGATGGACCAGCAGTTTTAGATCTCGGCCATGAAGTATAGGGATCGTGGTGTATTTGAGGTTCAATCATTTCGTGTTCAATATATGCATGTAATATATCTATGCCTGGGGTTCAATTGTCAGTATTCATATTGAGTCGAGTAGATGTAGAGGAGGGGTTAGAGTAAGGTGAAGGAGGAGAGGTGTGCGTGATGTGCTGTTTACTATATGGGCTGCCCAGCTAATACTACCGACTTGAGGTTCTAACTGCCCACACGCCATCCCACTGACCATTGACCTCACCATCAGAGTATTTTACGTCCATCAATACCTTTCAAGGCTATAATACATCGAAATTATACATGTATGTGTAGTGCAGGGAGTGGTGGTCTGAGGTGAACGGTGGTTGCGTCATTAGTGAGTTCGAAGAATGTGTAATAACATTAGAAATATTTTGAAATTTTCCCGAAATTTCAAAAGGGCTGACCTCCTACAGTTTGCATCTTTAAGAAAGTATAGACTATAGCTATGCAAACTGATATCCAATATATCATTCTCGTTGCTGAGAAGGTTCCACAATAAGTGTAGGGCCAGACATAGAATCCGATAGTACCGACCGAAGTTTCACTGTTAACCCTTAAGCGTAGCAGAATGCCTTAATGTTCTTGTTCTCATGTCGACACGGTGCACCAACAACGTCCTTGTGATTATTTCACTATCAAAATGAGAGGGGGCGTTTATTTTGTACATACATAGTGTCCTACATGTGTTCTCTTGGCGTAACAATGTTACTGAATTCTAATTCCAAAAAGCTACCCGACCATAGTAGCCAGACACTGTGAGCGCCCACTGTCCAGACCACCGAGATGGCTTTCCACCTAACTAAACCCAATCCTGCCGCAGTATCGATCTTTGCCGCTAGGAGGCACGTTTTCCCATCACCCACTGCGAGGGGATGACTTATAATACCCAGCCTGCACAGCGAAGGGGGACCCGACGCGGCACAAGGCGATCCTACGGCGTCAGGGGCGACTTGTGAACCCCCTGTATTTGTAGCACCGGAAGTAGCGTGGTGGCAGCCGGAAGCCGGGCATTATGACGTCACCAGTGGCCGCAGGGGACGCCGGGGGGATACAATGAGGCGTCGGGCATTGATTCAGGAGGGGGGAGGGGGTGCTGTTTTATCCCGCAGTGTGTGTGGGGGTGAGGGGGGGGAGGATCAGAAAGCACTAGGGGATTGGAAAGTTGTCCCCCCTTCCATCCACATCACCTCTCCTAGTACAAAGGAACATTGGTGCCTGCCTTCTACCCAACACACACAGA
The DNA here is from genome assembly GCA_947462335.1 of Harmothoe impar. Taxonomy (NCBI): domain Eukaryota; kingdom Metazoa; phylum Annelida; class Polychaeta; order Phyllodocida; family Polynoidae; genus Harmothoe; species Harmothoe impar. Next base: position 29,812,646 of record OX381709.1, on the reverse strand, counting down.
CAGGCACACTTAAGCAGTATGTTCGACGACATTGTATTAATTGTAGGCCTGAATTATGCACTACCTTATCGTTTTATATCATAGTCGCTTCTTTATTCATTTCTTACTGCTGGGGTATAGCATATTCCTGATTCCTGTTCGGTGTCAACCCCCGATGTACCTCCAAAATCGTATGTCTGTCATGTCCTGGCATGTGATCATGTTGGCTTATACAGATCCTTCATATGTCTAGTGATTATACCAAGGATTCACGAAACTGAAAGCCTAACTACGTGTAGGGTCCTTTGATATATTCTGCAGAGAATCGTACAGGGGTGACTTTGAATTGGTAATGGCAGTTAGATATACCAGCATTTATGCCTTGAAGGGCATTGCATACACAGAGGAATTTCTATGCATAGTATAGCAATAATCTTCCGCCAGTCGGTGCCATATAGATACATCTATGAGAGTGTAAAGTATGGAGCTGTCACGTCTGGACGCGGGAGATGACGTCCTTTATCAACCAGAACGAGGAGCGACCCTCTCCTCACACCAAAACAACCTCCCACTGTCCCGGCCACACCTTCCATAATGCCACACAGACTGTGCCTCTTCCCTCCCCTCCCCCTCCCGCCCCCAACATCCACCACCATTCAGCGTCCACAGCAGGTTAAAAGCATGCTCAGACCACCACTCCCTGCACTAATTTCACAATTTTCACCATCATATTCCAGCCATGGTGCACACAATGCCCTCCCGCTAGGAGAATGCCCTTAATACGAGGGTAGATGGAAGGGCGCAGCGGACGCTAAGTGGGGCATTGTCCCTTCCTGGAGGAGGAGTCTCCTCCAGGTGATGACCTTGTATGCCCTTGTCCACCCCCTTCCCTGGTGGTCCCACCCCTGCTCCCTGGTAGTGCCCTCCCACGCCGCTGGGGGAGTTAGGGGCGCTATGGTGGTCACGTATAAACACAACACATGCTGACAATACCTGGTGGTGCCCATTCTGTACCCAGGGTGAGGGGTTAATGGCGTCAGGTGGGGGATGTATGTAGGGGGAGGAGTAGGGGACCCCGGGGGTGGGGGGTGAGGGGTACAGGAGGCAGCCACGGCACGTGTTTTCATGTAAGTCACTAACATGTCAATGTCGCCTTTCATGTAGGGATAACGGACTTCGCCCGGGGCTTATGTTGTGTGTTGGTTTTCCATCTTCAAAAGGGCACTCAGTGGCCTTCTCTAGTTCAGTTACAGTCCTCAATAGCACTACACCCGGGAACAAACTTTTCAAAAAGGGCATCTGCCTCAAGAATATTAGCAGCCAATTTTTCAAGTGGAACTACACCACCCACACATGGAATGATGTAGTCATTTTGTTTAATATACTTTTGGATTAATTTGGTGTTGAGATCCAATCCAAAGTAAGGGTGCTGTGGGGGTTGTACTACATCACTATATTTCTTATTTTGTTGTTTGTGTTTTCATATTCACACATCCTTTGGTTACGAACCGTATGTATTGCAGGCAATGACACAACATTGGCTGTCACAAACGTGTCTATCTGCTATCGGGGCAACAGAAAGCCAGGGCAATGGTCGGGATGTCTGAAATGCAATAGGCATAAAAGCTATGAGGGGACAGAGGATCAATTCTTCTGGAGTTATCTGATAATGGACCACATGAAACAAAATATGTCCGGACTGACACCCTCCTGCCCCCCCCCCCCCCTAGCACTCTCCGGTTCGCCCAGTGCACGACCCTTGTATTGTTGACCAATCTAAGTGCATGGCCACCAGAGCCAATCGCCGCCCTGTAGGAGGCAGCCTGGAGGACAACAGGGGCATTGTGTGCTGTGGTGGAGGACAAAGCAGGGTCAATTTGGATCTCCCTGAGGTTGTGGGTAGGGGCGGGAGGGGCCTGATCCCGTGGGGGTATTGTGAGGTGGGGATCCACCCCTGATCAACCTTGTTGACGACAAAGGGTCACATTAGGTGGAGCGCCGCCCGGTGGTCGGACGGCCACAATACACGCGCATTAGTCTAAATGTGTCTGTTGTGGTGGCGCATGTCTACTGGTAGTAGCCGTATAGTGGTGGTGGGGGGAGGTGCTGAGGACAGTGCTGCTGGTTAGTGCAGTTATTGGTATACATGCAGATATATGACTGATGCACTCTATTTTTTTTTGTATATACAGTGGCCGTGCTCTCCCTACATAAAGGTATAATTGATCACTTTATTTACTTGTTATTATATATAAACCCTTTATTTTCAAATGATATTCCTATATGCAGATAGGAGATAAACGTTTGGCTCACACAATGTCTAAACAGTGTCGATCACATTTATAAGATGAAGCTTTTAATGTAAAGGTCTCATGTCTCTGTTCACCCCATACTAAATCCTAGTCATCTGCATGTTGCTATCTATCCTGTAAAATGGTTGATCTCTCAGATTTTACCTGAACACATAGTTATTGGTGTCCGCTGCCTCTGGCCCTCCATCCATCCCTCACCCCGCCTCCTGAACCCGATGGTAGAGTGGCATGGGTGGAGTACGTTGTGGGGAGTCAGTTAAACGACTGTTGAATATTTCATCTGACCCTGGAGGTCGGTGCACAGTCCTCTACCCCTCCCATTCTCTTCTAATGAGGACACCCCCTCCCACCCCTCACTCTCTCATCTACTCGCTATCACTATGGTCATCCTGGCGCCACACCCCTAATGCACATACACGAGGCTCTTTTATCCCACCTGGGCGGCCGGTCCCACCATATATACCTTGTTATGTAGTTTGCCTCCGTGGTGCAACTTTTAGCTCGTGTTCATGGATCATACACAGGAGGAGTGGTCCCGGAGGGGGATGTTATCAAATAATAACGAGGATCTATGTCGCCCTGGAGGTGGGCAGGAGGCGTTATGAATATGGCATGGATCCTTTCAAGCTGCAGCTGAGGGGGTAGTTTTTACCGACTTTCCTTACTTTTAATAGAGCATTACAGGTTCATTGAGGCAGTGGTAGTAGGAGGGGAGTATGACTGATAGGGGGTGAGGCGGCTGGAGGAGTCCCATGTTGTCGATACTTAAGTGACGGTTTTCATATACAGGTCGAACATTTACGTTATTGATGGCATCAGCTTTCACGCCCCGCTTAGCAAATGGGGCGCTGCCATGATATGCAGCTTAAAATTAGGCTTGAATCCCCCTCCCACCTCTACTCATTGGTGCATACGTAATGTGTGTTCCAACACGGGGTTCCAACCCACCTGTAGCATCCCTACCCCCCCCCCCCCCCCCACACACACACACACCTACTGACACCGACTCCCCAGTGCACATCCATCCCCGCGCATCCAACCGGAAGTGTTCCCATGCCACTTTCCGGCACGTCATAAAAACCAACAAAACTTGATGGCGCCCTCTATCGGGCTCTATGGTATTACCACATCATGAAAAGTACGCATGCGCCGAGGTCAGGACCCGTTCATCGGAAGCACCGCCTGGTTGATAGCCTGGGAACTATTATGCCGCCATTGACTGGGGCTGGTATCTACCTGCTATTGGGGAGCACCGCATGGGGGTATATGAGGAGAATACAGGGGGTAAAGGGCCCAAAATGATGCCCGTCATTCAGCCACCTTACCCAATGAGGCGTAAGGGGCAGGGGATACAGCCTTTTGAGTCGGGCCAATTATGTATCATCTGTCATATGAAGTGGGTGCCATTGATTAATACATTACGCAATAATGATAGAGCTGGTAGTACGGCGGATTGGGCAGGCAGAGGAGGGGGTCTGTTTGCCCGTCCCCGGGAGCATTATGTCGGGGGTAATCACCCCTCTGGAGGAGGGCTGCAGGCCTATAATCACCGGGACGACCACAGGGTTTGCATTGATCAAACAGACCCTCGCGGTTCTCTCCTCCTCTAACCCGCTGTCTGTCTGACTGTGCCTCCTCGGCCGTCACTGTGATCAGGTAAATTCTACAAGATAGCACGCATCTGTTGGGCCATATTAACCATGGCCAACTCAGTACTGGGGGGGGGGGGGGGGAGGTACAGAGATACGGAGAGAGACCGAGGGTAGAGCGACGATAGAGACAGAGACAAAGACAAAGAGACAGCCATTACTGAAGCTATATTGAAATCACTCTATATATGTCCCCATATTAAAGGGGGCACCATAGTTGGTCCTTACCGCTGACCAGTCATACTTTCCATGAAGTGTGAGTCGAGGTTAACCACTACTGTTCTGTGCATAGTTAATATGTTTTACCAAGCAGGAGAACCCCTCTTGATTGATTCTGACAAACTGCTTGTGAATAAATACTACTTCTAAGCTGTGCTTTTGTGGTTGAGAAAGATTAATCTCATAATTATGTAGACCTAAGGGGATTTAGTCAATGCTACTGATCTAATCGATCTCATGAACAGAGATTAGTCAGGGGCTAACTGGGAATCTAACTCCTATTATGGTTCAGCCCCCGGCCCACTCCCCCATTGGGTCAGTGTGAAGCAGTGAGTAGCTGCGCCCCGTGCGGATCTAACCTTGGCATGGGGCCGCCTGCTCTAAAGGCCTTATTCTATGCTACTCATACTGGCCTCCCCTTCCACACTTCAGGGCAGGCGGACACAGGGCAGGTTGAATGGCCCGCTGCATGCTGATTACCCTGGAGGTGCAGTGGAATCGGGAGAGGGAAAGCTCCCGGAGACACCCTAGCCCTAACTACAACCCACCGTCCTTATTGTAGCGCCCTCTGCAGAGCGCGCCAAAAAGATTGACTGACCAGACGACAATTGTGGGGCGGTGGCGGGGCGTGCTGCCAAGGAGGCTGCAGTGAATGGGGGCGGGCGGCGCGTGACGGAGGCTTACAATGATGGGCGGACAAGACCCTGGTCGCCGAGCGGGGGTTAAGGCAGTGAAGACCCCCACGTGCGGCCTCTTGGACTTGCACACACAGACCCCCTTGCCTGGTCCCTTGACGATCTCAACCATTCAACCCCTGTTCCTTCAATCTCCACTATCCTATTGGTCTACCCTCATGCACCCTCACCCAGTTTTGATTTTCTCCTATTCCTCCGGTCCTATAGTTACGGCTGTAACTCCTCAGATGGGGTCGGGACTGTCTGAAAGTTACGGGCAGAATGGTCAGTTTTCTAATGACTGTGCTAATCATGCAGACATCTGCACCTACACTGTCAGAAGTAACTGTAGCTGCACAGCGAATTATACTGTATATGTACAGTATAAAAGGAGGTATTATCGGTTTTGAAACCAAAAATAACTCCTTTTATACTGTACATCTACAGTATAATTCGCTGTGCAGCTACAGTTACTTCTGACAGTGTAATCAGGACAGGCTAGTCTAAGTGGCCGTTTCCTTTTGGTATCTTCCTTTTGGTATCTTACCGCACCCTCCCCACCTCTCTCATGATCATACTTTCCGGGGATACTTGCTATACCCAAGCCGCAGTGCCTTTGTCTACTAGGCATGTAAAGAGATATACATGTATTTTTCATTATTTCATAAGGAGGCTGTTGTCCCTTAATCAACTACAGTCGGGGTCCTCCACACCAGCATCCCCTTCAAGGACACACCCTCCGCACCCACCAGGCAACAGCGGCATTAACGTCACCTTGACGACAGTCGTGACGTTATTGTCGACAGACCACAGTTACTGACGTCTGACGACATAATCCCCATATCAACTAGTCTGACAGTTGGGGCGTGTGCGCGCATCTCATACATGTGTCTTCGTCCTTCAAGTATTCCAAGAAGCCACACTGTGGGCGGTGTGGCCTGGCTCTTGGATATAGATGCCAGCCAACGAAATACCAGCCGGTTTAGGATACATACATTTTTGTGTAACACAAAATATAACCATACATTTGTACTAATCTGGAATTACATGTGGAGGCAGGGTGCCATGAAAGTCTCACCCCGTGTGTTTGAACATGTACAATGTGCATATTTATACGGCTATGGATGCATCTGATGAGGCTATAACATTTAAGAACCTTAAAGGCACCATTTCTCTCTTTAACATGTAAGTATGTACATGTCAGATGTGTATTTTAGTTATTTCAATTTGATCTTAGGGATTTCCAACCACTACTAATCCCCCCTCCCACCTGTCCACCCTCCACACATCCCCTTCCCCACCCACCGACATGCCCACCGTACCTCCCCTATACCCCTGGGGGTTATTGATCATTGACAAGCCTTACACTGAGATGGTGTGAGGTGGGCAGCCCACCCCGTCCCTACCCTGGCGTGAGCTGACAGCTCCTCTCACACAGTCTATCACTCCCAAGCCAGCCACCAATTTCAATCTTGCAACGAGGTGTCAAGAACTCCACCCTCACCCCACCATCCCCTCTCCCGCCGCAGGGAACCATTTTAATATCTTAAGTTAATCCTCCAGGCGGGGCAGAACTGGGCACGCCACCTGTTTGTTAGACCCCCACGGCATATCACCTGGAGATGGGCCAGACCTAAATACCACTCCCTCACCTAGCCTACAGTGCAGACTAACAATTAAGGTGTTCTTTACTGTAGGTCCATGGTGGAAGATACTGGCTGGGTGTACGTGTATTGTGTGTGGGGCATGAAGAAGAACGTGGGCGGGGCTATACGACCACCTGCCATATTCAAGCTTATTTTCATCCAGATCAATTTTGATCAGGCAGAGATGAAGTTGGAAAAGCCCGTCATTCAGGAACCCTATCATTATTATAGATTTTCATTTAAGGAATCGTCGCGGGTGCCTGCGTGTGCGACCTATAGTCAGGGTGATAAAGTACGATAAAGTCACCTGTTGTTATTTATTTCATTGTAGTCCTCAACGACAGGTATGGGTACTGATATGGTTGTGAGATAAGCCACTGCTTGATTAGCATTGATTGGGGAAGAGGTGGGATGGGGGTTGAGGGAGAGGGAGGGGGTTTAGGAGATGAAACACAGGGAGGTAACCTGAGCAGCTCAGGTGATCCGTATCTGACGTGCTGAGTAATGACCGCTCCCTGGGTGCGTATTGTTGGGGTGTCAGAGGCACGAGCCGCTCCCTGTCACCAGACCCACCCCGGCCCCCAAGTAGATAAAATACCCCCCCCCTCTAACTGCTGCCCATTGCAACAGAGACTCACATCTAAATCCAAGTCGTTTCTACGCCTGGACGTATACCCGCATTTCACACACTACTTACATGCCCCAAATGGCTATTTGTTCCTGTATATACCCACTGCTGTATAATCTATGATAGAAGTATAGTGTAGGCCTATGTATGAACCTCAAACTCCCGCACACTTCCTGACTACCCCATTCACTCACCTATACACTCGCTCACTGACTGACTCACCTACTCGCTCACCTTGTCACTCCCTCACCCACCCACATACACCCACACCTTGAGGCGCACGTGTAGGAGGGGAAATTGGCAGTGGCGTCATCGGAGCGTGACGTCACGGGTGGTCAGTGACGTGTGACGGTGAGCGCCGCGCCCCCTGACGCATACAGATGGGGGACACGTCGGCTCCGGGCGTATTCACGACGCCCGTCACGCCTCATTAAACACACCTGCCTGCCCGGCTCACCTGGAGGGGACTGTGGGGGGGGGGGGGGGAGATGGGGGGGGGGGAGGGAAGCAGCGCCCGTCGGCTCTGTGTGTGTGGTGGGGGAGGGGGGGGGGGCTCAAAAACATTCCTGCTACAGACTTCCACTCATTCGATATTCTCCCAACCACCCACCCAGCTTCGCTCCTTTGCCCCAGGGGACTTCCCTTTTCAATCCACATGCATGCCTGTCATAATAGTGAAATATCACCCAATGTTTTCTTGCAGATCTCCCTGCCCTACCGGACGCTCCGCTAGCCCTTTCTTCATTTCATGTGTGCATGTTGTTGTCGTGGTGAGAGACAGGCTGGTACCAGACACCAGAGGTACGTGTACCCCCCTCCATCTCCCAGTACACTGTGTATGGTGTCAGAGGGGGTCGGGGTGACGGGGCTGGGCAGACTTCTATTTCCGGTTCACCGTCATGGTTTGGTGGGTCTTCGATCCCACCCTGGGGCAGAATATGGGTTAGACGAATAGGTAACCCAAGCTATCCACGGATACGAGAGAAGGGCACGTACAACACACACATATAGCCAATTGATAGTTAGAAGTGCATGCATACTTTTGGATACACCAGTAGTTGTATAGAATAGAGATTCGTAGACTTTATGTTCAGACTATAGTATCATAGTCGGGATTGTATTACACATTCTATATGTTACATCTATTCACCCGGCTTTTAGAATGTGTTCTTCTTGGCTCTAACGGTGTTCCTTTTTACTGTAGATGGTTGGCAGCTGTCAGACAAAGCAGGCCATACACAGAATGTATAGGCTAACCAATATACTATACATGTACATGTATACATAATATGCATTCATTTCGATCCACTCTCTGTCTGTATATGCCTACAGCGTGTTACATCTCTATTAGGTCTGTACTGTTCAATGTCTGTCTTGCTGTTTATGGTCGCTTTGGGCTGCTATAGCCTTGAGTTGCTTTGAACATGTATGTACATATTACTACCGTTTAACTGAGGAATGTGTTAACACCCACACATGTGGAACTCTAAGAGACCTGTATATTGTCTCTGTCGTTTCATCTCTTTGTTTGACATACAGACTCCGCCACACAAACTACATGAGTCAATATCACTCGATTTCTCATGTAGTGCAAACATTTTGATTACAAAAAGAGTCTGGTTTTCAAAGTAGAAGAGCGAGCACACATGAGTCGATACGTCTATGCCGCCTCCCCCACCCCTTGCGGGCATTTCACACCCATGTGGAAATAAACCTGTCCCACACCGACTTGGACGATGCCAACTGGTCCGTGATAAGCATCATTCCATTTTTATCTCCGTTTAAAATATGCTCTGCTTGATCTTATCCACGCCGTTTCGCACGGAAACTGCCAATCGTGGCCGAGTTGGACACGAACAGGTTGGTTGGCATTGACGAGCCGATCACGCGGGTCCAGTCGTCAGGGCGCAGGCGCAGTTGCCGCGTGACGGCAGTCATAAAAACCAAGATTGGATGTCGCAGAAATCTGCGGCCGGACGGCAAACGCCAGCAATTATAAGTCAATAAAGTCCGTTCGTCCCGTCGGCGTATGAATACCCAGAAAAGGCGCGTGATCCGGTCCAAATTAGTCCCGAAGACTGCGCGGATGGACATTTGACGTGACTTGGAGGGTTTTACAGTCTGGGTGGAGGTCGAGATAGGAAAAGCGTCCATTGTTCGTCTGGAACGCTGCAATCAAAATCTGCTCCTTCATGATATACCTTCGGCCTAGGCTCCATGGTAAGACAAAGGGACTGAGACGAGGCCGGCCTAACCCAAGCCATGCAGCCATATACACTGGGGCCTACTAATATCCAACTCAGCGACAGTGAAATGTCCTGTATATGATATAAATAGTACTTGACAGACACTGTATGTCGCTTACTGAATCAAAAAACAAGAGCCTCGATTTAACAGTGAGTGGTATCTTCCTTCGGACCCATCATGGCATTGTTTGTATCTGACACACTTGTACATGCGTGTCCCCAGTGATCCAACCCCAGCGTCCCCTTCCCTGGACGCATGCGCGGCCGGAAGTGTCCTGACCACACGCAGCCTGCATGGAGGACCGATCGTCCACCCCATGTGTGTGTGTGTGTGTGTGTGTGTTTACCTTCGTAATTTACCCAAAAGAAAACGGGTTGACGTGCGTGCCGTCCCCCTGCCGCTAAACCCGCAAACGACCGGGCTCAGGCAAACGGGCGATTTAATGTTGGGTCATAAACAAGGCGGGCGCGCCTTTTATGACTGGAGGAGGGCAGCGTGGGAGGGGGAGTGGGGATCTGTGGTACAGCGCTCATGATTCCTGACTCCCTCTAGCTAGGGGCGGGCTTCTCTCCAGGGGGCTGTGTAGACCTCAAGGGCTGTACCCTTGGTGGTGGCCCCGGCTTGGATGGTACACAGTAAAGGTCATTTACCACAGGGTAGGGCATGAATAAATGAACGCCATGTGCCCTGTATATGGGTGCCAGAGGTGAATGGGTTTGTGTGTGTAGGGGGGGGGGGGTATATACATAGGCGTGGAGGATCTCTGGGTGAGGAAGCGACCTGGTAAGTAGGACACGACAGGCATCACTAGTTGGGGGTATAAGGCATAACAGCTATGCGAAATTAAATCCATTTTACTACAGTGTGTTATTAATTGGCCCATAGTAATACACTGTAATCGTGCCACCGGGAATGCATTGCATGTTGAATATACTATTTGTACGCTAATGATGCAATATCGGTAGTTGTTGGAGCAGAAAACCACATCAGCATCATACGCTGCTGTCAGTGTTAGCAATACTAACATGGATAGCTATAACACAAGTGTACACCTGCAGTCTATAGTTATAAATGGCAAAATAGTGCCTGCTTCAAACCGCCCTTTGCTAGTAGTACTACTACTACCGCTCTGCCCGCGGGTCTCTCCCTCAGCATGTGCTGATTGTCTATTCGCCTGCTCTCCTCCTGCAGCTAGTATGTGATACCTTGTGGTTACTGCTGCACTGTCAGTAATAGCAGGGGTGGTCCCGGGTTAGAGTTAACAGACAAGGCAACCTAACTCAATAAACCACCCCTTTACCCCACCTGTCTAACCCCTCACACACACACACACACCTACTATGAGGTCAGTCCATGGTAGACAGCCAAGTCAGCTGATTGGTGTCAAGTCAAACCATGTGGTCCGCCTTATGTTTTCTTAATGCCCAGGCAGGGTTTAACGTTCAAATCACGGCCCTTGTCACGCTTAGTACCAAGGAGCATTAACTTTTAAACAATCTTATTCCCGCCGACTGATTGGCGCCTCTCGTGACGCAAATGATTCGCGAGGCATTATAAGGTAGGCAATCTTCACACTCACGTGTCGAGGAGACGTGGCAGTTCGCACCCGAGTGAGAGGGAGGAAAATGTGGCATGGACATTAGGAAAAAAAGTGAAGGTGTTAAGAGAAATAGAGCTTACGCTGAAACGCGATAGAGAAGTCAGGATTTGTAGATCCAGCTAAACTTGGGTTGGTAAATGGGCATGGGGGGGGGGGGGCAATGAATATCAAACTTAGCAATCCATGCCCCTCAATCTTACCCCCTCCCGCCCTCCCTACCCACCAACCACCCACCTTTCAGGACTACCCTTTACATTGGACCAGGTACCCCAGGCGACCTAGAAACGCGTGCAGCCACCTACCAACCCACTGATTGCTTCAGACATGGGATTAGAAACCAGGGGTGTTGATTAAACTCTCGTTAAAACCAGGAGGCAATACCCTGGCTGCATTGATAACAGGGCTACAAAACATGGGGTGTGATAATAAAATGGGTCCAAGGCGAGGGTTAATAAATCTCTCTTGGTCACTTGAAAAGCCATCAATGTTCGAGGTGCATTTGTGAAATTACTTTCTCATGAGACAATTCCAACGACTCAGGTAGACATACTATGTAGGTACTAGTAGGCTCTGTAGCTTTCTGTTGAAGTGGTTTTACGGAGATTATAATTATGGGAATGGCTCGGTACTGCAATAGGCTAGATTGATAGGTCTATTCTACGGGAACTAGGTTATTTATTCATATCTGGCATTATAAATCCTGCAACAGCGAGGTTATGGGAAATAGTAACAGTTGCAGCGGCACTGACTGAGGTTTGTGCTACTTGCTAATTAAGGCTGGTATTGTAAACTGGGAGTAGAGGGTTACACTGTACTGGAGCAGCACTCGTTACCCCTACCCCACCCTGGAGGCAGTTAGGGGGTAATCATGGGTCCCTGTTCATGGTGTACCTGCCGACCAGACAACCTTAGCTGGCACCTGACATTATGACCACCCCGCCACTGCTGGTGTCGGTCTATCTACCTCCCCCTGCACCATTCATGGGCCAGTACTCGTCGGTACCAGCCACCCCAACTCGCTGATCCCCCACGTGTGCCTGTGTGCTTCTATATTGCTGCTAGTCCCCATATATATGTTGCACAATCTGTAAAGGGGGACGTTCTTGAAGAGTGCATGAAGGATCCTTTTCCCAGACCATGCCACGCTCTTTATGGTCTAGTTTATATGGCTGGGTATCCACTCTATAGACAGCCATAGCATAGGGGGGGAGGCATCAAATATGACATGCATATCATGAACACCAGCATATGCAAAGCTGCATAGCAAGCCGTCGATTGCCGACATTGCCTAGTATTTTGTAACAAGGAATGTAACCACATGCCAAGCAAAACCTTTACGTACAACCCATAGTTGCTGTATTCTCCCTGCTACCTGCTCACTTCTAACCACCTCCAACCTCACCCCAGCCTCCTCTCTAGTGCCACCCTGATCAGACCGATAGTCACGCCTGACCAGTCATGCATAACGTATCATTAGGGCGTACAAAGTGGCCGTATTAGACGACTCCCACTACAGTCGGTGGTGTGACAGTGCAGTGGTCAATACGTCAATAGCTCAACACTGCAGGGTGCTGTGTGCAGGTGTACAGGGGGTGGGACATGGTGATGGTAGTTACTGGAGTAACACTGGAGTTAATCTACCTGTGATGTGATGTGTGGGAGCTCCGACTGTTTTAAGGGATGCTTGATCATACATATCATAGTCATGCTTGTAGCAGTGTACAAAGAAATCAGTTGAACGTTGAATCAACATTGGAGCCCAGTTGATCAACGTTGATCCACCAGCTACCAATGTTGATCCAATGTTCAACTTTGACCACTGGAGTAGAACAGGGCAAATATCAGTATTTCTTTTAGACTTAAATAAAGTTATTTCCATAATAGATACTAAAAAGTTCAGGTTGTTCTCGTGTGCTTACGTTTCATGTTTCTCAATTGACACGTGTAGTATGGATTGAACAAAAAAAATGGAGGTAAATCAACGAGACACAGCATTGATGGTAGCTACTAGTATATTGCCCAAGCAGCACCAACCTACAACAATATTGACATCGGGTAAAGTTATGTACTCGAGTAAAAACGAAGGTAAAATGTAAGAAAACTATGAAGGTAAATCAAAGTCAGGGTTCAACTTCGTGGCTTATGATTCCTGGGAGAGACCAACACCACCATCCACCATCGACCGCCTGGAAAAACAAAGTCCGTGATTCATGATCGGTTGCTATGACAATGCCAGGTGATCAAATACACCCCACTCCACCAGCCTCCCCAGCCTCCCCCTGCTCCGTCCTTCCACACCGCCTCCATCACTCACCAAGGGTCCTCCCCACTCTGCTGCCTACCCTCACGGTCGCCATCCTGCAGAGATAAAAGAAACATTCAGCCGCAAAAGCACCGGGAAAACAGTAAGGATTTTCCGCCCGGACGCACCTCCAGCTTTTCCGGTCAGCTCATTGCCGGGGTCCCCGCCCACCCCCTACTTCCGCTCAGAGATCCCCCGGCCTCCCTAATTCCCTTCTTTGGTGGCCTTCCTCCCCACAACCTCCTTCCGGCCTGAACTCCCTTTACAGTGTTCCTTGGGTCGGTGTAAGGAGGTGTGGAGAGGTCCATACTGTTTTGCATGTAGGCCGATATATTTCCCATAGTCCTATTTGATGTATTTCTGTTCGACAACAGATAAAAAGACATATGAGCAGACATGAGCAGACATGAGCAGACATGATTATACACATTGTATATGCAAAAGGACACATGTACAATAGCAAACACGATTGCACAGAGATTCTTGTAGGTCAAGTACAGCTGAAACAGAATTGTCAACCATGGCACCATGTCTTCACACTGACAACTTTAGGGGGTCATCACTCAGGAGTTGTCAGTAAGAAGGCCCATCAGGCACCGTTACCCATCACAATACCCATTTATGATATGGAGAATTTCAAGAAGTCCTTCTATTCTCACCACATATACAATGCGTCTGCATGGATAGATCCACATAGGCCTAATACAGACAGTGTTTCAGGGGATGGAGTCATCATGAAGGCCCTCCTCCCTCTCTTTTCCCCTCCCCCTGCCCCTCTCCCTGCCCCCTGTGTCTCTTCCTCTGTCTATCCCGCTCCCTGTCTCTATCTCTCAGTCTCTGTCTGTGTCTGTCTCCCTCTCTCTGTCTCTGTGTATCTGTATATCTATGTCTGTGCCTGTCTGTTTCTCTGTCCCCCTCTCTCTTCCCTCTCAATGGCATGCGCGCGCAACAATGGCGTATTGATCAGTGTTGAGGGGTGTGGCATTGTAAGGCGGCCCGCGCGGGTATACACTGCGGTGATTAGGCCGGTGCCAAGTAGTCCCGGGATGGGCTGCCTGCCCGCCCCCAGGGGGACCACGTAGCATGAAGTTTGATCTTTTGTTTGAGCTGGCGATATTTAGAAAGCCGGCGCCGGCGAGGCACGCGATTTCTGTTGTTGTCTGTCGGTCATGCAGGCCCAGTTAAATGTATGGTGCCGTCCATGGACTCAGGCAGAGATATAGAGAACAGCTACAGGCGTGTTTTTTAAACTTCCAAAAGGTTGGGTGGGTGGGCTTCGAACTAGGCAACATTCGTGTGCCGTTCTATCTTTCTTTTTCTCTTCTCATGCAGTGGGAGGCGGCGGATTCGCCCTCGCATGTTTCCATTTGTCGCCTGTGAAGTCAGTAAATTAAGCATGCCACTGGGAGGATGGACGGGCCTGGCACAAGGTGGGCGTCAGCCAAGCAGAAGTTAGTCCTGATCAGGGATTCCTTTTTATTTCATTCTGCAGGAAGTAAGACATGTTCTATTGTAGTAGCCTACCTGTGTACGTACAACGAGCATAGCTTTTATCTCTGGGTTTTAACTGTTTGTGCACAAACATACATGTAAACACGACAAAACATAATAAATAAGGCATTGAATAATGCCTTTGCGGTATCCAGAGCCAATGTAGTACAATGTGAATCTCTGTATTATCAATTTGTAATGGATAGATCCTAGGAACAAGATAAACACGCTGGGAATCACTACAAAACAATGATTAGCCGAACACGAACACGATGGGTCTCATAATTTAAAGATTGGGAGAAATACCACCAATGCACACACGGCCTAATATTCCCAGACATTTTATTCCAAGATCTGCTTCCTTCTTGCTACGCCCCTCTCCTTGTGTTACCCTTAGCCTGGCCCTTAACCCCCTGCCTGGCTCCTGCATCCCCTCTCTGATCCTGCTGGGTGATGTCCTGATAACCCAGGGCCTGGCACGGCCTGGATAACCTATATAGCTGTACCGGCCTCCCCCTCCTCCCACCCATGTCTCAGCCCTGCTCCTCTCTGTGGGGGTTGTATATACAATCTACATGTACTACTCACACCCCCCTACACCCCCCCCCCCCCCCACACACATACACTGAATCTAGGGTGCTGACCACTTACCCCATCCCCCACCCCCAACACACCCCACCACCACCACCTTCACCCTTATATCCTTGCCGTACCTCGTCTCTGCCGTTCCTTCGGTCACACCAGCGCCCCCTACTTCCTCCCCTACCAGACCAGGGCCCTCAGCAGTACAAGTAAACCTGCCCGCGCATGCGCCCTTATCGCCCACCTATCTGGTTCCGGTGGAAGTACTTCCGGTGGCAGGGTTCTCATGATTGGGTTTCTGTTGGGATTGGGTTGCCGGGTCTGGTGCTTGGAAGGGAGTGTGTCTGCTGGAGTGTCTGAGTAGTCTGCTGGAGCTGGGACTGGCTATAGACTACAATATAGCACGTATAGAATCGTCATCATTTAGCTTTGAAGAGAAGATTGAACATATGTTATATGGAGACGATAAGATCATGTATATGTATGTATGTTTGTTTTTTATGTATGTGTATGTGCATAGGTCTTCATTTCATGATATACCATATAGAACTCATGTAAGTCTAAAATCTAACGGTATGTTTAAAATGTACACTGTAAACGTATCATACTGATGTACATTTGTTGTACTCTTTTCCACGAATATCAATATGAATATACACAAAGTGTTGGTATAAATATAGAGTAGCTCTTCATCGCTATCGAGGCTCAACTAGGAGAAAGGGGTGGGGGTGCACACCGTATACCAAGAGACAATGAAGACGCATCATTTGGGATGGTAGCAAGGAAGGCTGGTCATTTAGACACAGAGACACATAACAACAAATAAATGTGTCAAAGGGGTTACAGAAGGGACCATAGTCCTATAGTATAGCTGGTACTGAAGATGGCCCACACTAGCCACACCCCTTACAGTTACACACCAATAACATGCACACCTCTCACACCAGTCGCGTGCTGCCACTGTCTGTAAATCACGCCATTCTTTATACTTTCCAAATAAAGGGATGGGAGAGAAAAGACATGGTTACTATAGCCCGGCGGGCATTGACTACCGCAGCCATTCTTTGTAGCATCGAGTGGTATAGGGAGTAGGTGAGGGGTGGCGGAGAAGTAATGGTGAGTTACTCAAGTGTGTCGGGCTGAGTTGTATAGGAGGAGGGGGGTGTAGGTACAAGGTCTGACAGAGCGTTACAGCACGTTACGTCTGCCAACCACACCCTTCCACCTTAACCCCCTTCATGCTGCCCAGCTCCCACTACAACTCACAACAGTAACAATGGACCCTGGAGGGCCAGTGTTGTAGAGGGGGTGTCAGCAGGACCACTGTCAGCACACCATGTGGGAGAGAGACAATACGATGGGCGACAGTTATCAATGTGATGAACGTGAGTTCATTTAATGTAAGCCATGTGTATCTGAGCGTGGAGGCCCCTCACGTATTGTCTGAGGGTGGAACCAGAGCGCTACTTTGTACGTCCAGGAGACTGACGTCACTCATGTCGCCAGGTGACATGCATGTAACATGTCAGCTCCGTGACAGCATGTGAGAAATGAGCCACTGACATGTGCAGTTCCTACTACAATAGTACTCTTTAGGAACTGGAAGGAATCTATCCACAGTGGTGTTATACTGCTGCTATTAATATGGATGATATAAATATGTATGTGTGATTTTAATTGGATTATGCGTAAAGGTAATTGACAACTGTTAAACATGATTATGCATGTATGTGCAACTAATGAATTGATACAAATGGTGATCATGGGTTGCTATACTTACCTTTGGGTTTTTTATTTCCAGGTGACGAGGTATACACATGAGGTCCTTGATTGAGGTCGTACTGTTCTTCACCAAATCATCATCCTCTATAATTGTCATGGACAAGCCATGTTCGTTCTCCGTAATAATCATGTGCTTAAAGGTTTGATCTAGAATTAAATAGAGATTCAATTCTCCTACACAAATCATTATAGATTTTTTAAATATTAAGAAATCGATAGTCATAAAATGAAAATATTGGGTACCCAAGCTAGGTTTGTACCATATACGACAGGCCTATGCTAAGCTATTAGAACAAACAATGGTCACGCTTATAAATTCATTAGGGACCGAAAAGTCTCACATTAGAGGGTAGGTAACTATGAGGGTGGTCAAGTGAAATGTGGATCAAATACCTGAGTGGCCGAGTTTCACTAATGGAGATGGCAATTAGTTTTAGTTTTATCATTGGACAATGGAAAAGTAAAAAGAAACAACAGCACAACTACAACACCAGCGCTTATGTCAAGTGAAGGCTGATACATTTTACATACTAATACTATATGAGGCTATACAACTATCCATAACGTTATAAACCTGTATTCATTCAGTCTAAGGCACAACCCTAGTACATGTAGTGTGCCAGGCGTGCCCCAACCCCTACATGCACGCCCGGGATGCACGCAGGGTACCCAGATTCTATTTACATAGGGAAGGTGGGTAAGTAGGCATTGTCTGTGTGAGCTGATTGCTTTCTTCACGACAGCCAAGACGCCCTGCCAGCAATCAGTCCAGGGTGAGCCACTCGTCCAGCTCACGAACACCACACTGACCAGCCAACCAAACACAGTCTTGGTTTAGCCCAAATGTCTTGGTCTTAGGAGACCAAGGCGCTTACACCACGAATGGAGAGTGGTCGCGTGCAAGAGGCTCCAATGTAAGCGGTCTCCTGATTGGTCCATGTAGGATTGCATGTTACGGGCACGCTGATTTGGTGACACGGCACACTGAGTGCTAATGATATGATTTATTGAGAGAGTTGACATGGATGTGGTCGGCATGGGAGGGGGCAGACTAGACAAAGCAACCCATCAGCATTATACGCCACACAAACCACAATCCTCCCCACCTGGAAATCCCCCCTCGTTTTTTTCTCTCTCTCACAAACCGACACACAACAATTGCTATCCCCATTCTACTTTTTTCTAGGGACACCAATTATATGCAGGTAGAAGATAGCATTATTTATTGAGATAGCAATTAGAACCTATTTGTTGTGAGTCAAATAGTGATCTATATAGCATAAAAAAAGAAAAACAATAGCATCTAGACTATAGGTCGACCGACATTGTCAATAAAATGAAGTTCTAAGTGCATTGTGTGGGTACAATGTTTATGTTCATATATGTATATATGTCTATTGATATTCAATTGGACCTTACCTTTCTACTGACCTGTTCATAGTATGAGTTTGTTGTGTTATAGGCGTATATCATCACGAGGATAGCCCCATGGATTAGGCAGGTAGGCTGTACCCGTGCTAACATGCAGGTCATCATAGACAACCAGCACACACCCCACCTCATCATGTGCACCATAGAAGGTGGCTAAATGACCTTCCCTACAGATGACCTTCACATCTGAGAACGGGGAGCTTCACACCTGGAGCTGACCTTCACCCCTGCCTCCCGTGTAGCTTCACACCCCGCCTGTAGCATGCAGGCCCCACTGTCACTTTTTACGACCAGGCGAGTTGAATGTTTAATGCCGTTTGCCTAATTAAAGGCCGTGGCAGGCCTGATTTGCCAGCTGATAGGCCTATAGGCCTGGCCCTGCCTCCCAACAACCGGCAAACACAGCACCAGACACAAAAACAAGGGGTGAGTCGGTGAGTAGCTCATCGGGCACGCCTCATGTGGAAAGGTCAGGTTTGATTAACGGGTTCTCCAAGGTGGAATATCTCCTTGTGGCAGGTCAGGCATAAGGAGGAGCCCCGGAGGAGCCTCACCTGGAGGAGGCAGGCGGGGCGGTTAGAGATGGCATTGTCTAATGTAGCATTAGCTGACTAGACCAGGTCAGTGCAGCACTGGGTATTAACCTGGAACACCGAATAGCACCTGTCTAACTTGGGTCATACTTCTAATATTGCTTAAAACAGTTATTCATGTACTTATGATAAATACATTTAGCAAGATTAGCTATCTGAAGGTCTATTTGTGAAGTCTAGATAACTGTAAAGAATAATGCGTGTATGTAATAATAGATGCAAATATATTGGGGTTTCTTTAGACTTTTATTTAAACATTATAATCTTCTGGCAGATTATGACCTGCTACATTACACACAGGTACGGATAGTTTGATAGATCATTGACACTGTCTGTCAGAGCAGTTAATGTCTTTAGTCATGGCACGACAAGCTGGTGTCAGTGTCACAACATGACAGGTGGATTTTATAGCTGCATATGACATGCCATGTATGAGATAGGGGTACCTTGTCTATGTACTTTGTCGGGGGCTGGGAGGGGGGGGGTGTTGCTACCTTAACCCAGTTCATGAATTTAAATTAGGTCGCACGCTATGTGTGCATTATATTGGCATTTAGTGAGCGATGAACATCCAGTATCGATAAAATGTATAATAGTATGGTGTTCATATAAAAGTTTTGATATAGACTAGATTGGCCCATTTTCCGGTCCATTTTCTTTTTGCATTAGGCACATTATCCCGTATATGTGTATCCTGGAGTGGACAATGTTATTAGAGTCTAAAGAGTGTCACGTCTACCAATGTATTACTATATAGAGCCTATATCCCCGAAAATAAAGTATCTTGTTATCTAGTATGTATGATATATACTACACGTAATTATACCAACATCCACTGCCTAGAATCACACGAAAAAGTGCACTTCTCCCTGATCTCAGCTTCTGCCTGTCTCTCTCCTTGCCCCCCCCCCCCCACTCCCCCGTGCCCTCTCCACCCCAACAGCTACCCTGCCCGATCATCTATCACAAGTTTAATCACCAGCTTGATCACGGATCACCACCGCCAAATTATCGACATCACCCGGGGGGAGGGGGTTCTAGCTGGGGCTAGGGTGGGGCCGGCACATTGGTATTGGTGAGAGGGTGCAGGTAGGGGTGGGGTGCATGCAGGGCCATGCCCCCACCACCCCATACAGACCTCTCACCCCCACCCGGGGTGGTGAGAGCCGGGACGCACAGCCTGATAATTACCCCCACAGTGATCCATCATGGGTAGCGGGATTATGATGCCACTTAGGGTCACTACATCTGACCATTACCCTCCTGCCCTGCTCATGTCCTGGGCTTTTGTCCGCCTTAACGGCCTAAAGTCGCCGCCAATCATTTCATCAGACCGTCCCGTGTACCCCTCCCACTGAGCTGCTCTCTTGTTTCAATAATAACCCAGGAGTTGCTCCTGGGGGCGGGGCTGATTGTGTGATAGCGACACTCATGGGAGGTGATGGCAGGGGGCCTCGGGAGGGGATGTTTTTAGTCTTCTTTATTTTAAGAATGAGGGTTAGCGGTAATGTTGAAACAACTAGGTTGATAAAAAAAAACACCTAAAAGGGTTAAGCAGGTATGTCCATGGGTCAAATGCTCTTGGATGGAGTGCGGACAGGATGCGTGCAAGTCAAGGTGAGGTACAAATATAGATGGGTCTTCTCCAGGGTGGATATATCATTCGCCAACAAAGTGCGGGAGTCTTGTTTTGCTTCTGTCAACAGCCGTGCTATGACTGTAGCCGCAATTAGTTTTCGTTGACTTGTGAGTAGTAGAGTAAAATGAACATTTTCATCAGGGTCAGGATTGCTACCTGTATCATAGGGACCTTCGTGACGCCAGCACCTTAGCTTCTGTTCCACATACGCGGAATCAGCCCTATACCAATCAGACCACTGAAACGTATTGTGCTAGCTATTATCTGTATAACCAGCGAATTCAAATGCGCGAACATTACTTAATATCAATCTGATACTGGCGAAATAATCACTGATAACATTTGTCACAATGGGTACCAGTTGTACCCTACTGTGAATGGAGGGAATTATCTTATTGGTCTTAATTGCAGTCAGCCTGACCATCCCGCCCCTACTCCCACCTGACAGGTTCGGTCATCTTGCGCGGTAAGTAGTATATACAAATGCGTGTGTTTAGCAGGTTTACATCAACAACAATGAAGGTCCCACTTCCTTCCCCATAAATACAGACAGTCGCGATGGTGCAGGATACACTGATTCCCCACACCAGGAGGCAGTGATCCATGCTCCATGTGGGTGTGACCCTGGTGCCTCCTGGTGCTACCATCCATCTCCAGGAGCAGGGTTCAGGAGGCAGACACAGGCGGCCATCAGGAGGTGCCGTCTCCGGGCTGCCTACCTAATGAAGCATGGCGGCACAACACAGCCCTTCCACCTCACTACACACCACCTCCTTCCCTCCAGGGACCACCCACCCACCCCAACCCTCCAACCTGCCAAGCCTACAAGCTCGCCAAGGAGGAAGTCCCGCCTAACCCCATCAGTAGTCCTAAGCCATTGATTTAATTGCTGGCTCACCGTATGGGCCCACACTCAATTTGTCATCCTTGGTGGGGTGAGATTTCTATGGTGATGTCATACCAATCGTCTGCTGTAAAGAGTTCCTTAATTGATTACATCAGAATGAGAAATAGTGCCACCCTTGTGCCCCACCACTCAACACTGTATGGCCTCGGGATGTTCCGCCTGACCTGCTGAGAGCTTATTAGGGTATTGTCTTCATTTAGCAGCACATTGTACATTGACGCACTGATTATTTACAAGCCCTGTGTTACTCTATTTAATCCTCCCACTCCTTCAATGGTTCACTGCTAACCTCCCTCCCTACTTAACTTAATCCCTGCTCCACTTATTCTCAATTCCCTCCTTTCCTGCTTCACTCACTCACCGCTTCATTCACCGCTTCACTCACTCACCACTTCCCTCACTCACCGGTTTACGTGCTTCTTGCTTAACTCGCTTCCTGCTTCACTCACTCAGCGCCTCTCCCCATTCACCGCTGCACTTACTGCTTGCTTCACTCACTTCCAGCATCACTCAATCTATGCTTCACTCACTTCGTGATCCATTCCCACCCTGCTGCACTCACTCACCGCTTCGACCTAACACGGCCTCACCCACTCACCCACATCCACACATCCATACATGCACTCACTCCTTTACTAAATCATTCACTCCCTCATTCACCCACTCAGTTACTCACATACTTACTCACTCACTCATTCACTCACTGGCGCACCCATTCACTCACTCACTCACTCACTCACTCACTCACTCACTCACTCACTCACTAATTCATTCATTCATGCATTCACTCACTCATGCACACACTCAAACCCTCACCGAATTGCAGACATCTATTCCCATATCCAGTCATCTGCCTATTCTTCTCGCTGGCTCTATATGTGAGAGGGGGGGGGGGTCTCCCAGCTAACCATCCCTCACCCCATGTCACGCCCTCCAGTTGGGATTGATTGGTCTGCCACCAGAGGTCCTTAAGGGTATTCTGCCTCACCCTCTGCCTGCCACCCATGCCATGTTACACCCTGCCCCGCCCACCCCTGAGGGGCGCTGCCTAATTATCTTCTGGTAGATTACGGTCTTGGTCAGGTTTGATTGCGTCGTGGTTTGTGTGCGAAAAATGATATCAGGGAATGTGATCACATCATTCTGTTCTTACAAAAAAAATAAGCCAGAAGTGAATGGAATGCATGCATGCAGGGCGCTTAGAGATATGCATATGCAGCAGGTGATGTGAAGATATATGTTATGCCAGCTTCAACACGGTATAAAGCCATGAATGATACAGGCCGTGTTATTCAATAGTATTTATATATTTACTACTACCCCCCCCCCCCGCCTCATCCCACACACGTGTCTGCCCTGTGGTCGTGGGCAGCACGTGCGTTATTCATCCTCCTGGGTCGGGCTGGGCGGTACGTGTAACTTCACGTACACACGTGTACTTCAATTATGCAGCGCTTTACGCAGAAGCAGCTAACAGTAATATGTAAATTAGCTATTGCCTCCCTCTATAATACACAGTCATGGTCGGGGTTTATTAGGCGGAACAACGGACGGGTGCAGCGGTGAAATTGTTTAGAGGCAGAAAATGGGGCTGGGCAGAGACCAGATGAATAATGCAGCGGCCGGACATAAACTGAATATGAATATTTTGTGACAAAGATCTGGCGGGGGATGTTCCGGCAGACTGGGCGTCACACGTGCCTCCAGGAGGTGGTGCCAGCAGGGGGGTGGGGCGGCAGGGGGAGGTGGGGGTAGGAAGGTGTTGTGGGGCTGGGTCTTGTTACTATGGGATGGTGTTTTTGTTGTTGTTGTGGGGGCCCGTGTTGAGTCTTGTCTGCCGAGTGTCCTGCTGCCCCTCCCCCCGCTGGGTGAGTGGGACAGTAACGGCAGGAGGAGGGAGGGGCAGGGCGCGTGGCGACATGGCATACCCTCCGTGTACACGTGCAATACGTGCCGTGACACGTGCCATAGACCGGCACTGACAACAGCCGCCGCCCCTCCCCTACAAGGCCCGCACGTGCACCATGCCCGTCCCGCCGCCAGCACCACAAAACACATACGTCATGCAGACGTCCATTGTTTGACAATCGCGCGTCCTCCTCCCCAAACCCAGCCGCCGCCCGTCGCGCGCCACTACCACTCCACCCACCGCCTCACTGCCCGACCCGGAACTGCTTCCGCCGGGGGAAAGTAGTCCGCCCGCAGTAGCGCGGCCTAATTACGTACAGACAGGGGGTGGGGTGGGGGCAGGGGGGTTGTTGTTGATGAAAAATAAGGATATCAGTTCCCCGATAATTACCTCAGTCTCCTCCAAAATTAGCGACGACCAACCGTGCAAAAATTAGCCGCCGCCGTCCGTGCCGATAGCGGTACTGATTTATAGACTCCGGGGGGCGTCTTTCAATTGGCTGCCCAGGGAATGCTATATTCTAATTACAGTCCAGGCAAAGTGTTTTTAAGCAATTTCGCCTGGTTTCGATTTCACTGTGACAGGAAGCGGGCCCCTCAATTGGACCCATTATAAAGGATCATGCATTACCTGGGAGAGGATGTAGCGAACAGGAGATCTGTAACTGTCTGAGTAGGGACTTGTCTTTAAGGGTGTGCGAGGAGGGATAGGTACATATAGTATAGTTAAAACCATTATATTAACAGCAGTATGAATATACATGTACAACATGAAGTCACCCCTATAAATGCTATTCAGTATGATATTAATACGGACGTGACCATCAGAGTGACGTTTGCTGTGGCGATATGAGTATGATTTGAAGTTTGGTCGCCGGAAGTCGCGCTCTGCCTCTTCCGGTCGGATATAGCGCTATGGGAATTCGGATGATATCTACACTGTTAAAAGTGTATGTAGCTGAGCAGTAGCATCTCCTGGAGATTAACTACATATGGTATTAGTGTACATGGGCAGTAAAATATACGGTGGGTTTAGAGTGTAAAAGACGCCATTTTGGGTTACTATTTAGAGTGTAGGCTACCTTTGTCTATCAAAGATATGACAATTGTGTAGAAATAGAAATTCGTTTAAATGTTATAAAGATTAGGGTATCTCGACTACAGTATATACATGTAATAGAAGATATGACTCATATCTTTCCGTTTATATATACAATACATGCATTATGTTACCTATACGGATGGAATGTGATTTGACAGAATATAGGATAAGAGTATTTAGGTGACGTAGGCAATCAAATGTATATAACTCAACCGGAGACATCGGGATGAAAGTTATAATTTGCATAGAAGAGAGGCTATACGTAAGGAAATTGAAGAAGCAGGTTGGAAGTATTGTTGGATACATTATGAGAGTAAACGTTATTCCCAGCGTCCACAGACTCTAACCGGTGAATTCAATATGAAATGTATGCCTCAATCGACCGTTTAGAGCCCTGTGGACGGTGGACATTACCAATGTGTAATCGCATTACATGTGCTTTATCATAAGGTGTATTGGTGATGAGTCTACATGTAAATAAGTGTGTGTAGGTGGCGGTGTTTACCTGTATATGTGTGTACAGGTGAGTTGTTTGTCCATGTTGTACCTGTAGGGTGTTAGCACCCCTATACACATACCCCACACCTACCTGTACAACATCAAAGTCACCGCCCCACACCGCACAACAACAGTGGATTTAGCAGTTCCTTGCCAATTCTAAACTTATTTATACCAGAAAAGACCCATGAATGCCTCGGCCATCACTGGACCAATTACTATATTGAAATATTTGCTGTGTAGCTCAACTCATTAAGTATGTTTGCACAGAGGCTAGTGTGTGAAGGTGAAAAGCGTCTTTAATGTTTAGAAATCAATGATACGCCTGTTAAGCATCACATCTGGGAAGCACAATGTCACCTTTGTTTCATGGGGTTTATGTCTAATTGAAGCTACTGGAGTTTTGATAAGGCTTTATGGTAGGTGAGATTAGCACCCATTGGGTTAGATGTATGGGTATAGAGACCAAGGTCTAAATATGGGTGGATGGGACTGTCGACACGTTGGGTTGGCTTCTGGGTTGGCTTCCAACTGGAATGTATCAGCATGTCAATATAGCAAGTGTAAAGCGGCAGGAATGTTTCACGTCTATGACAGAATGTGTGTCACGAATTCAGTTCCAATGTATATAGGTACAATTGAGGCGAAACATATCCCAATTTACAAATACAATTTCGATTAAACCTTCCAGTACCTGAATATATTTGTTGAAATATGAAAGTAGTATTTGACAGCCATGAGTTCTGATTGGGGGTCCGGGCTCCCTTGATCTAATCTTATCCCATACCAATATTATATGGTTCTATTGAGAGAAGACTATTTGAAAATATTATGTATTTTATTATAGCGTATCGGTAATTCCACCCACTTCATTATGCCACTGTACACGCATACCCGTATACCTTCATTTACTTATATACAATCCATTGAGACCTTGGTCTTGTGGAATAAGTATGTACATTTGCAGTGATACAGGTCGTTGGTGGAAAAAAGACTAAATCACAGAGATCCATAACAAACTACAAAAGTCAATTGCGAAGCCTGTAATTTAGCATGGACGCTATCAGGGATACCATGGCTTAATTTGGGAACATAAACTAGAAAGGGAATGTTGGGGCAGGTGGGTGGGGGTAAAGGTGGTAGTGCAAGTGCAGCTTGCTGGCACATAGTGGTCACTTCCTCCAGGTGTTACTACATTGGCCTCTCGGCACCTGCAGACCCGGGGCAGGTGTATCTAAAGTATCAGGCGGATGATCCGTACACAAAGTGTCGATGATTGTTCCAAGAGCTCTCCTTGCGGGCCCGGGCGTGTTTTCGCTGGCCTGGGGCAGTGTTTGACCATTAAAGCCAGCCCCTAGACGCTCCCCCAGTTCCACAGCAAATACAGCAACACGTGAAGCACGGCTAGACACGTATACGGGGAAGTGAGGGGAGGAAGGCTTAATCTGTAACAACGATAGGTTAGAAGACCCAGCCTTTTTCTTTTTACTAAACTGATCAAATGGTGAAACCCAGTTGCACTGATTTGAAGTCACTTTTTTGTTTTATTTTGGGTTACTTTGAACATCAAGATAGTGGATGGCTTAGTTTGATTACAGCATTATTTTGAGTTATCAACAACTCTTCCAAGCATGGCATGCTATATGTATGTCATAGAACAGATACCAATCTCCTTTATCGCCCTTTCCCTTCATATTGACATTTTAGCTGTGCATTGCAACCCAGTATTACTACAAAACATCCACCCCAAAAACACACAGGGATCCATGCTTTCTGAACAAGTCTGCACGGGTATGGACACCAATGAAAAGCCACATTTGACTTCTGAGTTTGCCAGTACGCCCTTAAGTCTTGACTGTGAGTTTCCTGGGGCACTATCCCCCACCCCACCCCACCCCTATCGGTCTACCTATTTTCCTGCGTTTACTGGCACTTGTACCCCCCGGGCTGTTTCCAGAGCCTCGAGGAGGTAAACTATATAGCCCAATATACCTGTACCCCGGCCAGACCCCAACTTTCAGACAGTGCCACGTCTAAGTAGTGCCGACCAACTCAGCCCGCCAACACCAGTAGCCAGGCTTGCTACCTGGCCGTATTGGCATTTGAGATTTGATGACTGTTGACGATGAAGATAAAGCTGGTGGGTGAGGAGTGTGCTGCGCCCTCCAGGGGATCACTGCTGGTCCCGCTATGGGGGCAATGTGTGGGGGGAGGGCGTTAGCAACGGAAAACAAATAGGGCCAGAGTTATGTTGGCACAGGTGGGGGTCACGTGACCAATGGAAAAGCTGAGGGAACGCTGGAGGGGGTGGACTCCGAAAAGGTTGACGTAAAATATTTGCCGGTTGTGAATGGCAAAGGTAGGACAACATTGGGGCTGTGAGGAGAGGGTTGCTGGAGGAGGGGGGTTGGGTCAGTGTGACATACCGACGGGAAATACTCACAACACCCAACCCCCCTCTACATACACCGCCCTTATTACTCAAACCCCAGCCCCCTCCCCCATACCTATACCCCTAAACCACAGGAAGAGCTAGCCGGGGACTGTATTGTTTAACGATTAAGTCCTTTGGACACTGAATAATGCAGTGGCTAAGGAGTAAAGCAAGCAGAGCCCTCACGGAGACGGGCACGTCCCCCAACCTACACCAGGGGTGTGCAGGGTGCCCACTGCCAGGTGCTAAACCCATTGACAACATACTGAGGGCTGGAGGACCTCCAGCCACGTGTTGGTAGCTGCCAAAGGTGTGCAACAGGCCACTGCTATATAATAGGATGGTGAATGGGGTGGCTGCTTTAAAGAAAGTGGGGGGGGGGGGGGGGGGTGGCTTTTCATTCCTCAGTCTCTTTGCTCTTTTTGCAGGGGTGTCAATATGTCACTGTTGGCTCACCTCTCACGAAGAGCAACTATATTACAGTGTTAACCCAATTTTGCAAGTGGCTTATTCGTGTCAGATACCAGACCTTGTACGACCACTGTCTCAGTCACTGATGCAACCCTTGTTGGAATTTGGGATGGAGGGAAGGACTTAATGTTCAATGGGTAATGCCTCTGAGTGAGATCACTGATTTATATGCCCATACATTCCCGGCCTCCTCTTTTTCCATATACATTGTGTAACAAGCATTGCTTAGAAGTTACAAGTGGTACTTGATCAAACTTCAAAGTCGGTATTCTAACATTCAGAGATATGTGTACACATGCACGCCTTATACTGTTAAAGAAGCACATAGCTCGGTGCAGGAGCTCCATTATATGATCCCATCTATATACATAAGATATGCACTAGTATAACAAAACCTCTCATTGATCCCCAAACTGCTGACTAACAAAATGACCAAAAATAAACTGTTGGCAAAAAAATGTTTTTAGGTTAGGCCACCTACCCCATATGCATTGTGGCTATGGATTGATCTATTCTGTATACCCGGGGGGGGGGGCGGACACTGACTCTTTGATGGTGATTACCTACTGCCGCCCTACAGCCTCCCGCCCCCCCCCCCCCATTTTTCAGCACTGAGAGGTTCTGGCAGTGTTCTGACCATACCTCCTATTTAGCTTGAGGCAAAATATGCATATCGACCGTCCCCTTATAATTATGGGGAAAGTGAAGTTTGAGGTCCAGACAGCAATGGCAAACTTACCAATTTACACTGTAAACCTAGCAAATCTTGGTCACGCTTTGCCAGCCTGCCAAATTTCCAGTATTCTGGCTCATGGGTTGCCGAATTTGGTCATGTCAAAACCTGACCAAAGTTGCCGAACTTGATCATGCCCAAACTTCGCCAAAGTTGGCCAAAGTTGCCAAATTTGGTATAACAAAATCATGGATCATTCTGGGGTTGAACCCTGTTTCTGGGAGGACCAACGATATAGGGCACTAGCAGGATGCAGTAATTCTACCTTGTGAGACCTTTAGCTGAAGCTGGTTCCTGAGGCATCAAAAACCAGAGTTTAAGGGGTCATAAACTTTTCAGTTATAGCCTCTATTGTGGGTCCTTAGGTCATCTGTTCAGATTGGGGGAGTGGTTAGGACTCTGGCCTACCAATCTATGGGTCATGAGTTCAAATCCATGTCTAGGCCTTTTTGTTCACACATAATTTTAACATGTATTTTTGGTAGGTCAAAAATTGTGATAGTATACAATTCGGTTTTAAAGATCCTTTACACAAGATAAATATTTATAGTGTAATCTAAAATGGTTTTGAATCAGTTGTATTTGAATATTTCTCATGTTACCTGTTTGGATTGGGGGAGTGGTTAGGACACTGGCCAATCAATCCAAGGGTAATAAGTTCAAAGCCATGCCAAGGCAACATAGTTTTTTCTAGTTGGTTAGAAATAGTAATATTATTTACAAAGAAAACCCAATGTAACAATACAAAACCATTTTAGATTACACTATATAAATATCTATCTGGTGTAAAGGATCTTTACAACAGAGTTGTATACTACCACAATTTTTTACCTACCAAAATACATTTTAAAATTGTGTGTGAACAAAATAGCATAGAAATGGATTTGAACCCATGATCCATGGATTGGTAGGTCAGAGTCCTAACCACTCCCCCAATCTGAACATATGACGTAAGGACCCACAATACAGGCCTATACTTGAAAGGTTTATGACCCCTAAGACACCAAATTTCGGTCATGACAGAAACCAGCTTCAGTTAATCAGCAGGCTTCTATAGTTAGCAGAGGAAAGAGCAATGGTACCAGACAAGATGGCGCTGTACAGTGATCATCTAGCTAATGCGGAATATACCAAGCACTAAAGCCCCATGACCACTGACTCATGTATTGGATAGGGGCTGCTTGTTAGTTCATATGTTAACTGTGAGCTTTGGCCAACTTTGGTCAGGCTTGGCTATGACCAAATTCGGGAACTTCGGTCAGGTCTCGGCATGACCAAATTCGGCAACTTTGTTCAGGTTTCAGCATGACCAAATTCGGTGGCCAAAGGTGACAGCGATTTGCTGGAAACTTACCAATTAGCACTGCAAACTCACCGATTGGCCCAATCAGAAATACTTATGTGGTCACACATTAATGCTGTATAAACTCAAGAAACCTTCATACAGAAAGCCTTATACCCTAGTTCTCTATGGGATTAGGGGTTAATCGCCCTTCCCTTTTACCCTGGGAATGGAGTGATGACCCCTCTTCTTTTAGACTGACGTTCAACAAACGCAACTGAATGAGTCTACCCATTGCGTACCTGTATGCGTTGTATAGTTATACTAATACCAATTTAAAGCTAGTTTACTTTGAGTTACTTTAATAATTCTGCAAGTCTTTCTGCTATTTTAACAATAAATGATAATGATTTTTAATAATGATTTCAGAGAACGTTTTAAGGTGTGGGACATTTTGAGCCCGGTTTTTGTGAATTAACATCGCGGTAGAATATAAAGGTTACTCAGAAAGTACCCGGCATTAATGTGTAGATTCCGACTTTACATGCAATTTATCATAATAAATGAACATGTGTGTGTTTGGGGGGTGGGGGTGGGGCCACCCAGTCTAGGTAGGGTCAGGTAACGTGAAAGTTACCTTTTATTTTTATTGGGCTAAGGCAGATTTCTAAAATTAGGACAAGGCACAGTGACATCTTGGAAGCAATAACTACACAGAACGGGGCAGAGTCAATTCTATACAAACTGCACGGCCTTTGCTGTTGAACTGTGAAAGTAAAAGTCAACTGGTAAACCTGTCATCTCTTTAACAGTAATGACCACATGGTTCTACACGTACACCCCACACCCATTGAATGGACGCCATCAAAGCATGTCAACAACACGTCTGGCTGAACGGTGCCTTGGGCTTCTCTGTTTTCCAACCGTGAGGTCTAGGCCTTCAAACTTTGACACGTGCGTTTGTTGGTTTCACTTGGTAAAACCTTTATAAATAAACGACCGTAATTAAAAGCAGCACTAATACCAACATGAAGTGACTTCTGAATAGAACCTCAGGATAAGTCTCCACATTCTTTCTCCAAAGTAAATTTGGCAGGTTTATCTGGGGCAGAACCTCGTTCACAACCGGAAGAAGTAGGAATTAACTCTGAAACCCTCACTCTAATACAAAACTGTAGCTCCATACTTCGACCACCTTATGTGGTCTGCCTTATTGCAGATACCCTTGCTGTATGGAAGAACCTCCGGTATGGCTTCACTTTGGATCACATTATACGTGTTGTTTTTTTTAATTTAAGAAGTATTTCATTTCACCAGGTGATTTTCTAAAATATATTGTATATTCAAACGATGAGATGGCCATGATGCGATGTGATTGAACATAGCCCACGTGAGCGATCACCTGAATGGTATCATTCAACTTCAAAATTAAGCGTCTCATTTCCTACCAAAATAATCTTGAAATAAAAGGGTACCTGGTTTCCTCCATTTTTATGAATGGGTTTTGTGACATTAGCACTCATGTTAAAGGAAGATATTAATAGAGGAGATGCTGCAACACCACTTGTACAGTGGGGACGCCTACCGACTGCAGGCTACATCTATGTGTCTACTTCAGGTCATCCACATGACGACCACAGGTTGACCAGATGGTTTGACGACCCTGAGCCTGAGGTCATGTGCACCGTCGACTCTCACATATCTATGTTTTCAGCGCTTTCTAAATCCCAATTGTATCGTCAAGTTAAACGCTGTACAATAGAGTGGTGTTGATATGGTCTATACATGTTTATTATTTCAGGTGAATGGCATTCCTTACATCAGCATCTAGATGCAGGGAGCGGGTTCCTCTCTGACAGGACACCCCAGTGCCCACATACATGCAGCTATTGTGGAGAAACGACCGGGACGGCAGGAATCTCGGCCCACAATGTCTTACATGTTGTCCGAGTAGTCCGTGGGCGGCACCACCGTCGCGTGTGTTAACAAGAACATATGGGCCCCATCCGCGGCGACCCCTGGCGGGGGAGTGGCGGCAGACAGGTCGGCGGGCGGCAGGGTTCCGGTAGGGGGAGGTGGTGCACACGTGCTGCCCTCCCCCGGGGGCTGATACCGTGTTGCTCCCGTTGTTGTCGGCAGCAGGTCGGGTTACGTCCAGGTGACATATGTGGCCCTCCTGGATACCTGTACACAATAGCTATGTCCTACCTGAGGACAAATCCCGGGACAAATGCCTCTCACCGACTCCCTAATAGTAAATGCTATACATGTACCTCCTTATTCAGTGCATAGGCGGCGCAGATGGGGGAAATTGGCGATTTATAAGGGAATTGTATCTTTTTACCAACAGGAGAAGGGGGCTTGGTGGATTTTGGAGAGAAATATTTTTGGTTTCATCCACAAGAAGGGTCCACGTATTTTTCCACCCCCCCCTCCTCACAAGGAGGGTTTAAATTGATCGCCAACACTCCATGGTGTTACAAAATGACCACTCCCTTGTAAAATTGTAAAGGAAAAAGTTGTTCTAATAGTGCGCCCAATTTCAAAATCCTAGCTCCGCCACTCTCTTCAACCTATCTCCACAACTTCGCATTTCCAGTCTAGCTGCATGCCTGTAAGGTTTTATATCTTAGGGCCAATATGGGGTATTGATCGTGTTTGTCCTTTCAATTGTATTTCTTTATCCTTGCTCCTGAGCACCCACCACACCATCCGGCCACTTCTAATCCCCTCTCTTTACCATCCCCCACCCCATCCTCTCCCTTCCAACCTCTTCACTTCTTCTCCCCTACTTGCAGACCCTCAATACTGGGCGACACGATCCGCCTTCATCTGGAAGACACCTGCCGGAGAACAGCATCTTCCCGCCGAAAAAAGTCGTCTGCGGAATCTGCCGACCGCCACCGGAATCCCGTTAGAAAACACTCCCGGGGACGCAGCTCTGAGGGGGGCTTGTGGCCAAAAAAGAGCCTGACTCTGAGGATTTCTACAGATCTGTTTATTTTGCGAGACTTGTACCCCAACAATGGCGTATTTTCCGAGTCAGGCACGGTGGCCGACGGACGCCCATTTAATGTATCGTGTTACGTCGTGCAGCAATGGATCCTGGGATAACGTCAGGAAGGGTGGTACGTCACATGGCGTCATGTCATGCTGTCTGGCATCAGTGATGTAGGATGTACATGTATATATATATTTGAGAGATTGTGTGATTTAGGGATCATTCTGACGATGACATGATTAATCAACCTTGAGTATACAATGGAGATGTGCAACGTTGAATGCACACAGCGAAATTAGACACACTAAAGGGAATATATGCACTGGGAGAGAAGGTTAAACCCGCAGTTCTTACTGCACGTGCAGTAACAGTCAGAGTGCAGTCGGGACAGGTACTCAGCTCTATATATAGGGGCGCTGGGCCTTTAAAGAAAAAGTTGACAACGGGAAGCAAGCAAAACAATCGAAGAAACAGAAGTGCTTTCATGAGACGAGCCAGGCCTTGTGAATGAAACAATGGCCTCTTGCACAGACTCCACCCAGCAAAGTGAAATAAATAGAAACTCACTGAACGTGGCCCCAGAGAGGCCAGCTTTGTCTCCGTTGTTTCATTATTGAGTATACACATGTTGCCAAAGTAGCCTCATCTTGAATTAATCACTTCAAGCCAGGAACTCCCCAGCCCACCCTCTTCGTCTGCTCCCCTCTGCTCCGCTCCTCCCACCTTGCTGCTGCAGCCCGGGGGCATCCCCGCCCCGTTCTACACCTCACTGCACGAGCTGTCAGGTGTTCTGACACATGAACGGTCAGCCACTGCAATGCTGTAGTCAAGACTCTGATGATAATTAGGTTGGTCCTAGTTAGTTGGTGTCATGGTGCTTATTCGCCGTTGACGTCGTATTTAGTGCCAATGAAAAACAACACTATATTGTGGCTGTAATCAGTGATAGAAGACCATAAGTTCAACAGAGAATTGTTATTTCCAGGCTAAGTTTTAAAAGAAATTTAGGGGGGGGGGCAAAAGTCAAGCATAATCCGTACACACTTTGTAATTTGGGTGCAGATTAAAAAAATAGATATATATTTAGCTTTATTTACTCAAGGGGTGATCTAATATTGAACACTAGAAAAGGATGATAAATAGTATTAAATATTGGCCATATGAAGGTGACAAAATTGGATCAGAATTCAGGGAGAGCTTGCATCCCCCTATGATCACGTCTATCTCATGCATCATAAGAATCCATCCGTTTGAAATGATGCTATACACCACCGCATGGGCGGTCTGCACCTAATCATAATGTGCATCCTATATCCCAGATCCTACCCCACGCCTAAGGAGTGGCCAGAGTTCAGCTAATCACATACTGCTAAACGACATGTACACATGCATATTCTAAGGCTGTTGTTACATGGCATGTTCAACTATATCCTATACATTGGCGTTAAAGGGTTGGTAAGTGATTCATGGTGTACATGTAGTAGGCCTTCCCGGAATAGGAGCTCTACCTCTTCATCCCCATGTTAACCCCCTGTTGATACCTTGGGGGCTGGCATATGGGGGGTATACACGACAGCCGTCAGAGTGTCCCGCAGGGATCAGGCCAAAGGCAATACTGTTTGATCAGAATCAGGACAATTGCATGTAGACTGCACATCCCCACATCCCTCTCCATTGTTGCCACCCCTTGTATAGATCTACTATCAATCCCAGGCCCTCGTCCTGGGACTCTGATCAATTTGGCATTCCCTTTGGACGCCTGCCCCCTCTTGGATCCTAGATCCCGTCACGCTAATAAAACAATGCGCTGTACAAAAATCTTTCATATCACGTTCAATCTTGGGAGGTCCTGCCAAGAGATGAAGCAGGGGATATTATTGTAGACGCGGACAATGCCTTCCTTTGTGACCCCCGGCCGGTGGTCTACTGTCCGCCGATCCCTTCCCCTGTGCTTGTTATCAATAATGCATCCACTTCGTGACCTGGGGTGGGCAGGCATACCGGCCAGAAATCTGTAGGATGGGCCCAGGACCATACAGTCGGTGAGTAACTCTATTGTGCCTACCACGCCCATAGCAATCTGACTTTTTCCCCTCGCATGCACTCCCATAAAAAGGGGAGTTGATTCCCTTTTATCTAGCAAACTTTTCCATCCACTCCCTCTTCTTTCAGCAAATCACTGCCACTGAAGGGATACATATGGTTCTGTCAACGTTAGGAACGACGGTTCGAAGGCTATTACACTGTCTACTGCACATGTACACAGAGTCAAAATGGAGTCTAGGTTGGTTGCCTCCAGATGGATTCCCCTGGTCATTATAATTATGACTCTCTTTGGTAAGACAGGGAGTTATGTAACTCCCTACCTTAGGTTAGCCAAGGAGTCACCGCCATGGGCTCCCTTAGTCAGTCTTGGCTCCCATGAAGAGGGAAATCTTTCTGGGGGCAGCCAGGACTCCATTTTCACTCTGTTTCTTATCGCTCTGTATGTACATATAGCTGTATCAATCGTCGTTCATGGGGATGGGTATAGTCATGGTCAGGATGGGACAGGGGACGGGATGGCACACGACACACACATCCAAATAGAGCCACTCATGTATGGGATCTGGCGACAGTCAAGAGTGTACATGAGTTCCTCATGTAAACAATGCTGCATAGTGTGGGTATCATCCGGTAGCACCTTAACACACCATCAACCACCACCAGCCCCATGACTCCCTCCACACCCCCGTTCAGCAAATTAATGTTGAACTGTGTGCTGTTAATATAGAGATACATAGAGATACAAAAGAGAGAAACACAAGGAGAACCAACATGAGGAAGAGAGACATTGATCTCACCCTACCCTTACATCTCAGACTCAAATCCAAAAACCCTACAGAATATCCAGCAGTATATACATTTATGCATAATAGATACAGTGTAGCAAAGTAGTCCATATAGGGTGTTTAATGTTGGGCCAATATATATGCATTGTGTTTAGGCCTTTGTTGGAATTATTGTATTGGGCCAGTTAGGGTTGACCACTGATACTGCAGTGCCTCCAGATCTACTTGCGGGTGCCTGTGTTGACCTCATAATGGCAATATGTCACTATTACAGTGTTAGTCACGTATTGGAAGCTGAAGTACCATCCGTTCATTTAACAGTCATTCTTCACAATCAATGTAAATCTCAACTCCAATAGGGAAAGAAGAGATACAAATTATCAAACATGTATTATCGTTTGGGACTCAACTACATTCTCATTACTCACAGACATCTGTCTTCCTGGGTTCAAGTGGCACCCAGTATGACGTCAATCCTCTAAGATGGGAGGGAGCAGCATTTCGGGGGGGGGGGTGTAATTCTCCGAAGGTCAGCTGTGCCTGTACCCAGTCTAACACACCTGACAAGTTGACTCTTTGATATATTGTACATTGATACGCTGTCAAACATTCTACGGTGTAATATTAATATGACGACCATCTGGCAGCATGAACGTTACTAATAATTCTGTGTATGGCATCACTGTCTTTTCTATTTTCAGTGGAGTTAACTTCTACTTTCCTGTCAATCTGTCCATGTCCCTGTCCCATTTCCTCTGTTCTCCCTTTCCTCGTCTCCGTCTTCTTCATGTTCCTTTCTTCGTCCCGTCGTTCATTCTACGTGTAATAATTTTCTACCCATATTAAATGCCTACTAGTTCTGTCCTTGTTTCCTCTTCTGCCTGTTTTCTCCTACTCGGGTACATAGATATTGGAGCAACTCATGGCGTATACTGAGTGACTCATCGTGCTCCTGTCCCCCTGCCCGGGGCCCTCTGAGCAGGTCGTCCGGCCGTAAACACGGATCCAGCTCGGGTGTCGCCGCACGCCAGGCCCACAATAAGTCCCTTTCTCCAGGACGAGTAGCTCAGGAACAGCTCAGGACCTGCTCACATGTGGCTCGTGGCGGCTCCGACATAAACAAACGGCGGGCAGGGCGGGACGTCGGCGCCACGCTGGGAGACACTCGCCCTACTCGTAACCTCTGGCACCGGCGTCAACAGTTGGAAGGAGGGGGGCAACCCTACCTCACCACCACTACCCCCACACGCTGTACAACTGTAGAAGGCCAACCCTACCTTCACCACCACTACCCCCACACGCTGTACAACTGTAGAAGGCCAACCCTACCTTCACCACCACTACCCCCACACAATGTACAACTGTAGAAGGCCAACCCTACCTTCACCACCACTACCCCCACACACTGTACAACTGTAGAAGGCCAACCCTACCTTCACCACCACTACCCCCACACAATGTACAACTGTAGAAGGCCAACCCTACCTTCACCACCACTACCCCCACACGCTGTACAATTGTAGAAGGCCAACCCTACCTCTACAACCAAAACCACCACACGCTGTACAACTGTAGAAGGCCAACCCTACCTTCACCACCACTGCCCCCACACGCTGTACAACTGTAGAAGGCCAACCCTACCTTCACCACCACTGCCCCCACACGCTGTACAACTGTAGAAGGCCAACCCTACCTTCACCACCACTGCCCCCACACACTGTACAACTATAGAAGGCCAACCCTACCTTCACCACCACCACCCCCACACGCTGTACAACTGTAGAAGGCCAACCCTACCTTCACCACCACTACCCCCACACGCTGTACAACTGTAGAAGGCCAACCCTACCTTCACCACCACTACCCCCACACGCTGTACAACTGTAAAAGGCCAACCCTACCTTTACCACCACACGTTTGATGACTAAAGAAGGCCAGTGTCAGCTTCCACGACATCAGACGTTACATCTCCGACGTTACTTCAACGTTACCGACGACGTATTGCTTTGTATTCTGAGGTTACTAAGGACATACTTTGTAGAACAGGCTGCGAGCTTCTGCACTGTTAGAAGTAAGTACTGTAGCTGAACAGTATAAAAGGAGGTATTTTTGGTTTCCAGTATTACATACTGTACAGCTACAAACTCACCTACTGTAATCCACTTTCTGGAGATCATGGGTTCAAGTCCCACCTGGGCACAATAGGTAGTACCGTTAAGATGTGCATAAAACCTTTAAATAATACAAATGTAGATATTCAAATATCACTAGTTAACATTTATATGTCAATATTGGTGGAAATGCATGTCAAATGTGTTAAAGAAATAAAAAAATAAAAACGTATTTCGTATTGTGTGACCTTCTGTGTGTGAGTTTTACAGTAGCTGAGTGTAGCTGAACAGTATGCTATACTGGAAACCAGAAATTCCTCCTTTTACACTGTAAATCTACAGTATATCTCGCTGTGCAGCTACACTAACTTCTGACAGTGTGGCTTTGAATTGAGGATATATTTACACGCAAAGAGAAAACATCAGGGGTATACTGACCATGCTTTCAACACTTTCTATTGCAATGTAGTACAAACAGCACCAATTGTGGCATGGAGTAATTGGTCCTAACATATGAGGTACATGTATTGATTTATAAAGTTCTCCGATTCCTCCTATCCCGGCGTGTTCTATATAAAAGTTGTAGGCACCCACACCCACACACATATATGTATGTATATATATATATATATATATATATATATATATATATATATATATATATATATATATATATATATACATGTTTATATATATATATATATATATATATATATATATACATATATACACTACGAACAGGCTATACGTGTGACACCATGCCCTGGAGCTATAGTGGTGCTCTGGGGAGGACTGGGGCAAGTGGCAGGGTGTCAAAAGCCGACAGTGTCTCCAAAAAGTCAACGAGACACTCCAAAATTCAACTTGACAAACGACGTTGTCTACAATACTCAAAGTAGTTTACATACTTGCTAGGCGTCAGGATAAATAGATCGTATTCTTTATCGTGGAGTTTTCAAAAAGTGACCAGTTAAGATCTAGACAAAAGAGAAACCCCCTTAGTATAATGGGCGAACTGCGTTTAATTTTCACAGATATTCAGCTAAGGAATGAAACATCCAGATTAATCTGGATGGTATCGTATGAAAATATGGCATTAATATGCAGGGGAAAGGGTAAAAACACGAAAAATATGCACTTAAAAGCCCATTACCTGGTCTTTTTTGTTTACATAATTTCCTCCAATTATCGTTTACATATATATGCATTGTTTCTGACTACACCACTCATAATTGATTGAAATATATATTGGAAACTGACTCTTCCTCCTAAGGCAGGAAATATAGCTATTTCTTTTCAACTTTGTGTTGCTCATAGCTATACCGAGAGTCGCCATTTTCTTCATTTGCATAGGGAATGTACATTAAATTGCCCTTTATAAAACAATGGTTTTGGCATATTTCATGGCCTTCATAATGGTTAGTCAAGAGGGTGGTATCTGACGCTGTCAGACGTCCATAAACTAGGTACTCGAACACTTTGTAATAGTACCTTAAATAAATTATTACTTCTAATTTTTATTTCAGGGTGATTAGTAGACCGCAAAAATTGGGTGTCCTCGTCAATTATGAATTATCCAGTATCTGGAACATACTGTTATATTCATACCAAAATCATACAGTGTACATATCTCTATTACAACACTAACCCCTCGTTTGTTTGAAATGTGTTTTCTTCTTGCAATTAAGCATGTTCAGTTTCATGTGAGTAAAGTTTTTGGACTTGTTTGTAATGAGTCGAACCCCAACTTGATCAGACATCATAATCATACATACTTAAACGCAGATATTGAATATGTATGTATACCACATATCCATCAAGAACCTTTGACCCTACGACCTGACAAAAAAGGCCACCCATACTGCATGGCACCTTAACAGTCAACGGCACTTTTTAAGAACTTGTACTTTTACAAAACACTCAGGAACCTCCTCACAAAAACACACACACACGGAAAGCCCCTTTGCATTCTCAACGAGCGTCCGATTGTCGACTGCTTTTCCCGGAAACGAGGTTCCCGAATTCCCGCTACCCGGTATTCCCTTTTTCTCCCTCCGGCGTTCATTGGTCGTCGGACGTTGCCTCCTGACCACGTGACCATTTCTTTTTACTCTGCAGACGACATGGTCCGATCACCAGCGGGTGGGTGGGTATGTGGAGATGGGAGTGTGAAGGACAATAAACTCTGCACAACTCCAATTACAGCTATAAGTATGAAAGGATGGTGATACTGGCATTCAGGAGCAGACGAGAATGATCCCTTTGTTTGTGCGTCAATGACGCAGTGCTCAAAGCAGACACACATATCCTAAATTGTTTATAACTTCACTTCCACCCGCCCATCAAAGAGAACAAACCATAACAGAGTGGGGAACATCACAAAACATGCTGGAAACATACTGGAACAATCCAAATTACAGACGTAGTAACTAATAAAGCATACACCACGTCGACATGGTGGGACATTTGAGATATGAGATATGAGATAATTATGTGGCTTGGTCTACAGGATCCGTCCAATATCGCCCACACCACCTGTTACACAATCTCACCATCTTCCTCCCAGAACATGCTATACCTTAGAGACTTCCCTCACATTGCAACCTCTTCCTGTCCACCGGACCAAACAGCAACCGGAAAGGGATATATATGCTGCAGAATAAAGGTCGAAAGTCGGACACCGGATCAACTATAAGTGGCCATTGAGGTCATCGAGTACAGATCGATCACGT
Organism: Harmothoe impar; assembly: GCA_947462335.1. NCBI lineage: Eukaryota > Metazoa > Annelida > Polychaeta > Phyllodocida > Polynoidae > Harmothoe > Harmothoe impar. The sequence goes on along the minus strand of OX381709.1, from coordinate 29,771,862 downwards.
GGGGGACAGTTGATAGTGTACATACGGGCATGTTGAGTAGGAGGCACACACCTAGCGCCACCAGGCGGCTTGAGTCAGCAACATACCGGCATATCACGTGACCGGCACGTCTGATAGGCCTATCTGTGACCATGGAGATCAAACCGGCAGATTATGATGTGCAGGGCCTATCAAAAGGGAAAGTTACGCACGCGAAACTACAATATATCCATTGTGTTGGACTTTTGTTGCTCATACCATATCGACCTCGTTCTTATTTAATTGTCGACGAATTCTATGGAGACTGTCTGAAAGATAACTCATGCTTATGATGATGCAGGTGGATTGAAATGGATGGCGTGGTATTAAGTCTCAGGGCTAGAGGACTAGAACAAAATATGGGTCTCTTGTTTGAATTAGTCACATAAGTTGAGTTGCTGGATGCAGTTTGTTACTGAGAAGGTGGCTGCATGCTGGACCTTCAGCCGGCAGCTGGTGTAGAGAGGGTGGCCTCATGCCGGACTTCAGCCGGCGGCTGGTGCAGAGAGGGTGGCCGCATGCCGGACTTTCAGCCGGCGGCTGGTGTAGAGAGGGTGGCCGCATGCCGGACTTTCAGCCGGCGGCTGGTGCAGAGAGGGTAGCCTCATGCCGGACCCTCGGCCGGCGGCGGGTGCAGATAGGGTGGCCACATGCCGGACTTTCAGCCGGCGGCTGGTGCAGAGAGGGTGGCCGCATGCCGGACTTTCAGCCGGCGGCTGGTGCAGATAGGGTGGCCGCATGCCGGACTTTCAGCCGGCGGCTGGTGCAGAGAGGGTGGCCGCATGCCGGACCCTCGGCTGGTGCAGAGAGGGTGGCCTCATGCCGGACCCTCGGCCGGCGGCTGGTGCAGAGAGGGTGGCCTCATGCCGGACCCTCGGCCGGCGGCTGGTGCAGAGAGGGTGGCCGCATGCCGGACCCTCGGCCGGCGGCTGGTGCAGAGAGGGTGGCCTCATGCCGGACCCTCGGCCGGCGGCTGGTGCAGAGAAGGTGGCCGCATGCCGGACCCTCGGCCGGCAGCTGGTGCAGATAACAAAACACACTGAGGACGTCATGTCTACCAACGGGTCATCACACACCCTGCAGATTGAGGTTAATCCACAGCTTATCTCGTCCAGCTTTATTATTAAGGATGTTACATCAGGAATCCTTCCCTGAAGAGAGACCGGGCACGACATCCCACACACAGACATAGGGTATAGAACAACCGTTGGTTGAGACGTAGAGGAATATACATACATACATGTACCCTCTATAATGAAAAATTAGATCACTTGAATACATGGTGATCTTTTCCACGAGTAATGTAATTCCACTCAACATATTACATAAAACACTCCTGTTACTCCTGTTGATAGGGGACAGACAATGATATAGAAAATACTACATATGGAGATTGCAGGGATAGGCTTGGGGTAGATGAGGAGCTAGTAAATTGTGATACTGGGGGGTTTAAGTTGTAGTACATGTCGAATAATTGAATAAAGAGGAAAGGACAAGATCATAACTACATCTTATGAAACCCCTAACTGATCATGATAAGAGGACCAGTCTAATCTGATCATGGTATATGATAGATTTGGTTTCGAGAGAGCTAGTTGTGTACAATTGTGTATAGGATATATGTGGGAGGGAATTGTTGACATTACAGGTGGCTGAATGGTGTATAGGCTGAGTTGGGATCCCAGGGTTATTGGAAGACTCGTGTGGTGGTCCTGACTGGAGTTTGGTATGGCAGATCCATATATACAGTTGACAGTCGATGTTCGTATACTGTCAGAAGTAAGTGTAGCTGCACAATGATTTATACTGTAGCTCTACAGTATAAGAGGATGTATTTTTAGTTGTATATTGAAGATCTCCAGTGAATGACAAAGTAGCTTGGTCTGCATGGTACATGTTTGAGCAGCTCTCCTGTACCCACCAGGTGCTCACTGTGGGTGCCGTGCATTGTGATGGCTGATGTCTCATGTAAGACACAGACATGTGGTAATCACGACAGTTATCTGGTGTTTTAAACCTTATCAGCCTAATTTACTACTTTTCAGCTCACGTCCTGTGGTATCATCGGCAGCTTGCAGGCCTCAGGTGGTCCAGAGGCCGGGGTGTAGGGATTATGGGGAGGATTAGTGTCCCTTATGGGAGGAGCGGGTGTCTGCCCTACCCCCGTCCTCAGCCTTGGAACAAGATCAAAGATAAGGGGGTCACCCAGGGGAATCTCCCTCAAAGGGAACAAACGTGGACCCATTGTTTATCATGGTGTGAGCTGGGTACAGACTGCAGCCCTGAGCTGTAGTCTTTATCCTGTTCGTGTAGTCCACGTGCCTCCCGCAAGGGGAGCCACCTGCACTGGGTCAGTCACTCTGGGTAGCATGTGACGAGTTATATTTGCTCTGATAATAATATAATGACCCACCCTCCCCCAGCTCCCTTCCTACCACAACCCTGCACGCTAACCCCTTGTGTAGAGCAGCTCGTGTATTTACAAAGCGAGGACCAAAAAACACCTCAGTCTATATAATTATCTACACCTTCACAGACATATCCACCCCCTATAACACAGAACTGTGCCCTCTTTAAAACTTCTGTCCTTCCCCATCATTAAATAACCTCTCCTACCTTTCACCTATTTTCCCCGACCTGGTGAACGCGTCCACCACGCAGCGTCAATATTGAGGTAAATAACGCCCGGGGCAGGCCCCCTTGCTGTGCACTACTACTACTGGGTTGGGGGACTGTCGTGCGGCGCCCCGATTACCCCCACCCTGAGCTGCTCAATCCCACCCTGCTCACCGCCACCCACTCGCTCTTGTTTTATTCACGCCAGCCCAGACGTGGCAACAATTATATGCGATTATACCAATAGGGGGTCGGCTGAGGTGGGGAGGAGGGGTGCTGGGGTGGGGCACTGACCCCCTTTTTTCTACGCTCTCCCTCCTCCCACTATCCATCTTCTCCCGAAATCGCCCCTTTCTATTCCCACCCCCGCTGGTTGTGTGCCATGTGATTGTCACTACTGCGGGTGCGGGGGAGAAGGGGAACAGGGAAAGGAGGGGGTTGGGGTTGGAGGGGGTGGGGGAAGCAAGATTGGGGTCCAGAGGTGGGGGTTCTCTCCTGTTCTTGTCTACACTCTCACTCCTCCCCAAATCGCAGCTCGTATAATCAGATGGAAAATGAGAGTTGGGAACGGAAAGCGTCGACGGGGCGTCTGGCAAGGGGAAGGCCACCAGCCCAAATCGGCCAATTTTCCCCTGAAGCCGACTCGGCCCCCTATGAGTTGGTGCGTCGGGCACGTGCCGAGATGTTTGGCCCCGACGAACGGACACCGCGACACCGCCGGAAGTGGCGCGAGCAGTAATTACCGTGATTTCTCGCGCAGAACGAGAGCGGCATTGTCGGCGGCCTCCCGGACGGCGCATGTGCCGGGATTGAGCGATAATTGGGGCTGGATTAAAGCGCCGACAGATTGTGTGTTACTCGCCGCTCCGATGACGGCCACGGGACGCGGGAAAAATGGGCTGGCAGACGACAATCAGCAGATAGAGTTCAAAGTAACGGCGCGTGTAACAAGCAGAAACTCACGGCGGGTGGGAGTTAAGGGTAAATAGAAGGCGCGGGGAGGAGGAGGAGCGGGGGATAGGGATCTGAGCCTGTCATTGTTACAGCCTGTTACTGTCTCAGTGGGACGTACTTCTAACCAGAGCAGGGCAAGCTCAGCAAAGCATGGACAACCCCTGGTGGATACACAAACAAATACATGTTGTTGTACATATGCTGTTGTGAATGTGAAGCATATCAGCCCTCTTTACCCATTTGCCACCGCATAAGGGATTGGTAATTTTCTTTACTACCGGCAGGGTTTGGATTTAAAGGCAACACTTTGGTTGTGCAGAGGGGTTTATTTTCAACCCACATTTAGATATAATAAATGAAAGTAGATCTACATAGATAGTTAACTTATAAAATCGTAATTACCAAAGCATCATCTAATTATGTTCACTTAGGATTTGTTCTGAAATATAAACATTTTCTTTGGATGCATCAATTCTTTCTTCCCCTTAATACATACCGGGTAATGTACTTTTTGCGATAAGGGGCACCTAAAATCCCCTATTAAAGCTGTGCTTCAACCGATAGGGAGGACAGTTAAGAGCTTATCTTTGTCAGGGTAACAGGCATGCTGATGGTTATCACGACAACTGCAACAGATCTAATTTCACGGCTAAAACCTTCATCTGGCGCGTGCCTGTCACGCCAACAATGGTCTCACCAGCCAGCCACCACACCCAGATACTCCACCCCCTAACCACCCCTCACACATACCTGGTTGTAGGACTAGGGTCCCCGGCGTCATCATCCTATATCTGAACCCACAGGAAATACCCTGCTACTAAATGTATATATAGATAGCCAAACATGTGCCTAATGTGTCTTTGCATATTGCCTCATTATTCATCATTTCGGGCTCACACACCTCACCCATAGCCACATTCAAACCCCCATCCCATCTCCTACTCATAGCCACATTCAAGCCACCGCCACACACCTCACCCATAGCCACATTCAAACCCCCATCCCATCTCCTACTCATAGCCACATTCAAGCCATCGCCACACACCTCACTCATAGCCACATTTAAACCCCTATCACAGACCTCACACATAGCTACATTCAAACCCCTATCACTCACCCTGATATATGGGGGTGTGTATCTTATGCTACACATCACCATATACAGGGTAAAATTAAAACATATTCAGTTATATGTAACTGAATATGAAAATGTACTGTATTATTCACTTATCAACTTTCCTTCTTACTCTACCCACTGCTATTACCTAGCATGGGTTCTATCTCTTTACCCCTTTTCCACTACTTCCTAAGAGGAAATATCATAATTATAATTATGATAAATGTAATATTGATATTATTAACTAGAATGAATACTAACCTATCCATGATCATACGATCACTAGCTATTGTAATAAATTGCTAACACCTTTTATAATAAATGGATAGGTAAGAGTCATATATAACAGGAACACGCTCCTAAATGAGCGCTTTCCTGCTATAGCTTATTACAAACAAGGACTTAATTATCCTTTATTACCTCCGCTCATCGGAATAGAAGCTGGTATTTGTATAATACGATCTTCGAGGCCAACATTTTGTCAGGGTAAATAAATGAAATACAAACAAACAAACCCTTCTCATAGTCACATTGAAACCCCTATCACACCCCCTTCTCATAGCCACATTCAAACCCCCATGACACCTCACTCACAGCCACATTCAAGCCCCCATCACACCCCCTTCTCATAGCCACATTCAAACCTCCACCACACCCCCTACTCATAGCCACATTCAAACCCCCATCACACCCCCTACTCATAGCCACATTCAATCTCCCATCACACACCTACTCATAGCCACATTCAAACCCCCATCACACCCCCTACTCACAGCCACATTCAAACCCCTATCACACCCCCTACTCACAGCCACATTCAAACTCCCATCACACCTCCTACTCACAGCCACATTCAAACCCCTATCACACCCCCTACTCACAGCCACATTCAAACCCCCATCACACCTCCTACTCACAGCTACATTCAAATCCCTATCACACTCATAGCCACATTCAAACCACCATTCCATATACTACTTACACTGCACAATCGATCTTTCGCCGCATTTAGTCTTTTGGAGAAATTCGCACACATCCGTATCAGATGAACCTGACCAATACCACACCACACCCACACCATCCACTCTTCGAAGCCTACCTTATTTCTTGTACATCTAAGAACCCATCCCCAAACTATACCACAACATAATAAAGCACCTATTGCCCTACCCCTGACCTACATCCCCAACGTCCTGACCCCCTTTTCCCATTCATCGCCCTGACCACTGCGCCACCACCACCACTGCATCCAAATCCGGTTCCGCTGACCACAACGAGACTCTAATGGAGGCTCGGCAGCACGTGACAGTGACGTCACCACTGCGCAGACGCAGTGGCCAGGTGCGTCGTCACGGCTGGGTAGGCAGTGGAAACAATGAAATTGTCGTCTGGTCCACGACTGGCTCCCCAGCCTCCCCTGCCTCATGCTGAGATGAAGGGGAGGTGGATTGATAAGGACGGCAGGAACTCTCAGAGTGTTAATGGCCACTGCTAACTCCCCGGTGACTGCTGCCTCCGAGACTGTTGCCTGTCGTTGGCGCCATGGTCATTGAGGCAGGGAGAAAACCCGCAGAGCAGAGCAATTAAATGTGGCCGCCGTTTTCACTTCATGACTAACTCTGAGCTAAGTCAACCATGTCGGCGGTTTGCCAATGTTTCAAGGCTCGTTTGCGTTCTTCATGCGGTATTGTGCTGTTGCTCTGTGTGGTGTCGGGAGTAGTCATTAGTAGAGTCTCTGTGGAGGTAAGGGAAGGGAATCTGTATCAGTCATTGTCGGGATTACTTTTCAAAGTATTGGTACGATGATTAAAGAATATAGTTATCCCAACATCAAAGAATTTAACCAATAAAGCTTCTATAATTACTGAGCAGATCTGCGCAATGTACATATGATGTGACCTTTAAAACGATATATAGCCAATAGGGACATGTGAAAACGATTATGGTCGTACTAAACATTGCCTTTAACAAAATACGCCTGAGTAGTCAAGGTAATTAGAGTTATTCCCCTGAAGCTAATTGCTAACCTGTCCATTAGTTTTTGCCCTGGGCCAGGTAACCAGGCATACTAGATTAGTATCGGGGAGGGACAGGGTTTGATGACAGAGCTGCCATTATCAAACATGCCTATTCCATCTCCTGATTACAGGCAACCAACTTCCAATACTTCCATTGGGGAAAAGTTTCCAAATTTTAGACAAAAACTTAATTGATGAAATTCAACTAATGAATTGAAACTGAAGGCGGGGCATAAATTTTTACTTCTGGATTTGCTGCTTGATTCTAATAAAATTGGGGGTTCCCATTTAGGTGACAGCGACAATCTATTAGGTGTTTGATTATTCATGATTCTGTTGTCAGTTTTGCAGATTGCTATCAAAGGGGTTATCCAAGGGGAACAAATTAACACACATCAAACATCACTGAGTCCATCTGTACCGGTCCAATCGACCATCAATGAGTGCACTGGGTTATGTGTTTACTGTAGGCCTAACAGGTGGAATTTCTGGAACCAATGATGGTCACACAATGACCATGTTAACCTATTTAAACCCAACCCCAATATCTTGATATAATACGTACCCGCATACGAACCTATATTGAAAAAAGACCATTTAGCGTTACGTTAAAAGGTACATTTCTTATTCTTCTCATTCTCAGATTTATTTATAATAATTAATAGTCTTCATAACCTATGTTGAAATAGAGAATTCGTGCATGACAATGGCTGGACATTTTCACCTGATTATTATGCAAGCAAGAATATGTGTTTTACCAATTTGATAACCAACATGTACTAAGCTACCTGTTGCCACCAGTGACTAATTATGTTGGTGCAGTTTGAATAGCAGCCTCTTCAGACAAGAGTGACCGGCTACAAGTTACAATGCCATTATAACAGATGGGTGTGCAAGGCCATATAATACCTGCGCCATAATAACAGTCTGTAACACGTCATGGATACATAGTGCAACTGCAAGGCACTAAATATGCAGTATACTAAATTGTACTAAAGTGTTGGGCAGCATTCAGCACATAAGTAGCTGATCCAGATCATCCTGCCGGAACGCTGATCACAATTGCAGATGGCGTATCTTCGTGACGTAAGTATCAGTGACGTCACGTCAATAAAACAATAACATATTCAGGCTTCCGTTGGTACATGCGTCTTGCACGTGCAGAGATGGTCATCTCAACGTGCAGTCACAGAGACGCAACGCTGGCCGCATCACCGCCGCGAATGAATAACTAAAATGGCCATTTAGCGAACGCTTACCGCTGGTAGCGGCCGATTATATATGTATGCCTCTTCCGCTGGTGATTGTTTACGCCGGGCCCAGGCGAACAAAGCCGACGGCTCGTCGGGCGTTTACGGTGGCCGTGGGCGACAAATAGGACGTGGCCACAAGGCTGGATTGGTGCCAAATCCAGTTTCACGGTAGCCTTGGCTGGAATAATAGCGGGGATAATGCACTCGTCCAGTCTGATTAATTTAGGAGGTTTACTGCCGGTGTGCAGGTGGGTATCATGGCAGGGGGTTAGCTCTCACACATGAGCAACGAGCAGCTGATGTGTACACAACCACTACAAGATGGTGTTTTAAATGTCTCTGCCTGGGGTATTGTCAATTTTCTAGGTGTACATATGTATATATCCATCTGTATCAGTGGGTCATCGTGTTGGGCATACCTAGTGGCCTTATCATGTTCTGTTATACATACCTATACAACACATAACAACATACTAGTTGTCTCTACATCTTTAATAGCTCTAAATCAATAAGTGTATGTTTGTGACCCTGTCTAAAATACATGGATGTATAAGTTATATAAAGGTTGATGGAAATACAGTTAAGGACATGGTGTCCCGAGTTTGCTGGTGCTTTGTGAAAGTTTTGGTACATTCACGCTTAATTCAGAAGCACAAAATGGTAGGATAGCATTTCACACTGTCACAAACTTTTCTACACATCATCTATAAAACACGAACACACTGCAGCACAGGAAGTCAAACTTTAGGGTTCTGATTTCCAGCCACTTTTCCTTTCAATGTTTGAGTACTTCCTCTTTTTGCTGGTGTATGACTACCTAAAACTTGCTGGTGTATTTTATGACAGGGCACGTTTTAAAGCCAAAAGCTGAATTCAGTGGAAATTACACGTTTGAGTGCTGGCAGGAATATGACGCACAATGATATGGAGTAAGGGTTGATGATGAGGGGTAGGGTAGGGTGGGAGAGGGGTGGGAGGCACACTCAACAAGTGGAGGAAGTCGCAGGTATTTGTACAGTCTCCTCCTCTCTGCCCACCCCTCCCCATCTTTCTCCATTACAGGTAGGAGCCTGTACTGGGGATTGCTACCTCTCACGTTACCTGACCACACCCATTTCACACCTTTTTCACACCTCGCAGATCGATGTATTGACGCGTCCATTGATAACCCGATCCCCAACCAGCCTCGTTCTCGGTAAGGGAGCCGCGATGGCTGCGCACGCAAGCGGAAGTGGACGTTTTAAGTCGCGCGCATCTGTAAAGCAATAGGGGAGGATTCTGGGATGGGAAATGAAGGAAAAAGGTGCAGTTTGCGTTCGAAAGTCAGTGCCATACTTTTTAATGCATGCAAATCCGCACAGTGATTTTGCAAATAGGACTCTGCACAGGGGAAAATGTGGTTCTGCTCCAACCCTGCCAACGCGGCCATTAAAAGAGAGTGTTGTTCGCTGGGCGGAAGTGATGGAAATTATTAAATATGTTCCACGCAAGCTTGCGGTGTCGTTTTTCGTACATTAAACGGTACTTTCTAAATTGGCACTAGTTTCAGGGAAGTAAAATGGGAGTTTGGGCCGGTTTTTGGCCTACACATTTGCACTGAATGTAACATTTCCGGAATTCTGGAGTGGTCAATTTCTAAAAGCAGGGGGGTGGGGGTAGGGGGGTAGGGGGGTAGGGATTAATAATAAACAGAATGTGGACCCCAGCGCTGAAATATGCATTTTTGTGGATTCTGATGGGTACCGCATTTTTCCAAATTTATTTGGAAAGATCAGATATCACATCAATTATCCCTGCATATAAACCAACAGTAAAGGGAAAATATCAATTTCAGAATGTGGACCCTGCTTAGAGTAAGGACCAGAAATGCCACCCCATTTAGCAAATCGCTTGCACATTACTTTACATATGGAACATTTCGAACCTTGTTTCGGGCCACCAACTCCCAGCACAAGTGTATGTCACAGCAATATGGTCATAAATTTTCTAAATGAGATATTCAGTTTTGAAACATCAAATTTATGCTGTGCTTATCTCAGATGTTCTTCTATATATTGGTACCATTGTCAAATATAGACTGTCATTCAACCCATAGATATTCTAAAAAGTTTGAGGGCTATCCAAAATCTTTTGAAATTGTCACAGTTGCCATTTTGACTCTAAGCCAATCAGACGCCACATCACTGAGTACTGAGTGGCCAAATACATGTAGAAGGTCATCTCTGATTGGCTAAGAGGTACTCTGTCAAATTGGCAGAGTAACAGACTAGAACTGACAGACTTGCTCCCGACCTCTGAACGGAGGGAAGAGGTGGGTTTCTCGACCTAGCTTAAAAGTGTCCAGATCACATACATTATGTCCACAGCCTCTATCACTAAGTGTCCATGAAATACAGTTGCCAACAATCAAAGATCACAAAGTGTCCACAGATTTCGCTTTGTCCACACAAAACCATCACAGAATGTTCAGTCCACGTTTGAACAAATTGTGTTTGCAGACACTTTGTAATGGTTCTGTGGTGACAAATTGTAAGTTTTGGACATTTTGTGATGATGAGTGTGGACAGACTAGTATAACTATTTTGTGGACACTCTGCGATGGAAGACTGTGGAAAACTTTATGTTGTGGACACAGTGTGATGGATGGCTGTGGACATATTGTGATGTAGAAAATAAAAGGGGCACAACAGGGGAGAGGAGGGAACCGAGATGAAGACGGGTGAGTGGCTTTCACCCACGTCTTTCACCCACCCAGCATGCACATGAAAAATACACGTGAGTGTACAAATACGATGTACATTCATGTACTTCAGCTGATGGGCCGAGTAAGTTCTTTATTATAGCAAAACGCGTATGGTATGCCATATGAGTCTAGACGTATAACATATTTCAAATTGGATATGTAAGAAGCAGAGTGTTCAAGAGTTCAGGCAATAAATTGGATCATTTTCAATAGCCTGCAACATTTGTACCGACATACTGGTTAGGGCTTTGTGATTAGTGCACAACAGAAGTATGCGGCACAGACCTATATCACGGTGAGTCCTTTTAAAATATTGACAAACAGGGTAAACTTCCTTGTGGTGTGAAGCAGGCCTGTTGCTGGCCATGTACAGTCCCCCCTCAACTTGTTTCTACTTCCCCACAGTAGCTACATGTTCTGACCAGGCCCTTCCCTTCAAGTGTCAATCCAGACCTGTCACTTACTACCGGCCTGTCACAATGTGTGCCACTTCATTGACACACCTAGGTTCTCTGTTTACCGGACAATTGTACTTAGTGGCCAGGTAGAGGCTTCGTCACGGTTCATTGACTTTGAATGGGCAGGCCTAAATATGTACCCAAACAGCGTATCACCTAGGTGGGCCAGCAGGCGCGAAACGCAGTCAGCGTGAAACTGGACATAATGATAATCACCTCCGTTTTGTCCAGCGCCTCATCTCTCTTCTCACCTCCAGAGAGCTGCATCCTCTCCTGATGTAACAACTCCCCCTTTTCCCGCGCATATCCCCTCTCATCCCATCAAATCTGAAACCTTTCGGGACTCCTGCTTATGAATATCCACACATTTAATCCAATTTTATTGAGTCTTGTGAGAAATCCGACCCAGCGGTGGATATAGGGATGAGCAGCAGCTGGAGATTGGGAATATTGGAAGCTTTCAGTGAAATGAATCGTTACGTCATCGTGTGGCAGCCGACATTTAGACAATCAGACGACATTTGACAGGCAGCGTCTGGGCGTTGCGCATTTTCCCGCCTTGAGGTGGTGGCATCTCACACTTAGCCGTGGATTATTGACGTAACTATTGGACGGCCGGGCACCAGACTTACATAAATCCTATCAGCAGTTGACGGTTCCCACACAACTTGGAACTCCTCATCACCCACTGTCCCAGCTCCTCGTGCTTAACTATATGAAGGGTTCTATACTAAACACTATTCGATCCATACTTTGTAGGCAGCATATTGAAAATAAAACAGATAAGGGAGCGTTCATTATTTATGGCAGGGGGGGGGGGGGCGGGCGTTTGGCAAAACGAATACGTCAAAAAAAAAAGACCCCCCCCCTCTGAATGGGTAAAAAAAAAAAGACCCCCCCCCTCCGAATGGGTCAAAAAAAAAAGACCCCCCCCCTCCGAATAGGTTGAAAAAAAATGACCCCCCCCCTCACCATAGACGTTTATATATACTTAATAATGGCATCAACGACATACAAAGTCCACATAGTCCTATACTATAACCTATTATAGCATGTGCTTAACCATTATTTGAGGGAGTGGTTATAGGGCATAACAATATGGTGAATATATTTATGTGGAGAGCGCGCATTTTTCTGTTTCTGTGGCACGTTTGATATTTTTGCTAAAAATTGGTGTGATTATTTTGGTCGCCACCTACAAGTCCTGCTAATACTGTTTGGTAGAAGTACCATTAAATGGCCCAGCTCAGGGGCCGCGGAAGGTGGATAAAGTTGGGGGGCCCAGCTCCCAAAGCCAGCTGATGAGGGTTGGTTAGAGGGAGAAACAAATGGTTGTTTTGGGGCCACAAGCCCCAGGAAAATTTGGGAATTTGACCTTTATATTAGTGTATTCAGAGTGGTCTGAAGTCTACCATATGATCCTGGGAAATTTTGTAATTTTACATTGAAATTGATGTGTTCTGAGGGACTTTGAGCTTGTCTTTCAAGAAAGTTTTAGGAATTTTACCTCGAGATTGGTGTATTCTTGGGTACTCTGTGTCTAGAATGTTCATGTATCCCAAAAAGATTGGCTCCCCCACTTTACTAGGCCCCCAGCCCCCCCTCCCCGTTCCGCGCTACTGCAGCTTAAAACAAAGATGTTCGATGAAGGGATGCTCTGGACATTATAATAGTGGCAAACCTGAAGAAAATTTTGAAAATCTAGAGGTCAATCGGCCCATTTCAATGTATCCTGGTATTATAACTTGCAGTTAAAGGAACAAGATCACTATTTAAACCTAGTTTGGTTTTCCAAAGGCTAGGATCAGTAAGAAAAAGGGAGCTGAGGGTGAGAATTTGAAGTTGAACAAAGAGTCACAGGGGAATGTGTCTTTGTTATATAACGGCACGGATCAATTACAATCGCTTAAGCCATCAATGCTATGCATGGATGTTACGTGCACCATAGTTGATAACCTTTATTTGAGGAAATGCCATAAGGTACCTGCCTTCAATATTCTAGTGTGTGGTCAGTATAACCAAGCCATGGGAATGCAAAAAAAATAAAAGCTTTAAAATAGTGATGAATAACTTACTGATCACCCTGCAGAGCATCGGAAGCAACTTGACCAGAACCAAATATAGAGCTCTAAAAATTCTGATGAGGCCAAGTAGCGATGAGTAGCAATGATTATTCAGTGCCTGATTTCTGTTGAAGCCAAAGATGAACTTAGAGGGAGATTTAGAAATTGGCGACAGAAGGAGTGGCATCCGCAGCAGAAAACTCTGTGGATCTGGTGGCTACTTGCTACATTTCAAGGCATTCGGTACACCGATTTATAGTGGGATGATCATGTCTACTCTATGAGTCTGCTGATTTTATAAGTCCTAGAATCTGTGAGAAGCAAGCAGCTATCAGGGAGATGGTGAAGGTATTCTAAAAATATTGAGAGCTCTGCAATCAGAACGCTGTGGCTCATTTAGCAGGGTCTGGTACAAGATACCAAGGAAAAGTGTGTATCATGACTAGTGTAATCACGCCTTTGACTGGTGGAGTGGAACTAAGCTACAATGTATCAACATTATATGAGGTAGATCTGCATCTTGCATACTATGCATCTGCTCCTCTATTGGGAAGAAAGGCAGGGTCTAAAAATGTAGGCAAGTTCACCCTTGCATATGGATGCCAAAACGTGATGGGCAACGCTAAAGTCCAATTAACCCAAACTATTTCGGATACAGTACTGTCATATTTCGGTGCCACAATAGCATTCATCTAACTGCACACTGATAGCTTTTCTGTTTAGACCCCCTACATTCTGTACTCTTCTCCAGTTAATTATTGTTGCTTTATGAAAAGAAAAGTAGTGAATCATTCATGTGTCGATTGGTAGGCAAGAAATTTAGCAAAGTTCTACCGTCTTTATGACCCCAATTCGCGACATGTGTCGTGAAATTCGCGTCACTTTGTGTCAAAAAATACCCCCTCCCAAATAAATACCCCTAAAAAAAATGACCCCCCCCCCCTCAGAATAGGTTGAAAAAAAAAGACCCCCCCCTAAGAATAGGTTGGAAAAAAAAGACCCCCCCCCTCCGAATACCCCTAAAAAAAATGACCCCCCCCCTGATTTGCACACCCCCCCCCTGGCATAAATAATGAACGCTCCCTAATGTATTGTTGATTGTGTGTATCTGTATGCTCACCTAAGCTACATGACAAATAATGGTATTCGACAGCAGAAATATCATTATGTCTGTTTGAGTTTATAATGTATTTTATTACACAAAGTGATTTTACAAAATACACTTATATCTGTATCTCCTAATTAGGACAACGACAGCCTCGGACAGTATGATTTTTGCATATGATACATTGTAACTGCCTCCAACTTTATAAAAAGTGCAATAAAATTGATTTGGTCAAATGCAAGCGAGTGAAATATGGAGATGAGTCTTAAGCAAACACACCACGAGTGAGCATATCCTAGCTGTATGCCTACGCGTGGGCCTTTATAAGGCCCACAAGTAGGCATACAAGCTGGGATTTGCTCACGAGTTGTGTGTTTGATTTATTATACCTAGCATATGATAGTCATACCGATCAAAACTTGTAAATCATCAAGGGGGGAAAGCATGGTGTACATTTGCAAATTTCGGCAAAAATCGGGCGGATCGCCGATTGTTTTGATTTGTAGTTTCCCTCCTCCCCACGAGGTGTCTCTTCTCTTTGAGGCAAGATATTGGTCTAAAAAACTTATTTCTGGTCGGATTTACATTCTGTAAAGTTCTTTACACATGCCCGCATATGCTTACTACAGTTTCCCGTCATTAGACCATCAGAAATATGCTGTATTTTCCTAATAAATCGGGTTATAAATCGGCAATCGAGGACTTTTTTGATTGAAATCGGCTTCAAACTAGCTGTGCTGTGATTGGTCAATAGGTGGTCACGTGACCTTTCCAATATGCCCACCCAGTGGGCGTATTGGCGCAATACGCCACTGCAGTGGGCATATGAGTTTCAGTGGTTAAGAGATAGGACTATCATATGCTAGGTATAATAACAAGTTATCCACCCTATACCCACCCTGCCTTCTGCCCCAAGTATGAGGTATCCGAGCAGAGTGGTAATAGTTGCAGAGTGAGGGTAGCTTGGGGCAGGGGGTTACGGTAACCATCCGTGGGATTGTTTGTCCTTTCAATAGCCTGGGATGCTACAAATACCAGCCAAGTGGTCCTATACCCACACTCCCCTATCTCATCCCTGTACACATCACTGGTGTCATAAGCCACCCCTGGATCCCTCTCTATAGACCACTCTAGGTCTACAACGAGGCAGTCTTGTATAGACCCTGGAGTGAGAACTCATTCTGTGTCAAGGTTATTTGTAATTGTCGTATTATGGTTAATCCTGAAAGCCTCACAGATAGCCTCAAATAACTATGGATCTTTCAACCTACAGGCAAGACTGAAGATAGTGTCACAACTCGCAGATTGTCTATAAAACGTGTCCAAAAAGCCTATACAACACATATATAATAGTCAAGGGTCCAGTTCGCAAGTTTTGCACTGAAAAAAGGTTGCCCTTTTTGTGGGTGTACAGTAGATTCCACTGTAGGTGTATAGTTAATTGCAGGTGAACAGTAGAATCTACTTTAGATCTACAGTAGATTCTACTGTAAATCCATTCTACAGTAGATTATACTGTAGATCTACAGCAAATTCTACTGTAGATCTACAGTAGATTCTACTGTTTACCTACAATAACTATTTTCAGTGTGGTGTAGGAGAGTGTGAATGTACATTGGTTTCATTTTGGATCTGACGCTTGGAAATGCTTGACAATTGCCCTGTGGTGATGTGCCCTGTTTATTGTCACAACGATTTTATACTCACGATGATGAGGTAAATAAGAACTGGCAAGGCACTTCTGATAATGCCAACACCTGAGCATGCATATACATTGTACATGCTCAACAAGAACGAAACAATAGTGTTCTTTGCTGTAGGCACAATGATTGGACGGGGTCAAAGGATCGGATGCCATGTAATTGAAGCACGAGTGTTATATAGAATAGAATATACTGATACGAGGGGAAAGACAGTGTTGAACAGGGACATGCATGCATACACGTTCATAGTACCTCTTAGACAGCATGCGAGATTTAGACAGCTGGACAGGATGGTACACCCTGTAGGACAGATGGACAGGACCAGTGGTGGCGACATGTTCCATGTTGTCGGTGTACACACACACGTCGTGAGAAGCCAGCTCCCACACACCTCCCATTCCCACCCTGACCACCTCAGTCCTCATCTCCACCCTCCCCTGTCCAACCCCCAGTCACCCCGCCCCGCCCCCATCCTCAGTCTGTACCAATATTTACACAAGTGGCCCACTAAATGAAAATATTTTCGCTGACTTTTGTCACGGCGTAACGCGATACTAGCGACTACCCGTGTTTTCTGAGTTGGCTTTATATTTTTTCCTGCTACCCCCTGGTCCACAAGACCCTGGCCGCCCATGAAGCCCTTCAAAGAGATGGCCGACTGACAACAAAACCAAACGAAGGTCCCCCGAGTGCAGCCACAGCTCATGGCACCAGTCCCCTTTATATACTGCAAGAGGAGTCTATGGGATTCCAAGGGCTCCAGGGCTCACCCCACCCACCCCTTTAGTAGACCCTTAGTAGGGGAGCGGGGTGGGGTACAGCGTTATTGTGGCTACTGTTGATTCCCACTGGGGTCCGGGGAGCAGCCACATGGGCGGTGAAGGTTGTCCCAACAGGGTGAGTGATAATAGGTGAAATAGGCCCTGTAGGCGGCAGCCGGCGTGGTGTACTGGGATCACTGGTGGATCTCATGTCGCCGGCCCAGGGAGGGCCATGGTGGGTGAGTTGATGTGTTGACTCGTGGTGTGCCTGGGCAGAGTTGAGCCAGTGCAGGACCTGAAAGGATCCAACCCGTAGCCCCCAGATCCATGGTGATCCTAGCATGGCCTGGGTGAATGAAGGGTGTGTGTGGTGTAATGGTGGGTAGGGGGTGCTGGTGGTGGCTTTAAGAGAGTGGAGTTTGAGTTTATGCATGGCACAACTCCCAGAGGTGCCCATGTTCACTGCTGTACGGAATGGGTTCTGTGAGTTGAATCGCACAGCGTTTTCGGCATAGACTATATATTCTGAGATATCAACTTCACAATCTTACACTCAAGAGACCCTCAATTATGGAATAAGATTCCTTCTTGCTTATTATAATTCTCTCCCATAAAATAACCTTCCCAGTTATAAATGATTAAATCAAATATATGGATAATAACTTTATTATCAAATGAACTTTAATGTGGACAGCTCCCCAATGCCTTCTCGGCTACCTGCTTTCTCATGGGCATTCAATTCTGAAAGTTTTCATTGTCATCACACACGAAAAGTATTGCATAATTCTAAACGCGATATTAACTATTTTTCACCAGGGATAATGGGGCACGTTTGGAATGCCTGTATACACAGATTGCACCGGCGTTAAATAAATACACACCTCACCTCATTCAGACAAACAGTGGAATAAACAAGGTTAATCAACCCCATTTAGAAAAGTTACCTTGCAAAAACAAAATTCTTTCTTCTATGCATGCCTACAGGCCATGGTAGATTCCTTAGCCGACCCCATATCTGAGCAATATTACACCACCCCCTGAGCAGCTCACACCTGGGTCTGCTCCTGTCTATCTGCTCGGCACTGCTCATCCCATAAGGGGCGCGCTTTAGGAGTCAGTGCCGTGGCAGGTGTGGCACTAGTGTGTTATTCTATTGTCTGCGGGGCGGGCAGTGGTTGGGGAAGGAGCAGCTCAGAGGAGACAGAATGGAGCCTGCTCACCCCAGGATCCACGACTCATCTAAACACAGCAAATCAATGCCATGCGCCCACCCCACCACCCTGTACCGTTTAGTATTGTGGCCTGCTGGTCTCCTGGCTTGACTGCCTTTGTACTTTGCACCACCAAGGCACTGTTCAGGTGCACATCGTCCAGCCTGCATGCCTGGGTAGCACTGTCATCAAGGTTAAAGACACACTGTGTAAGTGTGGTGTCTTCTGTAACAATGTAAATTTTAGATATCATGTTACAGTATTACATGTACTGCTATGTATTCAACTTATGAATAATATGATTGTATCCCCCAGAGTGCAATACAGTTTGTACTATTCACAACCTTTGTTTTGTTTCAATTATTCCCCAGGGAACTCATTTATTTAACAATTACATATGAATGTGGTGTAGATATGTTAACTGGATGAACAAATATATCATCAATAATCAAACAATAATATCTGCATGTATATGGTTTGCTTATATCAGGTACAGAATAATTATTCCCGATCATTGAATACAACATTATGAGCATACAGTGTTGATGATAATGAAATAGTGTAAGCCACCAGCTATCATGCAGTGGCATATGCAGGGGAGGAGGTTCCAGTTCATACAACGTTTTTCACCATGCAGGATATTCATGCACAGTCCTGCACAGATTCTTTGAATATGTGCAGGGCTAACTTAATCTGTTTACAGCCCGGATACCTGTTCTTGAAATGAGATAATCATGTTTGGCTTTGTAGAAAAATTACCCTGCATATCATATTCCAATGATTTCAAGTGTGTACAATTCTGAGGAACAGTATACGTGATAGACATGTACATGGTTTTTGGGCTATCTGTTTTACTATCTAGAAACGTTTATACAAATGTATTGGTTCATATTGGTTCAGTTTGTTAACACTAAACACACGCATGTAGGCAAAGATCCAGCCATTTATGGGGAGGGGGTATGCTCACCTCTACAATATATACAATTCTCTGTCCGGTTCCAGATCTAGCCACAATACTAATATGTCATGATATTAGCATCTGGCAACAATGGACTATGTATGTGACATAGGTCTCACCCTGAGGGAAACCCACCATCATTCATCCCCGTTCAGGGAGACCCATCATCATTCATTTCCATGTCAGCACCACCACATTACATTCAACATTATGCAAATACTTACATGTACCACTGTCATATAATAGCTATCAATCCACCAACCTTAATAATTAATTTGATCTTTCAAAAAGGGAATAACCTTTGTTGAGTGGGGATATGTGACATTAATGTTTACTGTGCCGCAATCTACCAGGTAATCCATGTGTTTAATCAATTTAAATTGTGAAAACACCATTTAACAACGTTTGACTACTCAGCGCCCATCATTCAAATACATGCGCCATACATAAAGTTACACTGAAAAGAAATACTCAGAATCATGACGTTTAGGATGGGGCCCGAAGAGAAACAAATTAGGTATTCATGTGTTATTTTAGCTTGGTATTATGGTGTATGGCCTTCAGCTGGCAAAACATGTGCTGGGAGAGTTTTGATAGTGTTTTCTCATGTCCTACATGCGTGACCTCTGGATCTTTATACTGGAGAAATATTGCTATTTCATTTCATGGAAGTGCAGATGTGTTTGTGTACGTGTAGTGTGTATGATGTACCACATTGTGATGTCACTGAGGTTTATGTTTATGTGTATGTAGACAATATAATAACATGTTTATAACTCTATATCTACATATTCTACATTTGAGGATCACCGCTAAACATGATTATGATCTATGGGTAATATTACCTTGTGACTGAGAGATGAAATTCAATCACTCCGGGGGTCATTTAGAGGGAGACAGGGACAGACAGAGACAGAGAAAGAGGCACGTCATATCACAATACAGTTTACTAATACATTTACATAATATATAATCATGGAAAGAATATCCTCACGTTTAGGTATTGACCTGATTACCTTACCCCAGGCTACTCTTGTATGTTGACCATTATCTCAGTATCATCCTTATCCACATGTGATCAGTGCTCAGTGTACTTCCCTCCCAAAGAATTCCGAGTTCTAAAGACACCATTAGAACCATAATGAGATCACCAAGAATGACTTCATTAAAAACAGGGGTAATTCGAGAAACCATTGAAAGGGTGGGCTTGGTAGGGTTCAGAGATATCACCTGTGATCGCAGTAGGTGGGCCTGAGGTGACTGCCCTCCAACCCCGCCCCACCCCCTCACAGCCCGACAGATATGGCGCCATGGGCGGAGGGACACCCTGACTGGGGCGGCATGATCAAAGGGCACAGGTAGGCAGGTTTAGGATGGGCGTCTTCATCCACCATGCTATAGCGCTAACGAGATCTTAATTACAGCCTTCGAGTAACATATATAGTGGTGAAAAAGGTTGAATCTCGGGACTTTTTTAAATAGATACACTGTCAATGGGACATGGCTTGATTGGGTTGATATTGACCCCCACATCTCTAACAGGTCGCTCACTTACCCTTGTGATGAAACTCAGGTATGTATTGAACTTTGAAATATCTTGCCAACATCTTAGTAAGGAGGTTTCACTATTCACAATTAGGCTACGCTTTCCCCCATGTAAGTTCCCATTCAAGTCATATAATATAAAATAAATATATATGCATGTACATCATTAATCATTTATTGAAGTAGTAGGGTGTCGAGCATGAACATATATGGTATGCACTTTAGGCTATGGAAGCCGCCACCTTGTCTCAGAGCAATGCATTCTGGTTAAACCCTCGACTCCAGAGCAGTACATTATAGGTGAATCAGTCCCTTTGTTCCAGGTCTGAAATGGGGGGGGGGGGATTAACTTGAAAAGGAGATGGGGGTGCAGCCCCCGACTGCCTAAAGTGCAAGGATATGCTAGTCCCTTATACGTATAGCTGTAACAGATAGCAGCATGCCGCTGCTATGGGGAAGAGGGGCATGATCCCTGTCTGGCTTCGTCTTCTTAACACAGATAAAAGTGTTTTTTTTTCTGTGTTCTTAGACACTTTTAATTGTATTTCCTTTCACTAAATAACCAACATCTCCACGATTGAATTATGCGCCTGTATCAAACCATAAGCTGCGGACAGGGACTTGCAGGGGTCACGTCCAGACCTGCCCACGGTCTGTAACCATCCGTTCAACCCACACGTCCAGCCTTCTCTGCAGGAACCAGCGGCGCAGTGGCCATTGTCGTCTGCTGGTCACTAATGACGTATTTACCGCGGGACTCACGTGCGAGTCTGCGCAGTGACCATCTCCCGGTCACAGTTCTCGTTGCGCATGCCTGACCTGTGAAGACGGGGCTAAGAAGGGGTCACGGAGACGCTGCCTCCGCTGGTGCCCGGCGGTTTTCTTGTCTTCACGTCCGTCGGTTATTGAGCCAATCGACAGGGTGGGGATACTGCAAGGCTGACCTGCTAAGTGGCTGCATTTCTCGGTTCTCATGAACAGGTTACACCGATAGATACAGAGAGGGAGAGGAGAGAGAGAAACAGACAGAGAGACAGAATAAGTCAGAGACAGAAGCAGAGACAGAGACAGAGACAAACACAGATAGAGTCAGAGACAGGGGTGGGTGGGTAGGGGCGTCAGGGTGGTCATAATGAGGAGCCAAAATAATTAAATGTGTTTCAGGCAACATGGTATGAAAATCCGAAAGGATAGGAACGTAAGATCTTTTTATTTTCAATCTTGAAAGTAGCAGAAATGCATTGTTAATCTCTACACCGAGTGACGCTCTAATTCTTCCTGTAAGTAAGAGCATCACGATTTCGTTTTTAATTTTGCCTGAGAACAAAACGGTAACCTTTTTAGCAAGGGCTTATCGTTTTGATAACGGACATGCTTAACCATGTAAATAAGTGTAGTATTAAGAGTAATAAAACATGACATATTGTTGGCAGAACACAACTGAGATACTTCTACACATATACCGTAAAAAAAAGTACCCCATTTATTCTCCTCTATACCCTATAAAACGTGGGTGGCTGTTCACAGCCTGTTGTGAGATCTCTACACTCTCCTGCCACAGGTCGGCCTCTTTGACCAGGTGGTGTGTCATCAGTGGACCATGACCATGACCCCAGCCTTGACCCTGAGTCTGTGTCATGATCTAGCACCTGTCAGGTGACCACTAGACTAGTGGCGCCGTCTGCATACCTCATACGGATGTCACGGAAACACCACCATCTATTTCCCTCATTGCATGGTTTCAGGAAATGGTCCAAACATTCGTGTATTGTGAGTCAAATACTGAATACCAAGGATATCCAGTTGTATGGAAATTCCAATATATAACATGACTAATAAGACGCTCTCTATGTATGTTAAACCTATGAGAGCTCCGTATGCCATGCCCCAATCGAGTCTGATACAGTCATACTCCATGGTCTACATGTTTGATGATTTTGTTCATTTTTATATATGCAATAAATCAAACCCATTGGAATACATGTCGGTTATCCTTTACATGTAGTCCAACATGTGAAGTATGATCGACATGTATACGCCAATGACCTGAGGTTTTGTAAACAAACTTCTTCAATCCTACCAAGCTTCCCTGTTTCAGAAGGGCAAAGAAAAAACACAAATAAAACCATAGTGTAGAAATGCCTAAGGACACATTAAAGAATATAATGTTAACAGAAGATGTCCCGTTGATTATATACCATATGTTTAACTTGGATATAAATGGAGTTTATTGATTTTGTAAGTTTGGACTTGCATAACTGCCAGTCCGGCACTGCCCATATGCAGATGCTCTTTTCGTCACCCAGTAACCCCCTCCCAGCCCTGGGGGCACAAAGAGACCCCTGCTGCCACCTGACGAGGAGGGTCCTCCAGGCCTAATCCGGCTCCTTCTCAATGGCCCTCAGCCACCCCTCCATAAGGACCTGGAGACAATAGGACGACCTCTCATTGTCCTTCACCTAGTGGGTAAAGGTGTGGCTGACCGGCCAGCACTGACAGTGGGAGGCCATGAATGGTGGATGGGGAGGCAGGGTAGGTGCTTGTTCTATTGGAGGACCTAGACATTGTGCCAGACTCACACAAGCTGTTACCGGGTTTAATCGGGAACCGCATAGGGGTATATGGGGTTGATACAATTATCTATATCCCATACGCATTGGTGGTGATTATTATCATGAAGAATTAAAGTGGGTAACAATGAGAATAGTTAGTTGCGGGTACTTCATATTCTCGAAACAATTCAACAGGTTGTGTATTGAGTTTGAATGCTGAGTAGTATAGTGTGTACATAGTGCAACAAAGTGTCATATGTGCCATTTGTTATCAATCGAGAATGCGTGAATATAATTATTGTCATCATACTTTTACGTTTACTTAATGTTACAGTAAGTCTATGCTTCTCAATACATATTATAGTTTATGAAAACATGTGCATGGTTATACACGCGTGTTTTTGGATTGACTGTCAGAGCATTTTGGTATTTTGTTTCTATTCCCATCAGGTTGAATTCACGGTGATATACATATGAATAAGTGACATGTTATAATTCCAAACATATGGGCGCACCACACCTTCAACCCACAGTACATGAACATGTACCCACCCCACTGCCAAAAGCCACTGTATTCCGCCCCACCCCACCCATAGCGTGATGTCCCGTCCAACACCTCGTGTGGGGGTGTGTGGCGAGCTGTGGTCAGCTCGGCAGTGGCGTGCACCCCTCGTCCACTGGGTGCCAAATTATGAAATTCTAAACTGGCGGGTTGGCATGGGCAGGCACTGACCAGGTTGTGGAATCAGTTACAACGTGGGTCTGTGAGGGTTGGCGCACAGAGCTGTTCAGTTGAGAGGCGGGGGAGAGGAGAATCAAACAGAACTTTAGGCCTATACATGAACAGGGATCTCAATGGTAAGATTAAAGAAGCGGTAGATTTAAAAAACAAACATAAAAAGTGACTGGTGGAAGGAGAAAGGCCACGAAGGAAGGCAGGGTGAAGGAAGACAGAGTGAAGTACACATGTATATAGGCGTATATAACTGCCCCTCACATGGGTCAGCATACGCCTTTGTATAAAAAGGTAAACATACATATAGATATATTTGTCAGGGAAGGGACAAGTGTATGGAAGACAATTATCTGACCCAATATATGCAACAGGATGTAAATGAATAGCGCGAAGGTTTGGGTTCTGCTAGCCCACCCATAGCCAGGGTCTGTAGTCCACTGCCATATACTACTTACACCAATTGGCGAAACGTATCTACATGTACAGTGTCGGTCATGATTGGTATACCCTATAGCTGTGGTGACATATATGCAGTCTATTGTGAAGTGATCTCTTATGAAAGGGTGATTGGGAAATGTGTATTCAGCATCACTTTGACAGAATTATAGACGGGGTGGGTAGAGGTGAGCAAGAATGTTGGAAACAATCGATACAGCAGTACAGGCCTTTTCAAGGAAAGGGTTCTGTATGTGGGTGAATTGTTGAATTATGGCAAGGATTGTAGGCCACAACGAATTACCAGGATGTATATTCCATTTCCATATCCTACCTAGCACCTCCACTAAAAGTCTGAACGTATATATAATGTACTAGTATGCGTTAATCTATATGCATACTCTGATGGGGCGGAGCATTACTGTTAAGGGCGAGTCTGTAGCAATATATTTACAGCCCTTTAACTGATAAGGAACCCACATGTTCAATGCATTAAAACTGTGGCGACAATTTCGCATGGCAGAATGATAGATTGAGTGGATCTAGGTGACCCAAAACATCAGAAAGCTAGCCTTCCAGGCCTCCTTAATTGAAGAGTTATGTTTGTGATGGACGTCTTCCCATGTGACGTATCCCATGTCGGGCCTACGCATGCGCGTGGGCTAGCGGAAGTCGACCAGAATAATCCACCCAAAATACTCATAGATTGATTTTTTATTATGAATTCAGATATTCTCCTCCCGCAGCGGCTCTCGCGTAATCCCACGGGAATCACGCGGTCTTTATGTGCCCGATATCCGGGGACTTTCAAAGATGGCGCCATTGCTGTGGTGCCTTGCGCGTGCGCCATGACACCTTCAATTTCCCGTCGGGCTTTGCGGGTAAACAGTGGGCATATTGCCCTTCCGGGTCGCCCTATTTATCGCCCTACGAGTCACTATGCGGCTGGTACCCTGTTTAACTAACGGCCGGATAACTCAATATCCCACAGCAAATGAATTTCGGCCGGCGGCGTGTGCTTTACTGGTTTGGAGGCAAACAGAGGCTCCATCCCCTGGTGGGTTTCAGTCTCGGTCCGGTTCCACCTTTTTGTCATGCCTTAGTTGGGATTAATCTCCCTCTGAAATGGGCCCTGCCTCCCCAGAGGGCCACGGTGGGGGCGGTCACGTGGGGACGGATCGTGTCGGTTATAATATGCTTGGGTCACTGTCAAGTTCAGTCAAATTATAGTTCCATGGATTCATTAATTAGGGTCTGACTAATCCATGTTTAATATATTTGCTTGATGATTTGATGGCAGGAATACCCCTATTCCTGGAGAAAATGTCAACCCAATGACATTGGTATGTATATATGCATGTGTATATTCTATACAGGCCTGGGCCTGCAGCAATCTGACAGGGCATTGTTTGGCAATTGGTGGCTTCCCTTTGTATATCTAGCATATAGGCTGAGATAACACCCATGTCGAACCAAGAACGCACAACCAATGCTATCCACCTTCCTTGCGATATCGTGCTTGCATGCAGAGATATTCCGCGGTAGAGGTATACTTAACACAATTCTCACATTGCATTAAATTTGATTAATGGAAACCAAACGCTAAAGATAAACCAGTTGACCAAATAGGGCAAATGGTGTATTATAAATTTAAGTGTCGCCGAGAGCTACAGAATGTATGCCTGGAACAGCAAGAGGATTATCGTGACAGTTAACAAAACACTCACAGAGCTGGCATGTTAAACTATGTAAACCATGAAGTGAAGCCACACATGTAGTGGGTCATGCAAGGAGAAGTGTATTGACCAAACGGGGATCCCCTTGTTTAGACTGCAGCGTTCCAGCAATCCGTTAATTGACCAAAGTAAAAAGAAAGTGGCTACGTGTGGTCATATAAGTAGCATACATGATCATTAAACGTGAATGCACTACTCTAGCAATATGATAAATGCCGGTTATAATAAATAAAGTACCTACTAATGTATACTGGTGTTTTTTTCTTCAAGCTGTTTTTGTTGTTTTGGTGTTAAGCAGTGACAGTATAAACCTATTGTAATTCACAAATATCCATCTGTTTCCATCAGCCATTAAAAGTATTAATTAATGACTTAGTAAATGCCTTCATACCGTATAACTCACTGTTGATGACTCGTATATAAACGGGCCATTACAGCCTCGGGCAGTCCCCCTGGCGGTGCGTGCGAAAGACTGAATACCTGCAAGAAAAACAGTGTCAGAATGGAGTGTTACGGCAATATTGACATCTATCGTCAGCAATTACATAACGTCATGACGTACCTGCCTCCGCACATGACGCTATAACGACCTGCCATCTAGCGGCGACCTCTGCTCTCACCTTGGCCATGTGTACACAGAGGTCAAGGACAAATACAATATATGAGCGCTACCGGAAGGGCTGTTACGCCGATCTGCGCATGCGTCTGTACCTGTAGAACGGAGCACCTAAATATATGCGTTAATAATCTATTCGTGGTAGATTGGTGATATTTAGGTACCTTCATGAATGATGGGGCTGAATGATGTAAATTTACAGGTACACGTGAAGCGTAGGAGTGGCAAGGGCACCCCTCGGTACCTGGGGGTATGCCGCCAGAGGGCATGATAATGTGACAGGGGTTTGTGTGCTGGAGAAGGGTGGCTTGTGGGTAGGGCTGCAGGGTGCCCTGGGGGTATTGCCTTGGGGTATTACAGGTGACGGCAGGGTCTGTTTGGACTTGTGTCCAGGGACTCTCTCACCAAGGCGACGACGTGAGGGGGTACTATGATGATAAAGCGAAGGATGTAAAATGGGAAGTTTGGAAAATTGTGTATATAATAGAACTATCAAATAAGGGATTTGGGGGTTTAGGTGAGATGGAAGAGGGGGGGCTATTATGGTCACACAAAAGCGTTAGGGCTTTCCTCCAAATAAGATATCGGTTCCGGTTACATGACGGATCTTCTGAACTTGTTCTGGCTTGATCGACAGAACACAACGTACATGACAAAACTATCGAATCTCTACCACAAAACCTGCCTGCCTATCGGCGCCATTATCGGCGTCATTCCGCCCGACCTGACGTCACGGCTGGGCGGCTCACTAATTGGCCGATCGGGACGCGCCTACGTCAGAGCGTCCCTTTACAGACGTCACTCACGTCGCCTGTCATGTCTAATCCGTCCTGAACGTCGGACAGAAGGTCCGGACCGACGCTGGTTCCGCCGTCTCCATGTGATATGGCACTTTACAAGGCCAGGTACCAGTCGGCGTCTGTGTAGGGGACAGGGGCCCGGGCACCAGGGCGCCAACACTGACAGTATCTGTGTGGGCGGGCGGGGGGCACGGGGTCGGCCAACATCCGCCGGTCGTGTAGGAGGCTACGTCAATGCATTCACGTCAAGAGTTAGACACTAGTCTTGTTTAATAAGAACGGAATGCATGAATCTCCCAACAATCCATGCATGCACTTTAGAAAAGTCATGCAATATACACAATGTACATACATTATATGGTACTAGTACTAGTTTTGCGCTAGGATCGGGTCATGACGTCATGAGGGGCGGGATGTGCGCTGGTCACATCATGACAGCTGTTATCAGCGTTTGTCTCACATGTAAGTACCAGACCAGGAATAGTGGGTATCCGTGAAGAATGTCTTTCAGACAAGGCGACATGGCTGGCTAGGGCTGACGTCGGTAGGGGTGCGAGAAATGTCCCACCACTAGCCATGATCCCATCATATTTTCCAAGAATACGACGACGTAATACATTGGCAGCATACTGGAAATCCACAAGTTCAAGAGGTCAGTCAGTAGTGGATATCCCAGGTTCATCATAATTATGGGTATTCATCCTTCATTAGTCAAAATGACGAATTATTAAGAAATATCTATAAAGGCAAAACTAATACCTTAGTCAAAATGACCAACCATAAAAAAGACTAAGGTGGGTTAATCAATTCGACTAACCTGACAGCATTAACTAACACAACTCTGTCGTATCTAGGGATCCAGCCAGAAAATGAATTAGAGACCCTCATAGTCCTGTTTTGGCTCCCTAAATGCCCAACCTATGTTAGTCAATGCTGTCAGGTTAGTGAAACCGACTAACCTACCTTAGTCGTTTCATTTTAAGGCACACATGAGGCTCCTGACAATATCGCTTGTCAATATATATATATGTGTGTAGTAGATGTACAGAGGACAACATAAATTAAATCATTACTCTCAACATACATCCTTTGAAATCCTTTGAATATACTGATCACTATAATTATTTGGATACTTGACGGCCTAGATATTCAGTGGACATGTACTAGGACATGAATTGAATCGTTTATTGATGTTGTATACACATTTACGCCTCCTCCCTCACTACACTGGATTCCATCATCAGATCAGTACAGATCATCTAGTCCATCCCTGGTTGGGTAGAACTTAAGGGCTCTCCTCCCCCAGACATGGGTTGTGTAAGAGCGCTGTGTGTGAGTAGACACTGAGTCTGGAGGCAGCGACTCCCCACAGCTCTCACAGTGAAACCTGAGTCCTCCCCCAGAGGGCGCAGACACGTCGTCAAGTCCGCAGGAATTCAATAGAATAGTTTTATCAGGAAAATTAGGATTGATTTTCATGAATCTGGCAGTGCGTGTATACATACCGGTAATACGTGGGGAGCGATCGGTAGGGAACCCAGCAGCCACGTCAATGTGTAATAAGACAACTACATGTAGATGTAAACAGAAAACGAAAATAGAGGGTTGAAATTCATCTTAGGCATTTCCCACATTCTGCCAGACTTGAAAATAATTATATCCTGGTTTGGATTTGAGTGTGGTATACCTAAATGAAAATAGCTACATGTATATGTGTATATATCCGGGTTCGGGTGCATGTACACCGTGACAAGGGCTTGTTTACACTATATGTGGGATCAAATATAGTTTGTCCTCTTTTGAATACATGTACTTCAAATGGATGTGGCCACAATTCTAAGAAGCTTAGTCTCTAGTATTTTTAAAATTCATACTTTTAAAAATAAAGTACACATTAATGCACATTGGTTTAACTCGCCATACTTTGTCATTTTGGGTTGATATTACACTTAAAATGATATTGATATGCTCACTTATAAAAGCATTTGTCAATGGGGAGGGTATCGGATGTATATAATTGACACAGATAGGAGATCCCAATGCGGAAATAATTAGAAACAAACGCCATTGCAAATATAGGTAAGATTGATACCTTCTGTCATCGAGTCCTCCATCATCGTCTTGTTATTCCAACGTCATAATAAACCAATACGACGATCCTCCCGACTCCTGAATTGACACACACACACTAGAACCGTGCAACCTGTGCACTAATTGTGAAGGGGATATATTGTAAAAGGTTACACAGCCGGGCGTGATCCGGCGCCAATTTTCATTGACCAGCTGGTCGCCTGTCATTTTGGGCTGAATGAGTAGCGACCCCTGGTGCCGGGGGCATCTACAGATGTTCATCGATTGAGAGGAGGAAGAGACTGGAGTCTACAGGGAGGGGTGGGCATGAGGGCTCGCAGCTATTTCCCGTCCAATCAAGACTAAATCAGGCCGGACGGCTTCAACAGCACAAAGAGTACTTCACAGTCACCCCGGCTCATTGATTCCCAGATTTGGAGGAGCGCCCATGAAAGTTAATAATTTTCGAGCGTGCCGTTGCATCCGACCTGGCGCTGAGGAACCAGTGTAGACAGCGCACTTCAAAGCCCCCGCCCGCCTCCCCAGTCGAAATCTTCCTCTGCCCTACAACCCCCCCCCCCCCCCCCCCCCCCCCACCAATTCCCCCCTTCGGCTTGTGACTTTTCCATTATGGATTGGAATATTCATATTTACCCTTCTGGCCATTTTGATAGATGGCGGCTGTGTCGGTTTGACAGGCCTGCAGGCTGGTGAGGATGGGTGGGGGTGGGTGGAGGTGGGTGGGTTGGTTTGGTGGGGGGGGGGGGGGGGCTGCTAGAGGCTATTAATTAACGAGCGGAGGCCAGAGTCCACAGGCCGTGAACGCTGGGAGGCTGATCAAACATCGCCGTACGTAAACTATGTACGACTTGTCAGCCTTCTGCACCAATGGACGCCGAGATTACTGAAGAAGGCTAATTCCTAGATAGCAGTGATTGGAAGAAACCAATAATGTGTGGACTTCTCTACCAGAAATATGATAGTAAACTCGAGATGATGACCCCAAGATAGCCCTTGGAGATACTATTTAAATGAGTTTCCTTAGCTCTTTTTCTCCCCGAATTTCCTCAACATTGATTTGGAAATGGAAAAGTTCGAAAGCAGAGTATTTTCTATGTGATACGAATGCTGACTGATATATAAGTGTTCCCTCTGCATCAATCCATCTGTTCCAATCATATTCACCCCGTACTAATACTTTCACAATATATTGTCCCAGACTATCAGGTGTATTATATTGGCCTGAAAAGTCAATCTCACACACCTCCGATTCATATCTACACATTTAGGAACTGAGCTGCTGTAATGCAATACAAACGACATTGGGTATATATGTCACGGCCATGGAACATTAGTTATTAGTTCGGCATCGACCCCAGTGCCCATATCTCATGGCATATAACTGATATTTACGAGTTAAAAGCCACACGGCGGATATAAGCTGTGGTTGCCACTGGAAGCCTTCCTCCAGTGCCCTGCGCCCCCCCCCTGCGTCCGATACCGGACCATATCAAATTGCCCACTTCGAGTAGGACCAATACAGTCGATTGGCCACTGCCAGCAAATCGATGGCAGAGATTGTGTGCATTCCCTAGCAAGGCAAACTTCCCTTTTATATCAATTACCCTAAGTGGACAGGCCGGCCCATTAATTACCCTGGGCGACATGCGCAAGGGGTCCGTGGGGGGTGAAGGGGTGAAGGGAGGCCAAGGTTGTCCGGCTTCTCGTATGTGGACCTCATTGCTGTCCACAGGTTGCCTTCTGTACCAGAGGACGATGACTTGCCAACAGTGCCAGCAAAACGGCACATGCCAGGCATACTGAGAATATACGAATCAATACATAGATCATCACTATGTCTTCAGAGGGTGGATGTACAGGGGTCAAGCGGGCGGAAATCGGTAGTATGTGTGGAAGAGAGTGTAATACAAATGTACAGTGAATAGCTAATATGTACATTTGTATATTGTTGCAATTGCCTTTCCAAGGTGGCACTGGGATCTTATGTATACCATATCCGGCGGGCAAGATATGTTCTTTTAGGGAAGAACCCTATCTACACTGCCAGTAAAACATGCATGGGCAATCTGAATCAACTCTGCGCACCAAACAACCTATTTGATAGAAAATTAGCCCTGCAGAATACAGTGGGCCTATTTCTATATATACATGCCCACAGATACAGTCTCCATAGATACAATATCTTCAGGTATATGGCTCACACCCGGTGAGAGGACTGTACATAGCGGTTACGTCACCAACAATACTAATTGGCACGGCGCAGGCGCAGTAACCCTACCCGTCAGCCAACAGTCGCTAAAAGCCGCCTCTTTCTGAGCCAGGTAACGCGAGACTGGTCGAGACGCTGCGAGACGGGGCCGCTGTGGCTTTTCTGTGGGCAAGAGGACAATGCCCGCGAAAACGGATTTGGCGACGGCAGTGCCCTCTGGTGGGCCTCCGATAAAGCCCTTCCGCTCGTGCGAGGTAAAAGAGAGCCATCAATTAGGCGCCCTGCCCGCACACCTAAATCTGCTGCCGATATGGGCATGCCCATAGGGGGAAGGCATTTAGGTTTTGAGCAGGGACATGCAGGCCCCGCGCGTGCGGCAAGGACCAAGGGGAGACTGACAAGATAGACAGTAATCCATCTACGCTTCCTTGATAGTTGGCCTGATAAGTTCTGATTCTACATGGTTTAAGGTTGCCCCTGCCCTCCGGCCAGAGGAGCAGCTACCTGAATTAGAGTCAAATCCTACACTGGGCAGGTGGGTGGGGGCGCTTTAGGAGGTGGGGCGGGGCTTTTTTAAAGGGCGCCTGCAAAAGCCACTTAGCTGTCCTATTCCAGGCGACACCTGGACAAGCAGATAAAGAGCCGAATATTAAGTAGGCCACAAATTGGCCGCGGATGGATTTCATGGAGGAATCAATTGTCCTGTTCTCTATGTTGTAGATGAACACTATCCCCTTCATGGGCATCTCTTTGGGTTCACTTGAAGTTGTATTTTAATTTCTAATCCACCTACCTGTTCAATGTATTCATTAATACACCAGCTATTTTAAACTGTTGCACTTTTAATCAATTGTCTGCATTTAGACTAGGATTGTCCCAAAACAAGGAGTATCATGGTTTGTCGAAAAACTTAAATGCTAAGCACCACTGGCCTAATTGCAAAACATTACTTTTGAACTGTGCTCTGTTGATCTTAGAAGGTATACCCGGTAGCGTCACTATCCCGTCAGTGTAGATCAAAACGCGTTGTAAGAAGAATAGGCCAACAATGGTCGGAATTCCTCGGCTTTGACTGCTACACGACCACTCTACAGATCCCTTTCACTCCTTCCTTCCTGCTGCTTATCGTCAAATCTCTATACCCCCACACACTTTACTCCCCCAGGACCTGGAGGAAGGTCCAGGTATGGTAACTCTTTTTTTAACCGGCGGGGACCGCTGGGTAATTGCAGCAGGCAAAACAATAACCAGGAGACAATGCGGCCCTCTCCGGGGGCTTCCCACCGGGGGGCGCCACAATAGCCGCCAATCTGGCCGCACTTCCGCTGGGGTCTGTATGACGACTTGCCACCTCAGCAGACAGTCCGATGTAGGTAGGAGATGGTGAGGCGTCGGGCGGCGTCCGAGTGGGTCATTAGAACATACCTGAACCAATTAGACCCCCGCCTGGTCAGCCTATTGTCTCCATACCGGGTTAAGTTCCCAGGGTTAAGGCCTCTGCTATCGACAAACATCAAACGACTGGAGGGGAGATAGGGATCGGGTGGGTTTCCTAAATCGTTGGCCACTTTGAATAAGACTGGGCTATAAGAAGAATCTGCTAGACACCTAGATACTGGGTTGAATGGGGGAACGGAAAAATAGAATTCATAATAAAGCCTCCCTGCATTGTTATGTAATTTGAATTAAGTATGGGGTCGCACCTTTTGGACAAATGTTGCTGAATTGGCTTTGATGCTTAAATGTCTTCCTTTGAAATAAGTAGGAGGTATTTCTAAATGCATGCCTTCCATAAATGAGTGCATCTTCTTATGACAATTGATACCTGATTACATTTTATGTTTGACCCGATATATGCAATTGCATGGTCAAAAATACATACACTTTTGATATTAACAGATACATGTGGCTTGTTGATGACCCTGCACGAGAATGGGGTGCTATATAATGTAAACGACTTTGTGAAATTTTGTTATAATCAAGTTTACTTACTTCCCCTAAATGTTAGGCAGGCACATACCGGTAGCCTATTATACACGCATAACGTAAAATGCGCCCCTTTGAAGTTACGTGGTTTCCTTAGGCTTGGAGGAACTCGATCTATCTGGTTTGGATACAGCCGTTATCATTAGGTCCATTATATACGACAACAACAACGGCTGAATGAACCTTCTCCTGATAAAAAGTCGTCTGACATGGCCCGGGGGCAACCAGCATAACATGCAGTGCAGCATCTTTGTCCACAAGTGACCAGCGAAAAGCGACGTTTTTGAGCATGTCATGCAGGCTGTACTGTGCGTCTCCATTTAGCGACATTGATATCTGGATATTGAACCTCAGAACACACTATTAAGGAGCTAACTAAGTGGCAGCAGCCATGGCATCAGTCATGGAGCAGTTAACCCGATCCGCCCGGAGAGCGTTTGATCTCAGCAAAGTGGTCGAAGGAAGCAGTTTTCTCGAGACGTCGGAGCCAGAGACAGACGCCTCTTGGCCTCTGTGAAGCGCGGTTGTTTTTCACTGAGGCCCATTTATGGCGGGAACCCGGCCGTCGTCTGCTTTCTAGTGTCGTCTGCCTTTCTGCCTTTCTTCTGCTGTCTCTGGCAGCAGGTTTTAAGATCTAGATCACGACGTTAGTAGGTTCACAGGCTACCTGAAGGGCCGACTCAGCTCATGTCACGAAATGGATTCACGTCCGACCGTGCATGGGTTCCCACACGAAATCAATAAATCCGGTTGAAGACAAACACAGCTGTAAATTTGCAGAAAAAGATAGATGCATGTAGCTCACAAAAGTAATTAGTATACGAGCTGAAATTTCTTTCTTTGAATGCATATAGCTTGCAGCAAATTTAACCTTTTTCAAGGTATACACCTTACATTACAATTCAAATTAGTATACACACCAATAGTTGTACATGACTTTTATATGACTCTTCCCGCCATTCTCATGCAGCCTTTTATTTCATAGACACTCAATAACACCCTGACCATTTCCTGTGAGCATTTATATTAACTACTAAATGAAAACAGGTGTCTAGAATTGCAATAACTTTTGCAAACAAATGCAGGGTGTTCTGTGCATGTCGCCGATTTTATCAAGATGTCCTTGTTTTACAAGACGTATACATCTTTTTCGCTGACTACTATCTCTATGCTGATAACCAACCTGCAGCAGTGGATCGTGATGTAAACATTTACAGTGTCTTGCAGCAGGTGCATACCTGTACTCCCCATGCCTGTCTCCTACAGGTGTTCCTCCAGGGCGTGTTGATTAGGCCCTGGGCCTGCCTAATGTGTTATTTATGGTTATTTACACGCTGGGAGTATACAACCCCCACACAATGCTCCATCCCCACCAACCACCACCACCCATAGCATTGTCTCGCCACCTAAACACCCGACAAACACACTGTCCCTCCCCCTGCAGTGTCCCTAAATGTTTTTCACCTGGAGAAACAGAGTGCTGAATATGCAATCAGGTACCTCCCATGTATGCATGCTGCCCTCGACCACAGCGCCCCCTCAGCGGCGGCCCTGAGAGTCTGTTACCCATTGTGGCCGGTGGTGAGGATCCAACTGGCGCCTCGGGGGTGCCAACGGGCGATCTGAGGGATCCAGACTAGATCCCACGTCGGATCACTTCAAACGTCGCCGGCAGGATCCCGTCGGTTGGCGGCTTGATCCCCGGAGATCCCGCCTTCATACCAGGGATCCACCTGGATTTGTGGCGGCTCCACGGGGGACAGAGCGTGTCTGTGTTGATTACCCATTGTGGAGGGTGTGGAGGAGTGTGTGGGATCTGGGGCTACTTGACATGCTGCCGGCTGTTGACATGGGGATGGGTAATAGTGTTTGTAGACAGAGATCCCGTCCGGTCCAAGGGCTTTAGGAAGGGGCGGGTGGGTGAGAGGGGTGAGGGGAGGAGGGCTGTTGTCACATGACAGGTGATGGGTAGACCTAAACGCAGGGTGTCCAGATTCAAAGGAAGGGTCAACAGAATAGTGAATGTCAAGATGTCCCCTTATGGCACCATCTGAACAAAGCTCTCCCTATGGCACCACCTGTGGAAAGGGCACCGTCTACACAGAGGTGTATCCCTATGAGGGCCCGAGGTTCGTTCTACACTAGATGGGGCTTTAAGTAGTCCAGGTAAACGAGATCCCAGTTTTCATACATGTTTTCTCACCTGCAGAAAACATGTATGAAAACTGGGATCGCGTTTACCTGGACTACTTGAAGCTCCATCTAGTGTAGAACAGATCTCAGGTCCTCATTGCACCATATCATCTACACAGAAGTGTCTTCCTGTGGCACCATCTACAAGTGAAAAGGTGTCCCCCTATGGCACCGTCAGTGCAAAGGTCTCCTATGGGCACTGTCTGTGCACAGGTGTCCCCCTATTGTGCCATTTGAAAAGGGGTGTCCCTCTATGCTACCGTCTGCACAGAAGTGTCCCCCTATGGCATTATCTGCACAGAGGTGTCCCCCTATGGCAACGTCTACAGGTGCAAAGGTATCCATAAGGGACACTGTCTGTGCAGAGAGGTCTCCCTATGGCACTGTTTGCACAGAGGTCTACATGTGCAAAGGTATCCATAAGGGACACTGTCTGTGCAAAGGTCTCTCTATGGCACTGTTTACACAGAGGTGTCCCCCTATGGCACCGTCTGCATGTAGGTGTCCCCCTATGACACTGTCTGTGTAAAGGTGTCCATGTAGGGCACCGTCTGCATATAGGTGTACTCTTATGTACCCTTATGGCACTGTCTGCACAGAGATATCACCCTATGACATCATCTGTGCAAAGCTCTCCCTATGGCACCATTTGGTAGAGGTGTCCCCCTCTGCCCCAGAACTGCCTGTGCAGAGGTGTCCGCCTATGGTACCTTCTGTGTAGAGTTGTCCCCGGTTGTCCCCCTTTGGCACCATCTGCACAGAGGTGTGCCCCTATGGTATCATCTGCAGAGGTGCTCCCTTGTATGCCACTCTCTGTGCGGAGGTGAATGCATAGCATTTACTGGTAGACATCCATACATGGGTGGGGGACTGGATATGCAAACATATAGCCTTAGTTGTGTAAGTTGAGCGGAGGTTGAGGTACACAGTGGTGGGTAAGGGTTGGTCGGGGTAAGGTAGGATTGAACTCACTTGAGTCTGACTCAGTGACATGACACGTTCAGTACTGTAGCCATGATCCCTTGTTTGATGAGGGAAACTTGTCCTGAACCGGGACTCCTCCTAAGGAGCCGCCTGTGGGGTTTTGTCTGGTCGTCTGAACACACCAACAGACATCAAACACACTGATCCCTGCGCCCCCTGCTCACACCTAGGTGTTATTTACGTTCACGTGGGGATCCAATACAGTTTCTACCCACAGAGAGACAAACGTCAAACCGACACAAAAGAATCACCCAGGCATCTCATGTATTTTCACATGTATGCGTTAGTTTTTGCCCTAGATTCCTTTTGTTCTGTCTGAAATAAAACAAAGAATGCGCATGGGCAAAAGTGAATCTATACAAATTATCATTTTGGTAAGTAGAACCCCCTGGAAGTGCATGCATGCCAATCGGTGTATTGGTTGACAATTAGGCAATTTCAGAAATATAAATTAAACGTCTGTGATAGGATGACTGGACTATATATTGCCACACTTATCTTTAAGTCGGTATATCAGAAGTCACATTCAGCAAGGACCCTAATCTATTTCTTCTATTATCTGATGTATAACCGTTAATTCATATACTTTGAGTTTATAGTATGGACATATAGGCCATGTCCCACCTTAAATAAAGTTCATGGATTATGAGTGCCCCAGTGAATAATGAATATCTATCAACTGTTACCGGCGAACATAATGATAATGATGTACAAATGATCCATCAGTATCAATAAAGATGCAGCATTCTTCAGGACAGTCAGGACACTTGGCTCTGTCTGGATTTACTTCAGACTGAACTGATAGAAAGATCAAGGGTCAAAGTGTCATTGTATTGAGGGGATGTATGTAATTATGGTTCAACTCCCAAAGGACGGCTATAATACATCCTAATCATGGGTTACAGGGAACAACCCGAGGGCCCCGCTTGTTGACACCAGCTGTCCAAGGGTGGAACTGAGCCTGTCTATAAGAAGGCCTTGAGAGAGCCCAGAACCTCATCCCCCGCTCGTATCCCAACAATAGCAAACTGCGCGGCGCGGAAACAGACGTGGATTGTGCCGAGGGCAGGCCCGAAAATCAACATTTTACCCTGTAAAAACAATCAGAAGCTATGCACCCCAGCCGCGGCCATGTTGACAGAAAACAAACATGGCGACAGGGCTTTTTGCAACACGCGGCCGCCGAACCAAATAGCCCGCGGTTGGCGATGGGGGCCGCCATGGACAGATCCAAACCTAATCAAATGTCCCGGGGGCAGAGACAATGCTGGGCTTTCATAAGGCGCCAAATGCGGGCCATATGGACTCCTCCACTTCTCGTGGCCACCTCTCGACAGCAACTCTCGTCACCACGAGAGCTGAGCGCGTCAACCTGGGATTGTCATGCAAATTTGTCGGCACTAGCTGACTGCGGCAGGTATGGATCTGTCAGCGACCTGCTAGAAGGGCATTGTCCTTTACTGGCAGGGTCAGCGCTGAGGGAGTTGTAGCCTGCTGACAGGCTGCTTGTAATGATGTATATTGGTGCTGGAGTGAGCCGGGCAGTTGGTGAGCATGTGTTTGTTGGGATAACCTGATATGGTTGGAATTATAAGCTGACACTGCTATTTCTACTGTGTTTTCTGCATTAATACTCAATTTTGTTATATTAGGCGTGATAACCTAAGCAAAATATAGTATGGATTGTTAAGGGAAACGTGTTGAGAATATGATGCTGAAACAATCTCATTGAAATCATACCTCACAAAATAGATATAAGGCCAAATGTCATTAAATGTGTGGCAGCTACAACTGAGTGGCTATATATATGTATATA
Organism: Harmothoe impar; assembly: GCA_947462335.1. Lineage (NCBI taxonomy): Eukaryota > Metazoa > Annelida > Polychaeta > Phyllodocida > Polynoidae > Harmothoe > Harmothoe impar. The sequence continues at coordinate 29,733,185 of OX381709.1, read as the reverse complement.
GGGGTAGTTGTACCTCATGGGAAACTTGGGACTGAGGTATTGGGGAAAACTTTTATTGCCAAGTCAGAACCAGGGCGACTTTTTAGGTATAGAACGAGATTACTTAACCATTCGTTTTGGTGCATTGTGATGGCAATTAAACCAGTGTCATTACACATTTTATATCACTGAATGAGATGCATTTGCATATTCACATGTAGGGGGGAGGCCTACATGTGTGTTCATCATGAATAGTCCATGTGATGACCATTTGAAATGTAAAGAATGTTTGGGTGATGGACAACCTGAGAAGGTCACCTGGGGAAGAAAAGCACTTAACAAACTTTAAGAATGCATGTTCCCTGCTTTTAATAGTTTTATATATCACATGTTGTTGCGTATGTTCCCTCGTCTGAGTGGACAGGCGCCGACCATGTGTTAACAGGGATCCACAACAGGAAGAGGTCTCGGCGCAGGCGCGTGACGCTCAGGGCGGCAGTTGGCTTACCGGAACCGCCATATGGCGTCTTGGTGGGGAACACAATCTACGTGACACCGCTAGTTGCTGTTCCGTCCGCCAGGTGACTCTCCTGCATGACATCTGCCAACATGGCCGCCGCCGTTTTCCGGCGGGCCTGACTCGGCCTTACATGTCGGATCGGCTTACACTGCATGACAACAAGCGTGGCGAATCGGCAATAAATGAAAGCGTGTCGTTGGGGGCGTCCAAACGGAGCGGCCATTGCAGGCAGACGACAAACAACACGGCCAAGAAGGCCCGCCCTGCCGAGTGTGTGGGAGGGGTCGGGGTCGCGACCTCCGCTGGGGATCCAAGTCTCGCTTTGTTGACGAGAGTCGGCGAGAGTCTCGGCACCATCGAGCTTACACGTGTTTGTCGTACGTTCTCGGGACAATACGGGATGTGCCGAGAGGAGCCCCGTTACGGCCGCGCGGCGTCTCAGAAATGGCCAAAAAGGGCGCCCGGCGGCGACCAACATCCGGTAATCTGCGCCCTCTATAGGGCGGACCCCTTGCAATGGCGGCGGAACCTGCCCCCGCGGCACGTTCCGAGGGCAGGATGGCACTTTTAGCCGACAGGAATTTTGTCTTGGCCCGAGCTACTGGCGTCAGACGGAACAAAAGGGGCGGTTCATCCTCAGAGTAAAGACCCAGCCGACCATGTCTCTATGTACATGAGTGTAAACAGGCAACTAGGTGTGTATGTATTTGTATGTTTAGAAAGTGGAGGGGTATCAGCAGAAAGATGTTCATGTATACCTTTGTGTACTCATACCCAAAATGAGGGTCAAATCAGTACTGGCCATATTGGAGTATCAATGCATATCCTGTTTTTATCTGCATCAATAAATATTTTGTTTTTACCTTCCCATCAATGTGTCACGTTAGTATCCCATTACGAGTATATGGGACTAGCGCATTAGGCTATGGGGGCCGCCATCTTGCCTCAGAGCAATGCATTGTGGTTAGGCCCCGACTCCAGAGCAGTGCATCATGGGAGAATTTCTTATCAGCACCTTTGTTCTAGGTGTGAGGGGAGGGGATTAGCCTGATAAGGAGATGGGGGTTTAGCCCCCGACTACCTGAGGTACCAGGATGCGCTAGTCCCGTATATATGCCTACACTCTCATTTAATTACAATTCCAAGGTAACTGCGTGTATAAGTTGTATATTAAAGTTCTTTTCCTTACAGTATAAATAAACGGGATACTTTCTCATACCAAAAAAAAATCGCAAGTAGGAAATGTTCACAAATAACCTCACTGATTTTGACCCCCCCCCCCCCCCTCTTATCGCTAAACGCAGATATGCACCCTGCCTAGAGACAACCCCACCTTCCATATGTGTATACCGAGTGATGCCATGTGTGCACATTTATAACTTTTTTGATGCATTCCCTTAAAGGCGCACTGAACCCACGACGCCATTTGCGTACAAAACTCGGCAGGGCTAGGTCCTCAACTCAGTGCGCCTTTAAATCACTTTTTTATATAGATTTGCTGGCAACATTGAAGGGCCTGCATCCGGATATACATCTGGGTATACATCAAAATAACGACTGCCCTCGCTTTTGAGAATTCTTGAATTCATGCGATATTAAGCATCTGTATTAAATCCGTCTGTAATTAAGCCTAACAGGCTGGTAGAATGTAAGTTGAACAAAGCTTTCCAAGGATCTACCTGCTTCATACAATCATGCGTGTTCTGAAACCAAGGCAGCTGTGTGCATAAGTGAGGAATCATGCCACAGTATTCTGCCGTCTGGGGGCTGCAAAAACATGACGCACACCGCCTTCTCGTTGTACTTCTCGCGGTGGGCGCGACGACGCGAGATTTCCCTGTCGGGCCAACATGGCTACCCTCAGCTTGTTCGTGTCGTCACGGAAGTAGTGGCCAGTTAATCGTGCCAGTTGGCGCCGATTGTTTTGGCTAATGAGCGCCGCACGCCCTCTAATTGTTTGTTTACTTTTAATTTGCGCCGCACGCGAGCGGATCCGGCTTAATTAGGCATATTTCATAATTCATACCGAGGAGGGCAGTGTCAGATGAGAGCCCCGTGTCAATATTGTACAATATTGACCCCCGCACACACGGGTATATCATGTGGACAGCTACCATCCCCATCACTCACCAGGATACACACACAAGAATTCATCTTGGGTAAGGGATCACCAAATTGGTTCCACCACAATGTATTGCACAATTAGCATGTGCTTTGAAGTTAAATTATGGAAAATGAAATGAGACATTTGATCTATTTTCATCTTCATGAACATGTTGTTGTGTCAAACGTTTTCATCTCAGTATATGTCTGCATGTACAGTATGCTCCAAGGTGTGGTTAAACAATATGAATATAGTTCCATAAACCAGTGGCAGGAAGGTACAGGAAGGCATGACCCCCCCCCCCCCAAATTACCCCCAAAGAAAAAGATTGACAAGACCATGGATATGAAATGCATAGGATCCCCCTCTCTCACAAATAATGAACAAGGGTCCTATAAAAGAGCTATAGCTCTCTAACTGGTGCGGACTTGTTCCCGCTGCTACAATGTTTACACTGACACCAGCAATCTCGTGAGACCTTGGTTCTGCTCTCGTAATGTAGCCTGTTCCCCGGAAGCTATGGTGTGTGAGTGTGTGGTCACTGCTTAAATCTCACGATAGAATGCGAGCACAGAACTTACATGGCCGCCCATACGGAGAAACCCGAGACTTCGCTATATGGATCAAACGCGATTCCTTTGTATATAAAATGCAACAGGGTACAACACAACCATGCTTATGAATCAGTATACATAAGCTAACCCTGCATGGTAAAGTTGCTTCCTAGGCCCCTGTGGACAAATACTGGTTGCCAAGAGGTTATTAATTGTTTTATCCCTTTTAGAGGCGATGGTTGATATTGCATTGAATGACCAGGCATCTTACAAATACAGATTGTAGTCCTTATAATATGTAATGTGTTAGCCATTTTCTAAAAGCTGGTACATGCAACCTTATATGAAACCCACACAAAAATACTATAGTATACGCACTGCATGCACACACACAAAGTAAAATCCCCCAACGTTGTCCATGCCTGAGTCACTAACAAGATATAGCATGAATTACAACTGGATAGAGTCCCGTGTAACCGCACTTTACTAACTTGTCAAACCGACATAAACACATCAAAGGTACCGCGCGCTCCGCAACCTGCCCAGCGCCTCGCGAGATCCCGCCACATGGCACGAGATCACATCGTCTTTGACGAACTCTTTACCGCGGCGTAGGGCGGCGGATCACAGCGCGGACTGATAGAGTCGTGACCACGCCGAAGGATCCTATTTTTTCCACTAGCCGCCTTTGATCTGGGATCCTAAACAAGTTGGCACTGCTGTGTGACCATTCCTCCCATGTACATACTATTGGTTATATATATTACTGTATTGTCAAAGATAAAACAAACTTCATCACCTGTTTCTATAGGATACTATAGGCCTAGGCCTATATATGGTAGTTTAGATCTAGCAGTGCTTTATGTCCTATAGGCACTGGTACGGTCCGTCTGGTGATTTGCTATACTACATCTTCAGGGTCAGCTTACCACAGGGGAATGGTGAAAATTTGCTGTAATTTGCTACGTTAATTCGAGAAAATTGGAATGTAGGCCGATGTCGGGGGTGGGGTCAGGGGGTATTGGAGAGGAGATAAGATCTAAATACCAAAATGGTAGGGATGTGCCGAGTTAGCATGTCTGTGTTTGGCTCAAATGAGTCCCACTTCTTTGTCGATAGGGCAGTTATGCAGCAGGGGGAATTCTCATATAGGAATTTATTGTGTATCATTTTGACTTTCTCAGTTACACACATTCCTTATGCAGCAGTTTAGCACGTTTTCTGTGCTTAACTTCAACAAATTAACTAAATCGCCGTTTATGTGTTTACATAGGAAGATATACAGCTCTAATTTGTTAGAAGAATCCTACTCATAATTCACCACATAAGTTATGGTTGTAAATCAGATCACTCATTCAAAGTGGGCTCTATCTGTTTCGTAGATGAAGTATTTCGCATAATTTTACAGGCCTATCCGAGGTCCAGTATTACACGAGTCAAATATAGAGGGACGGGATGGGGGTGTACTGCCGTTGGGCAGATAGATAACATCTATTAGGAGTTGGTAACAATTCTTTTTATAACTGGACTCTCAAGGAAAGTAAGTGCACTTTCTTCGTCCCTACTCTAATAGAATTACCAAAGCCTACCAGAAAAGGACCTACCCTGTACCTGCAATGTCCCGCAAACCCACGTAACACGTGTGACAGGTGAGTGTGGCACGGGGTGGTTTACCTGGCGGCCAGGTATACCACCCTGATCACCTCACCTGGTCACCTTATCAACCACTGACGTCACCTCAGGTAAGCCCCAGAGTGCACTAAGAGAGCAGAGAAAGGACACAGAATCTGATTACATATCTTATTAGTGCCTCTTTTCTCTGCCATGCATTTTGTCACGCTGAGAAAAGCTCCTTACCTCTCCTGGTCACCAGTATTACGGGGCCGTGAGTGGGTCGGGTGATGCGGGTGGGTGGGGCTGAGAGGGGAAGGGAGATAGGGGTGGGGTGAGGGCATATTGTGACTGTCATTGACAGACTTATTGGCGCTGACCCAGGGTTTCCAAGGATCGTTGCCAAGGGGAAACAAGCCCAAGGTATCATAAAATATAAAATTGTATTCCCCACAAGACACCTGATAATAAGTGGGCTAGAAAGTGAAATTGAACACATTTGGCCTCTGTTTGCCTAACACTGTCTACTCGTTAACAGACCAGAAAATAGTTTTTACCTTCTTGAATAAACAACAAAGCATAACGTGGGGACAAGGCTAGCTAATATAAGGGATGAGGGTGGGTGGGTTGGTGGGAGGCAGGTGAGATGGAGAGGGTGTGGGATAGACAGAGAACCCACAGGTAGATAATCATCAGGTAAGTGTACCGTAATGTTACGTCAAAGGGACACACCTCACTATCATTATCGCCATGGGAAAACAGGTAAGAATGCTCTTCCCACTCCGTTTTCTCCTATAACCCGATACCCGTTCTGTCTGTGTTTAACCCTATAATGGAAGCCGTACACTACAAAATTATACATACAAACTATGCATCTATGGTTATACAATGTACATCTTTTATAGTGATTTACAAATGGGAATACAACTTATTTTACAATGGTCAGGATTGAAATGGACAAAACATAACTACACAAAGTACTTAGATTTTTCTTCGTACCAAATGCTGCTCACGTATGATGGCAGCGATTGGTAAATTGATGTACCAGTGTAATACTTTAAATAAAAGAGAGATAACAGAAAAAAAATGTTTAGAGAAATCCTGATACAGTATGTTGGGAATTGGAGGTCAGATAATGATAGGTATTAATTTAAAGTGGCAGGTAGATATCCCTGTAACTGGCAGTGCGGTTACAGGAAAGTCCCTGTAAGTAAATGTCCATGGCTGTACGATGAGGTCCTACAGGATGGTACGGTATCCAGACAACTCGTCCACTTACCAACTCGCCCACTACCAACTCGCCCACCAATTATTCTGGTCAACTCGCCCATTCTCCAGGTCGCCCACCCTCCAGGTCGCCCACTATCCAGGTCGCCCACTTCCCAAGTCGCCCACTTATCAAGTCGCCCACTAACCAAGTCGCCCACTAACCAAGTCGCCCGCTCTCAAAATCTTTTTTTCTGGGCGTTTTCTCTGATACATATATGGATAGGGGTATCGGGGCATTATACCCAACCTACCTAATAATTATGTCTTACTAATATGGCAAGCATAACAGAAGTTATATAGGGTTTGGATATAACTCATGATATTGAATAAATATAATCTGAAATATGCACTACATAGATCATCTATGTGCAACTCGCACATATTTTTCATACTATTTATACTCATCATTTACATAATTAAATTTCCCTGTTGACAGCCTGACAAACTTATGTAGGCCTATATCAAACGCTTGAATTATTGTGTATTGTGCGAAAAAGATTATTTTTTTAAATAGCTAAAATAAAGGTACGAGGTGGCAGTCCGTACACCCCTCCTGTCCAGTATAGAATGGTGGGCGAGTTGGTAGGTGGGCGAGTTGGTAGGTGGGCGAGTTGGTGGGTGGGCTAGTTGGTAGGTGGGCGAGTTGGTGGGTGGGCGAGTTTGCAGGTGGGCGACTTGGTAGTGGACGACTTGGTAAGTGGGCGACTTGGTAGTGGGCGACTTGGAGAGTGGGCGAGTTGACTGGAATTCGATGGTACAAAGGTGTTGCTGGTAGATGTCCCTGTAACTGCATGCCATATTTAGGGGTATTTGTAGCTGCATTTCATTGGTTCATCATGGAGACATTTGGCTTGTTTGTTGTGACAGCTGACAAAAAGCGTCCCGTGGTGAGAAGGTAGTTTCATGCTAGGGCACTGGTCCACTGCTGTCATTTAAACTTCATAACCTCATAAGCACAATCAATGTTTATGACCTGTATATCCTGAATCCTGGAGGACGGTGGTCAAGGCTGCAGGTAGGCCACGTCAGACAGACATTGACATAACTTACTGCTGGCAGAGGAGGGGTGAGCCATGGCTGATGAGAAGAGATCACGGCAGCAGCTCTACACCTGTGGGTGGGAGGTGGTGGTGGGAGGCCGAGACGCTGAGGGGTGGTTGGCGAATGGCGAAACGACGATGCCACGCGATAAGACGTCGCCGATCGTCTAGACACCCGACTCCCAGATGGCCTTCCACTGGACATGGGCCGAGTGGGTCATTTCTCCTACCCCCCCCCCCCCACTCCCACCCCCACTCCAACCCCACCCCCACACACATCCCCCCCCCCCAACACGTCCGTTCTCACCTGTGGCAGCACACCTGAGCAGGCAGCATGGTGGTGCATCCCACCCTCCAGTGTCTGACATTAAGGCAAGGCGCGTGTGGCCCGGCAGCAAGGGGGTGGGCTACAAAACTCATGACTGGGAAAGTGGCCCAATTGAACCTAAGTGACTTCTTAATGGCCGTGACCTAGAAATAACTAAATGTTGCCAATTCTTGGTGTCGGGAATGGCCGCCCGGACGTAGGGGTCGCCACTGGTAGGTGGGGAGGATTCAGACTCTTAAGTACTAGAAAAAGGTGTTAAATTGCCGATAACTCAAAATATTTAGCAGTTACAGCTCTGTAACTTACACATATCATTGTCGGGTAACTTCCCATTATGCAGGTAAAAGGGATAACTCATATGCCCACCCCTTACTCCAGAATAGCCCAAGAAAGTTGGGCAGGGAACCAGTGTTGCTGGGCGCCCATACTGAAGCATAGTAGCAGAAAGCACAGGGTGCTTTGTTATTCATCACCTTTAATGGCGGCCATCTCGGCGGTCCTAGTAGTAAACACTGATGGAAACAGTCCTATATCAAAGTACATATGATCAATCCATTTAAATCCTTTTGTCAAACAGGTACGGATGGTACTTATGTAATTCATTTGTTTATTATCATGGAGTGACTTAAAGAGAACAGGTTGTTTGCAGCGTTTTTCTGAAGTTGACAGCAGCCCACTGTGCGTGTAGTCACGTGACCAGGGCCACCGCTCCGACAGTGAGAATAGAATTATTTCCGTAGGCAAAATGGTCCTCACTCAAATGCACATCCAGTTTCAACGCAAGGCCTTCCAATAAACATGAACTACCGGTATACATTGTAGCCCAGTAAACAAAAAACGTTATACAACGTTATATAACGTTTTTCTATGGCTCCTGATTATGGCAAAACGTTATATAACGTTGAAAACGCTATTTCGAAGTAAAATAACATATTTCTGTTAGGGGCCATCCATTAATTACGTACGCACATTTTTGGCCAAAATAGACCCCCCCACCCCCCCTGTTGCACCATGTACGCATTTGAACTACCCCCCCCCCCCATGCGTACATACGCATTTAACTTTTACCCCCCCCCCCCCACTGATAAAATAAAGGAATCTTATCAAATTTACTGAGGAACTTAAGTGCATATATAGGGGGAGGAACCCGGTCCTTGCACTGTACTTGATACATGCGTTCCCTCTGCTCAGAAAGACCCCAATTTCCATGAATTTTTCGACAGAAAAGTACTGCCCCCATGATACATTCTATTGAGAAATACCCCCTTCACCCCCCCCCCTCAATAAAAGAAGCAACCCCGGCCCTGGCATTTATGCTCGTTCCCAAAAACGAGAAATAAGGGTGTTTATTCCAACCTCTGCCAATGTGCCCGGAAATGAAGAAAAAGGGGTATAACTTCGCATTTCTATGAGGAAAGGGGGTATATTCAAAGGCCATGTTCTTAGAGTTATCAAAAAGGGTCTATTTCATAGAGTAAACACCCACATTGAATAAAGGTTGTAGGAAAACTTGTCTTAAGTCAACACACAAGGGAAATGTAGAACCACAGAGGGTTGAGAGGTTCCTTGAAATTTCCGAAAAAGAGGGTGCTAAAAAGTATGTCAGCCTTTTGTAAAAGAAAGGGATGTATTTTTACCATGAAATGTCTGTGCTTTTCCCCAAAAAGGGGGCGAGTTGGTAGGATGGGGGGGGGGGGTCGAAAAATATTTGGCATATTTGGAAAATCTAAAAGAAGATTTTCATAATGTCATTGAATATTTGGACGTAAAAGAGTACCAATTTTAGTCTAAAATGTCCAAAAAAATCGGCCCTATGCGTACACAATGCGTATGCCAAAATGGCTAAGTTAGACCCCCCACCCCCCCTGTACGCATCTGTACACATTTGGCCAGACCCCCCCACCCCCTCTTCATGCGTATGTAATTAATGGACGGCCCCTTAGCTGGGAGTTCTAGTCTAGCTCACTTATGGTTCTAGTGTAGAAATGATGGTATATTTTATTTTTTGGGACATTGAAGTTGGTTAGATTCTAAAAGAGTTACTATCAATACATGTTTAAAGTGATGGATTCAGCGAAAATATGTACACCACAGGGAAACCAGGTCGACCACAGTATCGAAAATGACACCCACTCTGGTCGATAGAGCATATATCCTTTGGAGTTCCAAGGGTCTATTCATACTGTTACACTATAAGCGAATGACATTATTAGTCTACATATGACTTGTAAAGTATTGCAATATGCAGACGATACTGTGTTGTATATACATCTGGTAACGACCTACCGGGGGTAGTTGAAATGAGGAAACACTACAAACTGACTCAAATACATTAATTTCCTGCCATATACATATATATGAGAAAATGTGAACCTGCTACTAATATGTGTAAAGAGCATAGAACTGAAAGACGTTCATTATTACAGATACTTAAGTGTAATTATGGATACAAGTAGTGATTTGAGCTTCAAGAGCCAATTGTCAAAGTCTATCAGCTCCATGAACCATAGAATATGGCTGCTAAGATACTTTAGGAAGCTCATGGATGTCAATACTGCTACTTTAATTCTGAAAGCTATGTTGATACTTTTCATTGCCTACAATAGTATTTTCTTCTCTAGTCTCAATAACTCTGAAAAAAAGAAGTTACAAATTCGTCAAAATACTGCAATCAGGATATGTTTGAGCATCACTGATTCAATGTCAATCTCTGTGAAGGATATGTGATGGTGCATGCTTATCATAAATGAAACAACTTCTCCTGTTATTCAATGGAATCCAATGTAAATGTATCTGTATACTTTTATATTGATTGAAATACCAGAATAAAGAGTTTTCAAACTTAAACTTACATTACATGATTACATCTCCAGATTAGAAATAGCGCCCATCATATGAATATACATGTGAGTATTCGATGCTCGATAACCCGACACTATCAGGATCCGCCAGGTTTTAACCGTGGCAGTTATGACAGTTATACAGTCATGTATATCCTGTTTTACCAATCCCAAAGTAATGCTACTCAACAATCTGGCGTACAAAGGCAGAGGCTAAACATATGTTACAGGTTATACATGTGTACATATCAACTACCGAACTGAGTTGAAGTGGGATACTGATATCACACTATATTATAAGTAAGACTTGATTGATTGTGATGAAATCGACCCCAACAATGTACTATAGCATTATAAATAACATTAGAATGTAGCAAATGGAAATAAAATGATACCTTTGACAAACCTCGAGTTTCGGTGAAGTAAAACTTTTAAACTGATCCAGCTATTCGTAAGAAATCTTGAATTCACACGTCATCAAATGATAAAGCGCGCGATGCAGGCCTGTGTCGTGTCCTCCTGGGGTTATACACCATGGGGTCGAGGCTGTGGGCCACAACTTGTGCTGATATAGCCTCGAACCCCCTCTCCACACTCCATAGACCTGTCGGCGACTGGGTAACGTTAGACACGGGACACTGCCAAGGACCTAAATGGATCATGAGGCTATTGAAAAGGCATAGTATATTATATACTATCTTACAGTTAACATTAGAGAGGTAGGGGCAGACAGAAAGAGAGATACAGACACAAAGTGAGACACCGACAGACATACAGACTGAGACAGGCAGAGACGGACAGAGTCAGAGACTGAGAAACACAGAGAGACAGAGGAAGGGAGCGTCAGCGGCCGAAATATAGATGCAAAATAAAAACATCTGTTCAGACCTTAGAAGACGATGATTTCTGCATATCGTGAAAATGCATATATCTTGATCAAATGCATATTCAGACGACAAGCCCCAGTAGCCATATAGTGCCACTGCCTGTCGGATCCCTTGCTCCTGTGGCCGGCGAGGGGCGGGAATGCCCGGCCTGGTGTTGTGTATTGTTGTAACACGGCCGTCCGTCAACACCTCCAGGTGGCTTGCACTTGTCCTCCCCTGGAGCCAAGGTCACATAGTCAGCGTTCCCCACATTTCACTGGTACCCTGCCTGTTGATGCTACCGTCTACACCGTCTACACGCCTCAAAGCCAGGAACCAGCAGGAGTTGGGTCATGTGGCTTCAGGCTCTGGAGGCTGTGATAAATACTGGAGTTAAGGTTGCGTCACCAGGTGGGCTTACTGCCCCGCAGCAGCAGCAGGAGGAAAGCCCAGGAGCAGGAGCAGAACAGAGCAGGCTTGTCTGTGTGTCTGGTGTGGTGTTAGAGGTGTGGTATGGTAGCTATGGTTACATTCTCCTCCAGTAGCCTGGAGTCTATTGGATGGTCACGGAGCTGGTAGTCTATATACACAAGCCAGACGGCAAGATCCAGGCTGGTAGATGTGTATATACAACATGTATATAAGTGTAAACCGTGGGCTGGTTCTCGTGCTGAAGGGATATATGTGCTAGACCTTAGAAACCCTCGAGTTGGAGCAAAGTCTAATCTAGGGCGAAAGTATAGCCTATAAGTGACATGTAATGGGGAACGGGACCTTAGAGCGACCCTGTACAGAGGTCCCTCTTCACAGATTACTTCAGATATATATTGATTAGTCATTTTTGCATGGAACATACATGGATCTATAGGCCTACCTACATACCCCTATTAAACAGATGTATACAATACTATCTTAATCTAGATCAAAACCATTCATTTTAAACTTTGTCTACATAGGTTTTGAAGAGGCACCGGCCCAAATGGCACCATGTACCCATGATTGGGTGTGCAAACTACCCTTGGTAGCCTGTTCAATCCACCCAAGGGTGCATTGCCAGGGTCAATTTCAGACCAAATGTGTGTACATTTCAGCCATAGACTGATCCAGACTGGGTGCCTGGGCATACACGTATTAGAACTGGCAGATTTGCTCCCTAATCACAGGTCAAGCTGGCCCCAAGACGTCCTGGGACTACTTGCACCAAGAAGCTTTGGTGCCAGTTATGACGCTCGGGAAGAGAGGTCTATAGGTGGGGCCAGCTTGAATCGCAGATATGCTCTTGTCACACTGCAATATGCTATAAAGGCAAGATTTTCTCTGCACTCAGCTATGTCAAGTAACTAAACATGTTTACAACGTAATGTAAGAATATATGCAAACAGCATAGTAGTATTGTACAGTATTTAGCACATCTTATATGCACATCTTGACACCGTCCATGGTTTACTGACCTATAACTGTGTATATCGGGATGTGGTAGCACATTGCTATAGGGTGTATACATGTTACCCTACCTTCCTCCTCCCGGGGCACACATCCAGGTGGGCCTTCTTCAAAGCGCGGCAATCCCTCTATGTTGTGATTATAGATATCACCCAAAGTGGCCTCTTTCCTCTTCAACGGCACAGAGTCAAAAAAACACAGGTCCTTCCTCCCTGTCAATATTTACCCAGCAAACGGGCACGTCCTTCTTAGGCCTGTAATGAGGCGGCTGGGGTGCCTATACATTTTTGTAGGTGTGTGGGTGAGGGGTGGGCTGGGGAAGCAGCCCCTCAGGGTGCAGGTTTAGAGACAGGAGAGGGTGTGAAGACCGGCGTCGCTATGACAACAAAGTAACAGTCTTCGTGTAGGTCTCACCTAGAGGGGGCTGAGGGCTTGGCTGAGCATGTTGGGGGTGTAGGGGGCAGGTCGGTGAGTGGGGGAGGGTGTGAGGGATGAGGAGGCTAAAGGCCAGCCCCACACTGCGGGCGTGACGCCAGGTCTTACCTGAGGCCTAACCCGCCGCCTACCTGGCTGCTGAGACACATGAGGGAGCCTAATGAGGGGGTCAGGGCGTCAGGAGCACCATCCCACCTCAGGGTGGGTCACAGGGGGCGGGCAGACAGGGTACTGAAACAAAAACACCTATGTACATACGTCAAGAAGCTGACACTTTAACAGTTATGGTGGTGATAAGATTCTATTAACACTTTGGCTTTTTATATTATGTATATTATGAATATTTCGTCTCGTGAAACCCTCTGTACATCTAATTTCGACATATAGAAAAAAAAGTCACTTGATACAGATGTACCTCTTCCCTGTCTCAATTCCAAATATATATTTTTGATATAAGATGATTTACTCTCAAACTGATGCATGCTGTAAAGTGGCAACCCCAGAGAAGAGTTAACATATCCTTTCCTCCAGGGGCTGTTGGAGTCTGGACCCTGCCCTTTGCCCTAAGTGTTTTTAACTGTGTCAAATAGACACCACGGCGAGCCTTTAGTATATTGTGCAGGGGAACCTGTATATGTCTAGAGTATACACTTTCAGGCTCTAGACTTAAATTTCCATTCAATAATATGATTGTGACTAGTCTGTAATAATGGAGATCACTTATGGGCTTTACCAGTATGTAATATGCCCTATTTCTGTGTTACACCTTGCACACACTGAAGGCATTTTCCTAAAAACGGCTACAACAGATTAGCAACATTTGCCCTTAACTTGGTTTATTTGAGAATTGGTGTTTGACACAAAAGACAAGCGACACAGTTGGTATTTATTGGATCATATCGACTCTGTTCTTGGAGGCAATCACACCCGTGGGTCTGTGCACAGAGGCAACCAGTCCTAGGTCCCCAATTACCGCCCACCCTGTCCACCCTACTTGCTGCTTGCGGCGTCGGAGAGACCGGCTCGGGGACAGATGTGAAACTGGAGCTGGGTGAGGGGAGGGGGTGCAGTCAGTCCTACACTCGGTCAGCGCTCCTGCCGACAGCTGTTATTAAATGAAACACCAGTGAGATTATTAAATTTTCTAATAATTGAAATCATCGCGACACAGGGCACCCGTGAAGCCGCTGCCGTGTAAACAGTGTCTGCCGAGTCATCGTGGACGATAATTGGTGCAGGTTACAAAGCGGTAATCATTGTAGATGGATGGCGATTGGCCGTGACCAATATTGTGCACCTTTTGAGGCAAATTATAGGACACGTTTTTGTGGGTCTCATTGTGATCCCGTCTGTCCGCCTGTCAAGAGTCCGCCTGTTGTGGATGGGGTGGGGGGGGGGGGGGGGGGCAGGGGAGGGGTAAGGCGGTGCGTGGAAAATACTTTCAAGAACATTAATCTCTTGGTCCAGTATTGGCCAATATTAAACAGAAAACAAAACAAAAATACGGTTGGCCTTAATGTACCTTAATAATATGTTCAAAATTACTTCAGGCATACATAAAGCCTAAGACCATTAGGGTCCCCACTAGGTATACATTTATATGTATTAAAAAAAAGTCGTAATTCTGATCAATGTGATGCTTGATCGACATATACCGAGGCCATACACACAACAGTCACCACTACATAATCATGTCAAGTCCTTCGGTTCAGTGCTTATGCAGGGCAGATTGTGGACTGCAGGGGTCGATATTTCTATATCCGGCAAAACACAATGGTTGACCTATTTATGGAAGAGCAGCTCTGCAGCTCAGATGGATATACACTGCGCAACTCACAATGAACATTATTTTCTACTTCTACCAAGCAATTTAGTGTGTCTGTTTCAGTGAGAAAAAGTGTGTCTGAATCATGTAGTGTGTGTGTATAAATATGTATATGATGCTTGTTCTTGGTGCTACCATGACACAAAATTAATAGGAAGTGTTCCATGACGTCCCATGGTGTTAAAGACTACAATTTCACACAGCCCTCTAATGGTCGAGGGTGCTATAGAATGCTATAGAACAGGTTCCACACATGATCAAACAATAGCCCATTAATTTGCTGGGTTAGCAAAGCACCAAAAGTATAGCTATTATTTTAATCTCTCAGAGGGGAACCTCTGAGGGGAGATCTGAGGGGAACCTTCTTGTGCCTTGACATAAACCAAGGGGTTAAGTCAGAGGCTCAATCTTAAAATTGTCATAATTATGTTGTGTCATTATCCAAACCTGGTCTGTCCTCATGCCCTACACCCTATATACATGTATAATCTCAGCAACGGCAGGCCAGAACACTGTTTCCTTTAGTCCATTGAGGGAATCCCGATGAATATATACGTTAGAGTACATGTATTACATACATGATCCTAAATGTCCCTATCCATATTTGTATATAGGCCATGGTCAGTCACTGCGAGTTGCTGTGAGGCATTGTGAGTCGCTGTAGGCAGTAGTAGACTGGGTGAGGTGCTCGTGGGTCGTACTAACGACTGGGGAGCAGATCGATGTGGCTAATGGCAGGGGGAGACAGACTAAGTGCCGTTTTTATTCTGCTCGGGGCCTCCATGTCAATGCTATGGGGTGAGTGGCTCTGGGTCGGCACTGAGAGCTGCTCCACCAAGAGCTGCTCCTTATTGTTTCTGGGTCACAGCCTGTGTCAGACCAGATCCACCCCCGCATTATGTCTCACTGGTGTTTACTTGAGTGCTGCTGACGGAATGGTTAGCAATAGAGGTTATAGGTAGCGATATTATGGATCAGATGCAGCCATGGCCTGAATACCACTGCTTAAATCACCCGATTGTCTAATATTACACAATTACAACATTGCAGGCATTATGCAAAGTAATCTAAAGAAAAATAAAGCTTTAGGCATGGTCAAGTAAAGGTAGAAAGGAATAACACAAAATCACTCATATCAAATCACATGTAATTCCACCCTAACCCTTTAAAGATAGCATAGCACTTCTGTTGGCAAGATACATTAATACGCTGTTCTGCATACGGGGTAAATAAATGAATAAATATATTCATATGGAGTGGATAAAGGCTACGCCAGAGGTTCGTCTAACATAAGTTAATTTCAGGGAGAGAAACTGGTTCTAATTCGGCAACACCCCCCCCCCCCCCCCCCCACCCAAAGTAGGCCCCTTCATGCAGACTCTATTGGCAATACTCTGAAACCACAATGTTGACATTCAAATGTTTGCTTGACCTTTTGACCCGCATCACGGTCCAATTGTTATTATAGGCCGCGTCTAACTAGGTCCATTAATGAGGACGGAAGGTGATATCCATGAATATCAAATCAAATGTTTACATTTCAATTTGACATAGTTTGAGTGTGAATTGCTACTGTTGCCGGTCTGGTAGCTGACATCAATGACCCTGCAGCGTCCATTTGTAAACTACAATGGCGATCTGTAGTAGGTAAGTGACCAGAGCTGCTGTTATCTGATAGCCTATCATACAGGATGTGTGAGATAAGATACATTCACACTCAGTACATTCATATAGCGTGGGCTGTGGTTACCAATGTTAGCCAGCGTCAAATCCCAATTTCCGTATACTACTTCCCTACCGCGTATACCAAAACAAAGACCCGGAGATGGCGGGTCGATTCCGGATAGGGGATTTTGCTACGTTTCAAGCCGTTATGTAGCCCCCCCCCCCCCCCCATATGGATGGGGAACTATACTTTGGACAATGATGTGCCTCATTTATTTCACACAGCATGTTCCACACGAGGAGTGCATGTACATGCATGGATATCATGTTTACACACAACAGGAACGCAGGGGTCCACATGTCCACTCACCTGCTACTGGTAAAGGCATTTCTATGAGAAAGTGCATGTATAAAATAATTAACATGTATTTTCTTCTAAGAAACGCATTTGTTATGTCTTTCATTTCATGGCCGCTATATCATAAGGGTGCCTCTACATGGGTACCCGCATAATTGACCGTGTCGCCGTGTCGATTTTTAGCAAAAGGGCCATGTCGCCGTGTCGATTTTTATCCATATAGAATATACCAGGGCCTGATAAAAAGGTGTGTGTCCGTCGATTTTTAAAGGGGCCGTGTCGCCCGTGTCGATTTTTAAAGGGGCCGTGTCGCCGTGTCGCCCGTGTCGATTTTTACCCATGTAGAGGCACATAAGGCCATGCAATATGCAGCCTACAGACACTGGTAGAAGTAAGTCATTCAACCCCTGAGATTCAACCTTGTACGCTATATGCAGGCTAGACGTTATGATACCATGATAGCTATGCATGTTTTCTTCTTGAGAGGACACACATGGTCACGTGCTGGCTGCTCCCGTGGTGCCCTCTAACGGCAGGCCCCAGCTAAGCCCCCTTCACACACGACCACGCTGGCACCGGTCCGTGTCAACCTCTACCGAACCGTGTTCACACTGCGCGCCCGATCGGGCCTGGTCTCGTGCCCGCTGATCCGGTCGGCAAACGGTATTAGCAGCCGGGCATGGCGGCCGTCTGAAGCCGCTTACAGGTCCTGCAGGAGGCCGGCAGGGCTGCCGGGCCCGGGGAGGGCTTAAGGTGTAGGACCATGGAGGGGGTACAGAGACTGGCCCGTCCTGCAGCAGGCTCCCACCCTGCAGCATGGTATAGCACCTCCGGCTACTTCACCAGCCACTGAGGCCGCCACGCCACAATCACCGGCCGGATGATCCTATTAGGTCAAAATGGGGCATTACAAAGGCTGCGGGGCAGGCATAGGGACTGGGGGCTCTTGGGGGTAAGGGATGGAGATGGGGGAA
Organism: Harmothoe impar; assembly: GCA_947462335.1. Lineage (NCBI taxonomy): Eukaryota > Metazoa > Annelida > Polychaeta > Phyllodocida > Polynoidae > Harmothoe > Harmothoe impar. The sequence continues at coordinate 29,715,374 of OX381709.1, read as the reverse complement.
GGAGGGGGGGGGGGGCACAGCCGGCCTTTGCGGTGAGGGTTTTAATGTTGGGTAAATTTGAGGCGGCAGGGATTGGGGCGGAGAAGTCTAATCCCATGGAGGGCCCAGCCACACCTGCCACTGGAGGGGGTCTGCAGCAGGAACGGGGAGGACGGTCCGGAGGGTGCATAGCGGTGGGTTCTGGATGGCTCTATACGTATATGGGAAATGTGTACACTAAACTACACTGATAATCTATAAATTTAAGAGGTAAGTCAGGAGTGGCTAGCCCAGGTCAGTCATAGGGACATTCATCATGCATTTACTAGTCGAAATGATGAACTTATATTAAAACATTTCAAAGGAAAATATTACTCATGCCTTGGTCAAAAAGAGTTATCCTAATACTCCTAAAAATGAAAAGACTTAGGTGGGTTAGTCGGTATTGAATGACCCGACAGTATTGACTAACATGGGTTGGGCGTAGAGAGCCAGAAACTAATTCATGTTTCAACTATTTTCTATCGCATTTTTAACGTCGTCGAACCTTGGACACGTATCCACTGGAATCTTCGAGGCCACATCTACCCTCTATTTATGTCACAATATACAGTGTGCTCCATAGATAGAGCCCTGCTGTTGGGGAAGTCACGTGTCTTATAAGTTGTCCATAAACACATGAGTCAGCTATTGGTGTTCAGTGCGTTGGATAAAAAAAAAGCTTGCTTTAAGAAGGAGAAAACGGCTGTGTTTACAGCACCTAGACATACAACTGCTTCTACAGATATCTTATCCACAAACCAAACAAGGATCCAAATACGGCCACACCAGCCGCCGCCAAAACAATGTCCACCCAAACAAAAAACACTTTTAGACCAGCAATAAGCCCCAATCAGGCGACTTCAAAGTGACCAGGGAGGACAGTGCAGAGACAAAAGTGACAAAGACGTCCAATTGACAGAGGGTTGTCCTTAGGGACCCTAGGGAGTACACTGGAGGGTTGGGTGGTCAGCAAAGCCACCCTGGACTTTGCACTGGGGACTGGCAACTGGACAGACAATGTAGCTACTTGGAGCACCTCGGTCTGTGCGACTATCGGTGCGACCCATCGCCCCTGTGAGGTGCGACCGACGCCTTATTGCCCCCCTAACTCAATTCCCGGCCCGCCCTGCCCGCCAATTAACGGGCCATAATCAATGTGGTAGGGGACCCTTTTAAAGCCACAACCCAGCGTCTCTGCGTGGCCTCTTGTGTCGTCAATAACCGAAGCGATGGTGGGTAATTTAATTACCGACGAGGCGACAAAAGCCCGTGCAGAATAAATACGCTCCCGCCAACAGACGGCCTGCGCTGGGTCCCGCCTTTGAAGTATCGTCTGCTCGAGCGATCGCTCAATTGTCGAGGCGCGAATAGCGGTGGGAGATAGGGATCCCCGGGACGCCCGGCCAGGACCACAGCGGCGACGTCTGCTCGACGTCGCGCCGCCCGGCAAAGGGGGACGTCGGTTGTCAGCGTTTGTCGCCGTGCAGGGCATGCCGGGAACGTCGGGCCAAATGTCGTCTGCTGTCGGTGAGGCTCCTCCATCTTGTCGACGCCACTCCGCCCCCTGTGCTCGTGTGGAGGTCGTAACACTAAATCGTCAGCCGGCAGATAGACGACAGGGCGCCGCCCCTTCACCCTCCCCACCGTCCACAACCCCCATACATTCTCCTCAATAGCAACCCCACCACATCCAACCGCCAAACTTCCCCTGTGTGTAAGCAGACAGGTATGTGGAGAGGCGCGTCTGTCTCACACTGACTACAGGAGGGGAGGATTCAGCTGACTTTAAGCCGACTGGAGCCTCTCCTCCTGCAGGTGTGTGGAGGTTTCAGTTGCAGGCCATGCCCTGATTTTTGAGACCAACTTGGAGATGTCCAGGACTGATGGTTCCTCTGAATATTATGGTTTAGATGTGGGGAATTTAAAGTACACCCATAACTTCATCTTCGACTTAACCGATGTGTCTAGATGCATCTCCGTGGCCCGGTCAATGATGTGTACATACTATACTGTTATTCACAGTTTGACTGCATCTTTCATGCAGTGACTGAACAGGTGCCCCAGTCATCATGCTAGGTTTCTATAGAAGGGACATTTATAATAACAAGCAGTATACTAATAAGTCTGGCTTATTTGCGGATAATCATACATCGTACATAGCTTATTCAGACACATCATTCAGAAATATTGATATTCATGGATTGCACATGGACTATCCATTTGTTCAAGGGATTCGATATAAGTGACATCCCTCTACTGGGTTACCAAAGATAATCAATAATCTCAAGAATACCACTTTTGCTTGTGTTAATTACCATCAAATCTAATTATCCCTAGAATCGTGACAATAGATTTAGACCCTATCGCATGACAGATATTATGTCATATCAATCCTGGATACCATCTTTCTGATTTGATTGATTTATACTTTTGGGTTTGTTGAGATGATTTAAAGAGGAACAAATTGTACCGTTTAGGTGAGAGTTAATGGTAGGGTAAATAAACTGTGATGATGATGGTGGTGGGAGTGTACTGGTGGGTGGCCCTGGGTGGTGTCCCTGTGTGTGAGGGGTGGACAGAGGGTGAGAGAGGGTTAAGGCTGTGGCTACACATCTGACAGCTACCTGCCGAGGCGTATTCACTACCAGTGAGGCAGAAAACAGTAGCCTCAGGCTGTCTCTATCACCACCCCTTCACCACTATATCCCACCCCTCCTTAATGGACTATATCATCATCCAGCCCCAACAGTACAGTAGGTAGGAGGGATTAGCCTGCCATGTTACCATTCAACCAGTCTATACCAACAACCAATGGCCAGATTTAATTAGCCTAAGTAGATATCTGATTAGGTCGAAACCATCATTCATAGTATCTGAGCGATTTATGGACAACCCTCCCCTCCATGTATCGTAACGGGTTTTATTGGCATCAAGATTTGCATTGTGTTAAACTCAATAATACGCAGACAATATGAGTTCTTTGGGTTATAGTGCTTATACCTATACCCTCCGACAATAGATGACATAGATAGGACTTCCAAAATAATAATCTAGAGTATCTACAACATTACTGGAAGCCACATGGCTTCACAGCTCGTCACCCCAACCCAAATATGTGGTTTCTGCATTTAACGTATACTTATTATTAGTATTCATAACTACGTATGTGTTACATGGTAAGTCTGTGAAGATGAATTATGTCAAACATCAAGGTACATGTAGAACCAATGAAACGACAAAACAATAATAGTTTTTTTTCAAATATTTTAATGTTCATTATTTTCTTCATTAAGTCAATCCAATAAAGTTGATCGGATGAATATCGGAGTTCATATAGCAATCTTGTCCTGATAAATTATGATAATGATGAAAAATCATGACCGTCAGTGATCTTGGATGAGCTGAAGGATTGAACACATAAGTTAGTACAATGGGATGAACTATACATACAAATGATTTGTCATGGCGACCACAGACAATTGCGGTCTCACAATGATGAATGTCATAAATAGAAACGAATGAACTCATTTTGTCATTGCAGGGGACTGCCCCCAGTCAGTTCCACTAGCTCTCGCTAGCAATATGCAAGCTTATCTACATTGATGAGAGTCTGTATGACGTGATAGGTATACAGCGGAAATGACGTTTGGATGACGTCATGAGACGTTAGAAGTCCTTACTGTCCATCTCAAAGGTTGTCAGAGCTACCGTTCATTGTCCGCAGAAACACATTTAAACAGCTTTTAAACCAGATTTTGTACATCACGTGCGCACACGACTCGCTGCTAACACACCACGATACATTGAGAGAGACGTTTGACAGCTATTATTATTTATCATTAGAGAGTTTGTTATGTAATGCACAAAGAGGGAAGGGAGAGATTCTTCATGTTGTAGAGGCAATCATTATTTGAAGCTTAACCCAGCAATGCTGTTGTCTGTTCGGTAAAAAGGAAAAGGGACATGATTGAAGAGATCAGCGCCGCTTGCCACCTTCGGCCGACGATAGTATTTATACTCTTTGCTATACTGTACAATTATGATCATTATTCACTTCTGGATCTATGAAATGTCTAAGGTTCATTCAGTCCACACGTCCCCAGATGCACGTGACCAAACTTCTGTTCACGGAGATACATGTACGCCCGTGCATCACTCCGCCTTCAGAATGCGCGCGCACCTCTCAGCCTCCCTTTGAATAGTAGGAGAATACTGCATTGGGTCAGGGGAACTGACGTCATACTCTCGTAGACCCACTTCCTGTAGACGCAGATAGTTGGGTATATCATATGTAGGTCAAACTGCATGATGACCCAGTCTTGTTTGTTGTTGGTAATCATGCTGTTGTAGTGATCACCCGTTTACGTCACTAATAATGGCAGGGTAGGCTTTCCGCGTAGTACGTCGTCACGTGCGCATGCGCGCACGTTCACCCCAACTTCAAAAGAGGAGGACTACTTCCGGTCACGTGTCCGGGTCATGTGGGAGGCTGTTGATTGGGTGATGCTGGTCGATCGTAGCGCCCCCTACACAACACAGGACTGGGAGGGTCATCTAGCTGCGTCGACGCCGCCATCTTGGCTATTGACTCATGGGACTGCCCATCTCTGAGGGCGTGCCGGGCATGTCGGTGGAGACGGAGGTGGGCGGGTGTGAGAGGCCGTCATAGGCCCCTTCGTTCATGTAGCAGGAGGACTCGTTAGACAGATTGTCCATCTGATCGTAAGAATTGACCTGTTGGGGAGAGAAGAGAAAACACTGGTTAGACATTGCTTACTGTTATCAATACACATAATGTTACAGTAGTATCAATGGTAACACGAGAAGTAAAACCAGAGTTCTGTATTGAGCATGGTGTGTGTAGAGTGGATGGGTGTGTGTGTGTCTGAGGGTAGGGGACATGTGGGTTGGGGGATGGGGGCGTTCATAGTGCGTGGTCAGGGCCAGTCGTCTGTTTGGGATGAACGGTTTACTGTTTGTAATGAACAGTCGGAGTAAACAGAGCCGGCGGCTGCTGGACTAGGCTGTGTTGGGTTGGGTGGCAGGCACCCTCTGGTCGATGATCTGTGCCGCGTAAAGTGACCCCCGTCTGAATAATGCATTGTCACTGCTCCAACCCTATTCACTCCGGAGCTGCTCTTCCGCAGCGCCGCGACGTCAAAACGTCGTCGACGCGTGCGGCGGAACTTCCGGCGAAAGGCGGCTGTGCGGAGAAAGCAGGGTGTGCGTAGGCCGACCTGAAAGTAGATCCGGCAACGCGCACGTGAGCGGAGTGATCGGAGTGGGCTGACAAAGAGGCTGGCGTTGGCTCTTCCTGTTGTCGTATTTATAGGTGTTCACAGGGACAAAGAGTGCGTATCTATAAAACTGCTTGTGTCTGTGTCTGGAGTTGGTTTGTTCTGACTTGAGATTCTTGCTCTCAATAGGGAATTATGTCAAAGTAGTCTCTCTGCCACTGTGTTGCTCAATTCATGTTGTATTAGTTGTCATTTTGAAACATCCCACCACCAAATCCAATATCATTGTACCTCATTTCACATGCACTATCATCAATGTCATCACTTGGTAACTTTCTAATTGGACTTTGATTATTCCAAATTAAATTCGCTTCTGCGTTTTGACCCAAACTGTGAAATGTAAGGATGAATAGGGAAATCAGGTCTCTTGATACAGAGACCCGCCAGGTTGCTTAAATATTGGCCCTTTATTGATTTATTTTTCAAACAATGAGCCCATTGTTTGCAGGATTCAAGCATCCTCCTGATGGGATTCACCTCATTTACAGACAATGGTGCCCGAGGTAGACAAAAAGAAAGTAAAGAAGAGCAGAGTATAAGTAGAAAGTCTTACTATGAAATATCGGCCTTGGAGAGGTTCGCCAATGATAACGCCACCAGGAATCTATGTCAACAACAAGGTGGCGATGGGTCAGTTTTAGACAGGTTTTGATTATTACCGTTACCATCATACAGTCTAATCATTTGGGGCGAATGGGTTGAGGTAACTGATAGACTGATAGCAACAGTGACTGAGGTTGACCCAGTGACAGACATACTGGTTGACAGACTAGCAAATGTCACTAGCAGGTAACTGACATAGACAATAGCAGGTTGGTAGTATGGGTTACCAGTCACATAAGACTGACAGGAATAAACTGTCAGCCAGACTGACAGGCACATGTTAAGACTAACAGTACAGTTGCAATGTTTGATTGACAGTCTGGCCGACATACCTGTGGCCTGACTGACATTCAGGCAGTTGAACTAACACACAAACAGACCTGGCACACAGATGACACAGAGGATTTACACTGAATACAGAAAACCTCCTTCCCACTCCTACCCACCCCTTTACTCTCCATCCTACTCTCACCCAGTTCCCTATCTGTCCTATATGGGCCCTGAGCCCTGCCTGGGGCGGGGCTCAGGTCGGGCCCGGTGTTGGGGGCCCGGACGCAGAGTGTCTAATCTTACACATCCAAAACGGGAGCACTACTAAACTGGGGGCCCTTGTCTTCCGAGGGCTAAGCACATTAAAGACGCTTTACATTGGGGTCTGTGGGATCATGTTCGCCCCCGCGGCCATCCATAGGCAGCCTTGAGCTGGCGAGGGTTGGCTCACCTAAGATCACAGACTCGGAACAACACCCTCCTCCTAACCCTCCACCACCCCAAACACAGACACACTCCCCTCCTCACATTAAGCAACCTTTTTTCATGGTGGGCGCTGTAGGGAGATGGTTAAAGCCTGTCTGTTGGTGTGCAGTTGTGGGTGGGTGTTTGGAGGTAGGCGGTGTATGGGCCTTGGGGGTGGGGTGGGTGGGGGAGTGGAGGGGTTACTATGCGCCTCTAGCGTGGACTTTTGTCAAAACTTTCAGCCTCAACAACAAAGGGGTGCTCTGAATTTGTTAAGCTCGGTGAGCACGAAGCCAAATGGACTTAGACGGACACAGAGTCTAGACTGTCTAAGCCCATTTCTATTTAGTGTATTGAGATCTATGTTATATGTCACAGAAAGCCATATCTTAGCCAGCTCGAACAACAGCTGCTTCAATATTATAATTCTGAATTGGCAGGTTGTTTTATAGCATTGTCTGTGGACAGTATGGAAGTCACACTAAAGGCTGGTAATAATTTGAACTTGTCAGAATATATGACATGTGTTACTTAAAGTTCCATTTAGTATGCCGGGTATCGATGAATGCATAGCAATTTTATAATTTTGAGGCAATAATGTATAACACGTTCATACTTTTGATTGAACGCATATCCAACTCAATTCCTGCCCATGATCCTGTAGTATAATGCTTAGACTTTTGAATTCCTACCACTATGTCTATATGTTATAATTATCAGTAGAGGCCGAATTGTAAAGGGATGCTCATGACCCTGAATGTAAAGTACATGCTAGGATCAATACATAGGGCATTGTATAAAACAGAAGGGAGAGTGTTATAGTCTGGTGGTCGTCTAGACTGATCACTCACCCACCCACCCTGGGAGGGGATCAAACTCTAATCTGGATCACCTGGATGATCTGGATCCCCCCGGTGAGTGACGTGCGTGGCTGATGAGCCGTGCTCTTATCAGCTTCTGTTCAGGTTCATTGGTAACAAATCCCCACTCAGTCTGATAACAGGGATATAGATCTGATATAGATCTCAGCATGAATGACAGGCTGGTGCTTTCCCTGACCACAGATATAAACTAATAATATACTTTGGACTGTTTGTGTTTGGTTTATAGCTGCTTCCCAATACACTCCTACGTAGAACGGCATGGGTTGCCATAGGTCTGAACCTGTAAATCCCCATACTGGTGACATATGCATGGACCTGTCCCTGCCTCTCCTTTCAGTGATGGGTATTTGATTAAAGGGGTTATGGGATCCTATATCGGGTGTATTGTATTACAGAATGAAAGCTAGAAGCAGGGATTGGGAATATGAATTGGTACATACAAATATAGATTCTCAATATGGGAGGTTGTCAATGGATATGATTATTAAATTATTTTAGAAAGATAAACACCGTTGTTTATACATGTACCTGTACAGTGAACACACGTGAACTACATAAAGGTGATATGTATACTTCTGTCCCACGTTTATACACCTAGCTTTACTCATATTGACATACAAAGGCAGTAGATTATATATACATAGGAGGAAAATGTTAGTGACATATGATACGTACATCGGAGGGGAAGCGTTTGTAGACCTCATTATCCAAATCCAGAACGCTATCGTGTCCTTCGTACATCTGGGAAATCAGTAGAAAAAAGAACATGCTTTAGATGACATGAATCATATATGTACAGAGACTCTCTGGGCCTTCTCACCTTAATACGAACATGGCGGGAAGGAAGCAAAACAGGGAATGTGCAATGTGGTACACGAATACTTCACATCTATAATTACCATCACCATAATGATTTAAGTAAAAAGCAATTACTTTCATTTTACATCTTATATGCAGCAATTACATAGACCTGTGTTATATTCACAGAGCATACACTGGGAAGTGATTTCTTATATTAGCAATCAATAGAACAATGTTACAACAGTATTAGCAGTCTGGTTTAGCGATCGTTCATTTTACCATAGGGGAAATGGCAATAGATTTATAATTCATTTTCCGTGCCGACAGGATGCCACCTCATTATGTGGTTACGGTGCAGGGGAGGACATGACACTGTATAAGTAAGTGTGTGTCAGCTGAGGATGCATGTACATACAGGCCTCCTTTAGACATCTGTTCACTTATACACAACAGTAACGAGCACAGGTAAAAGGCAAGGCCGGATGGCCAGAATACGCTATCAAAGCTGGGATATCACAAGGCAGAGAGACACAGTGGCAGCGACTAGGATAGGACAGATAGAGAGAGAGAGCTAGGACTGTTCCCTGATTTAACATTTCCCAATAGAGCAGTGAACGTTGAAACCCATTCTGGAGTTGACGTCAGTAAGTTTCCAAAATGAACTCTTACAATGAACATCAGTTTCAAATGTTAATTTCAGACTAACCAGCTCTATGTGGAAACGATCATTTGGAAAGGTCCTAAGCTACGGGACAGGGACTGGGACAAGACTGGTGATTTTTTTTTGTGAACGTTTTTGTTTTTGAAAACCATGTTGAACACAGGAATCAAGTGGGAGGACTAAATGAAAATAGAATCCAAACAAACCAAATCATGAAATAAAATCACAATTACAAAAAAAAAGTGAAATGAAAATAATCCTACTAATGAAGATAATAGTAATAATGATGACAATTTGAACCAATCAATGAGGGTGGCTTTTGAGGGCCGGGGGTAAGGGCCAGGGAAGAAAGTTAACTGCCTTTTACCGTGGTGGCAATCGCTTTGTGAGGAGTGCATTACGGAGAGCGATGGACGGTGTCTTAAGTCAAGCGAAGACCACGGCATCGTCCTCGTCATCTGTGGAGGAGGATGAGGCGTGTGGATGATGGGGGTTAAAGCTGCTCACCAGATGTTGGTAGGGCGGCTGGTCAAGCTCCGACTGCATGGCAAAGTCCGAGAGCGCCTTCCAGGGCGGCTGGTAAGAGGTCACCTCCACCGGGTTGGCCTGCATGTGCTGCTCGTGACGTACTGGAGAACTGGCCACCATGGGCACCCCGCTCATAGAACGCGGCATCTGACCGGTCTGCAACACACAGGAGGAAAGGGGTGCTGGCGGTTAGTCATGGTATAGCGTGGGGTGTTGGCAATGGTTTTAATGCAGATAGATCAGGCAGTTTGTGTCGACCGTATAGAATAGGAAAGCAGCAGGTCTTATCTACATTGTGTCATTATGTACGCCAAGGGATTTAACATCATACAATTATATACACAATATATTAAGGCGATATCTGTACTGACGTCAATGCAGGATAAAGTCAGAGCACTACATATAATTACAATGAATACAGTGTCCTTCCCGACACTAGAACACAATACTCACTGACAGTACACTATGACAGTATCACCAGGAACACAAAAGCTGCCGATACCATTCCTGATCCCCCTATTTCGAATTGGCACCAATCTAATCAAGTACCATCCAGGTAACCGCGGACCGCAGCTTGCACCCAATGCCCTCTCTAACCCCCACCCACCACTCTCCTCCTGCAGGTGGTCGGTGCTCACATGCTGCACCGAGGTGTCGATGTCTCATAAGACGTTGGGAAAACGACACTTGAGTTAGATCAAGTAAACCATCGCCTTGACCCGTGCCTTCCAAATATTTCCCCTCCCAGCCCAAGGCGACAAAAACCTCCCACCCAAACCAAGCCCACACCCTCAGCCACAGCCCCCACCTCCCTCCACACTGAACTCTATACCTATACCATTGAGTGATTTATCTTTTTTCTCTTCTACTCCTTGCAGAGGGGCAGCGGTGTCCCTTGCACTGCTATTGTTTCTTTTGTCCCTTTGCTTTTTCATGCAGCGTGTCGGCTTTATTGGTGGGTGGTTGACGTGAGGTAAATACTGCCCGGCTGTGGTCAACACAGCGGGTGCGTGGGCGCAGTCTATACCCCCCCCCCCCCAACACCAGCTCCCATCCCTCAAGCTGCCCTCCCCGTACACAGAGAGGCAGGTATAAGTATATATATCTCACCCCGTCCTTACAGCCCACCATACAACCAGCCCACCCCATCCTACAAGTCTACCAATGGTCCACCAAGTGTACAGAGCAACCTGAGATGCCGCCTCGTCCCACTGCCGCATGCTGTCAGCACCACCTCACGGAGCAGGTACAGTTATACAATGCCCACCTGTGAGATGCCACCGTCCTAGGTTCCACCCAGGTGCACTGGGACGTACACAGGAGTATATGGTGTAGGTATGGAGGGGTCGGGGTAGGTAGGTGCAGGGGTGTAACATGGAACCTCAACATCAAATATACAACTAGTTGGTAGGAATAGGCAGGGACATGATGTGGAGTTGACAACCAGTGGTGGACAATACGTGTTTGTCTGCACCCAGATAGGGGAGGTCATATCTGACATATCTATAGGCGTGACCTGTTTACAGATTCTACCGTATAAAAATGCCATAACATTGTGGGAGAGGTGGAACCAGTGCAATCATTGTAAGAACATTATACCATAGGCTTGGACAGGAGCATCACTAGCAGAATACCAATATCCATGAAGGTCAGAGACATTAGATATGAATGTAAAAAACATAAGGCCGTAAACTACACCTCTGTAGTGAGACTATGGTGGTGGGTGGGTAGCCGTGCTGCACGACGTGTGTATGAGTGGCGCGAGTGGTGCTGATTCCATATACTACTTACAGCCAGTCACACTGGGCGCGGTATGGACACAGGAGACTGTCTTTATGTCTATTCTATCTCTCTGACTCTCCTCACATGAGCTGATATATTCTCTGATTCCTGCAGTATTATTAGTAATGAGCCTACAACTTCCCCTCCGTCTGCGGCCTGTTGTTTCACAGTTTAAGCAGACGACAATCACGCGCTGTGTGCTTTGGCTGTGGGTCAGGCTGGTTCCGGTCGGTTCAGGCTGATTGCTTGCATGCAGACTGGTCTGGCGCGGGTCGTCTGTGGAGGTAGTGTTGTGTGTGCGTGTGTGTGTGTGTGTTGGGATCGAGGTAAAGAAGGGGTATGGGGAGGGGGGGGGGGTGGTAAGGAGGACTGAAGCCACCACACCCTCCCACCACCAGCTGAGGTGACTGATGGTGCCAGCTGGCTTCCCAGGACTGGGGTGGCCGGCCTGAGACGGTACCTGGCCAGCTGGTCAGCCTGCTTGTCTGAAGGGGGAGAGGTATGGACTCACCTGCCCATATACCTGCCCATCCCAACCTCTGACTCCCCCATCCTCAACACGCACACCTGACTGTTATGCACCTGTCTCCAGGATCCGGCTCTAACCATTAATCTAATCCACCCATCCACTCCCCCACTGAACTGACTCTGATCACGAGGATACAATCATCCATGTATTATCCGTTGAGTACCTCTATTGGTCTCAGTGATTGCACCCTTTACTGTATCTATCCGGGCATTATTGTTCGGCTACTCTCCTATGGTCTGCGCCTATCTACTTCCTGTATACCATTAAATATATCTCCTTTCTTTTGTAGAAGTCACATCAAGCTGTCTCAGATCTCAAAAGCTCCTTACAAGTGTGTACATTATACAATTATACATTACGTATAGCAGCCTAGGCTGGAGTGTTATCAGTATGAAGCACCTATTTGACTACAGATCAGCTCTCTTGCTATCGTAGGCCCATTACCTGCTATACCCTCCCCTCAGCCCTGGAGGCCCCCAGGCAAACCGTCCCCAGCGGCCGGCCTTCAATGATGACCGCCTGGAGGAGTGTGTGGATCAATAAGTTGCTGTGTGTGTGGGGGGGGGGGGGTACATTAACCCCTACCCCCGTCTCAAAAGCAGAAACACAACCTTTCAATGCTATCCTCTGCTGAAGTTGCTGAGTAGTTCTGATCCTGACATGTTCATAACAAATGTTATCAGCCAATTATTCTACCATGTCATAAGATATGTGAAAGCACTTGCTGCATAAAGGTGGGTATTATATGGTCCTCCATGGGTATTTCAAAAACATTTTTAGCCATATTTCCTATAATCCGAAAAGGGTGAAGGGGTTGCTATCTATGGGCGTGGCGCCATTGATGTGAGTCAGGCTATAGGTACTTATGCTATGTCGATATGTTAGCGTGAAGAATATAAGGAGCTCTGTGATGTGTTTAGGGACTGTTGAAGTGGTTTATGTGGGGTTAGAGACGAGTTTGGCTGGTGAGGAGAGCGTTGGTACACGTGCCCAATCCACACGTGTCCCTTAAAGTCCCCCACACGTGTCGCACATACACGTACCCCATGTCGCCCCACTGTCTGGCCAGGGTCAAGAGGGTGTGTACACAACACAGATACAGATTATACCATAGACACAGCATGCCACCTTCAGGGGTGTCTTCTTGTGTTGTGTTTTTGTTTCGGGGTGGGCTGGTGGCAATGGAGTGATGGGACCTGAGTGTGTAAGGTGTGGGTGTGGTGGGTGAAGCTCCAGGGGGTGGCGGCCGAGCAGCAAGGTGGTGTAGGGGAGGTACAGGGGTGTCTGTGAGGAGCCTCTTTTGGGGTGAAGGTTGAAGTGAGTTCATGGATATTGTGTGATGGTGTGGATGGGGTATCGTACAGGGTAGGGGGTGTTCCCAGATGCAGCACGTGCCAGCCTTGATCCCCCCTTGTATGTGGGTTAACCCCTCCAGGGCGCCGTCCCTCCAGGTCCTGCCAAGAAACAGACAGAGTAGCACCCACGCCTTCCAGCTAGTGTTTGTTGGCCATGTTATCTGGCGATATCTCCTCCTGGGGGCGGAGCTACATTTTTTCTTCCTAATACTATTATCAAGAACAACACTTTCTTTTTGGTAGGAAAAATAGGAGAAAACCATGTGACACTGAATGATACGATATTTCTTAAGCTGCTATTAGATGGGGCGTGAGTTCCTAATGATCTGCATTTAATTACACACAGAGTACATCCCCATCCCTTGATCCCCACCCCACCCCCTCACAACTACCCAGCCACCCACCCACCAGTCCCGCCCTCCCCTACATAAATCCTTTTTACAAGGCAGCAGACAACGCAAAACAATCAAATTTCCTGCATCAAAATGTCATGGCTGTCACGAAGTTGCACGTTTTAATCAATAATTTTCTGCACAGCGGAAACTAGACCGAGGGGGTGGGAGGATCGGGCCATGCCATGCCAGAATGGCCCGCAGCAAGAGAGAGAAGGGCGGCAGATTTCAGTGGGGGTGTTAGGGGGTAGGGGTATTAAGGTCCCCAACACCCCACATGGTGCCTACGGTAACCTTGAACCCATCAATCCCAGTTTACATCACGCCTCATTTAAACCGCAATCCCCCTGCACTCTAGGGATTATTCACCTCCCTACTACTCTTTCCCAATACCAAAAACAAGCCCAACTCTACGGCTGCCCCCAATCCAAACAGCTCCGACCACAGAACGGGGAACTTGTCCTGCTGGGATATGAGTAGCTCATGTATACTTAAATGTTACAGGAACCATTTTTAATAACGTCGTACATGTATATACCACGAGTCTATATACATGTCCATCATTCCCTATCCTGTATTATACATGTACAGCCTGTCATGTGTCAAACCCAGCGGCTTATAACAGTGCCACAGTGGTTGAACGGCCTCCCCTGTCACCATCCTGTGTCCAAGTGACAGCAGTTACGTCATGACCTGCCTGTGGGGACGTATCGATTTTAGTATTGATGCCGGTCTAACACTTCACTGACATGTCATCATAATTGGTACAGCGCACACACAAAGTATTGATCTCCAAACAGTGATCGGGTGGAGCTGATGGACAACCCCTGAGCCAAGAGGCCCATGGTGGATGTGTGTGACAGTAAGGGGTATTAAGGGTTGAGGGGGGGGGGGGTGAATATGTTGCTGAAAGTCAGATATATATGCATATACATGTATGCTCTTATGCAAATTTAATAACTTTGCTTTCAGCCACCAGGTGGCTAGCGCCAACCAAGGTGTGAGTAACATGTGCAGAATGTAAGGGCTTACATGCGTCATCATGTCAGAGATGACATGCTACCCTCCACCCCCTATCCCTATCCTGCTCCAACTCGCATGTATATGCATGACGCCCCACTCCCTGAGCTTCTCCCACGGGCCGCCCTCCCAAACCACTCCAGCCTCTAATCCATGCCACTCCTACAATGCCTAATCCACTCAGGGTGGACGATTAATCCGTGCGGTGCTTGATTATACGAATAATCTGTGTCCACAATAGCGGCGGCGGACCCCTCCAAAGGCCTTGACGCTAATCGTGGTAAGCTGTGTGGCTGGCGGGCTGAGGCTTTGTTTACAAACCTGCCCATTAGTGTAGCACCCAGCTCCATGCACCTCCCTACCTGCACCCTTCCACACCTGGACGTCTCACACATGGAGAGAGGCAGGTGGGTAATTAACATCAGGTGAGACATTCCCAGCAGCATGCTGCAGAGGACCCTTGTTAGGATCCCACCTTGTGTCCACGTCCGGTGTGTAGTGCAGCCTGCCCGATGTAGCGTGGTTCACATACTTTATATATGCTAATGTATTATTATGAACAACATGATGTAATGTTTATGTCCCTGTAGACCTCTTAAATGTGCCACTATTAAATATGAAATATTACTTAATGGATGTTTGCCAAATCTCCATATGAAGTCATACTACTTTTCATAAAACCTGCCAAGCTGTATACACATGGAAGTTAGATATTAGAAGACAAACGTGTCCTATATCCAATGAGTTGCTCAATGACACTGGGACGGAGAGGTTGATGACTCACAGGGAACCATGGAGGAAGTGGACAAGTCACACACCTGGTGTTATCAGCCCCTCCAGGTGGGCGGTCAGCCAAGTCTCAATGTCAACCCTCACCCCAACTCCCCATACCTCAGTCAGAGTCCCTCTCCCCCTCTTGCTAGGGAAGTAATGGAAATGCTCATTCAAATTTTACCTGAGCCAGCTTCACATAGAAAGTAAATACATGGTACCAGAAAAACAACTTACCTAGTCATATTAGTCTAGTTCGTCAAATCTAAATTTAGCACTGAGCCAAAGCAGCAAAGAATCGGGTCATTGCTTTACACTGTGTTTGGGATTTAGGGTAATACCCATAGGCGTATAATATCAGCCCTGCTTCTAGCCTCCCCCTCCCCTTCCTCCCATACTTCCTCACACATTACTCCAGGCTGCCAGCCCCATCAGCTAAGTGCTCAGTCACAAAGATCCGGGGACGGGCGGGCAGAGTGGGGGGTTTAGATCTCTGATCCCCACACGCGACTCAAGGCGTCAGATCCAAACACAGCTATCAGGGCTCATTCAGTACAGCTGAGCAGCTCATGGGCGGCTGGTGAGCAAGTGGTAGGACGGGCAGGACTCAGCAGAAGGTGTGTGTGTACAGGGGCTGGATGGTAGTGGATAGAGGACAGATGCTATAGAGGACAGGATGGGGTGGAGGAGGGTTGGGGATTTCGAACGTCGGACAGCATGTTTGTTGATGTGAACGTCGTGTTCAGAACCTGGACCCGTGCCAGACGGACTGCCTGCTCATGGCTAGGTGTGCACGGGGTCAGTGGAGGGTGCAGGATACCTTTAACCACCCCAACCACCTCCCCACTCAACGTCAACCCCTACCACCACCTCACGTTACCTGTATCAACATCTATGCCAAAATTAAGGCAGATTGATCAACATCGAGGTGACTGGGCTTGTAGCTTTGTATTGTAAGACCAGAGGTGTGGCACCTACTCTGTTGGGTCTCCCAGAGCTTGGGTGTCAAATGATCAGCCTCTATGTGATATACATCCACCAAAATAAAAACAGTTCACACTTAAGTGCCCCCCCCCTCTGTCAGCCTCAGTCTGATTGCATGTCTGGACTGCAGGGGGCGCGTTGCTCTCCCGCCAGGCGGCGCAGTCAGCGGCGCCGGAAGTGGGGGCAATTGTAGCCATGGCGTGAGAAGGCAGTCAGCGTGAAATCGGCCAAATCTAGGTCGGGTAGATGGTTAATTCGGGCTCGTGTTTGGATCATTTATGACGGCAGGAGGTGGGAGGAGGGAGGCGGCCGGGGTGCCCAGTATCGGTTTTGTTTTAACCCCCAGAGCTCTGTTCCTGCCTGTTTCTCCCCACACAGCACCTCCCCTATAGTCTACGAGCAGTGCTATGTGAGGGATTAAGCTGCACATAGTCGGCACACCTCCTGTAGCTACAAAGCCGCTCTACAGACTGTCCTGGGGCAGGCAGGGAGTCATGAGGGATCCACGCCTTCCTCCACATCTGGAGTGCCATACATTAATAATGCACCTGCAGAAGCGGCCCAGATCAGCTGATTCCCCCCCCCTCCCCTACCTACAGGCTACACAGCATCCAGTGTGATATCTCACAAAGTGCAGGTACAGAACTGCATCCATGCACTTCAACCTCCTCCCCATCAGCCAGCTTTTGGTTGTCTTAGTGTCACCTGGATATATTGCATCTGTCCCAAGCACTGACTGCAAGACCTCTTGGGAAAAACGCCAATTGGGTGACACAAGATGGTGTGGAGGTGAAGGGGCCCTCCTGCCCACCTTGCCCCCTCCCCTGTGATGGCGCCGACAGGGCGGGCATGTCGGAGGGAGTCGTGCCCTTTCCCTGTGAGCGCCCGTCGCCCCGCCCGCTGGTCCTGTTTGACGAAGCGTGTTTATTTTCGGATCCGTTTCCGTACAAACTCTGAGGTGTGTTTAACAAACTCCCATGAGAAGCCCGACCATACAGAGGGTGGGTGGGGGCCTTCACACAGGTACAGAGGCTTCTATAAGTCCACATGTCTCTGGGGGAGTAAAAAGGAGGTGATGTGTGTGAGTGGGGTGGTGGGATGGGGAGAGGTGTATGTGCTGATGAGTGGGGATGGGTTCTGACCAAACTGTCATGTTTGCACCTGGTACGACCTCCAGTACCCCTCTACACGTCAACAGGGCTGAGGTTGGCTTTTCTGTGCTGTCGGCGCCTGAAGAGGTGTGTGCTTGGTATGAGGAGGAGCACCATGGACCAGGGGTGGACACATGTACAAGTATATAAACACACACAGAAGCAGCACTAGCCTCATCACACACACCTGGCCAGGTGATGGAGATGTACAGGTAGGCCTATAGACGGCTCTGTCATCTCCGCCCCTGCTACATAGTGCATGGGCAGACAGGTAAACATACTCACACCTCACCTGTGTGTAAGGGCCGCCAGGTAAACCTCACAGGTAGCCGCCCCTTACCCCACCCCTACCCACCCACCCACCCACAGACTTATCACAACCATCACCTCACACACATCATCACCGTCACTAGGGGGCAATGGGGTCGTCTCGAATTGCCCAAAATGGTGGCCAATCAAACCGTCCATGAAACAGGGCCCTACTCAAAACTGAGACAATTTGATGGACACAGATCAGCTTATCTAGGAATGTCACAGGGGTGGTGACAGGAGTCAAAGCGCTACTCCTATGACATGTAGCCCAGTTTGACACCCTTACATTCTCTACTTCCCCCACCTTATATAAGTCTCAGGTGTGTAGGTCCAGGAGGGCCAAAGTAGGGCATTACGTTAATTGGCTGCTATATCGGAACAATCGACATTGCCACTCACGCACGTAAATGTGAGGCAGACATGCAGCTATTTTGCCATTTTGTGTGTAATGTTTACACACATGACCAGTAAGGTTCTATGTGCGTGTATTGGTCTGTGGAATATTTCGTACCCGTTGTATACTTTTTCAGGTTCCTCTTTTGTGTTTTTATTGATTCTAGAATTAATACATATATTTAGTATCATATTGCATGTAATAGTCAGTTCCTGCGTGCATATATGTATAGCACGTTGCAAGCTACCATAAATGTAGGTTATCATTACGTCACCAGTCCATGTCCCATGTTCTTTGGGCATGTTTTGATGCACTGACACTGTGACAGGTATTGTACACCACTACCCTGACACCGATACGTGGCCGCGGCTGTAGCAAAGGCCACACTTCACTGAAACACTGAGACAGAAAAGGCCACATTATAAAACACCCAAGACAATGCACACCTTCAATCGCATTCTGCGGGCTGGGAAAATTCTGGGCTTATCTCGCAGGCTTGATGGGATTATGATTGTTCTTTTAATGAGATTAATTAGAGCTATCCGCCGTCACAATACAGAGCACTGCAGCCTCTTTTGTGGCTTGTTTTGTCTGTAGAGCAGGGTGGAGAAGGTGGTGCAGTATTAAGGCCTACTTTTGGGGCCGATCCCGGTCGTGTGGACTGTATTACGGGAGCAGGGTAGCGTGCTAAACAAATCCGTTTACCGTGAATACCTGCTTGTCCTGACACTAATATCGTAAAGGCCAGAGCCGCCGGGGAGTGAACGAGGCAGGGGAAATCTGATTTCCTTACAAAAGCCCCAGTGACAACATTGAGGTGGTTGTAATTAAATTGACTTGGCGGGGTCTGGGTGTTGGCCAGCCAGCTGGGGTGCCCCGAGGTGACCGACTCATTATGATACACACCCCTGCACCAACAAGCAGTATGGGCCTCCACCGTGGAGGAAGGACATGTCACATTGTCAACACCACAGGAGGAGCAGCTCCAGGCAGAGCTGCTCGTGCCTGGTGGCCATTTGCATCCCGATTGGAAGTGATACCCGCCAAATTGATCGATCATAATGTCTGCTCAAACAGCGATCCATCCATCTATCTCACACCCTCTGTCCTCTCCCAACACTGGATGTCTTGACCTGCAGGCCTTTCTTCCTACCATGATCATCCCATATAGAAGATGCATATTGTTACCCTTCGCACCCACTATAGATGTTTGTGTTTTAGATCATGTTACATACGTTGATACCCCCCCCCAAGCACACGCCAATATCACCAAACATCCTAGCACATTTAAACAACATGCTGCCATCGTGAATGATGTGCACCCCTCAGGAAAATCGCCATGCCGAGCCTCACGGTCAATCCCCTCCCTTTACGGTATTCGCCCTGTGCTGCAAACTTTATTATTCAGGAGGTGTGTAATAAAATTCGGGGCGATTGGATTATGAGAAGTGTGCTTTGGGACAAATGAGGTAATGATTCGCAGGGGCTTCGGGTGATCCCTCCACGAGCGGACGATTTGTATGCAGGAGAAGAGGGGTGGGCGGGGTGGGGAGGAGTCGAGGGGAGGAGGGGGGTTGGAGCATGAGGCGATTGGAGACGGGGGTGGGGATAGGGCTGCATGCATAAAGCCTAGATGGTATTAGTCAGTACTATGGAGAGGCAATGTGCTTGAGTATACTAAAGTGGATTCTGAAGTGGGTGTTGAAAGATAAGTAATAGCTTTATAATTTATACACTTGAGACAAGATAAAGTCGTGTTGCAAACCAGGCCACAAAAAACGGTATAAAAAATATCTATATATAGTCCAAGATCTAGTCTATACATGATAGTCTGGATACATGCAGATACCATGATGAATTGTATACATGTACTGGTGAGATAGGGATGTGAAAGCACTGGTCACTAATGCCTCATGATTGGAAAGCCTTCGATTGATTTTCTGTCTAAGGCGAGGGTGTGTGTGTGGATCTAATTATCACTGCAATCTCAATATGCATAGCCCACACCACTTAAAGACCAGTAAGTTGATATTAGGTTGGAGCTGTATAGAGCCTGTGGTGTGTCGAATTCGCTTCCCACACTTAACTTCATATATATGTGATTGAACTCCATACGTATAGACTATGTTACTGTCAGCCTGCCAACGCCGCCAGCCATTATCACACATCTATTCAATTTGACGCCACAGCTCCAATTTTGCGCAAGGTGACCTGTCTTTATGTGATATGGCAAAGAGGCTTCCGTCAAAGGGAGGGGGAAGAAAAGAGAACCAAAGAAAAATGTGATAAAAATTCCTGTGTTGTCAGGATTGAAACAGTGAATCGATATAGATCAGTTCATTGAGGAGTTGCCGACGACGGGCCGGCTGGGCATGCCGACACTTCCCCTCCCCAGCCGGTCATCACTCACGGCCTGGCGCGCCGCATGTCGTCGCCGCCGTCGCCCGGTCGAGCCGCGGGGTCGCGGGCCATCTTGTTAAAGGCTCTGATCAGATTGCGATAATCCTGCTTGGATCCCAGCTGTCAGGTCGTCAGGTGGGCGCCGACCCCCCCCCCCCCCCCCCCCCACCTCTCACCACCTCTGCCCTTCCTCTCCGGTCACGGTACCTGCGCACCAGGCCCAATGTACCGCGGCCATCGAGGAGACGCAACGACGGAGATCCAAGGGTGGGAGGGTGCATTAAGAGAGATTCAAGAGGAGGGGAGGAGGAGGGTGTGTAGGTGGGAGGGACTATAGACCAAGGGCCGCCGTCTCGTCCCCACGACGCCGGGCGGTGAATGGGGCTCGGCGGGCGGAGCGGAGCCTCCTCCTGCCTGATTAGATCAAAGCCGTCTCGGCCGTGTCGGGAGCGGCATAAATCAGGCGCAGACCGCGCCGCGCGTGCCCCGATCCCGCCTCCAGCTCCGGCGCCACCAGCCTCAGCCAGAGACGACTGACTTGGCATTGTTGTTGTCAGCCTCGACGACATGGTCGTCATCGTTGTTGAGGTATAGTCGGGGTCGTCATTTACGGACAGAACCTTACAGACGACGTGTTGTTAATAGGCTTGATGTATGGCCCTATGGGGCAACGATGGCCGCGTTGGCGCGTGAGTCACGTCGCCGCTATACTTGGTTGGAGAGGGATAGGTTACATTGTGAGTCCGGTATTTCCTTTAATTTGAAATAAAGGCTAAAGACGGCGTGGTTATTCAGGGGGATATAGGTGGAGAGACTTTCAGATGGCGAGGATTTTGGTGGTATTTTATAGAATATTAAATGTGAAAAAAGCCCACGAGAATCCTGCAATGACACAGGTTGTGGTTTGAGGGAATGGTTGAGGAGATTGTGGAGGGACATGTATAGAGAAGAGCAGACCTGTGTAAGGGATGAGCTCTGTTTGAGGGAAGGAGGGGCGAACATGGACAGTGTGCAGACGGGATCCCCTGTGTGGCGTCTGTCAGTCGGGCCGTGAACCAGGCGCCGTGTGTTGGGCTGGTCTGCATCAGACAGTCGGGGCGCCAGCGCGTCAAGGCGTCGTCCCCGAGTAAGACATATGTGGGTGAGCTTCCACTGACAAGAGTTATCAATAACTCACCCACTACCACACCTCCCACCCACCCTTCAGACAAAGTGCTCAGCCCAGCCCTCCCCACTCCGCCAGTCGGGCTCTTCATTCGGCCTGGGGTCAATTGGGTTTCTTAACGCCATTGACGGCGCTAACTGAATTGATTGTTGACTATCTATCATTGTATACAATCACCTCCCTCCCCTCTCCAGGTCTGGTGTGCCCTCTTATCGCTGTTTACTTTGAGACAACGGTATCAAACTGTCGACGATTATAGATGAAACAATTCAGAAGCACTAAACTGTTTATTATCAGCTTAACCCTTGGCCTGCTTACCACAGTGAGATCTGTAACGGGAGGCTACTGTTAACTTTGAAGACGACATGCAGTCTGCTTAGTTTCCAGATAAGAATGAAACAACACATAAGAGTCAGCAGCCATTTATAATCATAGTACGGTGGCCATTTCAAACGCCACACGGTCTCCCTATATAGTTTGAGCTCTAGCATTCTCCCTGTCAGCGTGGCCATGCCCTGTACAGAACTTCACCTGGTCAACATTCCCCACCAGTTTATAACAGGAGATTGTTGAGGTAAAGTTCCCAAACACAGGACCACAAAATCCACGAGTTGTGCAAAAACAAACTGTCGCGACAGAGGGACAGGCTGGCGCAAATTCAAGAGAACATTTGAAAATACCACAGCACCGTTTTCTTGGGAGTTAGAAGAAGAAGATGAATTAGAAAGTTTATAACAGATTCGTCATTTGGCATGCATTATAGTGTCGCCCGTGTCGATTTTTACCCATGTAGAGGCACATTATAGCTTGACCTTTGTATTGCTCTGTGGAAATTCAATGTCGACCCTATATAGCCTATGCACTGGTTCACAGCAAAATATGACCCAGCACCTAATCCTCTGCACCAACAGTAACCTTTGTAGTAACAGGGGCTTAAACAAGGGCTCTGAATGAATACGTACATAACTCCAATCTATCATGGTGAATTGATTGCAGTTGACTGGCTTCGGGATTTACTGTTGTACTCATATACATTGTGCTGTCCGTGGGCTATTCTCAAGTGATATAATGTCAGTAAGGTGCATTTCATAATGCATGATTGTATTTACAACCTGGTATGGTTAGACGTATAGAACCCAACCTCTGACTCGGTGCTAGCTTCCTCCAAGGTCTGCCCATAATGATATTCTGACTTGTACACTATGGAAATGCCCGGAGAACGACCTCCCGGGGTGCATGACGCGTCCCACCCTGCCACCCGCATTGTATCAACACCCGCCGCCACCCCGCCAGGGAGCGCTGATGTAAGGGGGTCACTTCCGGAACCCAACCGGAAGCTATCGATTGGTCGGGAGCAGGGACGCGGGTGGGGACTAATGGCAAAGCGCTGTTCCGGCACGTAATGTTTTCCATGGCGAGGCTGGTGGTGGGCCTCTGGGCCAGTCTTTGTGGTCACAGAGCCCCATAGCTATGCTGTAGTGGTGGGGGCCCACTAGAGGCAGCAGCAATCCATCCACCCCCTCCCCCTCCCTCCATACCTGTATAGTACGCGCAGGAAGCTTGTCTAGCTAGCCACTGGAGGAAAACTAGCTCTAAATAGGATTCTGACCTGAGGTTGTATGCGGTGCAGAAGCCATATGTTAGAACTTATATGGGTAAATTAGTGGTTCACTTTATTAAAAGAGTATTTTAGAGTTTTGAATATCAAATAATCATACATTTACAATGTGTCAGATTATAACTCTCTTAGACTGCGGGTATGGGAATTGAGGCAAATGGGGCCATACAGTTTTGAGGGCTGGTGACTGGAACCAGTGAGGAGACTGAAACTCATTCACTCCCACTGCTTGTATCATTGTCCTAGCCCAAGGCCAGCTAAAAGTGAGCGTTAAATTATAATCTTCATCGTCTCAACGACCATGAGGGGCGGGGCCGGGGGTGGGACAGACGTGCGTAATTTGTACTAATTTGCCGCCCTGTGACTCGGGCGGTGCAGCGCGCGGCACAGAGCGGCGCGGCGCGTGAAAATGACAGGAAATGGATTCAGCCGCCGTCTACCTGGATTAAACAGAGCAGCTATAATTAGAGAACTACTGGCTGGGGTAGCAGATGACGAAGTGGTGTGGGAGGAGATACAGGGGGTGGGGCAGCGGGAGGAGGACTTGAAGAGCGACGCGGCATTTACGCGCAGCCAAATTGCCGCACGCGGCTTTTAGCGCTGACCCGACGTGGCATTGTGCTGGTCCCCAGGGTGGCAGTGACCGCGCGGGGACCAGCGAACACGGGCCAGCCCGCGAACAGCAGGGAGGGGAAATTGGACCAAATTGGGGGCTCCGTTTCTGGGGGAGGGGGTATAGGGGGAGAAATGCACCGTCCGGGTGGCAGGGTGAATTTCCGGGCAGACGAGAACGGGAGGGATTGACGAAGGAGCCGACGTCCCATGAGAACCCGAACCAATCCCAGGCTGAATCAGCCATCACTATGCTATGAAACTCAGATCAGAAAAATCCATGATCCAATAGCAATCGCAAAGTGTAAGGCAATACTACCCATACAATTCTCACTGACTGCTAAACAATGACTTGTTATCTGTAGTAAAACAGAAGCCAACGCACGTAGTACAGTACATTTTGGCAGCAGCGCAAGCTCCGAATTGCCTTCACACAAATATATCCCCTTTCCAATCCCCTTAGACATTTCCTGACCTTGGTATTCTGGTGGCTTTCTTTGGGGGCAGCTGAGGGTACTGGAGGTGCAGATGGTTGCCTACACAGACCACCTCCCAGCCGTACCTACTCCAGGGTGTCGTCGGCCCAGGGCCGTCTTGTGAACCATCGTCAGCATAAATCATGGTTTGTTTATACCCTGGAGGCTGCACGGCACGCGCCCTCCTCCTGCACCTAACTTATCACTCCTTAAGCCTCCTGTTCCAGACTAGTACTGTGTGTATAGGGCCCGGGTATATAGCTGTGCATGTATATGCATCTACCTCTATATAGGTGGATGTCCTCGGCGGGACGACTGATCGACTGACCATTTCAGAATATGTGTAAGTAGTATATGACATTGGTTGACCTACTTTTGAAAGTCATCTGTAGTTGTAAAAGCTGCCTCCCATATATATGTCTCATACCCGGGTCTCATACTCCTCCATTGTGTTTCAAAGTTGGAATCTATTGCAGTATAAGTGAATAAGGGAGCTACTAGTCCAACCACATGTATAATACAGCCCCAGAGTACAGCCAGTACCATTGCCTTCTACCAGCATCATCGAACAATCTCATATCCACCCTCTCCCCCTCCCTCTCTGTCCCATGTGGGTTTAAAACCTCCACACGGCCGTCACGTTTCCCTTGATGAAAGAATACAAAGCTTCTTGGCCGTTCACTAAGTGATTGTTCAATCCCTGGAGGCATATTAACGGGCGCCCGACATGAAATTTTAATTAACCCCTGGACCGCGGCGGGGACCATTTGTTGGTGGCGCTGGCGTGTTTTGTGTTCTTGGGTGGTTGTATTAGTGTTGGATGCCTGCAGTGGTAATACATCTAGCCCTGGATATTCTCTTCATATCTAATATATCCATGTGTATCATAGACATATACACACGGACGCGGACCCCCCCCCTCTCCCAGCATATCATAGACCATTGATAAACATAACATGTATTTACATGTGGGTGGTTAAACCAATAGATAAATAATAATGTGATAGAATAAGATGTTATCGTTTATAAATGGCGTCTCCATGGTCTCCCTTTCGCCTGTCATTAACTCCCTCTCTATATGTAATACTTGATAATATCACATCAGAAAATAAGCACGAGACGGTATGCCACAAACACATAACAATCAAGCACTCCATATATAAAAAGTATCATGTATACACTGAGGTAAA
The DNA here is from genome assembly GCA_947462335.1 of Harmothoe impar. Lineage (NCBI taxonomy): Eukaryota > Metazoa > Annelida > Polychaeta > Phyllodocida > Polynoidae > Harmothoe > Harmothoe impar. Next base: position 29,689,693 of record OX381709.1, on the reverse strand, counting down.
TCAAACCAATGGCAATAGAGGAACACATACCTTTTCCATTTGTTGTTGCATCTGCTTCATCGCAATCGACCGCTTTTTGTCTTTGCAGCGCTTATTCTGGAACCACACCCGAATGACCCGAGGGGAGAGTGAGGTCATTTCGACCAACTGTTCCTTCATGAGCGCATCCGGGCGTGGGTTCGCGTTATAACATGTCCTAAGTGTATGCAGTTGTTTCTCGTTGAGCACAGTCCGCACCCGCGTCGGCTTGTGCTCCTTGTGTACCTGTCTCCGCTCCTTGGTGCTCCCTGAGCCCGATACCTGCTCCGCATGACCTGAAACAAGCAGCACTGGTCAACAACAACAGCACAACAACAGCAACAACACATACAACGGCATACAGCTTCCCTAAAAGTAGGATAGTATAAGCCTTACTTAATGGTTCTACTATGAAAATGGATCTTTTGGGATGGTTTAACCTAAAGTATATCCCTCAACCACCGAGTGCTGATGACCACCAATATAAACACCCTGACCCTATTCGCAGACAACGCCTGTTTCGACAAGTCTTTCTACCTAGATCTGTATAATTGATTCACAGGATGGCTTAGGGGCATGGGGCTGCTATGGCTAAGATGTATTGACAAAGTATGGAATACGTAACTGGAAAAGAAACCACGGAAAAAAAAGAAAGTGGAAGGGAAACCATATAAGAAAAGAAATGTTGATATTACAAAAAGACCCATGAGAAAAAGGGGTTAATGGACAACAAACTCCTTGATATACCCTAGCTGTGTACAGTCTACAAGTGCCAGACCCAATATTGCACATCTATCTCATAATGAGCTCTAAATATTTTCCTTTTTAGCATAACAATCAAGGTATAATTATATTTCACACCTCTGCATTCCAGTCCACTCTCCCGCTATTCTCCTCCTCTGAAGACAATCTTATTGAGCAGCTCCCAAGACATGTGTGATCCTGTTTGCCGAGCTACTCATATGATAGCTCATACAGACACAAATAACCACATGCCCCAGGGTGCTGCGGGTCCTCCTGCTCCTCCTCCTCCTGCTCCTCCCTTATTTCAGTTATTGCAGCCAGCAACATGATTATCAACAACAAAAGAAGTGAATCTCCTCCATCCGGGGCCTCCAGGAACTGGCCCCATTTTGAGATGACGTTTCACCCAGACAAAATCCCAGCGTCTTCCGGTTTGGGAATCGTATTTAGTTAACCCTTGTCAGTTCCTGGGCTCGAGTTTTGCTCCTGAATGAACACATTCCCTCACTTGCTTGTCACAGGGCAATGTTTAATGGTAAATGCTATTGTCCTTGTTATGGAAGCTCAGACCAAGTTTGTGCACCCTTGACCTGACCGTAAATGTCAATTTTGAAATACACAATTTATCTTTACTGCTGGTGTCACCAAGACATAAGGCCATGTTTTTCTTTTTGAGAATTGGTAAGTATAACTCAAATATAGGATTTCTAGTATATCACTGTCACTGTCTCCTTGTAATATCATTGACGGTTTGAGCAAGTATAGTGTGCGCACTAAACTATATAGGAACCATAGGTAGCACCAGCCATGAGTTTGTTTCTGTTTTTTGTTTTGTGTAGCACACATACTGAGATGAGGTCTTTAATGATAATGAGCAAAGGCCCCACTTAACGTGGGTGTCAGTTTATGATGAGGATACAGCCAGAGCTCATGTATGAAGGTGAGGTGAAGTATTAACAGACGTGAACAACAACCAAACAATGTCAGGCATCAATAAATATACTCTTTCACTCGTTCTCGCTCTGATCGAAGTAGAGGCATGCGTGTACTTGCTGCTTGCTGCATCCCGGTGAGGTGGTATGCATACACGTGCTGGTAGAAGTCACAATGCCCCCCATTCCGGGTGATTCAAATTGGCTATAAACTGAGTTAAGGCGAAAGATTCTCTATGTGTCTCCTCTTGTCTTTACACCGTTTGTTTATGAACCATGTTCGGATCACCTTAATTGGAAGGTTGGTCATTTCTACTAGTTGCTCACTTAGAAGCGCGTCGGGGCGGGGATTGGCGCTATAACAGGCCTCTAACATTCTTAACTGTCTATCGTTGAGCACGGTTCGCGTTCGCGTCCCTTTTTTATTCCGTGGTTTGTGGGCGTGTTCGCGATGGGCCTTCTTCTCCCGACACGAGCTCCCTGTCATCATTTCAGCATGGCCTGAAATGGACATACGGTTTGGAATAGATATTTTGCCATGGAATACATTCTAATGGGTTTGTCTTTCTTTTTCTTTTGGTCTCTCTTACTTTAGCACATTTAGTAGTTCACCATACTTGGAAACATTCAATTTTGGGGTGTTCTGATTTGAAGCCGAAAAGTATAGTCTAAATGCTTTCTGACTTTGTGTGCGGATATCTATGTACTTTTGGTTTTGTTTCGGGAGGCCTATAGAGCTAGAGAGCAGGAGCTGTTCTCATTGTTCTGACGTCATATCGTGACGTTCTGCGCGTGCGTGTGTACGACGTAGGGACATTGTGACGTCATCGAGCCAGAACGAGGCAAGTCTATTTTCTCTCTCTCACCACCTGCATAGAACGTAGGATGTGATCAGTGATATGTTATATGGCTCTCTATATCAATATGATACAGGGTATTTCATCACAGATCCGCCTGGTAGGGGTGTTTGTGTCTATATATGTGTGTATGTGAGTGGGTGATTGCTTGGTGCGTTCTGCCTGGAGGGTGGGACCTGGGGAAGGGGGCCTGTCCATAGAACTAATCCACCCACTCACTCTCATCATAGCTTAGTTATTTTTGGCCTGAACTCAATCAAGCTGCCTCGGCCGTGGATCAGCTAACAATTTGCTCTGCGTGCATGGCGGCCATCATGGCTATGCCCTCGTTATCACTACCCCCGCTACTGGTCAACAATTGGGTTTTCCGCTTGTCCTTGTAGCGTTTGTTCTGGAACCAGACCCGGATAGAGCGCAGCGTTAACCCTGTCATCTCTACTAACTGCTCATTGAGCTGCGTGCTGGGCCGGGGCGTGGCTGCATAGCATGTCTTGAGCATGTACAGCTGCTTTTCGGTGAGAACCGTTCGTACACGGGAGGATCTGGTGCCATTGGGCCGCCCACTGGCCTTGTCCTGCTGCCGGGCCAAATCGTGCACAGTACCCGTCATGCCTGCAACAGACACACACGGAATAAATGGCTCGAGACTGCACATAATACGTCTTTCTTTTTTTTTTAGATATCTGCGCTTTAAAAGGCAGATTTTTCTTTCATTTTTGTCTCATTTTTGTGGGTCTTTTTTTGTTGTTGTTGTCACTTTGCTATGTAATGTGAATACATACAGACGATATAGTTTTACTTGTTTGTAGAGGGTATGGCTGCTCTAACTATTATAGGCCACTAGTGGCATATGTTTTAGACCAATAGAATTATACCCTGGTATTTGTCCCTAATTCTTAGGGGATTGTACCCATCGTGATATCTGTAATCAGTGCATATCTTGCTGCACCCAGCGCACTGCAATGGCCGCGCACACTGTCGACCTACAACCTCAGCTATTCTGATGGTCAAAGTTTACCACTTTGAAATGGAAGAAGGCATCATGGTACATCATAGTCCCTTGCTATATTTGAATTGGAGTGTCCGTATACACATTCTTTTAATATTTATACGTACGAAGAGCAGTTCAGTGCTTATTATCATACACAAAATAGACCACTCTGAATTTAAATGTGTCTTAATATAACTTTAAGTTAATCCCGATTGAAATATTTGCCTTGACATTATATGAGCTTGAGGTGGCATAAGAAGCTATAGCTAATATATATGATAGCTTATGAGGGGCAGTTAGCACCAACTTAAGAGGTAATAATCTATAGGTACTCCACAAAAGGCGGTGCCTTTTCACCAGCACGAATTGGCCAAACTGGTGACACTGGCATTGAGTGTTGAGGGTGGGCACCGTTAGACTACACCGCACCAGAAGGTTGCCCAAGGGCGTTTCCCTGGTAAAAGCAGCGGTGAGAGTGGGGGAGGTTTTTGACAACCATTCTCACATATCAGGCACCCTGGGCATAGTGTTTGTGGGGGTCGGGGAATAGGGGCGGGATGAAGGGTGTGTGTGTGGCTGTGTTGTGCCATTTGAGCGCTGACTATGTGAAAGGCTGCCAAGCATAGGTGTATTTCCAGGATTCAGATTAGCCTTGACCATCCACCCCTGCCAGTGTGTTGAGCCACAATAAACACAAAGTGCCAGAACAGTCAGTGTTCTGATCAGGTCTTAACTATATGAAATGCAGTTTTGAGATATAGACGGAAAAGTGTTGCCTTATCATTCTTAACTACGTCAATAGCCAAATCAGATACTAATGTATATACTATAATAAAGTGTTACCAACAATCTAATAGCAATATAGTATACATCAATTTTTTCTCATCATGATACATGGTGAGCCATAATGGGATGGAGTGTAGAACGCAATCACTAATGCTAAGATGAAACTATGGTGGTACTAGAGACTATCCTAAGGGACTGAAGAGGGGTTTTAAAGCTTTGTTTCATGTATATTAAACAGGAGGATTAATGCTATGAGACATGAGTTTTCCTCTTCTATCAAATATTCATGAAATGCCATGAAGATAAGCAAAACACTTGGTGCGTGGTCTATCACATAAAGCTTCTACAGATGACAGTAGGTTCACAAGATCCACTTCCACTTATATAAAGTCTGGTGAAGTAATGCCATGTCAGTTTGTTAAGAACAGATTAACATGTTCCATTCGTCACCCCCTCCCCGAACTCAAACCCTGATCCTACGTAAACGCCCCACACCCACCCTACCCATTGATAGCACCTTCTGCCTGTGAAGAGGGGTTGTCCATTGTGTTTCTGAGACTGGGACTCGTCCTTATTGGCTAGATGACTAACTAATCGGCCGTTCCCACGAGAATCTGTCATGTCATCGAGTGGACGTCCTAATTAAAAGTCTGACAGTGTTCTCAGCAAAACCAGAATTAATAGCCACATTACCCAAGGGAGACTACTGTGGATCTCCACCAGTACACGCACCCATCCAACCTCACAATTTCACTGAGGAAGGAGAGGAGTGCATTGACGTGGATGTGGAAAAGGCTATGGGGAATTGGAGAGTGTGTGGAAAAATTTATCAAATTTAATTGCGCGGAAAGTGCATGCGTGCACGTGCGTAAAATGGTATTATCTCCAGACTAAGACCATAACTGATTTGAATAATTAAGAGCTTTATGCAATTTGAATTTCTAGGTTAAGATATTTGAGACCTTGCTCCCCTTGGGACTTCCCTCCATCGGGTGCGAGACTAATGAAATTATCTATTATTATAATGCGGACGCACTGAACAGTTTTGAGCCAGGATTGCTGTTTCGGGATAGAAATTGGATGTCTTCGCAAATGGGAGTTCCTGTCATAAGTTCTTGTGTGGACAACCTTACAGGGACATTCCAGATAAAGTAACGAGCACTTGCTGTGACACGAGAAAGAGCAGAGAAGAAGAAAAACCTGAGAAACCCCGACGTAACTGTGACAGCTTGTCAACAACAATGGAAGAGACCACAACAATAGCATTAGAAGTGGGTGACAATGGGGTGCTTCTAAGGACCTCTCGCTCTACTTCAAGTACTTGCCATGTGCATATTCTCCATCAGTTTTAGCCACTAACTTACAGCAATGACCACATAAATTGAATTAAGAATCATTGAAACATCAAGCGTCCATTAATGTATGATAATCTTCGACCGATATGGGAGGGTTCACAATGCCAGCGGATTTCCACCTTTTCGCTTTCTTTAGTTATTGACAGGTTGGTGCTAAAATTCGGACTGAACAGGCAGAGAACGTTAAGCAGACGACATTCGGGAGAGTCTGACGAACAGAGACGCGCATTGTTCCCGCGTCGACGAGAAACGCGTCCGTTTAGCATGTATATATATATGTACACATCATGGTGCTTACACTCTACTCTAGTACTGGGCTATGTCGCAGTGGATGTCGGACGCGTTTTGGCTCGGTTTGAAGCTTACTGATGTAAATATACTGACGCAGGTCGGTCTCATGACGAAGATGAAAGCGAGGCTGTCGGACGCCAGGTTTGTGTAGGTTTGGCGGCAAGTTTGGCAGCGGGACGCGCGGGTGATGGACGATGATGAACTAGAGTTATCTAATCGGCGAGAAGCTACGTTGGACGGGGTTGGTGCCTGGCATGTCGGGGACATGTGGCTTATGTCGGCCAGCCACCGCTATCTAAACACCTCGGACCTGTCCGTCGACAAGCCGCCATGTTTCCTTGTCTGGCCTAACCGACCCCGACACTTTGCCTCAGCCTCCCCCTGAGACTACACCCCGACTGTTTCCTCTCTGCTACATTTTTATACGTACCCTTTTTTTCTATTCTAGATCACCCAGCTGCAATGCTTCACACCAGTTACGTTAATTTATAAGGCGTGAAATTCACCGAGACTATTTATATTTTTGCTGCACGTGAAGGTAAGCAGCTTACTCATGGACAGACGGGAAATGGGACACGTTGTTGCCGTGTGGGTAGTTCTCAAATGTGCCTTGTGCATTTTACCCTAGGTAGATTCTGAAATTTATTTTCGATTTTTCTTTTCAGTGTTATTCACACTGTGTTGTGACAACGGCGAATAACTGGTTCTTAAGTGGGGAGATGGGGGGGGGGCTATTGGAATGCATCATTGTGGCGCTGGAATGCCTTCGCGTTTACCTCACAATAACTGGCGCCTGTACCTCACCATAGCTCAGGGCCTGTGCCTGTACCAGTGCCCTGCCCTGGGTCTGGGCCTCCTCTGTCGTACAGGAGCCGCCCAGAGAGAGGAGATTCTAACATCAGGCTGGGACCTGACCTCGGCCCCAGCCCCGGGCCGCCCTAACCCTGCGGTTATAAAACCTACAGGCCCCTGCCACGTACTCGAGATGAAAAATCGTGACTAAAGAGGCACCTCTGAACTCTACTCTACACATTGTTCCCGCCCCCCAGTGATGCCTGCTCTAACAAGGTAATCAGTCGTCCGGCCCGTCATCAGGTCTGAGATCTACCAACTTGATGAGAATTAGATGAATGTCCATTCCTGTCAGGTTTTGGAATAATTTTGTTGTCTAAGGACAGGAGAATGCACACTATGTGGTTTATATTCAACTTCAGCAGTTGCTTTTACTTTCTTTCGGGATTATGTGTCATCTATACTCGCATACATGCACGATCTATGCAAATGCTTTACGAAAATCAACAAAATATGAATACAAAGCTAGCGCGCCTGTGTTTATCTCATTTTCATCTAATCCTACATTCTAAGCCTCTTATATATGTATATCCAGATGCGATGACGTTCATTTAGCCCCAAGAAATGTAACGCTGACCTCATAAAGAGGTGGATGCATTATATATAGTGATTACCTCCACCACAACACACGTAAAGTGACACAGATACGCACTGCCCCCTCAGGTAACCCAACTTGAAGTAGCCTTCCCCATGGCCGACTCTATATTGTTATATTATATTACAGTAGTCTGTGACAGGGTGGGGCTGGGTAGGGGTAGGGGGTGATGATGTATGTCACGGGAGCCTGGAGGAAGCCCACTACATGTTCCTCTGTGTCGCCCCAGATGCTGGAGGCGTCACAAATGATGGTCCCTCTCATAGCAACACATTCCATGTGAGAGATGAATGGAGATGGTGTTTGGGACTAGAGCAGAGGATTAGGTTTATATGCAAGACTACCTCATAGATCCTAAGGTAAATAGATATAGGGCTATGCTGGGGCTAATATCAGAAATATTACATGGAGCAACGGGCATATTCACTGGTGTAATTGTGGTACTAAGTATATAATGTACATTGGTCTCAGGGATGAGCATGTGTAATGATTGCTGTGGCTAAAAGTGAAGGGCACATGTAGAGAGGTCAGTGGACATACGGGAATACACCTATGTAAATGTTAGGGGTTCTATGGTTGCAAAAGTGGCCATATGGCAGTGAGAGGAGAAGCCGCTTTCTGTCATCATCCCCAGCAGTCATCCCAGTGAGTAATCTACCTGTGGCTTTGTCATCAACTGGTCACAGTGTCGATGGAGGGATGGATGGTGTGCAATAAGGGGTGGGGTGAGGGGAGTGGTGGATGGGGGATGAGGGGTGGAGGGGAAAAGTCAGGGAGGGGGCTGGGAATAGAGATAACTCTTTGTTCTCTCCCCACCTGGGCACAGCCGAGCTTATCATTGGTTTATTGCAGTGTGAATCAACCCATCCCTCCCCACCCTGAGCCGACTCTGTAACGGGTCCTGTGATTTACCTTCCCTGTATCCACACCCAGGTCCCTTAAAATCCGCCCTCGCATTTTATTCTCCGGGTGCATTAAGAAAAATGACAGGAGAAAATTCCCACACAAAAAGAGCTTTTAAATTCTGGAAAGAGTCCCTTTCAGCTCCGCGTGTTTGATTTCAACGCCAATTTACCAAATCGCGTTTAGATCATAGATTTGATTTCAATTTAATTTTTATCATTTCGCATTTGGGTAGAATTTATACGGCCTCTCCAGAACAACGATTCCTTGTCTCTAACAACTCCTTCCTATCTCTCACGCATATGGCAGTAAGTCAATCTCCACCTAGTTCTAAATAGTAACCATTAAGTAAGGCTTTCTTCCATTAATCATTATATTGAAATTTGAATAGCATTAATTAAATGTTATCTGCATTTCTACTATATATTTCATTCATGAACATAATATGAAACTACTATTAAAGTGGCTATTTGGATAAATCCATGATATATATAATCACACATGCCGCCTACCTGCACGATGTAGATTGGGCTTCTTCTCCTTTTCCTCCTTGATGTTGTTATTGTTGTTGAGCTCTCCGTTGAAGTTGTTGTTGTCGGCGTCGCTGCAGTTGCCGCTGCCGTTGGTGATGGCCCGTTCTACCACCTCGTGGTCGGCTTTACAAAATAGGCCGTCGTCCCGCAGCGCAAACTCGTCTCCGGGAATGAGTTGCCGACTACAGGCGACACACCTGAAGCAGTCTATGTGGTACACCTTATTGCGTGCACGCATCACGAAGTCATTCTTACTGAAGCCAAGCTGGCACTTGGCACACTTGGCACCGAATAACCTGTAAGGGGAGAGAGAAAGGAATAGTGTGAGTGGAAGATCCTGGTAACCAGATGTAAACTTGATGATTGTTTTTGTAATGTAATAACTATGCGAAATATTCCACTTTATTTTAAGTCAAGGGCCTTAATTGTACATAGTTGTTATTGCTTATTTATTTACATGCAATGCACATTATTAAGCACAATCATTGAATGTATGCAATTATTATTGACAATTTTCATACATATATCATCATGTGCTTGTGGCAAGTCAAACAACACCAGAACTAGTCACTACAAGGGGGTTAAAAATACAGGGTAATAATAAGCCATTACGGTGAATGATTATTGGATATGAATGAACCCCCCTGAGCACCATGGTCAGTCACATGGCAAGTTGGACAGGACCCCTTGCTGCGTGCCAAGTATACAACTGCCTCTATCACAACTGAATCACGCCAATAGATGGACAGATTATTGGACATCCGAGTGAAAATCGCTAATTTCAATCGTTCAGATATCGACGAATTTTTCACCACCATTCATACAGATGGCTCGGGTATTAGCGTGTATGGCACGGGGTGGGTTCAGATATTGTGGTATAATCACCTGTGTGATTTTAACACGACAGGGGCATTACTAAGGTACTCCAGACAGCTTTCTGATCTCTGAAGGTGTTTGTGAACGTCCCCACTTACACGCTACAGGTGAGGGACAGGGGCGATTGACAGGACTGAGAGGAGACCGTGGCGTCACGGGACACGCTGACGGCAGGTGTGGCAGTGCGCGCCGTCAGGTCCTGACGCCGCGCCGTCCTCCCACCTGCCGCTGTCGCCGTGCCGCGCGCCGCGCGTCCTGCTGGTTGGATCCCGATCCCCCAGGTACACTGCCGCCGTCTGAGGGCTGAGGGCCGCTAGGTGCGGGAGGACCGTGCGGCGCGGCACGGCCAGCCCCCAAGACCCTGTCTGGGTCCACCCTAACACCTCCCCTTGTCACACCTGTACCCCTCCTGGGTGCCTGCTAATGGTTCCTCCATGGCATCCCCAGGAGGGGAGGGGATGGGGTGTCAGGAATGGGGGAATTGGGTGGGGAGATGTAGGGGGGGGGGGGGTGTTATTGACAAAGCCCCATCACCTGTTTGCTGTGGCTGCAGCGTGTTTGTCCGGGCCATCTGTACACCCACCCCGTCCCTCCTCCTGCCCAGGGGGATCCCTCCCCCAGTTTGTGTGAAATTCATTATATGGGGAAGTATCGCCCTGGATACTGGTACACACACATAGAACCCCAACTGATTAGCAGGATGAGTATGTACATACTTGAGCTATTTATATCATGTATATGTATACATACACTTCGCAAGTAGAAATTAACGTCCCTTGGTCTTGCGACAAACATCCGAGAAATGGGCTAAAGGACAAGAGCTATATTCTGAAATACCAAGTGTTGAAATCTAATGATATTAAAAAAATTGTATCTAAAATTCAGTTCTCTCCATCAAAGCAACATGTGAGTAATCTCAATGTAATTCCCCCATTATAACTCAATACATAACAATAAACAGGACACTGTGGACATGGCAGGCTATTCACTCTGTCATTGGTGGTCGGCCATCATGGCACCACAGACCATTTATGAAGTGAGTCCGATGACTGATTTAATTTATCATTACCCTTTAGCCCACATGGGTGGTGTGGGTGGAGGGGCCGCGTCACCCCTAGTACCAACCACCCCCCAGTGTCTGCCCTGCCCTGCCCAGCCGGACGGTATCAGGGCAGGCCCGTCTCTGGGTAGTATCAGGAGGTACAGAGGAGGCTCACAGGGTGGGCTGTGGCTGTGGACCTCCTCCACGGTCTGAGATAGACGGCGCCGAATGAAGGATAGAGCCGCACCTTTAGTCGTCTACATTAACAAGAAGTTGGAGAAAGTGAAATACACAGTCTTCATGGATCTGAGTATTTTGAGTTCCTCTCAAAGAGCAGCCATAAAATGGTGTCAATGTTTGGTAACTCTGTTTATTAGAAATGCAAGTTCTCCATTTCCTTGCCTACTCTCAGTTACTTTTGCAGACTTCATTCTATACATAACTCCTCCTCAAGATTACTCCTTTTGTGAGTAGGATATTAAAAACATATCTATTTTTTATTCGGTCTTTTTTCCCTTCATCCCAGTCCGTCGACCTACCTAAACTTTTTACATTTGGCAACAGTTCAGGAACATGATGTTTATTTTAAAACAAACTGGGCTGTATTTAAAGACTCCCAGAGGGAGCACAAATAGCCCCTGCAACTTGATGTTATTATTTGTGACATGCTTGTCATTTTTAAATACCGTTTCACTTGCAAGCCTTGGCAGACATCACTGTGTGCTCCAAGCCCATACTGGCATCTTTGTGGCATTTTTAATACTGTATACATATCACCATTATACTTCTTACACTTTCAGTGCCACACCCTGTGAAGTAGGGAAAAGTTATATTGAAAAGGGGAGATTCATGGCCATATTTAAACATGTGGGAGCTGACTCAGAACTGGGCGAGCAGTGACTCGGTCCCTTTAAGACGCCTGAAATTCGGTTATCTCTGAGTGTGTGAGTGTCTGTGTGGGTGGGGATCACACCATCCACATCCACCACCACTGGCAGCCAGACAGAAGCCAGTCCAGCCCCACTCTACAGATAAGTACTGTCACCGTGAGTGGTGTGCAGGAGTGCACATGGAGGAGGAGGTGGTGGTAGGGGGCCTTAGTTAGGGAACAATGTATACCTATGTGAGAGCAGCTACTGTCTATCTAAACTCAACTGGGTTGATGGGGAGAGCGCTCCCACCAGTTTACCACCCCTAGTAGTATAGGAAAAGGGGTTTGGGGTTGGCTATGGGAGTGATGCGACCTGCGCTGTCAGCGGGGAGGGAAGCCCATGTGCAGGTACTAGAGGAGGGTGGAGGTGGAGCAGCTGCGTCTGACTAGGGGGAGTGGGCTGTGTAGTATTTACACTTGGGCTCGGGACGTCTGATCCGCGGCTCCCCGCACCACGGCGCGGGGATCCGGCCAGCTTACGGGACGGTCCGCTTTGTTGTGAGGATGTGCATGGTGGGAGCGGACAGCGGCGGCGGATAGAAGATGGGTACAGAGGGGGCTTTGTCTGAAGGTACGACTTAAGATAGAAAGTGCAGCAGGAAGGATGGGGGTCATAATGATGTGAGAAAGTGACTTGAGTAACATTGAATTAGTGCCACTCGTCCAGTAGTAATATAAGGTGAGGGGTTCCCTAGCATGTAAGTACATGTTAAGTTCAATACCCGAATTGTATTAGAAATGCCCTGGAGGAACCAGAAGTTGCAATATGAAGGGCTGAGACAAAGGACAGAGCCCGGTGAGAAGGTAGCAGGCAGGATGGGGCCAGGTGCTGTGGGAGACGGAAGCACGCTACACGCTACACTGACAGATTCACCGTGGACGAATGCAGCGGACGTGAGAACCTTCAACAGCAAACACAGCACCTCACCAATCTTCTACACTGTACCTCCCCACCCCAACGTATGACAGGACACCCTTCAGTTTGATATATATCCAAACACCAAGAGATTCTTTCACTTGGATACTGGATAAAATATACAGCTGTAATCAGTATTTTCTGAGCGTTATCTGTGGCTCCCCTTGCAAACTTTTCAACCAGAGTACAGAGGTAGTTTTGAGTGTGGCCAAGTCAAGCTGACCTTTTTGTCTAACTCTTGTTCGGGCAGATAACACCTGAGTGAATTGATTGACAGGTGTCCCTCACTCTCACTATCTCCCAGTGCAGTTAATCTGAGCTGGAATCTGGCGTGTGATTGTCCATATATATGTGGACCCCAGTAGCCGTGCATGGGGAGCCGCGACCCTCCTCCATGGCCTTCTCTGTTCCCGGTCGGCGTTAACCAGTGCAGTACACGGTCACCGCCGCTACTGCCGCGCCACCCCGTGGCGGGTAGCAGCATCGTTTTGTACCCCTCCTGCAATCCACGTTTGGGCCTATTTGCCCATCAAATGTCACCAGTGAAAATCTCGTCTCAGCCTTACACATCCCCATTCCACTTCCCTTCCAGAGGACCTAGTAACTTGCCGAGGAAAAACAATATCCGTTTCTATAGAGATCCCATATGTGGAAGCCATATTGTTTGAGAAGGACTTGAGGTTGAATATTGAATTACCCTCAAGTATTCCTCTCTGCAGTCTTGAGTTACTTTGCAGAGAATATGAACCTCCACGACCCATGATTAATGCAAAAATATTTTCATTATCTTCAATATAATTGCACTCCACCGCTCATCAAGTGAGACTGAGAAGGTGACAGAGTGTCTTAATTGATAAATAAGTGTTTATATCACAATAGGAGGACCCGCAGTGAGAGCGTCTCCACAATTGCAATAACTCCAATGATGACATTTATCTTTCAATGTGCTATCACAAAGGAGCATAGTGTAAACCAAAACCACCACTAAGCACCAAATACTTCCAAAGGTGCAATCCTATCACAATATGTGCTTTAGCCCCCCACCCCCTCAATCTCCAATGAAGTAGGCAACTTCATTTCATTTGAAAATCATCTTCAAATAAAGTCCTCATCTGAATAAGGACAATCATGCACTGTCATATTGAGCTAATGGTGATGACCATATGTACATATACAAGTACATAAGTGCAGTGTGTGTGTGACACTTACCGTACATAGTCCCGTCTGCAGTAGGTTTTCCCGTCCCGTACAAAACACGTACATGTCTCATCGAGGTACTGATTGCAGTCGGCACATTTAAGGCAGGCCGCGTGCCACTCCAGGTCCGGTGCCACCCGCAGGATGAACTGGTCCTGGATCTGTCCTCCGCACCCCACGCACATGGAAACTCGCCTGGGCTCGGCTGTAGTGGGATCCAACACACAGGCAGCCATCAGAGTTGTACAAGTGGACAGGTGCGGGTGTAAGTATAGCATCCAGGGTGAAGTGAGCCACAATGAGTGCGGTAGTGATGTAGATATGGGAGGAGGAGACCAGATAAGGCATATCGGTGCACGTGCAGGTGCAGGGTAAGGATGTTGTTGATGTTGATGTTGTCCATGATGATGTTGCACACGTAGCAGATGAGTCGATGAGTGGTTCAGGTTCAATACAGCGATGATGGTTGGTAGAAAGTTGAAGATGGAAAAAGAAGAAGAGAAACATGTGTTATTACGTGCACCAATACATACAATATAATCACAATACCCACAATACATTCCCTATGTGTTGATATAATATATCTCACACAGCAACATCTAAAGAGGCATGAAGACAAGTGGCACCACTTTAGTGCCATAAGTGACTACCTGACTGCCTCCTATCTCCATGGGCGTGTGACTGTAGGCTACTAATGTTGACAGTGTCCTCCTTACCAGATAGCACCATTACAAGTAATCAATGACTAAAGCCTAATTACACTTCTACAAACGCTTCTCAGGGGGGACACGAAGCACCCACACTGATGTGCTCTTAATGGACCCTCTAAATTAAAACACTCTACTATGGCCAATGCAATGCACACACCAGGCTATATATAAGAGCACTAATGTTGTCATGACAGGGCAGGAAATCAGTATCAGGCCTGCAATGTTAGCCTGCCAGTTCAAAAGGTCTGCTATAAGAGTGACAGCACAATTGGTGGGGTGTGTCCCTTTTTTCTCCCTATTCAGTACCACCATGACAAAAGTGTAAACAAGGGAGAGAAAACATGAAACATGCATTTACTTACTTTTCGGCTGAGTCTCCGCCGTCATCTCGTCGGCCTTTGAGGGCGAAATTTTGACGGTTTTGTGTGCACTACCAGAGAAAAGAAGCAAAGAGACCTGAAGATGCGAAAGCCGTGTACGGGTAGATCCGTGCGTACTCCTCGGCTGTTCGCCACTCGTGTTATAGACCGGCCACGGAATACGCCTATAAATTCCGACCTAGTGAGCGGCCCGGCGCCCATTGGCTGCCGCCTCATTTACATATTCACGCGAGAGGCCGAATGGGAGCGCCGCGTTGTGGAGGCAGTGGTGGTCGGGAGGCCCGGGCCGTGCGGCGTGGTGTGTGACTAACCCTGCTGCAGACCAGGCACAGGGTGGCATAGAGGCACACGGGGCTGCTGCAGCAGTACAGGGGTACAGGAGGGAGCCTACAGTCACTGACAGGCTAACAGTACAAGTACAACCCTCAGTGCTCAGGGTTGGGGGATTCAGGGGCTTCCGACCCTACCTCCTCCAGGGTGGTGTGTGGTATGGGGAGGGTGTTGGCTGAAGGAGAATGCAGGCGAAGCCAGACCAGTGGGAGTCAGTGGAGTAGAGGGTGGGATCCCTGGGTCTGAGCATGACCAATGCATAGGATGGCTAAAGGAGGAGTAGGGAGTCTGTTAGCAATGAGAGAGTCAGTAAGAGCAGAGACTCTGGTAAGAGACAGTGTAGAGGGCCAGGTACCGTAGAATAGGGAAGTAAAGACCATCCCCAAACCCACTCCCCGGGGCCCACGACGGTACGACAAGGGGTCAGTGGCGGCTTCATGTGGAGGGGGTGTGAGTAGTACAGGAAGTGGGGTTGTACACAGGCAGGGCTGTGCATCAGCGGCGTGTGAATACGTTTCGGGTGTGTGGCTGCATAGGCAAGGGTTGAGGGAGTGAAAATGACAGATGAAAGTGAGATCAAGGGATGGGGATATGGTGGATGAGGGGTTCTTGTGTATAACCAAGTTGCAATTACAGCAACGGGGAACATTTACAAATGATATCACTATCTATGGGACCCCCTGTCAGTGTTAATGTTTTTGGTATATTTTACTATGATATAATAATGTATAGGGTTCGTCACTAAACCCAAGACCCCTTACTCAATAACCGGTGACGTCATATATGAACTATTTATCAGACAAATTGTTATAACCTATAACATTCCTGTCATTATATATGTCAAAATGATATATAAATACATTATACTTGTGTTTAGTCATATACAATATGGTAAGGGTTTGAGCATAAGTGTGTTTCCAACTTGTTTTCATAATTCATATTTCAACTTGAAATTTTGATTGGTTGGGGTTATGTCAAATCCTAAAAGTCCCTTGTCGACATCCTTGTCGGTATCAATACACATGTACATGCAATAGTATACGAACACATAACGCTTCAGGAATACCTCTCACATAACGCTTCAGGAATATGGGTTCTGAAAAAGACCATGGTACATAAAGTTAATAAAGATCAACCAGAGTAAACTGGACATATATGTATACCATGCACCCATTTTATAGGAATGGAATTGCTCTCCTAAATACAGTTGTGGACTCACGTCTATTTTCATGTTCCTATACTTTCACTCCTGACCTACGTGGCTTATATTATGCAAAACGGTCGACGCATGACGACCATTGTCCCCATTTACCGATAACCTGACACAACTCGAAATCCAGAGTAGGGCCAGCACAAACCTTCCTATTCCATGTATTTAACCACTGAGCCTGAGCCATAGCTCATAAAAAGGAGGGTGGAAGGAGGGAAAGAATGGCTCGTGGCATGAGGGACAATGGGGTGTGGTGGGAGGGGGTCGGGGCTGCTGACATGCATGCCTGTGGACAATGTGGACGTTACAATCAGTACACACACCCCAGTATTGATTCACGAGCAGACGACATTCAAACAACACGGGCACTGACTTCACCACCAAACCAAAACAAGTTTGGTCTCCAATCAGTTCACTATATATAGCTGCCAGGCTCTACCTATGACCCAGACTCCTTTTTTTCATTTAATATATTTTATTTCTATCGGGTAATTAGATCAGTAATGATGAACTGAAAGTTGCGTGTATAGTAGGTGTTTACCACATAATTCAGATGTGCATATACTATTTGCATATAGAGACATATAGTAGTTGTGTACTTTGGCATATAATCTAGCACATAGATGTCGTACATATAAGAGGATTGCTACGGGCACAGATCCCTATCATGGAACTTGGGACTACCGTAATACATAGAGCGGGCTTAATGTAGTATCTCTAGGTTATAGTCTAATACATGTATACATTATGTATGGAGGGTATTATATGTACATATAGGAGATTGTCTAATGCACTTGCCCTCACTATCAGCATCGCAAACCTCATGGCCTTCCCTATACCGGTGTGTACCATATACGTATACACATAGATATATGCCAATGATGAAACAGTGCTATCTCCTCTGTGTATCTTACATCATGATAACTCAAATTTTAAGAGGGCATTACTGAGCAGGGTATTGCATGTTATATAGGAAGTTCATTTTAGTAGTTTCTGCGTTTTGACTGTCTGTTATAACGAGGTGTGTTTTTGTCGTCTGCTCCAGTCTCTCCTATAGTGCCCCAGTTGGACCACCTCCTGATCCCCCTCTGTGAGGCTAACCACCCATTGACAAACACAATCTGGGACCTAGACCCTGCCCAGAGAACTTGCCACACTCTGGTTTATTAAGGTCCTGCTGTGGTCGACAGTGGGAGGGTGTTTTTAATAAGCACATTTCTCATCCGAGCCACAGCAAAAGGGGTGCAACGTCCTACCCGCCGTTCTCCCTTTGGACACACAGAAAAGGCGGAGAGTGGTGAAAAGAGGAGGAAGGGGCCGCTAGCTTCCACTTCCACCCCTCTCCTGACACCCTGACGTTCATCTGAAAGACACAGTTATTTCTACACATTGTCAATGGCGTCCCGCCCCCCCTGCACATGCACCCTGACGTCCACGGTCTTTGCCCGTCCACCAGCCCCCACCCGCCGCGCCCTCTGTATGAACAAACACACACTAAACAAAGCCCGCTCTTCACGACCGGACCGAACAAGTGGCTAGGCGCGCGATTGTCTTTTCTATAGTCGAGAAGGAGGTGGACGGATGAAGGGGTAGGGGCGTGCAAAACCCAAACAGTATACATGGGGTGAGAGCAGTGGGGGGAAATAATGAAGTTGAATAGTGGCCCTGGTTGCTAGTGTGTGTTTGTGTTTGTGTGGGGTTTGGTGGGTGGGATGGAGGGGTGAGAGACTGAGGACCGCCCGGGTCTTGTCCTCTCTAGTCGCCACTTGTCGACGTCCCACCCCGAGAGTTGGTCAGGACCGCCCCCTCCTTTAACCCCTCCTCTCCTGCCCCTCCCACCTCCACTCTGTATAACCCTGCTCTACCCCCAACAGTAATAACTGGAGGAGGCCTTTAATTAGGATGACCGCTACTTTAACCCTTATCACCTTCAGTCAGGATAGTTAGACATTTAAACGATTTGAGAATACCATATCCCAAGCAATTTAATATACACTGTTTAGTCATAATAAGAATTCGTTAATTTTATAATTATCAAAGAGATAATCTGAACATACACATGTGTTACAGGTGAATATATATGATCAAGCATTTCTTAGACATTAAGCCAGGTTAAACCCAATTTGAGAAAATCTACGTATATAAAGTTCTACATATTTAAATTTCTGCTCGACAACACATTCTTGTTCTATCCTTAATCACTATACATGTCTGGTATAATCTGCGTCATATCTGATGACCTATGTGACTCACTCGTCAGCTGGATGTATATTATTGGAGCTGTGAATATATACAGGATACCCCTCCTTATAGTATACAAGTGACGTGAAACATACACAGCAAGTTGCTAATAAAATTTAATTGGAATATGATAGTAGGCCAAATAGCCTCATTTGATCTATATCTTTCAGCTCTGCCAACCTATGTGAATATCCGATTCCTAACCATGTCAGCTTTATAAGTGTGTAGTACAGTTTTATGCAGTTGGTGTGCTGAGGGGAGAGAGGAGTTGGTGGGGATACCTATACCCGAATACCTATACACACCTATGTACAGAACACTTCAGTCATCCACCTCTACCCTTGCCAACCTCCCATGGGGCAAGCAATTGCACGGTCCCTCCCTCCTGGCGTAAAAACCTGGGAAATCAACTTAACTCGAGGAGTATTAGGCCAACTTAAAAGGCCAGCGGGCCCGTCCGTCTCGATCATTGTCCCTGATAACGTTAGCGGGCCGTATTGTGCTTGACAAAGGCTGCTGACTCGAGCCAGCAATTTATACCTATTAGACAGGGTTGGAGGTGCCCCCCGCGCGCACCCACGACACCTACTGGCGACCCGCCGCCGCTATCTGGCCATCTCTCCGCCGACTGGGCGACCTTAGGGTATAAACTATAGACTATACCCCCCCCCCCCTTCAGCTATATAAAGTATATGTCAACCATGGGTCTACACTGGCTCCAACCCTTCATGGACTACAGTATAGGTATAGGTAAGTCTGTCCTGGTGAGGTCCCATGAGACTGGGTTTTATGCCTTAAGTCTGCATGTGTCTATTCTAATGTCGTAACGGCCCCAGCATTTAATCACGTCTCCCATCTCTATCTATTGTCTTCCATAATGGTCTTCTAAATGTCAGATTTGATAAAGGAAAGCCAGACATCAACTGTGTTTCCATTGTGGTTTCCACTAATATATTTGATTATATCGCCAACTCTACATAATACAGTCAGACTGTTCTTAGCATGTGGATATCTGTCTGCGATTTCTGTGTAGAGCTTTAGTGTATATAATATACTGTCAGACACAGCTGACCATGACCGACATATACGTGAAGACATACACTAAGGTGAAACCGATACTTTGGGAAATACGTGTACTAAGTTACCTCTATCTTGGCAATTCAATCAACATTTACTTGTGCATCATACCGAGTGATTAATTTCTGTGGATTAATATCAAGTTTAACCACGGGTGTGGTGTTTTCCCATGATATCAGTGTGTAGCTGTAAGTCTATATCGATATTTGATCTGATAGCATGCAACGTGAATTGGACGTCATACACGAATTGTTGTACCAAATGAAAATTATTTTAAAGGCAGAGGTGCACAGTATAATCATCTGTAGCCAAGCATTTGGATCACATATACACGCACGTGCACGGTTTAATCTACACTAGCAGTCACACACTTGTATGAGTTGCAGGTTAGTGGCGGTCTACCGACCTTACCCCATGAAACCCGACCGGTGCCTGCCTGACTTCTAGGAATGTCCTTATCGTTGACTAAATAATCGACCGAGGTTTCGTAGACAAACCTATAAACCTCCACTTAACCCCCCCCCCCCACCCTGCAGTAACCACCCACACTATATTATATTCCGCACTAGCGAGATGCAGTGATTCTCCTTTGTGAGACCTATAGCTGAAGCTGGTTCCTGGCCTGGTCAAAATAGAGAGTTTTAGGGGTCATACATTTTTGAATGATTGTGAGTTGAATATACCTTATGTCGGCTGTCCAGATTGGGGAAGTGGTTAGGACACAGGCCTACCATTCCAAAGGTCCTGACTTCGAATCCATGCCAAGGCTGCATGGTTACCTGCCCATAATATTTTTTCCTAGTTGGTCAGTAATAGCATTTGCAAAAAACTGATCTTAATTTTAGATCATTTATCTTGTGTGAAGGATCTTTACAGCCAAATTGTATACTATGACGATTTTGACCAACAAAAAAAAAGCATTTTAAAATGGTGTGAACCAAATAATCCTGGCGTGGATTCGAAGTCAGGACCCTTGGAATGGTTGGCCTGTGTCCTAACCACTTCCCCAATCTGGACAGCTGACATATGGTATATTCAACTCCCAATCATTCAAAAAGTTATGACCCCTAAAACTCCACATTTCGGACATGACAGGAACCAGCGTCAGCTGATCAGCTGGCTGCTATAGTAAGGAGAGGAAACAGCACTGGTACCAGACAAAATGGCGCTGTACAGTGATCATCTTGCTAATGCGGAATACTGTATACCCTCTCCTGTCCCGGACGTCCTGAGTGTGGTATGCCACTGTCAGCTAGTGCATCAAAATCTAGCAAACTTAAGTTCAGTGTTGTACTTTGGGGTACCGGGCACAGCATATATATACATGTCGTCCTAGAACTTATTTTGTTTCCTGACTCGAGTTAAATCGACTTCTCTAATACTAGTAGTTATAGTAGCAGATGTATTTCTCCGTTCCATTATAGATGATATATTATTGACTCAGTGTGGAGCCATCCCACTTACAAATATCACTGTACATTGTATATACCTACACAATGTATTTAAAAGTGTGTCCTTCAATTCTATAGAAGCTGTATCCATTGGATTAATATTGATCACACATGTACACCTGCCCATATGACTCATATAACAGAAGTATACCGTTTATGTGTACAGGTTTGTCTTTTTAATATCAGAAACAAAGAGTGTTATTCATATGTACAGGTACATATACAATGTAGTCCCCCATACTGTATAAAACAGTATACCTGCCTGGTATAATAAGTGTCAGGGTGACCCTTTGTGACTTACCAGCCCTATACATGGCCATGTTGACATTTGGTTTACAGCAACACCAGGGTGGGGATGCAGTAACTCCACGGTGGTATTATGAACTATATCTAACTATAGCTATCGACGTCATGGTTGTAAATTGTATACCAATGTAGTGCATGTATTGTATTCAGCTTTTATTTGGGGAAGCACAGAGAATGGGCAACTGAATTTCAGTTACTGACTTGGTAAAGCAGTTATTACATATTACCATGGTGACAAGTGTAAACATAGCGGTGTGTGGTTTAGACAGACCCACGCTTCCCGCCTCAATTCTCCTCCAATATGCAAATAAAATGGGGATATGCAGAGGATTTGCACCTTTTCAGTACCCGAGTTCCAGTCGTACTGGTTAACGGTATCTAGTCTATCTGTGTCATGCAGTGACGTGTCTCCTCAGAACTTCCACTAGATGATACTTTGACGGAGCATTTCCAAAATAGGTAAGAAAGCGGGGAGGGGGGTGGGGTTCAAAATGTTAAGTCCTCTTAAACTTTGGAAACGTCTGCAGTAAGAAGGGGATGGGGTCCTCTTTATCTAGAGGCCCTCCTGCCCAGGGGGTCGCAGACGACCTGGCGACGGGACAAATTCCAAACTCCTCCAGGGTGGCAACTTGACACGGGTTCAATACCTGACGCCCCTCCTATCTCGTGTCATTCGGTGATCGTTTTCTGCCGTGTATTTATTTGGTTTGTCTGGCTCAATAAAGCCTGGCTACACTACTAATACGGCCCGGGTGGCTGGGGTGTAGGCCCTGTGTGAGGGGAGGCCACTTGACATGTACCCAGAGCTCTGTGGTTGCAGCAGGGACTGGTACGGTGCAGAGGTGACACCTGGGGAGAAACGTAAGAACTAAACTCAGTACGACCTAAACTCACGGCCAGCTCTGCTGTAAAAGAGACTATCGGGTATATACATACTGTGCCTTTACAGATTATAAAAAGGCATGCGACACTGTGGATAGGTCTTCATTGTGGGTTAAACTGCTCAATTCTAATGGCAATGGTAAGGTGTTGAATGTTATAAAAAGTTTGTAGCTGATAGCAAAGTCTTGTGTATGCATTGGCAGTTGCCTGTCAGAATATTTTAGTTACAATGTAGGGGTAAGGCAAGGTGATAACCTACGCCACTGCTTTTTGACATACAATTGAATAACTTAGAAAGTCATTTCTAAACCCATTATAAATGTGTTACCTCACTGGCCACCGATCCCGAATCTCAAGTACCCCTAAATTTGTATATTATCACACTATAACGCTGATGATAAAATCCTACTCAGCGAGTCCACTGACCAACTGACCAACCTACAGAACATGCTACATCTTTACTGCCATGACTGAAAACTAACTATGAATACGCCAAAATACAAAGCAATATTTTCACGTGGTAATGTAAAGACCCTAACAAAGTCACTGTTCCAGAATCAACCACTATAAGTACAATACAGTTCTAAATATCTGGGAGTTTAATTACAAAGGCTCCAAGTCGATATCCAATATCATCTGTTTGATGCTTGTGTTGTACCAATATTATTTATACGGTTGTGAAGTCTGGGGTTTCTCACTCAAGGGGTGCCTCCACCAAAGACCGTCCATCCGTCCGTCCATGAAATCCGTCCAAAAAAGCACTTTTTTACCAAAAACTGGACGGATTTGATGGACGGACGGAGCAAAACCACTTCCACCAAGGTCCGTCCGTCCATCCGTCCATCAAATCCGTCCAGTTTTTGGTCAAAAACTGGACGGATTGATGGACGGAATGGCCGGACGGATTCCGTCCATCAATCCGTCCATCAATCCGTCCATTCCGTCCATCACAGATGACCCAAAATGACCAAAAAATGGACGGATTCTGTAGAAAAATGGACGGACGGAAATATCAAAATTTTTTGATATTCCCGTCCGTCCATTCTGTCCATCAATCCGTCCATCAATCCGTCCAGTTTGAGGTAAAAAACTGGACGGATTGGTAAAAAACTGGACGGATTGCTGGACGGAATGGCCGGACGGATTCCGTCCATCAATCCGTCCACCAATCCGTCCATTTTTAGACCACAAACTGGACGGATTTGATGGACGGATGGACGGACGGACCTTGGTGGAAGTGGTTTTGCTCCGTCCGTCCATCAAATCCGTCCAGTTTTTGGTAAAAAAGTGCTTTTTTGGACGGATTTCATGGACGGACGGATGGACGGTCTTTGGTGGAGGAACCCCTTCAGGCCTGCATGAAATTGAAAGGGTCCAGAACTATTTCTGTAATTTTGTCCTAAACCCGAATGACCGCATAGCCAACTGTACGACTGATGTTCAACAAGTATTTTATGACACCTTGTTATGCCCTCATCCTACAAAATTGCCCTTATCCTACAGAAATGTATAGCTTTGTAGTGTAAGGGCTGTCAGTCAGGCCCTTATCCTACAAAATCAGCCCTTATCCTACAAAAAAAGCTGCCCTTATCCTACAAAATCTATGTCTTTTTTTAGGATAAGGGCTATCACTCAAGCCCTGATCCTACAAAACTAGATTTCCTCATGAAATATATAAAAATAAGCAATTTCTGGGTGTAGATCTAGTGCATTTATCATTAAGCCTTTATCTTATAAACCCTTCCTTATATATAGGTTCTGTAGGATAAGGGCAATTTTGTAGGATAAGGGCTTGACTGATTGCCCTTATCCTATAAAAATAGTATAGGTTTTGTAGAATAAGGGCAAATTTGTAGGATAAGGGCCTAATAGACAACCCTCATCCTACAAACTATATATTTTTGTAGGATAAGGGCAATTTTGTAGGATAAGGGCTTAACAGGTGTATTGTAGGATAAGGGCAAATTTTGTAGGCTAAGGGCATGACTGCCAGCCCTTATACTACAAAGCTATATGATTTTGTAGGATAAGGGCAAGTTTGTAGGATAAGGGCTTAACACACCTTCATGGATACACGTATATTGTAACCATATTGGAATGAGACCCCACCCAGCACCCACTGACAAACACATCAGTCCACTTCTCAAACACATGAAGTACCATCGCCGCGTGCCACAACCCACAGGTACAACTACCTGAATACTTGCCAGCTAACAGGTACCACGGAGGCACATCACATTTAGGTACTGTCCTGTACACCTGACACTCTGAGTATTTAAGGTCCTTGAGGCAAGTAACAAGTATATTGAGAAATGCGCCGCCGGCTACTAGGGTTCACACTTAAGCACTCCAGAGGCTGGCAGGTTGGGCAGGAGGAGGGGTAGGAGGTGACCAGGTTGACACTTTTAATCACTGTGACTGGTCAAGGTGGGAGGGGACAAAAGGTGCCATGTGCAGCCATTAGCGGTGGTTTGACCTCTGCACAACGACACGTGGACACCAACCGCTGCCTGACCACTGGACTGTAGTGGACACCCTGTGAGGGGGGAGGGGAAGGAGACAGGGTGCTGGTGGTCCATCCCCAGCACACTGCCACATACCTGCTTGTCACCTGGAGAAAACAGTAAGGGGCATGTGTGTACCACATATACACAATGGGAAACAAGTTGGGTATGTGATGTACACACTTGCAGTGATGCTAAAGGGCGGGGGTGGGGGAGTGTTTGTCCAGCCTTGTGTGACAGTGATTGAAAGGTTACTTCATTATAATTTTCAATCAAGACTGTTGAATGAGGTTTGGAAAGTTTATCTCCATTGTCAACCCTGAAATAACTATGGATCCGATGTTGTTAATGTATGAGGTGGTGCATGGGAGTGGACTTATTTCCCCCGGGTGTACTTCACATTAGATCATACTTAGTGATGGCAATGTTGCAACTGGGTATTACCACACTAAAGATAATTTCATGCAAGAAAAACCTCTATACATGTCCTATGCCTTCTGTACACTAACGGTGTGAGATTGCAGTACATGACTTTCTATGTGTCTCTATACTAGTAGTCTTTTTACAAGGGCCCGCTATAGAGTCGTTTAACTATAAGAGCCACTGCAACCAATAACAGTTTAATTGTTTTAATAATAATGCACACTTGTGAGAATTTGAACTGTTCTTAATAAAATCGACCAACTTTAATCTAAAAGTTGGAGGTGGAAGTGCTTTTTGGCTGTTCATTCAACATTGTCACCAAGCCATAGTGATACAAAAACGCAAGTCAGATTGATGAAAAGAAGACAGTTTGCTTTTTTCCCCCAACCGATTCTTTTTGAAAATATTTAGACATTTTAGCTGTTCATGAGCATTTTGAATTCATTTTTGCAAAAGGAAAAGTTGGCAGAAATGTGTAAAGACTAGCTTGGTGGGAGGGTTCCCCTCGGTTTGACAATGGACTCAATGCTGATCGATTATAAAAGGTCAGTTGACACACTTTTTATTTGTTATGAAAACCAGCCTTTTTGACAAATAATTACAACTGTTTGGCAAAAGTCTGAGAAACGACCTCCCCCCGACTTTCTTGCGAAAGTCTTGGTGGTATTAGTTGGAGGGTCTTAGTCACACATGCAAAACATATAGATGGGATATCATGCAGCACAGACATTTCCATGGTACATGCCCCCCTCTCTTTTGGGCAGAAAATTAATTTTAAGTAAAAAAAAAAGTTTAAAAAAAGGATCCGACCTACCCTACCTAGATTATCAGACGATGTTACCTGAGACACACCTTTTTGGGCCTTTTCAAAATGCTGTATAGCATATAAGTACATAAGTTCATTCTCAGGTGGCAAGATAAGGTCCCCGGAGATAAAAGGCTGTGTCTCACGACCTTGGGCCAATGTTTTTGTCTCTGACTGGGTGCCAGCTCTGACCGGGTGCCAGCTCTGACCGGGTGCCAGCTCTGACCGGCCTGAATAAAAAAAAAGGGTTATTTAGGGCAGATGATGATAAAAATGGACAACTAATGACTAGTTTAGAGAGTTATAACATCCATTAACCCTTTCAGTCAAATTCTATCTCCATCTGCCCTAAATAACCCGATTTTATTCAGGCCGGTCAGAGCTGGCACCCGGTCAGAGCTGGCACCCGGTCAGAGCTGGCACCCGGTCAGAGACAAAAACATTGGCCCAAGGTCGTGAGACACAGCCAAAAGCATAAGAAGAAATGTACAGAAATTATGCCTTCTACAATGATAATACTCTCTTGATCTCGCATAGAACCATTGCAGTTCATAGTGCCGTGGGCAAGCAGTGGGTGGACTGTGCATCTTAATCACAGATGGGGCCCACCAATGTGCTACTACTGTGCAGGTTGTGGTGGTGACATAATAATTCCCAATTTTACGGTCATCTAAAGTTGTGTCAACACTGGATCTGCGGTCAGAAAGCCGACCTATACGGGGTGTGAGGCCAGGCACTGCCGACAGATGTCACCACCACCAAGGACGGGCAGCAATTAAGTGGCACCAATCAACGTAGCGAATCACTCCGATCGTCCAAGTCAGTCGACCATCTAGGCCCCTTAATATAGACTTTATACAGCGTAAATCCAGCGTGGTCGTCAGGTCGTCAGGGCCCCTCCCCCCGCCCCGAGGGGGGGCAACACCCTCAGGGGCTGAAATCATCACCCTGCCCCGGGGGTGAACGAGCAGGGTTCAAGCCCCCCTCGACGCAACTCCCCTACAGGAGTGGCGCCCCCTGGCTGGTGTGAAAGGGACCAGTGTGAAGGAGAGCATTCTGGGATGTTTAAAGAGGGCTTCTCCACAAAGACTGAACCACCAGGCGGCTGGCTGCGCGCGCACGCAATGAACGCTGCTCAGAGGGCACCTCGGCAACTGTCGGTAGTTTCCGTCAAGACGTTGTAAAGTATGCAGACGACAATCGTGGTCCCTGAATGAGAAACCTGTTGAGGTTGGGAGCCATTCAATAAAGCATCGTCCTAAACTGTTTACCTTCTCATTAAAGTGTTCGTGGACCTACCAGCATTCTATACTGCTCTGACGTGAAGAACGTCATTCAAGTCAATTAAATTAACCCCGAAGTTTGCATCACCTGCTTCAAATAAATATATATGGGTCTAGAGTGACTTATCTCACAATGCAAGTGACAGCCATTGGGTTATTTAAAGTGAAGTTTGATCAACTATAATGGCTATGACAAAATGGAGCCATACCAAATCAGGCATCGGTGCCATCCCCTTATGTTGCATACAGTTTAAGAGTTTATGTGTCTTCTTTGCAATACACTTTTACATAACTATGGCAAAAAATAGGGACTGCTGTCTCCAAAGTAGTTAGACACTACCGCATCTTTTCTACATGCGTGATCTACCAGTGATTAAGAACTGCCATTCACCAAAGGCTAAATTCACATTTTGACCCTTTTCTTCCTGCAAGTATTAAACCGCAGGGAAAAAACTGAACTGTAACCGGTGTTATTCTATTCAAACTCTTATGCAACCCTTATTGTATAAAGCCGCGCAGAAGCCTTGCAAGCCTCCTATTAACCACTGAATGCACAGAGAGAATTCAAAAGAGACAACTTTGAAAATATATGAGGCACACAGGTAGACTGGTTGGCTAATGAACCCCAAGTCTGAATGGAATAAAAGAAAACCTGAACCGACGAATTCCTGTGTACGACAATGGGTATATATATATAAGTTACATTTGATAAAAATCTATCTACAAACTCCCATTCTTTGATTTTTCTCAACAAAACCGAATTCTATCATATCTGTGCCTGCTATCTTTAGCTGGAACGACACACCGCGTAGAAGCAGATTTGGGGGCGATAATGAGGGAGAATAGCTCTGATGTTGGACCGAAAACAAGATGGTAGGGAATGATAGGGCTGGGGCAATGCAACAGACAATGTTGAGTTGGTCTCTTTGCAGTTGGTGACTTGGTTATCAGCTTTACACGTTATGTAATATTTATTTTTCCATGACTGGAGGGACTGTGAATCTCTATAGAAGGTGGGTGGGGGTGAATGGGGCAGTTACCAACCAGAGGTGTGAGGCGTTCGACAAATCAATTGTAAAACTCCTTAATCACATTCTCCCGACCTTATCCTCAGAATCTCTTTGACCCCTAAATAATGGGAGATTGTCGTCTGCTCTTTATAATAGAAATGTCGTCTGCCAGGCGCCTGACTTTTCCTGAAGGTGTCGCTGTCATCGCTCACCTCACTTGTTAATTAAAGATGGTGGTTAGGGCTTATCGCTCTGATTTCACAATAGGTCTACACCGAACCTATGTTGCGTGGCCTCTTTGAAGAAAAAATCAATTTATACTGACCAGACGCTGGGGAAAAGGATGTGAGGTTACGACAATAGCCAATACAGGATGTGAATCCAAATTCCTATTAGACCACACCTGCCTACACATTCTGTACATGTATGCCGCCGAACGGGAGCCACAACATGTCTTGGAAAATGCTTAAATGGTATCTATATACCTTTATCAATTTTATAACTTGACCTACTCCGATCTATCCAAGAAAACAAAGAAAGAGCTGCTCTCTGCTTGGGTGAGAGTCCGTGATGGGTAGCTTTGACCAGAGACTATATGTAGATCTCTGCTTTGACCAACCAGAGACGTCTCTATCCAGTCAAGATGATACCCATGTTGATGTACTGTGCCCTATTCCCTAACTATATACATCCGGAATAGCAAAATCTGCCCTAGGCCCCCCTATATATTTTTTGTATAGAAATCTATGTTTGGATAAAACTCCCGGTCCCTGCACTCTAAGAAAGAAATGACACCTATGCTCGTTCCCAAAAACTAGAAATAAGGGTGTTTTTCACCCACTTCCAATGTCCCCGAAATCAAGAGAAAATGGGTATTTTTCCCAAGATAACTTCTCGTTTTCCAGAAGGAGGGGGTATACTTAGAGATCAATTTGATGGATCTATCAGAAAAGTGGTATTTTATAGACTGAACACGCACATTGAATAAAGGGTGTAGTAGGATTCTCAATGTATGGTCTAAAGTTAATACACACGGGAAATGTAGAACTGTAGAGGGAGGAAAGGTTTCTTGACATTCCAGAAAAAGAGGCTGGTGAAAAATATGGCAGTGTTTTTGTAGAAAAAAGGATTGCGCGGGCTAGTGAATAAATGTATGAATAACCATTTCACAATTCAAAGTATGCCCGGGAGAGTAAACATGACATGTATTTCATTGCCATAATTGTAGTACCAAAGTGGCCCTCATGATAAGATTAGAGTCTCGTTACTAATAGTTAAAACAGCGAATGTTCTTGGTGCGGCTTCATTGAGCAAAATAAAAAGTCCTAATTTTTATGAAGTTTCAATGTAAAGCTGCCTGAAACTTTGATAAGTATCTTTGATGTATTGTATTCAAGCATAACGAGGCAGTCCTTGCTGGTGGTGGTAGTCTCGTGCCGACCCCTACCACGACTTCCTCCTTTATTTCCCTGCTTTGACCCCTGAGTGACCTTCACTGGCTGCCTGAAGTGGCCACCTGGGCGGGCACTGCTGTGCGCGTGCGTGATCGTCAGACGGTAAAAGCGCGCCAACTGGCCTCCTGTCGTCTGCTCGTCATCCGATCACGTAAACAGACAACTCTTCCCGCCATTAAGAGTGCCACCGGTAAATGTCGTCTGCTGTCGTTGATCCCTTTGATTCAGATAAATATTTACCTTCATATTTAGTCAACACTCTCCCGTCAGCCGAAACGGACGGATAAAACAGAAAGGTGACTCGAATATGCTTACAGCTGGCAAATTGGACGTGCATGTAGCAATTTATCTATATAAACATTAGGACTTCTCGAGAAAACTAGGGGGAAAGGAAGGGAAGTGGAACAGGAAGGAGAAGAGGTGAGAGGGAGGGGATTTGGTCCCTCCCCCATTATGTGCAAAACGGGTAATTATCAGATTGAAGTGTAACAAGGACTGACAGGTCCTGATCCACTGACAGACGACTAACGAGAACACGCGTTCTGCTTCAGGTTGTGACGTAACGTCCTGACGTCACACGATGACGATGCAGACACCTCATCCAACGGACATGCTGTCAAAAGAGACAGTTCTTATTATTCTGAAGAATGATTATGTAATAGGAAGTGGTGGGTAAATTCAATAACTGCAGAAAATGTCTTTTTATAATTGATGCTCAATCAAAAGAAAGTATAGCTAGTCAACACATTGGGATGTCTCGGACCCGTGTTTCAGATGTCAAGGGAACTTGTAATTGTGTCTACACAGAGAAATAAATAAGCGTCAGCTGGACTCTATACAGGGTCAGCGAGTGATCCTTAATTCCGTGACAGTGTGGCAATAACATTTTCATACGAGAGTCAGTCTGACTTTCTTGCCACAGTCAGGCAATGGCCTGACTCTAGAATGAGGATTAGCACTGCCTGCCCTTCTCTATGACTAGGGTGAGCCATAGAGAGTCCAGCATTGCCTGACCTTCATGGCAATGAGTCAGGCGCTGTTGGACCCTGTTTGGAGAAAAAGTTGGGCAATACTGTATGGACTGACATTGCCATGAAAGTCAAGAAATGCTGCACATGCAACTGTACACTCAACGTCAGTCTGACTTTCACACGAGGGTGGCCTGACTGTGGCATGTGAGGCCAGCTGACTTTCACACATGGGTCATGTATAAGGAGGGCTTGTCTATATGGATTTACAAACCATTCAAATTACTCTAAAGGCATTTTTGTTTGTGTTGCAGATTTTCCCCTAGCTTCACATAACATCATGTTAGCAAAAAGGGGACTTGTGAATGTTATAGTGAGAGGGAATAGGCAGTTATTCCTTTTTTTTTGTTTAAAAGTATATTTCATCATACAAGATGGCAGCTGATTAATCAGAATTCTGCTTCTCAATGTATAAATAAGGAGTCTAAAAATGATTCTGATGACACCTACCCCTGCCATCTTGGATTTTGACTATTTACAGTCTGTGTGCACAATCCTATCAATTAGCAACGGCAGTCTTCTTAATGCCCATCTTTTCTATATTATATTTAACCCAGTTGTAAATGGTCTAGTATAATGAAATATAATTTTGTACTAGGTGGAGTCCAAAATACCATAACAATTTAATGAGGTTCTGCTGGTTCAATGCAGCGTCCATGTTCCTGATGCAATAGATCAACTTGCGGTTATCATAAAATGCTATTCTATGACTCTAATTAATCAGAAGGGTTTATTCTATTGATACCATGTGAGATTAGGTGGCCAAATGTGCGATATGGGGTTGTTATATCTATGTTTGTAGTGTCCACTGATATTTTCTCAGTGAAAACTTGCAATTTGTGAGTTCAAACCCCAATGTTCTCGCGCCTTTATCACGGCCAATTCTCAAATGATGCACATAACAGCCATCAATCAATAGGAAATCATGTATTCTTTCAAATGAGCCCATTACCTAAGATATCCTCCAATGGGAAGGTGCTATTACAATTCAAAGTCTGAACATACCTCTAAGATTTTGTGATGTAAAGACAGACCCAAAAGTGGCATGACCCCAAACATGGATAACGAGCCAAAACTGGTAGTGCATCCCAAGATATGCAATGTTAACATCTTGAATCTTGTTCTAGGGACCCTAAGGGAGAAAAAAATGCTATGGGGTGAGTTGTGGGGGGGGGGGGGGTGTGCACGAGGGGTGCCAGAAGCTCATGGCCTACTAGCTGTGGTTTCTAGCTATGTCCATGCCCAATGTGCATGAATCCTTCTATCTCAGAAGACGACTTTCGGAGATGGATCTCAGAGGACGCCACTAACGGATGTCGCGGTTAGGGAGAGTCTAGGAGGTCATCGATTCCCGTTACACTGATGTGGGCGCTGGGGAGAGCCGCAGGGAGGGACTCCCTTTCCCCAACCATTCTTCCCTAAGCCATCCATAGCGTCCTCATGGGTAGCGACCACTTACCCAGTGCCTCCACCCCACACCTCTGCCATCCCCTCCCTACTCTCGTTCCCAAATCCTTCCAGGGAAGGCTCTGGGGACAGCCAAATGACCTTGAACTTTGGATTATGCTGGGTCTGGGCAACCCCTGCTGGTAGGCTGGAACCAGCGAACAGGAACAGGAAATAGAACCAGAATGTATGATGGTAGTTTTAGGTAGATTTACCATCAGCCTTTCTGGTTCCATTTCCTGGTCCTGTTCGCTGGTTCCAAGCTACCAGCAGGGCTTGCCCAGACCCAGCAAAATCCCAACATTTGGCAGTTACCAGAGCCTTCCTTCAGAAAGATTTGGGAACGAGAGTATCCCCTCCCCTGTTACCACAGCCATGGCCTAACGCTGGGTCACTTGGAGTACCCCATCTTCTGTCCTGATCGACAGACCGGAGGAGGATCGCTCAACGATCGCAGCACATTCAGTAGTCCCCTCAGCCATCGATCCTAACGTCGGCGGAAATGGCTGAAACACAATGAGCGACCGATGATAGGAGCGGTCTGGCTGGTCAAGAGCAGATCATGGTGTGTTGGGTGAGGCACGAGGGGTGGGGCTGGGTGTGGGGGGCATCTGGGGAGTAAGAGACTGAGGGAGCTTGCTAGAATGGAAGGGATATAGAGTACTCTGTGAATGTGGGGTCCCTCACCCCGACCCCTCCATACCCTCTCATTTTGACCACCCCTCAATTTTCTCCCATGCAGTAGAACCCTGACTCCCTCCTCTTTCTGCTCTCCATTGCCACTACAGGGTGCACACTGCGCTTGGAGGGGCTAGCGTCCCAAAGCTTGTCATTTTCAAATTAAACCTTTTGTCGGCACCCAAGTCGATAGAAGGCCTTCTCGTATTAACAGAAAGCCATGGGGATTTGGTGATGACCCTTTTTGAGACTTTCTCCCTGAGCTCTGAGCAGCAAATCGATGCCACTGACGAGCATTGATTACGTCAGAGTAGGCGAGTAGGTCGGCGTGAGCATGGCCGGTTGGTTGGGGGAGGTGGGAGCATTCTAGAGTATGGTGTTTCACACAAGTAACACTCTGTCTAATATTATACACTTTATATCGAGTCTGGTATCGCCATGACCGTAGCCTCTTTCATCTGGTTTACATGAGTCAGAATAAATTCATGTCAAATTGAAATTGAATTGAATTGGATGACTTAATCCCAGGCCACGATTAAATGCCCGGGATTAGTAATAGAAAGTTGTATACTGACACTGATAACGACACAACCTTTTCAGATACTTGCTTAAAGATATGTCACAGAAAAAAAGAAATTCATAACGCCAAAAAAAGGTGCGTTTCAGCTTGCATAGTCTGAAAATCTAGGGTTTTAATTTTTTTAAACTTTGGCCTGAAAAGTAGCCCAATATTGTATTCAAAATTGGATAACAAGGTCTAGGGTCGGCCCTCTTTTGCTAGGTAAGGTAAAAAAGTGACTTGCAAACTTCAGCGACGACTCGCCGAAAAGAGCGTTGACTTGTGGACTTTTTCAAAATTGGATAAAAATGTCTAGGGTCGGCCCTGTAGGGTCAGGTAACCTGAAACACACCTTTTTTGTTGGCCTAAGACCTATTCACCTCTGCCTAGCTTCCTTATCCAGAATACTCTTTTATCAATTATTGTTTAGATTAACCAAGCAGGTGTCTATTGCCTATTGTGCAGGAGGGGCCCTTCGTATTGGTAGGGGTCTTGGTGTGGTCCTACATGGTCTTAATCATAATCTCCAGCTTATCCTAGGTCGATCGTTTTAGATCAACTTCTGTTCTTATTTAGTTGAGGAGTCATAGCTTTGTATACCTCTGTGTATAGACAATAGTTTACGAAGGGGAGATGCCCTAAATGCCATAATACCTGAATGGACTATAAAGTATTCCCATTGCCGATTGTCCTTGATTTAAACGGTTATCGTATAACTGGATGATAAGAATCACCGGATCTCATTATTTCGACGTTGACATGTACAACAATGTAACCAAGCATAAAGCAGAACCTGATTATGTATTACATGTATAGCTTCTTTTCCTATTAACAATCTCTACTGCTCACACAGAATAATCAATCAATGGATTAACCAAGGATACTCTAGAACGGAGCTCACCTTTTGCAGTTTGACGCCTTTTCAATCCATTTCTCAGCACTGACACATGTCCGACTGTTCCTGCACTGACGGAAACCTGCCACGTATAATACATTGGGTGCATGGGGTACACGGCATGGAATGGATATCACAGGTCAACTGCCGTTTGTGTAAATTAGATCATCCAATGGACCCTTGTGTTACTACACCCTCCCTCACTCAATCAGTAGGGCTGGTAATACAGGTTATAGCCAGCTAGGGATACTTGACTGATCCAGTGGTGAGATAATAGGTCGAGCTACATATAGCAGAGGTTAGAGTTGTAGATTGCACCCAATAATAGAATAGTGGGGGCAAACAACTACCACGTAGTTGGTACTTTAGAGGGTGTTTGAACCATATCGCAGACAGTTTCAGTCATATAAATACATTGTAAATCATAATAAGGTCTGGTATTATGTTCTTGAATTGATCAGTGCTCTCTTATGCATGAAAATATGTATTGTACAGTCTACTGCAATCCATATGCACCCTCTAAATTGTAGTTGAGGCTAAAGGTACTACCATGGCATGGCTAGTTATATACTCTATAACAGACTGATTCATGGTTCATATCACTAAATTCTACAGTCCAGTGGTTTGTTTGCCCACCGCAGCTCCCATATAAATAGAAACAATCAGTATACTTAGTATGTAACTCGACCTATAGGGAACCTGGGTGTGTATGGGCCGACTCTTGAGCGGAGCGACCATCAATAGGCAATCAACTGACTTGATCGTGTGCTGATTGCTTCCCAGTGTGTGGGTATCACAAAGCTGCATAAGTATAAATAACCTCAATAGTGACTGCCGTCCACATAAATATTATATGTTTATATATAGATATTACTGAAGGCCATCACTACCCAGCACCATGCTTATAAAGCGTGTATACATTTCACGGTGGTTCACATTGATATTGATTTTCAGCGACAATATGAATTGACGTTGGAATGTGGGCGCCAGAGAGTGTCTCGTTCTGAGCGAATTGGGCGACAATAACCTATCAACGGGTCTTTCCCCTCTTTGGCACTTTGTCCTCAGTGGCAAATTCGCACCAATCTTACAGGTACGGCGATTTTTAGCTGTATTAATGTAACATAATCATTTGTTAGAATCTCCCTCAGTCCATTATAACATTGATTTTCCATAGAACAAGTTCAGAGGTAGGATGCTGTGCTTTATTGTTTGACGTCATTATACAAAACCAATGCAAAGTTTTGGGAAGCTCTGACAGGTAAATTAAACTACTGATCAAAATTATCTGGACCTTATATACTTCCAGGACAAACCCAGGTTGTTGCTGAGAAAACTTTGTTTAGCTTTTGTTCCGATTGCTTCCTTCTGCACGGAGGGTGGCTCTTTGGGATTGCCCTACGGTGTATTCCGCATTAGCGAGATACAGTGGCTCCACCTTTTGGACCACTGGTAACAATCATAACCCTTTGCTCTGCAAGGACCAGCTCAGCCAAATCTCGTGGCCGAGATTAGGGTACAAACAGGGCTCAGGTATTGTGAATAGGTTGTACCTGGACACTCCTTATGTCACCTGTGTCCAGTATAGTGTAGTGGTTAGCACTGTGGACTCATAATACTGGGAGCCCAAGTTCAAATCCCTACCAGGCCAAATAACACTATGTCCTTTAAATACATATTTCTAAATTTTCTTTAGTATTGTGAATAATGTATTCTGTTTCCAAAATTGCTATACTTATGAATTTGGTTACCAGGCATTGCCTGGAAGAGATTTGAACTCAGGTACTCTGCATCATGAGTCCACAGTGCTAACCACTACACTATACTGGACACAGGTGACATTAGGAGTGTCCAGGTACAACCTACTCACAATACCTGCGCCCTGTTTGTACCCTAATCTCGGCCACGAGATTTGGCTAAGCTGGTTTCTGTGAGTACTGGGAATAGACCTAGGACCAGTGGAAATGGCGCTGCCCACTGATCATCTCGCTAATGCCCTATACTCATTGGTGCAACTGAGTTAGGACAGTCCGGTGGCGGGGATCAAACTAGATAGCGATCTATCTCTGCTACACCCACAGGCGTCCACTGAGTCCTGATGGAGATGGTCCGCAGAGGGTTGGTAGTATTAGTTAAAATCTGTCACCACTGACAACACTCTGTCCTGGAGTATTAGGTCCCAATCAGACAGGTCAGGTATTGAGCCCTGTGAGTAGGCCCAAAGCACATGTGCCTTATCACTGTTCACCGTTAGTTTGTTGGTACTCAGCAATGACCCAGCCCAGAGAATAGGGAGTGGCTATTTACAATACCTAGATTATTTGCCTGGTATAGGGAGATTCGAGATGTAGATTGCACCCTATAGTAGATCTGTACGGGCAAACAAAATCCACGTGGTTGATACGTTATAGGGTATATGAGCCTTATCTCACCCAGTTGCAATTCATGCCCACATAATTATCATAATAACTATAGACACATTTTTCTGAATGAGATGGATACTGCCTTATACATGTCCTATGTATCATTGCAATAGTGAAAACTACAGACTGTTACGACCTAGGTATACTTTGATATTATACAGTGAGGAGTAATCCTACCATCATAGTACAGCTACCTAACCACGTGGCTGCATTGTTTGCCCGCAAAAGCTTGCCCTGTGAAGTAGGAGCAGTGGAAACTCCCCAGGGGAAAGTTAATTGTTATGGTGTTCGGGGGAAGAGCTACCCCAGACTGGCCCAGAGCTAGCGGGTATATAGCTATCCAGAATGGCCAAGTTTGATCAGAATGGTCAAACATGTTAGTATAGGTTGGATTAACTATTATACCAAAAGACAAGTATATATAACATAGACGTCTAAGTACTATAGTAAACGATGTTGCACATGTAACGTTTATACATTGACAGACGTTGAAGCCTTTCACCTCTGTGCACGAAAAGAATATGCTATTATTTATAAGTGAAGTTATACACTTGGAGGGTCTGCTTGACTTCAGACTGCTTGTGACTGTGAGCCACATCTTTGAGTCGCCAAGTTGGGATTAAACCAACTGTCCTTGTTCCCCCCGGAATTCATTGACTTTGGAATTCTGTTTGCATTTGAGTCCAGACGCTGCCAATGTCGGTGTGGGCAGGGAGGTTAGTAGGGGTGGAGGGCCCAGGAGAGCAGGGGGTTGTAGGAGGAGCACAAGACAGCAATCAGCCCGGCCACACACGGCCCCACACGAATCAATCACAGGTCTGATCGAGCGGCCTCCTTCCATTATCCACCGAGTTTACCGAATTAAGCCGCAAGGTGGCTTCAAAATATTGTCCAATCGGAGCGCGCCGATTGCGTTTTGCCCGGCGCTGTGCCCGGCGGGCAGGTGGCGGAGGGAGAGCATATTAATTGTAATCAGTTAACCTAACAAGCTTAATCAATTAGATAATCTGATAATGGCGACAACAAAACCGGTCAATAGACTAATTCAAATGTAATCTAGCCCGACAATGGCGGGGGCGATGAGCTGGCCGAGGTGTGACGCTAATATTGGAATAATACGCACCTCCCACCTTTGTGGGACCAGCCCTAACCCAATCCACTCCTCACCTAATGAAATTACGCCGGCCTATAACAAGAATAACGCCGACAAATAATTAATCCTTTTGGATTAGGAGCAGCTCGTGGGAGACGTTCATCAGGGGCCTGATTAAGAGGGTCCGGTGAGGGGCTCGGGGCCAGGGGTGAGCACCAGGAGGACGGCAAGGAGGTGGGTGGGAGGGGCCACCTACAGGTAATCACAGGCAATGGCGGCTGATTGGAAAACAAGAGCAGCTCGGGGAGGGAGCTGCTCGGCGGGCCGGGCCGGGCGGTAATTAGGTCAGGTCTGAGCTGCTCGGGGCCTGAATTAGGCCCGGTCGCCGCAATTACTGCGGATTGTTGAGGTGCAGGCCGGATTGCCTGGTGCGGGAGGAGCGTGATCTACATGTGCAATGTGCTGGTGGTGAGGGACGGGTGCACGGGGTGTAGGTTAAGGCGACCCGGACTGGAGGGAGAGACTCACACATAGAAACGTCTATAGAGAGGCACGAACAGAGTGCCCGACGGACCGCAGATAGACGGGATAAGATAAACAGAGAGGAAAGGACAGACAGTCAGACAGACAAGGATGACAGACATTGATGAGGATCGAGCAACTAGATCTGTCGCCTTCACCACGCACCAGTTTCCATATACTACACAGAGAGAAGAAACCGGGTCAAAAGGGAGTCCAGACTTGCCTCCAGAATGAATCCCTTTTCTGACTCTGTTTCTGACTCTCTTGATGAACCTGACTCCCTTAAAAGGGAGTTATGTGACTCATGTTATGTAGCCCAGGTTTTGCCTCTAAAATGACTCCCTTTTATGACTCCCCGCTACAGACAGAGTCCAGGTCTATGCTGCAACTCCCTTTAGAAAGGGAGTCTAGCCCGGGGAGTCTAGGCACAGGATGGCTCCTTTGGAATAGAGAGTCATAATTTATAGGTAATTCCTACCCCCTAACCCTCTATATAACCATTTCAATAGCTGTCTCCCTAGCTGATGTTTCTACATTATGTTGGTGCAATGCCTCACAAGGAGGAGGGATCTCAGAAAGATCCCTCAGAGCACATTAGTTAATATACAAAGGAACATATGAGCTTTTGGGATTTAACTTTCTCATGTTGCTACAAATTGGGTGTCTATACCTTATACATCATGCTTATGCTACAGTTTTAATTAACTGTAATTATTTCATAAAATGTAATTCTGACATTACATGTTGATGCTACAATGATATACACGTATCAGCATAATTATCAATGTCACAAATAACATGGATCTAGAGATCTGAGCATGCAGAATATTACCATTTTAGGTATAGTGCTACCACCTAGCAGGCTTAACTGTAACCAACTGTTTGACTCCCTTGGGGGAAAAGGGAGTAGGGACCCTTGACTCTGATTAGAAACAGAGTCAGATGGCTTCTTAACATATATGCTAGATGGCATTACAGTCATTGTACAGTAGTGTCACCTAGTGGGTTTCCTATTTCCATTTTGTATGCTCACCTCTGTGACTCCCTTAGGGAGTCCAGGTAACCATTGACTCAGCTCAGCTGACATGGACTGGGTTTGATCTAATTGAAAAGGAGTCAAGGCTGTTATAAGGGGGAGTCAGACAGTGTGAAAAGTGAGCCAAAGGGACCCTGGCTCTCTTTTTATAGCCTGGACTCCCCTTGTGACTCGGTTTCTTCTCTCTGTGTACTATACCCGGCCGTCGGACAGCAGAAGCGTACCGACGTGTAGCATTGTACATGTACTGTACATCCTGGTGACTTGCCACCTGAACCTGTAAGATTCTGGCCCAATCACCTTTGAATCTATGTACAGTTTACACATGTTTAATTAATAAGTAACTATTGTACCAACATACTTCATTTGGTCCTCGACCTTTCTCCGTTATAGACCGAAACCATTCCTGTAGGAATAATGCGGACTTTACCGGTTTCGAAAGCAGTATACAATGTCTACATGTGTAAATAAATCCACCTACACATTATGTTTATGATCACACATTTAGATTTCTGAGTCACTAAATGTTTAAACGTGGGCCTTGTCTTAGTTTGAACAAGGAAACAAGGAAAATGGGCCACTACTCAATGCAAGAGGGTCAGAGACCACCAGCTGTTCAGTAACCCCCGAGATAACCCATATTTTCAAGACTATAGCATTGCTGAATTAGCGGGCCGGGCACTTCAAAGTTGCAGAGCTCTCTTCTTCACCTCAAGTCAAAGAGCCCTTCAACGGTCTAGTGGCACCTTCAAACAATGGCGCCCCCCCCTGGCCCCTCCCATGGCCCCACCCCTCACACGCGCCCATACACTCTTCATCCACTCACCCCCCCTGTCTCCACCCCAACTGATGCACTCACGCCCCAACCCACACACAACCCTCGTCACTACCTCCCTAGCCCTCTCACCAGTCAGCGTATAGCATCCCCTTTAGAGCCTCAGTCCCACGTCACCTTTGCATATCTACACACTATAGGCCATTTTTGTTAACTTTATTTGGATAGAGGGTATCATAATTAAACATCGCACACACTCAGAAAAGTCAGCGTCATTGTCGCTAAAACTACTCTCACCTGAAAGTCGGACAGTGACTTTCAGGTGAGGGTGGTTTTAGCGACAATGACGCTGACTTTTCTGAGTGTGCAATAAAGGGATGGTCAGCATACAGATGGTCATAATGGAGGGCCAGTATGTAGTCATACCAGGTACATGCACTGAAAACCCAATGGGGGTCTAAAGTGGTCACTACTGACCACTTTTTGGTGGTCATGGTGATGGTGTCCTGAGGGAGTACCCCATGGTCACTAGCGTGGTCATATGTGACCACCCTGGGTGGTCACCTATGAACACTTTTGTGACCTCGACATTTTTTGAGGAGTAGTTTATTTTTCTGCATAATGAGGTATACTTTTCAGCTATTTTCATAATTCCCCCCCCTCTTCCCACCACCAATCCACATCTGAGAGCGCATTATAGCCCTGGTCAAAGGCCCAATAAGGCATATGTGTGTATAGCTGTATACCAGCCACTCCTCAGACTTGTAGCTATGGTTTCAGGGACACATGAGGTGTCTATGCTTACACATACATGTTTCTGGTAATTCTGGCATGCTTTTTTTTAAATCCTTGGCATCAACTCATGTTCCAAATAATCTTTATATCCCCCATTTTATGGAAACCTATGATCCAGATTAGTATAAGTATTAATTAAAAGATCACCTGGGGTAGATGCTGCATATAAAACTGTTGTATAGTAGGGCCACCTAGTGGCAAAATCATGTTCTTACAATGACCACCTTGGGTCATCACAATGATCACTCCAGGTGGTCAAGTGGGCATGACCACCCAAAGTGGGCAGCATTGACCACCTATATCCAGGCCTGGGTTTTCAGTGTGTAGAATACGGAGTGTTTGCAGTAAAGGGTTGGTCGTGATATATATAGAGGTGGCCATATTACTGTTTTATAGGTTTTGTCCCACCCTAAACAGGGTATAGAAAAAATTATTTAATGGATGGATGGTCGCGGAGTGGAGGTCATAAAAGATGGTTGGTCGCTATAGAGGGGTATGTTGGCATTAGAGGGGTGGCCGTAATAGAGGGGTGGTCGCAATCTTATCTAACCTAATATAGAGGGGATGGACCCCCAACAACACCCTCTGCTGTTTGTAACGACTCCTGTCTATCTTTTTTACTTGATTCTAAATAATTAAGGTGCCTCCTTAAAGATAGTATCACACCTCGCATCTATCAAATTTCTTTTTCGGAATGTCTTGAAGCTCTGTGATATGTCCAAATATATGAAAATCAACCAAATTCATTCAAACTGAGTAACTGTCTACCGGACTTAAATGTCCCTGACCATACTACATCACATTTTACGGGGGGGGGGGGGGGGGCAGCCCAAATAACAATCATGCATGTACCCATAATTGGGTGTGCTGTAATCAGGTATGTCAAATAACAGGAAAACATCTAATGGGAGAATATGTGCCAGCAACAAAATAGTTTTGTCTGACTCTGTGGGGTGAGATACAATCTTTAACCATCGATATATATATATATATATATATATATATATATATATATATATATATATATATATATATATATATATACTCATTGCCTAAAGTGTGTATATTTGGCTAATGCAAATGCTATCGGGATGGTCGCAATACAGAGAGGTGCACTGTGGCATTAGAGGGCTGGTGGTGACATGTTTAGTGCACGAAATCGTTCTGCAACAGAACGTTGTTCGTCGTTCACAAGGTAGACTGTACAATAGTTCCTTGGGTCATCCAACGATGCACATTGATCCGGCAAGGTAATAAAAAAAGGCAAATATATGAAAAAAGACATGATGTCATATAATACACAGTTATATTAAATAAATGCAGTACTATATGTGGCACATGCAAAATGCGGCTGTGACATGATAATTATCATCGTTCTTGCCGGGGTATTTAGGATCAGGCAAGGGTAGCTTCTCAATTGCATGTTTGAAGCGACGCTTAGTGGGGAGTTTTTGGACAGTTTCATGCAAAGTATCCCAATAGGGAGCGATAGAATGTGTATGAGTGGGAGAACATTTAGAAATTCACTTCATCCATCCATCCATCCGTCAGTCCGGGTAGATGGATGGATAAACAGCTTTATATAGTGGCCAATGGGTGAATCCATGTGTAGTGGAATGAATTCCCCTTCAACACCTTATCCAGTTCTTCACGTCAGTTTCTTCACCATGCCTCATCTATTTCACATCGCTCATGTATTCCGGCCATGTATATTTCCCAAGCGGTCAGTGACCATCATGGCTGAAAGGGGGATAGGGTTGTGACGTGAACAGAGGAAGATAGCCACCCCCCCCTCCCACCCTCCCCCCACACACGCCATACCACCCTCTCAGTCTGTCCGTATAGATCCAGCCGTGTCTGTGTATTGGGACACCGATTGGAGGGTCTCCCCTTTCTGACCGCTTCTCCAGAACTGCTTCTCCTCCAGGGGGTCCAACTGCAGCGGCCACGTGGAGTGGTGGTAATCAGGACGACGCCCGGCGGGCAGACGCTGAGACGCGCGACGTCGGCGTCCCTCTAATCAGCGCACGGGCGACGTTAAACGACGGTAAACACTGTGTGAAACCCTAGCTAGCCCTCAGCACCCGGGGCGGCCCGTCTCAGGGCGGGAGATGGACAGG
Source organism: Harmothoe impar (assembly GCA_947462335.1). NCBI lineage: Eukaryota > Metazoa > Annelida > Polychaeta > Phyllodocida > Polynoidae > Harmothoe > Harmothoe impar. The sequence continues at coordinate 29,646,438 of OX381709.1, read as the reverse complement.
AGGCAAACACATCAGCGAGGACAGCCACCGCCGATCTAACATCTACCTTCCACCTGTGTGAGAAGGGCGCTAATTATGCTATTTATGCTAATTACACGCCGCCTTAAGACAATATCATCTGAGGGTTCGGCGGCGTCCCGCCTGGCGGCGCTACAGGCGGAATGTAAACGAGGCTTCGTCTCATGTGACACGAGGTTCTAACTCTTGGTTTCAGCAGAGCCCTTTGGTCCCTTTGGTAACTGGATAGAAACGACTTAAACGGAAAGGGTAAACAGGTCCAGTCTCGCACAGTGTATGCATAGCGCAGGTTTCTTCTTTGCCTGTCGAGGTTGCTAATTGGAAGGCGCCGTTTGGCGCAAAAACAGATTGATGAAATGATGCATCACTTGCAAGTGATCTGACATGAAAGGCATATGCAAATGAACCAACCTAATTATCACCGAGTGATGTGTATGTTTGTCAATAATACCAATATGATGAAGTTAATAATTTGGGAAGGCTGTTCAATTCATATAGCCTGTAATGTAATGTCCTTTATTGTTTGTGTAGAGTCGGCCTCACCCGCGGCCTCATCCCCCCTCATCATAGGCAACTCCTCCGAAGACGTTCTTTTGCGAGAAATCGTTGTAAAACCGTAATACCCGGAATAATACCCAGAAAACATTGCCTTGCTGGTAAGGGTTAGACAGAGTTGTAATTTACCATGACACGTGGCGGAAGTGACGTCGTATTGAGACTGCGTCGTCATGCCCCGCGTCTGGCCCCAGGGCCGCCGACAGGTGTCGCCATCCGCGGGCGGAGGATCAGCGGAGGGTAATATCCGGACAGGGGAGATTAGAACTCCGGATTACATGAGGAAATCAGCGTGTTTTGGTGAAAGCCGTGTCAATTGGACGGAGACCAAGGGGAGATGAGGCAATAATAGACCAGGCAGGTAATCCTTAAATCGGGGGTCACTGCTTACGGTGCCTAGCGGCGAACAAATTAAGGAAATAACTTTGCGCGGGAAGATTCAGACGACACTGGACAACGCATGCAACTTAATTGTGCTCCTTTAGGCTACTGAGAAACACATGTCGATTATGTGCGGTATGTTAGAGGAATCAGTTTGTTTGCGAATGCAATACAAATGCATGTGAACAAATACGTCCCTGTTGTATTGGTTACAAGTTGTTGTACTAATTGTCTCGTGAGGTTTTGGTGTCTTGAATTGTAGTTAGCATTACATACTGGTATTTAGTATTATTGATATATTGCTGTTGCATTGATCGTCTGCTGTTGTTGGCATCTGTCGAAAGACGATACTGGTTATTGGATTTTTGACAAATAAAAATAGTCAAACTAAAACTAAACTATGTACAATGCAGTATATAGGCTTTATTCAATATCGATAACGTAAACATTTGCACGGTGATTCGTGGGCCGGGTTTTGTGACTGACCCCTGGAATAATTCCAACAACCAGATTATAAAAATGTAAATGGTTTGTAAAAGGATTATGAATTATTCAAACAAATGTCTACGCCATTTTATGAACAGATAAACCTGTTTATCAAAGAAATAGTGAACATATCAACATTCCTTGCTTGCCATTAAACGGCGTCATAGATATATATGACAAGATAATTCATAAGCATTTGTCACGAAAAGAGACGCAAACACTGGACCAAGGGTTAAAGAAAAGGGAATCCCAGTTGGTCATTTCCATCCAAGCGTGTCCTAATCCGCAATTGGCCCTGCAGGTCCTATCGCAGTTTGACCCTGTGACCTCGGGCGCCGGAAGCTGATTATGCCGGTAGCGCGTTTGCTGTCTCGTCCTGAGAGATGGATGGTCGGGGTCGTCCGATTGTCCGCAGCGCTTTGTGTCCCTGTCCGGGACAGACTGTCCTGTCCCGGCACGCTGCTGACACGGTGTCGCCACCTCGCGGCAGCACAGTAATCGACACTGCCGACCGTAGCACTACCGGCCCGACAGCAGTGCAAATACATCATTATACGCGCTGCGCACCTCCGCCATAGAAAATAGATCTAATCACAACCGGGGGTCAGCGGTGCCGGAACCGGAAGGCCGATGGCGCCCCTCGTGACCGTGGACGGCCAGGGGTCGCGGGGGGTGTTTAGGGGGTGGGTGTCGGGCCAAATATTAGCCGACGACGCATGATTAAGTTTTGAATGGATTCCTAAGCCAATCGCGGCGAATGTGACGAACCCAATCGGAAAATTTATTTGAGATTGGTTACACCCTCGGCCCAAGCTGGTGAATAGGGGCGAGGTATTGGGTGGCGGCCAGGGAAGCCCTGAGAGCTACTCAGACCTCTGCAGTAGGCGGCCATGCCCCAAACTGCCTCTGTCTAGTAAACACCCTAAACCGTCATGTCAGATCCCCCTCCCAATTGGGGCTTGCCCTTTGTGCACTGTTTACTCCTATCCCAGCCACTCATTTCGTCACCTCATCATTCTAGCCATCTCCATAGTCTGCGTCAATGCTGAAGAAGGTCATGATATTGTGGGATGTGTTCGGATTAATTGTGTAGGGTTGATATTGATAGCTACATAAGCTCGTGGGAGCCATTTGAGACGGACATGATTCAAGTATGACGTCATCACTTTTCGGACATTTTTTAAGACCCCCTTTCGTGCAATAGAAGTATAGAAACATCATCACTTCACTGTAAAAACTTGTTGTTCTTGAACAGCAAAATGTGCTGTAACTATACAGTACCTTTGCTGTACGTGTACATTTCTGTTGCTGTAGATGCAGGTTGTGGTGGTGACTTGTACATCTACAGCACTTTTCCCTGTAATATGTACACGGGGGGGGGGGGGGGGGGGCGTGGGATCAATCCTAGCCACCTCTCAATAGGGATCTTTAGCAACAAGGCTGTAGCTCATTTAAATGATTTAATACAGACATGGCAGAGGTAGCCTAGATCCCAATTTGACCATTTGTAACACCGGCTCAATGGCGCTGTGGATCAGAGCCTGTCTCCAACACCACAGGTCATCAGTTCAATCCTTGGTCAAGCCACTTCTCTTGTTTTACCTACATCCACCTAAAATTTGTTTTCCCCTCACATGGATGATTAAAAATATCACCACCACTGGGAGGCGAACCCCAGACCTTTACAAATTATAATCAATCAGTTGAGAAGTAGAGTAGAGTATATTCCAATATGAATGTTTGTAACACCGGCTCTGATGGGCAATGGATCAGGGCCCGTCTCCAACACCACAGGTCGTGAGTTCAATCCTTGGTTCAATCCTTGGTCAGCAGATACATGTGTTGTGTGTCTTAGTGGTTGGGTTTGGTTGGATACTGTGTACCTGCGGTAGGCCTATAGTAGGCTTCTGTACCCCAGGTACACATCCTTCTGTACCCTATGTATTTGATTATCTTAAAGTGAATTAGTGAGTAAATGATTCACAATATAAGTATATAATATACACTGGCTTCTACAGAAATTCCTTAGCATTTAAAAAGGGAGTGGGGATTCTTAATCCATGCCCACCTTGCCCCTGTTCCTCCACCCCTAAAGGTGGCTGCAGATGGGTCAAAAGCGACCTGGCGACATGGGCCGTTTTGGAGGCGACTTTCGACCTAATGCAATATTAAAAGTGACCTGGCGACTTTAAGACAAAATTGACAGTACTTTAGGGGGTCCAAAAAAGCGACTTTGTGACCTGGACCCCTTAATTTCGGCGACTTTCCGACCTCTGGGGGGGGACCCCTCTGCACCCCCCTAAAGGACACGACTATTCCAAGCTATAATGGTTTAGCAGACGGCTACAGGAGATGCGGGTGTGAGCAGCTCGGGGTCAGTGTCCTTGGGTGAGCAGCTCTTCCTGAACCACAGCTGACTTATTGATCTCAACATGGCCGCCCGACAATAATCCCCGCCGCCTACATTACACTGCATGCTCTCTTCCCGTTCTGTGACAATGCAGGCCCCCTTCTCGCTGGGATGGAGCCTTGTTTCCCGACATTTTCCAGGTTGCTGGTCAATTGATGACCTGGCTCGGTATGGCCTCTCCTTAGGCCGGACCACACACACAGACCGCAATAGCCGCGAGACGCGACGGCTCCCGGAAGTAGCCATCCGTAAGTATCGCGATGACCCGGCGGTGTCCGGCATGCGGAGGCGGACCACTGCGCACGCGCCGCTGACCAGCAATCACTGACACTTGATTTGGGATTCGCACCCGGGGTCGGAGTGGACTGAAGCGTGACGCGGGCACCGGCCGTCCGGTCATGATCCGCGCATGCGTCAGATTGGGACGCTGACACCTGCATGAAGATGCCCAGCCGCGCGTGCGCAAAAGGGCAAACGGGGCACAGTAGCAGCCAGACTGAAATACTAGCACGTCTTCTTCCGTTGTTGTTTTGAACAGCTTTTATAGCTGCTTTGACCACAGTGCATGTATACCAAGTGAAGTCTAGGCTGTGTCTCACGACCTTGGGCCAATGTTTTTGTCTCTGACCGGGTGCCAGCTCTGACCGGGTGCCAGCTCTGACCGGGTGCCAGCTCTGACCGGCCTGAATAAAATCGGGTTATTTAGGGCAGATGGAGATAGAGTTTGGCTGAAAAGGTTAATGGATGTTATAACTCTCTAAACTACTAGTAGTCATTAGTTGCCCATTTTTATCATCATCTGCCCTAAATAACCCGTTTTTATTCAGGCCGGTCAGAGCTGGCACCCGGTCAGAGCTGGCACCCGGTCAGAGCTGGCACCCAGTCAGAGACAAAAACATTGGCCCAAGGTCGTGAGACACAGCCTCTAGATGTTTAGCCACAATAGATTAGACATCCTCTAACTCGTTTATTTTATGACAGGTACCAGTAGTGTTTATTTATTAATTACAGGGGGGGTGGTGAGATTTCACGCGGAGGTGCGAAAATTTGTTACACCCCGCCTTGAGAGCGCATGAAATGTTTCGCACCCCCCTCGCCGAAGGAGGTGAACATTTTTTGCCCACCCCCTTTTGAACTATATTAATGCGCAGGCTTTTTTGCTAAAAAGGGGCTACATTTTTTACGCCCCCCTCCCTCAAGAGGGGTTAGAATTTTTTACGCCCCCCCTCAGGAGGGGTCCGAAATTTTTGCCCCCCCCCCAACCCACCACCCCCTGTAACTAATAAATGAACATTCCCTTAGACGAGTCTAATTTCAGGGGGTCATCCCGCCAGAAGGCCAAAAGGCGGGTGTTTTGGTGGATTTTTGTCCCGGTAAAAAGGGTCCAAATGCAGGGTGATATATGCACATGGTCTCCATAAATGTGAGAGTGCCCCCCTCCCCCCGGCCAGATGGACAACCATTAACTTGTTTATTTTATGACAGTCAACAAGAATACCCCCAAAGTCTTCTTATACGACAACTGTTTGACAACTTTAGATGCTTTGATTTTATCAGTGCACTCCCTAAAGACTTATAGTTATATGGGTATATTTGTGTCATTGTAGGGAAATGTTGAGACGCCATGCATGGTACATCGTATAATAGGATATGTAGCACTGCAGTGGACTGTATCAGCTAGGTTTAGATAGAGATCTATTGCATACAATTCCCAGCTAACAAAAAAACGTTATTCTACGTCAAAATAACGTTATACAATTTCATATAACGTGTCTGGGGGCATGGCCTCTTGGAATGTTTTGAAAATCTAGAAGCCAAATTATGCGTTCTGATCATCCCTATTGTTCTATCATTATTTTAACTGTGTGTGGGAAACAGGTGAATTTCCTGCAAAATGGGTAGAGGGCATCATCAGTCCTTTACACAAGAAAGGTGATAGGGCCAATCCTGATAACTACAGGAAAATTACTATAATGAATAGCACATGTAAACTTTTTGAAATCATCATAAATAATAGACTTAAGTTCAACAACGATATGCTAAATCAGAACGACCCTTTACAGAACGGTTTTGTTGAGAACAGCAGAACATCCGATAATGTTTTTATATTATATACTGCTGTAAAGATGGTGCAAGCTGAACGTAAAACCCTCTACTGTTGCTTTATTGATTTTACAAAGGCATTTGACTATAAAAATAGGAGAGCACTATTCTATAAACTGATGTGTAACAATGTTAAAGGGAAATCTTTACAAATCCTTATTGATCTATATAAGAAATCCCATTCAAAAGTACGTATAAACTCAGTCTTAAGTGAGGATATAGATAGTACATATGGCGTATTGCAGGGAGGAGTGTTAAGCCCAAAACTATTCAACACCTATCTAGCAGATATTAATCAATACCTAGACTCTGGCAGTGGGGTGAATATATATGGAATGGATGTTGCATATCTTCTGTATGCAGATGACTTGGTTTTACTTGCTACCTCACCAGAAGACCTTCAGAAACAACTTGACAGGCTATTTCAATACTGTAAAAGTTGGCATTTAATAGTTAACATGATCAAGTCAAATATTGTGGTGTTTAATGACAAAAAACAAGACAACAGAGTGGACTTTACATATGGTGATGAAGTCTTGGAAAGGGTAGACTCGTATAAATACCTAGGTTTCATACTAAATGCTAGTCACAAAGATATATTTCATGAAACCTATAACCAACTTTGTGATAAAGGAAGGAAAGCAATTTACCAGTCATATTCATGTTGCTACCAACATATTGGGAAACCAAAGCCTAGACTAGCTCTTAAGCTGTTTGACACGCAAATAAGACCCTGTCTTGACTATGGATGTGAAATATGGGGCATGAACAAAGGCAGAAAGGTTAATAAATTTGAGTTGATACATCTAAGATACTTAAAATCAATGCTTGGTGTAAGAAAGCAGACTACTTCAGCTGCTGTCTATGCAGATACTGGGAGAGTGCCTCTAAAAGCTCAATGGGAGACACGGGCGATTAAATATTGGGATAGGGTGCTCAACCTGAAAGATTCACATATTCTACATAAATGTTATCTGAAACTATACAACCTTGAAACAGATGGCCAGGATAACTGGTGTAAAAGTATTAAAGATTTACTACACTCACTAGGTGCGAAATATAGCCAACTCTGGGCCAATCAGTCAACTTCCAAAGAACAGAAAATTGTATCTAGTGCAATAGAACCTATTCACACTAAATATAGGGAACACATTATGACTGAGATTACACTGGCTGGGGAGGGTAAGAAGCTAAGAACATACAATAAATTTAAAACAGAGTTTCGGCTCGAACACTATCTGTTTAATATAACTAATCAAAACTACAGGACTGCATTAACACAGTTTAGACTAAGTTCTCATAACCTTGGCATAGAGACTGGGAGGCACTGTAGACCCCCAAAACCTGAGTGTGACAGAATCTGCCTATATTGCTCCACTGGTGCTGTAGATGATGAAATACATTTTCTAACAATGTGCGAAATGCACGATACACTTCGAACAACTTTTGAAAAATATCTAGATGGAAAAATTGTTAATTACCAGGACAAGACAGCATTAGACAAATTCACTGTAGTTATGAAGGAAACTGACCATGGTATTATGAATGCTCTTGCCAAATTTGTATACTCTGCCTTCAAACAAAGGCAGCAGCAGCTTTAACCTATGGCAGCAAATATAACATATACAGTTTTATCACTATTTTGAGACACATGTGCTGTACATAGCCTGTATTTAAATGTATGTATTAGAGATGTGAGCGACCCGCCTTGGTTGTGTATGCCATGTGTGTAGATCTATATCTTAGTTGACTCTGTAAGTATGGCTGCCTGTATGTGTGTGTGTATGTGTGAATTTGTCTCTGTGTGCTAAACATCATTATCTGTAGATCACATATACTCTTTAGTTTTGTAGAACATAGTTTTGTAGTGTATTGTAGTGAACTTATTGCATGACACATAGGTCAGTAATGACCTCCCCTTTGTTGTCAATAAAAGCTATTATTATTATTTATACAGAACAGCACACGTCATGAGGAACCTTGTTTTACTGCTTTCTTAAAAAGGATGTCACATTACAATTGACTGTGGGTACGGATGCTTAAGTGATAGGGCGTTCAGTTCATTTTTTATTGAGTGCAGAAAAGTTGCGTTTTTTGTGCAGGATAGATAGACAGGATCTTAACTAAGAGAATTCTGAAAGAATTATAAATCTACCACCACTGGAACTTGGTTAAATTGGGTTTTCTCTGCAAAAAGTAAGGTGTTTGGGAGGACAAGTGAGCCCAGTCTTACTCTCGTTCCCAAATCCCACCGAAGGAAGGCTCTGGTAACTGCCAAATGTTGGGATTTTGCTGGGTCTGGGCAACCCCTGCTGGTAGCTTGGAACCAGCGAACAGGAACAGGAAATGGAACCAGAAAGGCTGATGGTAAAACTACCTAAAACTACCATCATACATTCTGGTTCCATTTCCTGTTCCTGTTCGCTGGTTCCAGCCTACCAGCAGGGGTCGCCCAGACCCAGCAAAATCCAAAGTTCAAGGTCATTTGGTGTTACCAGAGTGGGAACGAGAGTAGCCCAGTCTAAGCATGCAGTGGATTGGTCCTGAAATAGCACTCCCCTGCTACAGTGTAAGTGGTGGGGATCCAGGTGCAGTGGAGGGTGACTTACATGGGGTGGATGGCTAAATTCAACACGACGACATTGCCATTTCTTAATATCGACATGCGACATGGAGCTTAGTGACATGCGACAGGAGGTTTGAAAAGATAGTGACAGGGGACATGAGCAATTCTTAAAATCGACATGGGACATGGGGATTATTAAGCAACATAGACATGCGACATGGCCATTTCTTAAAATTGAGTGTGTGAGTGGCCTCACAGATGACTCAGGGTTAGATGGATATGTAACTTATGTACTTAGATATAGTACTCCCTTATAATCTTTCATTGGTCAATTCTGGCATCAGAAATGAATTCCTTGTTAAAAAGTACCCTCAAGTCATGTGTCATACATGTATGTTATTCCCATTCAGGCCAGCAGGTGGGTGTGGGTGAGCAGGTGGGTGTGGGTGTACAGGTGGGTGTGGACGACAGTTGCAGGCTGCGGGCATGTACCGCCTTCTGTCCCTACCAAAAAGTGAGTCAATCGGACGATAAATGGGTGGTACAATTTTGCTCTGCACACATTGACGGTTGAGATCTCGCGCAGTACAAAAATTACTTATGCTTTATGGACCCTATTGGATAATCACAGATGGTCCAAGATGGACCTGGCGAGTGTGGGTTGTACTAGAGACTTAAAAAAAAAAAATCTTGTTCACCAAATCTGTTCACCAAAACCCACAATTATGACTTTTATATTTTTCATGTGGGGGGGGGGGGGGGTTGTCAAGTGCAAAGTCTCCTGCAGGTCAGAGGTTGGGGGGGGGGGGGCATGTTGAAGTGGAGGCATGTGGAAGTGTGTTACCAACGGTGTTACCACAGGACATGCCCAATTTTTGGCCCGGCTTGGCGGTAGATCTTTGAAGTTAGATGGTATTTGAAGTAAGATAGGAGACCAATACTCCACATGGGTGTATTGGCGTATATTCGCACAGACTGGTTATACTATATACCACCAGGTGGGGGTGCATACTCACCGTCAGCCTGTTACTACCCTCCTTGTGTCATTGTCTGTTTGGATACCGCCATGTAGGCACGCTTGAACATTGATAAAAAAATTTATGATTTCTATCTTCGACGAAAAATAATGATACCTTGGAGCCTATGGGTCGCAGTTGAATATTTCAAAGAAAAAATGAATCAAAAAAAAAAATTTCGAAGGAAAATTGTGTCCCCAATCTTGTCTACCTCTTCATTTTTTCCCCGTTTGTCTATCTCGAATGATAACTGAAAGACAACCATTCTCCCATGTCTCAAAATTGTCTTAAAATGCAAAATTGGTAGACGTATATTACTCAGGGATGTTACCCTGAGTCAAAAATCGACATGCGACACAGAGACCCTCCATCTACACCCCCTACATAGGGAATGTACTACTCCTACGAAAAGGTAGATCCACATAAGTGTAAATCTGCTAGCCAATTCTTTTCCAATCACTTTGTTCTTCAGACAGGAGCTAGTTAATATATATGGGATTTAGATGTATGCTCCGACATTTTTTCCCTCTATTTTAAAGATGATCCCATGTATTTTAGGAAATATTTTGCTGTAGATCAGGATCTGGTAGTACATTTAAGATGTGGGATATATGTAAATGTAGGCCTACATCTGAGCATTACAATCCAATCAATTCTGAACTGACTGCACAAATACCCTCTGGCATAAATCTTTTCTAGTACAGGGCAGTTGTTGGGCAGCTATCAATTACTGCTGCCAAAATGTGGGCCTGCAGCGGGAGCACACGCTCCCAAGTTTCTACTTACTCATTCATAAAAAAACACTAGTGGAAATGTACAAATCTTTGTATAAACCATACATTGTGTAGAATGAAACCATAGATTTCCAATGGTATAAACATACCTCTGGTTTTTGAAGTCAATTAGCCATAAATTTGACATGAGTGTAAATAGAGGGTAGAACAGCTAGTTGTCTGGGCCGTGGCAGGCCGCTCTGAACACCCTTTAAGTGATTGAACTGATCTATTGAATTGTATTTGGAAGAAGATACAACCCAAAGAAGACTGTCTGCGGTCCCAAAAAACAAGTTACATATCCGTACCTGTAAACTCTAATGGGGTGGTGGGTGGGTGTGGGGGGGGGGGGTTATTTTACATCACTATAAAGCAAAATGAATGCGTGTTTATGGGGGGGGGGGGAGAACGTAACTTTTAAGGAATAAATCTCATCTTCTTATATTCCAATTCAGGAGACTGTTGATATCTGCGTTAATTTGTAGAATGTGCTGTTTGGTATAATAAACAATCAAATTGAAATTGAGAGTATGTTCTTCCGAGCACCACTAGGGGGTTGGGGCAAAGTATTTGTCCAAGTCTAGACTAGAATGATGGAATCTGATGCATTTTGAAACACAAAAAGTTAAGATTCTGACCTCTATTTAGCATCTAACATTAAGATCATATTGAACTCATGGTTGGATGTGTCACTGTCTGTACCATGTTCTATGATTTCATACCTTGTTTAGATAGATGGTACTTATCATTGCAAATGGTTACATCACCCCAGTCATGGTTAAAAGGAAATTTTAGCATGACCACATCCTTCACCCTCGCCCCCTCCCCCACCCCATCTATTATCAACAATGTGCAAGCATCTGTATGATTCTCATTCATATGTATATACTTCATCAATCAGACGGCTTCCCCTTGTCTAACTTATATAGACCTAATAACAAGTCATCAAATTTTAAGGAGCATATGAAATTTCCAATACCCCACTTTAACATATACAGTAAAACTTCGTTTATTACAAACTCTGTTATATTAACTTATAATAAATTTTGTTTATAACGAACAACTTGTTTTTTTTTAAAGAAAAATCCAAGTTGCAGGGTATATTCTAGAGAATTTTGTGGGGTGGTATCAAAACCAGGACTTCTATCCAATATGATACCTAAGTACCGAGTTCCAAACTCGTCATCCAAACTTGACCCTCTGACAAAGAACTCCCTAGAAGCTTTGGGTAATGTAGTCAAATGATGTGTGTTCCGGCATGTTTGCAAGAATGACACATGACATTACCTGCATTAGGATTGATATCAAAGATCAGACCTGTGATGAACACCACAATAGGCTCAGGGTTTAATTTACTAGACTAACCTAATATAATGCCAGCCAGGCACAAAAAAAACGTCTTTTGGGAACAATAGGCTCAGGGTTTGGGTACTTGTTTGATTTAATTACATTTTTGTTTGTCTCGATAAACTACACAGAGAGAAGAGATGGAGTCAAATCTGGAGAAAGAGAGTCACAACGGGAGTCCCACAAGCTGGACTCTAGCATGACTCTAACATGACTCCTGTTCTCTGGGAGTCATAGCTCTATGACTCCATAGGCATAACTCCTATGGAGTCATCTCCATTTGACTCCTGTGGGACAGGAGTCACAGGCTGATGGACTCCATTGGGGGTAGTCACAGGTCATTCGGGAGTCATAGCCAGTTGACTCCCATACATGCATAGTGTGCATCATATATGCAACTAGGTGCACAAAGAAAAGATATGGAATCAAACCAATGTAAATAGAGTCAAGACAGGTGTCAGCAGAGCTGGACTCTACAGTGATTTTTATTGTATTGGAGCCTAGGCCTTCAATTTCTTGATCATGTTAGATTTGCGGAGTCAGTGCCAATTGACTCCCATAGGAGAAGAGTCAACTATTGACTCTCAAAATTGTATCTTCCATGTAGCACTAGTTCCGAGTTCTTCCACTAGAGGCCCTCATGATATAATTTGTAGAGTTTTATCCTCAGTACGGCATCTTTCATAATGCTTCTCGATCAACCCTATTTGTCTGATAAGGTCAGAACTGAGTAAAACTCATGCTAATAGTGGGAATGTTTGATGGACTAAAGAAATCTATTTTATTATGTGAAATGGACCAAAAGAAGGTACTGTAGAATCATAGACACCATATCTGTGGGTAAACGTTTAGGCTAAAGCATTGCCACTGTTTCCTCTATGTATGGAATATAAACTTGATGACTGAGATCAAATAAATGATGGTGGGAAATCTCAGCATCTTTCAATCTGATGGTTTCCTGTCATTTAATGATGAAGCCAGATGTTCAATCAATTTGACTCTAATAAGAGTCAACTCTAGAATGACATGATGTGTTGGCTAACTCTCCTTGATGTAGAGTCAAATCATTTTGACTCTCTTTCAATGTGTGGAGTCAAATCATTTTGACTCTCTTTCATAGAGAGTCACATGAGTTTGACTCTGGTAAGAAGAGAGTCAGATCTGTCTGACTCTGATTCTGGATGGAGTCTGCTGAGTTTGACTCTCTTCGTTAATGGAGTCAAATCCATTGGACTCCATGATTTTAGAGAGTCATTTAGAGAGTCATTATAGAGTCATTTGGGTGATAGCCCTGTGACTCCCAAGCGGGAGTCACTGTGACTCTATCACTTCTCTCTGTGTAGAAGGAGACATGATGCAAGAATTCACCACTCATTGCTTAGACGTCATGATGCACGAATGCATCACTGTTTAGTTGAAACAGTAGGCCCCTTTGAGTGTTATAGTATACTGTAAGCGTAGATATTTTCGCGCTGTACATATATTCGCGATTTCGCGATTTTTAAATATCCGCGAAAATATGTACAGAGCGAATATTTATACAGTATTGAATCAAATAGCCAAATCTCCGAAATCTGCGAATTGTAGTACCAGCGAAAATGTCCTTTTTAGCAAATTCGCGAAAATCTATACACGTGAAAATATCTAGACAGTAGTAGACAGGCTGCACAAATTCATTGCTGGCCAGTTAAATGAACTATGCCCTCTCCTTAAAGCAGCAATAGTGGGGTACCTTAGCTCCCAGTATGTGGATGATCGTTCATTTTGTGATAGAAACATATAATTTGGTCCCAACATAGTTTGTAGGGTACTTTTTCATTTCAGGATGGGAGGCACCTGGAATTTTGAATTATTAGGTCACTTTTGATCATCTAAGGGAGTGATCATTTTTTAACAACAGGGGGGGGGGTGTGGTGGGTTTCCCTGGTCAAGGGGTCCACATTTTTTTGCCCCCCCCCCAAACCCACCACCCCCCCTGTTGATAATAAATGATCACTCCCTAAATCTAGGTCAGAATGGAAAGCTATGAATTTTATATCAATTTTTAAAGCAGACTGAGCTATGTTGAAAAACATTGCATTTTGAATTTGAATGTAGCCCCATATATGACTGAAGTCCCCTGATTGTCTAAGTTAGATAAACTAACTTATTTCAACCTCATTTGCATAATTTGCATATTTTTGCTCCAAATCTAGATCACAAGTTTGACTTGTTTAAAAGGCATAGCACCCAGTCACCAAATACTTGCCATTTCAGCAAAAAATGGGAGGCACTTGGAATTTTTAATTCTAAGGCCATTTTAGACTATATAAAAACTAGGTCAAGTTGAAAAGCTCTAAATCCTGTATTGAATTTTACAGCAGACCCTCATATATTCTGAATACATTGAACATTCAATTTAAATGCAGCCCCATATATTCTAATATGAAATGGACCTATTTTTACCTGATTTGCATAATTTGCATTATTGTGCTCCAAGTCTAGATTACAAGTCGAAATTTAGTTAATGGGCGTAGTTTAGAGCACACATATGCAAATTATGCAAATGATGTTAAAGTAGATCAGTATATTATGTATAGTGCTTCATTCTAAGTGAAGATTCAAAATAGGAGCATCTACCTTAAAAAGCAAAATAGATATTAGGACTTTTAAATTTGACCTAGATTCAGATGGTCCAAAGTGACCTAATGTTCAAAATTCCAGGTCCTCCCATTTCCCCCTCAAAACGCACCTATGATATATTGTTATTATGTAATGTTGCCTTGATAGTATGCATTTAAGCTAGATTTAAACTTGTGATCTATATTTGGAGCATGAATATGCAAATTATGCAAATGAGGTTCAAGTAGGTCAGTATATTTAAATTAAACATTTTGAGGCCTTAGGGCACAAACATAGGGCTGCATTCAAATTGGAAATTCAATGTAATCAACCTAGGAGAGTCTGCAATATAAATTTTAGAGCATTTAAATTTGACCTAGATTTAGACGGTCCAAAGTGACCTAACGATTCAAAATTCCAGGTGCCTCTCACTTTTTTGCCAAAAAGGTATTTATCAAGGTGTATGGTGACTAGCTTTTGTGCATTTTTAACAAATTTAAACTTGTGATACCGATTTGGAGCTCAAATATGCAAATGAGGTTGAAATAGGTTAGTATATCTATATTAGATAAGTGGAGTACTTAGAGCCTCTATGGGGCTCTGTTCTGGTTCAGAAGTTAATATCATTTGACAGAGGATGGTCCATTTTAAAAAACAATGGAAAATTCACAGATTTTCAAATGGCTGATAAAATAAATCAAAATTCCAGGTGCCTCCCATCTTTATATGAAAGAATATCATATAAAGTATGTCTGGACCAAATTATAAGCTTCTATCACAAAATGAACGATCATATTGCTAAGGAACCCCACTACAACTCTCCCTCCTCAGACCTCCTCCAACCCTAGCATGAGTAACATTTCTAGGACCATCATTTGTTTTTCTTTAAGGCAGAGCAAAATAGCATAGCATATAATGCCTCTCTAAAGCATAATGGATGGGTTAAAATACAGATATTAATCTGTCTATGGCGGGAAGGAAAGCCATCTCTGCAGGGGCCAATGCCAATATGACCTCTTGTGGTCGAAGATGGAACTAAAATGGCTTAGTCTTGTGTGGCTAGTACACTTAGAGCAATCAATACACACTTATGGTGGAGGTCTACATACAACAAATAAATAGGAAAGTATATTTAATTTATAATCTGCATGAATACACATGAAAACCCTTATGGTTGTGGATGGGAATAGTGCTTTCATTATGCATATAAATTGGAGCATCTAGTGAGAGCTAGTTCACCTCAAGCCCAATAGGAAGCAGCATGGAGTAGCTAACCTGCAGATCGTTATGTTATCCGGTTTACAGCTGGTTGACTTTAATTCTCACAGGAGGTATTTCACCTACTTTCATATAGAAAGAGCCACCCATATTATTTGTAAATCAACCTGTCCACACATGAGTCTGTGAAGATTGCTGATATGTTATAATCTAAAATTTGATGCCTGGAGCTCGAGTAGCTTCTTTAAAGGGCTACTGCGTCGGTGTCATGATGCATGCAGGTATCACTGTTTACTAGACACAGTCAGCAGCCCTTGAAGGGTTGTTTAGGAGGCATGATGTTTTTTTGCCAAAGATAAGAAATTTTGTGGACCCATTTCGACCCAACTCAAATAACACATAGAAAACAACCTACTGCAAGATATAGGCATATCTGATAACACCCTGCTAGTGTAACTTTTCAGTATTTGCCAGTGAAAATAGCGAAAATTCAACTCCCACGGATGAGTACGCCACCCGATAACAGTAACTTCGGTCACCCTCGTTGATGAGTAAGTGGGAACTGGGAAGTGTGTGCTGCCTGTGGAGCACCCACCTTTGGCACTGAAAGTTGATAGCTCTCTATAGGAGAATGGGTATTATGGTAGGGTAACCTTCTCTGATCAATTTACAAATGACTGCATTGGAAATCCATGATATAGGCCTACATTTACTGATGCCACTCTTTCCTCAGACTCCTAGAAACAGATCTACAGTCAAATCATGTTAAATCACCTTTAAACTTTCGAAGACTAAATGTGACTGTGTGACTAGACATTTAAATTCCATAGACGTCTATTATGTACTGTCCAAAAACCAGAATAAGTCAACATAATACTCAGATATATGGAGCTATCATATCTGAGAAGTAGTGCATTCCCTATGTAAGTCACCCTCTACTGCACCTGGATCACCACCAGCCACTCTAAGGAGGCATTTAAATATTACGTAACACAATTTTGGCCACTTTTTGACCCCCCCCCTCCCCCCTTGTAACACACTGTAACAAAATGCCAGACCCCCCCCCTCCATAATTATGTAACACAGGCCTGTACCCCCCCCCCCCCCCACATCATTTTGCCCCCCTTCTTTGAACTATAGTAACGTTGAGCTTCTTGGCTAAAAAGGGGCATAATGTTTATGCCCCCCCCTCAAGGGGGTCAGACTATTTTACAGGGGGGGGGGGGGTGGTGAGATTTCGTGCGGAGGGGCGAAAATTTTTTTATGGACCCCCCTCGAGAGCGCGTGGAACGTTTCGTGCCCCCCCCCCTCGCCGAAGACGCCGAAAAATTCCCCCCCCCTTTGAACTATAGTAGCGCGCGGGCCCCTTGAATGGGGGAGGGAGCCAAAAAATGTTGGACCCCTCTTGAGGGGGGACCAAAAAAAGTACACCGCTTCTTTTGGCAGGGCAGGTAGGGGGGAGGGCCAAAATTTTGTAAACAATATTACAGGGATGAGGTGAGAGAAATATGTTGCTGAGACCTGGCTGTTAGATGGTGCATTTTCCCAAATTAGAGATTTCTTTCTTGTATATATATTTTTTGAGAATTGTTATGTAACACTTGGCTAGACCCCCCCCCCCTCCCCCCTGTAACACTTTGTAACAAACTTCATGACCCCCCTCCCCCCCCATGCTGTTACGTAATATTTGAATGGCTCCTAACCATGTCCTCTCAAAATCCCTTAATTTCTACAAGGAAACATCAATGTAAAATGGTTCTAGTGGTACTATAGCCACAATTCTTCCAATTATTATGTTTAAGATCCCTCCTATCCATCTTGCATGAAAAACTTAACATCCCCTCACTCAATATAAATGGCCTGAACGAGGACCGACCAGCTCAGGAGCAGCGGGACTTGAAAAACACTAGGTGGCATTAGTGTTCTTCAATAATGGCGCCATCTAGATGAGTGCACAGTACTACATGCATATGACATCCTATTATATAGATAGCCAATGTACCCTTGCCAGCCCGGAATATAACCTGTCCCTACGATCACTCATATTAATACATGTAATGAGTAGCACCCACCGTATAGGGCTCAAACTGGTTGCCCAGTGGGCGCATCCATTGGGGGGTGGGGAGGGAGAACCCCCCCCCCCCCCTTTTTGTTAAAAAATGATCACCTCCCTATTCCAAATGAGGGAGGGGGGGGGAGAGGGGGGAAACCCTCCCCTTTTGTAAAAAAAATGATCATCTCCTTATTCCAAATGAATTTCACTAGGCGCCTATGCAGGGTCACTTTACGTGGACCATCTCAACTCTGTACACCCGACCATTAAATCTACACGAGAAGTCTCCATGACCTCTGTAAACTTCTTTGACACAGTCATTAGTACTACTGATGGTGGACCACTCTCCACCGATCTGTATGTCAAACCTACAGATAGTAGTAACTACCTTTGTTTTGACTCGTCCCACCCGAGACACAACATACTAGGTATACCCTATGGCCAATTCCTATGCCTACGTAGGATTTGCACCAAGGAAGAAGACTTCGTTAAACACTGCATAAACAAAGGCCAACACTTTGTACGCAGGGGCTACCCCCCATCCTTTATAGCAAATGGCTTTGCTAAAGCATGGGAGCTAGACCAGACCACCCTCTTAAATGCCCCCCCCCCCCCCCGTGCATCAAAAGGGGAAAGTCGAAACATCCTGGTCACCACTTACAACCCGGGCTTCACAGGCCTAAAACGTTTGGTGGATGGGAACTGGGACCTCCTAGGAAAGTCGTGCAGCACCAGAACTGTACATTCTAAATCCCTAATCTGTGCTTACAAGAAACCCAAAAGCTTGAGAAGCTACCTGGTCAGAGCAAAACTACCTCAACCCAAGGCACCCCCTGTGCCCAATACCAAGCGCTGCTTGGCACCGGGAAGATGTAGATATTGCCTGAGGCTCAACACAGATGGACGAATCAAAAGTCATGCATCTGGGAGAACGTATATGGCAAGACACAATGTGACGTGTTGCAGCAGCAACCTCATTTATTGTATCAGCTGTACACGCTGTGGGATCCAATATGTTGGGCAGACCCAAGTCGAACTTAAAAAGCGATTCAAAAGTCACTTTGATAAGATGACCTATGACCGGACCAAAAAGACCACCCAGCCCAGCTCGGGACTGAGTGACGACCCTGGTAGGCACTCCAAGCAGGCCGACCAGGATACCGCCCCACCAAGGGTTTCAGGACGTCCTGATACACGTGGTGGACTTCATTCACTCCGCCACACCGAGTGAGAAAGCAAGAAAGTTGAGAGACCTTATAGAATTTAACTGGATTCAAAGGCTCCACACAATTGCTCCAATGGGACTGAATATTGCCTAACCCAGAGGTAATAAACAGCCTGTGTAGTCTCCCGGGAGGATGAGATTTTCTAGCTACGTGAAAATTTTATTTTGATAAAAATCAATTACATTGATTCCTCCCACTGGATCTTTACTCACAGACAACCCATAACATTGGTCTGTCACACCTGTCATCACAATCGTGCCACCAGACACCTCCCCGCCAACCCTAAATACGGGCCTAGCCCCTATTTTTGTAGAAATGATCCGCGCATTTCATCTCGTTAGAACCGCCACCTAATTCTACCCAAGAATATTGGCCCTTCTAATTAAAATCCCAAAGCATCCACACTTTGGGGACCGCCCTGAAATTATTTAATTAATTAGAACTTCTTAATTAATTAAATAATTACTAAACCCAGCCTGATGAGTCTCTAAGACGAAACCGCTGACAGTAGCAATCCCCCCAGTCGATTTTCTACCCCTGATACACCCAGTAACAGGCCACAACAACCGTTACTAAGGTATCCCAGTAACCAGTCTCAAGCCTGTTGATTGACATGGTTACATGTAACCAAGGAGAGGTGATGACATCATGAGTAGAACGTTTTCCAAATAAACGTTCAGTAGCGGTCGCTGGTTCAAGAGTGAAGGAGGGGGTTTTGCCACGTCCCCTCAACATTACGTGGAGGGGTACGGAACCCTTGTACATCTTGCACGGCGTAGGTAACATGCAAAAGCACCATTCACCAATAGTATGCAAGCAATATATTAAATTGGGAAAATATAAATTGACACGTTGATTGTTTAATTTTTTATTTGTAAATTCATCATGGCAGCATCTTCTAATAAAACCCGTGTTTATTGATAATGACAAACGCTACATTAATTACTAAATCCAATACGAAATCTCAACTTATGTGTTCGAATATGGCAGCTGTTGACACAAACCTCATATAGTAATATACCATACAACAGTCTATTTGTAACCTATATCCATGTGACATGGTAGCTTGTAAATTATTTTGTAGATTTCCGTCCTTCCACACCAGTGTCCAAACAATCAAGGCATTGTGTATACAAGCTTGGTCACATGAGATACTAATTTTAAAATGTATTTGAAGTTACGGCAAAGCTAAACCATTTACAATTTCATTATCTGTGTACACATCTTAAGGGACTAAAATGATCTCTATAATGCCAATTCTACTTTAACGGATTGACAACATAGTTTCTTAAGTTTAAATAGCCAATACAGAGTTAAAAGCTTCATGTCTAAAGTTCCTCAATGTTATCTTAATGATTACATTGATTCTCGAGGAAAAGACAGGTCAGTAGAGTGTTAAATCTAGGTATTTTCTATTAAAAGCTACACGTATACAATGCAAGTCTTCTACAGTTCGAGCACCAGACTGCAATACTTCAGGAGGTTGATTTCTTATCTAATCAGGTACAGATAACGAACTCCCAATCTCTCATAGTGTCCCCTTTCAATCACTAAAATGGAACGTGAGAGATGTGAGGATAATGACCGTTATAATAACTGTAACACGCACAAATAGTCTTATCTACCACAACATTGGCCACTCCTATTACACTGGTGAAATTAACCGTACAATAACCTATCGTTATGGAAGGTATCTTGAACCCTGTCCCGAAAGTCAACCATAGGCCTAACATACTTGTGACAACACCCTACATTGTGACTTGTTGTTATGTCTCTTCCAGTTTAGCTTTTAGATCTGCCAACACCCGCTTGTAAGTCTCATCTCTGTCCTCCATGCCATCCAAGAACACTGTAAAACAAACACGTCATGGAATATAGGAATGCACAGCTATGTGACCACAATACATAATTATTTTATAGATGATACCTACCAACAAATTATATAATGAACTTGTTTATACATAATATCATCTCTGAGCTTTCTGATTTTTCCTTTTCCAGCCCAATACCTGCATAAGTCAGGTCAGGTCAGATCAGATAAATATTTTGTTGTGGAAATTCAAACACTTCCCATCAGTGAATAGTATCTTTCAGCAAATGTATCCTACATTGTGAGATCGTCTTTCCAGGGGACCGTGCTTACCTATGTCTTTTTGGTCATTCAGCTGTGCTTTGTTCTTCAAGTACATCGGCCAGACTACCAGGTCGAAGTAGTTAGGAGGGTCTGGAGGGTCGTACTTGCGATGCCTGAATTAGTTGAAGTAAAGAATGTAGTTAATATTTCCATACCCCTCTCCTGTCGATGTAATGCCTTTCAACAAGGTGGGTAATTCTGCACAATTATTTTTGTAATGTGTTAATTTTTCGGTAGAAAAGTAGAGAATGTTACTCTGAAAGGGAAGGATATGCAGTATCTTCATTTGAGAAAAATGGGGTAGACGTGTTTTTTAAAGAGCAGTATAAAGTTATTTTGTTTTAATTGAGTGGTACATGTACATATCAAGACGTAGCCCTAAAGTTACGGCCTGCCTAATCTTAGGACAGGTTATGATCTTCTTATCAACAACTCAAAATTCCTCTTACTTTCGGCGCTCCCAGCATTGCTCTTTCGTCAAGGTAAGAAAGTACTTCAGCGAATAGTAAGGCACAAGAGATCTGCAATTCAAAATAAAAGTTTAAGGGACAAAGGAGAGGATATCACAGTAAACAGCACAGCAATTTTATCAGAACTGGAATTATTATGTTTTATCCTCTTTTTTAATTGGAGTTTACCAGCGTTATTCAACCTGAAATGAAAACTGAACTTTAATAAAACTAAGAGAGGTTAACAGTAACAGTTAACTTATGAAAGACGTAGTTATGAAGAGACTTACAGCCTACCACCATTCCTATAAAACGAGTGAAATCAGTAAAACAACTTTTTATAATTCATCTACACACTAACACAGCCATGCTGGAGAACTGCAAACAAAACATCTCCGACACGAGATGAGAGAGATAAGGGAAAAGACTCAAGGACCATTATCTCGGTCCAGTGAGACAAATCTGTACAACAGTAGTCTCTGATTCATTCAGAGCTAAAGATGAGATACATGAATAAGAGGGGGTTCGGGAGCACAGCCCCCGACTTGTCAAATATTCTTTACTTCCGACCAGCATTATGCTGGGAGATTTGTAAGTAGTACACAAACAGAGACTGAGATTACAGTCCTCCCTGTTGCCGTCTAATTATGATAAATTTACTACTGTTTTGTAGTATTTTTCTAAAAAAAAAAGAAGAACAACATATTATATAATTTATAACCCCTACCCTCATCTTTGTATTTGAGTATAACTCGCACCTGGGTCCTGATTCGCGTATAACGTGCATGTTGGTGATTTACAATGATAAGAAAGGCGGTGCTCGAAGTACAGTAAAATTCTGCTACAACGAATTCGTTTATAACGAATTTTCGGATATAACAAACAAATTGCTGTGCCAAAATCCATTCCCATACATTCCTATAATAGATAAATCCCGCTTTTACGAATCTTTTCAGGTGAAAATTCGTTTACAACGAATTTTATTATCCTATGGACTGATTACATTAATGGGAATATGTGTACTACTACTTACGCAGAGGTAGGGGCTGTGTGAGCTTAGTAAATGGGTTCTGTGTTTCTTTGATTCCCCTCACTTAGCTGAGGGAAGGGGGAGGAGATGTTCTCACACCCATCTTGGCATCTAGGACCGGGTGCAGAGGTGGGTGGGGGGCGGGGGTGTCTGTCTTTGATTCCGCTCACAGGTCGGATACCAAAAGTGCGAGGGGGGAGTGGGGGCTGAAGGCTTCTTACACTCACCTAGGGCTCGGAGGCAAGGGGGTGTGGGGGTGTGTGTCTATCTTTGATTCCCACTCACCATGTGTAGGCTGCAAAGTCGGGGTGCTGTTTTTTATTCTCACTCACCTAGGTCGGAGGCAAGTCTGCCCCCCACCCACACATACACGCCTGTACCTATACCTAGTGCCACTAAGTTACCAGGAGGGATGGCCGGGGTATATTTGTCTATATTTCACTCAATGATCAAAATGAATTTAACAAAGCACATGGGAC
Source organism: Harmothoe impar (assembly GCA_947462335.1). Taxonomy (NCBI): domain Eukaryota; kingdom Metazoa; phylum Annelida; class Polychaeta; order Phyllodocida; family Polynoidae; genus Harmothoe; species Harmothoe impar. The sequence goes on along the minus strand of OX381709.1, from coordinate 29,623,593 downwards.
AAGAAGTATATTTTCCGTTCCCATATAACAAAGCACATTATGCCACATATACTGTATATGATATAGACGTTAATACGTATATGATATACGGTAGATCTACTTCTGTTATTTGTCTACTTATGTAATACAGGGTTAGGAACACCTTTACAAGACTCTCTAACAGCAAAACAGTGGCCTTTATTGCTGGCCCAGAGCACTTCGTTATAACGGAATTTTACTGTTACTACCTTGCGACACTATATCAGATCTACGTACTGTAACCTTACTTAAGAGATCTTTACGGACTAGAAAGATTAGACAAAAGAGTAGGCGAATACAATATACTCACTTGTGGTTGAAGATTAAGATGCCTTCCAGAAACAAGATCTGTGGTTGTTCATCCATAGGTTTGTTGGCAGCTTCCAGTACCCACGCGTCTACATCCTTTACCATCTGATCAAAGTCTATAGCCCGGACATCTTTAAAACAAAAATATGTAGTCATGAATAAAACCACTTATACATATATTCATTATAGGTTTATATATTTTTCCATACATACAGTACATACTCAATGTAAATTCCCATTGTGGTTACAATTTCTTCATCAAGTCATAGAGGAATAGAATATGTACTCCGGTACATGTATTATTATCATAATTATTATTGAAGTTTCGATAAGTAATATATTATAATATTGCTAATACAAATACATCTTACCTTCATAATTTCCGTGATTTAACTCTTGGATCATTGGAATATGTCCACTTTCGGTATCCTTTTATTGGTAAATGAGACTGTATTCATTATTCAAGAATGTACATTGCACTGTTTGCGAATTTTAGAGGACAATGCCAATGACATTAAAGACGTACACTTGCAAACAAAGGAATGTGAATTTTGAATATCGTTGTAAACACATATCTGATGACTGAAACCATACTGGAACATACGGTATCTACTGACCAATAACAATATACGGGTAGGCCTAAATGTAGAATGAAGTTCAACATTGCGTGGTTCCCATATAAACTTACTCACGTGGAAATAATGGTCCATGTTGATATGAGTCGCCTTAGGCAAGTCCCTCTCCAACTGTTCACATAGGGTAGTTTTCCCTCCATTGGTTACTCTATAATTCAGAGTATCGACAATTAATACAGATAGTGAACCCGCAATATCAAATATGTGTAGAAATTTTTTAATGAGGATAACGGAGTGATGGGGGCGGGGTAGGGGCCTACCCATTGGCGGACACAAGATATAAAACCTTGTGACGTGCATTGAAATTAGTGATGTGTTGGACAATTAATTTAAAAGGAATAAATAACATCCTGTGACCAGGTGAAACCCTATTCTGACATTTAACATTTAGTATGTTGTGATATGATGACCACTGGTCTTTATCATAATATCAAGGAATTGTACAAGAATATTGTACAGGTCCATGATAATATGCATTATAGTGTGTGTAGACCAGTAGCCTGAGTAGGTAGTACATTTGTCCCAGTGGCCTGAGGCTGACTGCCCGGGGTGAGTGAATGGGGGAGGGGTGGAAGGGGGCGTGGCAGGATTTTGACATACCATGATGATCGTGATACCGGTACATGTAGCCTACATTGTAGGTACAAAGTGATGGCTAATTCTTTCTCCCTCTTTGAATTAGCTCCACGTTAGTTCATATTCGAAAAACATTTCTTACTTGTTTATATCACACCTTATTTGACCACTACCGGTACCAGAAACGTTAAACTTTAAAGCTTACCCTGAGATGCCAATTACAACACACTTCTTCGACCGGAGAGCTGCCATAACCGAGCTGTTACTGGCACTGCTGCTACTACTTCTATGGCTATGCCGAGTACCTGCGGGCTGGGACAACTGCCATGCCCCCGGTGTAATCTGAGAGATACATCGGTGATGTAAGCCCCCATGAATGAGTCTACTTGTCTGGGCAGATACTGTCGATGTTGTTGTCGGAATCCTCGCTAGTCCCAGTGGGGCGATTGGAATATTCAAAGTCAAGATCGTCCTCTGGGTCAGCAGTGTCGATCCGCTCAACAACAGGGAAGCCACCCGAGGCATCCAACTGGTTCAGTCGGTCCAAGAAAGACGATAAAAGTTGTTTATTCAAGTGGTCCGTCTGTGTTATTTTTGCCTCTTTTGCCTCTACTTCTCCTTCTCCTTCTGTAGGGCCCACAACTCCGTTTTCTGTCTGAGAAAATCCGTTTTGATGAAAGTCATCGGCAGGGTCTTTGTGACCCAGCGTGTTTTCGTCAGCCATGACAGTTTACATGCCGTCATAGGTCATGTGAGTCATGTATCATATAACGAAGCCACATCAAGTAGACTAGAATTTGGAAGACATTAGCAAGAAATGAGGACTAGACTGCAAAACTATTATGATGAAATACGCTGAGTGGAATAGTGTGTAAGTTGTCGAATATGTCATACTGTTTGAGGCTATTCTTGTATAGTTCATCTGATCTCCACCAGAGGGCAGCTGCAAGAAACCATATCGTTGCATCGGGTTGCACGTAAAGTGAGTTATTTTACCATTTTTAAAGCCACAGCAGACAGATCAACGCCGACAGTTTAGATCATCTCAAGTTTCTTCCTAATTGTATATTCTAGATACCCCCATTTACAACCATTTGACGCCTAGGATATTTATCATCTCGGAGGTAGGTACAGAATAAGTAATACATGCACAAATGGCTTACACATTCCAAGATCTAGGCTAACCGGTACTCGTTCTAGACCTAGACGTGGAAGGTGAGGTCTGCTGGGCCACAGAGATGAGTATAGGCTCCACACCTACCTACTAGTCTGTTTACTATAGATTATACCGTAAATTCTCGCGTATAACCCGCACCTCGCGTATAACCCGCACCCCGACTTTGAGAGAATCCTATAACCCGCAATTGAGGTCTGAAAATAGCGATTTTAGTACTGTTCTATACTTTCAAAAACCCTCGTATTACCCGCACCTAGACTTTGGGAATATTGTATAACCCGCACTAAAGGTTTGGTTCGCGTATAACCCGCGGGTTATACGCGGGAATTTACGGTAGTATATGTTGTACCCCCACCCCCTAGAGCGCTCCACCATCGCTCCCCCACCCCCTTTGAACGCGCGGGCTTTTTTTTCGTTTTTTGTTCTTTTTTCAAGATGGGTCAGAATTTTTACCACGGATATAAATTTATATATCTCTATGTTTTTACGTACGCCCCCCCCCCCCCCCCGGGGTCCCCCTCACTAATATTAGGGAGTTTTAGCAAGCTGGACGTAGCCATAGCCGTAGACGTACCGTAAACTGAGGTGACTTTGGCTCTTAAGGTGGGTAGCCCCCATAGTCTCAAATGGTGTAAAGAAAATAGGGGGGTCCCGAGCTAGTTTCTGAGATATCTGACTTTGAGTTTGGAGTAATCTGTAAAAGGATCATATGGTGATAGTACCTACATGATTGGAATAGCATCTTAAAGTAATTAACTTTCCTTATAGTTCTCTCAGGATATAGTTTTGTAACAGGTCAGTGAAAACGTCGAGCCCCACGGGGAGTCGAACCCCGGTCCCTCCGCTCCGGAGTTGAGAATGCTACCGCTGCACCACAGGGCCAGCTGCTTCTCACTGCTCTGCTACGGTACTTGAGCTACCACAGGCGGGCAATGCGCTCTCCACGCACGCTCGGGCTTCCCCGAGCGATACGTGCCCGCTACATTACTCCCCTTCAGACTTCTGCTAGGTCCTTGGAGGCCACGAAGACCACCTAGCAGAAGCTGAACAAGCTCAAGTACCCAACCCAGGTTCGGTGGATCCTGGTCAAACGTGCACCAGTGTAACAGGTCAGTGAAAACGTCGAGCCCCACGGGGAGTCGAACCCCGGTCCCTCCGCTCCGGAGTTGAGAATGCTACCGCTGCACCACAGGGCCAGCTGCTTCTCAATGCTCTGCTACGGTACTTGAGCTACCACAGGCGGGCAATGCGCTCTCCACGCACGCTCGGGCTTCCCCGAGCGATACGTGCCCGCTACAGTTTATAATCTTTTACACCCAGAAACAATATTTTGAACATATGGTCCCCTGCATATTTTAAAGGTTTTTGGTGTTTGAAATAAAAAACATACAAATGGAGCACACAGTCTTGATGTGGTACCGGTACAGGTATACCTTTCAGCATGCCAACTACCAGAGCCCCTGTAGAGTAGGGGTAAAGTGTTAGACTCACATGTGGGAGATCCTGGGTTCAAGCCCCGGGCAGGTCTTCCAGGGTATTTTTGACTACACATGAAAATATAGCCTTAATATACAAAAATGTTACCAGAGGTACCCCCTGGTGTGTTCCAAGACAACTGCATTTGCATATGCGCAATGACCTGCGCAGTAGACGTCTTTACAATAGGGTCTAGCCACCTTAAGGGGTGACTTTGGCTCAAACATGAAAATTTGCTGCCACAAGCCCTGGAGAATTCAATTAGACTTCAATAAGGAAGATAATTATTCTAAGCTTATATTAATATCAATTCTTTGTGATAATGAGTGTTTTCTATATTTTGACAATGCAGGTGTAGGAAATTCATGGTAGAGAAAATGTATGCCACCAAAATCGTCAATGAACGAGTCAAAGACACCCCGCCATTATGGGGAATTCTTTTTTTTTATTTAAAAATTTTGCTTTTTTTTCACCCAAGTATTTAGTGTAATCATGTAGCAAATAATCAAGTTCCTTCTAGAATTAGCAATATAATTATGTCAAGATTTTCATCCCATGTGGCTTTAATCCATGATATCCCTCATAGGCACATAGTAGGCATATGACCCCATGCAAAGATATTTTGAGCCAAAGTCACCCCAAAGCCAGGGTGACTTTCACTCACAGTAAAAGTGTCCATTTGAAAACCTTCCAATGGATTTTTTAAAAATTTGATTTCTTAAGCCCAGTGGATTAATATATATATACACAATATAACAACCATAAATCTTGTTTAAAATGGCACTTCACAAACTTGTGGAATGAAATATGTCAAAAGTGAGCCAAAGTCACCTCAGTTTACGGTAGTCTAGTGAGAGCTACGTGACCCTCTAGGTACGTCAATTAAAGGAGTTTTAGCACCCAGGCCCTCCCTGGCATTATTGTCACTGTGGTAGCGCAATAAAATTATGTCTATATTTGAACGTATATTTCTATATGTTCTACTTTTTCAAACTTTGCCATATTCACTGAGCATATTCACATATACTCGAACATGACTCTCATTAATTGTCATAAAGATAGGTTGGCTCAATTCTGAGTTATATAGATACGTAGTGATGAACGTAGCAAACGGATTTCCCACGTCTTTGACGTACGTAGCTGTCATTAGACGTAGCAAAGAGCACATTATTGCCAAATCAAGCCAGAACAGGACTCAGAACAGGACATCAGACTATTTCTTTGCACGAAATACATAGGAAAACTATTTACCGTAAATTCCCGCGTACTACCCGCATCTCACGTATAACCCGCACCCCGACTTTGGGAGAATCCTATTACCCGCACAGGGGGCCTGAGTGCTCCTAGGTAAAAACCCTCGTATAACCCGCACCTAGACTTTTGGAAAAGTGTTTTCCCCATACCCGGTTCCCTTTACCAGCAGCCAAATTCTCTACACCTTCCCTTAGTCTAAGCCTGGCTTAGGGAGTGGTCATTTTTTAACAACAGGGGGGGGGGGGGGGTTGGTGGATTTGGCGGGGGGGGACCAAAAACATTTGGATCCCTTGAAGGGGGGGGACCAAAAAAATGTGTACCCCTCTTGAGGGGGGGACCAAAAAAATTACACCCCTTTTTAGCGGAAAAGCCCGCGCATTATTATAGCTCAAAGGGTTCGGCCGCGCTCAAGTTCAACCTACTGGAGGGGGGGGCCAAAAAAATTTCGACCCGCTCGCGCGGAAATCCACCGACCCCCTCCTGTTGTTAAAAAATGACCACTCCCTTAGTAGGGTGGGCTAGGAGCGCCATGGGCATCACACTTCGTGCGTAACACTAACAGAAGAAGGTAAGGTGTGACAGCTAAAGGTGCTACATGGAGCGATCTGCCGTGGGTGAGTGTGTGTGGAGAGGGGCGGGGGAGCAGTGACCGCCAAATAACAATACAAGTTCAGTAAAATCTCGTTATAAGGAGCACCTTTTGGCAAGGCAAATTTGCTCCTTATAACCAACCTTCCTTATAACCGATTCTGCCCCCCCCCCCCCCCCCCCCCCCGGTCAGGAAGTTGTCCCTACAATAGGAAGATGTCCCTACACTAAGCCTAAGGGTATGTCCCTACACAAGGGAGATATCCGTACACTAGGGACTCTGGGCGGCTCTGAGAGGGGTAGGCATTCTAACCCGGCCTCTCACACCCCCTAGGCAGCTGTGGGAGGTGGTGAGCGACTGTGGCAGGTGGTGGGTGACTGTAGGAGGTGGTGGGTGACTGTGGAAGGTGGTGGGTGACTGTGGGAGGTGCAGAGAGGCGGGGTCTGTGTTCGGACTGTACAGGGCTTCCCTGCTTGTGATAATTACCTTGTTATAATCAAGTGTAGTGCTAGTGTATTTCGTTATAACAAAATCTCTTTATTATAGAAAAGTAAAGGATAAAGTCAGGACGTGACAAATATGCTCGTTATAAGGAAGTGCTTCTTGTATCTATGCTCGTTGAAGCCTAGTTTTACTGTAATTGTATTGGGAAAATACCCCATTCATGGCCAAAAAGTGCTCCTTAAAAATGATTTTCCATGATAATTGCTCCTCCTAACAGGTTTTTTTTTACTATAGAAAAGTAGGGAGAAAAAAATGGCAGAGCAAATGTGCTCCTTATAACCGTCTACTCCTTATATCCGTCCTCCTTATAACGAGATTCTAATGTACATGTATGTCATTGGAGTAACCTGCCTTGGCTAGTGGGGGGAGAGAAAGCTGTGAGCGCGGTGGGTTGGAGCTGAGGGGCTCGGGGAGAAAAATAGCAATTTCTGAAATCCTCAAATAAAAAAACCCTCGTATTAAGTATTCATTCTACAGTCTAATGTTTCCAGCCACATGTCCCTCAATGTATTATCACCTTTTCACCACCCACAAGATATTATAAATACATAAATAGATCTGTAATCCTGGCTTTGTTTGATGCACTCCTCATGGGTACTCCCACTACTCCTCACAATTGCTAAAATCAAAACATGTAACATACACTAACATTGACATATTTGCAGGAGTATAAGTATGCTGGGCATGTGGAGTATCTTTTGGATAATGGGATTGACAATTTGAGGGACTGACAGTTAGAACAACACCCTGTTTATTCCCACCATAGGATGTAGCTGCTGTTTGGCGCAGTAGCACCAGATGTGTCGGACTACCCATTACCCCAGAAGGGTAGTACAGGCCCGGGGGTACAGGGGGTCCTGCTTAGTATAGTACAGTCGATTCTAAATTGACTAGGAGAAACACTGACTTTGACTATGGTTGTGTACAAAGCTTATCCTGAAGAAATGGCAGTGTTACAATTTAGATCCCTATGCACATGGAACGTTGGTATGGTGTCAATATACGCCTGTATACAATGTATATGCCTTACGGCTTACACTACATGTACATGTACCACCAATGTACCAGCTCATGCACATGAACCGCTTGGGTTAATTTGAGTTGCTTTGTATCATCTGACGTTACCTTTGGTCCCCAAAAGTCCTACTTTATCAACAAATGTCCCACTTTGTTTTAAAGAAAAACTATCTGCCAAAAATGGTCTCACTTGATGCAGACAGTTATGGAAGTCTAACTCGGTTCAATTTGATCCAAAATGTCCTACTTGCCCATAGAGCGAGTTGTCAAAGCATGAGTGAAAGAATCCCCTGACACAATTTCTGATAAAAAGGAAATCCACAGAATCCTTTTTTTTTAATAATGTGCCACCTTCTGTGTGATTACTAAGGATATTAGTGATAGGGTTCAGAGGGTTTATTACGGTTTACTTACATACAGAGTGTACCAAGTCAACACTCTGTTTGTGTTTACAAATGTGTTTCCTTTTAAACTTTAATATTTAATACACTTCAGGTCAACTACACTTTTAAGAACTGACACATATATGCACAAAAAAGGTCAATAGTCTGGACTCCACTAGGGCAACACAGGCCCCGGCAAAACGAGGCGATCCTTCTAATGTTTTGTTCTTGTATATTTCGCCTCATTTCATGGCAGTGTCGCCCTAAGGATCGCCAGGAGCAGGGCGAAATCAGGGCGACACTGAGGCGAATTGAGGCGAAATGAAGCAAAATGAAACAAAATGTGAAAAACAAAACATAAAAAAGAAAGCCCCGTTCCGCAGGTACCTGTGTCGCCCTAGTGGAGTCTGGGCTAATGGGTGTCGCGCAACTTATTTCCAGAAATGGATTTCACTTGCCTCATTTATTATTCTTTTGCTTCTTTATAGACACAGGTAGCTTTGCTACCAGTGTGTTATACAACGCATTGGTGAGACACCCTGCTGAGAAAAAAAAAATTTCATTGATTTTTTTTGGGGGGGGGGGTGAAAAATTTGGCTGAGGTCCAATTTTTGTACTATAGCCTAAAGATCAACATTTTTCCTTTTCTATGATGTAAAAATCATTCATTTCTATCGACTTGTTGTCCCCTAAAAAAATTAACAAAAAATACCTACAAACATGAATGTACTGGTGTAGACTTTATGTCCTTTTTTGCAGTAGTAGTTAATTCAATGTAAACATAGATTTCTCGTAGGGTAAGACACTTTTTTTAAGACCAAAAGTTTGATAAAAGAGGACGGGAATCGATCAGTGGACAAAAAAAGGACGCGCAGTACATAATTTACTGCATTGCTGTTATACTGAATCTGGGACCTGCTGGCAAGCGCATGCCACACGTCAAACACGTTTATCGTCCGATCGACTCGCTTTTTGATAGCGACAGAAGGCGGTCCATGCCCGCCGCCTGCAACTGTCGCCCACACCCACCTGCACACCCACACCCACCTGTTCTCCCACACCCACCTGCTCACCCACACCCACCTGCTCACCCACATCCACCTGCTGGCCTGAAATGGAATAACATACATGTATGACACATGACTTGAGGGTACTTTTTAACAAGGAATTCATTTTTGATGCCAGCATTGACCAATGAATGAGTATAAGGGAGTACTATATCTAAGTACATGATAAGCACTCACCATGTCCCACATTCAGGATAGGGTTGGGGGTTGGGACATGAGTTAGGGTATTGCACATATTACACTCACACATATTACACTCACATATATTACACTACACACATTGCGCTCACACATATTACTCACATATTACACTACACACATATTACACTTACACTCACACATATTACACACCACACATATTACCTCACACTTCGGGGGACTTCAGGTAGGGTTATCCAATGGAAAAACAAATACCTGTGTCTTTTGTGATTAGGATCACACGTTAGATTTTTCTTTTGATTCCCGCAGACCAACAAGAGTTTTTTTTGTGCCATGGGTTTCCCAAGAACTTCTGTCAGAGGATGGGGGACAGAAAAAAAGAAAAACAAGTCGCTTGCACCACTTTTCCAGGTTCAAAATCCTTTGACAAAAGAAAATCGTTAAAAGTTTTTTTTGAATAGCTTGTTCGCACCAATTTATAAAAAAGTAAAATCCTTTGACCAACTCTTTTTTTGGTGTGACCTAAAACGTATTTATTTTACACACCAAATATACACGCTCTAATACTCTGTTTTTACACAAATTTAATGAATAACAAATCAACAATTCCCTTTACCCCTTTCCTGTAGTTTTCAGATGAAGTTACATGTTTAAACAGTACGCGATATGAATACCCCAAAAGTAGCCGAGGAAAAACTAGAAGATCAGGTAATTAAGAGCCTGTTAATAATTTGCATTTTTACTTTGGAACGGTAGTCTACACCAATGTAATTGTGAACAGCAACACAGAAACAGCGATGTGATGTTTAAGGCCACACTTTAAACAAATTGGGGTTACGGACACTTCAAAAATTTATCAACGCACAGAGGATAAAATAAAATAGATTAAAAGTAAAATAAAAGTTGGCCTCTGGGCATTTTATTTATTGTACGCACAGAAAGCTTCGGTATCCCAATGTCGGAGGGAAAAGATTTTCAAAAATCGAGAAAATGTCAACGTCCCATTTTACCTGAATGAAAGGTAGATAGCTGTTTTCCTGTTGATTTTAGCTTTCCATTGGTATAGTATGCCATATATCCTTAATTTTTCTCTTTGTTTCTTTTGTTTTCTCTGGAATACACATCGGAGGCAATAAAAAAAAAGTATAAAATCCAAATTATATTTTAATTCAGATTTTGGGCTTTCCTAGTGCGGCGGATCCGTAACCCAAATAAAAAAGAAAGTGTGGCATAACCATTACATGCCTCCCACGCATTTAATGTCTATTTGTTTCTCACTCATTCACTATCTGTTTTTGGATGAGGTTTTAAGCCACCCTCTTCCCGCTACACACACAACCTTCCCATCTATATATTAACCAAGTATTCATGTTTGATATGTAAAAATGTAATCCCTATTTTGTTGATAATGTATTTACCTTGCTCCTTGAAATGTAACATAGGCAGCTTTTGTCATGATACATCCATTACCCAGTACATGTGTTTACTTCTCAATATCACCTTACACACCCTAGGCGAATATATAGCAAACACGTGCTCTTATGTAGCACAGTAAAGGGCATACATGAAACCCTTATTTGCTTGTTTAGATGGAGACCATCAAGACATACCTCAAACAGGTTTGCATGCACCACAAGTATATATATAGGACATCATCGCTGTACAACATAACTCTGTGAGATAAACGCTCGTCGGGACAGACTCTCCTGGGAATGTGGACAAGAAAACTTTCCAATCTTAAAAGCGATAATCTTAAAGTCGATTATCTTAAAAACGTTCCTCACTTTTAAGATTATCGCCTCAGTAAACCCTCTCTAGATGGCGCCACTTGCTTACCGTTTTTCTGGCACCACTTGCTTACCGTTTTACTTTTTTGACCCTTATGTATGTATTGTTGGTAGTATATTGTATTATATTGGGGGCTCTGCCCCAAGACCCCTTTTTTCTTTCTTCTTCAAAACTAATATCAAACACAACAATGGACAAGGGTGCCAGGTATACCGTACCGTCGCGATAAAGCGCCTGGTCTTGAAAGAGTGCCGGTCTTGAATAAGCGCCGGGGTATAGGGGCACCCAAATGTTTAAGCACTAAAATCGTGACCTTGAATAAGCGCCTGTCTTGTATAAGCGCCTGTGTAAGAGCCACGCCAAATTGAAGAGTGCCCCGGTCCTAAATCGTTACGGGAGGCCTAATTCAGTGGTGCCATCTGTTGTTTAGAATCTTCAATTTAAGATTGTCATGCTAGGACAAAATTATTTTAAAATTCGGAGGGAAATGTTTTTAAGACCACCGCTTTTAAGATTTTCTTGTCCACGTTCCCAGGAGAGTACGTCTGCTAGTGCGAGATAAACAGATAACACGCATTAGCTCTTCTAAATAGACTCTTTGCTGTCCACGATTACTCACTCCCTATTTCATCTCCAGGCACCTCTATAGATATGTTTGTTTTGCCTTTTTTTAATATGAAAATTGTTATACTGTATTATACAATTGTTTAAAAAATAACCGGTACTCATAGTTCGTTGTTGCTGAGTCCACGTTCATTACACAATAACACTTTGATTTGGAAGTTTATTTTATATGCACGCTGTTCACAGTTGGCTTATTTATTCTACATCTATTTGATCCCGTCAGTCTTGGTAATGTTAACGATATTAAATGTCAACAGAAAACATGTAAAATGGCCTGTACGATTGAAACTTAAGGTGGATCGCTACCTCTTGAATATGAACACACTGCGCATGTATCTGCGCATATAGCCTAAATGTATCAGAATGAGCTAATATTACACAATCTGATACATATACATCCTTATTAAGTCATGTAAAAAAATTGGGAGATTTGAAGCAAAATTGAGCGTTTTATTGAGCTTTAAATATTCAATATATTTGTAGCCAATGATATTTGGTATTTTTATCAAAAGTTAGAACATTGAAAATATTTACCATTAAATCACTATCTGAAATGATATAGAACTCATCAAGTTACTTAAGATAACTAAGGGTATAAATTATAGCCATTTCCTACCCTGATTCTAGCCATTTACACTTTATTTTTAGCTTTAAATGTGAGATTTAGACCGATTTTGTTATATTTTTTAACTTCAAAGGCCAAAAAACCTAAAAATATGCCTGAGACCCCCTATCAAAAAAACTTTCATATGTTAGCAGATGATCTGAACTATTTTCTGAGAGAGTTAAATTTTGAATACTATTCTTAGCCAATAAGGCTACAAAATAATGACAATTTATTCCTGGCCATGGCATACAACTAAAAAACTTTTTTTTGCGGTAACGTGGAACACACAGGCATATCACATGGGAAGTTTTACATTTCTGTGCATAATTGTTGATATTAAAAAACAGCTGTTGAAGTTTTCACATTTTTTTCTCATTTTCAGAGAAAAATTAAAACACTTTAATTTTTCAAAATTCTATATCTAAAAAAGTAGGTCGGGACCCCCCATTTTTCTTTTCATTTTCCGATTCTATATGATTCAAACTGTCCATAGAAAAAATATAGACACATTCTGTTAACTTTGATCAAAGGGTAGCGACCCACCTTAACCCCTTTCTATGATGTAATGCATCCCTAAGCCTGCACTGTGCACTCGCTCATCTGAACGAGGTATTGTTATATGCACAATGTATCAAGTAGAACCAGATGTTTCACACACACGTGTCAGTTGGGTTTACAACACTATCAAGTACAGAATTGATCGGTTTTGACAAATTCTTGTGAACACCACAATGCTTTTTGACTGCTAAAGTACCAAATACCACACATTTATGTAAAATACTAAATACAATTGCCTTTAACCTCTGTGTTCTGATGCCACATGCATGTATTTATAACATGATTATGGTTCTGAAAATACATTTCTAGGAATAAAATAATTAAATAATGTAGTCTTAATGTGGCTTAAGAGATGACTCATTTACTTGGATGGGAGGGAGGCTTGGAGGATATAGAGGAGGCCATATTTAAAAGGCACATAGTGGAGCGGGGGATGTCATGGAAAGATCACAGTAATAGATGTAGCGTCCCTAACAGTATAAATTAGTAGAGCAGAACTAATTATAGTGCCGGTCGATGTTAAGTTAATTTAAGTTTAGTTTATCTTACAACTGGGGCACTAACGACGGGTGATGATCGTGTCATGCAAGATATGTTTCTCAAAGAGGTCACAATAAATGCAGTTATTAATACATTATTCATGTTACACTCCCTTGAAATGGATAAACTGTTCACGGTCTAGCTATTCACGTATAATACGTGTCCTAGTTAAATTGTGGCTGTCTTACATACATAAGAAGCTGTCAGACCCCCTCCCCATCGTAGCATCGCCATCAATATATCAGGAAATATAGCCATGATATAGCCAGGTCGAGTTACACGAGGCAACTAGTTGCTGGCAACTAATTGCTAGCAACTAGTTGCCCTGTCTAATGCAAAAGTTGCAGGGAATAGTTGCTCGCAACTAGTTGCCTGGGATCCATATTTATGGATTTGGGGGCAACTAGTTGCCTCCTATCTCTTGCGGGCTAGCAACTAGTTGCTAGCAATAAGTTGCCAGCAATTAGTTGCCTCGTGTAACTCGACCTGGCTATATCATGGCTATATTTCCTTAGGGGCCATCCATTTAATTACATACGCACCGAGGGGGGTGGGGGGGGGGTTAGGCCAAATGCGTACAGATGCGTACAGGGGGTTGGAGGGGTCTAGGCCCATTTTTGCATACGCATTGTGTACGCATAGGGCCCATTTTTGTGGTCATTTTGGATTAGAATTGGTACCTTTTCATGTCCAAATATCCAACCAATTTTCAAAATTTTCCCGGAGAATTTTCCCAAAATGGCAAATATTTGTTATCCCTCCCGCAATTAGCCATTAGGGGCCATCCATTAATTACATACGCACATTTTTGCCCAAAATAGACCCCCCCCCCACCCCCCCTGTTGCATCATGTACGCATTTGGACTACCCCCCCCCCCCCCCCATGCGTACATACACATTTCACTTGGATCCCCCCCCCACCAACGTGATAATTCATAAAAGAAAGGGGGAGTCATGAACTCACATAGGAACATTTAGGGCATAAATAGGGGGAGGAACCTTTTTTTAGGGGCAGCAAGTGAGATAAGATGCCATGAGGGGGGAGTCAAACTAAATCAGTGGCGTAGGAAAGCCCCCCCCCCCCCCCCCCAATCACAGAAGATTGGGGGGGGGGAGGGGGGCGGGTGCTGAATATGTTTGGGTCCCCCAAAATTTACCAAGACCCTCTCCAACATACGGAAAAGTGGGGACAGAGGGGCGTGGGCCTCCAATCAGAACTTAAGGGGGCTCAAACAATACTTTTATTTACAATTCAGGCTGTTTGAGGTAGCCCCCCTGAGCCCCCCCCCCCCCCCCCCATGAAAATTTGCTCCCTATGCCTCTGCTAAATATGGTCCATCCAAGTACATGTACTCACGACCATGTGTCATTCCACCAGCGTGCATGCAATTTTGGAGGAGGGGCACAGGGAGTGAGAGTCACGTTTACTTTTGCCTAATTGGTAGGGGGGGGGGGGGTCGGAAAAATATATGCCATGTTGGGAAATCCCTAAAGGCCCCCCCCCCCCCTCACAGCTAATAATAATTGACTCAAACCTTACGGGTGTAAGAAAATTTTCAAAGTTTAGTTGGGTATTTGCACCCGAAATGCACTAATTTCAAACCAAAATAACCAGAAAATCGGCCCTTATGCGTACACAATGCGTATGCCAAAATGGACCTGGACCCCCCCACCCCCCTTGTACGCATCTGTACGCATTTGGTCTGACCCCCCCACCCCCTCTTGATGCGTATGTAATTAATGGACGGCCCCTTAGCAAACTCTACCACCTCCCCCCAACTGAGTTCTGCTTTTGCAAAGTGCACCCCCCCCCCCCGCCCACCCTTCTAGCAAATTACATATGCCAGTGGAATGATGCATGGTCACAAGTACTTAAATGGACCATATTTAGTTTTGATCATCCCATCATGGAAGTTTATCAAGTTTTGTACGTACGTGTATGGAATTAAACACTGTCAGAAATACTAGTAACAGTGGGTTATACTGTAGAATTACAGTATAAAAGTAGGTACTTATGGTTTTGAAACCAAAAATACCTCCTTTTATACTGTAAATATACAGTATAAATCATTTTGCAGCTACAGTTAGTTTTGACAGTGTATCATGTAAATACTTTTTGTGGGGGTATTTATTGATATCATGGGGGGGGGGGGGGGAGGTGTAGTTTGCTTCTTTTCTTGAGGGAGGGGGTGGTGGTGGGGGGAGTATTTCTCGATATCATGCAGTGGCGGATCCAGGATTGTCTAGAGGTGGGGGGGGGGGGCAAACCTGGCCAACCTGGAGTGACTATCTGTTTCCCATATGAGGGGTATGGGGGGCATGCCCCCCAGAAAAAGTTGTTGATCTATACTTAAAATGGTTTACTCTCACGCATTTAAGGATACCCCCCCCCCCCCCCCATCCAAATAAGGGGCCCTCAGTCATACTCCACAATCTCTTCATCTCTTTCCCTTTTTTTTTTCTAGTCTTCCTCTGTGGGTGGGGGTGGGGTGGGGGGGGGGCTTGCTTTGCCAATGTGTCATGTGGTAGGGGGGAGGTATAGAGTACTTTAAGCTTATTGGTAAAGTTACCAAGTTACCAAGCCCCTCCCCCCTAAAGAGTCAGATCCCCAAAATAGAGTGTATTTAATTAATGGATGGCCCCTTATCACTGACACCACGTAGCCTGGACAATAACTATATAATATATATGCGCTTTCCACTGCCTCCGAGTCCCTCCTTATTTGCCTTCCTTCCCCCCATCTCCCCCAACTTCCCCCCCATCTCCCCCTGCTTTCCCCCCAACTTCCCCCCCCCCCATCTCCCCCTGCTTTCCCCCCATCTCCAACCAACTTCCCCCCATCTCCCCCAACTTCCCCCCCATCTCCCCCTGCTTTCCCCCCATCTCCCCCCTGCTTCCCCCCATCTCCCCTGCTTCCCGCCATCTCTCCCTGCTTCCCCCCATCTCCCCCTGCTTCCCCCTATCTCCCCCTGCTTCCCGCCATCTCTCCCCTGGCCCTCTCCCTACTCCCCACATTTGTACAGATGTATATTTTATGTAAATATCACCATCCATGTAACACATTGCATTATTCTTTGATATCACTGTACCCCTAGGAGCAGCTGATAAGGATGGGTAAAGGAGAGAATAGTGATGTGGAGCGTGGTGGGAAGTCGCGGAGTGGGCTCATCGATCCCACCCCTGAGAAGCGACCCATGCACCCGGTAACATGGAACTTACTTCTCTTTGTTGGGTAAGTATCGTCTGTATGCTGGTAGTGTAAAGCAAAAATTAAAAGCAAAATAAAAGCAGCCATAATTGAATATGTGTGCACTCAACTCATTTACTTTAGAAGCATAACAGATAATGTTTAAATGTCCTTAATTTACTTGATTGATGATGTTTTATGTCTTTAATTACAGGGTTACCATATATGGCTCATACACCATCCTCGTCCATCTCTGTGAGGTGGATGGCAAGATGCCCTTCTCATCTGCATCCTTCGTCCTCATCACAGAAATAACTAAGGTAATCCTCCCCTCCGTATTCACTACTTTTGACGTGGATACCGTACCGTCGCGTTTAACCCTCTGGGTTTGAATTGAGAGCAGGGGAATAAAGTGCCGGGGGTATGGTGGTGTTAAAATAAATCTTAAGCACTAAATATAGATCTTGTATAAGCGCCGGGGATAAACACCCTTCCAAAGTTATAAGCCCCGGGGCGTGTACGGTAATACAAATGTACACTAAAGTGGATGAATTAGCCCATGTATGTTTGTCAGAACCAGTATTGAATATAGGAATCTTGTATGAAACTAAGCCTTGTCTATACATTCTTTTCTATTGCAGTTAACCATATCCATTAGTATGTTTATACCAGAAGTGAGACAGAATGGGTTTACAATGCCATCAATATCCTTCGCCTTGCCCTTTATGGTGCCGGCCATTCTCTACTGCCTCAACAACAACATTGCAGTCCACATGCAGCTACAGATGGACCCAGCCACATACCAGGTACATAAACCCATGTTAACTGAGACCTGCAAGTCAATCAGCTGTTAAATATGATGTATCCTTATTACTTGTACTTGTACTATAGTGTGAGCTGCAAACAGAAAACATGTTTCGCTCACTTCAAGTAGGAGCAGTATCTGAAATATGTGAACTGTGAAATTAATATCATCCAGAGTGAGAAGACCTCACACTTCATAAAACTTGGTTGTTCCTTATGTTTTTGACTCAGGGTAACTGAGTAATATACGACGACTGAAACCTGTTTTAAGACGTTTTTGGGACATGGGAGAATCTATGTCATTCAGTGTGTGTGGGACATAGACATGAGATGACAAAAGGGACAGATAGGCAAGGTCGGGGGACAAATGTTTCCTTCGAAAAAAAAAGTAAAATGTCTTTCCTTCCATGTGATATTGAGCTGCGATCTTCGGGTACTAATTTCTCTCTTTTTGGTAAACTCTTAACTACTGTTAAATTGCTACCCTCTAAATGAAAGCTACATAGACTTAAATGTTAAACCAAAGCTAGAAATCAGGTTCCAGCCAACACTGCCTGATATTTCTCTCTTTACTTTCAAGAATGCCATCTACTACAGTAGAAATACCCTCATATACTCAGAAAAAACCCATCTAGGTTCTTTAATTTAAATTTTATCTAAATGAACCAGGAGAGGTGGAAGCGAGGCTAGTGCATGCCACACGTCAAAGAGTGGCACCACTGGTACGGAGATTCGTGTGCAGACGGAATTGTACCACCCGTATCTCCGCCGTTTATCGTCCGATCGACTCGCTTTACGATAGAGATAAAAGGCGGTACATGCCCGCAGCCTGCAACTGTCGCCCACACCCACATCCACCTGCTCTCCCACACCCACCTGCTCACCCACACCCACCTGCTGGCCTGAAATGGAACAACATACATGTATGAATTCATTTCTGATGCCAGAATTGACCAAAGAATGATTATAAGGTAGTACTATATCTAAGTACATGATAAGCTCCAGCTCCAGCTAACCCTGAGTCATCTGTGAGGCCACTCACACGCTCAATCTTTATCAAATGTCACCAATAGCAGACACCTGCTGATACTCCTTCAGGCTCCTTCTCAAACTGTAACACTGAGGTGAAATGATAATTAGAAGTCCCCTTCCTGCTTGGCGCACTGCTGGGTATTGTGTATTGTTTTACTAGAATCATGCTAATTATTTCAGGTATTGGGGAACCTGAAGATCTTGTCTACAGCATTCCTATATCGCCTTATAATCAAAAAGTAAGTACATGTACTAGACAAAGATGCACAGCAAGCTATTGTCAGCTATATTTTACGTAAGGAATGTATGGTAGTTTGAAGTAAACTAAGTGTGAAATTATTTAGTAATTCTAAAGGTATGTTCATTTTGCAAGAGGAGGGTGGTGCTTCTTTGTACAAGGGGACCGAAATGTTTTTGCACCCCGACCCCATCGAAGGGGGTTGAGGTTCTCCCCTAACCCACTAACGATCGCAAATATCATTCCCTCTACAATTACACAGAGTAACAGTTCTGCTTCTCCCCTTACAGAGAGATAACGGGCACACAGTGGATAGCTCTGGGCCTGTTGGCCATGGCCGGGGCAGCTAACAGGTAGGTAGACGACGTACATCAAGTTATAGTATGGTCCCTGTGACTGGTCTGGTGCATGTATTAGCAACACCTTTAACCCTTTAAGATCGGCATGCTGCCTTAATGCATCATGCCTTTGGTCATCATGATGCATGAATGCTGACCTTATTAGGTTGAGACACTCCCGAAGGGTCGGCATGATGCACCAATACAGCACTGGCGAGTAACTTGCTGGGGTTGCATTGGTGCATAATGACGACAAATGTCATATTTTAGCGACGTGTGTCACTAAAGGGTAAAAGCAGCACTCTCACCTCTTAGTACGGTGTCATTCAACTACTACAGAATCGTTAGTGAGAGTGCAGCTTTAATTTTCACATGCACATGCCTCAATTTCCATTGCCACCTCTGAATTATAGTTTTTAAAGGCTTTTTTTTTTTACATAACGATAATTGATTTCTACAAGATGACTACATATTTGCATGAATCCAGTATCGACGTCCATGATTTTTGCTACCAGTAGTAAATGCGATAGCGGAAATATAACGTAAAAGACACTGTGTTTCAGTTACGGTGGCCTTCAGGCTGACACGACGTCTGTGTCGTCAGCGGGCACCATACACATCACCCTGAAGGGGCTGGTCATGATATCCACCTACTGCCTCATCTCGGGCCTCTCAGGGGTCTACACAGAGTACATCCTCAAGAAGAAATACGAGGTAGGTCTGGCCACGTCTACACCCAGAGAAATATCGTACTTGTAGGCCACAGGCCGGGAGAGTAGCATGTATCAAGAGTACCGATACATATTTACCAAACGTATTGACGTATTGAAGATATTTAGCAACATGCGTCTACTGCGATTGTCTCTTTTTGTCTCCCGAATCATTTTTCAGTAAGGTCGCTAGTCTGTTCTACATTAAAGTGCGCTCGTCATTTGTGATATAAATCACACGATCAATCTTTTCTCTCTTTTCCAGGTCTCTCTACATTTACAAAACAGTATGCTCTACACGTTTGGTATTGTCCTTAACGCTGGGGGGTTCGTCCTTGGTGCTTTACAATCAGACAACAAAGCGGGTAAGCATCTTTTACATTAGAGCTGCATGTATTACTCTGCAGTAGTCTGACATGCCTACCCATTAAAACGTATCTATATAATGCATGTAATAAAGGGGCTGGTACGGTTGCGTGGAACTGCGCCCTCAACTCTAGCAAGGGCCAGAATTTTATTAGTACCGTACCCCCACCCCTTCCAGGTTTAGACTATAGTAACTTGATTTCTTTGCTGAAAAGGGGGAAACTATTTTGCCCCCCCACTCGCCCAAGAAGGGTCTAAATCATTTAACGCCCTCCCCCCCCCCCCACCCCCCTGTTGTTAATAAATGACCTCTCCCTAAATGCGATATGGGCGCCTATAGGTACAATGTTCTGTCTCTGATATCCACAATATCCTGAGTCGTACAGGAGTAATGCCTCAGGTGATATTTACTTATCCTTTTTTACGATCTTGCTATCTGCTTGAAGTATGCTATATACCACACTTCAAGGAGTCACCTGGGGGAGGGAAGTATTTCTGATGAGATGGGAATGAGATAACGCTGTCATAAAACCAAGCCTTGATACTATTACTAGGAGTGACGGGACATGACAGGTCAATGAAAATCAAAAGATGATAATATCTCAGCCAAATAAACTGTATAGCATGAGGCACATTTTCTAAAACATTGTTGTCATGAAATTGTTTTCAGATGCATTTAACCTTTTCCATGGCTATACCGCATATACATGGGTACTAGTTTTGACTCAGGTAAGTCCGGCTTTACAATTATTGATTATTACATAAAAATGTAAAACTATTAGATAATATCCCTATTTGAGTAATGTTTTGAATTTTATTTAGATTAATGTAAAAATGTACCTTGTTACGAACAATTTTCAAGTTATGAATAAGTGTCAAGGTGACTCACTTCTTGTTGATATATGCTCATAGATTTAATCAAACTTGGACCATAACAGAATATGTCAATATGATTTACTTATCATTATGGGGTTAAGTGTTTCCTAATAATTATGATATAAGAAAAACTATCTGGTGGATTATTAACCTGTTGACTTAATACATATACTCATATGGTTGACTCACACTGTACATAGGTAGAATGTGAAATGGCATCATCTTAATTATGAATGTATAAAACCATCCGTGGCCAAAACATTGACACACATTCGGTGACTATTCTTTCAACATTTTGTAACTATCAATGTTCTACATACACGAGATTTTGACTTTTAACGTAACTTGGATTTCCAGGCAGTATGTGGCCTCATCATGTCGGCCATCTTTAAACATGGAAGCAACATCACGCGTCTCTTCCTCATCTCGTGCGCCATGCTCATTACGACGGTGCTCTCCATGATCATCTTCGGCCTCCAACTGAACACCTACTTCTGTGCCGCCTTCGTACTTGTCGTTTTCGCGCTCACTCTCTACTACAAAAACTAAAACTATGTACAGTGGTATGTCCCTCTTCCAGAGGGTTATGAATGGATGTGTGGGGTATTGTATGGTACATGTATAAAGGTGGTCAGCTACATCTCGCTGCAATATTAGAGATGTGAGTGTGTGTAGGGGGGGGGGGGCTCAAGAGTCTATGCTAAATGTAATAGGCCAGCATGGGTAACTAAGCCCAAAAATAAAAGGTTGATTTCCAGTAACATGGTGTGTGGAAACCAACCTCTCTTTTTTTGCCTAATAGGGGTATATAATTGTACATAAACTTCGCTTGCAGAGGTAACATGATTATACATAGAATTCACTTGCAGATGTTAAACGAAAAAGTGCCTGACATCATTTTATTGGATTGGTTTCAGCTACTTACATTCTTTTGAATCAAAATGAACAACATGCATATGAAATACCGATCCCTGAAACTGATGTCTCTTTTGGACTGTGGAGATATGTTTGTTACATAGAAATCGTTGACACGGGTAATGATATAACTACAATATTAAACAGTGGAAATTGTGCTGTCAAATGCTATTAGCTAAATCATCAACTACCTTATTAATTGGGATTTTCTGCTTTAATTAACTTATTTCTCCAGTGTAAAGTTTGTATATGTATAACTGTCATAATCTTGGTTTGTGATCCCCAGGGGTATCTCAAGGGCAGTTATGATCTGAGCCAAACTCATGGACTTCCAATTTGCAGATATCTATGTTAACCTAGGTACCTAGCGTAGGTGGTTGAACCACACACGTGTATATAACTGAGAACCAGCATATATTGACTCTGCTACAAAAATCAACATATACATCTTTCCCTGTGCTTTGACAAGGCATGTTTTTATTTTTATTCTTTGCCGTGGTTTTTGGCAGTTTTAAACCATATTTTAAGCCATAAGATGCGACACAATTGGAAAATATGGTGGCAGGGTAATGGTAGGATGCTGGTACATTGTAGTTGCAAGATCGTATGCGCATATTTATGGTGTGTTATTTGAAAAGCAAAAGTATTTATATACTATATCGCACTGGATATTCCCCAAATTGCATATAAATGTGCATGGCATGATCTGTATGGTTCAGAGTATTTCCTCTCAGGAATATTAACTTTTAGGGTTACATGTATATACCACGACAAAAGTGGTCTACTATAATGGGGAAAGGTGTATTATATTGAGCTAACGGCTACAGTACTTCCTTTCTGGCAGAATTATTAGAATACTGCATAAGGGGGCATTCTCTGTGTTGGTATTGTTAATGGGAATACTTCCTTGAAGTAGTACCGCAGGGGTAGACACTAACATTTTAGACCATGGGCCACCCGGGCCCGCAGCCTCAGAAAGTTGCGGGCCCAGAGGTAAAGCTGTGGGCCGGGGAATTTTAACATTAAAATTAGTAAATACACAAGAAAAAAAGAGTTGACCCTTTAAGGTTCACATAAAACCATATGCAGTGATAAAACGGAATTATTTTCTCGTAATAACTTTTGTTAAAATTTGACATTATAAAAAACTTTTAACTCCAAAACGTGGGCCATAACTTTCCTATTAAAATCCGCCCCTGTTTAATATGGATCCGATTCATTTGTCGTCACACAGTGACAGAAAGTAAGTTGCTACTGCTGCATCATGCCAACAAGGGTAGGGATGATACATGAAGGCAGCCCTGTTCAGTTATTCACCAGGGCCGCAGGTACCAACTTTAAATGATAAGGCCCATCATTGTGAATGTGAATCCGTAGAAATACATGTAGTTTGAATAGGTAACGATTTAAAATTAAATGTACCGGTATGTGTTAAATTAAACCTTTACATGTAGGCGACATGCCCTGTTTGGTATGATATTCTGTGCAAGATTTCCTTTCCAACGATATATAGCATGCCAAACTTGGAAGTACAGATGTGAATTTATTATGTATATATCTACAGCAATATTCACCTGAAACTTTGGGTGGATATAGCTACGGGCCACCCGGGCCCGTAGCTATGAAAATATCCAGAAATCTACAGGCCCGGACCCAAAATTACGGGCCATTGGCTCCCGGGCCAGCGTTAGTGTCTACCCCTGGTACCGGTATTAATAGTTTGTCAGTGCACAAAATAGGAATCCGATTCATGTATTCTGCACCAGGGCTTTCACAGACAGAAGGGGCCCATATTGTTAATGGTTGTCCATAAACATATGTACAATACATCATGCTTATTTAAGTATCCACGTCTACAGTGTAAGCGACACTTGAACGTGTGTTGTCCTTCAGAAGGAAATGTGTATTAATTATACAAATTCAAATATCTTTAAAATCCTAAGATTATTGTTAATGTAGTGTTTATTTTTGTAGCTAATATTATGATAGGTTGTGTGTGTACAGTGGTTTAGAACGGAAATAAAACGGAGCTTTACTGGGGCGAGAGTGGAGAGCTTATATATATACATTTGTATATAAAATGTTTTATCATGAGATTTTAAATTGTCAAAATACTAGATTTAGTGTGTGTTTCAATCTCTAGTCACATAAATACAGACTGGTGCTGATTGTGAGGGAGGAATGTACTGATGAGGTACTGAAGTAAGACTAATAGCAACCCGTATTGGCCTAAATATACACACATATGGCTCTGCCTCTATTAGATATATGGGACATTATATTTACATGTACCTGCAAATGAAAGTCGGCGAGAGAAGAAATTAAGATAGGGGAATCCCCGGGGAATCCCCTCAATTGTGGTATCAGGTTCTACCGAAGCACATTTTGTGTTTGATTGTACACAGTGTAACATATTGTCGTACTACGGAAAGCCGGTGCGACATGCCAGTTGTAGAATTTGCTCCTCCCAATAATTTGCTTCTTGCACAAAATTTGCTCCTCCCTCGAAATTTGCTCCTGGCCAATTATTTGCTCCTCGCTGAAAATTTGCTTGTTCTAAAAATTTGTTCCTTCAAATTTGCTTCTTGTCACAAAATTTGCTTGTTCTAGAATATGTTCCTTCTCAATAGTTTGCTACTTGCACAAAAATGTGCTTGTTCTACAAATTTGTTCCTTCAAAATATGCTTCTTTGCCCCAAAAATATGCTTGTTCTAGAATTTGCTCCTTCCCAAGAATTTGATGCTTGCACAAAATTTGCTCCTCCCTCAAAATATGCTCATTCCCAATCTGCTTCTTCCCAATAATTTGCTCCAAGGCCGGTGCACCATCGTCTTTGCCAAGAATTTCGACCCCTCTCGTGGGGGGACCAGAAAAATTCCGACCTGCTCGAGCTAAAATCCACTGACCCCCCCCCCCCCTGCTGTTAAAAAATGACCACTCTCTTAGGTATAAGCTAATACAGGAAATGTTCAATTTTTTTCTTGGAGGGTGGGGGGTGTGACAATATGTAGCCTAGTTTACGCGCCCTATAGGCCTACTGAGTTGGCCGTTCGGGAGTGCGATCATCGTTGGACAATTATGACCATTGAAACAGGGGGCATGCTCGGACATTAGATGGGGCTATTCTCGGGCATTAGATTGGGATAGGGCCTATGCTCGGACAATAAATTATATGCCCGGACATTAGAGTGTAGCCTATTTTGCTTTTTTTCAATGGGGGGGGGGCATTTTAAGTACCGGCACAACAAGATGGTCGCTAATTGGCAATTAGCAATTGACCCAGTTGTGGAGGTCAACCTATTGGGAAGAAGCCCATTTTGAATGAGCATACTTTGAGGGAGGAGCAAATTTTGTGCAAAGAGCATATATGTGAAGAGGCAGATTTATAACGAGCATATTTTGGGGCAAGGAACAACTTTAAAAAGAGCAAATTTTGAGAATGAGCAAATTTTAAGCGAGGAGCAAATAATTGGGAAGGAGTGAATTTTGAGAATGAGCAAATTTTATGGGAGGAGCAAAAAATTGGGAAGGAGCAAATTTTGAGAACGAGCAAATTTTATGGGAGGAGCAAATTTTCAGCGAGGAGCAAATAACTGGGAAGGAGCAAATTCTGCAAGTGGCATGTCGCACCGGCTTTCCGTATGAAACGTGTGTATATTATGGGTTCGTCTGTGACGTTGCTTGTCAAGTTGGTGTAAATGGAGGGTAATTAAACGTAGTCCCCATAATGTTTACAGTACAACTGGGCTCAATTTTACCTCAGGTCTAAGGGGAAAAACAGGTTAACAACTCAATAATTGGTACTAGTGTTAACCGAACCAAAATAACTGTTGAATATAGAATACGTGGAAATGAATTCATTGCCTGCATTACCGCAGAGATTTGGAAAACTGGAATCAAACACAGCTGATTGTACTTTTGAGGACTAGTCTCCCACAGTTGTATTGTAGCACATTCACTCCCATTCGTGTCATACTCTATAAAGAGGGCAGGTCAATGTAGACATCCGATTGTGCCATTCCTAACTGCCTTTTTTTCATTGAGAAAGTCCCATGATACACGTGCCACCTTCAAATGAAGCAAATTACCTTTGCATCATGATACTTTTGGGTATGCAATTGTTATTACAGCTATAATGTTACTGTTACCTTTGTAAAAGCTGACTTTGATTAAAGCTGACTTTAGTTGGTTTACGCAGCGCTATGTGTTCTTGTGTGCATATCAAAAGTGTATAATGTGCACATTGTGGAGTGGGACATGAGCACTATTAACCGTCGTCACAAATATTATGCAATCTGGATGGCATGGAACAGCTCCATATTTATAATTATTTACAGGCAAAGCATTCTAGTTACGGTAAAAGGAGTTTCCACAGTTATATTATTTCTGAAAACAAATAATGTCATTTTGCTTCCAACAATGTGTATGTCATTTAACACGGGGAGAGGGAAGGCGTTACAGCAGTAATCCATGTATACTGTAAAAGATGAGATATGTACTTCCATTCCACACTTGACATTGTAAGGACGCACCGAGGAGCTGTTATTGCAAATAAAAGGTATGGTGTGCTAAATTGAAATGGCATAAATGTGCTTGACTTTTCTTTATTTTAGATTTCAACCAGCCACTAATCATACGACGAAAAAGGTCTTCAGTGGAATAGCACAAGTTTATTGCCAACAATCAAACACATGTAGTTTCACACAGAAACAACGACGCAGACACGTCCCTTCTTAACCGTTCCCATTTTATGGGTCATCAGGATTGAAAACATTTAGTTGGACACTGTTGGCAGAGATATGGAGTAGATATCTACCCAAGGCTAGATTAATAATACCCAGTAATGCAAATTGGGCTTAGATTAAGAATTCCTTTCAAATACATTCTTTAATGAAAAGAACTGATGAAAATACAAAACGTATGATACATGATCACCAATATCGGTTAGTCTAGTCACTGTTATATACTATGTATATCCATGGTCTAGAATAAATTTTCCAACGTAAATAAGGTTTCTTAAAATACGCCCATTCAATCACATATACCGGTACATATACCGGTACACGTGTATTGAAGGTATCTGAATCTTTATTTTTTATGGAATACAGTTGTCTCATTGATTTAACCAAGGGGAGCCGTATTTAACACCCCCCGTGAAATAACCCATGACCGTATTTCACGGCCCTGTGACGTCATCAAAATGTCAGTTTGTTTACATTTGAACGGCGTGGAAAAAAGCTATTTAACCCCTTCAACGCGGTAAGCCAATATATTGCACAAAATTGCATTGAGTTACAAGAAATCCAGTGGTGAAGGGGTTAAGCTGATTTAGGCCCTAAATTACTATGGTAAATTAATTTGAATCGAAAAAGGGTAAAAAATAAACACAAAGGTTCACTCATTTAGGTCTGTTGACTAGGTTATTTCACTTGTTGAAGTTGGGGCCGCATTTCACTCGGCCTACGGCCTCGTGAAATACGGCCCCAACTTCAACTCGTGAAATAACCCAGGCAACAGACCAAAAATCGTGAACCTTTGTCTATGTACCTTAACCCTTTAAATGACGACATGTTGCCATGAAACAATATTTGTTGTCTTGATGTACCCATGCGATGTCAATAAGTGACACACCAGCCTTGGACACAGAAGAACTAGGGATGAAAATCAACCTACACAGATTT
Source organism: Harmothoe impar (assembly GCA_947462335.1). Classification (NCBI taxonomy): domain Eukaryota; kingdom Metazoa; phylum Annelida; class Polychaeta; order Phyllodocida; family Polynoidae; genus Harmothoe; species Harmothoe impar. Next base: position 29,596,164 of record OX381709.1, on the reverse strand, counting down.
CTATGAGTTCACATATACATAAAAAGTGATGCAGTGACACGCTCAAAAATCCTAGTAGCAATGTTGATGTACACATGTGGTTGATATGATATATGTAATGCGGACGTGCACATTCAAAAGTATTGGTAGGGACGCCCAACTGCCCGGCGTGCAGTGATCCCACTACTCACTCACCTAATAGGGGCACTCACTGGCCCCAATATTATATGTGTACTGAGGGCTCTGTCTATGAAGTGATTTCCTTAAAAATGATGGGTCTGCCCATCAATATTTAGACCATAGGAAGAAGTAAAATTGACATGCGCCTACAAGGCTCCTTACAATAGGATGAACAGGAGAGATTCTATGTGTTAGATAGACTACACCTGGACACGGTTCTTCCATATATACCCACTGCCCCACAGGGTCAAGACGAGGTGTTATACACCGAGTCAATGACCAGTGGGCAGTGGGTATATGGAAGGACCCTGGCCAGGTGCAGTCTATCTGACTTAACCCTTGGGTATGCCAAATAACCAAGGTGCAAATCCTTGGTCTTAGCCGTCCACTGTGGGTTAATTTTTCTTAAACCACGGTGGTGGCTTAGAACAATAGAGTTCGTACCTTGTTTATATTGCATACCCTGGTTTAAAACAGATAGAAAATGGTTATGAAAAGGTATGTAGATTAACCACAGCTTGCTGGTAGGGCGACTTGGGCTTCGCCCTCGTCTGGCCCCCACCAGCAAGCTGTGGTTAATTCTACATACCTTTTAATAACCATTGTCTATCTATTACTTATCCATTGTCTATGTAGTAGATACCCCACAAGGACCTGAGAATATGTACAATTAACCATGACAGACTGACTGGTGCCCTCATAGGGCACCAGTCACTCTACCATTGTTAATATTACATAACTCAGGTCCGAGGGGGGTATCTGACTTAACCTTCGGTTATGTGAAAATAACCAAGGTGTGAAGTCCTTTGTCTTAGCCGTCCACCGTAGGTTAACTGTTTTAAACCACGGTATGCAATATAACCAAGGTGTGAAGTATATTATTCTTCCCACCACCGTGGTTTAAGTAAGAAAAGAGATTTATATCCTCTACAGGGATGAAGTAGATATTATTAAGGAACCTATGATTTTCATAAATTGCAATGTGCAAGGAACAATATAGATGCATAGCGTTTCAAAATAACTATTGATCAATATGATCTCTCATGGAGGGGCTATGATAACTACAAGCCTTTCATTATGACTCATAATTCTTAAGAATATGTAATGAAAGGCTTGTAGTTATCATAGCCCCTCCATGAGAGATCATATTAATCAATAGTTATTATGAAACACTAAGCATCTCACTGTTGACTGCCACCCCTGAGTGGTCCACCTGAGTGGTGCGAGTACATATACTACAGTGAAACTTCGTTATAAGGAACTCTGATATAAGGAGACCTTGCTTATAAGGAGCAGATTTGTGTGGTCCCGATTTTTCCCTATACATTTATATAGTAAGAAAACTCTCTTAGAAGGAGGTGTTTTTACCTTAACCTCTGATATAAGGAGGTAATTTTGGCTCATTGAACCAGGGCACAGTTGTGCCAGGTTCTTTAGAGACAGGTATTTTTGCATTTTTGGTCCGAAAAATGCAACATGTTCTCCGCCTAATTTTCCTGTCTGACATTGAGAAATAAAATATCTAAATACTGCAGCACACAAGTTTTGATCAATGCCAATCTATGCCATCTAATATTGAAACAAAAAAATGTATTTTTCATGTATAAAATTAAGTTTAAAAAGAGGTCACTGAAACAGCATAAAACTAACTTTTTGAGCTCAATGCTAAAGTATGGGCTTTCAGGTAAACCAAAGACCTTCCTAAAGTGTCCCTTTACACAGAATGCTCTTTGTTCCTATATAAAAATCGGGTGAGACGCTTTCTGAGACGCTCTGTGGGCAGAAAGTTGGATATACATCAGCTAACCTTCATGAAAATGAAGATAAGGCACCACTTTACACAGAACATGATCGAAATACACAGAATTTCGATCGGTTCGCGAGCGATAATAGGCACTCGTTATAATTACAGTAAAACTTGGTTACAACGAGGTACCTGCAGCCACTGTAATAACCTCGTTGTAAGCAAGTGCTCGTTGTAACAGAGGTGAGCTGAGACACCCATCTAAGAAAAGTACATGTGAGGGATAGGGCAGGGGGAGGTGTGGGGGGGGGGCAGGGTAAGGCGTGGGAGCTTCCCTCTGTGATGGGGGCGGACTCAGGAGTGTAGGTATATACTTTCAGGTCGCAGTTCTCGTACTCCACAAGAAGTCAACGAAACATCACAACAGTCCCACAGCGTCATCGACACCGTATCTCCGCCGTTTATCGTACGATCAACTCGCTTTTTGATAGGGACAAAAGGCGGTACATGACTGCAGCCTGCAACTGTCGCCCACGCCCACCAGCTCGTCCACACCCACCGGCTTGCCCACACCCACCGGCTTGCCCACACCCACCGGCTTGCCCACACCCACCTGCACAGTTGAAATATGATAACATATTAGTGTGACACATGATTTGAGGGTAGTTTTGACCCAGGAATACATTCCTGCTCTCAGAATTGACAAATAGTTCATTGTTCCTGAAATAAAATTCATGGATTAAGTCATTTAGTCCATCAATTCAATCCCTTTATCAACCTGACCCTGAGTCGTTTGCGATGTTAATCACATATGCAATCTTTGCTTACATTTCGTTTTCATTTTAAACATTATAGATAAATACAGTGAAAAAAAGAAAACTAAATGAAAACAACAGTATTGCAAAAAAAAGCCCTGGTTCACATGTGATATATATCACATATACCATTCATTTCCTTATTTCGTACGTGCAACCTTACCCAGGGAAGTTATTTCTCAGGATTACAAGTCACATACTGCTTAAAGTTGCCCACTGCCCCATCCCATAGAGGTGGGGAGAATACGTTTGTAGCTTCCCTAGTGAGGAAGCGAGATCAAAAGCTCCATGAAGGGGATCTAGAAGGGGTTTTGACTTCAAATAATACACACACCCATCTGAATTGTATTCAAATCAAGTCTATAAGGGTATAAGAGACACATGTAGGTAGAGTTCTGTTGCTGGACCGTTATAAGGCTGAACTTGCTTATAAGGAGACCTTGCTTATAAGGAGCAAATTGCACTGGTCCCAAGGTCCTCCTTAATTATAACGAAGTTTTACTGTATAATGTACTAGGTAGATTGGGGTTTCAAAATGCACTTTCAAACTGCTTTTGCTCTTCACAATGATAATGTATTTTCTTCTGGATTGTAGCAATGGACTTCTCAGTCTCCTTCACCGGATTCTCAGATTTTATTTTGTATTTTCTTGTAATACAAACCACCGAACGTGCCTACCTGAAGTATCCAATAGAAGGTGGATTATAGTAAGCTGTATTTAAGCACGGGACCAGATCGAACACAAACGTCTCCACTCGCTGCTTTGCCAGGCTATAGGCGCATTCATGTGTTCGGGGACAGTACTTAAAGGGATCAGCACCTTTCGTCAAAAGGTAACAGATGATATCCACTTTGTAATCGTTAGCTCCAGAGAACATGAATGCCCACATTAATGGTGTGTACCAGTATGAGTCGTCAGTTCCATCATCGTACAGGCACAGAGTCTGCTGGTTAACATTAGCACCAGCCTCTACCAGCATCTCCACCGCCTCCAGCCAACCGTGTATGATGGCATGGTCCAGGGCGCTGTAGTGGCCGCGGTGCAGAGGCGGCAAATTGTCGTCTGCTCGCGGTTGTACATCAAGCGGGAACCTACTGGTCACATCCCAAGCACTATACTTGAGTCTCTCCATCCAGTCCAACTCCCGATTCTCAATGATAGATCTGACAGCCACAAACCGAGCATGCTCTTCTTTAGATATAGTTGGTATCTTAGCTGGGTCAAGTTCCAATGGATTAGGATCAAGGGTGATTCTGGGATTCAGATCCACACGTCTTGGATGATCATCTGTTGTATTGAGATGACTGCTGAGTACCGTTCCAGAATAGAGTGGTGCCAGCACAGACTCGAGGGTTTTAGAGGTGCCATAAGTTGACACATCGACTGCTGCACCAAGGGCTTGCTGCAGCATATTGAAGGTTATAGCAGATGCTGTGGGTGGATCTGACTGTACACCACGTGGTGTGTTAGATAAGGTCAGGTCCACCTCCTCTGCTGTTGTACGGCAGACGACATCTGACACAGTCACAGGTTCCACTGTGAAGGGGCACAGACCGGCTCCACTCTCAGACAGGTCAAGAGTACCGACACCTTGTTCAAGTTCCGCTATAGCGGCAGCTGCATCTGACTCTAGACTGACATGGTCCCGTGTAGTTGGTGCAGGTGTGGGGACCTGGTCGTGTGCAGTTGGTGCAGGTGTGGGGACCTGGTCCTGTGCAGTTGGTGCAGGTGTGGGGACCTCATCATGTGTAATTGGTGCAGGTGTGGGAACTTCGTCCTGTGTAGTTAGTGCAGGTGTGGGGACCTGGTCGTGTGCAGTTGGTGCAGGTGTGGGGACCTGGTCCTGTGCAGTTGGTGCAGGTATGGGGACCTCATCATGTGTAATTGGTGCAGGTGTGGGAACTTCGTCCTGTGTAGTTAGTGCAGGTGTGGGGACCTGGTCCTGTGTAGTTGGTGCAGGTGTGGGGACCTGGTCCTGTGTAGTTGGTGCAGGTGTGGGGACCTGGTCCTGTGTAGTTGGTGCAGGTGTGGGGACCTGGTCCTGTGTAGTTGGTGCAGGTGTGGGGACCTCATCATGTGTAGTTGGTGCAGGTGTGAGGACCTGGTCCTGTGTAGTTGGCGCAGGTGTGAGGACCTGGTCCTGTGTAGTTGGTGCAGGTGTGGGAACTTCGTCCTGTGTAGTTAGTGCAGGTGTGAGGACCTGGTCCTGTGTAGTTGGTGCAGGTATGAGGACCTGGACAGTACCCCCGTCAGGTGTATGGTGGTATAAGGGTGCATCCTTGTCTGGTACCAAGTACCACCCGTCTACATCCTCCTCCTCCACACCCAGCAGTAGCCAGGGCTCCCCATCCTCCACACCCAGGGGTAGCCTGGGCTCCTGGTTATAGTCCTCTGAACTGCTGCCCGACATAGTCCTTCTTCTGAGGGTTATACCAGTCTGTTAAAGTTTAAGTTTAGTCTACAGATACATGTAGCCTCAGTAGGGTATCTGCTGCTGTAGAACCACAGGTAGGCCACAGCCGATCCTACCAACCTCACTAAATAAAAAGATGTATATTTGTTGAACTAGGACTCCAGGTAGGACCTGCAGGTTTGGCGCATGTCCAGCGTCTTGTATTCATGTACATTCAACCAGGAAGTGGTTGTTGCCACAGTACTGGACGCTAACAAATAGGGGCCACAAATATAATGCCTTGACTTAAAAGACGGTGGTGGGTAGGACATGCAATGGACTGGAACGCCCCCGCAGGCCGCAGTGGTAGCTTTACTGCGTGTTGTGCTGGTTTGTTACCTCAGTAGGTCACCAGCTGGACCCCCACGTTATGTGGGCTACTGTGTTAGTGTGTAAAATGTAGCGTCAACAAGCCACACTTCTCAGCTTCTGATGGGGTGGGCGCTACTGTGGTCGGCGCACTTTATTCCCTTTTTAAAAGTACAAGTCTGAGAGTCAGTGTTTGAAGTCCATATTGAGAACGTATGACGTACCTCTTGAGGCTAGCAGCGGGCTGTATCGTCAAAGACATGCAGGTACACTATCTTCCATCCGTGGATATGTCAATAAAAAAAAAGCTGTGGTCACTTGATGTCTATGCTCATGTACTGTAATCTCCCTGTTACGGGTCCAGCTTCTATGTTCCAATGTCCTAGCAGCCAGTGTCTAGCAGTCATTTTGAAGTACAAAATAATGTACAAGTAGGTTGAAGTAACTGGTAGTTTGGGCTTCTCTCACTAGGGGATAGCATAACTCTCCGTATGAACCCCCTGTAGATGGCGCTACATATAGATTTATCAATGTGGTATAGGTCACGAGGAAGTAATTATTATTTCTCTATGTTTCTATATAGCATAATGCACAAAATTAGCCATACACAAATTTTGTTGACCATAGTCTTAGCCCTAGTCTGATTAAACAATCCCTCACACACAATGTTTCAGCCTCAATAAACGGGTTGACCATGAAAATCTCAAAAAAGTCACTTTTATCCACAGGTAGTCCCATTTTGCCCTGTTTTGGGCCTAAAATCGACCTCTGGCCACATCAGTTTTTGCATGCCTCAGAAATTCCCCAACCCTTTACATAGCACAAAACTACATGTGCTATTCTATACAAAGGGGGTATTTGGGAACACCTGTGAATTTTTTCACAATTTTAGCCATTTTTGTTTCATCTGAAATATAACCCAATCAGCAGCCAGAACACCCTTCAATGCAGACCAGAATACCATATGACTCGGTAGATGGCGCCATTTACTTCCACGTGACCTATACTGAGTATCAAATACTCAGTAAATGTGGGTTGTACATGTATTCTCTTGAACTGATTACTCGGTAGATGAAACTACAACGGAACTTTAATAATATAATATTACGAGAATGTTATTGTAAAGGGTAATTATCCATGCAACACCATTGAGTTGTTCATGATATGCTTTCACCAGGTAATGAAATATGATTTGACATGGGGTTTGAGTGAGGCGAGGCACAGTCACTTTGGAAGTGTAAGATGAAAGTGCCTCTGGGGCTACGTTCTAAATATAGGTGTAAAGAGGTATCTGTAATTGAAGCAAGAAGATCGGAATTGTAACCTATTCCGTGCAGTCATACATGGTACACTACCCATGTAATCCTCCCAGTCGCATTCCCGCTATTCAGTAGGCTACATTATATCTTATCTAGTACACATGTACTAGGATAATATCGTTTTTTTTCAACAGTTAATAGTCATAATATCAACTTCAATCTATAAACAAAAACGAAAAGCAACCACGTGAATTGTGTGCACATAGAATTATAATCGATTTATTCATCTTTATACAAAATTTACAAATACATTTTGTTGGTTTACTGTCACGATGTTGAGGTAGACTGCTCTGTATGTTGGTCGCTGTGTTTCTTAGATTTCTTCCCTTTGCCTTTACCAAATCGTTTCCGCTTTTTGGTCTTCTCTGCATCAGGGTCCTGGAAACGGCAAAACATATCACGTCTTAAATTTAGGCTCTCTCCACCTTATAATAATGTGGTAATGTATCAATAACATTTAAATTCTCCTCTCTGAATAAACTCAGCCCCTAAATCAGAAGGAAGTCACACCCGATAAACCACCCACAGTGACCACAAATATATAACTGATCCAAGCTTGTAAGGGATCATCTCGAGAAGATGTTTGTGAGGAGGGGACAATGAAAACTTGGACCGGAAACCATATCAATAAAAGAAATGAGGTTCATTTAAAAAAAAAAAAAAAAAAAAAAAAAAAAAAAAATAGAACACCTGATGAATATCTAATTGGAAATGTAATTTCCTCTCATTGTGCGGATAATAACCTACAAATGCATACAAATTCTATTCTGATAATCAAATTGCTTCGATTGTATAGTGCCCCCTGTAAAGACAACGGAGTGATAACCCACCTTTCCCTCCATAATGAGATGTTTCCGTTTGTTGATCTCTTTCTTCTCGCCAAAGTCCTGTTCGTCCAAGATCTATTAGGGTAAAAAGACATGGGGTATAAATATTTGTCAGGGGCTGATTTCATGTACTAGATAACCTATCACACATTAGTGCCACAAGCTACAAATTATCTTAGGGTAAACTGTTCAAAAATAATGTTCCGAACTGAATCAAAAGCGCTGTTGGCATTACATTTAAATAATCAGCTTGGATGAAATCCCAAAGGTCATTATACACGGACTTCTAACTTCCGACTACGTGACGATATTAAATAGTGACGTTCTGTTCCTCAGTTAAAGGATGACTCACGATTTCAGCTTCACGTTTGGCCACAGATACTTCAGTGACGATCTTTGTCACTTCCATCTCCTTTATCTTGTATTCCTCTAGTTTGGTATCTGCAAGGGATTGAGTTAAATGTCAATAAAACTCTCATATACATCATCGCCATTTATTATATGAAATTACACTTTTCTGGACATAATAAAGTGACAGAACAGGGAGAATTATCGCATGACACAATCTTATTGAAATTATTTTGAACGGCGAGGAAATCAATTGGTAATTGTAATCTCGACACCCAGCGTTTCTTCTATGGTAAACAGGAAACAGTAACCATTTTTATACTTACTGATGCTTTCTTCCACTGCATGAACCAGTTTTACATCAAATTGTGTGACGAGTGTTATGGCCATCCCTCCACGCCCTGTTAATATGCAATATATGATTGTGGAACTACTTGTGGAACATGTCAGCAACACGATATAATTGCATGAAAGTCGTTGTAAATGTTACTATAAGCTTTAATGTAACTCGTTTCGACCCCCCCCCCCCCAATACATTAGGTATTTATGCGCGCTGCCGCCCCCTACTCCGCCTTTGCCAAAGTCCTGGATCCATCCTTGGTGCCTAAAGGGCCCTAGCGGAAGGAATGCAACGCGCACATGTTAGGTTTAATGCATTTAGATAATTACTTATTGTAACTGTATTATTTTCGCGAATAAAACAACCTTTTAAAAAAAAAAAAAGGGATTATAGGATTTACACAAACCTGCTCTTGCTGTTCGTCCCACTCTGTGAATATAGTCTTTGGGCCGGGAGGGCACGTTGTGATTTATCACCAAGTCAACTGTCGGAATGTCCAGTCCTCTGAAATAGTAATTTTTAGATATTTATTTTTTCATTACTCTTATTGTGTTCTAAGTCGGTCTTAAATGTTCCCTATTTTCTTTTGCTCAGTCATACATAGAGCTACCGACTTTCTTATAGACATGTATACAGTAAATGCCTAACCTGCTGGCGACGTCAGTGGCCACGAGTATGCGGACTTGATGTGACTTGAACTTGGCGAGTGAGGCGAGTCTCTCTCTCTGTGAGATCATGGAGTGTAAGGCGACAGCGGCCAGGCCTACCTCCGCAAACACCATACTCAGGATCTGTGCGTACCTTGGGGGATAGGAAAAGGGGTCAGTTAGAGCGTACTATAGTAAATCAGATCGGAAACAATGGGTCTCTATTGAAGACAACTACATTGATGATGTCGGGTACTGATTATAAGACTGATAGTGATACATGAACTACCGGTAATTGAACTCTGGTCAAATGATTTACCAAATATTTTATTATTGATGGATATTCTACTCTGCGCTTCCAAATAGAAATGGTAGATAAAGAGTCCCACACAGACGTGTCCATGTACATACTTGCAGGTGTGTGCGAAGATCATGACGAGACTCTTGTCGTGCTCTGCCATGAACTTGTGTAGAATGTAGACGAGGTAGGCGTCCTTGACGTCGGCCGGCATCAGGACGTAGCGCTGGTCCAGCTGTTCTACGGTGGCCGTCCTGTAATACATGGGACAACTAAAACTTATCAACTAGCACGGGAACAGTCTAAACCTCGTTTAATCAACTTATTCTGACTACACTTTGGACATACGCACAACATAGAAGTTTTGGGAATATTTCTGAACACTTGAAAACTATTACCGTGAAATTCTCGTGAGTAAGCCTAACTCACGTATAAGTCGCACCCCGACTTTGGGCCGATCCTATAAACCGCACTGGCAATCTGACTGGCGTACTAGCCGCTGCTTATAAACGAGAATTTACGGTACCACAGAACTAAGTCACACATATACCTGGGTTCAATACTAGATACTATCATATTTACAAACGATTTCGCTGTCAGTTAATGGATTATCTTTTAAGTACCGGACAGACTTACGCGGCTTTGGAGACCCAGTAGAAGGGTTTGTTCATGGCGATACACTCAAGCTGCTGTAAGGTCTCTGTGAGGGTGGCCGAGAAGAGCAGCGTCTGTCGCTTGGAGGACACCGCCTTAAAGACGGTCTGCAGCTGCTCCCCAAAGTTGTCCTCCAGTAGGCGGTCAGCCTCATCCAGCACCTGCAGCAACAGGCAGTTAAACTTATACAATGTATTGTATTTTGACAACACCACAGGGGGCTTTGTGAGAGAATGCATAACATAGTTCCACCTATAATAAGGCCCCCCAAAATAGGTTTCTTTCAGGTCACCTGACCGTGCCTAGCAAAACAGTGCCTCTGCATGGGCACGCGCATTTCTTACCACGTCGCCATTTCGATTTTTAAAACGCCCGTGTCTCTGTTTCGCCCGTGTCGATTTTTACCCATGTAGAGGCACAAAAGAGGGCCGACCCTACGTTTTTTCTATGGAATTTTGGAGAAGATTTCATATTTTGGTTAATAATCGGATTTAAGCAGAGGCTGAATAGTACTTTCATGCTTGAAACTAACTTTTTTTTATTTGGCCTTATTGAGACGCTATATCTGACATGAAACTTTGAAAAGCGTTCCCTTCGCATAAACTAACATCATAACTATTACAGTTAAGCACACGTTTATATGTACTATGTTGCCAATACCGTTAGGTAATAACCTAATCAATGCTTAATTTGTACATCATCAACTGTATGGATAAAGACCTATGAAGCTATTTACCATCATTCATAGCTAATATTAGAAAGGATTCGTCCTACCAATAAGACCAAGCCTCGCCCCTTAGTGGAGAGTTGGCTTGAATAAAGACACCCGAATAGACTTAGAGATATTGGAAGTACAGGATGAATATAAAGAACTTCACACACACACAAGCGTGTGAGCTACATATAAGTTCTCACACAATTGATTTGTTCAGCCTACAGTTATAGGACCATGGACACATCAGATGTAATTAAATCTGATTTGGACAGAAGTAATCATACCAGGAATCGCAGTTTCTTGAGACTGAAATTTGTGCCGCTGTCAATGTGATCTGCAAGACGACCCGGTGTTGCTATGACAATGTGGGGTTTCTCTGCTAGATCCAACCCTTGCTGCAACATATCTGTAAGTACAGGTATGTCGAATTAGCAAGACATGATTAACAGTCACACGGTGGGTGAATATCAACGGGGTAATAACAGAGAACATTATAAAAAAGAGAATGCAGACATATGTCTTTAGTTTAAACAGTTGTAGATTTGTAACCCAATTTGCATATTTGTTCACTATTGTCTAGAAATGGGTTTGTTGTAAAGTTGTGTTCAGCATTAGTTTGAATCATAATTAATTTGACTATTATTATATCACACAACATATTTGACATATTTGACTCTTCCATACATATTATCAATACATTGTCTAAATAAGTATACCTCTTCCACCAGTGATGACGACTTGACGTAACCCGATAGGTTTGCCCAGCACCGAGAATTGCTCTGATATCTGAAACGCAAGTTCACTGGAAAAAGAAACCCCTCAATACTTAATCACATATATATTGATACACATGGTCGTTCCCACTTAGAATTGAGCTTTAGATGTATGTCTAGTGTCGTACTTCTTTTAAAGCACTGGATAAGGATAATTCGATAATTCAATTCAAACAGATAGAGGTATTGGTATACTGATCCACTCATAATTAAGCTGTCTCAAATATCTACTTTTTCTTGCACAATATTTACTAAGTCATACTACTTAGAACCTAGGTATTATCCTCTTACATAAGATGAACTAAGAATAATCGTTGCTCGTGTATGCAATATGGAAGGTAAGTAAACCAACCGGGTTGGGGTGAGGACCAATGCAAATATGCCATACGGATCTTCACATAATTTCTGTAAAATGGGAAGAGCAAACGCTGCAGTTTTTCCACTTCCAGTTTTGGCACATCCAATACAGTCCCGACCTGTAAAAAGAAAAGGAGATATTGTACTAACAAGACACAATAGCGGAGTGATACTTTTTTTTTTAACAAAAAAGAACACACAGGCCTCCCAACTTAGTGGTGATCTGTATTGGCTTAGGACATGTGCGAATAGTCAATAGGAGGCGTTGACACTGCCACCTTTGTCAAATAATTGTATTAGAACATAGTGCATCTCATTTCCAAAGCATATTCTTCCGATTATGCGATACATTTCGATAACAATTTTAACAGATTCCCTCAATACTATTGCTGGTTTGATCTAGATCTAATCGTAACCCCCTTTCCAGTGGCAGTGCCCTCATGATCAGGTGTGAGATAAGGCTACACTCGCCGTAGCGTAGGTGCTGCCCCCCCCCCCCAACTCCTCTGAACTATACAATAGTAGCGCCCAGTCCTTTAGTGACATGGGATCTTATTTTTGCGATTTTTACTATAGACTTTTAATATTACTATAATCAAAATATAAATAAATAAAGTAGGCACTGACTGGGGTTCTAACTGTTGTAATACGGCCATGAGAACTGAGGTTTGAGTTTACCGTCCAGTTGACTCCACCGCCCGCATGCCTTTGAGTGGGCCGCATCAAAAGTTCATTATTAATTTTAAATTTTCATTATTGCCAAAATTTGATAAAAAGTGATATTTTGGCCAATTTTGGGGTTGAAAAAATGTCAGCTACAACCCCTGGATCCCATCATTTCAGAGAGTTTTACAATAATGAAAAATGAATAATGAAAAAGGGCCGCATCTATTCTGTTATTTCTGAAAATCTCTCGGACGGTAAACTCATTTGATTTGTGTGTTCTCATGGCCTAAGGGAGTGTTCATTTATTAATTACAGGGGGGGTGGTGAGATTTCGCGCGGAGGGGCAAAACATTTTGACGCCCCCCCCCCCCCCTCGAGAGCGCGTGGAACATTTTGCGCCCCCCCTCGCCGAAGGCGCTGAACATTTTTCGCCCACCCCCCTTTGAACTATAGTAACGCACGGCCTTTTTTGCTAAAAAGGGGCTAAATCTTTTACGCCCCCCCCCTCAAGAGAGGTCAGAATTTTTTACGCCCCCCCCTCAGGAGGGGTCGGAAATTTTTACGCCCCCCCCCCAAACCCACCACCCCCCCTCCTGTAACTAATAAATGAACACTCCCTAATAGTTTTAAATATTATCAAATAAGCCGCGGCTTCTACGTGAGAATTTGCGGTACAATTTAAGGGATTAACAGGCTACAGTGGGCCTTGTGTGTTCAACTGTCAAAGTATGAAGGTCGGGCTGTACAATAACTGTACATGGTACCATCAAATTGCTAGACATAGGCAAACCAGTTGGACTGGCCTGTGTCGTGGCCTGAGTCTGACTCTGGTCTGGGTGTGTGAGTCTGTGACTACACTGAAAATCCATAGATTGAAAGGGTCAGTCAGTACAGACTAACCCAGGTTGGTCATATGAATGTTAGTCACAATGACAAAGTTATATTCAAAAATGACCAAGGGGTCAATCAGTAGTGGCTAACCTAGGTCCATCATTGGTGTGTTGTATTTGTATGCCACTAGTTGGGGCCACCTGTGATGACCACTCAGTGGCTCCCCCTGGAACTAAAAAGACTAAGGTGGGTTGGTCAGTAGTGACCAACCTGGCAATAATAACTAATCTAGGTTGGTGGTATAGGGATCCAAAAAATGACTAACTAGGTTGGGCACTAGTGACTGAGAGGTTGGGCGTATAGCCTATAGGGAGCCTGGCCCTAGGAATATCAGTCATTCAGTGTAGGTCATGTCATAGTAGGTGAGAGATGGCTGATAACTTCAAACAGGATTTACCTTTGATAATTTCTGGAACACAGTTCACTTGAATAGGTGTTGGTTGTTTCATGCCCATCACGTGACACTGTTTTGTGAGCCATTCATTAAGCCCAAGGCTTGAAAAGCCATGTGAAGACACACCATGCTGCTCCGTGTCCGCCATGCTGCTTTTTCTACTTCCGGTTTTGCAATTTTAGTTCTGTCAGTTTGCGACAGGTGGCAGCAGGACTACTGTGGGCGATAATCGGGCTGTTGTGAAACGGTCGGCTAAAATGTGCAAACTGAGATATTGTGTTTGTAAATTCTTATAATATGTGCAAAAGGACATCGAAAGTTACATCTTGAATGTTTATATATATATCGCCCTGACTGCGGCTTTCATTTGAAGTAGTTTGATCATCAAAAAAGTCAGGTTGAAGAGCAAAAGGTCCCAAAAACAATACCAAGCAAAACTTTTGTCCTGACTTTTGTCCAACTTCCAAGACAACAAACTCACTTGGAGTTGTAAAACGACACCACCTACTAGACCACAGCCCCAGTCTCCAGCATTCAAGATGAGTCAAGCGACCCCAACTCGTCCAGCATCTACTCCAAACAGTAGACCATCCGCTGGGTCAGGCTTTGAGATACCCGCTTTCATCTTCGATGACCTATGCAGGTTTGTATTACTTATACTAAGTTATAGGGAGTGCTAATTTTTTAACAACAAGGCGGAGCGCGCGAAATTTTTTCACCTCCCCCCCCCTGCCGCCCCCCTAGAGGGGTCAACATTTTTTACCCCCCCCCCGCGACAGGCCGAAAATCGCGCGCGTTCGCGCCCCTTTGTAGCATAGTAAAGCGCAGGCTTTTCCCCTCAAAATAGGTTGAATTTTTCTGCCCCCCCCCAAGAGGGGTCTAAAATTCCCCCCCCCGGTCAAGGGGTCCAAATTTTTTACCCCCCCCCCCTGTTGTTAAAAAATGAGCACTCCCTTACAAAATAGATTAAATTGGTCTAGGCCTCGGCCTAACCCTGAGAAGTGACCATTGGAAATCCATTGTTTGGGAGGTGGGGGCTCTGATATAGAACTGCTCCTAGCTAAGGGAGGGCCCCCCCCCCCTTGGAATAGGTTGAAAAAAAAGGCCCCCCCCCCCCTCGGAATAGGTTGAAAAAAAAAGGCCCCCCCCCCCTCACCCTGGATCGTTTTCAACATTATTACAAAAACGATGTTGGTGTCTACTAATTGTATTAATAAATGTATGCATTTAATCCTGGGCACTTTTTTACCTACAATTTACTACCTTGCAACAAATACATCCATTCATAAGGTGTTTTAGTGTATACTCGCTGGTGAGTGATAATAGTCAAACCTCAGACACTTGACTTACATACCATTGAGTTTAAGGGCCTTAGTGCTTATAAATTGGAAGCTCCCTTACCCTCAGTGCTTACATGAGGCCGGCACTTTTTTGAAGACTGACAAAACGATGGGCTATTCTGAGTGTCAAAAGTGATGCAGTGAGAAATTTGCTAGGAGTTTGAGGAAAATTTTAGAAAATTTTGAAAATATTGACATAATTTGGTAAAATATAACACAGGCTGTTACCAAAATTTGCGACATTTCAACGTACTAAATTCGCGACATTTTTAGGAATACCCCTAAAAAAAAGCCCCCCTCCTAAGAATAGGGTTAAAAAAAAGGCCCCCCCCTTTGAATACCCCTAAAAAAAATTGCCCCCCCCCTCAAATGCTCACCCCCTCCCCGGCCATAAATAATGAACCCTCCCTAAAGTAGCAGGATAATCCAGGACAAGGGTGTCGGATTATTGAAGACCATATTAATTGAAGTCTTGACTATCTATTCATTTTAACAGTATTTTATCTTTTTATCACCTCAAAGGGGAGGGTAGCAATTCAATTCAAATTAAATTAAATTTCATCTTTATTTCAGAGTCAATTATGTCCATGCTCATAGAAACACGCTTGAATTGAGGATATAGGCCTACACTTAGTCTATTTTAGATCTATATACAGAAGCATGAATCTAAATATGTAGTCTATTGACGTCCATGACAGAAGTACGGTAAAAGTATAGTTATGAATTCTCAGGCTTATGCCATAAATTATGGAATATAGAAGTGCATATACAGATCTTAATACCAGCATCTCCTTATATGGGGTGTCTACTGGATATCACCTTTTTTGCGATCCGACTAGCCAAGCCTTGCATGTCAACATGTAGGACTGTAAAATAGTCACCTAATTATTGAACCATGTCGTTTGGGAGACACAGACAGTAAATGACTCTCTACTCTAGCACTAGCATATCTTGGTTACCCGAGGCACCGGGGCCGAGCAACATTCGCAAGACATCATTGTATGCCACAATTAACTTAGTAACTGAGGCCCTGTTGTAATTTAATTACACCATGGCTGAGCAGTATACAAATGTATAACTATGTGCAGTAAGATCTGAACAGCTGACTCTTTACCTCCACATCATGCACAGATACAACTTTTGTACCGATGCTAGGGGGGGCCTACATGTAGCATGTTGCCTTGTGCATATAACAGGTAAAAGACTCCACTTGTAATATCCCTTTTGTCAATTCCTTTCTCTTTTGCAGTCGTTTCATCATAAACATCCCCGAGGAGGAGAGACAGGATCTCATCAGAATATTCTTCCAGATTGAGCTCGCCCATTGGTTCTACCTCGACTTTTACTGCCAGGAAAATCCCGACTTAAAGGCGTGTGGCATTAAGGATTTCTCTGCCCAAAGTATCCTTCTCATACATTTACAATACCTACATCTCTTTGAATTGAACGTCCTTATCCAATGCTTTTAAAAGGTTTACCTGGTATATCTCATCAACCAAGTCTTAATAGTTTAGACCACCTGAAGCTGAGATATATAAGGTAATTTCGTTGGAAAAAAACACACATTTGTAACTGAAGATCAACACTGATGTTATGAATAAAAACTTTAGAAAAAATATTGACTGTTTAACATCTGAGTACGTTCAACCTAATCCAAGCAAAAATACAGTGAAACTGCAGGTCCACTTCATTTGCCCTACCCTGCAATGTCGGCAAACGTACACAAATATAATTATGTATTACTATAGAAGTGAATGGGAAGACTATGCCCTCTAACCTCTTAGGCTCTATAAGTGTGACCCAGTGTCCATCCTTAACCTAACCAGTCTTCAGACACTGTCCCACCCTCATCGTGCACGCGGACAACGTAGATAAGATCCTAGAGTCATGGCGGGGCTACAAAATGGCTGTACCCACATATGGGGCCATCATGCTGGATCCAACACTTCAAAATGTAAGTCACATTATGTTACCATGCTTTATATAATTGTGTTAAAAGTAATACTAATTAATACGTTTTAGTATAGGTAGAATGCACCATTCATCTACCTCCAATTACATTACTCATATTGACGTTTCGTATTACGTGTGTTAATCATTAGATATAATTACATGTGTAGCTCCACCATATTGATCTATCTTTATTTTCATCAGTGTCTCCTGGTCCAAGGGTATTGGTCGAAAGCCAACTGGGGATTCCCCAAAGGTAAAGTCAATGAAGACGAAGAGGCTGCAGACTGCGCTGTACGCGAGGTGAGTTTAGCAGAATACAAGTCATTGTTTAACAACAAGTGGGGTGGGAACTGAGCTATTCAGTGAAACATCTCTCACATATCTGGAAGTGTAGTTCAACGGGAAAGGGTATACAAAATATACTCACCCACCATCATTACAATATACCTGAGAATTCATCTAAAATATAACGATATTAAAATTAGACTATTCAGTACTAGTATTCGTTAAAAATCATATTTGTGCATACTCCTTTAAAATGTGTTATTCCTTCCCACATGCACCATTACCCAAATTAACGTTAGCCACAAAATAAATCCCTATGTTTTGATTGCTCACTTTAGGTTTACGAAGAGACCGGATTTGACATTAGCAATCTCATAATAAAGGATGCGTTTTTGGAGTTCAAAATGAATGAACAAATCAGCCGTCTTTATATCATCCCTGGGGTCCCTATGGATACACCCTTTGCCCCAAGGACAAGAAAAGAGATCAGAGTGAGTGATTAACGTCTTGGCAAGATAGTCCAAATAATACCTCCACTGACCGCCGTTGTTTTGGTTCAGGATCATTTGACGATTAATTAGAATAAACAAACTGCATACCTTGGATAGAATCCTAAGAAAGAAAACGACTGCAACGAGATTTTATAATCACACCGTAGTTTTACTCATCTTTTAAAAATTAGATTTACTATAGAATGACTCAACTTTTATGGTAAGATGGAACCGCTGTAAATATTATGTGAAACATTTGAGTTCCAGCAAGTTAAATGTGATATATATAGCCATTTCCATTCCACCACCCGTTTTAATCATCCAATACAGAAACTGGACTGGTTCCGGATTGATCAGCTTCCTGCCCACAAAAAGGACATCGCCTGCAAGCAGCACTACGGGCTTCCACCAAACGCTTTCTTTATGATAATCCCCTTTATCAAGTAAGACTTTTCTTAAACTAAGTATTGCTGAAATGAAATTTTATAAACTTCTCTCTCTTTTAAACTTTTCATCTGTTTGGGATTTGAAACATAAACAACTCAGTAAATACGTCATGAAATGGACTGCATTTTCGAACCCTGATATACACATGTATATACACATTAGTAGTGATAAGTATTGGACTGTGTACATAATTGTGCCCATCTGGACACAGCGGCTATATTCTGTACTTCTTACTGACACAACCAGAAGTGCCATTTGCCAGCTATAACATCACACGTAGTTACAGACATACATTACCTTGGCCTCTCTTTTAGACCACTGAGGAAGTGGGTGGGGCGGAGAATGAACAAAACGCCGGATGCTGGGGGAGACATGTCGGATGCTCCCTCGAGTGGTCACCGACAACGCCGTAAGAGTGGAGGCACAGACCTAGAGTCCACGCACCACCTCCGGCGGCAGCGCTCAAAGTCGACATGCGCCGACTCGGGTGAGACAAGCGCTCCAGTCACTGACAAACAGCGCCAGAAACAGAAGCAGTTCTTCCAGCAACAAGTGAGTCTTATTGTGGGAAGCCTATGTGTATAATAATAAGTAACCAAATATGCCAAAGTCCACAATCTGAAGGAAGCATCCACTAAATAATGCGCTATATATAACCATGATATATGTGATTTGCTTTAATTACTGGTAATTAACAAACATTATGTGAGACAAATTACAATGTTATCTAAAATCATATTACCGTATTCGACGTAACAAGCGCCCTCCCCTTAATAAGCGCCCCCTCCCCCTATTTGGGGCATTTTTAGACTAGAACAAAGACTCAAAATACCCGATTTTGGAGACAATTAAACTCTTAAGCACCTAAAATGCCATAAAAATAATTTTATAAGCGCCCAGGGCGCTTATTACGTCGATTACGGTACACTAGCAGAGGACGGGTTTTAGCGTATCGTTCCCACCCAGTGCTAAATTCATATTAGCCACCATAGTAAGTCCTGTGTTGTTATCTTCTACTAGGTGCAGAATGAGTACCAGGAGTACCAGAGTTACAAGACACCAAAAACACCCAAACCGAGTCGAGACCAGAGAACGCGCTCGGTGTCGCCGACGTCCAAGCAGCAGAAGGCTCCGGCTAACCGACACCACACAGCTTCACCCAAACACAAGAAGCAGCTGCAGATCCTGAAACGGGACGGCAACATGACAGGAACACCAACTAGGAAGTGTCTCTCCGCTCAGTTCCAGAGTATGTACTCTTTGTACATTGTACTTTATTGACCCAGGGTACCCTGGGTCTCTGTGAGACGGTTTTCCAGCAAAAAACGCAGATTGGTCAGCTGACTTTGAAAATTCACCCTGCTTTTGTTTTTTGGTATTTCTCTCCCAAAAAAAGTTCATACACATCTCAGGAACTATCATTCTCTTCCTGTTTTTCCCAAAATTTCCCTACAATTTTTTTTCCTAGTGAAAAAAGACAAATAAAAAATGTCAAAAATCACCCTGAAATCAAGTCTGTGTGAACTAATGCTGAAGATAGGCCAGTGACCTTGAATCCTGACTTTAAAAGATGCACGTTCACACAGACTACCTATACCTGCAATGGTTAACTGCAGGTGAGACGTTTTTATGAGACGCTTTTGAGCTGAAATTAAAGGTACACACAGAATTATTAAGGACCTTTCATTTGATGTGTAATACATGTATGAGGGGCTCACCTCACCTTGGAGGAGGAGTGTGCACAATGGCAAACTCCCATGTAGGGAGAGGGCGGAATCCCCCCCCCCCCCCCCCCACCACCAGGGTACATGTAAAGGATACTTAGGCCAAAAAAAAAAGAAGTTTGTTTCCGGTAACACGACCCCAAAAGAAATTGAAAAAAGGGGGCCATGTTACCTGAAACAAAATCCCTCCACTTTTTTCTTTGGCCAGTCCAGAAATATAGCACTATGGTCCACCCTGTTTCTCCCCCCCTGAAGAATGACCAGACCTAGAATAGTCTTAGCCGGGGTCTTAGCACCTCGAGCCATGGTCCATTCTTCAGGGTGGGGAGTAGTGGTGTTTTGACCTATGTGGACCTTCTTTTCTTTTTGATCCTCTTTCCGTATCTCCACCAACCCCTGGGTCATTTGTGATGTATATCACACAATCCATCTTTTTTCTGGCTGTAAACTATTTGATGCATTGTTTGTTTGAATGTAATGGAAAGCCGTTGTATCCCTTGGCTTTTTTCTTCAATGAATAGCATCTGTGTAATGAATATGAAGCCAATAAAAAAACGGTTAAACTTCAAACTTCTCAAAATATAGTCACCATAGATATCGGTGGTGATAAGGGATTCACTGTTCACTGGTGCAATACATGTAGTCGAAGGCAGTGTGTCAATGAAGGGAAATAAGGGAGATCCAGTTTCTTTATGCCCCATGATGCATGAAATACAGTATAATAATAGAGCGAGAGCAACATGAACGACTTGATCTCCGAGTAGCGCATCCGAAATAATGCACATTTATTTCTAAACAAATTTCACAATTGTTCTCCTTTCTATTCCATTAGGTGCAGACACCCCTGGTCATGGTAGAGGGAAGAACTGGAAGAGGAAGGACAATGCATTTTCCTCAGAATCCTGGACTAATTTCGCATTGGACATAGAATCAGTAATGTCTGTCTATGCCTCTTGATCCTTGTATATTTTAATATTATTTAATGGCAGCAGTGATATTTGTACATTCAAAGTCTCTTAACATGAGACCATCCGCTACTCAGAGAATAGCAAGTATGTATTAAATGAGAGTATAATAGGACAGATGTTTTTATATAACTTTTGCGTGCATTATATGCTACCTACTTATACCGATATAACGGATATCAGAGTGTACATGGTATACCAATAACATTTACATTTCTAGATGAGATTGATTTTGCCATTGGCCAATTAATTCCGTTATACCTATCCCATCATCCCATTATTCGTATGACCGTACAGGTGACCCAACGTCCACATCTGTCATGTATTCAATGATATTTAAAAAAGAAGCCAGTCACTGAATGTAAATGTACATGCATTTCGTAAGAGTATGTATTGAGTGCAGTAGGTAAAACTGTCCCTATTAAAATGAGATAGTTAAACAACCTATGCTGTGCTGTACACATCCTCTATCACTGCCACCATTAATAGGGTATTAGGTACCCGAGGACATTATTCAAACACAAGAACTTCCCGGCTCTTGCTATTTGAGGTTGTATTTGTACAGACAGTAGACATGTACTGACTCCTTTTAGACAAACATGGTGTAACCTGATGGTAATTGAGAACGGAGTGGATGTATAACGAGGGAATATATTTATATAAAGGTAAACCTGCAGATGGGGAATTAGGATTACCGTAAATTCCCGCGTATAACCCGCACCTCGCGTATAACCCGCACCCTGACTTTGAGATAACCCTATAACCCGCACCAGAGGTCTGAAAATTGCGATTTTAGTACTGTACTATACTACCAAAAACCCTCGTATTACCCGCACCTAGACTTTGGGAATTTTGTAGTACCCGCACTGAGGGTTTGGTTCGCGTATAACCCGCGGGTTATACGCGGGAATTTACGGTAGTTGAAGAATGTCTTGTCAGCCATCATTATCAGAATGTGGGCGTGTAGTTAGTTACAGGGCAAAATGAGTCTTGTGCAGGCGAAATCTCGCAGGAATAAACTACATGTACTGTGTATGTTATGGATTACTAACCTTGGTAAATCATGTGAGAAAAATTGTTATCCAAGCCCAAGGACCTTTTTAGTGTTTTAGTAAAACGACTCAATACACAGAGACCAGAAATGATGAGACCTGAGTATTATTGACTCAGGGTGTATACACCCAGAGTAATATACACTGCCTAATTTTCAATTTTAAGACGTTTTTGGGACATGGGAGAATCTTTGTCATTCAGTTTCTATTGGACAAAAGCAGACAAATAAGACAGAAAGCCAAGATCGGGGGACAAATGATTCTTGAGAATTTTTTTCCAAAGACTCGCTCTTTCTATGTTATATTCTTATGCGATTTTTTTCTATCTTTCGTTACTATGGAAATGTACTAAAACCAATCTACCCTTGGTAACGGGCGACCATAGACTCCAAGGCATTGTTTTTTTGGGTCAAAGATAGAAATGATGTGAGCCAAATTTGTATTATTTCTCTCATTTTTTACCTCTATCTTACTTGAAATACCATCTAACTTCAAAGATCTACTCCCAAACCGGGCGAAAACTGGGCATATCCGGTGGAAACACATTTCAAGCACTGCAATACAACCCAAAAGTCATACTGTTGTGCACCTACCCTAGTTACAGGTTACAGGGGGTGACAACTGTCATACTACACCCATTACGACCGCGCCCCCCCCCCCCCCCCCCCACACCCCAAACATGCAGGGCACATAGTACGTAACAACCCCAATTGAGGGTACTTTTTAACAAGGAATTCATTTCTGATGCCAGAATGGACCAATGAATGATTATAAGGGAGTACTATATCTAAGTACATGATGAGCTACAAATTCAGCTTACCCTGAGTCATCTGTGAGGCCACTCACACGCTCAATCTTTTGCTTTGCTTCCGCAAAGCAATTTGATTCACACAGGTGACTTGTAATGCTTAATTACTGAAATCGGTCTGAGTGGGGATCACAATGCTGAAAACGGGGCGGAAATGGAGCATTTTGTACACTGCAGGGTCATTTTTTCCCAGCATATGGTATTGCTCCAATAGAAGAAAACTCGATTATAAAATATTGTCCAAATCTTTTTTATTTTAGCCTTATTTCTCATGCATCACCCCCCCCCCCCCCCCCGCCCAGATCGACATATATGTCAGAAATAAGGTAAATTTTCGATCCATCCACCCACATTTTACAGAAAACGCAGAAAAACAAGAAATTTGGGTGGCATTCCTCGGTGAGGATATGCAAGACCAATTATAGGACATTTCTCATGGGCATGACGGCAATATATAAATTTGTGTTCCATCTGGAGCTGAGGAAAAATGTATTTTATAGTTTGTATGACGCCCAAGGTCAAGGTCGTTAATACATCAACAAATAACAATTGGAATCGTTGCAAAGCACTGGAGCTTGCTCTAATCCTTCCAACTCTAATACATTTGTATGTATTAGTTAGATACGTGGGGGTCAGATTTCTCACGGCTATATACAAAGCTGCCAAGTGTATTCATAAGTTAAATATGTAAGAACCTGTACTTTCCGCAGTTTTGTACCCATGAAGTTTGAATAAAAGTAGTAAATTAATGTTATGCATGTTTATTCTTATTGGGAAAAAGGTTTTAAAAAAAGTAAGTATCCGATCGCCGGACCCACCCCAGCAAAATCGCGCTGACCCTGATATGCCCCCTACCCTACAATGTTTCAATGCAATGGGATGTTTATTTTTTATCGGGATGTGCTCGATTGGTTATAAATCTGTGGAGCTGCATGTGCATGGCCACATCCTGATTCTGTTTTCATTGAGATTACCTTGAGATTCTATAGGAAATGGGCCTCCTCAGCTTTCTATTACATAATGAAGTGTGCCAACCAAATGGGATGTTTTTTGTAAAAACCTGATGTAACCATACTCCCCATAGTGAATCATTAGGCATTAAAAACGGGCATAACAATGTATATGTCAGGCGCAGAATAGGAACCAGCCCAATTCCGGAATTGCCCCTGTACAATTCCGGAACTGCGCAGGGCAATTCCGGAATTGCACCATAGTTAGATTGCACAGTATCAGAACTCCTCTCTGTTTTTATTGTAACTACAGATGTAGCATATAAATATATATTTCAGCTATGTTTGAGGATACTGTACTGCATCTTGGAGGTGTGAAAACAGTCAGGGAGAACCCACATGCATGTCACACCTGTATGTAGCTGTGAATAAGGTGTGGCAGAAATGCATCTGCTGTGATAAAACATTGGGCCTTTGGCTGCCTGGGCCTGAAATGATACAAAATATTAAACCTCCTTGCAAATACATTTCTTGCCCAACCTTTCTGTTTGAGGGGTATACTGATATATTTCATAATATATTTTATGTTCATGTAGGAGTTCCGATATTGCGCAAATTCCGATATTGCGCGTGACATATACACTATGTTACCATCAATCAGCCTCCTGACAAAGTATATGATTTAGGAAAACGTTCAAAAGAAGCAGATATACTGTATTCGACATACTAGGCGTCCTGGGTGCATATGAAATTATTTATATGGCGTTTTAGGTACTTAAGAATTTAATTGTCTCCAAAATCGGGCATTTTCAGTGTTTCTTCTAGTCTAAAAATGCCCCAAAAAGGGGAGGGGGCGCTTATTAGGGGGAGGGTGCTTATTATGTCAAATTCGGTACTTCAGATTTAGTTAATTTTTTATGGGATATTTTTATGAGTTAATCATGATGAACACCAAAACAAAATATACAGCAGTCCAACATTATAGCACTCCAATGCACTATATGGATATATATCTAAAACTGGACATCGACATCCATGTAACAGAAAGCTATATTTATTAGAAGTAGAAATCCATGAATATCTATATGAAGGAGAACACCATGTTCATGCCTATATGTCTGTGTGTATGTTCATTTCGAAATTCAAGATTGCAACCATTGATTGAATGCCACCATGCTTTCAATGTAATCTCGAATTGCAGTTGCAGTAGTTTGATACTAATAAAAAAAAATCTATTCTATTTTTCTTTCATGAACAGTTGGCATCCCATAGATTCAAGATGGCTATCACTTATTGAATGTCCCGATGCTTGAAATGCAATCTTGACTTGTAGTTGCATTAATTTGATACTATCAAAAAAACAAATCCTATTTGATTTTTCCTTCATTCAACCCATTCAAGATGGCTACCATTTACTAAATGCCACAATGCTTTCAGTGCAATGAAGAATTGTAGTTGCATTAATTTGATATCTATATAAGAACATTTCTATTTGATACCTTTTTCAAACACAGTTGGCACCCCATAGGTTTAGGATGGCCACCATTCATTGAATGCCACAATGCTTTAAATGCAATCTTGAAATGTAGTTGCATTAATTTTAAACTGTTAAAAACATCCAATTTAGTGTTTTTTTTCATGAGGAGTTGGCACCCCATAGGTTCAAGATGGCCACCAATCATTGAATGCCATAATGCTTAAATGCAATCTTGAGTTGCTGTTGCATTAATTTGATTCTTAAAAAAAAACTTTCTTTTTTTTTCCTTTCATGAACAGTTGGCACCCCATACATTCAAGGTGGCTACCAGTCATTGCATGCCACAATGCTTTAAGTGCAATCACAAATTGTAGTTGCATTAATGTGATACTAATAAAAAAACTAATTCTATTCTTTTTTTTATTTATGAACAGTTGGCACCCCATATATTTAAGATGACTACCATTCATTGAATGCCCCGATGCTTGAAATGCAATCTCGAATTGTAGTTGCATTAATTTAATGCTAATAAAAAACAAATTCTTATCAATTTTTCTTTCATGAATATTTGGCACCCCATAAGGTGGCCACCATTCATATTAATGCAAATAGAATGCTTTAAGTGCTATCACGACTTGTAGTTGCATTAATCTGATACTAAAAAAAAAAAAATCTATTTGAATTTTCTTTCATGAACAGTTGGCACCCCATAAATTAAAAATGCACCCAGCACCCAGGTCAACAGCTATATACAGACAAGTGTACCTCCCCTGCCTGTTCTCCTTCAATGCACAGTGAAGAGGGTGGGAGGGGGTGACCATCAACAGTGCATAAACACTTTGATTGGATGACAATGCAGTTTTTATATTACAACCTAAATTTGTGCAACGAAAATCATCAAGAAATACTAAGTATTTTTTCCAAAGAATAGCTTTTCTAGAATGGCTCGGTATTCAGGAATCCTACTGCGAATAAAAAAATGTCAAATTCTAATTCTAAATACCTGAAAATTGAGAAATGCTGACGTTCACGGGTTATGTAGGAAATGTACTAAAAACAACAAAAAAGGGCAACAAAACCCTAATTTTCTCAAAAACTGTTCAGTAGGATTTTTTCTAACTGAGGTTCCACTGTTTTCTACCCTCATATTACACATTGGCATAGAGAATATATTGACACCTAGTCAGGATTTTGCGCTAGGAGCAATCTGTGAGGCGAAAAACAGCCAAAATGAGCCACTGGTCTGAAGTATAAAACTGGGCATCGATCACTATAGAGCTACAAAGAGACAGAGAATCGATGTCCAGTAACTATCCCTCTACTGTCACTGGTGCTCCCTCCCCACACCATACTGGTCTAGTGGTTAGGTGAGTTGTATATGTAAAAAGAGGACATACACTCACTAGTCCAATATGGTGTCCTATGAAAGCCTGTGGTGTTGGGAGGGTACTACCTGTACATAAAGGGGGTTCAACCTGACAATATCTCATTTTGATAATTTGATATCCCTCATACATGAACTCTCCTGACTGCAAAGGTTTAATAGATATTTCCTTTAAACTCATGCGACCATATTTACAATTTTAATCATACAGCACAGTAATACATCATTTGTACAAGCAGTTTGCGTATTGAAATATCCCCTGAAACCCCATAAGAACCACTAAAATTAGATAGAATGGAGGTTTCAGAGTAACATTATTCTGGTTTTGTGCAAAAATATACTGGCAAATTTTGGCAACAGGGGTTGTCCTGGAACATGACATATACCCATGTAAGTCCATTGTTAATCATTATTATCATAGGAAAAAGAATTATTTCGGCGAACATACCCTAAATGAAGTTATAGAGCAAGCTTATTTCAAAAGCAGCTAGTTATTAAATGAGGTATTTGCTAATTGAGAGGATATATTCATACCGCATGTATAAGGGCTGCTACAGTTAAAAGGTGCCAGTGGAGTGGTAGCAGTGGGGTAGCGGTGCACTCCCGGGGGGGGGGGCACTTGGTATATTTTGTATACACAGGTGTGCGGCTGGGAAGGGCCCTTTTTGAGCAAAATCCCCCTCACCAAGGGTCTGCTTTTAACCGAAATCCCCCTCACCAAGGGTCAATTTTCACCAAAATCCCCCTCACCAAGGGTCACTTTTCGAAGATTTCAACAAAATCCCCCCAAAAAGGGTCACATTTTGCAGTTTTTGCCAAAATTCTTCGCAACAAGGGTTGACTTTTGACCAAAATTCTTACACAAAGGGCGACTCCTCAGGAAAAATTGCTAAAACCTAGGCACTTTTGTCCAAAATCCCCCTCAACAAGGGTCACTATTGACCAAAATCCCCCTCACCAAGGGTCACTTCTGACCAAAATCCCCCTCACCAAGGGTAAGGGTTGTCAAAGGGTCAGCCGCACACCCGTGTCAAAAAAAATTCGAGTGCCCCCCCCCCCGGGGGTGCACTGCAGCGCCAGGCTGACGGGTAGAAAGTGACAGGTCCATTCTTACAACTTTTATTCTTTAGAAATCCATATAAAACATTCTACTTATCATATGTGCATAATTCTTGCGGTTCTGGATTCTATTTGATCCTGTTATCATAATGTGTACTGCATGATGGATTCCGACAATTCTCTAAAAAGCCGTCGGCCTACCTACTAGGGGGTTCGTCATTTCAAACAAACCACCCCACCTCCCCCCATGAAGGAAAATTGTTCCAACCTAGCTGATTGTAAAGAGGACATCTCTGGCTACATGTTTTTTTATGGCTTATCAATCGGACAATTATAAAGGATTCTAGAGAAAAAATGCATAAATGCTTTAAATATCAGACAATGATCGACCATCATATCAAAAAAGTCAGATTCCACCATTGAAATAATCGAATCACGTTCCAACATATTCAAAAACGAACCACCCCACGACAAAGGATAGTTATGGGCAATTTTCATTTCTGTATAATGCGGAGCACCACATTCAAATGTGGATTTCCGCATTTGTATGCATGAGTACAATCATGGCACAAAAAAATGATTTTATTTATTGTTTTTATTTTCTCCACAAAACACAGAATGTTTTTTCCGCATTTTGAGGACATCTGTACTTTGTGGAGACACAGCACCAAGGACTATAAAAAGGACAACAAATACTAAATACATTTCAATTATTTTATTAGGCTAACAGTATCACAAACAAAATATGTATCGATCTGTAATTGCATGTGTGCATCCAGTATAAACAATTGATATATTATGATACGATATTGGTAATATGAATTAATAAAACTGAGTACATAAAGATTGTCTGCAATCACTCTTTTAATTGTGGAAGACAATAAACATTTTCAAACCAAAAATTACATACCCTGCAAAATACAGGTCTACCATAATACATATACAAAATGTAGTACATCAATGCTATATTGGGCAATATGTGACACATCACTGAACACCCGAGACAAAACCATATTAATTACTCATCCATAAATCTGCATATTACTGACACAGCATTTCTCCCTCTGATACATTCCTACAAAAAATAAAATCTCTTTATACAGAAGAATATGTATACACAAAAATACAAAATCTCACTGTTTTATCCAACTATAGGCCAAAAGTTGACCGCTGTGTGTCATCATATATATGATCCCCACCACCTAGTGTGATGCTAGTGAGCACCAACTTCTCCCCAAAATCAGTAAGATCCAATCACATTCATCACCCAACAGTCGTTATTATAGTCTTGTAGAAAGCTGTGTGACGACAACCATTGAAGACGAGCCTGAAGAACACAGCACACTCCCCAGCACTGTGAGTACCAAAGTTGTTTTACATTCTCATTCATTGCCATGTATATGTCAACATAGATAACATAATTCTGGGTGTGGGTGGGTGGGTCAATGATGCAGTGGGAGTTAAGGCAGAAGTGGGGAGAGAACCATGTATTCCTACTCAACAAAAAACGTTATTTAATATTTGCAAACGTTCTATCAGGGTTTACAGCAGAATGCTTTCTTTAAAATGTTGTATAAACGTTTCCATTTAGTTCATGATAAAAACGTTGCTATCTAAAATGTTATCTAATCTTTATGGAGAGTTTAGAGGAGAACATTTGTTTCTATAAGATTTTTAAACGTTTCAACAGGGTCTCAATAAAAACATTGGTATCTAAAATGTTATTGAACGTTTCTTCATGCTTTGGACAAAAACCACGTGTATCTAAAACGTTATAGAACATTTTCCAACAAAGACCAACATCTAGATGGATGATGGCAACTGTATTTGCAAAATGTATGAAGAAAATACCCAATCTCTAGGAATTATGAATCCCATAAAGTTGCACTGGCTCTAAGGTTTCCTCATGATATCTATTCTGAGAGATGTTCCATCCCTCATTATCAAGCACACACACAGAAAAGTGAGAGTCATTGTCGCTAAAACTACCCTCACCTGAGGGTCAGGCACTGCCTGACCCTCAGGTGAGGGTAGTTTTAGCGACAATGACTCTCACTTTTCTGAGGGTGCAGACTATCATCAGCATATTGATGAGAGATGCGAATAGAGGTGACACTGTCAAAGCCGTTGGGGAAAAATATGCCACCATTGGTAATAAGTAAAATGAGCTTTTAGGTGATTGCTAAAGGTCCTTAAAACGCAGCTTTTTGCACACTTTACGTCAGAAATCCGCCTATCTGTAACTAGAAATAAATATGCAGATTGACAGAGTAACCAAATTACAAAATAGTTTGATAGTGGTATGGGTTAGGGGGAACTTACAGCCTACTGTTCACTTGCCCTACGCCTTAGACAGAGAGGCCACAGAGCCAGGTGGTATTTAATAGTCCAGATTCAATATGGTTGTCTGCCAGATTTTTAATTACAAAGCATAAAAAACATAGAAATATGCCCCGGACCACATGCTGAAAATACATTCTGGATAGATGGTATTATAAACAATACTGTAATAAAGTATAAGAAAACGTAGGTACTTTATAAAGTCATTCTGTGAGTCATTCTGAACGTTTGAGGAATTACAATACTAATTTTAAGATGATTAAGACGACCTTAATTCTGTGTTAAGATTGCGCTGTTAACGTTTGTCCGCGCACCTAGGAGAGCTATCCCAGGCATGCATGTCCTGATAGGGTAAAATGGGGCAATATCGCGCAGGGGGGTTATATCACGCATTTTCTTGTTTGTGACGTCACAGGTTCGGTCCGTATGGGCCCTGTGGACCTGCTGACCAGCCTTCGGCTGTGTTGGTTTTAAAACTATATCATCATCATGTGACGTCATAGGGAGGGTATATGATATGGGGAATTTTTTTTAAAACATTGTAGAGAGAAATAAGTAACCAGAAGTCGACCAAATGATAATTCAAGCTTTAACCATATTTTACTACCTTGTAGGGGCCATAAGAGTAGCAGATGTACGATATTACCCTGTGGCATTTAATTTAGCTAAATTCTAATTATTTTAGATATTTAAAAAACTCAAAAAATACCCTACTGAGAGCATGATTCAAATTGTAAGGGAAGGTATTGGAAATATGTTAATATAACATTTAATTGACCCATGGAAAACAAGTCTTTAACAGATAATATAATTGGTTATAATATGTTTTGACCAATTTCATTATGATATGACGGTCATGACCTTCAGATGTGTGATATAACACTTGTTAGCACGTGGTGCGTGATATAACCCATAGAAAAAACATAAATAGTACCTATTTTCTCCATGCCCTAGGAACAAGTAGATTTTACAAATAGAATTTCGTTTTGTTTTTATCTTATATGATGGGGCATAAAATGTCTGCAAAAACTGAAAAAATTGTTGCTAATTATATCTCTATCATTCTGGGTGATTGCAATCAATATTTAGGATTATTTTTAACCTTAGATGCGCGATGTTGCCCCATGCTTATACTAAATGCCTCGTTAGCTCAAGTAGGAGAGCCTGGGACTGCCAATCTAAAGGTCATGGGTTTAGTCCTCAGGGTGACTTTTAGAGTACATGTATGTACCATCAACGCAAACGAAACCTTCTCCAAACCTTTTGCAAACCTTTTGCAAATGTTTTCTAGACGTTCACAAAAACGTTATACAAAAACGTTTTGGTGTAATTTTCCCCAGACGTTTTCTTCCAAACCAGGTATAAACGTTTGCAAACGCTTGGAAAACGTTTCTTGTTAGCTGGGACCCCCTAAAAAAACACGAAAATTAGTGTGTTCTATTAGACACAGTCCGTGGCACCAAGAAAGGGACTATTGAATTAGGCTTGTTTTCTATGTGAAATAACATGTAGAAACAACTCAAATGAGCACAAAATATTTCCTGATGAAGAGCTAGACACATACACATGAGAATAAATGTTTACAATCAGGTAAATTGTTCATTCTCTTGCTTGTAAAGTGCAGTTTCATGACAATATCAGTAAACACTCTTTATGGCACACTATAAGTATAGGGAATATCATCAAAACTTCCCCAAAATGCTGATTTTAAGCAATTTTTGAATATTCCGATCTCACTTTGTGGAAGGGCTCACATTTGCATTTCTTTAACCAGAATGTTCTAAATGGTACCATTGTGAAGAAAAAATTGTTCCCTCCTTTATTTGATGACTAATTCCATCTCTGACAGTGTATTTCAATTTCTATAGGTGCTAATGCAAATCAAAGTCAACAAAAATACAACATTTCAGAAATGTTTCTAGGGTATTAACAAATTCAACAATTACCCACATTTCTCCAGAGAAACATGACATTGTCATTACCTTAAACTCCGGAGTCTCGGCTAAAAAACGTTTTTTACATAAAGATGATGCGACTACTAGTGCCAAAGTAGTGGATCATGACGTGAAATGCAAAAGGGCAAACATAGTTTGGCAGTCCCTTTCTTGGTGCCACGGACTATAATACAGTGTGTAAAAATTTTACAAATCCAAGAATGTAAAACGCTGGAAGTTGTTACTAAGTGAATCAACGAACCTAATGTTAGAAAACGTGTTATTCCTTCTGGTAAGCGCTTAATAAAACCTAGTTTCGACTTAGGATAGATTCACCGGACGTCGGCCGTTCACGTTTTTCATGACAAATTTGCATGGCTTAAAATCTCCAAGACTAATAATTTCATACAATTGCAAGACATGTCACAATACAGATATTGATTGGGAGGATCATATCTGCTATATTCAAAGATTCATTTCGTCACGGTTCATATTGATATTTATTGATTTATTAGAACTTTTCAAAAGTCGGCCAGCTTGCACCTCGATCAAGTCGTCCACCTCATAGATTGAGTTGTCAAGGCTAGGCCTCTAATCTCACATCAAATCATGGTAACTATGTATATCATAATATTCAAACAAACTCCTGTATGTGACTGCAAAAACTTGGACCAGAAAACCACTTCAATTAAGGAATTGAGTTGGGTTGTGTTTTTTTAAACCAAAAAACTGGATATCTGAAGATACATTATCTGAGCATCTTTGATATCACAGTCATGATATGTTTTTATTGAAATATCCCACCAACAATACTACAATATTTTAGTTTTAGTTTTAGTTAACAGATATTCCGTCAGATTGCAGCACGTTTTCAGCCTCCCCACGAACCTAACGAAGGTATCACCATGCACTTTCCAATTCTCCTCACCAGAGGGAACTAGCAGAATATGCATTTGTCACTGGGCTTGTTCAATAGACTGGCTTCATTCTCTCAGTCTTTTACAGAATTTAATTCTAATAAATACCTGCTATCAGCAGAGCGGTGTTGCCTAGATAAAGACAAGCCCAAGTTCCCTGACATGATTATCAGGGGCTTGACTGTTATAAGGAGACTTCCATAGATAACATTGTGCTTGATATCAAGACATCGTGTCTTCTGTTATGTACATTAAAAAAATATATAAAGCAGGGCCCGGGGGGGGGGCTGTCAATGAGTCCTTGAGTGTAGATAGCAACTGCCGCCCTACCGTCCTACTTTTCCTACTTTTCAGAGGTTGCAAGATTTGACCGCCCTATGTATGTGGATAATCTGCATATACATGGACTGCCCCACTGGGCTATTACAAGATTAGGTCTCTCATAACTGTACAATTTCAATTTTATTCATCCTTCTAAGCAAGAAACTTACTCAATTTAATGTTATGATTTTGATCGCCCTCCTTATCAGGGCCTAGAAGTTCACCGCCACCGCTTTTCAGAGTTATGCTGCAGTTATCCAATAGGAATTAACATTTTTTACCCCCCATTATCAATGATATCTATTTAAAACCAACACAGCCGAAGGCTACCAAGGCTGGTCAGCAGGTTCACAGGGCCCATACGGACCGAACCTGGGCATTATCAATGTTAGGACCCTGACGTTATCAGTGGGGATGTCGGGGCTTGGTAGTGTAACAATGATAGAGGTATGAGGAAAAGCTTCCGTAGTATGGAAGCGATGAAAATGGTCGAGATTCAAGTGACATATATGTATATACTATGGCTCACTTTATACTAACGAATAGTACTGAACAAGCGCCAGCATTATTGTTATCACATTTACAGTACAGGGCTGCAGCTCCCGCTGGTACATGGATACTGTGCTATTTATGTTACAACCTAGAAGTGCACACGTACGGGCTGGAGGATCGGCCCTGGGATCGACCCCCCAACCACCACCACCACCACCACCACCACCACCACCACTCCGCCATCGCTCTCACCATCCCCTCCACACATGTACGCCTAGACAAGTCCGCCTCCTATATATAATGTTGGGAATTTACACACAATTCGGGATATTGGTGGTGAGTCTGACCCAGAAGTGATATATAGGATGCACACCACAAAATATATCCCTTTTTATTTTTTTTGAAATACAAGATGTATTATGCTTAACTATAGGAAGGGCCGTATTCAATGCCCCCATTGAATACAATATGGCCGTATTCAATGGGCTATAGGAAAAAGCTGGATTTCTTCATTAAATAACATAAAAAAATAAATGCAAGTGCCAACTTCATTGATACCTCTCTACTGTATTTCACTCGTGGGGGCTGGGGCATATCCCACTCAGCCTGCGGCCCCCAGTGGGGCAGTATTCCATGGGCTGGGGCAGCGGGGTTATTCCAGTTCCCCTAGGTCCCTATTAGCCTATAGACATGTACTTTAAAATTAATTACAAATTTAGTTCACTTGCATACTTCTTCACATGTTGGACACTAATAAGCGGCGTATATATTCCAATCGTGTCAGCCTCGTGGAATAACCCTTCTAATATACAAGGAGGAAGTTGGCGGTATTGTCCTGTAGGATCTGGGTTATCTTGTATCCTGCTACTGCCTGATGAGGGGTACACACGTGCCTTATCTACATTATAACCAACTCACTGGGAGTAGGACAAGGATACAACGCCGCCATCTCACTGTTGTTCTATACTGATAACAGGTCGACATATCTAAATATTTAATTTCAGACTTATTCAAATAAGGTATCGGTTAGCATTTATTGGCTTGTCGTTGCTGATGCCGGCACTATATACAATGTAAATACTATGTGTGTACGTACTAATGTTTTCCTATGCTTAACTATGGGAAGGGCCGTATTCAACCCCCCTCCCCTCCCCCCCCCCCCCTCCCATTGAATGCAATGTGGCCGTATTCAATGGGCCAGGAAAAAACAGTTTGTTCTTCATTAAATGGGTTCAAATAAAAAGATTAATGCAAATGCCAACTACATTGATACCTCACTCGTGGGGACTGGGGCATATCCCACTCAGCCTGCGACTTCGTGGGATATGGCCCCAGCCATTGTGGAGATCTGAAGAATCACCACACCACCCTAAAAGAGGTGATGCACTCCTGAAAGAGCAGCATGGTACTACTGTACAAACTTTACAAAATTGCCATAAATCATGATGTAGCTCATGCATAATTGTCTTAATTACACATACCAGTAAAACAGGTCGCTACCCAGCGATGCACCGCGCGCCAAGCTGGCCCCATCATAAGTTCTACCTTGGACTCAGAGATAGAGATTGAAAATATTACGGCGCTCCGATCCTATTTGCGGTATGCTAAGGCATTCCCGCCATGCACTATAGTAGGTCAGACGAACGCTCTCTCGCAGCTCGACCGTTAGACGCCTGAGACGTTACCTCAGGTGCACAAGCCACAGTCTACCTCAGGTACACAGGAAATAATCAGCCAATCAGAATCGACCTGCTGCTGCAGCAGATGCATGTGTTGTGTCTCTTAGTGGTTGGGTTTGGTTGGCTGCTGTGTACCTGGGGTAGAGTAGGCTTCTGTACCCCAGGTACACAGTGGCTATCCTTCTGTACCCCAGGTACACATCCTTCTGTACCCTAGGTACACAGCATGTCATACTAGAGCATTCCTTGCAATGAAAGTTTAGAAGAGAAACACATGTGTAGTAGCCCTAGGAGTGTGGATGTGTACCTGGGGTACAGTAGGGATGTGTACCTCAGGTACACAGTGGTCACCTTGCGTACCTCAGGTATACATAGGATTATCACTGTGTACCTGCGGTACAGTAGGACACTGTGTACCTGAGGTACAGTACAACCAATGTCTACCTGAGGTACAGTAGCTAGCATGCCCACTGTGTACCTGAGGTATGCAAGGTGACCACTGTGTACCTGAGGTACAGTAGCTAGGATGCCCACTGTGTACCTGAGGTACAGAATGAAAACTTGAGTTGTGGTTTCTGTAACTTAGTGTAATTACTCAATTAGGCCCACTAGTAGTCTACTGTACCTCAGGTACACAGCACAGCCAAACAAACCCAACATAGCAGCTGCATCTGCTGCTGCAGCAGCAGGTGACTCCTGATTGGCTGATATTTTATTGTGTACCTGAGGTAGCCTGTGGCTTGTGTACCTGGGGTAACGTCTCAGGCGTCTAACCGTCGAGCTGCCGCTCGCTCCATGATTTTCCCGCGCCACTATCACCGGCAGCGAAGCTGCTGGTATGGTATAAAATCGTATCTCTTATGAAAAGGTCATCGTTGAAAAAGTATTACATCACATTTACCGATTATGAATGTGCGCACACCTGCAGCGTCGAGCTGGTCGTCCTTTCTATACTTTGTATTTTAGCCTGTTACTTTGCTTGCATAACGGCAGAGGGGTTTTCGGCGACCTGGGCTGTTTTCCAGGCGATTTTTCGACCTGGTGCAATAATTGAAGCGACCCGGCGACTTTTGCATAAAATTGATTATAGGATATATATAGGTTTAATAAAACGACCTTGCGACCTGAAGTTCTTAATTTCGGCGACTTTTCGACCTCAGGAGTTTCTGTCTGTCGGACTCGAATGCCCCTGACCACCTTACATGTATACCACATTGGGCAGCCAGGGGTACCAGCCCCAAAATCACTTATGTCTACACATGATTGGGTGTGGAAAGGACCCGGGGAAAGGACCCTTGATAGCTTTCTAATCTACCCCTATGTACATTGCAAGAGCCAATTTGATACCAGACACTTATCTTCACTTAAGAGACTGATCCAGACTGGGTATATATAAATGTATTACAAACCGTTTTGCCTCCCCATCACATACCTCTTATCACACGGCAATCTGTTATAAATGCAGTTTTCCCCTTGCAATAAGCTTAGTATGTCAAATAATAATAATAGGGAATAGTAAAGTGGGAATATGTCCAACACCATAGACTGGACTGTGTGAGGTGTATCATCATCTTTAACCTTCAATATACCTTTGAACTGCTCTATGCTAATAATCGACATCTGCATGTTCCTATGTGACTCCTTCATGCAGCTCATCAAAGGCAGTTTCCTCCACAACCCATAATATTTTTTGCAAATTTTGACCAAACTATACGCAGCCGGCAGGATTCGAACCTGCGCGGGCATAGCCCATTTGATTTCGAGTCAAACGCCTTAACCACTCGGCCACGACTGCCCATATACCTATACCTACAGTGTTTTAGTGAGATGCAAATATTTTGCATTACTGACACCAAAACTTCAATTCTTTACTAAATATACACCGGGGTATAGTGTTTTTCATTCAAAACTGTATTTAAAAGAGTAAGATTCACAGATCATGTTTTCTGTGAAGGGGGATGAGTCTTTTTTCTGAGTGCATGACCTTTATATATATATGGTGGCTGATCCTATTTATAGATCTACAGTAATTAAGGAAGGGGGGATCATGTTTATATGTATGTAGCACGTAATAATACAATATATTGTAGAGATACACACACCAGGCTCGTGCACTTTGCATGGAGGCAGGTGGAAACGTATACCTGCATTCACCAAAACACCATGCACGAGTCATCTGTCTACCTTTGCATGTCCCTGTAGTGAAGGAAAGGGTGTGCCCCCCCCCCCCCCCCGTTTCCTTCAGTGAAATTTTAGGATTTCCAAAAAGGGGCCTGCATTTGTGTAGATTGATAAAAAGGGGTGTGTCACCTCTACCTACAAAGCACAGGGGGGGGGGGGGGTATATATACCTATAGGCAATGCAGGTCGGGAAGGGTTATTGTGAATCACAAAGAGAAAACTGGTCGTTAAACATCAAAATTGGCATTGTTAACCTGGTAAATGCACTCTACTAAAGGGGTCAATTAAGAGATCTGCCGGTGGGTACCAGAAAGTGTACTTGCAAATAGAGCTCAATTGGCATTCAATTGTTTCAGTGACTAGTGTGCATCCTAATGTAGTGCAGAACGTTCAAAGCTTGGTCGGTGCAATGGTCAGCATGGCGTGTGTGTGGATGTGGATGGGCTGGTGTGATGGGGGTCGGGGAATGGACTATGAGCGTGATAATGGACTTTCAGCACTAGACATGCCATCCGACCTCTGCATAGATCTACCGTGAAATAATACCGTTCTGTAAAAGACCTATTCCAATACTTATTTTTACATATTGTATCATGCATCAAGTGAGGAAGATGAACCTGCATGGTGTAGACACCCTCTTAAAACTCCCCCTAAAGGAATATACAAGAATGTATATTAAAGGTTAAAGTAGAAGTCAACTCGATTGTTTCGAAATTGTGCTCATACATGTAGAAGGAAGGGAATGATGTATTATATATGTTTACAGACCTTCAAGCAGGTTTCTGACAGTTACAAACGTTTGTTATATCCACGTCCAATAAACCCAAATCGTCGATCACAGACTTTACAAACGGTCCTGGACATTAAAATAATGAGGTTATATTACAACCGTTCCTACATGTATAGAACCGTAACAAGTGTTCCCAAAGTTAAAAAACAAAGAAAAACACATATCCCCCGGCATATATAATTATATATAATAAGAGTAAAACAACATTTTCTGCCAGCTGGAACAAAGAATGAAGAAGTTAAATGGCTCACCGACTATGACCAGGAAGAACAAAGCATCAATAAAGTAGTGTTGGACACGTGTATGGGAAGCGATAGGTTCTTTCCAGAAAAATGTTGTGTATTATGAGAATTTTTAAATACATTGTCGTGACGTTTTTGAATTGATATCAGATATCAAACATGGGAATATGAAAGTTATCTTCGATATGAATAGCTTTAAACAATATCAAAGTTTCAAAAACTTCGATATCAAGGGTAAACATTAGCTTGCCAAACACCTTAATCATAAATGTGCTTGTGGGCAGGCAGCTAAAAGTGACACCAGCAACACCTCCGGTGTTATACCAGCAGACGACTTTTACGACCACGTGACGGGCGCGAAATGCAACGCGCTCACGTCAATTTTCACATACGGGTTCTAGGGCACAAAAACCCGGATAGAAAGAACGGTCATATTATATTCTGCGCGTGACTTAATATGACGTCGGCATGGCATCATGGCATCATGGGCTATAG
This sequence comes from Harmothoe impar, assembly GCA_947462335.1. Taxonomy (NCBI): domain Eukaryota; kingdom Metazoa; phylum Annelida; class Polychaeta; order Phyllodocida; family Polynoidae; genus Harmothoe; species Harmothoe impar. Next base: position 29,557,129 of record OX381709.1, on the reverse strand, counting down.
AGGACGTATACCTGCAGTTCTAGTTCATATACATGTACATTGTGCCCCCGGGAGATGTTTAAATATATAGTTGATGGCTAGTATCCAGTATGTCACAACTCACAAATGTTCTCTTTCTGCTGGTTGCGGTATTTATTATGTTGTTAATTTATGGTATATAGCACCACATCTAGTTGAGTTTTTAAGCTGTGCCCCTACTTTTCCTATTGCTATGCGATTTTTTTCTCCAATTGTCAGTTCATTTGCCTTTCATATGAGCATGTATACAATGTATTCCTTCACCAAAAACCTCAAAACCTTCTGTTCATTCTCTGCATCGAATAGTAAACATACCCATCCGCAGATCCAGAGACAAGCACATTAGGTATTCTAAAATCAACACTAAAGCACTTTGAATGAGTGTCTGCCTTGTATAAGAGCCGGGTGTAATAATGCTTCCAAATCAGTAAGCACCGGAGCGCTCATACACGACGGTACGTCTACATTGTGTACTAGAATGTATTTAACTCTAGGGAACCCCTTTTCGGTACGTCCCTATCCTCGGTCCCTATATAACAGGCATAATCTGCTACTCAATATTTGAGATTAATAGGTCAAAACAAAAAGACAATAAACCCACAACAATTTCGGGCAAAAATGCACTGTGTCAGATGTATTTTAACTTGAAAGGATATGCCCAAGATTTGTCATCTAGAAATTGGTTATACCTCACAACAATGCTTCCTCCACAATAGAAGACATGACTTGTACATGTATCAAGATCTATCAAGGAAATACATTAATAATTCACCGGCTCTCAAAGAGTGCCAAAACCAAGTGTATTTTCCTTCCTGCCTTGGACCATTTATATGTGCATGTAATTTACAAGCCCACATGGTAAAATAAAAGTGAAACTTAACCACAAAGTAGAACCACTGGTGCCAGAATAAATGGTACTGCTCAGTCTGCCCGATAGCAATGTGTATATAAGAGTACGTGCGATAACGTCATTCAAAAACCTCCCTAGGCACCACGGAGGGTCACGACTTGATTAGCCTGCATGGTGATTTATACAAACGGTGTGTAGCTATAGTAACCCACGGGCCTCCGCATTTCCCATACAAAATGACACCATCCTCATTAAAATATCTAAAATATAGCCCTTTCACAGAATTCTCATTTTAAACAACCACGTAAAAACTTCTTCTGGAACCCGACAAACCCTTTGATGAATATGGAACTGTATAAGGGCATGTTCAAAGTGACGTCACCTGGCTAGGGTGGGATTTGGTCTTTGGCATCAAATCATATATTGATCCATACAATTTAATACAATTTATTAGTCATGGTTAAGATGATCCCTTTTCCCGTTTTCATGAACCTTCCTTAAAAATGACCCATGGCATGTTCAAGCTGGTCTGGGTAAATGCGGCAACCTCCTTCAGGGCTGGGCATATAGTCATATGCTGGAGCAAACCTAGACATCTCTGGAGCAAAGTATCTCAGGAGGGCAGACATTAACACCCCCCCCCCCCCCGTCTCCTCAAGAGAGATTTTGTGTCTAGATTGGCCATTCTGAGGATTGGGGGGGGGGGGGAGATTGTATTTGGAAAATGTTGAAATTCTACCTTTTAAACAATGGGTTCTGATCAGAGTTTTGATCAGAAAGCATTTGATCTCTATCTTTAGATGATTTCATCTAGAGGACTTTAGAGAACTGCTAAATTGGTATAGTCTCAGGATTTGCTCTAGAATTTTTTTTAAAATACTATCCTCTAGATTGCTGTATTCTGATGGTTCTACTAGCTTTTTGCAGCAGGACATTTTTGAAAGTGTACCTTTAGAACTGGTATATTCTGCGTAGAGGGGGGGGGGGATATTGTTCCAAAAATTTAGGAATGCTATTGCCAATTCGGTGTGTTCTGATGGATCTCAGAGCATGAGATATTTGGTCCAAGAACATTTAGAAATTCTACCTTTAGATTAGTGTGCTCTGTGGAGTTTTGGGGACACATTGCTCCAGGATAACTTTTAGAATTCCATCTCTAGATGTGTATATTTGAGGAGTTTGCTGACATATTGCTCCCAAGAAAATTTTGTAAATTCACTGTTAGATTAGTTTATTCTGAGGACTTTGGGCATATTGGTCCATAGGAACACTTAGGAATTCTACCTTTAAGCTTGATGATTTCTGATGCGTCCCTGTGTACGTTGCAAAAAGACAATTTAGAAATTCTATCTTAAGATTATTCTGGGTAGAATAAACAATTCTTTTCTTAAAATGATGTCTTCCGATGGGAATCAGCAAATTATTGCTAGAGGGAAATTTAGAAATGTCAACTTACATAGGCATGTTCTGTGGTGTTTTGGGGTATATTGCTGTGCATAATTCTATCTCTAGATCGGTAAATTTTGAGGGGTTCGGGGGCATAGTATTGTCTAAGAAAACCTAGAAAAGAATTCAAAGCCTACTGGGCGTGCTGCTCAAAAGAAGCTAAGATATGATTTGCAGATTGGTGCATTCTGTGGCATCTTGCTACAGGATAACCTGGATAGTTGATAGCTATAGTATACACATATAGTAGGAGCATATATGTAATGATATTGCTCTGAGAAAATTTGGAGAGGAAGGCTATTGAAATTCTTTTTAACTTTGGTTCTAATTGGAATATTTACAAAATTCTTTCAGGTTTAGAAAGCCCAGACTCTCCCTAATGTCCCTGTAGCATTTTCCAAGGCCCCATTTTTTGCGACATTGCGACAGTTGCCCAGCCCTGTCCTTGTGTCTTTTTGACGCTGATGGTGTCGGGTGTGATGCAGAGTGCGGGGGCCGGGTGTCATAACCTGCGTCACCCACGTTTTCATGTGGTGTATGTGGGCACACGCCTCAGGTCTGAATAAATTCTCATAATCTAGACAGTGATTACCAAAGCTGCGGTCTAAGCCCCGTATTTGATATTTTTTCATTCATTATTTTTCTCTTTGTGATCTTACTATGTATTTCTTTCTTTCCTTTCTTTCTTTAGTTAGGTCACATAACCAATTTGTAATCCAGCAGCAGTTACTTTGTAGTAGGCCTTATATGAAACAAGTATATACATGCACTGTAAAAGCGTCTATCAGCCACATTTCTATAGTACATTTATGTGATGAAACGCTAGTAGTGATCGAGTGAGTGAGGAGCTTTCAAGTATTTGGCGGACCTGTAGCTTATGCAGCGATATCTGTCACACATCTACCAAACCGCAGAACTTTTAACAGGGAATGGATGGAAATGCCCGGGGGTCCACTCCCTATATTGTTTATAGTAACTATGTGCGTAGATCACCCCAAATTTTGTACCCTTATAACTGGAGAAATTTCAAAAATGGTACCCCTAAAAAAGAGATTTTTTTGCAGGAAAGAACCCTTTCCCAGGCTATTGCCCAAAACACCCAAATATAGTCAAATTTTACGGGGGAAATCCAGGAAAACTTTTCAATTATAAAGCAATTTCACCCCTTTTCATGCCAAATTTGAAAAGACAAAGAATGTACCCCTTTAACAAGAAGGGCCACTTTCCCTTCAGTTATAGGTACAGTTAATGTACACACATAGTCACCAGGACCCCAGGTAGAAATGCTATGTTTATTACCCAGTATTGTTCTATACCCTCGTCCCATTGAATTGTAATGCACCTACATAACATTGTTTGAAAAGAAAACGTCAACATAAATCCACCGAACAAAGACATAGGGGCCTACTAATATCTAACATGGTATTGTATTAAGGGTTAGTGTTTGCCATGTGTCTGGTAATGGGCAGTGTCACTGTGTAGGTACTATTGTCATTGCCCCTTCAAACATGTACCGGTAGAAAGTTGCTGTATTCAATCATGAAGATGTTTTCAACCAGCCCGCTGCTGCAATATTCTTCCACCCAGCTGCCACCCCATGCCTGGCTAGGCTACAGTAAAAGACTTAATCCACCTCCCAGGTATGCCGCAGTTAGCACGCATGGCCTTAACAATAAGCTCTCAGCGACAACTCGGGGTCATGAATCATTGTGTATGAATTGGGGTCACTAATGTACCATGATTAACTTGTCAGTCTCTGGCTACATGATCAAGGACTGAACCAATTTTTGAGGTGAAAGTCTTCATTTTAGCGGGGGTCTGAGTAGAGTGGATGGAGGGGGGATGGTTGATTTCCCCTAAGGCCATGGAACCATTGCCTGCACCGTGGTGTTGCGTCCAGGCAAATACTGTTTTAGAAATACCTCAATTACCATCTGTCACACTCTGGCAGCACAATGCTCTGGGATCTGCTTTTGTATATGAGATTAAAACAATAATCAACGGTATTATGCCCCACTTAAGGTCTTGGTACATGTCATATACTCATGCTGCTGCTGTTAATGATTAAGTGTCTTCTGCAGGTGGAGTATTCTGATGCTTCCCTGTTAGCTCTTTGTCCAATGGACTCTTTGTCCAAGTTGCAGTTGAAATTGGTGTCCAACGTACAGTGGATGCGGAATATAAGTGCATGCTATTTAAATACATTAGTAGGCCTATTATGGAGATCGAATAGTCATATAAAGGTTAGAAGCAACGAATATGTTCTCCTTTGATAGAAAGACAACGGTATTATCAATTAATTAGAGGGAAGAGAAAGCAGCACTTGCCACATAGACAATGTCAGCTGCCTTTGAAAAATTCCCCACAAATGGATTTTGAAATAATTTTAAATGTCAACGATCCCCATTAAATGAGCAGATAAATATAGTATTCACGCTCAGTCCCCGAAGGCAATATACAGCGACGCTTCAATGTGGTTTTTTTTCCAGTTACGGTAAATATATCGCATATGTGAAGATACAAAAGCAAAAACTACAAGCTCACTAAAACAAACAAGAAAAGCGAACATGAAACAGAGAACAAAGCTTTTATAGTTTTCTTTTTGTATTAAAACGTAATAGAATATGAATTGTACAATAAGGGAACGGTTACAAAATTCATGATGTCACATTGACCAAGCTTTGAGTTCAGTCCACCACGAACCTTTTTCATTGGCATGGGAATCCTCCTAAAATAGGAGTATTGACGAAGTCCTGAAGAAGGCCACAACATATGTAATGTCATGTGTGAACGTTCCGGGGAGCGTTTCCTCTGAGGTGGTATGCTATAATCACTATTGTATCTGCACGAACGTTTGTATTGTCTTAAACCTGCAAACACATTAATTCACGTATGATGTCATTTAGATCACCAGCACAATTGTGTAAATGGTTGTTTTTGCTACCATAACCGTATCGTTATATTGGTACATAAAATCTAGTCATATGATGATGCAGTCAGATTATTGTTGGGTGGGGTAAGGAAGGACCCTTTAAAGTGAGGACATCTTAGGGAGTGGTCATTTTTTAACAACAGGGGGGGGGTGGTGGATTTGGGGGGGGACCAAAAAAATGTGGACCCCTTGAGGGGGGGACCAAAAAAATGGGACCCCTCTTGAGGGGGGGACCAAAAAAATTGCACCCCTTTTTAGCGAAGAAGCCTGCACGTTACTATAGCTCAAAGGGGTCGGCCGCGCTCAATTTCAACTTGCCTGAAGGGGGGACCAAAAAATTTTTGACCCCTACCGTGGGGGGACCAAAAAAATTTCGACCCGCTCGCGCGAAAATCCACCAACCCCCCCCCCCCCCCTGTTGTTAAAAAATGACCACTCCCTTATATGCAACATATATTTTTTGAATTTATTAAGTAATTTATTTCACCAAGTGATTTTCTAAACTACACTGCATGTATTCAAAAGGTGAGAGCATCATGAAGGACATGGGACATAGGTCGTCGGAGATCACGGCTCTTTTAGCACACAAGAAATCACCAGGGAATGGGGGACCGTGGAGGTAACTGCTGCCATAGTAGACAATAATAATATCATATGCCCCTATACTTTGTTTTCTACTTTAGGTTTTATGCAATTATAACCAAGCACACAATTGTAGTTTAATGTAGTATAGCCTTATGTTATTGAATTATTGAGCACATACATATACCAGTACCCACACTCCATTATAATCTATATGCTCTAATTTGTCGGGTTCCCTAATGTTTGGGACGTAGCCTTTATATTATGTCTATATCATTGGTGTCAATGACACAATAAGAGTATTGTCAAACCATGCCCGACCAACATTGACTATAAAACATGTTCAAAGCCAAAGGTGCCTTATTGGAGGGATAGGGCAAGGTCGTGCTCATTTGCGGTCAGATCACAATCAGACAGAGGGGTGGGGGTGGTACAAGGGGTGGGGAAGGGTGCTGGTTGCCCAGGCATGTCCCCAGCCCCCATACCCCCGGGCCGCCCCCCCCCCCCACCCCACCCACCCCTCCACATCTCATACCCATTGTCTCCAACACGCCGCTGGTTGGTTATCATTAAGTGTGTGAGCGATGATAGAGGATGGTGGTTGCATTGGTGCCATAATCAGATCTCCCAGCAGACCTTTGTTTAGCCTTACATGGCATCAGGATAGGTATAACAATGGATCTGCTTGGAGAACTCTCACCTGACACATTTTTAAGACAATGCCAGGTATCGTCTTACGTCAAGCCCCAAGGGTTTTGCACTGGTCCCTCCCCCCGCCTCCAAGCCGTCCCCTTTTTTCAGTATTATTATTTCATAATATGCAGGCCTGGGATGAGCAAACCACCAGGAGTTGTCGTAAAATTCTTTGTATTGCCTCCTTTATTGAAAAACACCCACTGCACAGCTGTTGGATAGACAGCGTTCCTTTGAAATATGATTTATAATTACAAAAAACGTCAGGCGGGGAACTAAAATATGAAACTGCATGACATTTGGTGATTTAGCTAGGCTAGGGGCCCATTGACTTTTTTTGTGGGGTTTACCAGTTGGATTTGCTTTCTGTGCAGCTATACCAACAATAGGCCGCACTTTGCCAGACTCAACGGGATGGTACGAAAGTGATTACATCAGTCATGACTCCTATAATAAAATGTCATAAATCATTTGTATATAGGTAGTTATGCTATCAACTTTTACCTTTTCAGCCACTTTGTCAAGAATAGTTATGCAATAGACTTAACTAATCTGTTTATGGTATTTATGTTCTACTCCCTCTCATCTCTCTTTGTTTATATCTCCCCCATATGTCATAAAATATTTCATACCTTGAGCTGATTGTGTCAATATTAACCTGGAAAGGTCATGTAATTAGGCCTATTTGGACACAAGGTTCGTGACCTCATCTTTTACTATACTACCATTAACCAGGGTAAACAGTAGTGGACAGGCCGAGCCAAGAAGGGATTGTGAACTCCAGACAGAGCAATATTGGTCCTAAATCCACACCAGCCCCTTATGTTCCACAGAGGACGATGGTTTAGGAGGTACTCTAGTCCCACTGGAGTCTGGAGGACATCGTTAATACTGGTCTCACCTTAGTTGGCCCCTGGTGCCTGAAGCAGTACATGTACCAGTGTAATGGTGCTGACCTGAGTATTTAGGTACACATCTAGGTTCAGAAAAGGTCAGTGCTCAGGGCTTACTTCCCCTTATTTCATATCCAACTTTCTTTGTTTTTCCTTTTCTTTTCCTCGCCCATTCTAATATTATTACGTTCAATGATTATCGAAAAGTAATAATAATATTTTGAATTAGTCATAATTGACGTAAAACACAAGGAATAAACACAACTGTACTTGAAGCATTTATCATGGGTTTTATGCAGTTTCATTATTGTTGAAGATGTAATCATGATAAAATGTGGCTTGAGTTATGAGGTATCAAGTAAAGGAATGATGCAAACATCCCATGTTTTCTAAATACTCTGTCTGAGTGTGTTCTCTATCAGCATAACGCCCAGATTTTGGTGTCATATCTGTTGATAAAGCAGTATTTTATCAGTTGGATAAGAAAAAAGCACAATATTACCAGGAGGCATCACGTTTTTCCCACTGCTTATCTTCCCACGACCACCCAGTGTGACTAGGTTGCATAGTTGTTATGACAACTGCCCTATTATATAGCTCTTGTTACAGTGACCTGAACATGAAAACTTTATTTGCATGAAAGTACATAACACAAGTGCTCATGTACTCCTTCATGTTACTGGCAGTACTGTTTCACACGGTGCCATATATCTTCTATTTGTACATCATCATTATACATAAATGCTGATACAGCAAATGCAAATGGTTATTGTGGTAATGCATGTACATTATACCTGGAGGTTATTTTCCATGCAGGTATGGATATTCGATATTATAATCACAATTTCTGAATGTCTGTTGTTGGCCTGTAGCCCATAGACAAGGGGCAGACAAAGTGTGAGTTGTCCGTGTGTGACCCCGTCCTGCTGGGAGGTTGTGACCTCGTACTCTAAGTGTGGGTGATGCATTTCTGGTCTAATTTACATCTGACTTGGTCATTATGTAACTGTGTGGCACAATAAACTCACATCAATTGGAAAGAGAAATATCACTAAAGGGCTATTTGAGGTTACAATAATGTACCTCCAATCTACAGCAATCAACACATGTACCAAATAACGACAAACACTAAATGTCTAAAAGACCTATGTTTATCACTTTTAATATTGTTTAAGTATAAAGTAATTTATTGAAAACGTCAATTTTTCACTCTCCAACAAATATCATGACACAGGCTATAACATATATAATTCAAGCCTTAACATTTATAAATAGGAACCTATGTTGGAAGGATACATTGGCCAAATGTGGGCAATGACTGGCACCATTGAAATCGTTATGCCAACCGTGGCCCAATCTGAGAAAAGTAGACGTTGGTCCATTATACAAAATGTTGTGCCTCGCTCGTGCCAATGGCTCAAAAAAATTGGGATAGACATGCCTAACCACTGATTGGCCCTTGAGTAATTTAAGGTTCGGTGCGTGGGGCCTTTCTAGGCAAACTAATTACATTATGTGTTAAATACACCGGAATGGCAATAAACTAACAAAGAAGAAAAACACAAGAAACACACTTAGAAAGTTATTTGTCTTTGTGTTCAATTTTGCATAAAGTCTATTTCGTGTAAGTTGTATGGACATTAAATGTTCCTGAAGGTATTCACATCCATTTAAATTGTGTGTTGGCAGCCACATGGAGATCAATGTACAGACCTTGCCAGGTACACCCCGTCCACCTGCCTGCCCTACCTGACAGGGGATCTCAGGTGACGACGTCAAGGTTACCAGCCGACCGTGACGTAATGTCTCACGTCTGACACACACGTCACAAGGTTATGACACCGGAAGTTAATCACGCCTGACGGGAGTTAACAGAAATGAGTGACTCAGTGGCTTGGCTGGACCGTATACCTGGTTTACCCGCAGATTTACCTTGAGAGGGTCACTGAGGCCACGACCCCATGGCAGAGTTGAGAATTAAGCCTCCAGAAATGACTCGAATTGGTACATGTACATATTACATTACACTTTGATTGACCCTGCTTCCTCAAAGTCATCCGGCTTGGGGGTTTACTAAAGATGTATTACAGCTTATCAAATAAGTTGAAATAGAATGCTTATGGAGTGTCATGGTGGGAATCGATTCATTATGAGACGTATTCTGTAATAATTAAAAGTCTACGTGCACAATATGTCTACAGCTATTAAAAGTGTACTTGAAAGCTGCCATATGTATGCCCTTTATTGTCGAGCAGTGGGTCCCTATTTCGCTCTCATTTTTTCCTATTAACAATTCCAAGCCAATAATCAACCCATACTTCTCTGTATTAATACTGATAGAGTCTCTCCATGCAGCTTGAGTTATATGATTAAAGTGCTAACGGTTTTCGACAACTAATTTCTTTTAGCATCCAGGAGGCATGTGATCAAATATGACTAACCATTGACGAATGCTAGCAAAAAGATACTTTATAGAGTTTCTAAACAGACAACAATGGTAATCAATAGGCATACTGCGCAGTCATAACACAGCCAAAGAATGCAAATAACTATCATGTAACGCTACATGGCCAACATAATGTACAATTTAGAAAACAAAACGTGCCTTTTTATATGAAAGCTGCATGCTTTGGGGATGAGACATGCTTCATTGTAATAGTCTACCATAGCGACCAGTTGATTTGCTTGCCTGTTGTATGAGTAAAGGATATAAATATAGGAAGACCATCGTATTGACATTTTGATGGACATTTTGATGTACTTTATGACTGACCTAATAATGTCATAATGATTAGATGTCCTGGAGATTTAATCTCCATGCAACTACGTCGGTTAATCATGGAAATCAGCCCCAATGAAGAATATCATAGAACATCTAGCCGACATAAGGATCGTTCACAAATGACGTCACCAGTCCTGGGACCGTTTACAAAACGACATCTGGGAAATTGCAGAAATAAATAGCCGTAGTACATTTTACTGGTCCCGCCAGACAAGTCTCAAAGACCTCGCCAACCCATTCCCAACTGGTGACGTTATTTGTAAACGTTCCGATATGAACTTGAATTTGGAGGGGATAAAACAACAACCTGGATCTGCCCTGCCTAAATAAACTCTCAAGCATTGGGGGCGAACTTGTTCATTTTGCATGGGCTGGCAAATGGCTGTAATAGAATAGTAGGCTAATATTCACAATTGCCTCTACCATATAGAATAATTGCTATAACTGATTATAATACCCAGGCAAGCATCCATTAAATGACCACGTAATTCTGACGGACCTCATAATAATTGAGTCCGTACTGAACTGTACACCCTCAGAAATGAACCATACACAACTGAATAAAGAGTCCCACCCACCCCTGAGTGGTTGAATGACGATGCTGGCAATGGGTGGAGAACTTGGCAGATAGCACAATGTGGCAGGGTTGTAGCAGACAAGGGGCTTGGCACCTTCCATTGGCACCTACACACGGTACTACAATATTAGAGAGAGAGGGAATGATGCATGGGATTTACTGCCCTCAAGCACAGACCTATTTTATGTACAGCAGATTTGGAGATCATTAAATCGTACATTTAAACTAATTAGATTGCAGTCTGAATATCATTAATTTAAGTGCATCTACAGGTGACGCCGAGGTGGAATGAAACAAAAAGTACCCCATTAATTCTGATAATTGAAAAAATAAAGTTTTAAGCTGATTACCTAACATTAATTGACCAAATACCTCTCAGATGTTTACATGTGTTTTTATTCTAAGGCGAAGACCACCTCTTGAAAGTGGATGTGGGTGTGTGCTAAAGATAAAAATAGACTTGGTGCATGTTGGGGTGCATAGCAGACAGGCCAGACAGGGTATAACCTACATGACAGTGGACACATGGGTCGTGTTTGGGGGGGGGGGGGGGGGGGTTACTGTTAGGGGGAATCCCCTGTGCACCTACGTGACACACGTGACACTGTACCATGGTTGACCTGCTTATACTACCCCACCATGGACCCTATGGAAGTATTGTAAAAAAGCAAAGTAAGATAAATATTTGATAATAGCTCGAATTCATAACAGACAATCGCTGCGTTATTTGTTTCTCCTGCGTATTTGTACATACGTATTATTACACACTTATCTGACACACTGTTATCAACGAAACAAGGAGGGGTGGTTATTTCGGTCTGAGCATAATTACTTCTATACTAAGTAATGTATGAAAGAAAAATAGATCGGCATGTTACTCACACTGACAAGATAACGATTCCAGAGATCTGACAGCAAAATATTGTTACAACAATTCAACACTACCTTATGTAATTCAATGTGCATAATAATAGGTCTATAGTTAGTGTTGAGTGTATTCACATGTTTTGTTATGTATTACGGATCGAGATTGGGAGCTTACGCATTAGTGTCTATGTTATGCGCAGTAGCCTGTCATCAATGCCCATTTTGTATACTACCGTGTGTTTACTTATACAGGTGAGATCATTGCATAATACTTAAGTGTACTACGTATACTACTGCACGTAAGGGTTGGGTCTACAGCTAAATAGTAGTTAATCACACACCTCAGCTTTTGGCAGCAACGAATTGATGAGATCATATTGTACATACAGCTTATATCTTAGCACAGACAAATGAATAATTTATCTTGATTGCAATCCAATCCAGATTGAATAGACACGGCATGATATTTACAGTTGAAATCCGATGTTCTTCATCACACCTGTCATATCTACTGAAAGCTTGATTAGCTCCAGGAATCCCCTTCCACGTAGGAGGTCTGATATTGGCACCCATCAGACAACCAGGCAGGCTGAATAAGCCATGTAGTACACGGCGTAAAATAATTGAATGGACAATAGGCGTCTATAGTATCATTTGGATTACATTGGATTGGATACGTTTATTGCAGAATTGCCCCTGGAAGGTGCTTTCTGCCATTTACATTTACAAACGTGCCCCTGTATGGAAGATATAGGTTGAGGACCTGCTGTAAAATGGAACATGCAATCCAAATCTTTATATCATATAATGAAATACCTTGTAATACATGATGTACAGATGGAAGGTAATGAGTGGCTTGATCGTTTACTATGACAAGACAAATAATGACCCACATATCTACGTGGGGCGGGTCGGAGGTCTTTGTGGCTGGGAGGGACAGTGGTGGCTCGAGCTTGGTCCATATGTGTTGGAGAAGATAATACTCGAACTCTAAAGACACACTAGGGTGGCACTTAGCTTTCTTTATGGTAACATGATATCCACCCCTCACCTTAATTTAGCGCATCATCCTCCCATGACAGGGAGAAATAACCAATAATGCTCTAAGCATAATATTTCAGGAGATATCACAAGAAAATAAAAAATATTTAAAACAAAATGTTCCTAACATCCCATGTTTGGGATGTCATTGTCAGTGCTCTGCAACTAATTGGACTATCTGAACAATCAACACACCACACTGTAGCTGAATACATGAACCTAAATAAAGGCGTTTCCCCCTTATGTTACCTTATGCCATCTTTATTGTATAGTACTAGAAGTCTGTGTCCGTCGTTGAGATGAATGAATTCATTGCGCTATTTGGCAGTTTGACGCCTATATTTCTCCCTCTTCTCCACAATTAGGTACGATGTACAAGGCCACCTTATAGGAATACAATGATTTGAGGACGTGTTTACACCAAGGTCGTAGTGGATCGATCGGTTTGATGGGTGAACCCCAACCTAAAAAGCACAATGATCGATGCATGTAGCCTTCTCCAATGTTAATGTCCTCTGTGGGGGGAATTTCAGGGGTACATGCAATTACAATTGTAGGTCAACACTGTTCTTAGATAAAAGGTCATATTTGACAGTTGCTGAGAGTTAACATAAGGCATTTTCATTTTTCCTTTACTGTATGCAAATGAAATGAAATTTAAAGAAAAGAGATATTATGCAAGTTCAATGTGCAGTAATCGCATCCATTCCTCATACATAAATCAAAGAGCAACCTAATCATTTTAACCTTTAATCAATCGGTGGATATTCTCATTTCATTAAGGGTAGACGCTGGACATACATTAATTCTACTCATTGGGCTTTGGTACCCAATAAAATATTGCAGATCGAGTTTTGTAAATGTCCATCCTAAAGATTAGTGCAATGAGTTTCCAGGAAGTTAGAGATCCCAGTAGCTTATGTCAGAGAGTCTGACAGATGCTAAGTTAGTGTTATGATTGCCTAGTAAACTGACATGGACTGATTACCATGTTTACCAGCCATCAGCAGTCTAGTTAATGAGGGGTTGTTGTGGTTGAGCCGTTCTAGATTAATGAGATCTAAAATATAAACAGATCAATGGCGGGTCCACGTGAAAGGTGTGTGATAGCATATTTTGATTAATAAATTATGACAACACTAGATAACTTAGTTTAGATTGTACACAATGGGTTACCCCCGTTTAGCCATCCATATTAAAGTGTGTATTGCATTTGATGAAGAAAGTATGTCTCCCATAACTATTAAGAGGGCAATACACACATTTATGTATTGTGAATGTGTAAGCATATTACCTCTAGGCATAAGCTCATTATTCTCTATGCATAACCTCTGGGTTTAGTACAAACGCCACCCCTGTCATATAACACTGCATATCTAAGCCCCCACTTGGGGATGGACTGTGAAGTTGACGGAGGAGGCAGAGCCATTTAATTAGCCTATGCGTGCAAGGCTAAGCCAAGGTCACGCCACAAGACCAGGTTTTCTCAGATTAACGGGAGATCAAACTCGGCTAGCCTGGTCGTATTAACACTGTAAGTGGTCGTTTGACGACCAGGCTATCAATTCTAATTAGTCCGTGTGTTAATTGGGTGCCTGGAATAGGTCATTAATATTGATGGGGATATCAGGGGCTGGGTAGGCGTGTAAAATAGTGAGACGTGTGTGATTTGGGGACCAATGGATCATAGACGATGGGAAGGGGTCTGCGTATTTAACATGTTGGGGTAATCCATGGTTTATTATTATCATAAAAGACACCTATGTTAATACCACTCAGTGCCATAGTTATGGGTTAAATGGGACGATGTCGTCCATCTAATGTGGGTTCACCACTGGAAAGTAGGAGGGTTATCTATTTTGTGGGTTGCAATTGCATTTGTGTACGTGTTTGTCACCTTATTTATATGAATGACTATGTCTATGAATATATACGTCCATGTATGTTATGTCATAAACACGGTGGTGTCTTAGGGATGGGAAATTAACGGATGACACGTATAGGAACCTAGGCTTTTACCACACCCTTTAAGTGGAATCCCTGCAAAAAAGATCTCCCGGGGGAGATCCCAATAACCATATTCCCGCAATGATATCCCTAAACCCACAGGTTACCAGTCAGTAACCTTGTCTTGTGTCGCATCGTTGTGATACCAATACTGTGGGAAATAAACAGACCTATGCAAGACGGTTTGTATCTTGTAGCGAAACATATGCATGTAATTTATACTGGGGAGAGTCCATGCTAGTTCTAGAAGCATGAACAAGGAGGCTTAGGTAGTCGGTTGCTATTTACATACCATGTCAGGAGAAACTATCAAACTAATTTATAAAGAAGATCAACAGATAGTTAATGAGAGAGAACCCTCAAAAGTAAACTACAAAAAGAGGCCAGATGGGATGATGATGGGGACTCTGGATGGGGACGGGGTTGTCCAATTTATATGACTAAATTATTGTTAGGACTTTTATCATCACAGAATGGCAGACATTGATGCATAGGTTATGAATACATGCATAGATTATGAATAAATTAATTGAGAATTATTATATTTTTCATGATTTAGTTTTAACAACAGAACGTACAAGAAATATCTCTTATTTAACTGGGCTGCCAGTAAAATCATTATTCATAATATCCTGTCCTGTCCTGTCGGGGCGGGGGGGGGGGGGGGGGGTCGCGAAGCATGGATTGAATATCCAGGTTTTCTTCAAGACGTGTTAAGATATAATGTTTCCTAATCGAGAGAGACCCGCGGATACTTTGGCCCATCCATTTCACTGTCCTCGCACTCGTGTGTAAAACATGTACATTTGTATATATTCGCACCGCTCGTGCACACGGCACTGCACTACTTATATTCATGGGTTCCAACACAAATAAACAAATTAAAAGACTACATGCATGTGACTATGACTCATTCACTTCATTCCCTTTCTCAAAACCATTTGATCGAAGCGTGGTGGGGATTTAAATGATGCCCTCTACCCACCAAAAAACAACCCCTTTTCACTATCTTGTGAAAATGTATGACCCGGGTCATATTTCATCAATACACGCCAGTGACGTGATTTATGAACGTTCCTTACCAGGACAGAGTTGCTCAGCAGCAGCTCACGTATTGTTATCACAACCGTGGCAAGGTATACGGTGCATTACCGGTCGGCGCACTGAGACATGAGTCTAACCGCGGGTCCAACCTCCAGTCAGGGATCAAACACTGTCACTGCCCCATCCCCCCCCCCCCCCATCATCTCACCGGCCAATTGTTACCCTACTCCCACCAGTTACAGTTACAGTGTGCAGCTCTCCCAGATCTCCATGCCCACCCCGCCCATCTCTACCCCTGGAGATGTCTCTGATGTGGGAAGTACCAGCAATGTTACCCCTCCCACCAGTACGGGTAAAAAAGACCCCATGCACCACTCCATGGTACCACCCTTACCCCTGAGCCCCTCCCTTGCCTTGGTCTACCACCTCTGTTCTGCCATGTTTTGGATCCTTTATCCCTCAGACGAGCCCGGAAGGAGGTAGTTCTGATGGCGATAACCTGATAGTGGACACCACAGGAACAAAGGGGTGGATGATGCACCTTGTCAACGTAACCCTAACCCCAAAGCAACCCCTCCCCCTCCACCCCACCCCACCCCATCCCTCAATCCATTACGCTCCCTTGCCGCCCTCCCTATCCCAATTTCCGCTGGCATGGGATTGATCTGGGGTCAGAGGTTGCCCAGGCCCCCGGGCAGGTCTGCCTCGGTAACCTGTGATCTCTGAGACCAATACCAGCCCACCCCAGCCTTTGACCGGGTTCCATTCCAGCCTGGACGGAAGTAAACAATAATGAGAGAATTTCCAGTGAACAGGTTCATCAGTCCACCATGGAAATGTCTATGTTCTGCCACGCACATTTATAATCCTCATAATATTTGGGAGCCTTACTGCTGATTCCATTACAGATAAGCCATTTTGTGCCATCCCTGTAATGCTGATAGCCCGTTCCAGGGCTGATGAAAACAGGCAGCCAGCATAATTGATGTCTCTCTTTCATCTGGAAATTCTTGTGGGCTCTGTGGAAATATTTTGTCCAATCATTCCCCATTCTAGGTAGATTCTTTCTTTCTCGTCCTTTTTTCTGGCGAAATTGGTCTTCTTTCCCGGTTCCAATTTCATTTGGATTTGATGCAGAATGAGGTCATACTGTCACAGTTACCACATCGAAGTCGTCGACCTTTATTTGGGATATTCGCTGTTGGTCTTAGGTTGGCCTGTATATCATAAGATGTATTTCTCTTTTTAAAAGTCATAGTACAAACAAATATATACATGCAAGAATTCCATTACCCTGGGGTCTTTCATCTAATAACATACTGGTTTGTTAATAGGTCCCAATCGTTATCTTGATATTGATGTTACTTGATTCTTTTGCTTTAAAACAGGTACACGTGTAAAGCATTAAATGGAGAAATTGCACTTGCAGTTCACAAAGGGGAACCCACTGTCTATACGCCTATAATTCACTAGAGACACTTAAAAGCCCATGAACTTATGTGATCGTCATCGTAATAGTCATATGCCCAATTGAACCATCAGAAGACACCTCAAAAATAATATAAGCTCAACTGCATGTGTTAATGTGCCCTTTTTCTCTTTTTATATTGTTCATTCTTGGTTTCTTTTAGCAATTATAATTATCATTGTTAAAACTGCACGTGAGTTGTATCGTGTTAAAACAACATCTGTAACAGCAGGAGTCGGTGCCTACAGGAGACAAAGATAAATCTGAGGCGTCAATCTTTGATGTGTAGCCGCGTCACTTAGGGTACTCCATCACCAGGCTACAAGGGGTGAAACCCGGGTACAAAAACTACACCTACCAGGGGTGAACAAGGGGGCGGGTAGAGCCGGCAGCTTGAGCTTTTGTTTGCCACGTTTGATTCGGAGTAATGTTCGTTTAACACGTGGTTCTGTGGAGCTGCTCATAATGTGGGTCACGCTAGGAGCAGATGACGAGCGGCTCAGCTCGTGGAGCGTCATTGTTGGCGCTCCCGGGAGCTGGCAGCTGCATGGGGCTGCTCCAAGAGCCGGCCTCAGACACCTGCGTGAGGCTGTACATGGAGGGTAGTAGTACATGGGAAGTAGGGTTTTAGGGCTGCGTGCAGAGATTGTGTTGTGCTGGGGGTAGTAGTACATGGGAAGAAGGGTTTTAGGGCTGCATGCAGAGATTGTGTTGTGCTGGGGGTAGTAGTACATGGGAAGAAGGGTTTTAGGGCTGCGTGCAGAGATTGTGTCGTACTGGGGGTGGTAGTACATGGGAAGTAGGGTTTTAGGGCTGCGTGCAGAGATTGTGTCGTACTGGGGGTAGTAGTACATGGGAAGTAGGGTTTTAGGGCTGCGTGCAGAGATTGTGTTGTGCTGGGGGTAGTAGTACATGGGAAGAAGGGTTTTAGGGCTGCATGCAGAGATTGTGTGTGCTGGGAGGGTAGTAGTACATGTGAAGTAGGGTTTTAGGGCTGCATGCAGAGATTGTGTTGTGCTGGGGGTAGTATAGTACATATGAGGTAGGGTTTTAGGGCTGGGTGCAGAGAGTGTCTGTGCTGGGGGGGTAGGACCCGGTAGTACATGGGAAATAGGGTTTAAGGGTTGCGTGAAGAGATTGTCGGCGCTAGGAGGGTAGTAGTACATGTGAAGTAGGGTTTTAGGACTGCGTACAGAGATTGTCTGTGCTGGGGGTGGGGGGGGGGGGGGTGGGTAGTAGCATATATGTCAAGTAGGATTTTAGGGCTGCGTGCAGAGATTGCCTGTTTCACTTCAAGCCAGGAATATACTGATGTCAATTGTATTGATGATGGGGTTCCAATTCCGTGACAGGTGAAGTTGGATGTGTGTGTGTTGAGGGGGGGGGTCGAACATTATGCCCTATATGTGATATAAATAGAGATAATGGAACTTTCTGTTCATTTTGGACGAGACACTCGAGTGCACACGGGCCTTAAACAAGGAGGTGCTCCCTATAGAGGACACACCTTAGTATGAAAACCCCAACTTTTGAAGGATGTCTCAGGGCATAGAATAGATGTGAACAGTGTGTGGTCTGATGTCTTATCAATAGTGTGGGGGCGGTGAGAGGCTTATTGTTCAATGACAGGCCAGTGACCTTTCACAGACATCAATATAACCTCATATATGTACGTGTGATAGTGACATGTCCTAACCAGCATACCTGTGTGGTTTGGCTGATATGACAGGTAATGCACATGGACGCCCTGTCTCGTATGTAAAGAACCTATCTATTGAACTGAATGAAGATGACAAGTGCCTGTGATTTGTTACAGTATATATGCTTATATCTAATGCATGTGACCCCATGAATGCACTGCTATTGAATGCGCTGTCAATATAAGAGATAACGAATGATAAATGGTGTATTCAATTTAGATATGTCTCTTTTGTATTACCATACACATACCAGTATGTATATATTTAGCCATATCTATCAACATGCTCTACAACGAATCCAATATACACAATTGTAGGTGAATATAAATGGCCAAGCATTTATAGCAGAATTATAGCTATGACTAATTTGAATTTACTTACTAGTATATCATGGGAGATTGTATAAACAGACACCCATGGTGCATCGTAATACGCATATGAGTTGACTGAGTAGCATCTCAATATTGCCAAATGGGTGCTTGGAAATTAGTGTCTCAAATACTACTCGGTTTGGTTAGCCTTGTCGCTAGACTGCCCAGTAACTGTGCTGTTTTCCTTTCTGATATATACTATGGACAGCAGATGGAATGATATAAATTAATGCCCGATAAATATTACAAAGATACTATATAGCATCATAAACATGATATATGTAGCCCTACCTGCGATGTGTCAGGTGTTCCCACCCTTGTCACCACTACAGAATACGCCTGGTGGATCGCTACTTGGAGAATGTATATAGGACATTCCAAGCAGGGGTCTACCGTACTATACTTAATTACCAAATTCAATTACATACTCTAATAGTTATTTCAAGTTGTGGCGCCAACAAGGGGCCAGGTGTCTGGGTCAGACAGGTGCAAGATGTCCATTTCAGCCTAAAGCGTCATAACTAGGGACATATCTTTACTTCAATCTTTGACAGCTTTGTTGTAGATAACCAATACGGTCAAGCTGTCAGTAATCTATACGTATCTCAATACACGTGCAATGTATCATTTCCGACAACCTCAGGTCCATGTAGAGTTACTTATATCTGGGACACCGGAGATCCATCCAGTAGATTTCCACGCGTCTACCTAATTCATGTTCGTTAGGGAGTGGACCTTATTCAATAAAATGCTTTCTTCGGCTCTCCGTAGAGAAGTTAACTATACATGTACATGTGGTATCCAGACAAGTCGTCCACTCTCCAAGTCGCCCACTACCATCTCGCCCACCATTTCTCCTGGTCAAGTCGCCCACTCCCCAAGTCGCCCACTCTCCAAGTCGCCCACTCCCCAAGTCGCCCACTCCCCAAGTCGCCCACCCTCCAAGTCGCCCACCCTCCAAGTCGCCCACCCTCCAAGTCGCCCACCATTTTCTTAGTTTCTTGGGGAAGAATTCTGATAATAAATTTATAAAAAAGGGGTTGTATAACGTTTATGAGTACCCTTTTGCATGTCGAATCCTTTTGGCTTTATATGGCTACACGTCCTATCTAAATACTCAAACTAGAAG
Organism: Harmothoe impar; assembly: GCA_947462335.1. Taxonomy (NCBI): domain Eukaryota; kingdom Metazoa; phylum Annelida; class Polychaeta; order Phyllodocida; family Polynoidae; genus Harmothoe; species Harmothoe impar. Next base: position 29,536,729 of record OX381709.1, on the reverse strand, counting down.
TGGCATTATGACTTGATAATCCAATATTAATATTTTTGTTTATCTTACTTATACGACATAGTAACCTTTTTTACCCAGCTTATACATGGGGCCGGCTTATAATTCTTTTTTTCAGATTTTTTTTAACCAAAGATTGTTTAATGGTTTTTTTTCTCAAACCTTATGTAGTTTTGTCTTCGGTTAAGTGGTGGGTGAGTCCCATATAGGCTTGCCCAGGTACATATTAACTTTAACCCCAGGATTATAGTATGGTGGGCGAGTTGGTAGGTGGACGATTTGGTAGGTGGGCGAGTTGGTGGGTGGGCGAGTTGGTAGGTGGACGAATTAGTGGGTGGACGAGTTGGTGGGTGGGCGACTTGGTAGTGGACGACTTGGTGAGTGGGCGACTTGGTAGTGGACGACTTGGTGAGTGGACGAGTTGACTGGAATTCGTACATGTTCACTACCCCTGACAAGGGCTAAGCATGCAGCCTACCTGTCCCGACTGTTGCTGTAGGGGTGCCAACATGTGGGCCATTTAAGTCACGATGACGCAACGTTACACACATGAACTGGATATCACAATATCCTCATAATCAAAGATAGGTACATGTAATTGTATATATCTTGATCATATTCATGCCACGTGACTACACTATATAATGAAAAACATTTAATATTCCTATATATTATAGATCCCCCCGCCTCCGCATCCATTTATAGAGACTATTTTGTGTTAAGAGGCATGCCATGTCCCACATTATTAACCCTTTCTAAATATATATCCCATGCATATGTTTGGTATGTGTGCAGTTAGAATCAGTTTCACGGGTCACAGTGACTGACGTCAACTGGCAAGTCTACCCAGCGACGAGCCTAGATGATGGACAACTCTGTTTTAATAGCAAATGCAGACCGTCTGACGTCAATATATAGGACACCTTAGCCTACGACCGATATAAAAGGTGTGATATGTAAACAACATAAAGGTATATGTTATGACAATATAATGTCATGATGAGATGATGAACCACAGGGTTCCAGGAACCCGAGGGCTGCGTCCACTCCCTGCGGTTTGTGACACACATCGGGTGGCCTCGCCTGGCGCCGCTCTGTCTGAGCAGACGACAACCGGCCGCCGCTTATCGATCCTGCCGCTTCCGGTTGTTATACCTATCCTTACGCTACCTGCGTACCTGTTGCGCAATGCCTCGACCCTGTAGGGCTGTGGACGGTAGCTGGAATCGTTGTCATACGCTGTGTTTCCCCAACTATCGATTGCCTAGAAATGCATACAAGCACTTGCCAGGAATTCCTGGAAGGGGTAATTCATCATCCTATATACCTGTTTCATCACCATCCAGTGAGAATTACGCAAGTGTGTCTCTTTGTAAACGTAGGCATTTCGTTCATTATTCATTATACATATTATCTGTTTCTTTTTTTCAGGTCTACGATAAATGCAATGTATATACATTATACATGTCGTAAAATTAATACGTGGTGTCTTCTCTTAAAAGACCTGAACCTATACTATGATATCGAAGTGTACCTCAAATCAAATATCGATATTGAATACATAGTTATAAGCGCTCAGTTCGCTCCCTATCACCCACTGAGCAATTCGGATAGATGTATATACATGTACATGCACATTTTATTGAGGAGATTTATAATTCCTTCTTCACTATACCATCTGTGTCAAGAAATAATTTGATATAGACTAAAAGTAAAAACATAAGTAGAGTACCAAATTACGCCTGTACAATTTGTGTAATTTGTGTTGAAGATGAACCTGTATTTTCACGCACATCATGGAATAATCCATATCATCATTTCGTCTTTGATATCATATCATTAAGAACCCTTTATATCTATATGGTTTTAAATATGTCTGTACTGTAAGCCTGCCATCCATATGAGCTAATGGGGACGTGCCCAGGCCCTGTGTTCACAAACACACCTGATCGGTAGGACAGGTCGATATTGTCATGGTAATGTTACTATCTAATGGATCTATGTCTTTTTTTGATCTTCTGCTCTGCTATACAGAACCCCAACGAGCAGAGGGATAGTACATTTGGTGCTGGAATCTATATGTACTTCAACTCTGTGCAGGGATGTGTGTCTACCGTTATTTACATAGCTCACATCATTAATAAAAAAAACTTAATATTTAACCCCCACCACATATACAATGCAATACATGATAGGGATTCCTCTAGGCTTAGAATAGATATCTTGTATTGGTAGTATCTAGTATGTGTATTGCACGTGTTTGCATCGTTATGGTGAACCATGAATTCATCCCTTCCTGGTAATATTGCTAATGTACTTGTCTAGCCTAATGTCAGGGGTAAATAGGGGCTTGTCTGTAGAATGAATGACTAGGGTAAACCGCCCCTAAGTGGCCCCCCTGCATAACAAGTACCTATAGTGGCCCATCTATACCTCTATACATCAGTCTTTATGGTTAAATTTTCCAAATTTATTAATACAGGTATGACAGAGGAGACAATTATGTACCAATATCACAGTTTATATTATCCATAGAGTAGCCACAGTGTTTTCTACAGAGTGCCAAACATGACATGTCTGTGTGACATGTAGCCCTCTTTTCATTGATAGCTTTCAAGAAAAAGACTTGCTATACCTCAACAGTGTGCCTATAGTTTTCCAGTAAGATCCAAACTTTTACCTCATTTTCCACCCATATTACCTTTACATTGACATGCCATCTTCATTTGGTGAAAATCATATATCAATTAGGTAGATTTTGCTGATTGATTGTCACCAGTACAGGAGTACCTAAAGTGGCCCAGAGACTCAACCATGAGTGGCCCACCAACAGTATAGGCTATGCTGTGCTTTGCTAGGTGTAGGGTGAAATCTATTTGAAGATTGAATACAAAATATATGGATTGCCCCCTACAACCCAATAAACAAAATACGTTATATGATGTGGGAAAAATGTTTTTTCGTTATTTTGTCTATAAATTTACATGGAAATCAACCTGATTTCTGGTCAGAGAAAAACTGCTATATTGAGTATCGAACCCAGGATCTTCTGTATGCTAGGCTAATGCTGTACCCCTACTCTATTCTGGATATGGTGTTAGAACTGCTGAAAGCTATACTTGTATGACATTGAGACTGAGTATGTACATTGGGAATTCAGATCCAGGCCTTCTGTAATAAGGGACCTTATGTCTATGTTTCATGAGCTATGTCAGGATTGCTAAATGTCCCTATTTGGATAGGTTATACCTTATAGCCACAGCTTAGGGCTGAGTGAACAAAAAATGGGGGCACTTCTACACTCCCCACACTTGTCTGGCCTCCGTGGCTACATAGGCAGGGCTTAGAACTTTAGTGTGAGAGGTCCCTGGTTCTGGTCTCCCAACAGTTGAAGCCTTTAGCAACCATGCTGTAGCTCATTAAATGTAGACATTGGGCATACAAAGTTTTTTGGTGAACCATATAAGAACATAAAATAATGTTATACAGAGAAAAGTTCCTGAGTATTAATTTTTTTTTTGTTTAGTGGTACACTATGCCCCCAGAAGCAGAAATGGGCATAATTATGCCTAGATATCAACAGAACAGAAGGTAGCCCCCAAGAAGGCAAGATAGAAGAGTAGCCTTAAAGCATATTCATAGGCTTGCTATTGGAACTAACAATGTGCATGAGGCTATATTTCATTATATTCTAATGGGAAATAACATTGTAACCACAATTATCAAGTTACAGATGCATAAACAGTGTTTTATTGGAGTGGGCCACTCAAGGTACAAGGTGGGCCAGTTATGGTACCAATTCAATGTCCAAAGGGTACCTTACTTTAATCAGCATTTTCACAATATATTACATAGAAATCAATATTTTTGACATGTTTATAGCATTCCAAACAGTGTCCCAATGAAAAGTGCTGCATACTTCATGAGGATTGGATCACTCTTTCTACATGTAATATTGTATCAAAGTCTGTCTTGTGGGTTTCAGCTCCTCAACAGGGCCACATATGGGCGGTTTACCCTATAGTACACTCACGCTACCCCCGACGGACAGAGGGTGGTAGAAGGCCTAATGTAGGGAGGTGAATCAACAGGGAGTGCAGTATGATGTCTATATATGGCAAACGAATATTGAATTTACATACTATAGACCTACCCCTAATCACTAGGAATGGCCAATAGAAGCTTATAGTGGCATAGTCCGATGATTAGGACGCAAAAATAGATTTTGCTAAAAATGAGCCAGAATGTTCAATATGGCTTTATTTCATGTGCTAACATTATTCCCCAGAATTCAGCTAATTATCAGTTTTAAGCTAAATTTAAGACTTTTGGAGCGCACACTGTAAGTCCACCCATTGAAAAATACACAGTAAAGGCTATACCTGTGTTCATGGGACCCTCCTAATTACATCTCATTACCCATCAATGATATTTTAGTGTGCCCCATCCTCCAAATATAATATTATAATGACATTTTGAACACATTTAAGTAGAACTTAAAATATGGAAAAAATCGGACCATGCCACTTTAATGAACCTACACCATTGAAGGGTTGTACTAATGAGAAGTCAAGGGACGACTCCTCAAATTCAGTTTTTAACGCGATGTGCATTTTAGTTGATAACTCCAATCTTTAGTGGGTGGATATATCCAGCTATAGCCCCTATAAGTCTTCACACTTCGACATACCATTGCTTTCTATTCCCGGGTACCTACCTTCCCGGGTACCTATCAACGATCTCATAATGTCGAAGGAATGATTACCTATTTTAAACATAATAAAAGTCGTTCGTTTTGTATTATGATTTTGAAATTAATGCATATTATTGCTTCAGCTATATATAGTAAGTTTTTCTCATTGGTTATCTCACAGATTAATTCCTAGAACACAATGTATCACAAACTCTGCGTGTATAAAACGTAGCCATGGGGTGGAGTTGAGCAGCTCTGTGATGTTTTATTGAGCAGCTGCCTTGGGCTGAGAACGCCCATTTTGTCATGGATGTGTAAGGAGTCTGACAGGGCGGCGTACCATTTCATCATCTGTCTGACGCCCTGATTTCCCAGAAGGCGTCACGTCAGGGAATGTTACGCAACCAGTGACGCCTCACTGCGTGGTGTATGTGTGTGTGTGTGGGGGGGGGGGGGGGTGGGGGGGTGAGGTGCTCGGCATGACGCTAGTGAGTAGTTGCTGATGTTGCGGCTGCTGATTTGTTAGACTGAAGTAATGGATGATTTCGACTATGATATTATTAGCACCATTAAAAGATGAGCATTAAGGCACTGTCACTCAATAGGAATGACACTTGTAAGCTTTTAGCTTTATCTCTTCGATTCTGACATTGTAATGCAAATGTCCATAATCCTACTTATTTAGTTATCAGTACCTGTATGCGACCCGGGGTATACGATCAAACTGAGATAGCAATTCAAAAGTATCTAGGGGCCTGTGCTTATATAAGCTAATGCCATGGACATCACATGGTGTCTCCACTTTGTACAGTTCGAAAGTTCAGACAAAAATGTTTTGTTTTGTTTCTTACTTGCTTTCTTCTGTGTAATACATGTATTATGAGAGCCATGTGGTCAACACATGTTGTATATGTTGATCTAAAAGATAAAATACACATATTTTATATTAGGTTAAGTTTGATCCATAACTAGCAATGTGGTGTTGGCATTGTTTATATGTCCATTGTTATAACATGTATCTTTTTGTGTGTTTATGTATTGAATCTAATCTAGATTTAGTATGTTCAGCACGGGTTAGGCCAGAGGGTATCAGCTTGACAAATGCTAGCAGGTCAGATCCACAATCAGTAAGTGATATGCCTGAGATAATACATGTTATTAGTGTTGATCCTAGCTCGATGATATCACTGTATCAGAGGTTAATGTCGGCTCCGCTTCCCCCTTGGGGTTTCCCACTTGTCTGTCCTGTGTATTTTGGGTCAGTTTGGTGGTCGGACGTGGGGACAGGAATATGGTAGGGGAAAAGGACCTTGGTGGTAATCTGACGGAAGTGAAATAAGAATAAGTTCCGTATCGAGTAAAAGACGTGTATCTAATAATGTCATAAAGAAAGGGGATTTTGTAAGGGGACTCTGTGATGGACAGCATGTTACTTGTGTAAAACCCATGTTTATAAAGATGAGTGGTGGAAATTGAAAGCTGGGTAAATTTAAGAACAAGAGAATAGTCTAATCGGATCCCTTCCTCCTACCCCACACTCCTCCCTTCCACCCCTATTCGTAAGACCAGGATGGTAGGCAGTCTAATGTATTATGTGTATAGGCATACTGACTTTTCCTTTGAGAGTTTGAGAGGAAGTCCACAAAAATTAATGATTTTACTGATTTTTGGGCTTTTCCGGGACCCAATTGATCGTCTTCCTATTTTCTATATGAATTTCCCCCCACATTAATGTATTTCCTATATGTGCTGAATATATGAAGTATGCACGTCACTACGGTCAAGCCTCACTTCCTCGAGCATTTACTACCTCAGACCCTTTGTAACTGCCCTTCCATTTGCCATTATATTTGGACTTAGAACCTCGGCTAATTTGCTTCCTCAGATAGTTTTCCTTGTATTTTCCAAATTTGAGGAACATTCGAGGGGTGGGCCGGACAATGTTACCTCCTTCCCGTGTCAATATTAAGCCGACCTTAGGGTAGGGATGTCATTGACATCGTATTTTTGTCGATGACGATTATTGACATATAGGCCTAGCTGTATTGCAATATGATACTAGCATGAGATAATTCAACTAAATTACACCTGTAACACTGCATATTGCACTAATATTAAAGCTAAGAAAAATAACAGAAGAAGGGGACAATAGCAATTTTAATGCATTTGAAATAATACAACTATACGGTTTGGTTCCTTTGCCTGATAATCATCAGCATGATACAAAGTAGGAATCTGAGCTATAAGGGCTGGTCGACAGAATAACTCTAAGCTCTTACGACTAAGAACATGATGTCTATCGACCCCCTCTTACTGACCACAGTGGAGAACACCCTCTCTGAGGGAACTGGGTGCTGTCAGTGTCACAATCACATGCACGTACCATGATGTAAGCACATGTGGGTAGATATTAAAAAAAGTCATTGTGCTCGTGCAAAAATTCACCCTCCCCCTGTTGTTCAAAATGACCACTCCCCTAGGGCCGAGTCATTTATTGCCAGCTGGGGAACTTGGTGGATATAGAGGGGTCATAATAACAAACAGGCATCTCAGTGGGGAGGGGGGGGGGGGCAAAACTGGAAAGGCCTCCATGCTGGGGGGGGGGGGGCAAAATTTAAAACGGTCCATTTAGAAACCCGCGAACACAGATTATTCCACAGGTGCATGCGATTTTAGGGGGCAAGGCACTTCTCAAAATCCCAATGTAATGGGCGGGGGGGGGGGGGGGGAGGGGGTGTCAAGATTACTTTCAGCTAACTGGAAAATCCGCCAAGCCCCCCCCCCCCTCAGCTAGTAACAAATGACTCAGCCCTTACGATGACTGGTTCATGTAGGTTTTCTCATCGCCAAGGTTTTCTAATCGCCAAGATTTTCTCCCCTCCTTATACTCGATAGTCAAAATGCATACCGTAAAACCTCGCATATAAGCCTAACTCGCGTATAAGCCGCACCCAGACTTTGGGCCGATCCTATAAGCCGCACTGGCGATCTGATTCTGGTGACTTTAGTACTGTACCATAGTAGCAAAAACGCGCGTATAAGCCGCACCCGACCATGGGCCGATCCTATAAGCCGCACCGGCGATCTGATTCGCGTATAAGCCGCGGCTCAGGATCGCACACACTTCTGAAGCTCATTTGGTTCGGCCGTACCCTCCCCTCTCCGAAGGTCAAGTTGTTTCCAACACCTCTGTAGGCCTTTCTTCACCAATATTCATGTTAGTACTTAGGAGCGAAGGTTGGCAAAGTGTTATTTCTAGCCCATCATGTTTGCACAAAACAATTGAAAGATCTGAAAGGATTTGTGTCACGCGCGCGGTGATTAGAAAGCCGTTCTTTTTTTGAGTGGCCTTTAGTATACGAGGATATAATATAGTTTACATTGATCAGTGACTCAGTCACTGCTGACTTATTGTATACGCTCCAATCTATCAAAACTAGTCACTTATATAGTTTGGTGGTCAGATATACGTTACACATTTACTATGAGTATGACTAATCTGCACGCCTGACGAATATAGTCAAGGAGGCCGTACGTTTACTGCCAGCTTCAATACTCAACTTGATGACATATATTATATCTTAGTGTAGGTCTACTATGTTTCAGTGACATTGTGTGTATACAATACATGTACATGTAGGCTATAACATTCACAGATATGTATTCTAGATAGCTTCAAGTGGTTTGCTACTGGAGTTCAGGGGAGAACCAGACTGGTTCATAACAATGCACATACGTGTATATATGTAGTATTGATCGAGATGTTACAAAAGATTTCAATAAGGAATACACCTTTACTTTTTCATTTCATTTCAGTATCAATCATAATCATGATAAAGATAGTGTTACTTCACTTTCTCTGTGAATGAGAATACCAGGTTTCCACATGGTACCTGACCTCCTGCATACTAAAAGTATACAACGGTTCATTTCGGCAGGTTACTTTGAATGTCAATTGAACAGACCTGAATCAATATAGCCGTCCTGTAGATGGGCGTACACTGGGTGACCGGAGGCCGACTGTAAAATTTAACGCGGTTTGTTCACACCTCTGCACATACCCAATGGCATCGCCACTCTAGCGGGGAGACAAGTGCAAATCTGACAAATAGAAAGTCACACAGCAGGCCAAATTAAACTTTAACTGCAGATCACCATTATCCTAGATCGAAAAGGCATTGGGCGTGTTGGATTATAGTGTTCAGTAAGTGAGTTGAGGGCGAATAGATTGCCTCCTATTTAAAAGTTAGGTCTGGGGAAAAAGTAATTCAGGGATATCATCTGCATGACATGTTTACTTTCCATGCCACCTTTAATAATGATTTTGAAAAAAAAAGACTCGTGTGTGTACCGTCACCTATTTATTTTCCTATGTAGCTTCCCAGTGGTTGACCGTATATTTTCAAGAACCCGCCACCCCTTGTCACTATTTTGGACAAATTATATGGACCAGGCAACGTTTCATCATTATAAACCCAAAACTGACCGTCTACCCACCCCTAAGGTTCTCAATATAGGATGCTGGGGGTTGCCCGAAAGTTGAGAAGTGAGCCTTTTTACTGGTTTTATTTTGTGTCACCCTAACCAATCAATCAATACTGAATGGATGGTACTTATGAGTGTGTCCATTCAAGACATGCATACATGCATTGACCAGGGCATTGAGTGCATGGATGTTCTGGGCCGAGGTGAAACGATCAACTGGGTAATCATATAGGTATGTCTAGACCAATCTAACATTGCAGTGGAGATGTTATGCCTACACAGACTAGACTAGACTTGCGCAAAGTGCTCTAATGTGTAGACATAATTAATAAACTGCAAATTCTAAAAATATAGCAATATAGCTTAAGGCCATTCCAAATAATATCCTTGTTTCTCATCACCGAGCGCGTCACCAAAATCGTGCTGTGGAGATTATTAGTGAGCAGCCAAGCAGAAAGGCCTAAGATTCTCCCTGCAGAATCAAGGTAACCTCCCCACCCTACCCATATCAAACAAGAAACAAACTGCTCATTCACTATACATGTACTACTCGTCATGATTGAACCAATGAAGCGCATCTCTGACGCAAAGGTTGTTCCCCGCATACGTCACCAGGTAGGTTCCATATAATTATATGGCTTCTATTTTTGAGATGATACTGATAGCGATGTCATAGCCGATTTGACGTCACGGTAGAACAAGTAACATCGTATCTATAGTATTGATGACCGTGACACAGTATGTTCTGATAAAGTTATCAGAGGCTATTTATGGCAGACTGCGGTTTATCAATATGTTATAAATCGAATCTTGTAAAAGCCAAATATGGGTCCTTGTATATAATGGTCACGGTTTGGGTTAGTTTTTTTTGTTTCAATGAGCTCTAAACGAACTCGTTTATTTAACATAATTCACGTTCGAAGCGCGGTATACATTATGTTAACTGATGAGACAAAAAATCAATGACATTATAAGAGTGTATCAGGCATATACTAGTTCGCATTTTACAATTTTCGTTTTCGACACACGACTTATAATAGTCCATTTGGATGACGGTAGGAGTTCAATGTGATGGTATAGAAAAGTATAGTATAGTATAGAACAGATCGGTATGGAGACAAGATACAAAAATAATACAATTTTCTCACTGCAACCCTCTCGAGTTTTAGTAAGGCTTACTCACAATTTGCGTTTTCACAATTTTTCATTTTCAACATAATATCTATGATTATACACAAGTATTGTGACGGGTAGCATATCAAGATGCCAACCGGATAGTGTATGTACCCTAGGCACAATCACCAAGCGTATCCCGCTCACAATTCTAGTACTGCTCTAGCCTACTATGTGGTTAAGTGCAAGTGGTGAGAATGCCCCTTTAACAGCCCCCCCCCCATACCCATACGTTATCCATGTCAATGCATAGACTCCTAGATTCCCTGGAGAGCTCATCATTGGTTTATTATGAACGTCCCAAAATACATAAAGATAAGAGAGACAATGGGGTCTAGCTAAGGATATTGAACCTCGCCCAGGCACTGCACCGACCGACCCCTCATTACGTCATGGCCAATCAGTATGGGCATTATCTGATCGGCTGATCAATTTGAATTGATTGAACATGTCACTTTAATACTCCACAGGGGGGCTGTAGTCTATAGGGGGCTGTGGGGATGGGCTTGGTATCAATTAATAATGCTTGCTATCTTTAAAATCAAATCAAAGTTCAAATTAATCTGCATTATTGATTATCCCATGTGGGATTAAGGAAACCCAATATGGCGAGGCAGTATCGAGGCTGTATGCAATGCAAAAAAAAAGTACTTAGTGCTATTTTATTTAACCTGAGACAAGTAGTACATCTCTAACCACAGTAGTATATATATTGGGGGGGGGGGGGGTATACCAGTTATATGGTGCGTGGTTTACAGGAGAGTATGTATATGGGATAACTGTGGTGCAGAGGGTGACACTCCCAGAATATGTCCCAGATTCGGCTGACGAAGGCGGTAAGAGTACACAGGGTAAGGACATAGACTTACACAGGTCTATGTCCTTTTTACTTGGTCCTTCTAGCATATCATTATTAGCTCTGGGGTTGCCATCTTCACTTACCCCACACTCCAGAGCAGTGCATTTTGGGTCATCTGTCTTCACCCCTTGCTCACACCCTAGAACAATATGGTCATTGACGATGCTGATAAGCTTAACTTCACCCCAGTTTAATAAGGTTAATCATCGTGTGGCCCAATTTTCCTTCAATCGAGGCAATATCACACACAATAGATATTGAAATAAGGTGATATTTAAGTCTATCTTTAGGAGTACATTTACATTGTCTCAGGTACAGGTGTAGGATGAGGGGATAGGGAGAGAATGTCTTGCCTGCAGATAAGACTGGCTTACACTGTTAATTATAATGTACAATCTGTAATCTGTGATGTAAAGGCTCCTACTTGTATGCCTCTGTCCATCTTAAGGTACGTGTAGTCAACATCTTTAACTCATTCAATTAACTAATGGAGAAAAAAACAAATATAGTTTTATAGTTCTAATGATAGTAAATGAGAGATAGCACAGCACAATAAACTACACAGAGACCAAATTAGGATCTACGCCGGTGATCTACGCCAACACCTGCCTGGAGCGCTATATATGTTAGTGTCGTACATATACTTACACACATCTTTATCTACTGGCTTGAGCAAGTCTATAGTCACACACATATATATATATAGGCATTATATACTGTGTACCTTTTTAGGGCATAGCTCGACCTGCCCTTCCATCTACACTAAGTCCAACGATAGTATAATGTACATTGTACCAGCTGATGTCAGGCTTCCTGTCTGATAAAGTCTTTACTCCTGATATGATGATCACCGTCTAGGCATTAGGTGCCAATTGTAAATATTTCACTATATAATTTAAAGTCTTAGAATACATGTATACAGTATTACGATGAACCACATGTACAGTGTAAATGAAGCATATGTCATATGATACATCGTAGTTGCTTAGGGGCAAGACCACACACATTCTTTATTCCTGACAGAGAGAGATTGATGCCCGTAGAGACCTTAGGGAGTGCTCATTTTTTAACAACAGGGGGGGGGACGGTGAGATTTCGCGCGGAGCGTGCGAAATTTTTTCACACCCCCCGCTAGAGGGGTCGAAATTTTTTACCCCCCCCCCGGCAGGCCGAAAATCGTGCGCGTTCGCGCCCCTTTGTAGCATGGTAACGCGCGGGCTTTTTCCCTCAAAACAGGTTGAATTTTTTTCACCCCCCCCAAGAGGGGTCTAAATTTTTTACCCCCCCCCCGGTCAAGGGGTTCAAATTTTTTACCCCCCACCCCCAAATCCACCACCCCCCCCCCCCTGTTGATAAAAAATGAGCACTCCCTTAGGGAGGTTCATTATTTATGGCCGGGGTGGGGGTGAGCATTTGAGGGGGGAGCCTTTTTTTTAAGGGGTATTCCTTGAAATGTTGCGAATTTAGTACATTGAAATGTCGTGAATTTTGGTGAGAGCCTTTTTTACGTTCTACCAAATTATATCAATATTTCAAAATTGTCGAAAATTTTCCTCAAACTCCCAACAAATTTCTGACTGCATTGCATTTGACAATCTGAATCGGCCACCATTTTGCCACTGTCCAATAAAGCGCTGGCCTCATGTAAGCACTGGGTGTATCGAGCTTCCAATTTATTACCGCTGGGGCCCTTGAACTCAACGGTATGTAAGTGGAAAAATGGTGATGGAGTGTCTGAAGTATAGAGGTTAGAGTATTATCACTCACCAACAAGCATCATGAGACTTTTACACTAAAACACCTTACAAATGTATGTATTTATTGCAAGTTAGTAAATTGTAGGTAAAAAGTGGCCAGGGTAAGATGCATACTATTAGTGCCTCGTTTTTGTAATAAAGTTTAAAATGATCTAGGGTGGGGGGGGGGGCGCTTTTTTTCAACCCATTCCGAGGGGGGGGGCCTTTTTTTCAACCTATTCCGAGGGGGGGCCAATTGTTTTTGATGTATTCGTTTTGCCAAACGCTCACCCCCACCCCTGCCATAAACAATGAATCCTCCCTTATTCATTATCCTTGCTTCGTGCCAATTCAACTGGCATCTCCACACCCAGTGCTTTTTCGGAAGAGTTAATTATTACACTAAAGATAATTTCAATATCTATTGTGTGTGGTATTGCCTCGATGGCCTTACTTGGGCCACCTTGCGTTAAAGCCCCGACCCAACAAAGGCGTGGGACAAGACAGGACCTGTTCATGACCTTTTTGATGTATACAGAGCCGATCCAGGGTGGGCACACATGCCCTGAGATATGTCTACTGATAAAATAAAGAATATGACACGTTATCCAGTATAGATGCCAAGAGGTCACCTGCACTGTATTACACAACGTAGATTACACATTACACATATATACATGTATAATGGAGTACTCATTTTTAACGACCCCCCCCCCCTCTTGAAGGGCCGAAATCGTGCGTCCCCCCCCTTGTAGAATTACCAGTTTCTATTTAGGGATAAATATTCAATGGGTATAGATGTGAACAGGACGACAGCTTACTTAGAACTGATTATACTTTATTCCACACAGTGCCCCTCTGGCTCTCTCTCCACTTGTCTATACATGTATCAACTCTCCATGGCACACACAGGCCTCAACACATTCCTCCACACTGCAGCTACTATACACACATACAAACATAATCCTACTACAACAATGCTCATTGTGGGACCCACCTTGGTCGACCCCCTCCCCCCCCTCCGGGGTGGGAGCAAGCCAGCTGTGACCTCTAATGAGTCCCCTATCTCGGTCCTACAATCCTTAATACTTCATGACTTCTTATTCTAGTTACAGTTATTCTAATATCCTCTTATTACATAATATTACATAATCAATATGTATATACCTCTAGATCTTGATTCCCCATTCTACATATGTCCCCCCCTTTATTTAAAATGTTTCAATACATTGTAAACATTGACAAGTTCCCCCCTTTACTTAAATTCAATAGCCCTAGCTGGACGCCTCGGGGCAAAACCTATCAATTTAGCAATTTGTTCCTGTGTAACCGTCACCGCGACCGACGGGTTAGGAACCTCTGGCTGCACAGGGTATGGTGGTGGCGGAGGCACATTAATTACCGTGGGTGGCATCACCGGCTGCATCATCTGCTGTGGTGGCGCTGAAGGGAGTGAACTATGCTCCCCAGTAGGCACCCTGGCCCACTGTGACAGCATTCTCATTTTCCCCGAGCAACACAAACAATACACATTTATGATCAACACAATCACACAAATTACCACCGCCCCACCACTGGATCCTGCCGACACATATGGGTGTGACATTGATTCAATCCATCCCTCTGTCTCATCGCCCTCTTGCTCACCTTCTATTCTCTCCTCCTCATCCCACGCGGCCACATCAACTAAAGGCACAGTTACATGATTCACTGCCTTTAAGGTCCGCAACACATGTTTATTGATTTTCTTGGGCCAAGAAATGTTAATTCTCGGTAGCTCTACTGGCTCCATGTTACCAACTTTCAAGGTCTTATGAACATGCACTACTGCCTTCACTCTCCACTGCCCTGACTCTAAAACACATCCATCAGGGATAGGCACAACCGTAGGCTTTACCAAGAACAACTTAATCGGCGGGTCATTTAAACAACGTAACACCACATTCTCTTTCCTCTGTATGGGCGCGACAATAACACTATTATCTAAGGGTGATTTCTTTATAACTGTAGACGTTTTGTTTCTAGAGGGATAAATTCTCACATCACAATCCTGAGGCTCTTCTCCATTAACTAATTGATTTTCACAAGATTTTATCAAATTTTCAACTTCCGGCCAACAAACCTTAGGCCTTTCTCCTAAACAATTACGAGGTGTAAAGGATGCTTTTGTCATTGTATGTAACACCACATTTTCTTTCCCCATCATAACTCTCATGTGTCCTTCCCCAAATGGTACCGGCACATATACCATTGAATATTTAATATATCTGTCCTCATCAACCGCCGGTATCATTGCTCTAAATGCCAAATGATCCCTCCCTTCCCAAATTGGAATCACTGCAACATACTGATAATACCACACCAATGGTAATGCTTCATAGCCTTTCTTCTCAATGTTCTTAACAATGCTATACATCTGGTCCTGGTCTACAATGTTCTCCGTCAACCATCCTCGTTCCACCTCCATTCTCTTTTGATGATAGTCTTTAACTGCTTCTATAAAGGAGTTGAAAGCGAATTCCGCCTCATGAAGCGCCACATCCAATGCTCTCGCCACCTTAATGCCACTGATTGCTTCAAAGTCTCTTTGTTGCGCTTTTCTATTAGCCTCCACCAGTCTTAGTGCTTCAGTAGACAAATTCTGCACCATTTCAATGTGATCAGCATTCATTTGGACGAGACCCCGAGTAACATTAATCATAGTAACCATTTCCCTCTCATGGTGCATCATGGCCTTATTTGCATGTTCATTTTTAAAAATCAATTTTCTCAACGCCTCAATGTCCGTAAAATCTGGAATATTAAATAGGGGGCGCACCAAAGCCCCTACAAACCCAAACCACGACCTCTTCATTCGCCCTCCCACCCCTATGTCAGAGTTCATGATCTCCTCCTGAAACAAGTGTTGTGTGTGTTTCCTCAACAAATGCTTCAGTGCTTCCCACTTTCTCCTCCAGTGTATCGCTCCTTGTCCACCAAATCGTGCTTCAGCCTGTGTAAAGGCTGCTTTGAGACTCCTATCCAACTGTTCCGTCTGCATCATAGGTGGAGGCTGTATAATCACTACCACAGACCACGCTGCTCCAATCCTCCTTACATCACCGTCTTGGTGAACCAGTACTCCATCCTCCTCGAATATGGGGTTAGTCTGAGCTCCCCTCAGCATTCCCAGCACCAACAGCACACACCACCCCCTCATTGTGAGTAATGGCCACCACAGCATCAATGCACAACTGTTTAGCAGCAGAGCATGCTTCCTCTCCCGGTGTCAGCAGCCGAATGCGTTTTGCCAAACTAACTCTATTCCTGGTCCATGCTCCCTCAGTCATATTAATCCCCTCCCATGCAGCTCTCTTTGTCCCCAATACCAGTGATTGGCTCCCCCCAAATTTCCCCCCATGCACGCCATCTTTGGTACATGTTTGAACAGGGCGCTGGGGCGCCCCCTGTGGGACCCCACCAACCCCCACACCTTGCCCCGGTACTGCCTGTATGTCCATAGCAACCGGGTTAGCGTCTCCCTGTGTGTTTTTAGCACACAATACCCCCCGCGGTGGGGAGTGCTGACGCCGCCGTTTGTTTGTTAGTTTTCTCCCTGCTCCCCCTTCCTGCACCGGCCCTGTAGGCTGTGCTGGTACATGTCTATTTCTATTTCCCCCTGGTCCCCCCACCATAATAGGTTTTCTCCGGGTGTTAATTGCATTTACCTCCCTCCTCTGTGCCCTAGTAAGCCGTTTTCTTAAATCCCCCCATTCAACATCCGCTGGTACCTGTTTTAACTTGTCCCTCACTAGTTGTTTCCTCACCCCATCTGGTCCTACTACTGAAATAACCGGGCCCCTTATCCTTGTAACAATAAACCCATGGTCCCACCTAGGGTCCAACTTTGTAGTATCCTGAGCTAATACCACTACAGCGTCCCCCACCTCCAGCGGCTTAGCATTTGCTTGCTTTTCAAGCCTGTGCATGTTATATTGGCGGTTAACATATGCATTTCGCCATGACACTTTTAATGCCCCTGATAACTCGTCCACCCTCTGCGCCATTCTAGACGTAAACTGCCCCTCCCCCCTGTCAATTAGGGAGAAATATGGTTTGGGCGGGTGTCTACCAAAGAACAGGTAGTACGGGGAGAACCCTGTGACATCCGATGGTGTCGTCCTATGTGCAAGCATAGCGTCCCCTAGACAATCCTCCCACAAGTGCGGCCTGGCATTTGTCAATTTCCGTATGATATCTTTCAAACTGCGATGATACCTTTCAATTTTCCCGTTTGAACGACTATTGTATGGAGTTATATACCTCACATCAATTCCCAACTCTTTTAAATACCCTTCCACTAAATTTGACCGAAATTCCAAAGAATTGTCCATCAACATGATCTCAGGGGGCGCTACGAATGGTATGACCACCCTTTGTAACACATTATACACAGCTTTGGCAGTTTTATCCACCAACGGTATTGCGTTAGCAAACCCCGAGGCATGGTCAATGAATGTGAGAATATATGTATTGCCCTCTGTGGATGGTGCAAACGGACCACAAATGTCCATCGCCCATACTTGGCCCGGATATTCCGCCAATGGCATGGGAGCCGGCATAGGCCTGTCAATTCTATCCCCATTAGTGGCACACGGCGCACACCTTCTAATGTAATGTAATACATCTTTCTGTACCCTAGGCCACTTGTACGCCTCCTGCACTCTTGCTAAGGTTTTGGCTACCCCCATATGCCCCACTTCCTCATGTGCTCTTTTAATAACCCTCCTTCGTGCATACTTTGGCAACACCAGTCTAGGGTATTCCAATTGACCCGGTGTCGGTCTCAATGTGAATAGAACCCCCTCTGCTACATAGTACTCCAGCTCCTGCTCCAGTCCCATTTGATATTCCGGCATCTGTCTCTGTTCCCTCAATAACTCAGCTATCTCAATCCCATCAACCTCCAACAGCCCTTCATTGAAATGCGGACCTAGCATTACCACAGCCATAACTGGGTCGGCCTCTACCGGCAACAGGCAGTGTGGACCAACCATTATTGACGCCATGGTGGGGTCCATCGGGGCAGGGGTGTCCTGCTCACTGACATTCAGCCTACTCAACATGTCTGGTTTGACATGCTGCTTCCCCGGCCTGTATACAATAGGCGCTGCATACTCTGCTAATGTTACTGCCCAGCACTGAATTTTTGAATTCTTGATTTCATTTTGGAACAAACACTTTAATGGTTTGTGGTCAGTATAGATAGTAAATTCCGCCCCATGCAGGTATGGGCGCAATTTTCTCAAGGCGTATATCACCGCATACGCCTCTCTCTCTACCACTGGCCACCTCTGCTGTGTTTCAGATAGCTGCTTAGAGATGTATTGAACAGGTCTATCAATGCCGTCACTTCCTGTCTGCAGTAATATACCCCCGATACAATGCTTGGATGCATCTGTCATCAGCTTGTATGGTACATTAAGCTGTGGGTAGGCCAACACCTCCTCTGACATTAATGCATTCCTGATTTCCTCCCATGCTATCTGACAGTCACTAGTCCACTTGAACCTCGCCCATCTTTTCGTCATGGCGGTTAATGGCTGGGCCTTTGTTGCAAACCCCTCTATCAAACTCCGATAATAGCCTGCCATTCCCAAAAAGGACCTAACCCCTTTAATGGTTCTAGGAGGTGCCATTATTCTGAGCGCCTCGACTTTCTCGGGGTCTGATGTGATCCCGTCCTTCGACACAATATACCCCAGCAGTTTGACCTGCTTCAGCGCAAACTTACATTTGGATGCTTTTACCACCAGCCGGTGCTCCTTTAATACCTGTAATACCTCATGTAGATGTTTAGCATGCTCTTCCTCATTCTTTGAGAACACCACTATGTCGTTGATATATACCATACAGGTAACACCGATAAATGGGGCTAATATTTGATTCATTAACCTTTGGAACGCCGCTGGTGCGTTGGCCAACCCGAATTGCATCCTTTTGAACTGAAACAAGCCCCTGTGAGTAGCAATAGCAGTCTTTTCAATGCTATCTTTCGCCATTGGGATCTGCCTATACCCACTTCTCAAATCAAGCACACTGAACGTTGTCGCCCCCTGGAGGGAATCAAAAATGTCCTGAATCAATGGTAATGGGTAAGCATCTTTCTTTGTGATGCTATTAAGCCGTCTATAATCGGTGCACAAACGCCACGTATCTCCCTTAGGAGCTAGGGTAATGGGGCTTGCCCATGGACTACTAGACGGCTCAATGATCCCTTCCTCCAGTAACCTTCCCAACTCCTCCTCCACCCACTTTCTTTTGGTAAGGGGCAATCTATATGGCCTCTGATTCACGGGCATGGCATCCCCTGTATCTATGCTCATCTCCAATGACTCTGTAAATCCCATTGGGTCATCCCCTTCTGGAAAAACCTCTGGGTATTGCTCTTTCCAGTAATCTATATCCGCATAGACCCCCGCCATTTCTGTCTCCCCTCCCTTCCTATCCACTGCACCATATGCAATCCCGGCTAACCCTACAGTCCTGTCGGAAAATGTAATATTCGCCTCCAAGACTGTGAGTACATCATCCCCCAACAAGGCATCATGTTGCAGTGTTTTAACTATATAAAACTCACACTTCCTCCCTTGTACCATCACCACTGCTTTACCCAATGTCTCTATATCATGTCCTGACAATGCTCTAAGCCTCAACCCAGGAAAAACCACAGCTGGCTGGTTTCTCCTGTGACATAACTTCCTCCATACATCTTCCCTCATCATGCTCCTTGCCGCACCAGTGTCAATTAGTGATACAATGTGCAGTCCCTCTAGTACCAAATCCACACACACTCTATTATCATTAGACGCTGATGCGGCCGCTAGTTTCCCACACCCCCTTGTTGGCCACTCCCTCTTGGAAACCTAACCTCCAATGCCGCCTCTATAGCAGCCTGCATTACCGACCCTTTCTTTGGACATGCCCGCGCTAAATGATCAAAATCCCCACATTCATAACATGCACGTCTTCTCCATTGCCGCTGCTGCTGCCCACCCTGCTGATATGACATAGGGAGGGGTCCCCCCGTGGGTAGCTGCTGCTGTGGGTTATACTGTGGCTGTAGGTGCTGCTGCTGTCCCATACCTTGATACTGCTGTGGTGCATACTGGTTATACTGCTGATACTGCATCTGCTGTGGTGCCATATACTGCTGCTGTTGCTGCTGCTGCCAACATGGTTGCTGCTGCATGTGTTGTACTGACCCCTGGTGTTGCTGCTGGCATCCTGGAGCTGGTGCGCTCCACTGCTGGCTGTTGTGCTGGGCACAGGTATGAGTACATGACACCCCCTGTGGTGCTCCTCCTGTTACTGGTGCAGGTGTGTCCTGTACCTGGGGCTGTGGCGCTACCTTGACTGCCGCCTGGACCTCCTCTCCTCCCGCTACACCCGTCTGTGTCATTAAAGGTGCAACCACCACCTTCCTGATGGATTTTAATTCCCCCTGCATCGTCTTCATGTTCTGATTAACATCCTTCATTACAGCTTTGACAGTGCTACCAATGCTAGCTGCCATTGCTGAGACATCCATAGGTTCCTCCTGTCTAATCCCTTGATGCACCACCATGTCCTGTGCCACCCCTCTCACTTCTACCCGTGCTTGTCTATATGAGTCTTCCACATCATTAGCTGTTGCCATGACTGCAGGCAAGTCCTGTAGTCTCTCCTTTGCCACTTGCTGACGCACTGACTCGCTAGAGATACCACTAATGAACAGTCTAATTAATCTATTCCTGACTGAGGGAATGGCTCTCTCCTCCTCCGGAAATGCCATCTCCATTTGTGTTCTAAACCGACGTGCATATCCCCTCACGTCCTCCATGGGCTGTTGTACAAGCCTATCCAGTCTTGCTTGTAAATACTGCTGTTCATCACTCTCCAGGAATTGTGCTTGTATCGCTGCTTTCACATTAGGCCACGTGACTTGATCTACTCCCAATCCTCCCTTGATTGTTAAAATGGCCGCTTTCAAAGGCGCCCTCGAGAGCTGGCCAGCAATGTCAATAATTACATTCTCCTGTGCATTTGTCCATTGTCTTAATTCATCTATCTGCGCAATCCATAGCCTCAATAAGTCCCGGTCATCACCATTTGTTGGGGCTACATGTTTCGCTAAATCCTGTACCCTCTTCCTCGTCTCTGCCCCCGCCTCAATCTGCCGCCTCTGCTCCTCAATCTGACGACGCTGGTCCGCAATGTACGCCAAATGATCCATAGTTGCCATGAATATTCTCCCTTTTCTTACTAATCTTGTTTCCTATCCATAAACTTTACAGCTTATACATATCCAGTCGTGGTCGCCAGTGTAGAATTACCAGTTTCTATTTAGGGATAAATATTCAATGGGTATAGATGTGAACAGGACGACAGCTTACTTAGAACTGATTATACTTTATTCCACACAGTGCCCCTCTGGCTCTCTCTCCACTTGTCTATACATGTATCAACTCTCCATGGCACACACAGGCCTCAACACATTCCTCCACACTGCAGCTACTATACACACATACAAACATAATCCTACTACAACAATGCTCATTGTGGGACCCACCTTGGTCGACCCCCTCCCCCCCCTCCGGGGTGGGAGCAAGCCAGCTGTGACCTCTAATGAGTCCCCTATCTCGGTCCTACAATCCTTAATACTTCATGACTTCTTATTCTAGTTACAGTTATTCTAATATCCTCTTATTACATAATATTACATAATCAATATGTATATACCTCTAGATCTTGATTCCCCATTCTACACCCTGTTGCTAAAAGATGAGCACTCCCAAAGTAGTAAGGTGCAAATGTGTTATAAGGAGAGACCCACCTGCTTGACCCTACGTGGGTGTCTTCATCAACATAATTCAAAGAGAATTACTAATTACGTTTTCAGTTTAGTTTTATCAGTAATCTCTGGGGTATAAATTGATACAGATCACCATAAAATGATAGCAGCCAGGTAGTAGAACACGCTACCACTCCCACTCTCTGCTAACATGCACCTGTACCATACTACATGTAGTATGTAGTCTGTGAGACTGACAGTTGTACTCATTGGGTCCCCTGTTTGTTCTTTTGGATCAAGCCACACCTATACTAAGCCTATATGTGTGATCCGTATATCTATTACATGCCGGTGGCGTGTAGTGGATGATCCTTGCTGTGGGGTGATCACAAGTTGTCAACCCTCCCACCAATGTATGCGGGGCCAGAGGTGGGGGCAAGGATCGCATGAGGTTTGTTATTTGATTTGTGTGTGTTCCCTTTGTTTACCCTACCCCCTAATACACAAAGCAGTTGGGTTTGAATATTTCAGGTCCCTCCCCCTACCCCATGGGGCGGGCCCTGGAACCCACTCCCCGGCACACTCCCCTCACCTCCCCTTGATTTTTGAGGAGCTGGAGTTATAAAAGTATTATTCTGTTGAACTGTCAGTAGTAGAGACACACTGTACATGCGACCAGTGTTGCCACCCATGCGGTTTAGGGGTAGTTAACATTTCATGGGGCTGGTATTCTTTTGTAATACGCGTCCACATCTCCTTTGTCTTAAGGCGCGTGGAGCTAATTCGGTGTCAGGTGGGAGGGGGAGTGGTACAGAGACAACATAATTATACCTTACTGAATACAACATCGTTGCAGATAAATTATAGCCATAGTTATAGTTCTCTTTTATTTATATACTGGTATACACATGTATTAAAGCAGTGTGGCTATCCTATATGACAACGAGACCCAGTGGTGGATGTAGGGGACGCAGGGGCCCTTGTTAAGAATACATGTGTTCGCCTACATTTTACAAGAACACGTGGCAATTTTACACACACAAAACAAACCTATTATGTTCCAGTTTATAGAATTTCCATTTCAAAGTTCACAATTACAAACTACTAGTATGCATATATCGTACAATATGTATGGGGTAAAAACGTGGAAATACGAGAAACTTGAATAAGTCATCGGAGGAGGGGAGAGCGTGTGTGCATGTATGTGTAGGGGTGGGGTTTGGGGTGAAGGGGGTGAATAGTAGCCTCGGCATCTAGACAGGTGGCCTAACGGGGTGCCTTCATGTACCGTGTCGTGAATCAAAGAGTGCAGCTAAAGGTGGTGATTAACGGTCAGTAATTAAGGCTTATTGATTACCCTGACTGCAAACTGCCGACCTCACGGCAGCCTTAAATGGATGTTACACATCACAACAGTAGCTGATCCAGGACTCAGAGGGAGGCATTTGACGTCCAATTACACTAACCCCTTATCCACCTTTCTCTCACCCCCCCCCCCCCACTCCGGTGTGTGTAGGCGGGGAGGGGTGAGGGGTGGAAGTGGGTGGAGGGTGAGGAGGGAAGGAAGTTAGTAGGTTAAAATACGCGGATATAGATAAGAACCTTGGGTATTTTAATGTATGAAGAATATTTCCTAATAAACAATAATAATATGTATAGTACATGTGATCTCATATTGTCCTGCAAATTGTAGACATATATTCATCACATCTATGCCAACACCTTAGCATCACATAATACCGGGGTACCATGGCGTCACTGCTCGTGCACACTCAGTCACGATCTCAAATGTCTTAAACGTTACACACCCCACACGTTACCACAAGAACACGCCAAGACAGTCCGAGACACTCCCCCATCAACCGCCACATCTAGGGCCGCACATGACTCCCTTTCCGTGCTTTAGGGACATAAAAAACGGCATGGAGTTCCCATTTGGTGATTTAGAAAGATTGAAAATTGGTAAAAAGCACACTCATCTGCGTCCAATATTATGACGGAGAAACAAACACTGCTAGTCAGGTCTTACCATGCCGTGCATGCACCCTGAAGTCATTTGCTCAAATTAATTGTGAATAAAAAGAAGATTTGGTTCCATGGGAGCTGCTCTTTCCCAGCGTGATGATGCAGGCTTCGTGACTAGTTTGACATGGATCTGTTCCATTTTAAACATTGTCATGTGCTCTTGTAAAATCTGAACTTCATCATGGAAGTAACCGTTGGACGGTGCATAAACCATGGCACCACCCTCTGAAATAGCCATAATCATTAGGGAAAGCAATCGTCATCAAATTTTGATGTGTTTTAAAGTTCTTTGTTGAGTCGCGTCGCCCGCATTCCTGGCTACATTCATATACTACTTATTTCCAAAAAGGGAGATTGCAGCACAAATGTATCAATGATGATTCCCATGTATACACACCATTAGCGCCCACATATTGTTATAGCGTAGATACATGTGTACTGTACCGATGATTATAAATAGAGCTACATATAAACCTCTTTATAGATTCTAATATAGTAATAATCAAAAATAAAACGCCCAATGCACATGACATAAATCTGTAGAGTATCCAGATTCGCTGTGTCGGATGTGGACTGTTTTCTTAACATATTTATAAACGGATGCCAGTAATATAATAATGCTGGGATACAATAATGTCCGTCATGTCTTTCAAGGTTTGCTTTACTTTTGTATAAGGTTGGTGACATTGTCTGATCATCGTTGGGGTTGGGGTGGGTAGGAAGGATTATATATATCATAACAACCGCTCATCTGGGGGATATGAATGTTCCTACTTCGGTTGTTGTGTCTTACCTTCTGACTTGACGTTATAACCATGGTAACACCCAGATCAAAGCATCCAATTACTCCCCTCCACTATACAGGTACCCGGTGTACTTCTTGTACAACCCTCCTGAATGCACCATGCTGACATGTGTCAGTGTATGAGGGGGTAATGAGGATCTTTTGTTCAGTGCCTCCTTCAATAGGTACTTTTCAGAGTGTTTTTCAAACTCGCATAGAGATAAAAGATGAGAGAGGCTGCTTCAACTTATAATCAGCCCAATGCCCACATCCCCCACTCCCCCTCACGCGGCCCTCACCCCTTGAACATTCAGTGTGTGCCGGTTCACCTCAGCCTATGTATTGCTCAATTTGTCTTTGTCGATAGAACTAGCTTAATTCTAGACTACCTCCCTTCCCTTATTATTTCGAATGCATGGAGACTGTTAAAGGCCATGAAATGCTTTAGACTAAAAACGTTAGCATTGTAGGTAATGTAAATACAATGACAAAATCCAGGGACGCCCATCCCTTTCATTGCTTTAGAAAGATTGAAACACCATTGAAAAATAATTAAAATACAGATGGGCGTATGACCTGAGTGTGGGCTCCTCTGTTTCTTTGAATACTGCGTGATTATGTCAACGAGGTGGTGACATGGGGAAAGAATAATATCCTCCAAGGTGAAACGTGTTTCTACACTGCTGTGTTTATACACTACCTATTAGACACAGGTATCACATGGGAAAAATATATTTAGGTCTGCAGCATATTATGTCGTCATGACTGGGGGCCGCAACACAAACAGTTTCATTGTTAAAATATTACAACCCAAGTTTGAAAGTTGTTCCAACCACCCCCACCATACGTATAGGAAGGAATAGTCACATTTAGTAAAATGGTGTCTGACCGTGTCTATAATCTTAAAATGGTCACATTGAAAAAGATGGACTAGTCCCACGTATTCCTGCGCCTCTACTCGATACCAATTGCTTTTGATTTGGATGGGAATGAATGATAAAATGTATTTTACCTTACACTTTTCGAATGTGAAAAACGTTATGATTCGCCTCCCTGACAGTGACAAAGCTCTATACGTGACAAAACTATAGCAACAATCCGATGACGAGGCTGCTGGGAATTATAGACAGCCTTTTGGCTGGCGAGGCGCCATAGGTGTCAAAGTCGTCTGCGAGCGGGGCATTGCCAAGACAACATATCTCGACATTTAGTCATACAGTTACAGCCAGATGTGCGGATTGTGCCTTGGACCCAGAGAGGTACACTTATATGAGCCGTTTATTTTGAGTCTCAGAAAGTCCTACTCTGATACCTCTATAATACTCCTTTGTAGAAAACAACCAAGCCATCTCTAAGTGATGTAAGTAATGCCACTGCAATGTCCCTGATCCTATAGCAAAATATGTGACAATGCCATGAGAGCCAGAAGCTACTAGAATGTTTTACTTTAGTAGTCTACACATGCAGTGTACCGGTGTCCGTGCTCATTAATATGTTGACTTGTCAGTGACGTCACGTCTAGGTGACACCCTGCCCTCAGGAGGTTGGCAACTGGTTGGTATCTGGGCACTTTGTTATACTGCTTCTCTGTATACATGTTGAGATCCAACCACCTGTACAGCTACATGTATAGGCCTAAATGTACCTCTTGGATACAAATATTGGCCTTTTCTCGGAAGACCTTACATAGCGGTTTTAAACATTTCAGAACCTATGCCTAATACCAGTAGGCTACATCTTGTGTACATTGGCATCAGCCACATGTGTGCATGTCTGTCCATGGATCCGTATGTTGATAAAGATAATAGTGGTAGGGCATTGTGATACATGTCCCATATTGTCATGATATT
Organism: Harmothoe impar; assembly: GCA_947462335.1. Lineage (NCBI taxonomy): Eukaryota > Metazoa > Annelida > Polychaeta > Phyllodocida > Polynoidae > Harmothoe > Harmothoe impar. The sequence goes on along the minus strand of OX381709.1, from coordinate 29,510,315 downwards.
GTAAGCAGATGGCACATACAAAAACTTGTTGATATCGACCTCTGCCAAAACAAAGCTATAAACCTAGTTGTTTGAGGTAGAGATCCCCTTGTCGTGTAATAAACACCACACACAATAAACCCTGTAATATACCGCACAGTACAGGATTATTTATGAAGCACATATTGGAAAGCGAAATGGCAAAGCCGATAGAGTAGTATCTAAACCATGTGGGCATGCTGCCTTTGGCGTGGTTGCACTACGAATAGGCCCTATGATTTATGGTATAAATATAAGACTTGTAAAACTGCGGTGACATTTTGAAACACAATGCAACACTGCTTGGTCTAGATTGTATTTGGCATTCTGTCTACTACTCTAGTTAATCGCTCTTTTTTTATATATAAAGGCGTCATGATGGTGGAAATCCAAGTCAATGAAAGTCGAAAACACTGACCCTCAGTGGGCCCGAATTCCAGACGACGTCCGAGGGCCTAACCTGAAGGGGGTGAAATAGACATCACAGCTGTATATTTTACAGCGTCGTGTAATTAAGATTGGCGACGGTATGTCTGGTGACGGACGGATCTTTTTCACTTTTCCTATTTGAATATATGCATATACAATTCATTACATGCATGCCTTTTTACTGCAGGGGGGACAGGATATCATTCTTCTCTCTCAAGTGGCTTTTTTTTCTTCTTTTCTAGTCAATTGCCCCTTCACTCAGTTGTGTAAGCGGTAAGTACATTCTATCTATTAATACCCCAGAGGTCGTTGCCTACCGCCAGAACCGCCGGCCCGCTGGTCAATGCGTCAGTTGGCATTGCATCATCGGTGGCACAGCAGGGCCGCTGTTATTGCCAACTCAGCTATTTTTACATTTGTGTTTACCTGTATGGTGTGTGACGTCACGGACGGCCAGCTGTGTCCGTGCCCTGACCCCTGTGACGTTGGCGGGTGTACTGGGTACTGTGTCTGTGGTGGACAACACTGGCCGGACAGTGGTGCGGGGGTGTCAAATACATGTGTACATAACAAACTGACCAATATGGTCAATATATTCTTTTTCATATTAGATATGTGTACTGTTGAAACAAAATGTAATTACCCCTACCCATACCCCGTGGACACGTTAACTCTTTGCATTCGATATGTTTTAATATGATTAGCAGTTACAAGTACACATAAACAATTATTCATTTGCTTAAGCCCAAAAGAGAAATACGCCTTGGCTGTCTTACACTTCGTCTTGAAGCCCTTCAGTTGGGCCCATGTGTCGCACAAAGCTTATTATTGGCGCCCACCATCGTGATTCATCGCATGTATGTATACACGTCGCCTTTAGCAGATTGCGTGTGGCAAAGGCCTAAGCCCCATTCTATGTATACTTTACATGTGTACAATGTTATATGCAGATTGGCACCATATGGTCTATTGTATACAACCTGTGCGTAAGGCTACTAATTTATTCCAGGTAATTGCACAGTGGAAAGGGACATGCATGGTCGTGTACAGAGAGAATTGCCTAATCTCTGTCGCAAAAACGGAATACAATAATAACATGGATAGGACTTAAGGGTCACATAGTACTTTAATGTACGATGTCCTTTGTCGTCATGATACACGAATGCCCTGGGGAGTAGTGGCTGAGTTACTCACCATGCACTATGCGGTCCTTAAAGGGTTCATGGGGTCCAAGCTAAGGCCTATTGCAAAATGTATGAGAGAGAGAAAGGGGGGGGGGGGTGGGTGTTAGATACTTTAGGGATATTGGTATATTTGATTTTCTCACCTGCTTTGGTAATACGCTTATCTAATGATCTGGCCCATCTAAATGACAGGTGCTGAATGCACACAAGAGCACAGTTATACCACCTGTGCGCGTCTTTCCCCATAACAAAAAGGGCACTGCAGACACCTGGGCTATGGGTGGTCATGCACCGTGGAGTGTGTCACTCTGAGCATTATGTTGGTGGTGAGTCAGAGTCCTCCTGGCCGTGGGAACATAACGACTTTTACTTTATTAGCTACATTGGCCGACCAACTTCCTCATATATGTGGCGTTACATTTACACTGAAATGGTAATGCATCATTGTATGTATTACATATCATAGGCGCCACAAAGACACCAGACTGCTGTACACATATATGCAGTTACTGTGTTGATAAATATTGAATGTCCAATTTGAGCACATCATAGATTAGTAAAATTTGATAAGAATTTTAAGAAAAGAAATGAAGTTATTGAAAAAAAAGTAAACGTCTTAAGCCTGGGTTATGTTTGGGGACTGCCTTCGATTACTTCTTGGGAGCCATCAGGCCCAAAAAAAGGATGAATGCTATTCCATATACAGACATAAATCCACTAATTCAACTTGTCTTTCTTTTCATTCTGCCTGACAGATCAGAGCCGTTCAAGGATAGACCATATATAGGCATCTTTAATAGCGATCTCTAAGAGGGTGCCAGTCATAGCCCCTGGTCTAGTGAATCACCAATGCTATAGATCTATCTAGGCCTATATCACTGGTGAGATAGAGCAAGAGATAACTCACTATAGCCCACAACGCGTGCCTAATATACCACATGCATAATCTAATCTATGCAGGGGGTCTCATCTCAATTAGCATAGAGATATATTTACCTATTCACTGAGCGACTATAAACTTGGCTGTGGTTAACCGACCTCTCCCTACCCCCGGGCCACAGGCATTGTAGAGGGCAGGTTCGGGTGCCAAAACTGGGAGGAGGATGAGAGGGGGAGGGGCTGCATGGGTGGGGGAACCATTCTGGTGGTCAGCCACCAGAGGATGCCTTCATCATTCCCTCCAGACCTAGACTATACACATATCATCATAGAAGATAGCATATACCTGTACAAGGATTTTGTTGAAAACGAATATTCCAGAAAAAAAAATTGGTATTGTAGGGAACGTTGACAAATGTCATCACCAGCTATTAAAGGGTGGGGTATTTGGGTTTTGTGTAGAATGATTACTGTACTTGCATAAAAGGTCCCAAAATTAATGTACTGACGTCATAAGTAAACGTTCCCTAACTCCTTTCCCGAGTATACGGATATGTGGTTATCTTGAATTATGAATGACTTCAAAGTCTTAATAGTATGGGGTAGTTTGCTATGGAGATTTGCCAGAAGACATGTGGGGTTCAGGGGTGGGTAGACGTGTTTGCTGCTGCTGGAGGCCCAGACCCCAGCTAAATGTTGGCACCTTCGGTTGTTATATGCAGTACTAAAGTACCTACCATGCTCTCCATGTATACATGTGCACATGTGGTTTCATGTTACCAGGACATCTATTATAGCCATTCTCTCTAGAGGTATATTATACATCCATGCTATGGTGATAGGCATACGTACTGACAGGAATGGAATCTATACCGGGGGCGGGGAGGGGGTCAGTGAATTTTGTTCCTCCTTGAGAGGGGCCGAGAAACCCATGAGTCATAGTAATATGCTGGCTTTTTTGGGCAGAAAAGGGGAGACATTTTGTTGCCCCCCTCTAGAGGTCTAAGCATGTGTAAATTACTGTGTGCCCCTCCTACCCCCTCCCCCATCCAACTCCTCTCCCCAGTTGTTGAATAATAATCACTCCCTAAGGTAAATTATCCATAGCAGATTTCTCACAGTATGAATTATAATTTTATATTACCACGTTTCAGGGACATACATCTGATTAATTAGCATTCAACAATACAGTTGGTGTGTATGTCCATTCATAGTCAATTCCTGCACCTTCATTTCCTGTATTATATTGGAATATATCAATGTGCGCAATTCAGCAGAGAAAGAGAAAGAAGATAATATAGGGCATTTCCTAAAAAACATGCAGGCCCATGTAAAAACCTAAAGTCGGTGTCTGAGCGGTCACAAGTCTACTTCCGCCCCCGAGCCGTCTGCCGGGACTTCCCCGACTCCAACTGTGCCAAGTTTTATGTTGGTACGACGTATGTGCCAGCCCCAGGCACATGATAAAAAGTTGCTCGGATATTGGACTGAGCAACAGGTTTTATAGCAATGTTGTCGACCATATATTAGCACGTCTTTTGTGCAAGCTATAGACGTGACATCCAATTGTGCATGATCCAAGTGATGTCAGGTTCTGTGCATAGCTTTCTGATATATGTATTCACTTACGCTGTATATTGTGTGCATGTGGTAGGGGGGCTACTGATATAACTATAGACATCTATATCTTGTAGCATTATCCCTACTTTTCCATCCATAACTACTCTATAATCGTGGGGCCACATGCATGTAACACTTTTGGAAGAGAAATATGCACAGAATTATGCCTGCATTATAATGCATTGGCAAATCTGGTGTATTATAGGCTATATGATCAATGGATAAAGCGTTTGTTCTGCCATACCTTTTTGGGCATGTCTATTTTAAGCTCGAAATTAGGTTACGACAGAGAGAGAGAGAGAGAGATGAGCTGCATGTCATTATATATGCTATCACTGAGGAGCATGGTTTAGGTCCTACGTCAGACTTTCACTCTCCTACATCACGGGTTCAGTGGGTCAGTTGTCTCCTTAGGGGCACCAGTAAGGTCCTCCTCCGTATGACGTCCTAGGAATGTCTTTGTAGGCTGAGAGGGTGACAACAAAGCCCCACCCCCAGCCAATCTCCCTTCTCCCCTTTACTCCTTCAAGACGCCCACCCGGGTGTGCCATTGTGCCATCGGTGCATCGACCTAAACGAGGGTGTACAATCACCCCTGTATACAGCTTCCAAATTGCCTCTGCGGAATTCCAAGAATTTACCACTTTTTTCTACTTTTGTTCCCCCTCTGCTGTATATAGTGGGTATTTCATACGTTTTATAGAAGGGCCCGTTGCTGAGTCACACAGGATGGGAAGATCACCTAAATGTAGACCCCTATTGGTGGGTCCCTTGCTGTGGGGGTATTTAGGTTGGTTATTATTAAGGGTCAGTGGGGTCTGTAGGGGTCTGTGAGCTGCAGGACACCTGTCCCTTTCTGTGTACTACGCAGTAGTCCAGGGCAGCCTTCCCTGCCAGCTGCCCGAGCACAGCATCCACCCAGCGGCTGGAAACCAGAGCGACAGATGCGACAAAAGTCGTCTGCATTGTTCACCAAACCAGCTTAGTGTGGAACTCCTATTAGTACCGTATTCGTCATCTCTTGGTAATCCAGTTTCCAATTGTCTAAGGTATCAATCCACCTTACACCCTAACACCCAATATAGTGCTGACGAACCTGTTCGTTAGAACACATATATACATATGAATATCAACTGTCCCGGTATGCAAATTTATGAGATTATCATTCAATTAAACACAACAGTTTGTGCTTCTGAACGTGTGTACATCATAATCACACATATAAATCCACTCTAGGGTCATTAAATACAAATGTTGGTATTCGGAACAGCTCTCAAAAAAAATAGACATGTCACTAATATTTCCAGTAAGTCTCAGCTGGCTCTGTATCTACATACTAGGAATGACCTTTTTTTATCCAGTGAAGCAGTATTCAGGTCATATTGCCTGGATTGATCAATTTGAAATTGTTTGATATGAAATAAATCGCCAATAAAACAAACTAATTTCATGTGAGATATACCACATGAGTAATTTATTACCCACTTACTTGAAGCACAGGCAATAAAACCTGCCTTCAGTGGCATACCTGTATTAAATTGGTCTACGAGCCTGTGGCTCTGCTGAATATGTTCTTATAGATTCTTTGCATATACATGTACATACAGAATGTCTAGCAGATCTTCATGTATATGATGCGATACCATTAAAGTAAACACGCATTGAATGGGTTCCAGTGGGTATATGGGGACAAGCCATTTCAACAGCTATCACAAACACTGCCACTATTGAGGGGTTCAATAATTCCAAACAATAAATATTGTCATTCTTCTACATGTATAACTATAAACGCAGGCATGTTAGGTCTAGTTTAGTTGGTAAATACTGAATAGAGTCTTGTACACAATGTATTTTCTCACAATGTGAGTAATTTTATCCAAAGCAATTAACATGTCCATATCACGTCAGTCAGTTAGTAAGGATATTATTATTAAGAAGGATAACAGATTATTTTAACCTCACCAACATATGACCATGCGCAATACTTTTGAAGATCGTTATTTCAGGAATGCGTTAAGAGTTCATCTCAGTCTGCCCTCTAGATGACCCTGGTGTACTTGGGACTAGTTAATCCATAGCCTTATAACAGATTTGTGACGTAGGAATGCAATGTGAGCTGTTCTGGTACATGTTCTGCCAGGACACTTCACTAGTTATAGAGCCTCAAAAGGTCGTGACCTTTGTGCAGATCGCCAACACACACTAACTTGGCCTCCACATGGCCAACACTGGCCACAGGAAGACAGTTCAGTTAGTTCAGCAAAGGTCAAACTTTATGAGAAATTCCTTTCATTGCAAATGACTGGTGTAGGCCCAGGATTATTCTGATCTTAAAAGTCATAAAAAGTCATGCATGCTGGCTGCTATGCACGTAAAACCTTAGTGAAAGGCTTTACGACTTATGTATAATTATGGTCTGCAAGCCATGGTCCTAATGCATGTACAACAGATTATCGTACCATACACTAACAGGAAAGGTCCTTGGTGGGTGGAGTATATTAATGACAGGGGAGGGGAGTTGTATTCTTCTTTCCGTACCACTACTTTATAAAGTGTTACACTCCTTACTCTTTCTCACCATGAAACATCGGATCCCACCAATTTTACATATTTAAGCTGAATAGAACGGGGGGTTGCTGCAAAACATTGGACTGTAGCAGGAAGGTTTCGTTGCGGTGAGCTAGCTGGTGTTTGAATCTATGTCACGTGGTGTTCCTTGTTCAGTAAGATTCAGATGTCACGACTCCTTCTTTATGCCTACATTGTTCTCAAACTTCCTATCCCGCTTCATTGCGGACACCGGTACACTTTACTTAGCTCTCCCTCTCTAATTTATTGAACACTCTATAGATATTTGTTTTGCCTTTCAGAAGGTCCAACTCTTTGGTGATAGCTGATCGTGTACAGTAGGGCTTAATACCTTGCAGCGTACCTGTTTCAGTTAAAATTCCCAAAGTTTCCATGACAATTTTCCCAGGGACCTGTTTTAACAATTTGGCGGAGCCTTACCAGCGATACTTGTGGATTTTCTTGTAAAAACTTTTCCTGACTTGTAGAAAATTGACAGATTCCCTGACCCATGAGAACCCTGTACTATTCTGCATTTAACCCCAGTACGCCGCAGTCTATGCAGTTCACAGCTTCATATGGAAGATTATAAGCAGTCATGCTTTCTACATCTTTGATTAATCGGTCACGCTGTGTGACTTCATATAAAATTAAAACAAATCCAATGATATACATTTCAAACGTTTTATTTTTTTATTAAAATATCGTTACACACTGTTTGTAAAACCATAAATGAAATGTGTACACTTTACAAACCTCTACTTGCGTTCTGTGTGTATTTTATAAACACCTGTAATTTTATAAGATAACATCCTTCAAGAAAGTGAATACGATGTTTGTTTGTGAAAATCTTGTCATAAACCGTGTAAATTCTCAGAATACTATTCCCGCGGTGTAATATATTTACAGTTTCAAAATTCAGAAGTGGGTCCAATACCACGTTGAAGAATGCTGGGTATGACGGCTAAATATAAGATACGTGCATTTTCATAATTACTATACCGGTAGTAATGAACCTAAACATTTATTAAAAATGCGTTTTCGTGAGAATTTTGTTTCAAATCAAGAGTGATAGTTTCAAACTAGCATATTTACACCATGATAAATTAAGATCCACATTTGGCATTTTGTGTTTAACAATACACCTAGTGTGATAATGCCCCTTCAGCCAGGTTTCAGATTTCCGTAATGCAGTCATTTTAAACACGGGTTACAAAACATGAGATGATTTCTTATCTCATAGTACGAGACTCTAAATTACTTTAAAAACTTTAACCTCTTTTTCTGTTTCAAACAAGTCCATTGTGCCTTTATTCGACACAGAATGATGTAAGCACGTCATTTATAAGTCTTCTCATATGGCTTTATTATCTATACAGTTTCTACAAATGCATTGAGCTCGTTCCTTTGTCGTATAGCTTGCAGAAAGCTCCCCTTTTAAGTCTCCTGTATTTCCAAAGCCGTTTAGCTAAATAAATCCTCCTTGTTTGAAACTGAAAGCAGCTGCCTGTAGTACAAATATATGCTTGCTGGTCTTCTGCTGTGCGTGCTCTATTCATCAATCGGGGAGTCTTAGTTTGTTCTCTACACATGTCTATAGTATAAGCAGTTCGGGCGAGAGTGATAATGTAGTCCTGGTGAGCCGATGAGATGATCCCCATGGATGTGAGCTGATGTGACAATGATGCCAAGCACGAAATGCATCTCCTCCTTGGGAGACTTGGTGAAGACGATATGATAGCGTTGTCATTGGTGAACGATGAAGTGTGTGTATGGTATGACACCCTACTGGGTCTCCAGGGGTGTCGATGATGACGATGATGATGAAGATGAAGATGAAGATGATAGGGTCCGGTCAGACCATGAAGGTGCGTCACCGTACGACCACCACTGCTGCTAGTGCTGCTAGACCGAAGCCTGCCGTGGCCAGTAGGCCCTTCCACAAATTGTCCTCTAGTTTGGCATCTGTCCGCTCGGGGAAGTAGTCTTGGAAGGCACCCTGCAAATACAATGAAAACAAAAAAAGCTTTAGTAAATTGTCCCTTTTGCTGCTTTATCATGAAAGGTGAATGTTTGTAGTTTTGCATATGGGATTTTGAATCGTATTATATTCCTGGCTAAATAGTTTTTAATACATTTTAGATGATTCTAGGCACGGCACGGCTATTACTAAAGGCCAAACCATGTAGGTTTAAATACTACAGTATAATCTTGTTATAAGGAGTGCATTTTGGCAAGGCAAATTATCTCCGTATAAGCAATGTTCCTTTAATGTAACCAATAATATTAAATATAGAGAGAATGGGCAATTTTGGTAATGGAAACGTGTTTCTTATACATGTAATATTAAAGACAGTTTCTTATATCAGTCCTCTTTACATTGAGATTTCACTGTAGTACAAATCTACGCCCATAATCAATACACATGTCACGAGACTTAACAGTTCCACATACATGACATTCTGATTCAGAGTTTTCGCGTCAACACCCCCATCCTTCCCTACCCTTACTTATAATACGTGCCTCATGGTTTACATTGGCTAGATTGTGGTCTAGCAGTAAGAAATGCTCTATTTGTATTGCCATAATTTTTCCTTTACTCTACTTTTATTACTTGTCTATCTGCCACTGCCTGACGTGGGTCTAGAGTCCAATCCCATGTTATCATGTGCTGGGCCTGGGGACGTGATAAGACTACTGAGGGCACAGAACCGGGTCGAGTGGACTCATCTGTTTCACAGAATCGCCCACGCCGGGTGAGTGTGTGCCAGCCCCAGCCCTACTCCACCCTCCAGTCTAACCTACTGTAGGTCTAGTAGTAGCAGATATGTCATATGATATGGCCACCAAATAGACCCCACTCTAGTCTAGAGAAGACACACCCCTCTTTACAAGCACCCAACAGCCCATTTAGATGACAATCGCAGTTCTGGACACACATTCCTAATTGCTGCTAGCAGTGTTATACCACACACGAGGCAGGAGGATAGAGGGGTCTTTGTTTACACGTCGGCCCCGGTCTTGGCACACAGCCAGACCCCGACATTGTTGTCATAGCATTCCGGGTCATGTGACCACACTCCCATTTAGACGTTGGGGGAAGGGCTGTTGGGGGCGGGGCAGGGGAGGGGGGTTACTTGCAGCTGGAACCCTGTGTGGAACTTTCCGTACCACTGCAATCTAAAATGTGATAGTCCTTGTGATACCAAATAAAATGCCATGCCCGTGGGCGTGGCTCTGGAAACTGTTCTCTGTGGCATATTAATTTGATTTGATAGGTCATTAGATCTACATGGCAACATGCATTGCTCTATTGAAACACGTTGAATGTTACGTCATTACTCATATGATAATTGATATGTTACAAGAATTCGGGAACTAGAATGTAGGCTTCAGTATTTATATTTGCCAAGCATCTTGACTGTGAGTGAGAATACCTCATTAAACACCAGTAGTCATGATTACAGTAGATCTAATGACAATATAGATCTATTAGTAGGGAGTTGGATAACCTGTAGAACTGCTGCCGCTGCGGTCCGCACGTTTCTGTGACCCAATTTTCAGCCTGCCTAGAAGTGGCCTTACTGGTACCCTGCTTTAAAAATACCTTCATGGCCTCAATTCTAGGCCTATAAAAACGGCTAGCCCCTCATTTTAATCACAGCAGCATGGTGGTCAGCATGGATACAGATTTGATGGGAGGAAGCAAAGAATCTTTGGTTGGTGTGGAAGAGAATATTATGGTGACCTAAATCATATGAAAAAATGATCAATGAATATAGACTGTATAAGTATGGTAACATGGGGAACTTGGTAATTGTGTCATAAATGACATATGTGAAATCCAGGTATTTCTGGCCTTGCCTAATGTTGCCTAGATCCATGTTACCCTGACCTGTGTGGTACTGCCCTAGGCAGCCCCTGCTCAGCTACTGCCTACTGCTACTGGTCCTGTGGGTGAGAGCCACCTCTGCCTACATCACAGAAATGCATTGAGCTTAGCACTGCCTGAATAGCCCCCAAGTTTTGGTATGTTCATCATGATTTCTCTGGACCTATGAGTGATAGGAAGATGATTCAAACAGACCTGAAAAGCTATCACAATGCTCGATATGGCTATACAAGATTTTTTCTTTTTCACTCAAAATTAAAATTTTATCCTACTCCCTACTATTAGTACTATATAATTGATCTCCATCATTTGTGGGTTCGGTGACTTCGGATTTCTAGATAATCAACCAACGCTATTGTACTTTCCAAATTACCCATCTACGAGTAAAATTTAATTCGGGCCTCCAGTCTTGAAAACACATATAGACACATGTTGAAAGTGCCCCCCCCCCCCCACCCCGCCTTAAAACTTGAACGAAAGCCCCTCGTGACGTCACGGATGCGAATTTAGATATAACCCACTATGTATTCTGTTAGTCTAAAATAACCTAGATTCCGCTCATTAAATGACAAGATAAATATGTAAACTTGTGAACCTACCCATCCACCATTTTTTTCGATCCACCATCCCAAATTATCTGCAACGTATTTCCCCACAAATTGGCCGACAAACTCGACAGTGTTCGTAAGTTGGTTGTCAGCAGCGTACTTTGCAAGACGGCCACCGAACGCGTACACGGACACAATCCTGCCCCAATTGTACTGTTTGTCCTTGAAAATCTCATCAGCGATATTCACGAACACTTGTTCAATATTGTCCACGGTGATGTTCAGCTTTTTCACCATACTTTTGAAGAGAATTTCGTGTCGCTGTGAGAGTTCATCTACGGTTCTCCGTAGGGTTTTGACGACCGGCCGGACGGCCATTGCTGTTTGAACGGACGATGACGGCGACACATATTTGTTGTTGTTTGACACATAATGCACGATATCCTGGCCTAAAACTTCAGCTACCGTTGTTGTATCCACTGAGCATGAGTGTATGTACAAGATTCCGTTTGTTTGGCCATTTTTCCGGCGTGAATCTAGGTCGTTGGCCATCCTAAAGCTCTTACTCCGATGGAAGGTCGACACTGATGTGGTTGCTCGCCGACACAGCCGGGCGTTTTTACATCTCTCTCCGTCCTCGGTGCGCAGGCGCCGCTACCTCACTCTCCACGCAGATCTCCCGGTTATCCGTCTCTGCCCCAAACTGAACAGGGGCTACGGAGTCTCGGCACGTGGGCCTCGGCACGTCTAATCAATATCGACCTCTGGACCATCTCGACAAGGCAGGAACTTTCCTGAATAGACTGGCATGCAGTCTAATAGATCTAGGACATCCTAGGACATCCTAGGCCTAGGCCTAACCTAGGCTAGGGCCTACATTGGAGGGGGGGGGGGTGTAATCAACTAATTAAATCCTATCCACCGGGATGCACCCGGGCTATTCATTGAGACCATTTCGGTTAAACTGGGGCAATATCGCGCACCTATAGCTCCAGTCACCAAGAAACGGCCAGTGAATACACCTACTTTGCCTCTCTAGTAGGGTAAATGTGGGTAATATCGCGCACCTTGTGACGATATTACCCAAATGTTCTTCCCCACCCCGATCCACAAAAAAAATAAAAATGTGTTTTTTCAAAAAAATAATTTAAAATGAAAAAAAAAGGAGAAAAAAATGCATGCCAATAGCAACCCCCTGTATGTTAAGCAGGGGCCTAAAAGTGACTAAAATTTTGGGTTATATCGTTGTGATTGTTGTTATATCGCTCACACCATTGTGTTATATCGCTCACCCATTGAATTACAGTGCATTTGACCATATGGGTAGATTCGCTCACCTGTTTTCACACCCAAAAGTGTGAAAACAGGGTGCCTCACCCCAAATGCTCTCACACCTGTCTGGTGAGAAGCATCATCCCCAAATTTACACAAGTGTTAGAACACACATAAGACTACCCTTTAAAACTAGCCCACTCATTTCATTGTTATTTACTATATTATTTTTTATTCTGTAAACAGGTGAGCGATATAACAACATGCCTGAGCGATATTAGCTCTATGGGAATTAGGGAGTGTTCATTTTTTAACAACAGGGGGGGGGTGGTGAGTTTAGGGGGGGGGCGTAAAATAACTTGACCCCTTCCGAGGGGGGGACGTAAAATAACTTGACCCTCTTGAGGGGGGGGCGTAAAATAACTCAACACCTTTGGAGGGGGCGCGATTTGTCGCGACATGACGCTGAATACTTTAACTCTTCACTTTTTCTGTAGAAATGCCTTAAAATGCAGCAAATTACCTCCAAAACTATTAAATTTTCTTGCAACATTTTGTGTCGCACCCGTTAAATCTCACAATTTTACTATGTGATTTTTTACAATTTTCGTAGGGGGGGGCAGTATGTGCCAGGCAGGCAAACTCCTCAGATTTCTCGGATTAATTTTTTCCAAATTGGTCATTTTTGTGATTCGCCCAATAAGAACTCTGTTTACCTTTATGTGTCAGACAAGAAGATCAAAATACATCAAATTTCACTATTTGCCTTCTTGATTTTCAAAATTTTCTTGGGCGGGGGCGGCATTCCCCCAAACTCCACAAGTACTGCTCTGACATGTGATTGGCAAATGAACACATAACTATTTCAGTGATGGTTTAAGATGGGGGGTAGACATGTCAGATGTGCCAAAATGCATCAGGTTGCACCATTTGAAGTCAAGAATTCAAAATTTTCTAAGACCTTTCCGTCCAAAAAGCAAAGTTCCATCCCCAATTATAGCGGCTGGCTAGTACAGATCTTAGCTTTGATACAATTCTAGCCAAAATGCACCAGAATGCACCATTTCAGGTCTAGATTTTCAAATGTTCCCAAAAATGTCCCACTAAAAACAGTCCTCATAATATAATGGCCAAAAGGAAACAGAATGCACCATTTGAGGTCTAGATTGTCAAATCTTCCCAAAACCTTTCCTTCAAAAAGATAAGGCCCCAATCATATAGAGACTGAATAATGCAGATCTGAGTTGTAATATATTTTTGGCTAAAATGCAGCAGAATGCACAATTTCAAGTCTAGATTTCCAATTTTCCTAAAACCTTTCCTAAAATCTAAGATGTGTGTTTTCAATAGGCCAGTCTACCTGTTGATTGTTATTGCTGGTATAACAGAGCAGACCAGACTGCAAAATAAATGTTTGAACCAAAAACTGACATGGTTGGTCATCCCCAAAATTCCCATTATTGCATCAACAAAATTGTTTTATCAATGCACCCTTTGATTGGCAGGTAGAGTAACAATTTGCTTATCAAATATTGAAAAAGGTTTGTAATAATTCCAACTAAAACCAAACGGATTATTCAGTGTAAAAAAGGGAACCCGTTGTAGGACTATTAAATGTTGGATGAAATGCTAGTGTGGTTTGCATCACACTCCTGTGGTTCAGTACATGAACCTATGCAGTTGCACGCAAACAGCTACCAACTGTTCATCTTTTTACACCTTTCTTTTCTGGCAGATTTTATCTGCGGCTATATCATTGTTTGAGGGACACGGTTTCTCCGAAAATGGTGTTTTCGGAGAAAACGGGACTCGAACCCGGGGCCTTCCGCTTGCCAAGCGACTGCTCTACCACTGAGCTACATCCCCTTGTCCTATCAGATAGACCGTGTCTCACGTTACTGGATTGGCATGGTACAGAGGGGGAGGGCTCTCCACCAGGGTACGGGGAATCCGGCCCCTACAATTGTAATAAAACGACCTAGTCGAAAAAACAATAATAGAGACTAAAATAGTGATCATCAAATGTACCCAGGATGCTTAATCATTCCAGATAGGCTGTTACCAACTGTTTGTTTCAAACTAGGACTAGACTGCACTGTTGGTTGACCAGTCCACCGGCTTGGATCAAGGCTATTCATTTTTAACTTGACCTTGAGAGCAATACCTACAAGGAATGATTGAGCCGTAATGTTGACATTTATGGAACATGATATTGGACAGTAATAGATTGTATTGAGTAACATAAAGGTTATTCAAAACTGTCAACTTGTGGGTATACAATCCATTCAGGATTCCACCAACCCTCCTTTTAAGCTTTCAAAGTGCACATGAAAACACCACTTGACTTCTAGATTCTCAAATGTTCCAGTTAGGAGACGGATATGCCGCTCTGACCCCCTTCTAAAGCACTGCACTTTGAGTATGGTTGCGATTTCCTGGGAGGTGGGTAGATATTGTGTCCCTAATATTCACGCTTGAATTTAATGAACCCATAGATCAAAATCAAAACTTACAATTTGAATATTTAATGGCCATTTCTAGGAGTACATTTACCATAAAACCCCTTCCTTAAGACTAGCCCACCTTTAAGACGACCCCCTTGTATGAGAAGAAACTGTAAAAGTGTTTTCTCTTTAAACCTATATAAGAAAACCCCACCTTGAAGACGACCTCCTAGAAAAATATACCCTAAAATAAGTCTGTCTTAAAGGAGGGGTTTTATGGTACATTCCATGAAGCAATATAGGGATAGGCATTGTAAATAAGGCATATAGCCTATATATCAAGTATAGACTCATTTCTAGGTAGCACTGATGCGACACAGCGATGCAACGCAAATTGATGCAGAAAAATTGAAAGGGGGGGGGGGCGCAAAATAACTCAGCTCCTCCCAAGGGGGGGGGCGGATTTTAACTTGGCCCTTCCCTAGGGGGGGGCGCAAAATAACTTGCGTGTCAAAACGAAAACTCACCACCCCCCCCCTGTTGTTAAAAAATGAACACTCCCTTAGCATAGAAACTGCTGATTTAGCAAGTATTAAAAATACCAATTTTTAGGTGTTTTTGTTCATTTCTGACTCCTGATTTACATGTATGGCACAGGTAAATGATATGCATTAAAATGATACCTAATATAACGTGGCTAACTAAAAAAAAAAAAATGAAATTTAAAAAAAATGAAAAATGTCCCTTTTAGGGGGGGTGCGCGATATTACCACATGCACGATATTACCCACATTTACCCTATACCCACATAGATTAGGCTGTGAAGGGTTTTCTTTTGTTCCAGGAAATTGATACATGCATATATACCATAAATATGAAGTAAAATATCTATAATTGTTGAGCAATTTTTGTTTTTCTCATTAATAATTGGTGGGAAAGTGTCATTTTTGGGCATTTATACCCATAAATACCATTAAATCAGGGAGAATTGACCACTCAGCAATACTTCTCAAGGGCTACTTGTGGTTACTATTGTTGTCAGTCTTGCAATATAGTAATATTTTGTAGACATACTGTACTAGAGACCATCAATTGTTGGTTATAATTCCATTATGCTTGATAATGCAGGATAAATCCAGGTTTATCCTCCAAATGTCGGCCATTTTTGTTTTGAGAAATATACTTTAGATCGGGATTTTGAGAAGCTCGGCCCCAAAAAGCAGGATTTGTCATACATTTCACATAGAACAGCTGACTTTTATCACATATAGACTTATTATTATTACAATAGACACATATTTTCTTAAGGGGACCCCAATCTGTACCGTTTTTATCATCACTGTCAGCATTTAATATTTCATGCAAGTAAATTTTCATGTTTTTGGTACATTTGATCATGCTGTAAAAATAACGGGGTGAAACATCCATTTTGAGCCAAACAGCAAAGATATTCGAAATTTTTTACCCCCCCCCCCAAGCAGGCCGAAAATCGCGCGCGTTCGCGCCCCTTTGTAGCACAGTAATGCGCTGGCTTTTCCCCTCAAAACAGGTTGAATTTTTTTCACCCTCCCCCCCCAAGAGGGGTCTAAATTTCCCCCCCCCCCGGTCAAGGGGTCCTAATTTTTTACCCCCCCCCCCCCAAATCCACCACCCCCCCTGTTGTTAAACAAATGAGCACTCCCTAAGTTGGCCTACCTATCAATGTCTGTTTTGTGACATCCCAAGAAAAAGACTACAATAAGGGGAAAAACCATTTGGGTTCCATTTGTGCTAGTTCCTTGAATAGCATAGGCCTAGTTGGATAACATTTTCTGACCTATGAAGGTCATTGGCCAAAAGTCGCAGGGCAAAATGTTTTTTGGGGCGGGGGCAAAAAGGACCCTGGTGTAGAGCTGGGAGCCATATTTTGTTTGTATGGAGGATTAACTTCAATAATTGGGAACAACAATTCTCTTCTTGTCTTTCTCACTTTCTTCACGAGCCTCGTGGCTTTCACCGGAAGTCGGCGAAGGCTCTCATTTTATTGTGAACAGTAAAACACAGCACCAGCTGAAAGTCAACGAAATTAGTTTCTAAACTACACATAGGGGACGCCACTAGTGCTATTTTGCCGCGCTAAACATCGGCCTATAGGCCTATATAAGTTTAACCTTAACACCCCCACTTAAACTTATGATAGATACATCGATAGTGATTTACACATCAACTTGTACATCAACCAACTTATGATATAGACATGGTAGTTACATTTTATGTACCCATTAATGCATTGAGGAATTTATCAAGCCTGGGCTTAGCAATCAGCTTTGTGAAGGCATCGGCAACATTATCTGCTGTTGGGACATACTCGAGTCGAAGTGTATAGTTTTGCACTTCAGCTCTTACAAAATGATATCTGATGTCAATGTGTTTAGACCTTTGGTGGTGTACTGGGTTTTTGGCTAGTGCGAGTGCACCTTGGTTGTCACAATATAAAACGACACCTTTTGTTTGCTTATTACCAGTCATGTCAGTCAGAAGTTGACGAAGGAATTTTACCTCTTGGGTAGCAGCTGACAAAGCCATATATTAGGCTTCACAAGTAGACAAGGCAACAGACTGTTGCTTCCTACTTTTGTAAGAAATGAGTGGACCATCTTTGGTCAATCGAAATGCATAACCAGTTATGCTTTTTCTGTCGTCAGATGCTCCCCAATCGGCATCACAGAATCCACTCAATTCTAACTGAACATCAGACTTTTGGAACCTTAATCCATAATCAAGTGTACCCTTGATGTACCTTAGAACCTGTTTGGCTCTGCCAAGATCAGCTTTGGTGGGACTTACCATGTGTTGAGATAACTTGGTTACAACATAACATAGATCAGGTCTTGTGATTGACATACAATAGATCAGACTTCCCACAATTTCTCGGTACAATTTAGCATCAGCTAACTCTTCAGTATCCTCAGATTTTGTGGTATTGCAACCTACATCACAAGGAGTTGCTCTTGGTTTACAATCTTCCATTTTGAACCGTTTCAGGATCTTTTCAACATATTTGGTCTGGTTCATCTCAATATTACCATTTTCACATTTGAACTCAATACCTAAGAACCAGGATAACTTACCAAGATCCTTCATTTTGAATTTGGTAGACAGAGACTGTTTGACTGTGTTGAGCGTCTGAACAAGATCGACTCGTACCATCGGAGACTGCTGCGAAAGGCACTAAACGTGAAATGGCCAAACAAGATATCAAGTGACACCCTGTACAAGAAGACCAAAGAGAAACACTGGAGCGCGACCATCAAGACAAGAAGACTAAGGTGGTTTGGACATGCAGTTCGACTACCCGCAGATACACCAGCGAAAATTGCTCTGGAAGAAGCAAAGAGGAAGATAAAGAAACCAAAAGGAGGCCAAAAAGCAACCTGGATGTCTGTGCTGGAAAAAGATCTGAAAGCACAAAACTTGACACTAGAGGGAGCCACCGAGTTAGCATACGACAGAGACGCATGGAGGAGGGTGGTGCGCAAATGCTAGATGCGCCACGTGCATGCGCACTTCGTGCGTAACAGAGAGAGCGTCTGCTCATCGCTCGCTGCAATAATGATGTCGTCAACCCAAACTACTACAATAGTCTTGGAATTTTGTTCGAACTTTGTATACACACAAAAATCAGTCTCAGACTGTACGAAACCTTCGTCCTTCAAATAAGTGTCCACATGTTGTTCCAGTTCCTGCCACTTTGTTTCAAACCATACAGAGACTTATTCAGTCTACAATACAATTTCTCACCATTTTTACCCTTCACTTCAAAACCTTCTGGTTGTTCATATACAGTTCACAGTCTATTGGTGCATTCAGATAGGCAGTTTTAACATCCATCTGGTGCACAACCATGTCTTCTTGGACAGCTAATTGCATCAACAGGCGAATGGACGTGATGCGGGCAGTCGGTGAGAATGTCTCATGATAATCAACATTTGGGACTTGAGAATAACCTTTAGCCACAAACCAGGCCTTGTACTGTTCATTAGCCTTTTGTCCCATCTTAACCGCATACACCCATCTACCCCCCACTGCAGTTCTACCCGCAGGTAGAGTGGTGGGTTCATAAGTGTCATTGTCCATTAAAGCATCAATTTCCACATCCATGGCTTTCTGCCATTTTTGAGCATCATCACAGTTCACAGCATCGGTATATGTATTGGGGATGAGTGACATGTGGTAGCAATAGTCGACGGTAGTGGTGACGTAATCCCGGGCCAAGTAATCCGGTGGGTTACGTCTCCTCTGAGGATACCTAGCATCATCCACATTGTCCTGCGGATTTTGGTCAAGCTCATCACCATTTGCATCTTGACCAGGAACCTCATCAGCTACATCTGGAGCTGGGGGGTTCACAAGTTCTACCTGAGGTGCGACACACACCGGTTCATCACTGTTTCCTGTAGCTTTGTGAAACTTGTCAGTGAACTTTACACATCTTACCCGTCGTACACACCGACGCTCTGGGATATATACAAGGTACGCTGGACTGTTCTTGTCATAACCCACAAAAATACCTTTCTCACTGCGGTCGTCCAGCTTCTTCTTCTCCTGCACATAAGCATAACACACAGTACCAAATATATGCATACCGCTCAAGTTTGGTCTTTGACCAGTGAGTGCTTCAAATGGTGTCATCTTGAGTCTTTCATTGTAACATCTGTTTCTGGTGTATACACTACACATAACAGCATAAGTCCACATCTCCTTTGGCAACTCACTCTCAGAAATCAGACATCTTGCCATTTCAAACACTGTACGCCAAGATCTCTCCACAGTGCCAGTTTGGTGTGGAGAATATGGGGCAGTTTTCTCATGCTTAATCTGATTCCTAATCAATAGGTTTTCAAATTCCGCAGAGACAAATTCCCCACCATTATCAGAACGAACACACTTTACCTTCCCATAGGGAGATACATCTGCCAAGAACTTTTCTGTTGCCTTTGTGGTATCTGACTTTTCTTTCAAGAAATACACCATATTTACACCAGTATAATCATCAATAAATGACAGTGTATATTTGAAACCTTCTTTTGCTACAGGGGTTACAGGACCTGCAAGGTCACAATACATGACTTCTAGTGGGGCTGTGGCTCTCTTGTCTGCGTCCCTGTTCCTAGATTGTGTCATTTTACTCTTAATACAAGTTTCACAATTGAAATTTTCTTTTCCTTTATCTGTGATCTTCATCCCTTTTACCACAGATTCCAATTTCACAACATCTCGAATGTTACAGTGACCCAAAACTCTATGCCACTCTTCCACTGTGTGGGATTGAACCTTTGGAGTACTAGATTTTTCATTTTCAGATGATACTACATTGTTCAAGAAATACAACCGACCGTGTTTTTCAATGTCAAATGAGATACCATTTGGGGCTACCAACTCGGCAGAACTCGCATTAAAACTTACTGAGGCCCCCTTTTCTGCTGCAGCTTGCACTGAAAAAATATTTTGTCTGTAGGATGGGACATACAGGGCATTTTCAAGCAACACATCTTGTTTTATACAGTTTGCATCATTTAATGAAACACTTGCGTTTCCCCTTCCCAATACAACACCGTTCGTCCGGCTACCATCGGCCAACTCTATGAAGTGTCTCTCGGGGTCAAAATTCTTATCAAAGTTCACAAACTTGGACTTGTCGTTGATAATGTGCATAGTTGCACCACAGTCCACCAGCAAACCATGTGCTTTGTCTTGGTCATAGAAATGATCAAAATATGAAAAAACAACCATGCCTAGCCTAAAAAAATGATAAGAATGATGAGACATGCTTATTTGAATATAAAATTATTTCTTATAAGCCAATTTTTATTTTTTGGAGTATTTTGGGGTTTTGGGGAATTTTTCCTGAATTCGGGGGAAATTTTTATTGAAATGCATGATATTCAAAGGTCATGAAAATCAATTAAAATGGAAAAATGTAAGATAATGGTTATGGATGACAACAAAGAAATACCTTAAGAACTGAGTAATAACATAGCTAAAAGATGGGAGCAAGAAAATTATGAAAAAAGATAATAATTCGAAATTAAGAATTTTCCATGGTCCCTTTTGCCCCACCCCAAAAACCCTTTTGCCCTGGGACTTTTAGCCCATGACCTTCGTAGGTCAGAATATGTTATGCTATCCCACTATGCTATTAATGATACTAGCACAATAAAAATGTTAAAAAATGAACACTCCCTTAGGCCTATAAGGCTCTAACACGATCCCCCAATGGAGCTCTATGTGGAGGCTGTCATTTTGGTAGGACACAAACTCTCGTGCCCATTCTCTTACTAGGAACGTGATTTCGTGAGATCCTTTTGTCTATGGCCAGCTTATCTGTGTTATCTTAGGGAGTGTTCATTTTTTAACAACAGGGGGGGGGTGGTGAGTTTTCGTTTTGACACGCAAGTTATTTTGCGCCCCCCCCTAGGGAAGGGCCAAGTTAAAATCCGCCCCCCCCCTTGGGAGGAGCTGAGTTATTTTGCGCCCCCCCCCCCCCCTTTCAATTTTTCTGCATCAATTTGCGTTGCATCGCTGTGTCGCATCAGTGCTACCTAGAAATGAGTCTATACTTGATATATAGGCTATATGCCTTATTTACAATGCCTATCCCTATATTGCTTCATGGAATGTACCATAAAACCCCTCCTTTAAGACAGACTTATTTTAGGGTATATTTTTCTAGGAGGTCGTCTTCAAGGTGGGGTTTTCTTATATAGGTTTAAAGAGAAAACACTTTTACAGTTTCTTCTCATACAAGGGGGTCGTCTTAAAGGTGGGCTAGTCTTAAGGAAGGGGTTTTATGGTAAATGTACTCCTAGAAATGGCCATTAAATATTCAAATTGTAAGTTTTGATTTTGATCTATGGGTTCATTAAATTCAAGCGTGAATATTAGGGACACAATATCTACCCACCTCCCAGGAAATCGCAACCATACTCAAAGTGCAGTGCTTTAGAAGGGGGTCAGAGCGGCATATCCGTCTCCTAACTGGAACATTTGAGAATCTAGAAGTCAAGTGGTGTTTTCATGTGCACTTTGAAAGCTTAAAAGGAGGGTTGGTGGAATCCTGAATGGATTGTATACCCACAAGTTGACAGTTTTGAATAACCTTTATGTTACTCAATACAATCTATTACTGTCCAATATCATGTTCCATAAATGTCAACATTACGGCTCAATCATTCCTTGTAGGTATTGCTCTCAAGGTCAAGTTAAAAATGAATAGCCTTGATCCAAGCCGGTGGACTGGTCAACCAACAGTGCAGTCTAGTCCTAGTTTGAAACAAACAGTTGGTAACAGCCTATCTGGAATGATTAAGCATCCTGGGTACATTTGATGATCACTATTTTAGTCTCTATTATTGTTTTTTCGACTAGGTCGTTTTATTACAATTGTAGGGGCCGGATTCCCCGTACCCTGGTGGAGAGCCCTCCCCCTCTGTACCATGCCAATCCAGTAACGTGAGACACGGTCTATCTGATAGGACAAGGGGATGTAGCTCAGTGGTAGAGCAGTCGCTTGGCAAGCGGAAGGCCCCGGGTTCGAGTCCCGTTTTCTCCGAAAACACCATTTTCGGAGAAACCGTGTCCCTCAAACAATGATATAGCCGCAGATAAAATCTGCCAGAAAAGAAAGGTGTAAAAAGATGAACAGTTGGTAGCTGTTTGCGTGCAACTGCATAGGTTCATGTACTGAACCACAGGAGTGTGATGCAAACCACACTAGCATTTCATCCAACATTTAATAGTCCTACAACGGGTTCCCTTTTTTACACTGAATAATCCGTTTGGTTTTAGTTGGAATTATTACAAACCTTTTTCAATATTTGATAAGCAAATTGTTACTCTACCTGCCAATCAAAGGGTGCATTGATAAAACAATTTTGTTGATGCAATAATGGGAATTTTGGGGATGACCAACCATGTCAGTTTTTGGTTCAAACATTTATTTTGCAGTCTGGTCTGCTCTGTTATACCAGCAATAACAATCAACAGGTAGACTGGCCTATTGAAAACACACATCTTAGATTTTAGGAAAGGTTTTAGGAAAATTGGAAATCTAGACTTGAAATTGTGCATTCTGCTGCATTTTAGCCAAAAATATATTACAACTCAGATCTGCATTATTCAGTCTCTATATGATTGGGGCCTTATCTTTTTGAAGGAAAGGTTTTGGGAAGATTTGACAATCTAGACCTCAAATGGTGCATTCTGTTTCCTTTTGGCCATTATATTATGAGGACTGTTTTTAGTGGGACATTTTTGGGAACATTTGAAAATCTAGACCTGAAATGGTGCATTCTGGTGCATTTTGGCTAGAATTGTATCAAAGCTAAGATCTGTACTAGCCAGCCGCTATAATTGGGGATGGAACTTTGCTTTTTGGACGGAAAGGTCTTAGAAAATTTTGAATTCTTGACTTCAAATGGTGCAACCTGATGCATTTTGGCACATCTGACATGTCTACCCCCCATCTTAAACCATCACTGAAATAGTTATGTGTTCATTTGCCAATCACATGTCAGAGCAGTACTTGTGGAGTTTGGGGGAATGCCGCCCCCGCCCAAGAAAATTTTGAAAATCAAGAAGGCAAATAGTGAAATTTGATGTATTTTGATCTTCTTGTCTGACACATAAAGGTAAACAGAGTTCTTATTGGGCGAATCACAAAAATGACCAATTTGGAAAAAATTAATCCGAGAAATCTGAGGAGTTTGCCTGCCTGGCACATACTGCCCCCCCCTACGAAAATTGTAAAAAATCACATAGTAAAATTGTGAGATTTAACGGGTGCGACACAAAATGTTGCAAGAAAATTTAATAGTTTTGGAGGTAATTTGCTGCATTTTAAGGCATTTCTACAGAAAAAGTGAAGAGTTAAAGTATTCAGCGTCATGTCGCGACAAATCGCGCCCCCTCCAAAGGTGTTGAGTTATTTTACGCCCCCCCCTCAAGAGGGTCAAGTTATTTTACGTCCCCCCCTCGGAAGGGGTCAAGTTATTTTACGCCCCCCCCCTAAACTCACCACCCCCCCCCTGTTGTTAAAAAATGAACACTCCCTTAGGGGTAGATGAGGGCCGAGCTTGGCGAGATAAGGGAGTGATAATTTTTTTAACAACAGGGGGGGGGGGCAAAAAATTTGGACCCCTTGACCGGGGGGAGGGGCAAAAAAATTTGGACCCCTCTTGGGGGGGGGGTCAAAATAATTTAACCTGTTTTGAGCCAAAAAGCCCACGCGTTAGGCCTACTATGCTTCAAAGGGCCCGCGCCCAAGCCGATTTTCGGCTGTAAGGGGGGGCGTAAAAAAAATTCTGACCCCTCTTGAGGGGGGGGGGCGTAAAAATTGAAGCCCCTTCTTTGAAAAAAAGCCCGCGCGTTACTATAGTTCAAAGGGGGGGGCGAGAAATTTTCCACGCGCTCTCGAGGGAGGGTGCGTAAAATAATTTCGCCCCTCTGCGCGAAATCTCACCACCACCCCCCCCTGTAATTAATTAACAGTCCACTAAGATATAGCCTATAGGTTGTTATAGAGATCTATGTCCCATATATGCCCCTATGCAACATTGACTTATCACTACAATGTAGTAGAAATAGCTTTTAGCTCTTACAGCACTAGGCTGCCATCTCGCGGCTCAGATAAACATTGCGCTTCAATACATATTTTATTTTACGGGAAGTCTTGTTATTTACCATCTGCTCAATGCGCATGTGCTCCAATCACAACTTCCGGAATACACAGCAAAATGCCGCTTTTGCCACTTCAGCAAGGCCTTTTCCAGGTATATATGATATATTTAGTCAATTATAATAACTATCTCCATGTAGGTAACTTTGAAATAACATATTTATTTATGCACTGATCACTATATAGCACTTTGTGATGTGCCAATGCGTTATTCGGCTCAATAATGACAGAAGGTTTCCAGACGACCACCATGTAGGTATGTGACAAAATAATGTAAAAGCATGATAAGTAATTATCTACACTATAGCCATTTGGAGAGATATGTTAGACATGATATTCTTTTGGAATTTTCCGTTTATCATTAAATTTCAGGAAATTAGAGCACTTTGAATGAAGGAAGGTTGGGTATATTTTCGTCGTTATTTTAGACAATTCAAAGAGGGATTACCTGTGACCTTTTCACATAATTTTGCTGTAATTATAAAAGACATGCACTGTAGTAAAGTATTTATTTCCTGAAAGGCAGTAACCTTGCGGACACAATGCAGCCAATTTGAAGCAGATCTGATGTTTATGACTGGAATTGTGAATTTTTAAAGAAAAAAAGTTACAAAAATCCCTGAAATTTTGGCTAATTTCACTAATTAACAAAATCGGCGGAGCTAATTAACCTATGTGCGAAGCATTGGATCATCTTCAAATTTGGACTGTATGTTCTTAAGACAATTGAAATAGGTATTATATAGGTTTTGTTCTTGACTATAACCTACTAGGGGTAATAATAATCGTTTTAATTAGATGTTGACCTAATTATGGCTGTAGTTAATTTAGAAATATGAGTTTAAAAAAGATTTAAAGACATTCCCATAGCACACTCTGTATATTAGCTATACAAATTTTAAAGTGAATTGATAAGTCAATTTAAACCACATTTACAGCCTCATAACCGAGAGCTGTCCCTGCACTTGCCCTCCAGACTGTCACAGAAATTCGTGACGCACCACTGCGCCCATAGAGGCACTGATGTTCACATACCTACACCATGATGATGATTTTCTGTGTCTGTGACACTGACTGTGAGGGACTCACATAAAGAGTCACAGTTTGGACTGCAGTTTGCACTAGTGACACTTACCATAGGCTACCGGTACCTATTGTGAAATGACGTGGTAGTGAGTTTGATGCCAATCGCATATACCAGCGATATAAAGTACTATACCCCATGCATATAGGCTAGTCCTAATTGTTGTGGCTTTGACTTGTCATGAGTTGGAAATATTTCGAAATTTGGACCTGGTTGTTTTAGGGAGTGCTCATTTTTTACAACAACAGGGGGGGGGGGGGGTGAGATTTCGCGCAGAGCGTGCGAAATTTTTTCACCCCCCCTTTATATTATAGAGGGGTCGAAATTCCCCCCCCCCCCCCCGGCAGGCCGAAAATCGCACGCGTTCACGCCCCTTTGTAGCATAGTAACGCGCAGGCTTTTCCCCTCAAAACAGGTTGACATTTTTTGACCCCCCCCCCCCAAGAGGGGTCGAAATTGTTTACCCCCCCAGGTCAAGTGGTCCAAATTTAAGGAGTGACAATGAGGAAGAAGCTAGAACGAGCAGAACAAGTGAGATTAAACTGTCTAAGGATCGGTCACACTAAACTGACACGAGTACAGACTGAATGGGGAATATGAACCAAGATGTCAAGACTGCTGTACCCGTCTGACAGTGGAGCATCTTCTACTCCACTGTAGAAGGACTGCAGAGAGTAGAAGAATACATCTTGCAGACACATCTATGTACAGTGTTTTCAACACCACTAATGACAAAAATGTATTAAAATTCTTGAAGGAAACCCAACTACGGGACAAAATATGAAATAGAAATTTAAAAAAATTTAAAAATAGAAAAATAAATTTAAAAAAAAAAAAAATAGAAAAAAAATGGGGGAGACTAGTTTGGCGAGTCGGGATGTATCACTCCAGACTGATGGCACACAGTTTGTATTAGCTTGGAGTTTTCATTGCTCCCCGCCTATACCTATGGCTGCGCTTTCCCATGCTGTGGTAGACTTGCAGCATAACAAAGGCCTGTCCCTCTCACACCATGTCTATGTGGTGTCGGAGGTTAAAGAACCCTTGGTTCGGTAAATGTGTAGGAGCGGGATTTCTATCTTTTGGCTCATCTCATAGATTCGATCATCCTGGATACGATCATCCAAGGTAGGCCTTCGGCCTACCTTCTTACTTGTGAAAAACTAAAACTTGAGTAAGTCTCACCTGCATAGTCAGTGAGACGTTGAACTACACAAACAAACACAAACAAACACAAACAAACAACCCCCCCCCCCCCGAATCCGCCACCCCCCCCCCCCCCCCCCCCGTTGTTAAAAAATAGGCACTCCCTTAGATCTAGTCTGTAGATCAACGGTACTGAACTTGTGTAGCCTGTAGGCCCTACTACTACTAGAGGGACTGCAGAGGGGTTTTTCGGCGACCTGGCGACCTGGGCCGTTTTCCAGGGGACATTTCGACCTGGGGCAATAATTTAAGCGACCTAGCGGCTTTTGCACAAAATTGATTACAGGATAAAGGGTCTAAAAAAACGACCTTGTGACCTGGAGGACTTAATTTCGGCCTACCTTCTTACTTGTGAAAAACTAAAACTTGAGTAAGTCTCACCTGCATAGTCAGTGAGACGTTGAACTACACAAACAAACACAAACAAACAACCCCCCCGAATCCGCCACCCCCCCCCCCCCCCCCCGTTGTTAAAAAATAAGCACTCCCTTAGATCTAGTCTGTAGATCTACGGTACTGAACTTGTGTAGCCTGTAGGCCCTACTACTACTAGAGTGACTGCAGAGGGGTTTTTCGGCGACCTGGCGACCTGGGCCGTTTTCCAGGGGACATTTCGACCTGGGGCAATAATTTAAGCGACCTAGCGGCTTTTGCACAAAATTGATTACAGGATAAAGGGTCTAAAAAAACGACCTTGTGACCTGGAGGACTTAATTTCGGCGACTTTCCGACCTGAGGGGGGGGGGGGACCCCTCTGCACCCCCACTAGACTCTTAGGCTGTAGGCCACCTGCAGCCTAATCTGGTTCCCGGGGCCCTTTATGGGGCGGGGGGGGGTCAAGTTCCGTGTCGATTTTAAGAATGTCCCATGCCACTATCTAATTTCCCCCTGTCCTATGTCACTATAAAGCCTCAAAATGGTCGATGTCGCCATGTTGAATTCAGGAGTCTATGACTAGGGCTATAGGGCTATATGTATATCTATGCATCATGATCATGTAGGCCTACACTACAGCCAGTGTGAGTGTCGGATCCAGATCATGGAACAGGATCTTCACCTGTTTTGAGTTGCTATGCTTCAAGGGGCTGAGCCTGATTTTCGTCCCGCCACGAGGGGGGGGGGGGTGGACAAAAGTGGTGAAATCTAGCACATAGGCGTGAACTTTTGTATGCGCCCCCCCCCCCCCCCCCGTCTGGAACGCTCACCGCCGCCCCCCCCCCCCCCAATGTTGTTAAAAAAGCAGCATTCTCTAAGAGCACAGGTTTTACTCTTGTAACTTATAATGTAAGGAACCATGATATGATCAACTACAGTAGACCAACAGTGAGTGACAAAACAAGGTTTAAATTTCTATTTCAGAGTTCTGTGGAGCCCATGCAAGTGGATGCCCCACCAGAAGAAAATGAAAATGTGGAAGAGGAACACTTCATCGTGGAAAACACCTCCTTGGTGAGAATTCTGTTCATAAGACTGACTGATAAGTACATCTGTGTATAAACACTCAGCGGTGTATGTCAACCACATATAGGACTGTAACGAAGCCCGATGGTTCTCTTCCTGGAAATATATATTTGCTTAACTTGATCTTGACACTTTTAGAGAAAAAACGTCATTGTTCAACTCAATTCGCCTGTGCCTTACACCACAATAGTGAATAGAGTTGTACATAAACTTGCTTGCTACTGGTTTGTAAGAGTTAGCCCTCTTAATACTTAAAGCGTAATGTCCGATTGTTTGATTTGATTGTTTGATTTGTTAATTATTATCCATACCCAAGAATAATATAAAGGATAAAAAAAACAATTTTACATTCTCTCTATAGGATTTGGAGGCCTATGTAGCTAACTACAAAGGCCTGGCCAAATTGAACCGACTAACCTACATTGCCGAGCACTGTCCGCCGCTACGGATAGAAGCTCTGCGTACTGCACTGTCCTATGTCATGACTACCTACAACACCAACATGTACCAGCTTATCCACAAGAAACTCCAAGAAGCTGTGGCAAGGTAGGACTAGTAGGACACAATAAATAATCACCCCATCTGCCTTAAATACAATTTTATAGTGGAATAGACCTACCTGTTTAATACCATCTACCTTTTGGGCGGGGCGAGGGGGGGGGCAGCCACTTGAGCTGTAGGGTTTTAAAATGGCTGTGTGGGTAAAATATAGTCTACTGTCACTACTGGTTTGGGTTGATCTTTTTCAATGCCAACGTTTCAACTGTGGTTTTAACGCTCATGCTTTCTACCCTTCCTTACCCCTTAGCTCCAGTATCTTGCCAGACGCAGTGGCAGGGGTAGTACATAATGTGCCAGCTCTTGACACACAGTGGATAGAGACCACAGCCAAGAAGGCAGCGCTTAAGTTAGAAAAACTGGACACAGATCTGAAGAACTACAAGAGTAACTCCATCAAAGAGAGCATAAGGTAAGTGAGCAGCCGCCATCGACTCCAATCACAACTCGTGTGAGAGCAGATAGGATAAATCAGTACATATTCAAAGTACCTTACCAAATACTAGAAACTAGACAACCGATATCTTTATGTGACCTCCCGTCGCTTTGAGAGTATATCCCCTTGATTTAAAGAAATTAAAAATGTTATAGTTTAATACCTTGCCATTGACAGGCGTGGCCATGATGACCTTGGTGACCACTACTTGGACTGTGGTGACTTGAGTAACGCCCTCAAGTGTTACTCCCGGGCCCGGGACTACTGCACCAGCGCCAAACACGTCGTCAACATGTGCCTCAACGTCATCAAAGTAAGACGTATTTATCAATCATTCATGGCGTACATGGAAATAAAAAAAGGGGTGAAATTGTTTGACCACCCCCCCCCATGTTGTTAAATAATGACTTCTGTCTATGTCTTTAAAAAAGTATTCATTACTAAAGTGGTCAAAATCAGACCCCAGTTGCGGCTTAGAGGATTTCGGGATGTGGCTTACATTAAAATAATAACTTTTCTCAAACAAGCCACATGTATATGTAAGCTGTGAAGTCATGTGTATGGGTTTACACTAATTGACAAACTGTTTTTTTGGTAACCAGGTGAGCGTGTACCTTCAAAACTGGTCCCATGTTCTCACCTATGTCAATAAAGCAGAAGCCACACCACAAGTCTATGAGGTAAGAACCAACTGTGGTACTCTGTTGATTAGAATTCGAACGCTTTAATTCATCTTGGCCCCATCCCCGCCTGTAACAGACTGTTGTCACTTGAGGAATCTTAAAACTCTGCGCATCTTAAAACGGTACTTTCATAATTGACGTAGCATCAAAGATGACGTTAAGATCCTAATAAATGGAATTAATATAGAAAAGTCTAGTGGGTTAGGGTAATATACAATTAAGTCTTAAAACATGCACTGAGTTTCCTTGTCCTAGAATGAAACTGCATATTCAGAAGTTCTCTCATGGAGTTCTTCCCTGCGTCCTGGTTTTAGGTACCGACGTGCTATTGTGAATATGCGTATCAATGACATTGCCAGAGATTGGCGTACATTTAGTTGTTATTGGTTAATATATTTTACCAGTTGTTGTATTTAAAGTTATGTTAACCATGTTTAGATGTTGGTCATCAGTTTGGTACAAATTATAATTGTACAGTTGTAAATCGTGTCTATCTTGTCTGGCATGTTGAAGCAACGTTGTACATCGTCATAACATCAACAATTTTAGTTTCTTATTTTTTTTGCAAAGAATTGACTAACACCATAAGATTCCCTGTTTCTTGATATCTGTTGTATTCTATGGTTGCTTACTTTAAGGGAATGTTGAAATTACAGCAACAGCAGCATGCAAAGGATGGAGGGCAAGCTGTTGTAACAAAATTGAAGTGTGCGGCAGGTTTGGCTGAACTGGCCACCAAGAAATACAAGTCGGCTGCTAAATACTTCCTACAAGCCAGCTTTGACCACTGTGATTTCCCAGAGGTAAATCCCTACCAGTCTTGTCGAATAATTATTGGTGAATCCTATATAGCTCTAAGTATGAATCTTGTAATATGTCACATGTCGGCCTGTAGTTTCATACCCTGTGGATCAGCCATTTAAAATATCGCTGGTTGCGGTTAAAATCAAGACGCACCCTGACTGTTACCTTGCCACTTGGTAACCATCACTTTCAGGGACAAGCTTTAAAAATGTACTCAGCCTAATAGCTCGTATGAAACAAAAATCAATCAATCAAAATTAGCTCCTACCAGTACTGGCCGCCGCAACCAGCTCCAGTTCCGACTAGGCCCTACACGTTGTGGAAGTCCTTATTCCTCTGTTAAAGGTCAAAACCGTATATGGATCTATAGAACTGTGCATCTGCCCAAAACATCGATAACTGCAGTATATACCTCTTATTTCAGCTACAATCAGCCAACGATGTGGCTAAATATGGTGCCCTCTGTGCACTTGCCTCGTTTGACAGGCAGGAACTCCAGAAACATGTGATATCCAGTAGGCAAGTACTCAAGGCTTGAAAACTGTCAATTGTGATAAATTTAGAGAATGTATGGCATGCCAGATGTATGAACTACTATCTTTATCCATGTACCATGTTAATGTATTATAGTATAGGTTACTCATTCATATGGCAGCAATTTCTATAATCCTAACCCTCTGACTACATACACATTCCTAGATTTTTAAATCGGTCATTAATATTGTCGTTTGTGTTGCAGTTCATTTAAATTATTCTTGGAGCTCGAGCCCCAACTGCGAGACATCATTCACAAGTTCTACGAGTCTAAATATGCTTCATGTCTCAAACTCTTGGATGAAATCAAGGTTAGCAAATTTCATATTTACCGATATATTTAAATGGAACTCATAACCATGACTTTATCATTGATCACATATGCCTACATTAAATAATGACGCTCATAAAGAAAGAAAAGGCTTCTTTGAGTTTAAACCTGGCACAGCTGCCTACAAAGCGTTGTATTATATGGTTATAACTCGGCTGTCCTGCCTCGAACAATAAACCCAGTAGCCGCACACATGACGCGTAGTGACCGTGTACGTTTGCTTCCAGGACACGTTATTGTTGGACATCTACCTCGCCCCACACGTGACTACACTGTACATCCAGATCAGGAACCGCGCCCTCTGCCAGGTAACTCCCCCAATACATAGACACAACTACCTTAGTAGTTTGGTACATCTACATACATTTACAGTGTTGTATAAACATATCGGTAACTATAGTTAATGGGAGGTGTTAATCCCACCCCCCCCCTACCTCCCTGCACCTAAAACAACTGAAATATTTTTGTACCCACCCCTACATTTTTTTACCAACCCCTGTTGCTAATAAATGACGAATCCCTTAGGTTAGATGTACATGTACAGTCAACTCCCTCTAATGTGGCCACCCTTGGGACTATGAAAAAGTGGCCGTTTTGGTGGGGTGGCTGCATTAGAGGGGGTCATTTTTTGTACATTGTAGTATGTCTGGGACTATGAAAAGTGTCTGCATTGGAGGGATTGGCTGCACTGGAGGGGTGGCCGATAAGAGGGAGTTGACTGTACTAGGTTTGTACTCATGATAAAACTCAAATACCGAACATCCAAATAACATGAATAATGCGTTCCATGTAATCTGACAAAGGTAGAATGTGTTTACAGTACTTCAGTCCCTACCTGTCGGCGGATATGAACAAGATGGCCACATCCTTCAACACGACAGTGGCCGCCCTAGAGGACGAACTGATGCAACTTATACTGGACGGACAGATAAACGCGCGCATCGACTCTCACAACAAGGTACCCACTCAACCCTTTATCACAGAACCCTCTTAATCCATTTCAATATCATGTTCAATATTAGATATAATCCTGAGAGTGGTGGCTTCCGTCCTCTAGAGAAAGATTAGTTGTCATAGAATTTAAACATTACCAAAGCATCTTAATCGATTCCAAAATAATGTTTAACCTTTAGGCTTTACAGTAGTCGATTCAAATCAATGTTCAATAGAAAACAAGTTCTTTAGAGATTTTAACCTCAGGAGTTGATGGAAAGAATTGTCCCATTTAATACATATGGCATAAACATTATCTATTACAGATTCTATATGCTAAGGATATAGACCAGAGAAGTTCAACGTTTGAGAAGTCAGTGCTAATGGGTCGGGAGTACCAGCGGCGAACCAAGGCTCTCATTCTACGCTCAGCTATGCTCAGAAACCAGATTCAAGTCAAGGTATGTGGCAGAATACAAACTTTGTAAACTAGAATGTATAGAAAGATCGTAAAACGATTTGAAAGATGTAGAGCCTATTTAAATTTAACTCTTTGTATTAAACAATTTAATACATGGGGATATCTGTAACTTGGGAAAGCTGTTCAAATTCAACTTGCATGTTTTGATACTGAACACATCTGATTGCAGAGTCCACCTAGGGAGGGTGGTCAAGGCGGTGAGATGTCCATTGCACCCGGAAGTGCCGCATCCTCCAGAAACTGATCACCGTGAGCCGCACACAATGGGCGGCAGGATTCCCACCCGCACGGTGCTAGAGACTGACACATACCGACCGGGCCACTGTAAACAGGCATCTTACGACATGGTGCAGCGTCAAATACTCCGGCTGTAAACAGGAGGTTATTTCTCATGGAGTGATGGTCTATGTTCTAGCCATAGACATGGTTTAACATAGCGTATAAAAGAAAGACAATGGACGGGTAGATGGCTGACATTTATAAGAACTGGCTGCCACCAGTTCAAACTAGAATTTGCCATATCAAACTTGTTTTAAGCTTACAGCCTATTTAAAGAAACTAGCACTTAAAGGTATGAAACTGCGTTAAAAAGCTTTAAAGGCCTGTCAACTCTTACAAAAGCTGATCTTTAATATGAGTATTCATATAGGACTGGAAACTATATTATGTCAAGAGATTGAAGCAGGAGGCGGGGGGGGGGGGGGGGGGTTGTCATTACAGAACGATACAGTAGGGTATTTGGCGGCCAGCATTATGGTGCATTAGAAAAAGAGATGTGCTTAATGGATGTTGCGCTAGGTACATTAAAGTAATAGGACATATCTAACAGGCTCTGTGTTAAAAATGTTGGAACACGTGTACATCCAATATCCAGAATGGATATCTGTGGGAAGCCATTCAATCTGCCACCTGTTAAATATCCCGGTAAAGTTGATCCCCATTGTGCTTACTGCCGAGTTCGTGAGAGAACTAAGACCAACATCCACGGCCTTAGGCGTCTTGTATTGTAACAAGTGTTTCTGTTTAATATTTACTCCAGAGGGGCAAGTTCACCCACACCATAACATACTGTGTAGGCCATTGTTCAGGAAAGGCCGGACGAAATAAATGTATTGTACTTCACAAATCGAGTTATGTCTTGCTTGTAGGCTGATGTATGTTATGTATATACATATATATACACTACTATAAATTCTCGCGTAGATGCTGCGGCTTGTACAATAGACAGAACCAGCTTTCATTTGATACCAAACATGCCTACCGGTATGTAGGGTGCGGGTTATACCGTAGAATACCAGATTAGCAGTTTTCAGACCCCTGGTTTGTTTTATAGGAATCTGGATGTGTCAAAGTTGGAAGTGCGGCTCATGCGTGAGTTCTTCTTCGCGACAGAAAACATTCTGCTGACACAGGAGAGGGGTGACGTCACTTCCGGTGGTCAGATATTGGCGCGAATTCGGGAAGGAAAGATCGTCAGCGCCCATAGCAGCAACTCTCACACATATTTGGAGGAATATAACAGGTATTTACCTTTATCTAGCTCATATTTGTATCATATTTGCACCTTTGAGGAATATCAACCCTTTGATACTGTAAATTTTCCTTCAGATTGCCGGGAAAGTGACCGAAAATGTGACCGAAAATCCGCCGGTGGGCGAAAATTGGGGATTTCGGAAATCAGGATGAACGGTCATCCAGATGTTTCTAATTTCTCAAAGGTGCAATTATAGTTCAGTTTTTCACAATAATTTGGAAAATTGTCATCCAGTTATAGTGAAAAATTGGAGT
The DNA here is from genome assembly GCA_947462335.1 of Harmothoe impar. Classification (NCBI taxonomy): domain Eukaryota; kingdom Metazoa; phylum Annelida; class Polychaeta; order Phyllodocida; family Polynoidae; genus Harmothoe; species Harmothoe impar. The sequence continues at coordinate 29,475,447 of OX381709.1, read as the reverse complement.
TTAGAAGTGTAGAGCTTAGTTGCTGCTAGGGGCTGGCATGATTCAGCAAGACCAGTCATCCATCTTGGATTTCAGACTGGGTCACTGATTTATGTTGGCTTTTTATTTGTTATGTTGGCTCATAGTGCAGTACTGCTGCCTCATTTGTTGAGGAATGTTTCAATAGCGAAACGAGCCTTCATAAGGAATGAAATTGTGATGGGATAAACTCATATCTGCAGAGATAGAAATTTATCCTGTTATACACTGTAGATCTCTGTTTTATTAGTGAATACACTTTTAAAATAAAGAACCAGGAAGGACTTACCACTGTCTTATGCATGGTCAAAGACAGAATAATATCAACTACTACCTGTCATAACAGCTTGGCAGACTCTAGATATTGGTTGAAGTCAAGACACTTAAAGCTTTGCTTGCTACTTTGTAGTTGACACCTCAGTTATTCTCTTATAACTCAGTTATAGAAGAATGACATTTGAGGTTGTTCTCCACTCATACAGATTTGAGTGAGGTGAACTGTCAAGTCAGTGTCAGGTGTGTCTTGTTGTACTTTGTACATGTTTGGACCAGTCCTTACCAAGACATATACCTTATGCCCAAAATTTCTTTGAGGCATTGAATAACTCAGTTGTGTTGATACAGATCCACACTGAGTGCTTGTGTTGAATACACAAGTTTACCCATACCTTATGCCGAAAAATTCCTTGAGTTAGGCATTTAAGAAGTTTGTGTTGTTGTGAAATGAAAACACAAAGAGACTTAACTGGTCCACCTTTTATAGGGTCTCATTTATGTGCTTAGGGTTTGTGACTGGTAACACAAAATACCTATACCTTATGCCGAAAATTTCTTTGGCCTTGTGTTTTAATCCCCACCTTAAAACACTATTAGCACACATGTCTCTTTGATTTGAACATCAAGATGACTTAACTCATGTGGAGGTACCTTGGGTTTGGACTAGTTTCCAAAAAAGACCCACACCTTATGCCCAAAAATTCCTTGGGTTTCACGTCACAGACGTCGCTGTCAGTCACGTCATAGACGTTGCCTCTGTCAATCACGGTGTAGACGTGGCAGCTGTCAATCTTGTCCTAGACGTTGCTTCTGTCAATCACATCATAGACGTTGCGGCTGTCAATCACGTCATAGATGTTGTCGCTGTCAATCACGTCATAGACGTTGATGCTGTCAATCACGTCATAGATGTTGTAGCTGTCAATCACGGCATAAACGTTGCTGCTGTCAATCACGGCGTAGACGTTGCAGCAGTCAATCACGGCGTAGACGTTGCAGCTGATCCTCATGTAGGAGACGCTGGCGTCGCAGACGTGGCCGCTGGCGCTAACGTCCCAGACGTGGCCACTGGCGCTCGCGTCCCAGACGTGGCCGCTGGCGCTCTCGTTCCAGATGTGGCCGCTGGCGCTCGCGTCCCAGACGTGGCCGCTGGCGCTCGCATCCCTGACGTAGGCGATGTTGCTCGCATCCCAGACGTAGGCGATGTTGATCACATTAATGGTCTCACGGTAATGATGATCACATTGATGGCGGTCTTGTTGATGCCAATCATGCCCTAGACCTAGCCGCTGACGCTTGATACTAGCTGGCGCACATTCAGTCTATATTAGGGATGTCGCAGACATAGCCGCTGTCGCTCAAGAGAGTTGTAGCCGCTGGTGCGCACGTTGTAGACGTTGCAGCTGTCAATCACGTTGTAGACGTTGCAGCTGTCAATCACGTTGTAGAACTTGCAGCTGCCAATCACGTTGAAGACGTTGCAGCTGTCAATAAGGTCATAGACGTTGCAGCTGTCTTTCACGTCGCAGACGTTGCAGCTGTCAATCACGTCGTAGACGTTGCAGATGTCAATCACGTTGTAAACGTTGCAGCTGTCAATCACGTTGTAGATGTTGCAGCTGTCAATCACGTTGTAGATGTTGCAGCTGGCTCTCACATCGTAGACGTTGCAGCGGTTAATCACGTCGTAGATGCTGCAGCTGTCCATCACGTCGTAGACATTGAAGCTGTCACTCACGTTGTAGACGTTGCAGCTGTCAATCACATTGTAGGCTTTACAGCAGTCAATCACGTTGTAGGCGTTGCAGCTGTCAATCAAGTTGTAGACTTTGCAGCTGTCAATCACGTCGTAGACGTTGCAGCTGTCAATCATGTAGTAGACATAGCAGCTCGCATCCCAGACGTGGCTGCTGGCGCTCTCGTTCCAGACGTGGCCGCTGGCGCTCGCGTCCCACAAGCAGGCGATGTTGCTCGCATCCCAGATGTGGCAGCTGTTGCTCACATTAATGGTCTCACGTTAATGATGATCACATTGATGGCGTTATTGTTGATACCAATCATGCCCTAGATCTAGCCACTGACGCTTGATACTAGCTGGCGCACATCCAGTCTATGTTAGGGATGTCGCAGACATAGCTGCTGGCGCTCATGTTGGAGGCATAGATGCTGGCCTCGATATCAGCCGGCGCACATTAAGACTATGTTCTTCTAGGACTTCGCAGATGTAGCTGCTGGCGCTCACGTCTGAGGCGTAGCCGCTGGAGCTCACATAAAATACATAGCCGCTGGCGCTCAAGAGAGTTGTAGCCGCTGGTGCGCACGTTGTAGACGTTGCAGCTGTCAATCACGTTGTAGACGTTGCAGCTGTCAATCACGTAGTAGACGTTGCAGCTGCCAATCACGCTGTAGACGTTGCAGCTGTCAATAAGGTCATAGACGTTGCAGCTGTCTTTCAAGTCGTAGACGTTGCAGCTGTCAATCACGTCGTAGACGTTGCAGCTGTCTTTCAAGTCATAGACGTTGCAGCTGTCAATCACGTCGTAGACGTTGCAGCTGTCTTTCAAGTCGTAGACGTTGCAGCTGTCAATCACGTCGTAGACGTTGCAGCTGTCATTCACGTTGTAGACTTTGCAGCTGTCAATCACGTCGTAGACGTTGCAGCTGTAAATTATGTTGTAGAATTTGCAGCTGTCAATCACGTCGTAGACGTTACAGCTGTCAATCATGTCGTAGACATAGCAGCTGTCAATCACGTCATAGACGATTGCATGTCAAATCGTCGTAGACGTTGCAGCTGTCAATCACGTCGTAGATGTTGCCGCTGACAATCACGTCGTAGAAGGTGCAGCTGTCAATCACGTCTTAGACGTTGCAGCTGACAATCAGGCCGTAGACGTTGCAGCTGGCCATCAGGTTGTAGACGTTGCAGCTGACAATCAGGTCGTAGACGTTGCAGCTGGCAATCAGGTCGTAGACGTTGCAGCTGCCCATCACGTCGTAGATGTTACAGTTGACAATATACTCTTAAGTATCCAATTGTCTAAGCCCTCATCCACGTCACAGACGCAGCCGCTGTCCGCTTTTGTATTTGGTTTGGACTAGTTTCCGAAAAGACCCACAATTTTGGATCACTTAAGAGTTGTGGATACTTGAGTGCACTTTACCTGGTTAGGGTTTTGTACCTCTTTGTTTTGGGGTATCATTCAGGTGCAGCTGTCAATCATGTTGTAGACGTTGCCGCTGTCATTCATGAAGTAGACGTTTGCACCTGTCAAGCAAGTCGCAGATGTTGCAGGTGTCAATTACATTGTAGACATTGCAGCTGTCAATCACGTCATAGACGTTGCAGCTGCCAATCATGTTGTAGACTTTACCGCTATCACTCACGATAAAGACATTTGCAGCTGTCAAGCAAGTTGCAGCTGTCAATTATGTTGTAGATGATATAGGTGTCACTCAGGTAGTAGCTATTGCAACTGCCAATCATGTTGTAGACGTTGCAGCTGTAAGTCGCACATGTTGCAGATGTCAATCACGTGGTAAATGTAGCAGCTGTGAATCACATTTGTTGATGATGCAGCTCTCTCTCATGTTGTAAACGCTACAGCTGTAAATTACGTGGCAGAAATTGAAGCTGTCAATCATGTTGTAGATATTGCAGACGACATTCTATGGCGTAGATATTACAGCTGTCAATCACGTCGTAGACGTTGCAGCTGTCAAACACGTAGACCTTGCAGCTGTCAAACATGTCGTACACGTTGCAGCGGTCAATCACGTCATACATGTTGCAGGTGTCAATCACATCGTACACGTTGCAGCTGCCAATCATGTTGTACACGTTGCAGCTGTCAATCACGTAGAAGATGTTGCAGATGTCAACCATGTCATACACGTTGCAGATGTCAACCATGTCGTAGACATTGCATCTGTCAATAACGTCCTAGACGTTGCAGCTGTCAATCCGCCGGCAAACATGTGATGTCAATCAAGTAGTAGACGTTGCAGATGACATTTATATTGTAAACACGTCAGCTGTCAATCACGTCGTACACGTTGCAGCTGTCAATCACGTCTTAGACGTTGCAGCTGTCAATCACGTCATAGAAGTTGCAGCCGTCAACCAGGATGTTGCATCTGTCTATAACGATGTAGATGTTGCAGCTGTTAAACACGTCATAGACCTAGCAGCTGTCAAACATGCCGACACGTTGCAGCTGTCAACCACGTTGTACACGTTGCAGCTGTCAATCATGACATACACGTTGCAGCTGTCAACCACGACTTTGGAGGTTTGTCGTTTCCACCGCTTGCTTTCGGAAAAGGGCAGGGCTTTTGGCACTGTTAACGCTGCCAGATGTGCGTTGTCGGTTTTAGTGAAAAACCTTGACAACGGGAAGACCATGGGCACCCATTATTGGGTGTGCAGGGCCGTCCGCACCGCCTATAGAAGGAATCCTCCTTCTCCCAGATATAACAAGTTCTGGGATATTAGGCTGGTGTTCAGCATGTTCCAGCGTTGGGGTGCCAATGAAGGCTTGCCCACCCAGTTCTTGGGGTTCAAGCTAACGATGCTGATTCTGCTGGTGTCGGGCCAAAGAGGCCAGGTCATCCCAGCGCTTGATCTCCGCAATCTGACTTGGCTGGATTCGGGGTCTGCGCGTTTCGTTCTGAAGGGTCTGATGGAAACAGCGCGTACGGGGGAACCCCTCAAAGAACTGGTCCTGGAACCGTTCCACGAGGAGGAGACTCTGTGCGTCGTCTGTGCCCTGAAACGTTACGTGCGGGTCACGGAGCCAGTCAGGTTGGACAAGGAAGGGCAAAGGAAACACTCGCTCTTCTTGTCCTTCTGCAAGCCATTTGGCGAGATTGGGCAGGACTCATCAAAGAGATGGGTCCTTGCGGTGCTTTCCGCAGCTGGGGTGGACACCAGGGTATACCGAGCTCACTCCACCAGGGGTGCCAGCACCTCTGCGGGAGGGAGACTCGGTGTATCGACTGCTGTTTTGCTTAGACATGGGTCTTGGAAAGGTGCCAAGACCATGGCTAAGCACTACAACAAGCCTATCGAGAACCACAAGCCTCCCAAGACGCTAGCCAGGATCCTCCTGGAGGACTCTATCGAGTAGCTGGGAACAAAATTTTCAGAGCCTTTTTGGGGGAAAAGATACACCTCAAAAGGGGAGAATTTTGGCCCTTTTGCCGTAACGATAGTTTGTATGAACTCTATTGGCTGATCATAGTCATAAGCCTTACTAGAGGCAGCAGTATCTGTATGTGATAAAACTTTTTCTATGATGGACAATTACACTGCCACAGCTGTGGTGAACTGTATGGCAGTTATGCCTTCTTTGCTATATAGCAAAATGTCATGCAACCTAGTAAAAACCATATCACAAGGCAATAGAACATCACCTTTAGGTGAAATAAAGTATCTATTTTCTGTTATCCTATATGAGAAGTTACAGTCCTTTATGGGAGAGTAACATTATGGGAAATAAGCAGTGAATCTAGCTGAACTTTGAAGTCTCCTGTGTCAGCAGAATGTTTTCTGTCGCGAAGAAGAATATAAGATTAATCGAGTACTTACCATGTAATATAAGTATGAAGATTAATCGTTGTTCTTCTAGAGACAGATAAACATATCTGCTGAGTACACAGGCCCACCCATCCATCCCCAGGATGAAGAAGATTACTACTAGCGGTATAATCTCTCACCTACTCATGTGGGTGCTATTTAGACAAAGTAAAAAGAGCACTACTGTGTACTATTTCCAGATGTTTTACTTTCAGCAAAAGATTCACTGCATGTGGGCGCCAATCTGACCACCGGAAGTGACGTCACCCCTCTCCTGTGTACTCAGCAGATATGTTTATCTGTCTCTCGAAGAACAACGATTAATCTTCATACTTATATTACATGGTAAGTACTCGATTAATCTTATATTAGGCTTATACGCAAGAATTTACGGTAGCAATACTCTCTGTACCATTGTATTTAGCATACCGTAAAACCTCGCGTACAAGCCTAACTCGCATATAAGCTGTACCCTGAGTTAAGGCCGATCCTATAAGCCGCACTGGCAATCTGATTCGCGTACTAGCTGCGGCTTGTACGCGAGGTTTTACAGTAGATCTAACATTATCATGTTCATTCTTTGAAAAGGCGGTAACCATTTATACTTAATCAAGAAAGGGAAGCCCAAGGCGAATTGAAGACACTAAATGTCTGCGGCTTTATTTTCACTTTCCTTCTGACAAGTGTGATAGATTTACTGAAGTTGTACAAAATATCAACAGGTATTACAAACTGGACGGTAAGCTGTTGGTCCTCGAGCTGACAAATACGAGATTAAATGTTGGCCATGGTTAGCTTTCCCTAGATGATTTAATGATCACTTCTCCCTGTGGTAATATCATCCTTTTAAACCAGTAACACCATCTACTCGGAGCATCAGTGACTGAATCCGGCCACATATAGGCCAGCAGTGGGATGCAACTGACTCCCCCGATCACCGTGTGTACCATGGTAATACTCATTTTGCTCTAACCGGCACACCCAATTTATATATTTACAAATAATTTTATTACAATATAATAATTTACATTAAGGAAGTTCTAAAAACGGAATGGTCAGAAAACATATATTCCTATTTAAATAGCAAGGTGTAAATAATTGCATCCTTTGCATGGCAAAAAAGCCATCAGTTCACATTAGCGAGGCCTCGTTTAGATATAACCAGCTATTGTGTAGAGGCACACAAGTCACACAATGCTATTAGCTGTAAAGCAAAGTCTCCTAAAGTAGGACAGCACTTATTCCTGGACACAGCTACCTTTGGCTTCTTTCTCCATATCTTATCATAGACTAATATGCCTGGGTATTAGCGTGGTAAAATCACCAATTAATCCGATGTTAGTGACCCTTTAATCACTATCCTGGGATATGTGCTGTCCGAGTGTAGGAGCGTGCACTCTATGATAAAAATACAAACTATTCGAATTTAATCTATAACATTAAGAATGGTCCCATATAAGATATACGTGTTATTCTACTAGTGAGTATGGTCTGTAGTGTGCATGGTAATTAACTTAACCAACCAAGGAGTGGATTAGAAAACGCCTTTAGTACTGGGATAATCTAAAAAGTCTAAACAGTGATTTTTTTTCATGAATGAATTGTGCCATTCCCATCAAAAGTGAAAACCAGCTATTTACAAACTAAAACACTAGGAAATTGAACCTAACACAATCAACTGTTAGATCTTGCTTTGCACTGAAATGTAGAAATCGCACTTGCCAGCAAGCTAGATAAAGATTGATCGTGTGATTAACATCACAGATGACTCAGGGTCAGGGTGATAAAGTGATTGAAATGATGGACTAAACAACTGAATCTGTAAATATTATTTCAGGAACAATGAATTATTTGTCAATTCTGAGAGCAGGAATGTATTCCTGGGTCAAAACTACCCTCAAACCATGTGTCACACTAGTATGTGATCATATTTCAGCTGAGCAGGTGTGTGTGGGCGAGCTGGTGGGTGTGGGTGAGACGGTGGGTGTGGGCGAGCCGGTGTGTGTGGGCGAGCAAGTGCGTCTGGGAAAGCAGGTGGCTGTCGGTATCAGCGCCTGGTGGCGTGTAACCGCCGTTTTACGTCTCGGCCGAAAAGCGAGTCGATCGGAGCGTCAGCAGTGACACCATCTTCGGTTCTGTTTCGCCGTGTCGGCCGGCCGCGGGGCGGCGTGTGTAACAGATGATTAACTCCCCCCAGTCAATTACCACTGCCGACATATCTAGCAGAGGGGGGGGGGTACTCACATTTCCATATAGTCTTTGTAACGATACGTGCATTGTCAGTGCAAAGTGAATCAGGGTTATCACAACACTGATCTGTTACACAAATAATATCAAGTAACCTCCCCTGTAAATTACCTCTAGTACTTAAGTGTTTGATAGATGTCTGAAAAAAAGCGTCTCACCTACCCCTCCCATAGAGATAGCATTGGTTGTCACGAACTATCCAAATTTGGGGTTATCGGTTATCTACACGCTCCCATAGAGCTCTATGCTGAAGCAAATTACCAGCAATTACTGCCTAATATTATTTTTCGTTTTTTAGGGGGTTACAGTTGGAATTTGTAAAAAACAAATACACCATTAGATAGATATTGTGGAAAGTGATCTAATGACACCATGCAAGATGCAAAGAGTGAAATATTGACCAAATGGGAGCAATTTCATTTTTTCAAGGAAAAGAGGTGTCCAGAATCGTCTCACTAGACTCAGGGCAGACCCTGAGTCAATTAATTATTACAGTCTGCATATAAAGTAACGAATGTCTATAGGAATGCTAATTATAACAAGAAACAGGTATAAATATCACCTCAAGGAGGTTTATATACAAGTAACGATGTTAAGTAACAAACGCCTCAAGCCTATTAAGTAGACAACCTTCACAAATAACAAATATACGTCAGCGTACAGTGGTACACGCAGAACACCGTGCCCAGTCATTTAGTTATGAGATAAGACGTGGCTCTGAGGATCCTGATTAAGGCGCCGGTTCCCTAACATTAGCACGTTATAGTGGGACAAGGTCATCACAGAAGTAGACAATCAGTGTCTGTGGATCTAGTATAATGCACTCTGATATACATCCACATCGTCGTTGGCATGGTTCGTATCAAGCATCTAAAAAACATTTAATAAATTGTCGTCTTGAGAATATGGTGTATATGAAAATATATACAGCAATTGCAGTCACAGAATCTTCTTCTTGGTGGGAATTAAATGCACGGCATGGGACATAGAGTTATGCAGGAAGGGCGTTACTGACTCTTATGTCGTATTAACCTTCAAGGGACCTTGATAGATTAGTTGAGGTCTTTTGACATACATACTACTTAGTGTAGAGAGTAAACGATAATAGGACTACATAGATTCTGAGCGGTGAAAGTCATATAGTCAGGTCTTCAGCTAACGTGTGCCAGGGAGCTATGAAGGGAGCATGTCCGATCAGTAAGGCAGTATATTGTGAGATATGTGACGATACGCGTGATCCCGGCGCGTGATACATGTATCATTTCTTTCATTGCAGCCCCAGTGAGTAAGTAAGTCGTCAGTGCTGCATTTATACATCATGACAGCCCTCTGGAGTTGATACACACAGGATGGGTCGGCATGATGCTCCAGTGCAGCGTTGGTGCAGGGTGACGACAAATGAACATGTAACTTTAAGGCATCATGCGGTCCTCAAAGGGTTAACGGTGGGAGCACTTTCCCTCTTCATATGGCAGCTCACTAATTTTACAAATAAATGTGCATGGGACAATAAACAACATGTTCTCTGTCGAGTTCAGACAGTGAACTAAATGCTCTAATCACATATCGTGCTCAAATTTTGACTCCTTCGGCACCTTTCTAGATCTGTACGATGATTTAACCGGACCCTTTACGGAATATAAACACCACAGGAGCTTAGTTCCAATAAAATAAGATGCATATGTATGTGGACCAAACCAAGCATTAATTATGTAATGTTAAGTTAATATTCTCTTGGGCACGTATTTAACGAGGAGCATATATATGCTTCCAGGTTATGGAACCGTACTATATACATAATGTACCTGATATATAAATATGCATATATTATGTGCAATACAGATATTATATAGATAATTCCCTGTGTTACCACATGCATATACAACCACATGCATATACATTGCTTACAGTTTATACTTAGGCAAATATATGCTTACAGTTTATACTTAGGCAAATATACATGTATATGTCAAAAGACAGTAAAATCTCGTCATTCTCATAACGCTTGCTCCTATCAAAAAGCTTTAAACAAAGTTAACAATGTAACCAACCATGTGTACTCCTTCCCAACACCTATATCACAACTTACAGAAAATGCCTAGAATACACATCTGTATATGTTTATATAACCTCAACCAATACTTTCTTCTCTTTGTAATGACCTATTCAAGTGAATTTCTGGCCCTTTAAAATACAAAGCCCAAGCACACTGGCAAAGGTACAACAACTTTACATGCAAATATTTTACAGATCATTATATAATGAATTCCGACCATTCATCAATTGCAATGAACCTTTTTCGGCTTAGAGTGGACATACCCCAGGGGTATTTATAGTACGTGTTTGGCTTGATGGATTGAATTAGGCTCACATTTTCACCTAAACAAATATTATAATTGACAGAATGTTTCTAAATGGACCGTGGGCTGTACCTCTGAGCTGTATGTACGGTAGCGTCCAGTACTGGTAGTGTCCCATATGTTCCACAGTAGGCTAGTTGTCGTTCTGATTAAGGATAGTGCCGAAGTAAAAAGGCTCGAATGGGAAACCTTCACCTTTGTAGAATTTACTCTGGAATTCAACCCTGAAATAGGAAAGAAAATATGGAGTCAAAGCAGTGAAATCTGGACTCCTGCAAACAAGAAAGTCATCATTTATAATTTTATCTAACAATAAAACACCGCTATTAATAAAACAGTTAATACAACAGTACACATGAAGTTTCAAGTCGGCATTTATTACTTTAAACGTAGTCACAGTGGTATCACAACGTTTCGGCTTTTACAGTCCACTGAAAATTTAATGTTAAATCAACAAATTTGACTGAATTAAAATCAGTCCCCCCCCCCCCCCCCCCCCCCCCCACCATTTTACAAGTTGTCTCTGTAGCAGGATATGTGTTGAGTATTAGGATCGGCTTACCAGTGTAACCTGAGTGTGTGGAGGAAGGCGGAGAGGCCCTCCATAAAGATTAGGATGGCCACCGTGAGAACGGCCCATGGCGCGAACACCACCGGCAGGAGGATGCAACCGACCCAGCCGGGCATGCCAAGACCGATCCTCAGCACCATGGTCCACAGCACCTCTGACAGTTCTGAAACAGCAGTTATAAATTTTTTTTTCAATATTTAAAAAAAGAATGTAATCAAAATTTCGTCGCCTTTCTAGAGGGATGTTTTTCTTTTAATCATTTCAATCATGGTTAATATAGACTACAAATGGGACTGGACCATAGGTTTATTACATTATACTTCCAATCTGAGTGAATCAAGTGTGCACTTTACGATTGTCACATTGGTCCTTAAAGGCACAATACAAGTGAATGGAGACTCAGAGGGAACCAATATATGAGTAATACATGTATATGCATGTGCACATGTATAACGAAGGAAGTATCGTTTCTGTGAACATCCTAGTTCCCTTTGAATAAAATTGTATTTTAACCATCCATAAATGACTGCACTAACTTTAATCTAGATAATAAAAGAACTAGATATTTTATGACTTCAATATATTCACGTCGTTAGAAGAGATTGGATCTAAAAAAAAGTTAAACAGTGTCCTACTCACGTGCGTGTGCCAGACTGAGCGCCCAGAGCCGCAGGTAGGAGGCCGTGTGGGAGATGCAGCCCAGGCAGAACTCTATGGTGTGGATCATCTGGTGGATCAGCGCCTCTCCAAAGTCAAACTGACAAAACAAGAAACACACTCGTTAAATATATAGGAAAATGTAATTATCAAGTTTTGAAACGATAGAAGCCATGCAGAAAGGATTATCCATACGACCCGCACAGGTGAACCTTTTTACATAGCTGCTCCATTATACATGTATGCGAGTCTGCCTTCCTCATTTTATCTAGATCTTGATATAACTTTCCTTTCATATCGAAATTCTAAAATAGTTTCAGTTACTAAGACTACGTCGTGAAGGGTATATGTACCCAGTAGTACAGAGCACATCTAAGTCTGGTTGCAAAATTCATAAGTAAAGTTGTCTTTTGATAGGAGTGAACAAGTTGTTATCTACCTCTTCAGTGTAGGCGGTGGGCGTCTCTGATATAGCAGTAGCTATGGAGGACGACCGCTCGGTCAGAATCTGCAGATCCACATCTGTCGACGACTCCCCGAATCCGTCACCCGTAGGATTCATATCTACCATGTAGACCAGCTGCACCAGCAAAACACAAGAGTTTTATTTTTCATTTTATTAGCTAAGATATAAAGTTGGGAGAAAAACTACACTTGAGATAACTGATTTGCGAATACCCGGTATATTTGATCAAAAGTAGCATGATACATGCATGTTCTTCTGTATTCAATAAAAGTTTTTTTTTGTTTTTTTTTCAATAAAAGTACGATGGAACATACAGAAGGAAAAAAGGTTAAACTGCCTGGCGTTCAATTCTTATTATAGAGTCATCCATCGACATATCTGTTGGTTCTAAGTTTCGAAAAGCAGGTAAGGTTTCCTCAGTATGGGCGTTTCATAGACAAGTTGATATTCACGATGCATTACTATTCTGCTCTAATACATAAAATGAGCTAAAGCCAATATCACTGAATGAATGGTCTTTCAAAATCTCCCTTATTAGAGACGAGAAGGTGCGTAATGTATGTTAAAGTAACAATATTACCTCTTAAAATATCACAACGGGTATTGATAGGGACGACTCTTACCACAGATGAACTATATCGACACTATTTAAACACCTTCACATAAAACAGCCAATAGTGTACGACATACTTAATTATATTTTCAGCGATCATAATAGATTCACATCAAACCAAATTCCACAAATGGCAATAGGGTAAAAGGAAAGAGCAGGAGTTTTAAATACCGGGGTTTGCAAATCTGAGGAAACGCAATATTGAAGCAGAACGCCCACACATGACTTGGTTGGGGAGCACACATTCATTTCTATGAAAACACGAAATAAAGTTTGTTGGGAAGATAAGACAAAAATGATTTCCCAATAATAGATATGGCAGCTATGCCTTCCACAGCGGTTTGTAGCTTTTTGGTATTGCTACTGTACCGTCACATTTAAGCGCCAGTTTTTGGATAAGCGCCAGTCTTGTACAAGCACCGGGGGTAGAGGAGTCTTTAGATACATCTTAAGCACTGAAAACAGATCTTGAATAAGCGCCTATCCTGTACATGTATAAGCGCCAGGAGTAATCATGCCTCAAAACAATAAGCACAGGGGCGCTTATACACGACAATACGGCATCTGACTCAGAGAGTTGATGCAACACTACATGAAAGGACGTGCTACACACCTCCGCCAAGGGTATGCTTTCTCGCAGCGGATCACGTATATTCAAAGTACTGTGCTATATATTACAAAGCCTTATTTACCAAGGATAGGTAATATAGGTTATCTGTGCCGATGATGGAATCAATAGCATCCAACAAAGCTAAAATCATAGAAATTATTTCCGTCCCACGAAAGAGTACAAGTCACAAGTCAAGACAAAGAATATCATAAAACCAGAGATTTTCTTGTTGCATGGACTGATGTAAATAATGAAACAACAAAATAAACGAAAATGTAATACATAACAAGATATCAACTTTTGGCATGACGAAACAAATAGGAACATATCAGAGGAAATAAGGCAATCTATTGGTTGCCTTTATAAATAGTTACAGCTGGGTGCAGGTAAGAGTGTGCTCCACCGGTAATCACAGGGCAGGTCACAAGTATTAGAGTGTTCTGCTCCAATGCAGGCGGACATGATATATACAGTTTGTACATGTATATTAAAGATCTTATTTCAACTATGTTTTGGCTGGGATCAGTATTGCTTGTAATATATAAGATATGTATACGTAATTCAATATTCTCGGATGTGTTATTAACCTGTTTGTTATTTAAGAATATTGTAAGCATGAACCATTATTTACATGTCTGAGAATCTGTACAGTTAATGAGAACAATTACCTAATGAATACTAATGTGCTTACTGCTCTTTTGTAACTGAGATGTGCCAGGTGAGGACCACAAACACGTGCACAAAACTGTGTACAAATCTCAATGTGCAGACAATTTCCAGAAACAAAAGTAGCTGGCAAAAAAGGTCCACCAAAAAGAATACAAATGACTGTGTGTCAAAAGGAAGATGGCGTTTGTCTGAGTGTAGCTCAACCTGCACCCAGCTGGTACTGTCTAAGGGGACTGTAATGATGGTCAATGACTACTCACTGGTCCCCGGGACATGGTGGCGGTAAGTATGGGCTGGGAGACACAGCAGGTAAAGTATTAACACCATACACTACAAAAGGTAGTAAGTAATCAAACCCCACAAAAACATAGGATAGCAAGTGGGTGTCTGCCTGGCCCCATACTATAAGGTGCAGCTGTAAAACAACCCATTGCCTGTGGAGACTGCTCCAAATTACTGATTAAATTAGTGAACATTTGTAATGAACAATATCAGTATAATAACATACTTATAACTCAGGGAAAATTGAAATCAAAACTGGTGGTGGCATCTCTCATTATAAACATGCACGCCGAAATGACGAGACTCACCAATACAGTATTTATCATGTAACTGTTACATACTCAATATTCCTTATGCTATAAATAAACGTAACAGTTTCACAATCATGCTCAGGGTCCTAACACTGGGGGCTTAACATAGAATGGTAACTCGTTTACCTACGTCTCCCAACCATGTTCATTAGCCTAGAATGTAATCGGACGGTATATGACTTCTTCAGACATGGAAGCGGATCTAATACTATAGGCTTGAATGCTGGTTGGATCAGACTCCGTAGATCCAATTATGAATCATACACAACGCTTAAATACAAATGTCTTGAATGTAGCGCCTTTTGTAAGGCATAACTCCCTAAATGCACCCAAGCTAAGTCCAAGCTATCGTATATAGAGATTCACACCATAAGCGTATTCAATAAGCTGCAAAACTCCAAACCGGGACCTTAACCGACGTCCTTGACTTTAAAAATACAAACTTTTGAAATGACAAATTATTCCTAAAACAAGGGTGATCATACCTCATTTTGGTTGCCTCTTAACCTTTTATACTTAGTCGATGTCATCTGGTGAATACGATAAACATTAATTAGCACCGCCAATAAGAGCTGATTCAGTGATTGCCTTCTCCAGTTTGTACTTTTGGCTTACAGAGGAGGTCATCTGGTTACATATCTGTTACAAGCTAGAATCAAATTCATCTACATGAAATGTTTATACGGGGGAAACCTCCTACATAGAGGGTGCAGTTCTATAAAACTGGGTGTGATGAGATAACTAATGACGAGGTTTTGAATGCTGTGATGATCAGTCATGTGCTTATACACGTACACATATACTACCAGTAGATTTATAATGTGATTGTGGAATTAAGTCCTTGATTTCCTGAACTTTTGGACATGTTAAAAGGAAAGAAGATGGTCCACTTAAAGCTATTTTCACAGAGAATCATTGCATATAGTGTAGATATAGACATTGATGGCGTTACTAGCTCTAATTAACAGCTGTCGGACACCTTACATACGGTGACTTACCTTGGTACGGCGGTTATGGCGCCATCTGAGGATGAGTGGTTTGACGAACAGCATCCAGGGCACACACAGGAGTGCCAGTAGTATCAGGAACACCTGCAACTCGTACTGACAAAGACAAACAGGGGGAGAGCCGTGTCAATATTGCAGTGGTCATACCACCTTTCCAAAATAAAATAGGTATGAAATAGGTATATTTCCACGCAAAAAATAGGATAAAATAGGTATTTCTGCAGTTTTGTTGATACTGATTACAGTGCATAAAAAGCTAGACATTCAAACTCTGAAGAGGAAAAAAATTGAAAGTCTATGATTAGCAATGCTGCATTCTGATGCATTTTGGCACACAATGTATTAAAGCTCAGCTCTGAATTATTCTCTATGATTGGGGCCGGGAACTTGTTTATTTTTTAGGAAAATTGGAAATCTAGCCTTGAAGTAGTGCATTCTTCTGCATTTTGGGAAAAACAACTCAGATCTCTATGATTTGGGCCTCATCTTTTTAAAGGAAAGGTTTTGAAAAAAAAATTGACAATCTCGACCGGCAATGGTGCATTCTGATTCCTTTTGGTCAATAATGAATGAAGCCTGTTTTTAGGGGGAAACTTTTGGGAACATTTGAAAATGTAGACTTCAAATGGTGCATTCTGGTGCATTTCGGCCAGAATTGTATCAAAGCTAAGATCTGTATTAGGCAGCCTTTGCTTTATGATTGGCTTTTTTGGATTGAAAAGTCTTGGAAAATTTTGAAATTCTTGACTTCAAATGATGCATTTTGGCACATCTAGCATGTCTACCCCCCATCTTAAACCATCATTGAAAGAGTTATGTGGTCATTTGCAAATCACGTCACAGTAGTACTAGGGGGGTTTGGGGGCATGCCCCCCAAGAATATTTTGAAAATCAAGAAGGCAAGTGGTGAAATTTTATGAATTTTGATCTGCATGCCTGATGAAATTACAAGTCCCCCCCCCCCTCTACATAAAGGTAAACATAGTTCTCATTGGATCTGGACGAATCACAAGAATGACCAATTTGGAGAAAAAGAAATCTGAGGAGTTTGCATGCCTGTAAAGCTGTATACATTGTTCAGTACTTGGGTCAGAAAGGTAGGAGTCAATTTGTTAATTTCTTTCTGCTCGGGTGGTGGTGACATTCATTTTGAAAGGATACATTATGGAAATTTTGGCACAAAATATCTAGGTCTGGATCTATATTGATCCCTTATCTTTAAGATTTTGGAGAATTCTAAAAGTTCTAGACTTGAAGTGGTGCAATCTGGTGCACTTTGGCTCAGATATCTCACATTTTAACAACATGAGGTGGGAGGATGGTGTGATTTTGCATGGAGCGGGCTAGAAAATGTTCACCCCCCACCCCCTTAGAGGAGTCAAGGGATCCAAACCCCTTCCCCCCCCCCCGTTAAAGAAATGAGCACTCCCTAAGAGGGCCAGGCTACCCCACCCACCCTATGGATCTGGGAAAATTATAAAGGGTCAAAAGTCAATGTCAGCAACATATGCATGCCAGTGGAGGGTAGGCCTAGCTATGGTGACATGTGCACTTGCAATGACAAAGAAAATGTCAATTCCAATCAGATGAGAAATACCTATACTGCACCCAGAGACTGAGTCATACTTTCAGGAGACACGAAAATATCTCATTGGATATGGATGAATCACAAGAACCAACGCAGTTCTCAGGTATGTTTTTGTATGAGAAATGGAAAATATCACCTCCACCCCTCAGAAAATAGGTAAAATAGGTATTATTTGTCAAAAAATAGGATAAAATAGGTTAAATAGGTATATGTGCTCAAAAAAAGGATAAAATAGGAAAATAGGTTAAAGTATGATGCCTGATATTGATATTGCCATTTATTTGTTTGAAATAAACGATTTATTATGCTCAACTATAGGAAGGGCCGTATTTAATACCCTCCATTGATTACAATGTGGCCGTATTCAATGGGCTAAGACAAAGCTTTTCTTCAATAAATGGCTTAAAATTAAAAGATAAATGCAAATGCCAACTACTTTGACACCTCTCTGCCGTATTTCACGCGGCCTCGTGGGATATGGCCCCAACTCCCACTCGTGAAATACGGCAAAGGCGGCGTCAATGGGTGTTGGCATGTATTATTAAAGGGGAATACACTGTAAAGCATCAATGACAATTGCTCTTGTGAACTAACGGTACTCACAAAACGTGGGCAGTTGACTGTTCATGCAACATAGGTTTAATAGAAGCTGATATCTGATGTTGGCTCACACATGCTAGCCCTACATACGTACTTATTTTTAATGTGAATTAGCTTCCTTACATCCTTATGATAACGACTTCATCAAAGGGGGGGGGGGGAGGTACTATTTGGATCTATTTCCCAACCTATTACTTACCTGGCCGGTAAACCACATTTGTAAGGAGCAAGGATCTCCCTCACCAGGCTTGGAGAACATCGCCATGTTGATGAGACCTGGGTAGAAATATTTGTATTTTTTAGTTACATTGTATTAATTTAGTTGTGAGAAATGTAATACAACGTATCTCCCATTTCCCCTGCCCACCGTCGAATTACAAGACGTCCTCTGACCTTTTTGAGAATCCTGGGTTTGTCTATTGAAGAATGTAGTGGGAGCTAGTTGCCTTACCTATCAGTAGGCTTGGTGCACAGGTGGAGGTCGCTGGTGTAAACATAGTCCATTTGAGAAACATTTGTACGACCAAGTAGCCAAATATACTCAGCAAAAAGAACAACTGAGGAATAAATTCTGTGAAGACATCTAACCACCGGCGGAAATGACTGAAATAGAAGAGAATACGATTTTAATTCCAGGAACAGTTAAGCCAGATAAAGAGAAATATCTGAAGTAAGATAAAGTGAGGTTTGTTGAGACTTTGGTAGAGAATCAAAATACGATAATGTGTGGGACGTCTGAATACTTATTGATATCTGGATATACTTCACTAAACACATGTTGGAATTGGATGATGAGGACCTATACTGTTCTGGACCTCCAACGTTTTTACGTACAAGTTGAGCAACTCACATGTGATTGGCTAGGCTAAGAGCAACTCCAAATACCATTTGAAAAACTCCAAGAATCACAGATAACTTCTTTTTGTACGAATTGGTGTATGAGATTTTGTTGGAGCTCATCTGCCAAACCTGGAAGAGAAAAAAAAAGATAAAGTGAACCTGACTCTTTGATATGCATGGCATTTATAGTAAAGTTTCTGAAAATGCGTGTGAAGTTTCCAATCAAAACAATCGTTTACAAATTCACAGACATTGGATCGCCTACTCACGGGATCAAGACCGAATGGGTAAGCATTTCCAGAGAAAACCCGTGTATCGTTCGGATCAAGCTGAAGACTCTCTGAAGCCTTATCATACCATGTTGAATTGCTGCAAGGAGAGAACACTGTTGTTAGCGCCATTGGTATCATGTCCTCAAAAGAGCTATTTTTTGCTATGTACAGTTTACTCGGCAGTGCTGCATCAATGCGTCATTCTAACCGTACTGGGGTTAATCAAACCTTTTTCATTGGTATGATGTTTGAATCTCAGTTCATGACGAAAAAGGATCCATGGTTCTTTGAATAAGCGCCAGTCTTGAATAACCGCCGGGGTACTGAAATATCTCGAATGAACGCCTGTCTAGTGTAACCCACTACCGTAATGCACCGATGCAGCGCTAAATGCGTTAACAGAGATGTCACTCCCTGGTCGAAAAAATGCAGGATAACATAAGAACTTGTTCGACTCTCTGTAGAAAATTTACATAATTTAACACAGAAATTCCAGATAAGAAGGTGGAGTTTCTGCAGAAAAATTATAATAGGAACATCTCTCTTGTATGTATATGCAGAATATAAATACTTACTCATATATGCTGGACCAGGACGAGCCGAATATATTGAGTGATTTTGAGAAGACGTCATTGTACAAGAATCCCGCCTGAATGGAAAAGAGGCCCATCATGAAGATCATGTAACGACCGCCAAACATGATGTTCCATATCTGACAGAAAAAGAACCAATATAACTATATTACATTTGTAATTTAACGGTTTACAGATCTAATACGAGTCTTAATCATAACTAATATTGAAATATGTTTCTACTGATAGTTTGTAATTTAACGGTTTACAGATCTAATACGAGTCTTAATCATAGCTAATATTGAAATATATTTCTACTGATAGTTTACACCATTGAGTAAGACTAAGGATTAAATTCCTCAAGCTGGACAGACCTCAGATTTCCTTTAATCTAAACCTCTTAATGAATGAATTTTCTAAGGATACTACTATAAATGATTGCGGGCTATTTATGCAACCAACATAGTACAGTAACCCTCTCTATAACCCACCTCATTGGTGCTCTTGGCTTTCATGAAGGACTGTTCTCTGTAGAGCATCCAGCCGGCGGCCAGCGTCATGAGGAGCCCGTGACCCGCATCACCGAACATGACCGAGAAGAGGAACGGGAAGGTCACGAGGGTGAAGAGCGCTGAAACACACAACCCACATATTCATATTAAACACGAAATACTAGGTTCATTGCATTAAATTCGGGAACTTTCAGGAAAATGAAGTCAATCTTCAAGCTACAAAAAGTTGACTGCCAACATTGCCTACCTGGGTTGACCTCTTTGTAGCAGGCGGTGCCATAGGAGTCTATAATGGTCTGAAAGGCGGCAGTAAACTTGTTGGTGCGGTGGTAGGTGGGCATGGAGTCACACTGCAGGCGGTGCACCAGGGACGGCACTGTGGACATGGACTGCTCCTGTGGGTCAAACAACCAGGACACTTAAAGCCATGTTCAATAAATGTACACTCAGGTTACTGTTCCAGATGCAATATGTAAAATGTATTATCAGAGACGTTTAGCGAAAAACTAAAATTTCAACCATAGGTTAACCCTCTAATGCATCATGCCCTTGGTCGTCACGATGCACGAATGCAGCCCTGGCGAGTAACTCAGCTGTGCTGCCTTCAAGCATCATACCGACCATAGAAGGTTAAGACACCCCCAAAGGGTCGGCATGATGCACCAGTGCAGTGCCGGCGAGTTACTCGCCGAGGCTGCATTTGTGCATCATGACGACAAATGTAATTTTTTAGCGACATTCTGTGCTTAAAGGGTTATAGGTGAGACCGAGCACTGACTAGTGCATTAGAGAACTTACGGTGGCGCGTGTGAGAGCCTCCTGCACGGCGGCCATGCGGTCAGTGGGACAGAAGCCCTCCCCGATGAAGCTCGAGTACTCAGCCCGCAGCATGTTGAGGGTGTGGTAGATGGCCTTCACCTTCCTGATCTTGGTCACCCAGCTCAGCAAGTTCTTGGATATAGAATCAAGAACTCGTCTCCGCTGTTCCTGAGACTGTTTGATAACCTGAATTGTAAGGGGCGATAGCATTCAAGATTAGATCCAAGATTATATCAATTCTTCAAAATTTTTGATACAGACATTTCAAGTGAAAATGCAAGAATTTCTGCAAAAGCAAGAAAAGTGGCATCGCCGATTCTTACTTAAACGAATAAAACCAAGCTCTTTGAATAAATATCCGAAAAGGATGCATGAGTTTTTCAGATAGTTTAAGAATATCCCTTTAAACTGCTATTTCTGCCATAGTGTTTTTAATCAAGTGAAGTCCTCTACACATACCAAATCCAGATCTGTAATCCTAGTGTTAATTCCCTTCAGCATCTCAGCACGGTCGGACGCTGATGACGGGCAGGGGTAGACCCTAGCATGGAATCTGCGAGGATCAGGATTGGCGGCATTAGCATCGTTTTTAAATCAATGGGATGATAGGTTTAAGCATCCTGTGATAACACATTACAGTATGAAATGCATAATGGTGCCTCTACATGGGTCCCCACAATTTTGACTGTGTCGCAGTGTTGATCATTAGCAAAAGAGCAGTTTCACTGTGTCGATTTTTATGTATATAGAATATACTAGGGCATTATAAAGGTGTCTGTGTCCATCGATTTTTAAAAGGGCCGTGTCGCCCGTGTCGATTTTTAAAAGGGCCGTGTCACTGTGTTGCCCTCGTCGATTTTTACCCATGTAAAGGCACATAATGCGTGTATGACACAGGCGAGTCGACAGCTTTCATAACTTTTAATCTCCAGTAATATGATAATGTTACTCAACGAGTCACTCACCCATCACAGATTTTCCTGACCCGCGTCCTGAGCTGCTCGCCGCTAAAGAAGACAGTGAAGACAACCTTTCTGACATCGACAGCCTAGTAAGGAATGGAGGAAACAAAGCAAAAAGACATGTCAGTATGTACTCTTCCATTATATGCGCTTCAGATGAATAGCATTGTACAAACAGTCGCAAACTGATCACAGAACTTATTTATGCGTACATGTATTGCTAGTATCATAATCTGTCCGCGGTTGTAGTTCACAATACTTAAGTACAGTTAATTGAGATAAAGAATAATCTTCCCCGACAAACTTTTGGATTTTATATCTTAAATGCCTCACCAGCAAAAAAGATATATCATAGACCGACAGATATTCCTTAAGATTCTAAGCCAGGTCCCTTTATTACCGTTAACAGCTGTAGTGTATAATATCTGTCCATGAAGTACCAATGTGTCGGTTGTTAAATTGTATGCACAGAAGGCATCCCCGTGAGAGTTCACATCTTAACGCTATAAGGGGAGGGGGAGGATGGAGGCTAGTTAATACATTGATGATCTGGGTCTACATCTCCACTACTTTAGGCTGTAAACAACACACTACAAAAGGACTATTGGGCTGTCCAAGTACACACTGGGCAGGTAGAACACCATAAGTGGGGAAACATTCTATGAGGTGGCAGAGGGGAGGTTCCAAACAGGTTCCATACGACCTGCACGAGGTCTAGAACAATGCCAAACGACATGCATCATATCAATGTATTTTAGGTGTTTGGCTCAGCACAATTGTTTTGATTTAATATTGTTTAAATGGTATGGATAATCATGGTTACCGGTCGGTATATTGCAATGCTGAATGCGAAGGAAAAGAGAGACAGCCAACCTCCCATTGGTATTAGTAATTCCAAAGCAATTATATAATAGCGACTGGGTAGTATTAGAGCTGTGGTATACTGAACAAAATAACCCCTGCAAACAAGATCTCGGGCAGAACTCGTGCGGTTCTTGAATCACAACTCGGGATCCCTGGGAGAATTGTGCACGTATCTGGCACGAGAATATGTGAACAGCTTTTGACTGTGTCATATTCTGTGGAATTCCACGTTATTTATATCAAACAGAACTTGGGAATTGAACGTTCGCAACTGAGTAGAATCCGGGTAGGTCACAATGGCACAAGAAAGGCACGGGATATTCCCAAGAATTGTGAACATGTCCTTAGTACAATCAGAACTTGGGAATTGAACGTTCGCAACTGAGTAGATTCCGGGTAGGTCACAATGACACAAGAAAGGCACGGGAATTGAACGTTTGCAACTGGGTAGAATTCTACCCAGTTGCGAACGTTCAATTCCCAAGTTCTGATTGTAATAAGGATATGTTCACAATTCTTGGGAATATCTCGTGCCTTTCTAGTGTCATTGTGACCTACCCAGATTCTACCCAGTTGCGAACGTTCAATTCCCGTACCTTTCTCGTGTCATTGTGACCTACCCGGATTCTACCCAGTTGCGAACGTTCAATTCCCAAGTTCTGTTTGGAGGGAACCCTTCTACATATTCTGTGTCCATTTACACTCACTCATGCCCTCCCCCAACAGCGGTATCGTTCTGCTTATCATACTGAATTCTAAATATCTTTATGGGGTTAGTTGTCAAAATCAATTTGAAAAAGTACACATGATGAAATGTTCTTAAGCCGGGAGAACTCTAATAGTTACACAAAGCAAACAAAAGTAACGAGATGTCAGTCACAATGACAATCATTATTTATCAAACAAAAGTAGGTCCAGATAACATGATATTTCCTTAAACCCCTAAAGAACGAAACACCAATTGAATAAGGTTCTTAATTGATAGGTTAAGAGCCTAAAACCGACAAGATAGATACGCCACGCGTCATTTAATTAAGTTCAACCGGTCCCGTGGCAGTATTCTCTGTCAGCAGTTAATTGGGCAATGTAAGTTAGATTCTCAAAATGAAGAATACATGATATCATAGGTGGTAAGACTCCCAGGCATTATGTACGTATGTAGACCCATGCTGGTCCCAGTAGCGGCATGTGTTATACAAGGCACACAATCACTTACCCACATAGACTGCTTGTCAGCCGGCTGATAAACACAAAAGGAGATTTTCTTCTCTTTTTCTCAATTGTTATCTGTTATCATATGTACATTGCACAAAAATGTACTTTCAAAACTTATGCCCACTTAAATAAATATATCCTCATTAATAATAAGGCATGTATCCCTAATTAAATATACCGTATTCGACGGAATAAGCGCACACCCCTTAATAAGCGCACACCCCCCGTTTTTGGCCGATTTTTATACTACAAATAACCAAAAATATCACAATTTTTGACCCCAATTAAACTCTTAACTACTAAAATATGTCTATAATAATTTTTTAAGCGCACTGTGCGCTTATTACGTCGAATACGGTACCCTAATACCCACGGCATTTTAGTGGACAAGCATATAATAATGAGTAAATAAGTAAATCATTTCCCAAATACTTCATATGAACAGGATGGTTATTAAGGTTAAGGTAACCGTACCAAGGTGATGTCGTGGATATCCTCTGGGATCTCTGTGTACTTAGTGTAGGTCATGCCGCGGCACGCGCGCCACAACAGCCGCATGAAGGGCTCCAGCCGCTCCACCTGGATCACTCCCGTCACGTACCTGCAGTGGTAAAGCTACAAGATGTAATACAGTTTATTTAACAGCAGTATTGTAGCTAGGCCACTTTCTCCAGGTGCTCAATTAACACACGCCCAGAGTCTTACTTAATGTTTCTGGTATCGCCTAGATCTTGCCACGCAGGCCATCCCATTCTATCAATCCATCTTGCCACTTATCACATATGGAAGTTTCTAAACCTTGTGGTCCGACAGGTATAATACTAGCATGCCATGGCTTTAGATACACCGTATTCTAAGTTATATGCACCCTCCCCCTTATAAGCGCTCACTCCCCTTTTCGAGCAATTTTTAGACTAGAAAAGGTCCTGAATTCCCATGACTTTGGAGACAGTTCAACTATTAATTACTCAATCGTCTCAGGGAATTCATCTTGTTATTTCACAAACTTACTCAAGTTGGATGCGGGAGTGGTCCACAATACCAGTGATGTCTGATATATCTATTCCAACTGACAAGTCGTTTGTTGCATCACGCATGAAGTCGGTATTCTGTAGAAGTGGAAGGGAGATAATGGTAAAATAAAAAATCTTGCCTTGTTGATTTTCAAAAAGTAAAATGGCATGCATTCCCACAATAGGGAATACCAGTGCGGGTTACAACGCCAGTATTAAACAGTGGTTCTTCAGTGTTCAACTCATAACTATTATAACACCGGCTACAGGTATTCTTTGTCATTCTAAATTTATGAATCAACAAGCCTTCTTGCTAGCCAATGATGATTATGGTATATTGATGAAGGTACTAAACAATGGCATCAAATTTCATCATCCTACACGATTCCCTGTGACGGATGTAGTAACTGATAGACCAGACATGTGATACAAAGTGTTTCCTACTTCAAAGAGAACGTCCTGAGACAGTCTGAGCACATGCCGCATCTCGAGCAGCTCGTAATAGTTCCTGGCCAGCGCGTCAATGTTGTTGGCGATCTCTTTCAGTTGACTCTCTAGGGACTCAAACATTGCCTGTAACAAAAGATATTACCATTGGCATATTTATAGTACTAGTATTCGTACTCCTCCCTACACCCTACTGCAAGTGATATTTTGAATCGATAATCTGGATATAACTCATGCTTTGCAAAATAATGTACACGTACCCAGTATATCTTTTCGTTTTTTAAAGCATCTTCTGTGCCATTTCATATCTACCTGTGATAAATGTAGATGTACAACAGTTGCCTTTACAGACCTCAAAGTCGACGAGGTCCTGTTCTCCAGGTGCGCGTGGTTCCTCCAGGTACTCCTCTGCAGGGATGGCCTCCGTGTTGAGCTCCTTCTCAAAGTAGCCTACAACACATACCACACAACCAACCATGCGTCATTATTTCTAGTCTAGTATGTGCATCATAAAGTTAGAGGTAGGCAGAGGCGTGATTTTTTTAAATTACTACATGTACCATCAATTTCCGAGCAGAAGCCACAATTTCACGCAAATCAAAATCCCAGTGTGGCTTATACTTTAAGACACACTAGGGTTATAGGTTACAGGAGTACAGTACAAAGATAGCATTGTTCAGCCCCATGTGCTGCAGAGGGCGTGTCCCCATTCCACAAAGACATATACGATATCACAGACTACGTGTACAGTTATTGCTATTTTTAGGAGAGTTGTGGACATGGTAATCATTATGTGGCATGTCAATAAAAACATGATTGTCCAAAAGTCTAGGTGCGGCTTACACTTGGGTTTGGCTTTATATCTGTGAGGTTTTACGGTACCGGTAGTAGCAACACAAGGGTTGTGAACTGGTTACACCATGCCACATTACGCCACACACTTAACTACTGTATTTATCTTAAAACTTATGATAGATCTAAGAATTATGTCAAAATGACGCTTACGAAGTTGTCTGTCCATTTCTTCACATCTCCGCACTTCATTCACAAATTTCCGTTGAAATGCATTCACTTCACTGTTCAGCTGCAATAGGAGTGGATGCCACTTTTAGATACATGGATGTTGAATATCAGGAGGCTGGAGGGGAGATCATTTGTGAAAACTACAATACATTATATGAATCGAAATGATTGTATCTTTGTGTCGGGAAATTGTATTCAAGCTTAAAATATTTACGATGGAGCTACGGAGGGGATGGTCGTTCACGCATGATGCAAAAATGGGGAAAATCAATTTAGAACAGCTTAACACCAAAGCTAAATAATTGATATTACATTCTTTAGTCAGAAACAATAATTATACTCTCATGTTTGATGTGTTAAATTTCATTTTCATTTTACACATGTACATAGATATACCACATATGTTTGTGCCTATCAATTGACATTATTTCATAAATTCCTGCAAATCTATGCTACATGACACATATGGCAGACAATATCAACCCATGCCCCCATGTGCAACGTATCACAGAAAAAAGTAATGGTGTACAAAAAGTCACAGTGAAACGTATAGTACAGTATATGTCAGCAAAGTAATGTTCCCTTAATAGGGTTTCAAGCAAATGTGGAAATAGTTTGATTAAACTATCATCATGGATTATGATAAAACTAATAGAATGACAGGACACATTGTGAGGGAGTGATTATTTTTGGTTGGTGTTCTTTGCGCCAAAACAATGTGGGTCCCCCTCAGCAGGGTTCAAGTTGATCGTGACCAAACCCTTTCTCATCTCCAGGGGCAGGCGTTCTGAAAAAATTACCACTCCCGTAGTGTAGCTGGACGAAGCTAACAGTTTACATGTATTATGCCGCATTATCACAGAACTGAGATATCAAAGGCTGCAGATGTAATATGTACACTATTTAAGCGATAAGCAAACACTTAAGTTTAGTAGTATAATTTATATCATATGATAACAATAAATGCATAAACGAGAGTTGGAAGCTTAAGCTCTCTGGGTAGACTAACGGGAGTACGACGAATATTTAAGATATATTCTTAAGCTTGCCACAGTGACAGTCACCTTCTTCTTATGAAGCTTTAGATGAACCATAAAAGTTATGTAAGATGAATTATTGGGGAAATGGTACTGACGGGCTCACACCCACAAGGAACGTCCTAGAGGTATAATCTTAAAGCTTACATCTATGAGAAGAACCTCATTGGAATCAACGTTGTTAGGTTATCTATAGATACAGGCGGCAGTATAATGTCAGACAAGTACACCGGTATTAAAGCAGATGTGAGCTGTGCTTTGTGAGAAACCAGTGTGTGTATATATTACTTAAAGAAGTTGCGGCAACCACAAAGTGACATGTGATAAAGATTGAACGTGTGATTAACATCACAAATGACTCAGGGTCAGGGTGATAAAGTAATTGAATTGATGGACTGAATGACTGAATCTGTAAATATTATTTCAGGAACAATGAATAATTTGTCAATTCCGTGAGCAGAAACATATTCCTGGGTCAAAACTACCCTCAAATCATGTGTCACACAAGTATGTTATGACATTTCAACCTGTTGGTGTGGGCTAGCAGGTGGGTGTGGGCAAGCAGGTGGGTGTGGGAAAGCAGGTGGGTGTGGTGCCATCGCCGGCTGCCTGCATCCTCCACTTCACTTCTTCGCCAAAAGCGATTCGGTCGGAGTGTAAACGGCGAAGATATCTGTGTTTCCGTTTTGCGGTTTATGCATTGCGTCTGCCGTCAGTCAATGACTGCGGGATTGTTCATGCCCCAACACATATCCCAGCTGCACCCCTTCAGATAGCATACCCAAATTGTGCCATGTTTCAATATGTCCACAAAATAATATATTTCAAGATGATTCAAGATAACAGGAGAGAGATGGGTAAAAAAGGTCTTACAAAAAACGTCTCACCCTGTATTGCAAGATAGCTGCCATTGACTTTGCACTGGAAATGTGTGGACCGTAATGTAGACAAATGTCCACTTTAGTAGTTAAGAGTCTAATTTTCCAGATACATGTTTTCCTGTTTTTTGGTGACATTTTTTATATTGAATATTTTGATGGGTTGGAACAAGATATTTGCAACATCTTTGGGACTACTATGTAGGTGAATGTCTGATTGCTCAATA
Source organism: Harmothoe impar (assembly GCA_947462335.1). NCBI lineage: Eukaryota > Metazoa > Annelida > Polychaeta > Phyllodocida > Polynoidae > Harmothoe > Harmothoe impar. The sequence goes on along the minus strand of OX381709.1, from coordinate 29,446,913 downwards.
CCATCTATGAATATGTTTATAAGGTGAATATCTAATAGGTAAAATTCACTCTGAAGTAGAGTGACTGACTATCTTGAAATGCCTGCTCCTAACCGTCGCATAAGACTCAGGGTGGGAACCCTGAGTCAATTAAACTGATATGTAGTGTAACAGTCCCTTGACATCAAGATCACATTTAACGATACAATGTACCAAGTACTGGCGTGTAATGGTGCACTATTGCTTCAGGTTGATGGCCTTTAGTCCGGCAGTGGCATTAAACAGTATAAGATATAGGGGCAAACTAATATATTCTTGTATCTCTACATGGGTATAACCTGTCAGAACTTGAACGTGTCAGTGTACAATGTAGTAGCATGAATAGTGACTTACATCTTTGAACTGTACAACTCCCAATTCTCCCAGCTCTGAGATGGCGCCATAGGCTGACTCTGTCTGCAGGTACAGCTGACAGAGTGTCATGTCCTGACTCCTGAACAGAGACATCTTGGTAGTGTGCTGGTCTAGCAGAGGGTAATATGCTCTTTATCATGTGGTAAACATGCAGTATATAAGCGTGTCGCACCTGGAATTACAAACGGTAGTTATAAAATACACAGCTGACTATGACATAGACTGTGTATCACTAGGAATAATCAGCCCCCACTGATAGTGTCATCGGTATACGGGTCATGTTATCCTGAGGTGAGTCACCAAGACACAGCTTGTAAGATACGATGGAGTAGGAGAGATAGGAATGAGTGTTGACAAGTGCAGATATGATATTGGGGATGATTGAGGAAAAAAGTACTAGGTAGGTACTATTAGAGTAGATCTACTATTAGAATATGTGATCACGGACTGCTCTTTGAGATAAATGTCTGCCCCCCCCCCACCCACTCTGTTGTTAAAAACGTGACCACCTTACATAAGGGCACACCCATATTACTGGCATGATACATATCATTATTAATACCGACCCAGATCCATTCTCGACAGCAGAACTGTGGTCGTTAATTAGTCCAAATTTAATTAAGGGTCTAGATACAAAGGCAACGTAAAAGAAAAGTGACATTTTTGCTTTATTTTTTGGAAATACAAGATGTCCTATGCTTTAGCACTGAATGGCCGTATTCAATGCCTCCGTTGAATACAACATGGCCGTATTCAATGGGATAAGAAAAAGTTTTCATTCAATAAATGGCTTCAAATAAGATTTAAAAAAACACAAATGCCAACTACATTGATACCGCTCTGATGTATTTCACTCGTGGGGGCTGGGGCGCATCCCACTCAGCCTGCGGCTTCATGGTATACTGCCCCAGCCCCCACTCGTGAAATACAACAGAGACGGTATCAATGGGCGTTGGCATTTGTCTATATATTCTCTCCAAATGATGCTATCAGAACACATATCTCGGAAGCAACCTATAAGACATTTCGGAAGCAGGACATTTCCGGTGCAACTGTAAGACATTTCTGAAGCGGAGACACGTAAGGTGCATATGGAATGAGGTGTTAACCTATGACTATGTAAAAGGTTTTTAAAACTACCTGATAAAGTGGTATATAAACGGTTAGAACCAATATTGTAAAGATCCATTATAACTACAATAAACAACAACAGAGGATCTTTATTCAAAAGACAGTTGACAGTGTTGTTAAAAAATGTGCCCCCAACCCCCCCCCCCCCCCTTTCTTTCTTTTCCTTTTTTTTTGTAGGACTTTGTCGGGGGCTGTGTCCCCAAACCCCCTTTCTTTCTTCCCCTTATTGTTTTTGTTTATCTAAACTAGTGTACAATAAGAATAGTCTGCTTCTGAAATGCACTGCTTCCGAAATGTCCTATTTATTGCTTCCGAAATGTCTGCTTCCAAAATGTCTGCACTCGATCTGTCCATGCTTCCGAAAGTACCAGTTACCGCCCTTTAGGGGTGCATTTAATATCTTAGGGAAGATAAAGCCTGATATTATCAGTGATAAGGGCCACACTTTACTGTCTGGTACTGTGTGATTTAGGTTCTGCTCCCAAGAATTATAACAAGCAGGCTGATTTGCTGAAAAGGGCAGAACATTTTCTGCCCCCCCCCCCAAAAAAAATAATCCACAACTCAGTTCACCACAGCCCCTGTCGTTGATAAATAATGACCACTCTCTAGTAAAATTTCAAAAATACTTATTAAAGCTATTTTAGGGAGTGTTCATTTATTAGTTACAGGGGGGGTTGGTAGGTTTGGGCGGGGGGAGGGCGCAAAATTTCCGACCCCTCCGGCGGGGGGAACCATAAAAAATGCTGACCCCTGGTCCCCTCTTGAGAGGTGGGGGGGGGGGCATAAAAAAGTATTCCCCCTTTTAGCAAAAGAAGCCTGTGCGTTACTATAGTTCAAAGGGGGGGGGGGGCAACATTTTTTCGCTGCCTTCAGCAAGGGGGGGGGACACAAAATATTCCATGTGCGCTTGGGGTGGGGGGCGTTAAAAATTTGCGCCTCCGCACAAAATCTCACCACAACAAATGAAAACTCCCTGAAATAGTATTTATATACGGTAATCTATAAAGTGTAAAAGGGAGTTGTCACTTTAACTGAGGACGAGGAAGCTGTTTCAGTGTTTGGTCTTTGCCCGTTTTAGTCTTTGGAGAAGCATGTGACCGTGTGACACGGTGTGACGTAATCTCCAGTTTCTGGTGTCGACGAGCAGAAGCCCTGCACTATCACACTCACAGTGCACTTTCTGAAATGCCTGCCTACCCTATCAGTGCTTGCTCACTTGGAAGTAGTTCTGACTTCTACATTTGGATTTTTGGTTGGGAGGGCAAGGCGGGGGTGGGGTAAAAATTGAGAAGAAACTTGAAGTAATGTCTGGTAAGCCAAGGGACTAGCTAAGATATGTTCTCCTGTCTCCTCGAAAATACCCGATCGATCTAGTTCTTCCTGATATATGCCACTTCAACATCATCGGAGTCGTATGTCACCTCACAAAGGCAAAGAGATAGGATACAAATATTAAAGTGTGTTGATATTTACCTCTGGGGGCGGACTTTATCCCACTTCCGGTTTTTACCAAAAATGGCAAAAGTTGCGTCAGATAATTGAAACGGGTACCCAGAGCACTTCCGGTAATTCTTGCAGGAAAGAACAACGTGGTTTCGTGGGGACTTCTTGCACTTTATCTCTGATTTTCTAAGAAGGGGAAACACGTAGATCTACAAATCATCAACACAGGTAACAATACTTGAGTTTCACACTTAGCATTATTTGTTGATGCAGTTTGGTAGTAGAGAAGTGATGGAAACCAACAACCCAAATTGTCACACTCACTATAGCTCAGGGAACCTGAACTCTATATCTCCGTTCCCCTCTGCAAGGCCGGTGATATACGCACATCCTCGAGGTGCGAATAAGGATTTCTACTCGCACCTCGAGGAGGTGTAGGCTGGTTTCACTATTCGCACCTCGACGAGGTGTAGATATCAGACAGTGGGAAGGGCCTGCTATTCACACATCCTCGAGGTGTGGATAAGAATTCTTATTCGCACCTCGAGGAGGTGTGGCTGCTATTTCTTATTCACACCTCCAGGAGGTGTCAGTAAGGATTCTTATTCAAACCTCAGATTTTGGGATGGGGGGGAGGGGGGGGGGGTTATCAAAATATTGAATTTTTTTCTCTACCCCACTCGGGCAGGGGAGTGGGGAGTCTTGGGGGGGTTAAAAAAAATGTAAGGGAGTGCTCATTTTTTAATAACAGGGGGGGGGGGCGGTGAGATTGCGCGCGGAGCGCGCGAATTTTTTTCACCCCCCCCCTCTAGAGGGGTCGAAATTTTTTACCCCCCCCCGGCAGCCCGAAAATCGCGCGCGTTCGCGCCCCTTTGTAGCATAGTAACGCGCGGGCTTTTCCCCTCAAAACAGGTTGAATTTTTTTGCCCCCCCCCCAAGAGGGGTCTGAATTTTTTACCCCCCCCCCCCGGTCAAGGGGTCCAAATTTTTTACCCCCCCCCCAAATCCACCACCCCCCCCCGTTGTTAAAAAATGAGCACTCCCTAACCTCTTTTGAGCCAAAAGGCCTGCGCACTACCGTCGTGATTTAGCGCCGGGGCGCTCTTCAATTTGGAGGGGGGCCTTTATACCCAACACAGGCGCTTATTCAAGATCCTATTTTAGTGCTTAAGGAACCTTTCAAGACCTCTGTACCCCCGGCGCTTAAACAAGACCGGCCCTCTTTTGAGACCGGCGCTTAATCGCGACGGTACGGTATGCCTAAAAGGGCCCGCACGCGCGCCGATTTTGACCTGTAAGGGGGGGGGTGGAAAATTCGTCCCCCCCCCCTTCGGCAGGGTTGTAATTTTTGCCACCCCCCCTAATTAACAATAGGCCTATAGTAACACTATTGCTGAAAAGCCATTTTTGTGCCACCCCCCCCCCCCGGGTCAAAAATTTGTTGCCCCGAACCCCCCCCCCCCCCTCAGGGGCCCAGGCAGACCCAGGAATTTAAAAAGGGTGGGTTCACCAAACACAAAGTAGGCCTATCAAGCGGATCAAAAATATCATTAAAAAAAAGCTTTTAAAAAATTCCAAAGGGGGGGGCTGCCATTTTTGACCCCCCCCCCCGGAGCTATTTAAACTACTATTTACTAAGCTAAACCTTCCTGAGGTGCAAATAAGAATTCTATTCCACACCTCCTCGAGGTCCGAATAGTATATTACAGCCCACACCTCCTCGAGGTGCGAATAAGGATTCTTATCCACACCTCGAGGATGTGCGAGTAGGGAACGCTATACGCACATCGTAGAGGTGCGAATATCACCGCCCCCTCTGCAATAGAGTTCAGGAAACCAGCACTTTGAGAGTGGAGGAATGGGTGCGCGCACGTGCTTGCCCGCACATTTTCGGCCATAAATATTTGGAATTTCTTTATTTTATCAACTGCATTGGATAGCCTGACATTTTCTCTTTAACCTGGAAAAGTTTCAGATTTTTCTACGTCCTAAAAGTGTATCAAAAACGAAATTTAAAAGGCCACCCCCCCTTCCCCACCAGACACGAGAGTGATGGCCACCTGCGCGCCCCCATTCCTCCACTCTCAAAGCGCTGGTTTCCTGAACTCTATTGCGGAGGGGAACGGAGATATAGAGTTCAGGTTCCCTGAGCTACACTCACTAGGCCTACACTACAGCTACACTACACAGCAGGCCGCCTACAGTACATGCAGTCTACACACTACACATTACACTACAGCCCAGTCTCGGGCTCCCATGTCTCTCTATCCAACTGGTAGGATAGGCGCTGGCCGAGGCTGACCACAGCCAGGCTGTAGCCTACACACTACACTACAGTCTACACTACAGACTAGACTTCTAGACTAGAGTCTTCATATACTAGGGATAACACACCAAAATTAAATTTTCGGAATAACATAACGATTTTTACACATCTGAAAGTACAGATCATGAGAAAGATAATGCCCTTTACATGATACCAAAAGGCCCAATAGAAGCCAAGCTATTGAATTTTAAAGAAAAAAAGTTTGGGAGATTCTCTGTTTTTTTCTGTCAGTGAGTATCTAGGTCGTGGGCCTTATCTCTGTGCACACACTGCTGTGCAGGCTGCAGGGGTTGAGGGCCGGTTTTGTACTTCACTTTACATAGGTGGGTCTAGTTTAGGCTCAGATAAGAATAGAGAAAATCCAATGACACCACTAAACAGAGAATAGTTTAGGGTTTAATGTGATATGTTTTTGAATAAAATCGACCAGGTGTGTAATTTTTATCACAGTGGAAAGTCAAAGTTTTGTGATTGATTGATTTTCTGCTTGGCTCATTTTCATGCACTTTTGGCCAAAATAGACCTCTCTTATTATGGCTTGTGCCAAGTTGTGCTAGCATTTACAAGTAAAATAATGATAGAATTTTAAAGTAAATATATCAAGGGATGTTCTGTAAACGTGTGAGAAAGTGTGAGAAACATTAAGTTAAAAAATGAAAGGTTCAAAGTAAAAACCCTCAAATTTATATATAATCTGTACATGAATTTTATTTTTTTCTTCATCCACAGTAAACAGTCAAGTTTCAAGCTTTAATTTGAGGGGCCAAACTTTAAAATCGACCAAGCATTAAGCATTATATCAACATATCATATTTTGATGTAATTACTAAAATGTGTCTGGATGCTCTTCAATACCCCTTTGGAAATGACACTTTATGTCCTCAACTGCAAGGTCTACAGTAAAATAACTCACAGATTCTGAATCCTTGGACATTTCTACATAAGATGACTAAGTATGGTTAAAATTGACAGAGGGAAAGTGTCCGAGAATAGCAAATAGAGTTATTGTGTTTACTATGGTGACAGATACGGCCCCGCGGAAATGGGCGCTGAGGTGTTATCCCTATATCATATACCAATGCAGCAAGAAAGGGTGACTTTTCAGAAAAGTTGTTGTCAATGGCATGGACCTACAAACTACAGTATATTAATATGGACGTTCATGTTGTTGAAGTTTTTTTTTAACATTTCTCCAGTGTAACAGACAAATACCCCTTTTTTTGTTGTTGAAAAGGTCACCCTTTCTTGCTGCATTGCACTTGTCACTCTACTAGTCACTCTACCGAGTCTACGATCCACACTGACACTGTAGTGTAGGCATACTAGTCTGTAGATACGCTGGCTACCTGCGTGTAGTATAATACACACGGCCTCACAGGTCAATCATCCAGGTGCAGGCCCTTTCTGCTAGGTAAGGGAGTGCTCATTTTTTAACAACAGGGGGGAGGTGGTGAGATTTCGCGCGGAGCGCGCGAAATTTTTTCACCCCCCCCCCCCTAGAGGGGTCGAAATGTTTTACCCCCCCGGCAGGCCGAAAATCGCGCGCGTTCGCGCCCCTTTGTAGCATAGTAACGCGCGGGCTTTTTCCCTCAATACAGGTTGAATTTTTTTGCCCCCCCCCCGGTCAAGGGGTCCAAATTTTTTACCCCCCCTCCCCGGTCAAGGGGTCCAAATTTTTTACCCCCCCCCCCCCAATCCACCACCCCCCCCCTGTTGTTAAAAAATGAGCACTCCCTAAGACCTCTGAGTCTGACTCTGTATTCCACTGATGCAATTCATCACCTGGGGCTGGACATCAGAACTGTGCGCCTGGCCCCCCACTTGGCTCACAGAGTAGATTGATGTTCACCTGTGTGTATTATACTACATAGCACATGCAGGTAGCCAGCGTACACTGTAAGGGAGTGATCATTTTTTAACAACAGGGGGTGGTGGGTTTCTGCGCGGAGCGCGCAAAAGTCTTTACACCCCCGCCGGTCGAGGGGTCAACATTTTTTACCCCCCCCCCCCCCCCCTTCGGCCGAAAATCGGCTCTCGCGCGGGCCCTTTGAAGCATAGTAACGCGCAGGCTTTTTGACCCCCCCCCCCCTCAAGAGGGGTCCAAATTTTTTTGCCCACCCCAGTCAAGGGGTCCAAATTTTTTGTTGCCCCCCCCCCCTGTTGTTAAAAAATGATCACTCCCTAAATCGCACTGTACTCCGGTACCGGTAGTACAGAATATGGTTTGCCTGAACTAAAAAGGGAGGGGTGTGTGTGACAAATTTGGACCCCTGGACCATAGGGGGGGGTGAACAATTTAGATCTTGGCGGGGGGGGGGGGGGGGTCAAAATAATTCTACTTGTCTTGAGCGAAAAAGCCAGCGCGTTACAAACACGCACAATTTTCAACCTGCCGGGCGGGGGGGGGGGGGGGGGGGCGGGGTGCGAGGGGTAAAACATTTGAACTCCCTATGGGGGAGGGAGGTAAAACAAAAGTGTGCACTCCCACAAACGGTTACCGCCCCATCCTCCACTAAAGCTATTACCAGCATGCAACATATGATCAGTCCTGATTCAGTGTGAGTGGTTGTTATAGACAATTACTTAAGGACAGTTCAGGGAGCAGTCAAGCATGCAGGCACTCCCCACTCATATACTTCTACACCCACAACCAATGCACCCAAGTAAGCACCTGCTTGGAGAAGGAGTGTGCAAATTGGGAGACAGGATTTTGGGAGTTGAAAATAGGTAACAATTATTACAAAAACAGCCATAGCTAATTGAAATAAATGTGGACACCTCTAAATCAAGGTGTCTCACTCTCAGGATACCTAATACTGTGTGTCCCATTCAAATGATGGTTACATAGTGCCCTGCTTCTAGGTGTCCCATGATTTCACTCCACTTTCTATATAAGAGCGACCAGTGGCCCTCCCCCTGCGGGAGAGGGTCACTTATAGAGGCAAATGGGGATGTAGCTCAGTGGTAGAGCATTGGCCCATGGGTCTAGAGGTCATGGGTTCGAATCCCGCTTTCTCCAGATGACTTTTCCGCGACCGTTACACATGTTAAGTACATTGTATATATGTAGATTAAATAGATGGTCCTATTTCTATGTACCGGTACCGGTATATGGGGACAACAACTACGTGCAGTGGCGGATCCAGGATTGTCTAGAGGGGGGTTGCTCAAACCTGGCTGTTTCCTACGAGGGAAGCGCAGCGGCCATATTAGGGGGCTTTGGGGGCATGTCCCCTAGACAATTTTGATGGTCTGGTGGTGAAATGTTGCATTCTCATTCATTTTAGGATGCAATGTTTTAAGACTCAGCCCCCTCTCCCCCCTCCAAGTCATGTTATATAATATTGTCTCCATCTCTCTCCCTTTCCCCTCTTTTCTCCTCTTTTCTTTTCTCTTCTTCCTATTTTTTCCCCCGTTTTTTTTTTTTTTGGGGGGGGGGGAGGCAAGGCCCGTCGCCAACCCCCTGGATCCGCCAATGGCGTGTAGACCTAGATCCTTTGCCAGATATTGACTTTGTTTGTGAGGCTTTGTGTTTTATATTGCATAAACAAACGGAGAAAAGAAACTTCGTGTCATAAACATATCTTATAGACCCTCTTATAGTTGCAATTCTCGTACCAACTCTTATAATCTCGCACCTCCTTGTACGAGGATCCCAAGGATTTTCTCTCTTTGTGAAGTCTATTAATTTTCAAACTCGATTTTCTCAGGTATTTTACAGGTATTTATCATTAGGAGACAGTCATTTACACTCATAAACGCTCTCCATTTCTTTCAAATGTGTAAAATCAGTAGAAGCAGGGTGTGAAATAGCAATCATAAGAGGGCGAATAATGATACATGTAGGCCTACAACACATTAAATATGTTGATCATGATGTCACTTTAATATAGTAAACTTTTTTCCTGAATTAGAATTCAACAGCCCAAAATGGCTACTGCTTCACCTGAGACCCCGACTACAGTAACTCCCAGTGAAGACAATGATGTGCAGAAGGAGGAGTCTGATGAGACTGAAGTCAAGAAGGAAGACCAGGCCTCCCCCGACAGTTGCCTAGTGGCCAGGACATCACTCCTCCTTGACTATCCAGAGAAACTTGGTGGTTTTGAGTTCTGGCGTAAAACACTGAAACAGGCGCGGTTAGTAGTTGCCCCAATGGTCGACCAAAGTGAGCTACCATGGCGACTGCTGAGTCGGCGTTACGGAGCTGAATTGTGTTTCACACCAATGTTACACTCTGTCGTGTTTTGTCGTGACGCGCGATACCGTAAAGAAAACTTCACCACCTGCCCTGAAGATAGGCCTCTAATTACACAGGTGAGTGGCAGGCTTAAAACGTGATTCCAGAAGTGGCTAGTAGAAGTATAGATGTACTAAATTATCCCTCGAAAGTTTTCATCATAGGCATGTCTATTAAGATATCACCATATTTGAATTCTGAATTACTTAAGTCTTTTATAGTTTGGAAAGCACATTTTGGAATTGAATAATACGCTCTGACAGAACATGTATGTCGTACTCACACTTAAAAAATATTTTCCTCTTATGTTTTGCTTTAGTTTTGTGCGAATGACCCTGAGAAATTTCTTACTGCTGCTCGACTTGCTGAAGATCACTGTGATGCTATCGACCTGAACCTGGGCTGTCCCCAGATGATTGCTAAACGAGGACACTATGGTGCTTATCTACAGGAAGATTGGGAGCTACTGCACAAAATGGGTAAGAACCTTTGAGCCACATTATGATATAATGTATGAAAATGTGTGTCGCAAGGAGATATATATTATATATACATGTATGATTGGCGAAGTGTGTCGCATGCCGCAATGTGAAAGAGGCAGTTGCTTCAGAGGAGATCTCTGTATCAGTGTATGCGAAACAACGGATATATAACCCACACCTGGAATAACCCTATAACTCGCGCTGGAGTTCTTTTTCGCAACCAACCTCTCGGTTGTATGTGAGACTTTAGGTAGATGTGGTAGATATGATACAAGTGACTTGCTGTATGAGTGATATAAGCCAAGGACAGGGTAATTGTCCAAGGCGTCAGTCGCTAATAATTACCATTGTCCAAGGCTTATAACACTCATACAGCTGGTCACGTGTATCATATATGACTTACACCCACAGCAGGAGAGTGTGTTCAGTGGACCGCATCAACATCCAGCCATGTATGTAAAATACAGTCAGTCATTTCTTGTGTTCTCTCAGCCAACTGTGGTGCACATATACCGTATTCGACGTAATAAGCGCCCTGGGCGCTTAAAAGATTATTTTAAGGGGAAAAATCAGCCTCAAATAATCATTCTAATAAGCGCCCCCCATGGCTGTTATATACAGACCTCTGTGGCCTCTACAAGGCTTCTACACACCCCTATCACTTCACACTTAGCTTGGCCTTAACACCTGCACAGGTGTGAAGTGCTCCATGTTACACACAGGTGTGAAAATCAGTAACAAAATCGGAGGAACACATTAAAAATCTGGGGGAAAAATCTGAAAAAGGGGGGGGGGGGGACGCTTATATGGGGGAGGGCGCTTATTACGTCGAATACGGTATACTGTAAACGTAGATATTTTCGCGCAGCTAAATTTTCGCGCAGCTGGCACATAAAGGCATTTTCGCGCAATCATATTTTCGCGCAGCTGCAATCAGGGGCTCCTTAGCTACATGTCAGTTTTTACGGTTTTTCAATCGGACAATTATTAAGGGTGTTGGAGACAAAATTATTGTTCAAATATTTTTCCCCCATGCCCCTTCCAAGACAAAAAAGTTTTGCAGCAAAACATTTGTCTTGACTCCCCACAACAATAGGGCCCCATACAGGTAAATTTGACAATTCGACATGACCCTAGTGACAAGGGACAAGACCTATTCCTTAGAATTGACAGATGACATAGGCATTCCTTAAATCGACAAGTGACATGAGGGCTAGTGACAATTTTACAGTGTCAGTGACAAAGGACAAGCCCCCTTTCTTAAGGGACATTGGCATTTCTTAAAATCGACATGTGACACAGCACCCCCCCTGCCTGGGACCCTAACAATTGTCTTAATTTGGCATTATTAAACATTTGTTTTGGATTTCCACGACCAGTGTGACCGGGCCTTAATTATAGTCTATGGTCACATTGGGGCCCCATAAGATCCACGTTATCATATAGGCATCATATATGCCTACTAGGTTTTTCCAACACGTTAGAGTTGGTATTTGAGTCTCTTCTGCAGTGCAATATAGGATGCCAGATATCATTGGAAAGCTATTTCTTTGTGCAATATTTTCGCGCAGATCATATTTTCGCGCACATCCCTATGTGCGCGAAATGCGCGAAAATATGTACTGAGCGAAAATTAATACGTTTACAGTATGTACTATAGTTGACTTTGTCTCAACTGATTGCCTATTGAAAATTGTTTTTTTAGTAAGCCTGTGTCACAAACATCTGAAAGTGCCCATCACGTGTAAGATGCGTGTGCTGGATGACGTGGAGAAGACTATCAAATACGCCAAGGTACTGGAGTCGGCTGGTTGTCAGGTAAGTCTCTTGAACTTCAATTATTTATTTATTTACATCTTAAAGATGTTTGTTGCTATGGGTTCACTGAAAAGGAGGCCGTTATTTTGTTGTGGCCTAAATGGGAAAATGTTGTTCATTCAAATTCTTTCTTTCAGATATTGACGGTTCATGGACGGACGAGAGATCAGAAAGGTATCCACACAGGGCTGGCAGACTGGAGCAAGATCAAGGCTGTCAAGTAGGTTTGCTGATAGTGAAGTGAATTCCATACAATTTATTGAACCAACATATATGCATTTCAATGTATACGTCTTGGTATTTCTCAACAGTGTCCGCTGTATAAACTCATGTACCTGATAATAGCCGAGGGAAACTTATCTAAAGAAGAACAGCGCCCTAGGCCTAGAAAGGCGCTGAATTGTTATTTTTTTAATAATAAAAAAAACCATGCCGGTACATGTACCAGTAGTTGTTTGCTGCCTCATATCCCTAATGCTTTAGAACTAAATGCACTAGCTATAACAGTATGTTCCGGTATACATAGTGTGATACTGTGTGTGTTCGTTTAGGGATGCTATGAGTATACCCGTGTATGCCAATGGTAATATCCAGTACATGAGAGACGTGGAGCGGTGTATAGCAGAGACGGGTGTGGACGGGGTCATGACCGCAGGTGAGCAGCTCTTCACTCATACATACACGTTAAACATTGTTCTAGCAATATGACTCAATATTGACTCAAAACTACAGTGAAATCTCGTTATTAAAGGAGGACTGATGTAAAGAATTACCTGTTATAGGGAACACGTTTCCATCGCCAATTTTGCCCATTCTCTCTATATTTAGTATTGGTTGTAAGGAAGATTGCTTATAAGGAGCAAATTTTTTTTGCCAAAAGAGCCTCCTTATAACGAGATTTTGCTATATATCCATACACAGTAAGGCAATGTAGAGCTCCAAATTCTGGTTTTAACTTTAACAGAAAGGTGGATAACAAAGATAATGCCAACTTTTATCGGAACAATATCGTAAAGGGTACTTTAGGTACTTTATAATGTCCCATTGAAATTATAACTGACTCTTTACCAACAGAGGGTAACCTGCACAACCCGGCGCTGTTCACGGGAGGCCTGCACACGGCCTGGGACATGGGCAACGAGTATGTAGACCTGTATGAAACGTATGCCTGCCCACTCTCCTTCATTCGGGGACACCTGTTCAAGATATTTCACCACTGGTAAGTTCATATTATAAACTAATTACTAGTACCATTTCTAAAAGGTCCAAGCTCTATATGTGTTTAAGGATTTAGAAAGGATTATTTGAAGTAGCGTGTGTCAGTCATCTTTACTAGTTAATAGCTAGACCTTGTTGAGACAGTGTATTTATGATGTACGTTTGTTTGCAGTCTGCACGTCCATCTGCACCTCAGACAGGACCTAGCCAAGGCCAGGGTGACCCAGGACTTTAGGGACTTCATCCAGGCTGTGAAGGATGCCTGTAAGGTGAGTTCATCTGAACATCAATAGGGCACTGCTGTTGTAGGCTGATGGTGAAGCCTGCTATTGGATTGAAATCAGCTGTATGAATTTGTATGTAAAAAAATCAAGTAATGGATGTCAAAGCTTCACTCTCACCAGTCACGCTTTACCTGTTCGTGGACTAAAACAGTACTCGAACAAATGACATATTATGATGTACACTGCAAATTCCGCTTTAAGAAATGACCTTTGGGGTTTTCTCTCATGTTCAAATGAACAATTGCCCAATGGCAGTTTTCGTATTTTGGTGATTGACTAAGGGTTCATACCCTGAGGCATATACAACGCCCAGGTTTTTTTTAAAGACGTTTTTGTGACATGGCAGAATGCTTATATCTCAGTCTCTATGTCATTTAGAAATAAGACAACAAAAGAAAAGGATGGGCAAGATCGTTGGACAAATGTTTCCTTCAAAAAGTTGCTCAATATCTCTTTCCTTTTAGTTGCAATTCAACTGCAATCTTTGGCTATTATTTCTCTCTTTTCTTTAAACACTTAAATACTGTTAAATGACTACCCTCTAAATGAACTTTGCATAGGGTCCAAGGTTAAAAAAAATTGGAGCTGATAGAAATGCTCTTCTGACCAAAGAAGTATCACATTTCTATCTTTCTGCCATGAATTTACCATCTTACATATTAAAATGCCATCCAACCAATCTAAAGTGCCCTCCATATTATTTAGATTACTTAAATGAACTTTATATAATACCCTGAACATACCAAAGACAAGGATTCGTTTTAGTTCTCGTACCACCCGTCTTCTACATGGTGGCGCCACAAGCATTTCTCGTACTCCGCGAGGCCTCAAGGAGACAGCACGAGGGTCCCACAGCGGCAGCATAAAAGGAGTGCAGAGCAGAACTGTACCACCCATATCTTCGCTGTTTATCATCCGATCGACTCGCTTTTTGATAGGGACAGAAGGCAGTACATGCCCGCAGCCTGCAACTGTCGCCCACACCTACCTGCACACCCACACCCACCTGCTCTCCCACAACCACCTGCTCACCCACACCCACCTGCTGGCCTGAAATGGGAGTTTTATATCTAAGTACATGATAAGCTACAGATTCAGCTTACCCTGAGTCATCTGTGAGGCCACTCACACGCTCAATCTTTGTACATATAAGAATAATTGATATACGGTAGGTTCAAATTTGCTTGTGGTATTTTCATTTAGTTAAAGATGTAAATACTTTCTGTGTTACAGGAGGATGTGGAGAAGTATGAGATAGATCCGTCATCCCTCAAGTCCAACCTACCCCACCCATACTGGTTCTGTCAGCCTTATGAGCGACCCAAGTAAGTTATAAGCCAAATAAAGGCTTTATATGGATTTTCAGTGTGTCTACGTGGCAAGGGAAAGGGGAAATGTTGTGAATACCATGTTATCTCTAGACGTTATTACTATGCTTAAATCAGTTATATATATCGCACTGTACATAACGTATTACATGTACATGGAGTGTTTTATATGAACATAGCACATGTAGTCCTTTGCTGAAATCCATCTTTTATTTATTAGACGGTGCCATTGGTCTTTATAGTGTTGTATCTTTATAGAGAATGGCACCTTCTTTACTAGTCACTGAGGTCTGATCCTGGATCTAGGTGGTTTGGTCATCTAAGTGGTCAAATTGCACATTGATACAAACTCATTTTGAGATTTTCATTATTATCATTGTGTGCACAACATGTATAGCTCTCTGGACCTGTTTTCAAAAGTTCACATTGCAATTAAGTTTTTGGTGATATTCAGTGTTTTGTGGCAAAAATGGGGTAAATCCTCTGTTATAGCACTGAATTGAATGGGGAGCTTTTTCTGTACTAACACTTTAGGGATTTGCATTTTATACATACTTTGCAAATATATGTCATCTATTTGTTCAGACAGCATGTAGATAAGATTCACCGGAAGCACATGGTTTGAACATTAAATTCATATTTTATTTATTTTAATACAGCATATTGATCGTTAGATGGTCATTCCTTTGGGCCTAGTTTGTTTGTGCTAAGTCAGGGTTGTTGAGCCGGAATGCTGAGTCGGCAAGTCTTGTAATACCCAGACCGCTCAGGTTATAATTATAGGCTCATTGAGCCGTGTCCCACCCGCCCAGGCAGCCAGGAAAGTGTTGTGACGATCCTATACACCTCAGTCCGCTCAGGTTATAATTATAGGCTCATTGAGCCGTGTCCCACCCGCCCAGGCAGCCAGGAAAGTGTTGTGACGATCCTATATTCCCCAGGCCGCTCAGGTTATAATTATAGGCTCATTGAGTCGTGTCCCACCCGCCCAGGTAGCCAGGAAAGTATTGTGACGATCCTATATTCTCCAGGCCGCTCAGGTTATAATAATAGGGGGCAATGAGCCGTGTCCCACTCGCCCAGGCAGCCAGGAAAGTGTTGTGACGATCCTATATTCCCCAGGCCGCTCAGGTTATAATAATAGGGGGCAATGAGCCGTGTCCCACTCGCCCAGGCAGCCAGTAAGCAGAGCACAGGCCTTATGGGGATCAAACAATACACAAGGTAGTTTCAGTATATATACCACACACCCATGGGGATCATACAAACCAACAGTATTCCCTGGGTGACCTTGGGGTAAGGGGAGCACTAGGGATCCTCACTGGTAGGTTCTACCTGAATCTACCTGTCTGTTATGCTTTATTTGATCCCCAATCACCCATATTAAAATAGCACTGACTTGGAACTCCTATTACAATACAATACACCTCAGCTCGTATAAATTATAATGCAATGGCACCGTCTCCAAGTATACAGAATTGTTACTACAAAAATGATATAAAATGAAATGCTATCATATTTTTCAATAGCCCAAAAGTTGAGTTGGCAACTGGCACTGATGTGTAAGAGGTTTAAGCGTGGGGAGCGCATGATTCCCTGTACATGTATTGTGTTCCTATGGACTATTTCAGCATCTACAGAAATACCTAAATGATGCACCCGATAAGCATGCCAACGCAATTAAAATCATATAAATGTATATTACTATATTGTTGATGCCTTGGGTATGATTTTGATACTAAAGAAACTTTCAATTTGAACATAAGGCTGCTCCGACATCAATTCTATTGTGAATTTCCTGACGTGACCAACAGATCCTCTCGCATGACTATTGTGTGATGTTGTCCTTTGGTTATACCCACAAAAATAAATATTCATGTCTGTCAACAGGCCTGATGACCTGGAGCATAAGCAGTGGCGGGAGACAAACAAGCGCCCTCTGGAGCTCCCTGACCACATCACGACACCCCGCGAGCAGCTCTCCAAGAACAAGATAAAGCGCATACAGCTCCGCCCCTTCAAGAACTTTGAGACGGTCGGACGCAAGTATGAGGACTGCGCCACTTGTGGTAATCCCAAGGTGATTTAGAATTCTAGGATTTTGGTGCGGGGTCAGAATTTTTAATGTGTCGAGTTTACCCTAAAATGCTATATTGATTATATTTCTGATATAAAGTAACGAATATTTACATATTGTGTTGTTATAGGGAGAGAGTTGCCAGTACAACCTATGCAAGAAATGTTGCAGAGCACAGAACCGCAAGTTACAAGCAGACTGCCCTGGTAAGTGGAACTTATAGAAGTTGGATTGGCCTATAATTTGAACTTAAATTTTAACTTAATAAAGAGAGGTAAGGGTATGGTTGAAATTTTCATTTTAAATGTATCGGTAGCCCAAACATAAGTTCATCTTCAATAAGCATCTCTAGCAGCTGCAACTTAATTAATAAATAAAGAGATTGACTAAATAGAGGAGAGTTGGCGAGGGAGGTTAACGTCAAAGTTAAATCTGAGAAACACTGCAATAAACCAATAAGATTTATCTAAAATAAAATCTTTAAAAAAAATCCATTATCTGATATTACAGGCCATCACCTGTTCTACAACAAAGAGCGGCGGTTGGCCTACCAGGCCCAGAAAGCAAAGGAACTAGCAGCTAAAGCACAAAGTGTGAACCCGCCAGCGGACGAAGAAACTCCGACCGCGGACAATGGCTGCGAGGCAGCCTCGGACACAGCTACCACAGATAAATTAGCTACTGTGCCCAAAACAGACGATGCACAGACAGAGAATGTACAGATAGACACTACTGGTAATACGTGCGCTCAGACAACAAGCTAGCACATAGGGAGATGACTTCTCAAATATACATACTCAAGGCACAAATGTTATGATAATTCATGGCTGATTATATTGGAATGCCTCAATTGGTACTACGCTGACTTGGTTGGAATATTTAAACCAGACACATTTTGTCTCTATTATATTCTTGATTGGGACTCGGTTACTCAATGTCTTTGCCATTTTACGAATGTGTTTTACAGAATTGGCGACGGAAGTTTTTCTGAATGTCACCTGATTGTAGTAAAAAATTATCATTAATTCATCCCAGAAAATCAGAGCTTACCATAAATCATTGTATAAAAGACACTCACTACCACAGAATGCAATTTATTTTATTGTATAGTATATTCAATCACTCATGATTATGATATGATCTCTTCCATGTTGAAATAATGACTGGCATCTAATATTATAGTATAAAGAGTTATATTACAACATATATGTATTTGGAGTAGTCTTTCCATCAAACTCTATCATGATAGTATGATCGGGGTGCAGATCGATCCCCACCTGAGGTCACAAAGTCGCCTCCTTTCCACAGACCCTGTAATCAAGCCAAGTCTGTAAAAGCTCTATTATAGTGACTACCTGCTTGGATAGCACTGACCTCATAGGATCCTGATATATCAAATTATACTTATATGTATAATTAAAGTAATAATGTTCACAGCAAATTCTTAGACAAGAACTCTCAGAAGGCATCTATAAGTATGACTTGTAGACTTTCAGAATGTACCAGGGGAATGTCCCAAGACCCCTGCTAACATTGTCCTGCGACTCAATTTCTGGCATTGTGGCAACACCAACATTTGGACCAAGATGGGTCTACCCCATTATTCAACGCCCATCTTCTGATTTTAGAAAGACTAATCAGAGGTGTGGTCGTAATGACTGGTGCTCGAAACAAAGGGGTGGGCTAATAGAGGCATGATTTTTAACAGGGACGGCCGCAATAAAGGGACGATCCTGATAAATTGATCTTAATAGAGGGTAGTCATAAAAGAGAGCGGTTGGAACATAGGGGCATTCATAATAGAGAGTGGTTGCTACCCACAACGTGGATGTCAAAATTTCCAACATGTATATACAATATGAATATGTACGGTTTATCACCAACCCCTCCCACCAATTCCATGTTATCTCTCTGTAACCCCATTATTAGATATTAACCCCCAGGAGTGTAACCTATGAGGCAAGCAAAATCCATTTTTATGGTATCTCCCTGTAACTCCATACTGATGTATTAACCTTCAGGAGTGTAATTTATGAGGCAAGCAAAATCCATTTATGGGGATTTCCAAATATAAGGGGCCTAAAATCCATTGACCAAGGTTTGGCCTGACATGCTTTTTAAAAGGCCATGGATGCGGTGCAGTTGGGGGGAGGGGGTGATAAATGTGGAGTGGTGGTAGAGGGACAAGGGGACAAGGGGACCTTGGGTTCGGGTGGGAGACATAAGGGGGGATGGGATGGGGACCCAGAGGGGATGAACCCGCGGATGACAAAAGCTGGTTGAGGGGTGGCATATCCTGGAGGAGTGTGTGGTGCTGGAAGAGGGATTTTAAATGTCGGAAGTGTATTAATAATACTGGATGAGTAATGAGTTAGTAATGTCGGAAGAGAGCGACCCTGCACAGAGTAGGGTTAAGAGACGCAGCAGAAGAGCCGCGCGTTAACAGGAAATAATACTTATAGGTTACAAAAGAATGAATTTACTGGGATTTTTGAAATCACAACAAAGCAAATTATTTTCAGTTCAACAAGAAGTTTTATTCAGAACAATAACAATCATCATTTCATCACATAGTGAACCAATGAATATATTTCTCTCTGTCAAATTGTATACATAATACAGCACAACGTTTTAACAACAGTGATGCTACAGTAAAAGCATCAGTAGACATATTCCTCAAATATCACACAACAGGTAACTACACAAGCAACCAATAAATAACATATGTATAAGTGCATTATCATGATATCACAGTCGGGTAGTGATCAGCAACGTTGGAGACAGGCATATATCTCTTTTTATAGAAGCTGTATTTAGGATGGCACTATATCAACAAGTCTTTTATTATAATGTCGCAGGAATGACGCTTATTAGTCTCTGGTAGTGGTATGTATGGATAACTTGTGTCCATTACAACACAGCCAGCATCTCCAACTTGCACTCTGATGACACACCAGATGACGACCCCTGGAACAGCATACGTCCAACAGACTTCAGAGACTTGGCGATGGCACGGCGGCGTTCCTTCTCCCACTCCTTCCTTGCCTTCTTCTGGGTACCCTCCTCCCTGTGAGTTACGGGACGGCGGCACAGCGGCTTCTTGTAGAAACCAGTGGTGTCCGAGTCAGCAACGGAGACATCAGTTGTGGTGTTGGTGATGTCATATTGTGAAGCGGATGACATCGCTGAGCTGGATTCCTGTCCATCGGCAGGCATACGGGGACGTAAGCGGAAGCTGCAGTCTGAGACGGAAGCAGAAGTGGAACAGCCAGACTGGTAGCCACTGTCATGGCTGGCAGGGGGAGCAGGGAGGTCCTCACAGGAATCCTCATCCTCCAGTAGATCCTCCATGAGGTTACGTGACACATCCTTCATTGTCGACGACAAAGGGAACCGGAAGTCGTTGCTACGGCATCGCCCTCTTGAGGATCCAGAAACCATGGTCACTTCAGGAGTTATGGCACTGATCTCGTCCAAGACAAATGCTGTAGTGTCATCGTCATTGTTGGGAGTGGTGAAGTCACATTCTGTGGAGATGAGCTCCCGGTGTTGGCGGCCGAAGCAGAGGTCCTCTACAGCGTTGGTGATTGCAAAGCTAATGTGAGATTTGCTAACTGTGTCTTGCTCAGGAGTCGCCATGGCAGGAGAGTAGCTCCACTGAGACATAGACAGGTCTGCGGTACCAGTAGACATGTTGGTCATCTTGTGTTTAGGTGAGCTGGTCACGAGTAGCGACAGGATAAGACTTGAGTGGTGAGCAGTTCAGAGCAGTAGTTGTCGTATGTTGTGCAGGAGGCAGCTCAGTGAATGGTTCAGTGACAGGACCTGCTCCTCTATATACCCCCTCACCATGCTGACACTACTCATTGCACATCTCAACATGCCAACAGATACCACTCACACCCACCACCTCTGCCATTAACACGTTCACACCGCCACACGTTCACTATGCCATTAACACGTTCACACCGCCACACGTTCGCCATGCCATTAACACGTTCACACCGCCACACGTTTACACCTCGGTGGCACTAGGCGCCAAAAGCTGCAACTCAATGCAGCGTTGCCCATGCATGGAGCGTCGCTAGTAACGGCGCTTTTGGCCGCTAAGACGATGACTCCCTATTAGTGGAGGTGTTTTAAATGCCACCTAAAGAATTATTTCATTCTTTCTTATAGTTAAACTTAAGGATGACATTTAATGGTATTTTAATGGTTATCGGTGTCTGCATAGAAGATCAAATAATCACTATTGAGTAATTGACGTATCATTTATTAACTAAACCTGGGATTATTTACCCGACAGACAAGCAAGCTCATAATATGGGATCATACATTCCTTCAATTATCTAACAATTCATTGAAACATCATTGCAAGTACAGATACGGGTGGGGATTAGCATAATTCTTTTTTTGTTAAAATGGATCGCTCACTTACCCACTTAAACAATCGAGTAACTTTACTGTATTTCATATACTGTATATGGTTTATATTCGTAGTTATTTCAATTTAATTTACGCCTATTATTGTCTGCCACTTTTTGTATACATCAGGGACATGTGCAGCAACATTATTTTTACACATGTGACATTGGCACATTAATTAGCTAGAGGGGGCGGGAAGCGCCACACCCAGGCACCACACTCACAGTCACAGGTGTTGAGACACCATTTACCAATCAAGGTGCATCACTGTGCGGAATTGAGCTGTGTTGGTGAAGAATGTGTGATGCGGGGCTGAGTGTTAATACATACAAACAGGTCGCCATCCTCGTTAAAACGAATTAAAATATAGAAGTACCCCTATTGTTAAGAAACGGCAGTGTTTATTTAAGAACTCTGTCTTTATTCACCAGCGAACGCTACTCGGCCGATTTCATTGATGTACGTACTAATGTTCAATATAATGAAATGGCACAAACTCATGTTAGACTTGGGACACCATAATTATATCTATAGCCATTATCTGAAATGCAATTGACATGGTGGGTCCACAGATGGCGTCTTTAGGATGCTTCTTATAAAGATTGGTGCATGAATAGACACCATGTATTTACCAAATGTATCACAATTTGATTATAAACAGAGTCCAATTTGCCAACTTTATTGATCTGGGGATTAGCATAATTCTTTTTTTGTTAAAATGGATCGCTCACTTACCCACTTAAACAATCGAGTAACTTTACTGTATTTCATACACTGTATATGGTTTATATTCGTAGTTATTTCAATTTAATTTACACCTATTATTGTCTGCAACAATCAGTTCAGGATATTTGGTGCGATGGGTGTATCATGTGTCTTGTCGGGTTTCTTCAGAATTTAAAGTCAGACAAACTCTTTCGTGAACATCATTGCCAAAACCTCAGTGCAAAGGCTAGATACGATATTAGCTTTTTAAGTCTGCACTCTGTTAACATGTACTTATCAACACTGAGAGATCCTTCACTATAGAACAATTGGTCTCAGCTTTCAGCCCCTTATAGAGATAATAAATTGTCCTTTACAGATAGCATGGATAAGAACCGCACAAACAGGATGGCTGTGCGTGTAGATAACCCCAGCACCCTTTCCCCATATTTTATATTTAACCTTTCATGAAGTGTGTTACACCATGATCTCTACAACACCAAACCATATACATGTAGTGGCAGTACTCTATGGGTTTATATATTTTCTTTAGTCATACTTGTCCATTGCTAATATTGAACTTTCTGCTAATTCATTTGGCGTATAGATCAGGCATTGATGATTGTTTATCAAGGCGTCAATTATTTCTGCATATATCACTATTTTATAGCTTGAATGGCTTTCTTGTACAAAGGTATTACAAAGCACATCTTAGGCAAGGCGTATACTTCATGATTTTTTAACCACACATCATGCACTGATTCCTGAATGGTTTTCACACTGCAGAGACAGTTTTCCTGATGTCATTCTGTAACTTTGCTCTAGTTGTGGTGGGCCTTCATTGTCACTACAATTTACTCAGGTTATCCGTGGTAACCTGATCTCTCCAGAGCAGTGTATGCTCCATAGGGTGAACCTTGCCTACCCTGTTCACTCCCAAAGAAGGACGAAGGAAGGCTTTGACTACCTCTTTGTCAATCTCAACAGGAAAGTAGAGCCTGAATGCAACAGTAGCATTGGGTGACACGACGTTAGCCACATGACCCATGTGCTTGGCAAGATGTGCCAATAGAATATCAACATGCTCATAGATCAGCAAGGCGATGTTGACATTGACATGTACAGGGCCTTGAACCATGGATGCATAACTGATACCAGTAGGCTTGGTTACTGAGCCATTCTTGAAACTGGCAAAAATCTTGCACTGAGAAGCAATCATTCGTAGGTATTTTGGGGTTTTAGGCAGAGGCAATGGGATGGCCAACACTGGAAGGTATGATGTACAGAGGATGTTCTGGAGGGTGTAGTTGTCTGACAGGACTTGGAAGGCCCGGTCAGGACGTAGTTCTTCAACGGTTATCTGGGTTCCTTGAGGACTTCTCCTGATTGCTGCTTCTGTCTCCACTACCCGTGCATGAGGTGCAATGTACACCAGGTAAGCCTGAAGGTAAATGTCAGAGGTTTGAGGCAGAGATCATGATCTCTGTGGATAGGAAATGGACATCCCAATTTTTTTTACAGGTTTCCAAATGTTTCAAAAAACGATTGGAAACCTTTACTCAGTAAGATGACCAGTAAGATCAAACAAAATAGTTCATCTTAAAATATTTTTCCTAATAGCAAAGTCCCACTGCATCAATAAAACCATAAGATGGCCAAATCCCGGGGCCAAATGCACAGAGAAAAGAAACAGCGTCAAAAGGGAATCCAGGTTGCCTCCAAAATGACTCTCCTCTCTAGGGGAGTCCAGGTCGCATATAAGGGAGCCTAGGTGACTCTCTGGTTGACCTAAGTGAGTCACCTGGGGGAGTCATATGACCCAGAATGCTATATGACTCCCCCGAGTGACTCCTTAGGTCAGCCAGAGAGTCACCTAGACTCTCTTACTCGACTCTCTTATGCGACTCATTCTGGAGGAAACCTGGGCTCCCTTTTCACGCTGTTTCTTCTCCATGTGTGATGACTTCTTCTAGACAAGAAAACGTGCTTACTTTTCTGTAAACAAGTAGCCGATTCGGGTCAGACCAGAACTTCTGTGAGTACATTGGTTTGTCTGAAGCTATGAAAAGCCGGTCCAAGTTCTGCCCAAATTCAACATACACATCTCTAAAGCTGTGTGCCATCAATTTCTGGATAATTCCTGTAATTGAACAACGTTTCATAGCATTTAAAGTCTCACATATCGATACACCATAACTCAGCCAAAAAGAGAAGAATTGTTGCACATGTCTAGAATCACATCTCAGCCAAGGTTAATTATAACATTCTGATACTGACCTTGGCTCCGATATTCATTCACCGTTCTGCCAGAGAGAAAGGCACAGAAACCATGCTCAGGGTCAACCATCAGTGCCATGAAGGACACCTGCCAATCAGTCAATAGGTCAGATGGAGGTGTGCAGATCAGTTCTTTGCATAGGGCTTAACTGTTCCCTTTAATGTTCTTTACCTTTACTTTGCCATTCACTGTTAACTTAGGATTCCAATGTTTATCAGCAAATGATATTTTGGATAGTTTTCTTTAATTATAAATTGCTTGCTGTTGGTATTAAATGATATCACAGATGTTTTGTCAGTGCCCTGTGATCTGTCAATGTCATTTATTTGAGTTACATGTGATATCTACTTACAATTCGTTTATTATGTGTTTCAGCCACATAGGACCGGAAAGCAGGGTTCTGTAGCATAGTTGTGTACACATAGGGCAAGTAGTCCAATCCGTCAAACAGGAAACGGTCAATGTCCAGCACCCCCTGCCGGTCAGACAGGGTGGCACGTCGGAAGGTCACCTCAGAGGTCATCAGTGCTATGACATTTTCACATATAAGATCTAGATCAGTACCAAGGAAGAAGTGGAGACATGAATGGGCATTTTAGATTCATTTGTCAAACAAATAAATGAAGCTTTTTACTTATCAACTTGTAAGTTTGCTTTATGTGGCTAGGGAAAACCCTTCCACATCAATGAGGGCGTAAAGATGAAAGATGAGACTTCAGTTTCAGTACTTGGTATCTTTTATTAATAATAATATTAATATCAGAGTACCAGTCACTAGGGCTCAGTATAGATGGTAAGTCGGTGGTTGCTGAGATGGTTACTGATTTCCCTCTAGCTGCCTGGGGCTTAAGTACAGATGCCCGGCAGGTAGAGGAGGAGCCCATGTGACCGGAAGTGGATGTAACAGTGGTTTTCATTGGATAATATACGTTTGACATTTGATTGGATAATTATATATTCATGGCTTTAACATGTGGTGTGCGTTGGACCGCGGGTGGGGAGCCTGGGTCCAGTGCATTATGGGTAATGGATTACATAATAAGTAGCATGCACACGTGGGGGCTTTGTCGCCTGCCTCCAGGTGGCCTCCAGCCGGCTCAAGTGGCTTTGGCAGTGCCACACTGATTAAGGGTGTCCAGCTTTATAGCTTTGTTTATGTGTAGACAGTTAATCCTTGGGGTCAAAATATAGTTCATTTGTTTGTGTATAGGTGACCGGTCAGTGCCTTGTCGTCTGGAGGGACTGACAGTTATCTATTGTCCAAGGGATAAGGGTCTGCTTGTGATCTGTGGATTAATTATATATGGGGGTCAGTTATGCTTGGCTTTATGAGTAAAAGGTATGTCTGACGTCTAGGTGTACTTTGATGGACATATGGATTGAAAATATGCATAAAGTATTGTGCGTATTACAAATAATAATAAATATGAATATTAATAATCATGAATCATAATTATGACGTAATATGGCGTAATATGACGTAATACAATTGATGAAGGTATAATAAGGGGTTTTGTGGCGTGACAGCACCCCCCAATACAACTCCTGCACGCCCTCGTGCAGGCCGCGAAGTAGTAGAGGAAGAGTTATGTCACGCTTCAAAAGTATTTGTATGAACATTTTTTTGTATTTTATGGTTTTTGATATATCTATCTTATGCTATGACTATGACTAAGTTCTTAATCACATTTTCTAGGTTTATACGGTGTTTTGTACATACATGTTATGCAGTGGTAAATTAATAATATTTCAATGGTAACGTACTGGTACTATATGTCTCGCTTCCGTTCTATTTATATGATTATACCTTTGGAAGCTTTTAACCTTTACCAATTATTTACATGATACAAGTTGTGGTACAGTGAAAAATGTAATGTGACGTACTGATTCTATATGTCGCGCTTCCGTCCTAGTTTATAATACAATTACTTCCTACGACAGGAAGCTGTAAGAAATTCATTTCAATAATAATATAGATGTACTAAGCGTTTACATAGGCCATGTGTAATACTTAGTATGGTATGATAGTACATGTATAACAATATGTTTTGAGCAGTGTATTTTGTTTATGCAATGGTCTTTGGCAATACTTGATCTTTGATATTCATTCTCAATGTCGAGGGGCAATGGAGGAAGTTCGTTTTGAGTTATCACCTTCTATATTAAAGTCTTATGTTTCATTTCCTGTCTCACTCTTTTTCATAACGATGGCTGTCAATAGTTCGGTAGTGGTCATGTCTTTTGGGCTTTTGATAAGTGACGTGGTATTGTCACTGTCGGGGTCAATGTCAATGTTGTCTTGGGTTTCAGTCGGATGTAGGGATGTAGTCATTTCAATAGTCTTAAGGGTTAATCCTGTGGTGGTGGTGTCATCTTTCAGGGCCGGTATGATAGAAAACCGTGCCGCTAGGGGTAGTATGACGTGGTTGGGTAGATAGTATGACTTCTGTTTTCCGTTGATGTTAAATGATATGGGGCCGTTCCATGTCATGTTTATGCGTGGGTATGGGCATGACAGGGCTGAGATGGCCGTCAGGGTTGGTATAAATTCATTAACAATAGAGTCACGTTCGTAGGGTAGGGATAGCAGTGGGATGGTGTGGTTGATGTGTCCTTGGTAAATTTTGAGGGTAATAGTAGGATTGGTTTTGTGTCCAGAGTTTGTCATTCCAAAGTGACGTGTAATCTTGTTTTTACACTTGAAGATGGTTTTGATAACAGCGTATACGATTAAAGCTACAAATATCAGTGTAAAAATGTTATGGGCATCAACGTATTGATCTAGATTGATAGTGTGATTTTCTTTGGGTTCATTTTGGGGGATGGGGTTAATAAATTTCCAAGAAATGTTGTTGGGTCGAGCACTAACGGTCGGGATGGTCGCGAACAGTGCTTTTCCTTTGGATACATATAATAAGTAGAAGAATCCTACGGCGTTTAGAATGCAAGTGACTGGTACTATATAGTTCCATACAGGGCTAGCGAAGAAGCTAGCTATGTTCTCTCGTATCGGTGTGTCCTGGATGGGTCGGTCTAAGATGTCTGCTGCGTTGGTGGCTTCTATTAAGATATTCCTGGTGAAGGGTTCCAGGTCCAATGTAATGTCTGATGACAACTTGCTGATGTTTGTCATAGATTTGATGATAGCTTGTGTATGTAGATGTGGTATGTGTATTGGATCGTGGTGTAGTGATGATGCTCTGATGTTGAGATTGTTTGTGAGTGCGAGTAGTATGGGTGTGTTGGCCGCGTGCATTAGGAAATGTGTTGAAGAAGATTCGTTACAAGGAATTTTGGTGTTTGGGAGGTACAATGAGTCAAACTGTAAGTGGCACATACATGGGACACCAATAACTGCGTAGGCCGAAGCTTTCTTAGTAGTTGGTGTCATGTGCTGACAGATTACGTGGTAGTACTCCCTGTTAGTAGTTACTAAATATTTGTCTTTACCAATAGCTATAGCACGGGTTTGTATGGGTCTCAGAGGGTGTACTTGAAATGTGCAGAGTCTGGCTATGTCTACCTGGTTACCTTTAAAGGCCGCCATGAGGCAGGTTGGCTGGTCACTGCGTATTCTAGGCATGGTCCTAGCGCATACTTTCAGTATTGAGCCTTGGCACGTAAGCAGATCTGCGTTTGTCATCTCTAAGTACAATGTCTCTGCCTCGTTGACAGCGAGGAAAGTTTTGTCAGTGTGTAATAGGGTAGATCCAGAACTTGTCGTATTTTCGGTGTTAATCGGGACATGAGTTGTAATTACTTGATATAAGTTAAATGCTGCGTCTGTGGCAGAAATGATAACATTAATATGAATGTATAGGTGAGTTTTGGAATAGGTGTATAGTGCAACTGGTTGTGAGTAGTAATATGCGGTGTCAATAATGGTTACCTCGGATCCTGGGTTCCTAATTTTGAGTTGTGTATCTAAGGTGGCTAGCTTGAGGGCTAGTTCTGTGGGTTGGATCATATCCGGTGCTAATATTCCAGTGGACAATAATCTGAGAGAATTTTCCACTTTGTATAACCCTTGTTGGTAGGCGATCCTGGTCATTAGGACAATTACCTGAGCCGATATGATGGCTGACTGGGTAATCCTACGATCCTGGTCGGCTTGGATGGAGGTTAGGGTTGTGGAGAAATCATCAGACCATGAGTCTATGGATTCGGTAATATTGAGTAGAGATTCCTGTACAACGTCCTGTTGTTTTATATAAGTGTCTAGAAACTGCTGGTGTTGCTGGGTGACATCATGTAATCCTTGTGCAGTTTTAACATTGACGTCAGCCAGTGTACCAATTCTAGCATCTAGGTGATGTATGACGTTGATGATAGAATCCATGTCTCTAGTGGTTGCCAGGCCAAAGATTGATTTAAAGAGCTCCCCTAAGAATCCTAGGATAGCTCTCTTTGGCCTGTTAGTAATAGGATCCGAGAGGAAGTGTGCAATGTTCTTTAAAGTTTTAATAATGTTAATATCTACGTTTTGTAGTAGTCGGTCGAGGTCAGCAGCTTGTTGTAACATCTTGGCGTCATGGCTGTCGTGGGGTCCTAGTGAAGTCAGTTGAAGAGTCCTGATGGTGTTGTAAATGAGTGGCTTCGGACGAGGAGCCATTGGGATGTTGTAGGGGATGGCCAGTATGACCTCGTGTAGGTCATGACCGGTGATGATTTGTCCCGGCAGCTGTTCATAGATGAGGCCGATATTTTGCCTCACTATAGGTTGTGCTGCCGTGTAAATGATGTGTGTGATGATTGATAGGAGGTAGAGTGTATACCTCATGATTCCCGAGTTGTTGGGATTTGATAGTAATAATAGTAGTAGTCGATCGTTTGTAGTAGTAATAGTTGATAGTCGATAGTTGGTGAAGGATGAGTGTAAGTGCGCAGTACTGGCGGGGATCTACCAAATTAACTGTGG
This sequence comes from Harmothoe impar, assembly GCA_947462335.1. Lineage (NCBI taxonomy): Eukaryota > Metazoa > Annelida > Polychaeta > Phyllodocida > Polynoidae > Harmothoe > Harmothoe impar. The sequence continues at coordinate 29,417,844 of OX381709.1, read as the reverse complement.
GCTGCTCCTGACTGAATCGATGTGTGTAGGGGTGTGGTCACTGGGTGACTGTGGAAAGATGGGGGGATGTGTGGGAACTTATACCCTTTGGTCTGGGTACAGGGTGGTGGCTATGTCACCCTGCCATGTTGGTCGTTATCACACTCCCATAAGTGGAGCTTTTGTTTGCGCGCTCCAGTGGTGGCGCCATCCAGGGCTCAGATTGCGGTCATCCTCCTGGTGTTGTTGACACCTGCGATGCATGCGGGCGGCCGCCTGCATACACCGCTTTTCCACTGGTCTATGGGGGGGGTGGGGGTAAATAAGAGTGCGCAAACTGTCCTTTCATGTCGGATTTTGACATGTTGATAATGGTTCTATTTGAAGTGTCAGTTTGTTAAAGGAGCAGCAATAATATGGAGTCGCCCTGCCGCTTACTTGTGTGGTGAAATGGGTATAGATGGATTATAAGTTATAATAATAATAGTTGATGAAGCTTAATGATAAATACTGTATTTCCAGTATTTCTTTATGATGATCGGTGTGTCAGTCGTGATTCTTTGTGAATCATTATAATAGTAATAGTGATAATAGTAGTTGTTGTAATAGTCAGTGTTTGATCCTTTTGATAGTAAATTCGATGATATATGACAGTTGGTGTCTCTTTGTGATAGTAGGGATAATATAGTGAGCTTTTTGTTGTTTATGTAATATAGGTGATAACTCTTTTCCTCTTATATATTCTATGGTTTATATTATGGTTTTAGTCCCACCGGTGTCCTCCTCTTGACCTTGGAGTGGGCCGGCTTTGCTTTATATATATTTTTGGTTTGTAGAAGCGCTGGTCTCGCTTTATATGAATCTCCGTCTTTCTTCCATAGTTTGGTTATGAGGTCGTCATTCGGGTCAATGAGTCTGTGTATGAAGTCGTTGTTTCTCACGTGACGTACTAGTTTCAGTCTATCTACATGGACTGGGTTTTTCATTGTTTTCATTGTGATCACAGATTTGAGGAGGACAGAGGTTTTTGAGACGAATTTGCACACTATGTATGGACCAGAGTACACCTTCTGAAGTTTCAAGCATTTTGTTCTATCCATCAGTCTGGGTACCTTGACATACACTAGTGATTCTTTCTGCACCTTTGTAGGTTTTGCCTTTTTGTCGTGTTGTTGTCTCATTTGTTCTGTCCTCTTTTCGATGTTTTCAATGACCTGATTGTATGTGTAGTCTATTTTCTTTAATTTGTCAATGATGTGGAGATTTAGACTTTTCTCTTCTTCCTGATTGAGTTTGTTGTCTATTATGGTGTTTGGATTCCTTCCCTTCATAATGAAGAACGGTGTGAAGGCAGTGGTGGCGGACTCTGTGTTGTTGATGGAGAACACGAGGTGTGGTAGGAATACATCCCATGTGTCCTGGTGTTCCTCACAGTAGGCCCGTATGCCTTCAGACAGCGTCTTCACATATCTTTCAGCCTGGCCGTTCGATTTTGGTCTATAGGCCGAGCTGAAGACATGTTTTATGTTGAGGGAAGATGTCATGTTTCTGAATTTTGAATTTTTATATGACGTTCCATTGTCTGACTGGAGGTATGTTGGTATACCCTCGGCCAGAACAACCTTCTCTATGAATTCTGCGGTAGTTGTTTCCGCGTCCAATGATGTAGTAGGGTAAGCTATGCAGAATTTAGAGAACCTGTCGACCACTACTTGAATGTATACATTCTTTCCTGGTGTTGGTGGTAGTGGGCCTATGGCATCTATGTGGACAAACTGGAATGGGTAAGAAGGGGTACTATGGGCCGTCATTGGCAGGTTGTTGGTTAGGTTCATTTTTGTGGCTTTCAGGCAGACGTGGCAGGTCGCTGTGAATTTCTGGACGTCGGCCGCCATGCTCTTCCAATATACTTTGGGAAGCATGGTCGACAGCATTCTTTGTGCGTCAGCGTGTCCTGCCATTGGGAGGTCGTGAAAAAGCTTCAAGATGGGAAGTCTCATGTCATCTGGGATGACGGGTTGGAATGAGAATTCCTTGTGTTTCTTCCATAGTACCGTGTTGATATGGACCAAAATATCATTCAGCATGATGTGGTCGTCAGCTATTTTGATAAATTGCTCCGTTTCCTTCTTGTTTTTGTCGTTGGGTACCTGTCCGTTCTCTAAATACGTGATGATAGCTTTCGTGTGTAAATTATATCTCTGCTCTCTTTTGAGGTTGAGTATGGAGATCTGTGGGTCGGAGAGGCTTTCTATCATTTCAATCAGATGGTTAGTCTGATTGGCCAAGTGTTTTGCCATGTCTGTGGCGTCTCTTCTAGGCTTCTCATTTTTCTTCTTTGGCTTTGGTTTATCTGTGGTTTTCTTAGGTTGCGGTGCCGGGGTGTGGCCTGGGACCGGTCGGGTCGCCGCAACCTGTTCTATTTGTTCTGTTTGAGATTCTTCTATAAATGATGATAGGGCTTCTAGGGATGTAGAGGGTATTGTCAGCTGCTGTGGGGCGTGGCCTGGGACCGGTCGTGCAGCTGAATCCACTTCCTGTTGTACTGAGGCCACTATGGCTGCTAACAGTCCCTTGTATTCTGTTTGTGGAAGCCCAAAATGATGTAATTTGGTACTTGGGATGTCAGGATTTGCTCTGAGGTTGGGGGTAAATCGTTTTACTTCTTTTATGTCTTCTGTGTTTTCCTCCATACATTCACAATAGAAGTGATGGGTGGAGTTTCTTTTCAGGATTGATTTGGGTAGACGTTTTGGTAGCGTCAATGGTGGTTCGTCTTCTTTGAATTTCTGTGTGTGTATGTCATCCTCAAACATAATTCTATGTTGCACCCTTATGGCTTTGGGTTTTGGTGGAGGATCTGTCATTGGTGTCTTGTCTAGTGGGTAGTCTCGTCTTGACATAACGTCTGATGGTATATTTAATTTGCCTCTTATATGTCTGACATTAAATTGAAATTGTTGAATTTTGAGTGCCCATCTTGCCCACATGTTTTTGTTATCTGATTTTGTCAACATGTGGATGAGGGCTTGGTGGTCAGTATATAACTCGAATGGTCTTCCTTCTACGTAGTGTCTGAAGTACTCTATAGCAAATACTACTCCCAATAGTTCTCTTTGGGTGGCACCATAATTCCTTTCGTGGTCATGGAGTGCTCTGCCCGCAAAGGCTACTGGTCGTAGAACGCCGTCTTTCTCCTGGGAAAGAGTAGCTCCCAGGGCTGTACCAGATGCATCTGTTGTAAGATGGAACTGTTTGTTGTAGTCTGGGTACAGCAAGATGACGTCATTGCATATAGAGTCCTTCAGGGTCTGAAATGCAGTCTCACATTCTTTTGTCCAAACAAATTTGTTCCCATTTTTGAGTAGGTTGAATAGAGGTCGACCAATTTCACTGAACCCTTTGATGAATTTTCTATAGAATTGGGCGAGTCCAGTGAATGACCGCACCTCTTTTGTGGTCTTCGGTGTGGGGAATGTCTGGATCTTGTGGACTTTGTCTGGGGATGGTTTGATACCGTCAGTGGTGACTTTCATTCCTAGGAAGTCTAGTTCCTCTAGGAAGAATTCGCACTTGGTTTTCTTCAACTTTAGGTTGCCATTTCTTAGTGCTTCGAATATGTTTCTTAAATCGATGAAATGTTGGTCTATGGATGGTGATAAACACAAGATGTCGTCTAAGTATGGGATTGCACATTTGTACTGCAGGTTCTGTAGGATCAAGTTGACTACAGCTTGGAAAGCCTGAGCACTGCTGGCGAGTCCCATGGGCATGGTCTTGTATCTATACTTTTTGGTCCTAGTGAGAAAGGCTGTGATGTCCCTGTCGTCCTCTCTAATTGGTATCTGGAAGTACCCTTGTTGGGCATCCATTTTAGAGAACACGGCAGGTCGCATCTCACCAATCATTTCTAGGCTGTCGTCTGCCCGTGGTGATGTAAGTGCTTGGTTTATGGATTGGGAATTCACATATCTTAGATCTGTCACTAATCTGTAACCCTGCCCGTTCTTTTTCTCTACAAGAAAACTTCTGGATGACCAGGGACCCGTTTTGGTTTCCTCCAGAATGTCCTGCTTTACCAGCTTCTGACATTCAATTTCAAGTCGTTCAGCTTTGTGCGGGGCCATTCTGAATGGGTAGAACTGTAAGGGTTTGGCGTCTGGGATCAGGTTGATTTTATGGGTGTACAGATGGGTTCTTCCAATCATGTTGTCTTTTCCCACGAATATGTCGTCGTATTCTTCAATTAACTGGCAAAATGTTGTGAATTGATCTTCTGTGAGGCAGTCTGGTTTTTGGAAGACGTGTGATTTTTCTTTTTCTGGTTCTATGTCTATGTCCTTTCCTATGTACATGTCTTTGTCTATGTCTTGTTCGTCGTGACCTGTTGTCTCTTGTACCATATTTATATGATCTTCGTCGTCTGACATGGATTGATCCATGTCAGAGTCAGAATACTCTGAGTATGTTGGTGTTGGTACATAGAATGTTTTGTCTGACCCTGTTGATGATGCACTGTCACTGATAGTAGAGTTGTTGTCTATGTCTATGTCTATGTCTCTGTCTGTCTCCTCGGGTTGTGTCTCGTCGTAGCCTGTCGATAATATATTATTTTCTTTGTCTATGTCTGTTCTTGTATATAAGGCTACGATTTCACCCTTCTGGATTTTACAGATTCTAGATGTGATATTCAATAATATCAGTGGGTGTCTGTCTCTTTGGTCAGGTTTCACGACTGAACGTTGTACGATGTAATTTGGAAGTTTGTCTGATCTGTCGAAATTGTCTGTTATACCATTGATTTGACTGACTGAGTGGTAGCATGTGACTTGGCCTGTTATGGCCATTTCGGAAAATGGAGGTATCGAAATAGCTATCACTGCCCTGATTGGTTGAGATTTTGGAGTTGGGTCAGTGGAGTAATTGATTTTGCTTTTAGTCTTTGATAGAAAATCTGTTCCCAATATGATTGGTGAGGAACAATTTGGAAGAATTGCAAATTGATGGCTGAATGTTTTGCCTTGAATTTTGAATTTGATTTTGATAGCTCTTTTGATGTGACACAATGCTCCATCGGCAAGATAAACTTTGGACCTGATTCGTGAAAACTCATGAGGAACTAGTTTCGATAGAGTGGAGGCTAGACCCTCTCTCATGCAAGAGACGGTGGCTCCTGTGTCTACTAGACTGGGGATGTTGGTATCTTTGAATTGTAGATCTATATTGCCATTGACCATGTTGATAAACAAAACACTCTGCTCACCTTCTTCCATGTGTAGGTCGGGGAGTGTTGGGGGGACGACTTCCAGAGTAGCTTGGACGTCGGCAGGTTTCCCGCGCACTGGTGCAGCGTTGTGGATTGTCTGTGGGTCGTGTGGCGTGATGTCGATGGGCGATGCTGTGTCTTCTGTGTTGGGGACTGTTTTGTCATCCTGATGAGGCCTATCCATAGGATGACGATCTAGTTTCCCGTCGTCTTGGTGAGGTCGTTCATCATGCTGACGAGCTGTGCCATGGTGTACTGTGGAGTGGGGTTTTGTGGCGTTGGTTGAAGTTGTAGTTGTTGTGGCCATTGTTGTTGTTGTTGTTGTTGTGGCCATTGTTGTTGTTGTTGTTGGCTCTGGATGAGCTTGAAGTGATGTGGGGGTAGGGAACCCGTTTGAAGAAGGGTTATAATGTCTTTGGGTCCCCCTTTGAATCGGTGGGTGGGAGGGATGAGGCCCATTGAGCGTGCCTTCCTGATGTTGTCGACGTAGTTGATGTCGAAGTCTTCTCTCCTCCCCCTATAGTTGGGTGGTAACGCGAAGTCAGTGGGTGGAGATTGGTGTGTAGGTGCAGCTGCTTGTTTGTGGTAGGTGGGTTTTGGTTTACCACCCCCCATAGCAGCTACTGTATGTTCGGTCTCCATTACTTCCTGTTGCTTCTGAAGAAGGTCTCTCAGTTTTTCGTTCTCCCTATCCTTCTCCCTTAACTGAGCAGCTATGACTGGGTCTAGGGTGTTGCTGGATAGGGATGATACCTTATGTGTGGAGGTCTTCTTGTACAGGTATGCACACCTGAGTGCTCTGCAGAGGGAGGCCCATGTGGTAGGACTTTCCGCCCTGATCGCCTCTCGGTAGTCCTCGTTTAGTACAGTGGCTACCTGGATGATGGCAGCTTCTATGTCCATCCCCTTGTTTTGGAAGTGGGTGTTGGCGTCCTTTAGCCATTCTTCCATGGTGTGTAGGGTGGGGTCAAATGGGGACAGTGTCAGTAGTTTGATGTCGTTTTCGACATCCTTGAAGTGGTGAATGAGTCCCTTCTTTATAAGATCGTAATCGTCCTGTATACTAGTGGGCTGCATACTGTACCACTCGTATGCTGGTCCAGTTAAATAGACTGCGCAAGTGACGTGGATGGGGTGATCTTCTTGGGGATATTTAAGTCTAACAAATCGTTCTAGGTCTGTGAACCACTTGCTGGTGCTCATTTTAATGTCTGGTTTCGAAAATCTGATTGGTTCACCGATGGTGTATTTGTTTGTTTTTGATATGGCGCTAGCCAGGTCGCTAATGGACTTGTTGTTTCTATATTCTGTGATATCAGATTTGAGTCTTTCTAGCTCTGCCTTGTGGGCCGCTAGTTGTTCGTCTAATTTTTTTGATATCCTATCATCTAGTTCTCGTTGTCGTTGTATTTCTACCTGATCGTCTCCGGCCATGTTGACAGTGGGTTCAACACGAATGGGAGAGGTGGGTGGGGTAGCTATGTCTATAGGTATAATAGGTACAGTGTCTATAAGTGTTGGTTTAGAATGTCTTACTGTGTCCTTGTAGATGCAGGAGGTGGACTTGGTGATGTGCTTGTTGTTGCTTGGTCCTTTCCTCCTGGTGGGTTGTAGACCTGATGTTGGTGCTGGTCCCTGGCTCCTAGTGTGCCTCCGTGATAATAGGTCACTGAGGGACTGGTGTCTCTGCATTAAAAAATTTCTTCATGGTCGCAGGTAGCTGAAGGTTGCCCGGTTCTCCACCACTCTGTGGCTAGGGAAAACCCTTCCACATCAATGAGGGCGTAAAGATGAAAGATGAGACGTCAGTTTCAGTACTTGGTATCTTTTATTAATAATAATATTAATATCAGAGTACCAGTCACTAGGGCTCAGTATAGATGGTAAGTCGGTGGTTGCTGAGATGGTTACTGATTTCCCTCTAGCTGCCCGGGGCTTAAGTACAGATGCCCGGCAGGTAGAGGAGGAGCCCATGTGACCGGAAGTGGATGTAACAGTGGTTTTCATTGGATAATATACGTTTGACATTTGATTGGATAATTATATATTCATGGCTTTAACATGTGGTGTGCGCTGGACCGCGGGTGGGGAGCCTGGGTCCAGTGCATTATGGGTAATGGATTACATAATAAGTAGCATGCACACGTGGGGGCTTTGTCGCCTGCCTCCAGGTGGCCTCCAGCCGGCTCAAGTGGCTTTGGCGGTGCCACACTTATCAAGGGTGTCCAGCTTTATAGCTTTGTTTATGTGTAGACAGTTAATCCTTGGGGTCAAAATATAGTTCATTTGTTTGTGTATAGGTGACCGGTCAGTGCCTTGTCGTCTGGAGGGACTGACAGTTATCTATTGTCCAAGGGATAAGGGTCTGCTTGTGATCTGTGGATTAATTATATATGGGGGTCAGTTATGCTTGGCTTTATGAGTAAAAGGTATGTCTGACGTCTAGGTGTACTTTGATGGACAAATGGATTGAAAATATGCATAAAGTATTGTGCGTATTACAAATAATAATAAATATGAATATTAATAATCATGAATCATAATTATGACATAATATGGCGTAATATGACGTAATACAATTGATGAAGGTATAATAAGGGGTTTTGTGGCGTGACATTTAGGCCTGTCAAAGTATGCTAGCACAACGCTAGCACTAGGTGAACTAGGGAGATTCCTGATGGAAATTAAAATAATATTACTTAACCTTTTTTACTGGCTCAGACTTGAGCATGGGTCCTCAAACCCACTAATAGACCAGGCTTTTCTAACTATTAAAGGGGACAAACACCCATGGTTAGAAAATATAAAATATCTGTTGTTTAAAATAGGATGTTGTGATGTCTGGGAAAGGCCTGACATCTGGACTAAGGGACTGTTCATTTATTAATTACAGGGGGGGGGTGGTGAGATTTCTCGCAGAGGGGCGAACATTTTTTACGCCCCCCCCTCGAGAGCGCGTGTAACGTTTTGCGCCCCCCTCGCCGAAAATTTTTCGCCCCCCCCCCCCTTTGAACTATAGTAACGCGCGGGCTTTTTGGCTAAAAAGGGGCTTAAATTTTTACGCCCCCCCTCAAGACGGGTCAGAATTTTTTACGCCCCCCCCCTCTCAGAAGGGGTCGGAAATTTTTACGCCCCCCCCAAACCCACCACCCCCCCCTGTAAATAATAAATGAACACTCCCTAAGGCCAGACTAAAATATGTCAAAACAAGATTGGAAGATATGCATAGCCAAGATTATAACCAATATGTACAAGATGATGCTAACCTTGACAGATGTCAAATAGTTAAGGTGTGCCAGAAATTACCATACAAAGTGAAAGAATATTTGAATTGTGTGCGCTCTCCTCATCTATGCAGTATTTTAACTAAGCTTAGATTAGATACGAACTGTACTTTAGATAGCATAAGTAGAAGTTATAGAGGTATAAAGCCCATCGACACAGATTGTAAGAGATGTAAGAAAACACAAACTGTACAGCATGTCCTATTTGCATGTGAACTGACTGAACTATGTAGTATCAGAAATGTGTTTGAACAAAAAATCTGTGGCATCATCAAGGAATTTAGAATGAATGGTATATGTGATTGACTGCGAGCAATGCTAAAGAACCCTGCAAAGAACTTGGCAAGATATAGCTTACAGTCTTGCTTAAGACGCCTATTTCATATTGCACTGTCACACACAACTTATTTTGAAGACAGTCACTGAACACAGTGAATGTGACCAACATACTGATCAACATACTGTGACTGATCAACACACATGGTGACTTATCAACACACATGGTGACTGATCAACAAACGTGGTGACTGATCAACACACACTGACTGACCAACACACACTGTGATTGATCAACAACAAAAAAGGTGGCTGATCAACATGCATGGTGACTTATCAACACACACTGTGACTGGCCAACATACACTGTGATTGATCAAAACCCTCTGTAACTGACCAACACACATGGTGACTGATCAGACTTCAGGCCCTTAATTTCGGCGACTTTCCGACCTGAGGGGGGGGGGACTCCTCTGAACCCCCATTCAGTACTTCTCCAATGATGGATGGTTGTACTTTAACACTACGGCTTGGGAGTAAAATATCAGTTAGAAAAAGATTGAAGATTTATGAACCCTGAGTCAATAAGCAGAGAAAGTCAAAACTATTCTTATGAATTGAAGATCAGTATGATTAATACCACCATGCTCTATGAGTGGCAAGAAATCGTTGGTACTCACATGGATCGTAAGTTTCTATCAACCGCAACAGTATGATGGTCCCTGTCCTCTGTTTACTGAGGTACTATACATGTAGTTAGCCTTGTGGTTTAACCTTTAGTTACTATAGTCTAATTGTACCACCCAATCAGAGTAGATAGATATGAGTATCTGTAGTGGTAGGTGCATTTTATATTTTGTTTTAAGTTTGTCTTTCTAGAAGGATTTTCAGCCTACTGTGGATACTGTCTTCACTATAGTCCAAACTCCATGAGGTCGACACGCAAACCTGCATTGGCTATAGGTCATACACCGTAAATTCCTGCATAGAAGCCGCTGCTACTACACGAGTCACATCGCTGGTGCGGCTCATAGGATCGGTCCAGAGTCTTATATGCAAGTTGAGCTTATACATGTGTACCCGAGAATTTACAATAATGATTTTCGAGATGGCCCTCGTTCACACCCGCAATTGTTGTCCAAGTGGAGCCCCGGCTAAAAGTATTACAGATATGGCAGTGGGTCAAACACCTTATCATTTCTTATCTTCAGTACATTCGTACCAATAGAGGCAAAAGTTGTTGAGACTGATATCCTTGATTATATTGATAGAGTTATAAAGGTCTTTATCTCTCCAGTGTTCTGGTCCTATTCTAGATCTATATAGGGTCGGACAAAAAGATGGCACAGAGTTAAGATTAAATTGAGGGCACTTTCTATCCATGACATGAGAGAAAATATAGCAGGAACCAGCGTTCTGCAAAGTAGGCCATACTTTGGCTTATCGTTCAATGAGCCAACAGCCAACAGTTTTCACTAGAATGCTGCAGGCTAGCCACTGGCCAATGGGGAATCAAAGTTCATTATGGCTAGTGTTGGACAATGTTACCTACTAAAAATACGCCTAATTAGCTACCCCGGTCTTTGTGATTATGGAACTGTCTGTGCTTGTCGGGATACTATCTTTTGAATTTCATGCATATGTAGACAATGGGTGTGGCTCGCAACTGTCTATTCTACATTTAAGTTGATTCTATTTCGTAGATGGACTCTAATAGACAGATAAATTTGCTCTATTTATGTACCTTTGTACACACCAACCCTACCACGTATAGACCTTGCCACAAGTACTGTCCAAACAGTGTTTATTCATTGATGACTTAAAAATATAAGCGTAGACATCCGGGCACTGATTGTTTCCTGTAACGTTGAAGTGATATATTAATGCAATAAATACGATTCCAATTGAATTATGACAGGAAGGTGAATGACTGTAATGCTTCGACGGGCTGTAATGTTACTAAGATAGGCAAGGTAACATGACCTTAGAAACGGTTGTTTCTGATTAACATATACCAATGGTTATTTACATATAAGCATCAATGGAATTGCAAATCCAAATCTGCACCACAGGTCATTTGGCACTGGTAGACAATAGCTATAAGGGTACAGAGCTACCTGACGGCCGGAGGTGAGAAAACACTCCAAATCCGCACCACAGGTAGTTTGACTCAGGTAGACAATAGCTATAAGGGTACACATTCTCTGTGCTCAAGTACTGTGACGGCGTAGTAAACAAAGTTGGTCTCAGACGTGGTCGATGCATGCAACACCACAGAGCTTTACACGTGTTATGTGATCACTGACCATTTAGCGCCATACCATACCCCACACTCGCTAACCACTACAGTGCAGATTGTCAGAGTACATGTATAGGAAGCAACCTCAATCAGTACGAATTACTCAGAAATCCGCAATTTCAATCTTTGGTAAGAACAGACCGAAAACGGTTCACTGTGCTCCTAACTAAAAGTTTGTAGAACAACTGTTTAATAATGGAAATTGGTAAAAAGGGCGGCAATTTCCCAAATATCCCTTTTAATTTTTGTGGACATAAGATGTTTATTTCTCAGTTTTTGGCGACATTGGAATTGCAAAAAACACAAGTCAGGCCATAAGCTATATTCAGAGTGGTTTACATCATTCGCTGAGCCCTATAGCGCCAGTAGTCCTGAGGTCCTTGTGTTAGGGCATGGACGGCTAGTCTGTGGGCCTCCTCTGGACTGAAGCCCACCAGGGCGGTGCCCACTGTCTGTACCCCGCGGGCCTCAGCGAGCTTGGATACATGTCGTTCAACGGCCGCTGGTCTCACATGGTAGTATTCCCCGAACGAGCATAAAAGATCTCCTGGATATTGTTTGGCAAGTTGCTCTCCTTCTTTACAGCAGATACCTTGAACGTTGCATGCTATCTCAACTTTGCCTTCATGTGCAAAGGCCATGGACTGCACGCCAGGCAGACCACCAGGGCTAGAGCCTCGGATGCTGGCAGCGATGGACTGGCCGAAACTTACATCCTCTGTGTCTATCGTCACATTGCAGTTCATAATGTAAGGTATTGCCCCGATCCCTGTATCCAAGGAATGTGAAATGGGAAAAATAATGATATACTATCAGGTGGTCATATTTGATGAGTGTTATATAATCTAATAATCGATTACTCTTAAATATATTGATTACAGAAATGTCTCTAATTTACATTTAGAAAAAGCAAATCTTTAATGCAGGTGCAAGAAGGCCCAAAATCTAAAGATTGAACATGTGATTTACATCACAAATGACTCAATTTATTAACTGAAAGATTGAAGCTGCAAAATCATTTTGGGAACAATTATTTATTTGTCAACTCTGAGAGCATCCATATCTAGTGAGCCCATAAGACCGCGCCACCCAATCCTCACACTTTATGCCGATTCCCCATGACCATGCCAATTCCCCATAAGCCATGTACCTAATTTTAATACAATAAATTATTTCTCAATTCTGACAGCAGAATCATAACTTCCAGGAAACGCTGACCCACTTTGATAGGTCACATGACTTATCTAGTCAAATTCCAGGCAAGCGGGTGGGTATGGGCAAGCAGGTGGGTGTGGAAAAGCAGATGGCTGGGGGCCAGCAGGTGGCTGTGGGCATCGTCACCCAACAGCCCTTAACAGCCACTTTACGTCTCGGCCAAAAAGCGAGTCGATCGGAGCGTAAACGGCAACGGCATATTTGTTTCTGTTACGATGTGTCGGTCGGCGGCCAACGCTGTAGATTTCTGACCCTTCCGAAAATCGTGCCAATTGGAGCGTAAACAGTGAAGATATTCGCAATTTTTGTTTCGTCAGAGGAAACCCTGTAAGTTTTACATGCATGCCACTGCCGTAGTGTGACATTGATTTTTCCGTTTTCCACTCTCCCCGCCCCCACTCTCCCTGCCCCCAGTCCCCCCGCCCATGATCCCATTCTCTGCTTTTGCGTTCTCCGATTTGCATTCTCAGTTTTTGCGAGGTCTTTTTAAAACCTGTGATCACAGCCGCACCTGTCCACACAATAATGTAATTCAAGTTAATTCAAGATAGTTCAAGAGAAATATACCAGAAAGGTCTTACAAAAAGTGTCTCACACTATAATGTAAGATAGCTCTCATTGACTTAGCACTGAAATTGTGTGGACCGTAATGGAGACGAAAATCCATTCTAGTACTTTAGTGTTTAATTTCTCTGCACATGTTTTTTTGTTTTTTTTGTCACATATTTTTATCTAAATGTTTTAAATGCTTAAAGTTGAACATTGATGAAAGTGACTGATGTTCCATGTACCTGAGTGTCATGTGTGTCCATCTGTCAAGTTTTCAAATTTTTGAACCATGAATTCATGTCAAAATTGACACTCAAAAATTAAGTTTCACTATCTTGATGTGACCCCTCACAAGGCGTCACAAAAGGCTCTGGGTGGTAACCCTGAGTCAATAATCGATTACTCTTAAATATATTGATTACAGAAATGTCTCTAATTTACATTTAGAAAAAGCAAATCTTTAATGCAGGTGCAAGAAGGCCCAAATTGGTCATTGCATTAGCTTTTACTGTCCTTATATAAAGTGTGTTAAAAAAATTAAAATGTTCACCTGTGAGTCCATATCTGGGTGTTGGGTCAGGTCCGACGTCAGCTTTGATCCCTTCATACCGACTCTCATGTTGCCCTGTATACCATTGGACTGCTTTGCGGCGCTCTACAAGTCCCCGCCGCGACGGCAGGTCAGCCGATCCAAAGAGGAAGGCGGACGTCCCCTGAACTGAAGCTGTCAGTCGGGTGGCAATGTCTGTAAATAGCAGATTGTATGTTATAGACAGGATGCCATGGAGGGACATGGAGAGTATCTATATCCAACATTAGTTCCATAATACAATGGTTTAGTTACAGTTAGTTACATTGATACTTTAATATGATGGATTATTGCTCTATCTTTGAAGAGAAGGAAATAATCAAAGATATTGATTACTAGTAGGTTAAACCAACTCTTAGGTATGAAAAAAATACTACCGGTAGTAAGTGCATCACTATGGAAATTCCCATTAGGTCATACACTTAGAAACCAACCTGCACAGGTGACACCACTACAAGTGTAATGCTACTTTGTAACTACAAGTATACTAAGATTGAATGTGTGATTAACATCACAAATGACTCAGGGTGAGGGTGATAAAGTGATTAAATTGGTTGACTGAAAGACAGGATCTATAAATATTATTTCAGGAACACAGAATTATTTGCCAATTCTGACATGTTCCCGAGTCAAAATTACCCTCAAACCATGTGTCACATTAGTATGTTATCACAGCTCAGTCAAGCAGGTGGGTGTGGGCAAGCAGGTGGGTGTCGGACGCAGGTGGGTGTGGGGCCATCTGGCGGCTGCCTATGTCCTTGACTTTACTTCTTTGCCAAAAAGCGAGTCGATCAGAGTGTAAACGGCGATGATATCTGTTTCAGTTTTGTCGTTTACACATTGATTCCGCCGTCAGTCGCGGTATTGTACACACACACCCTCGGTGGGAGGAGGAGGGGGACCCTGTGTAAAAAATCACCGGTCTGTACCATACCCCTTAACCAGCCATATCAGCCCCAGCCTCCCCTGCTCACACCCCTGTGCCTACATTGTATCTGTCCACACATTAATGTAATTCAAGATATTCAAAGATAATGCAGGACCAACACACAGAAAAGGTCTTACAAAAAGTGTCTCATCTAGTATTACAAGATACCTGCCATTGACTTAGCACTGGAGTTGTGTGGGCCGTAATGTAGACGAAAATCAATTCTAGTACTTAAGAGTTTAATTTCTCTACAAACTTTTTTGTTTTTTTTTGTCACTTTTTTTTTGTTTTCAATATTTCAAATGGTTAGAGGTGAATATTGATATAAGTGACTAATGTTCCATAAACCTGAGTGTCTAATCTGTCCATCTGTCACGTTTTTACATTTTTTGAACCGTGAACTCATGTCAAAATTCACCCTCAAAAATGAAGTTTCACTATCTTTATGCAACCCCTCACGAGGCGTCGCATAAGACTCTGGGTGGTGTACCACCCTGAGTCAATAACTAAATCAATTGTAGAACCTCTACCTTACCTCTGGCTATCTGTCCACATTCATCAAGGCTGACATCGGCAGATAACGGGTGGATAGGCACTAAATCCACAGCCCCCAGGCGCGGGTGGCCCCCTTGGTGAGCACTCAGATCCACCAAACTGTATGCAGTCAGACAGGCCTGGAACACGCTCTCACCTGAATAATTAGTGACACGAGCCATGGTGATCATTTTATATTAAAGATATTTTATATGAGTGAGAATTAGTCTAATTGGTCAAAGACTTTGACCAGTTAGACTAATTTCACAAAGCAGAAGAGAATGAAAATGAATATAATATGTTTGAATACCCGGTAGCGGGGTTCCATTTTTTAGTTATAGGAATTAGGTTAGACAAATTTTGGATGAAGATTGTTGACTTGATTACCGTTACTTCGATCATTTATGATATAGACTTGTAGACGTTTTGTAGGATGAAGAATACTTTTTAACACATCTAAACTCACCTATTATTTCTGGAGAGGACACTATTGTAATAACGGATCGGTTGTAGTCATGATCTTGGAAAATGTTCAGCACTGCGCTTTCGACAGGTCTCCCTACGGTAAAGCATATGGATACGTATAGGTCTATGTTTTAACGTTCTACATAAGGAGTCATGACGAAATGAAGGGTTATTTACTAGCTTACTTACTAGATGCAGCTATCTAGCAATATCGTGATTACTTACCGGTACTAAATGTTTAAAATCAGGTTTATACAACTATAATGTAGAATTACTTTTGTAATGATATACCAGTCCAGTAGGGCTCTTAACCATTATATCTTTGTTTTCATTGTATTACACTGTCTTTGCACCCTTACTAGTCAACCTGGTGCTCATTGGTGCTGAAAAAGACAGAGAATCTCTATATATTTATTGGTGCTGCCAGATGTACCTGGCCTATACTACCTGATCAAAAGATGGAATGTTGTATAGCTAATAGCTTGCCAGTTCCATTAATTTTACCAAGTCAAATATAGAGTTCGCAGACTATAAGTGTCTATCATGTAGATTCATGCAGAACACAGAGTGTATTGTAAACCTCATAACTTTGCACCATAATTCTGTACATCAGTGATGCCATTGTAACTATCGGCTGAAACTGATTTTCTCTCTTATTTTCTTTCCTTGACCTCTCATGAGGATGTGAATAAACAAAAATTGAAATTGAATTGCCTACCCAGCTAACAAAAAAACGTTATTTTACGTCAAATTAATGTTTAAAAACATTATATACCGTTATGCCATAGTAAGCAGCCTTAGAGAAATGTTATTTAACGTTATAAAATGTTGTATAACGTTTTTTGTTTACTGGGTATGGCAGATGCTGCCTACTTTTTATCACATTCACATAGCACATCTATGATCTACCAATGCACATTAAGTAAATCCACACACTATTAGTACTACCAGTGATATAGACTCCTAATTATATATCTATATGTCAATACATGTGCATCGCTGTTGACATACCTTTCACACTCCCCACTTCAATGTTCTTGTTCACTTTTAAAGCAGACGACGCAACTCTCTCTATAATGCTTGTGCTCCTGGCCTCAGAGATGTTGAGGAGACAGGCACACAGCCGGAGTTTACTTAGTGACATGGCTCTGTTTTGACTTCAGCATGTACTAGGTATATATGGACTTGGTGTCTGAATTTGCCAGGTGCTCCGGTTCTTGCTGCTATTTATGGGACAGACTCAAGATAACTGGCCATCATGATTCGTACAGCTGCATGGGCGCCGCCATCTTGTCGATCATGTGACCGGACACGTGGAGCCACCTTGTGTCAATGAGCTGAACAGAGGCCAATGGATCTGCCACTTTTTCATGATGATGTGTTGGAAATAGCCGTTTTGATTATCTTGACAATTTGAGATTGCCCTATTCCCCACAAAAAGGTTTTACTTGAAGTTTCATAGTGATATGAGGCTATTAAATCATGCACGATTTCTATCATACAAATTTCTCTAACAATGATATATAACATTAAATTGTGTTTCGTGAGTATACATTTATTTTAGTCAATCCGTTGTGTTGCTCTTCAATATACAATTAAAATGCTTGGTACATACAGAGACGCTTCCCCCCTAATGTTGCCCCCCATTACTCTTCCCTTCCAATGTGCATTATTGTCCATTCGTATGGTTGGCTTTCCATTGTGAAACCCACAGTGAAATTTTCTCTATGTTTTCTTCCATATCTTCTGGGCTATTGCTGGGTAGTTCATGTACGATTTCATGTTTGTAGGATTCCTTTGCTTCATCAAGAATCGTTTGGAAAATTTCACACTGGACGTTCTCTTCAAGCTTTTTGCCGCTATATCCCCTATAACGAAAACAAATGTCATACAAATATTATTTATTGAATTAATTCTATTTTCGTAGCCATTGAAAATATCTACATAGATATCTTTTGCGAAAAGTATACATATGAATACGTCAACATGAGTACTGAAGTGTATACGAACTTAATCGGTTTAAAAATATTTCTATAAGGCCACTTAAAAAAAGATTATCAGCTTTGCAGACACCGCCCGCATCAGTTAAAAAGGGTCGCATAGGTGCTTTTTATTTCATATTTTCATAAAAAGATATGGCCAAACGTCCGCATGCATGAAGAGAATAACATATGATTTACAAAACTAAACATATCCCAACCAATAATTGGTCTAGGAAGTCGATTTAAAAAGCAGTTCCCTCCTTATTGCAATGTCAATGTATTTAGACTATTATTCCGATCATTTATGATGGTTATATTTGGGATTATTATATAAATTAACCTATCCAAATTTTCTCAAACCTTAATAAAAATAAAAATGTCCCGCCCTCATGGCCTAAAATAGGAATATCGAATAAAATAAAAAGCCTCCCGCCCGCACCTCTTTATTCCCAAAAGTATCCACAAAGCTGATAATTAATTTTAAGCGGCCTAATAACTAGGAAACTTTATGATTTTCCCAACAACTGTAGCGGCCACGCGCCAGCTTATTCAAAATGATTTTATGGCTGGTATTATTTTGAGCTCCTTAAATGTAAGATATTTACCTCTGTTGGAGCCGGGGGTAGAGGTTGTCATTCGATGTCCGTAAGACAAAAACAATATCAAACCATCGCTCTGGGAAGAATTCACATCCGTGATAGTCTACGACATTTCCTCCTTGACTCATTTGCTCCTCCATCTCATCTATTAGCTACATGAAAGCAAACAGACAATATTGTTACCAATGGGAGAGATTCTATTCTGATTGTAGGTCTTTACTTGTAGGATCATATTTGCCAATTTGGTTTTCTTTAAAACTGAACAAAATGTTCGAGGGGTGGGGGAAGGGACCCCTATAGTAAGGGAGTGCTCATTTTTTAACAACAGGGGTGTGTGTGAAAAAACTTCACGCGTTCCGCGCGAAATCTCGCCACCCCCCCCCCCCCTGTTGTTAAAAAATGAGCACTCCCTAATGTTCAATGTGTAACAATTTACAGGCCAAATAAGCACCCATAGGCTTGCCCAACCAAAGCAGAGATAGCCCTCCGGCTCTCCACCCCTAGGGGATGGGGATGATACTTAAAACGTTACCTGTCATTAAACCTACCTTGTCTTCATTAAGAATGTGACATTGATACTCTGGGTCCCATCCATCAAAACAGTCATTGTCCTTGGCGACGTCTCCAGTATTTATGTAATTCAACTGAATCCGCTGAGCTAATTCTTGTCCAAGTGTTGTCTTACCAGTACCTGGTGTACCTAGAGAAAGAGAGAATGTGTGTAGTGTCATAGATATGACAGATTTGTACAAACCAGTATTCTAAGGTAGTGTGAGGGTTTGTGGTTATTCTAGTTTAAGGAACAACGAGAACGGCAGTTTCCAGGTGCGAGAATATCAGACTTTTATTACAAAAGTGAATCACGTTCCTGAACAGGGGAGCAATCAGTGTGGAATCAACACACAAATATAATCAGGTTTCTATATGAATATAGGAAACGATCAGTATGGTATCAGTATACAACGCTGTCTGCACGGTTGGACATGGTGAAGTCTATCGTCAGCCGGGCCTGCACTGACTGCCTTTCCAGGTAAACACACGGGTCTTATATAACCACCGGTCCTGTGATCACTTGACCAGGTGGGAGGGTCGGCAGGCCACCTGAGAGCGGCACACGGTAACCTGGAGAGGACCCGAGTCCTCTCCCCGGAAATGTGTGCGCTAGCTCCAGGTAGAGAAGCCGAGTAAACAGTAGACGTTACCCGGAAATACTGTTTATGAGATTAATATGTAATATCATGCCCCTACACTAGTATGAAATTTATTGTCGTTTTGACATGCCTGTCGCATACAGTATCATGGTAATTCTTCACCTAAGGCTTGGTTCTGTGGCGAAGGGTAGTTCTATGTTTAGGCCACTCAAAAAAATAAAATGGCTTCTCATCACCGCACGCATCATAAAAATCAAGTTTTGGGGAAAACCTTTTTTTTTTGTTGTTGCTAAATTTTGATGAAAAACCTCATCAAAGTGGATAAAATTGGTCATATTTGGAATCAAATCAAAGCTAATAATGCCAGCAATGCAGTGGTAGAGAAATAACTTACATTTTCGCCACTTCTAAAGATCAATGAATTATTAACCAATAAAATGTGAATTTTGGCCAAAGAAACCTGTAAATTGTCCTATACATTTTGACATGCGAGTAAAAAAAAAAAAAAGTCCTCCCTCGTCAGATTTCTCAGACCTTGGGCTTGGTAATGAGAAACCACTTTTTCTTTTGGAGTGGCCTTTAATACTCGTAGTTAATATATCGTCTTCGTCGTATGTATGGTTATCTTCACCTATGATACTATTTTGCGATACATATATCTATGCTATGATACATTCTGTAGCAATACAATGAATCGACCACAGGTAGAGCTATGAAATATATTTTTGTTGTAGGTAAACTAGATCTCGGAGTCTTGCGATAAAGGATTTTAATTTAATTAAAATTTAAAAAACCTTTTTCCTAATACATTGCATACGCTATTTATCTAGACCCCTTTATCTTAGAAGTTAGAGGAGATAAGCCTGATAAGGGCCACACTGTAGTGTGTGACGTAGCCTCGTAGGTTCTGCTCCCGAGAAGACTAGTCTAGTGTTTTCCCAAGAGATATATGCCAAGCCCGGGCCAAGGCTGTAAGAATGCTACGTTTCCTCGTTTATCGCTCAGTCTTTCAGTCATCGCGCAATGACCAACGCTGACGCAAGATCTCATTATCAGGTGGTAGCCATGCATTTCCCAATGATCTTATCTACGACGTGTATTAGGTTTTAAACTACGATAACGCGTGACATTGGGGCAATTGCTATTACCTGTAATCAAAATATTGGGTCCATGTGGTTGGGTCGCCATCTTGATTTCTTGTGGGCATGCGCACTTTAATCAAAACATTGCTATTTCCGCTTCCTGCTTTTTTTTGGGCAAAGCTGCCGCAACAACTCCAATTTTGAGCTATACTTCGGTGTATTTGAAGATTTCTGCAGTCTAGAAACAGTCAGATCTTGAAAGCCAACTTCACTGGGGTATGGACTGGCCACTATCACAGCTATGACAGAGGTTTCAGTGGAGGAGAAGCGGGCGTACGTCCGAAGTAGATTGAAAGATGACCCACTGGGATGCGACTTGCAGGTGTCACTTTTCCGAGCCGCACAGGACAGTTATCGATATGACACGGTGTTGCGGCCCTTCCCACCCATGTCAAAGTACAACGGGGCAACGCCTGAAGATCGTAACTACAGGGCACTGGTAAGTCACTTTAATAGCTCTGAAGAACTTTAACTGTGTCAATTATTTTGGAGCGTATCGTAGGCTACCTGCTATGACCTATGTGTATTTGCCACACCCCCTACAAGTACAAATTTAATACTAACCCAAAACGACACGGCAGTTGCATACAAGTCACTTTATTCCCACTGGACCCACAAGTTGAATAAAATTACGAGTATGCAAATGGCGTGATGTTTTGGATTTATTATACCTAGCCTTCACCTTATTTTCAATGAAACATAAGTCTTTCTCCCTAAATTCCGCTAGATAATAAAGTTTGGCTGAGACAAAATGGCAAAATACATTTTGTATCGATCATTCTCAGGGCAACGCATCACATAATTGTCTAATGGTCTATTGTATCATGGATGACAAACTACGTCTGTGTATCTATCCATTAGTGGTTAAAGTATTCTTTAATTCACAGGATTACTATTTCAAAATAGCTCCTGAAATTGTGTCCCTTTAATAGAGAGCTATCCCTTGTCCCAGAGCTGTCTGGAGGACTCTCTCAGGGCCTGTACGCCACGCTCAGGGCCTGTACGCCACGCTCAGGGCTTGTACGCCATGCTCAGGGCCTGGGCGTGGCGTACAAGCACTTTTATGCCACAAATTTGCCGTCGGCAGCCTCTAGGCTTAAGAGATAGGGACTCTGTATCCTTTGTTGTCCTAGGTATAATAAAATACTGTATTGAATACACATATAGCCTATATTATTAAATTATAGGCCCAAGCCATTTATTACTAGATTGGGCCTGGTGGATTTTCCCAAAACGGCAACTTTTATTCCGACACCCCCCCCCCCCGCTCCACCAGTTAGCCAAAAAGTAATAGGCTACATGTATCGACCCCCCCCCCCCCCCCCCCCCCCCACTATGTTCGGATTTTAATAAATGCGCCCCCTCCTAAAATCGCATGTGCCTGTGGAATCATACATATTCTCAGTTATTTAAATTTTGACCCCGCCAGCATGGAGGCTTTTCTAGTGGTGCCCCTTCCCCACACAAGGGGCTGTTTTTCATTATGAATATGATCCTCCTATATATCCACCAAGCCCCACCCCCACCCTCAGCTGGCAATAAATGATTCGGGAGTCGGCCCTTACCTGGTAGTCTTTAGGGAGTGTTCATTATTAGTTACAGGGAAGGGGGGTGGTGTGATTATGTGCAGGAGGGGGGGGGGGCGTAAAAAATGTCGACCCCCCTCCTGAAGGGGGTGTAAAAAATTCTGACCCTTGTTTAGCAAAAAGTGTGCATGTTACTATAGTTAAAAGGGAGGGGCGAAGGGAGCGCAAGATATTCCACGCGCTCTATAGGTAAAAATGTATTCTCAGAGTCAGACATTGTTGCTAGATTAGTAGGCAATTTCACAAAAGGTCTGGCCATATAAGCATGGAGTGTATACTCTCCCTGATATAAGAAATGAACTTGAAAATGTCACCTTTTTGCTGTCTTCTCTTCAAAATAATGGGAATAGAATATAAGGCATCTCATTTCTAAATCATGTTTTGAATACCCAGGTACCGTTATCTTTCAGATTCTGCATTGCTTTTTAATTTGTAGGTACCAAATAAAGTAGGTCTGTGGCGATAAGGATTTTAAAACCTTTTTGAAGTGTATAGGCCATATGGCCTTTTCAGATAGACGTTGGAGTGTGTTAGAATTTCGGGTAGATAAGCCTAATCCCAAATTGGATTGCGTTTTTCTGCTTATTCAAAACCATGTAAAATTCACAGAACATCCTTCTTTGAACAGAATAAAAGAATGCCTCACATAATGATATATCCAGGGATGTAGATCTAGCCCCTGATATACCTAACCTCACACAACTAAATTCCGCAGCAAAGACGAGGCAGTTGGTGACCCCCATACTGAGTTTGTTGCATGTACCATTAGACGCGATAACGTCCACTGGTAGAGTAGAACGAGATGGAATACATGTATTTAACCATCCATGCATGGATGGCGGTAGTAACTAGTAGTGAATGGAGTAATCCACATTTATTAGTTTCTCTATAAAATAATATAGATGTATGCACATGTGGAGTAGAGTTTATAGATGATTACAATTTAAGGCTGTAGTGCTTATTAGATTGCTAAATGGCAGTCATAAAAAAGTACAATTTGGAATCGATATTCTAGAAAAGAGTACAACGATCGAAGAACAATTGTATTGTTGAACAAGTTGTTGCATTGACTTATTGCGTAAATCTAGATCTATTTCATCGGTTTTCATCAAAATGTATATACCAATAACTTATTTTCATTACGTCTCATACTTTCTCTGCAGAGTATTGTACATAGCGGTTTTTACTAGCCCAGCATTGAGAGTTTTGGTAAAAATAAACACCATAGGGTCAAAGTATATATCCAACCTGTTCTTTCATCGAAAATAGGCGAAGGTGACCGCGCGACTAGAACGACTGACGGAAGTTCGTGATACGACTATAGACAATGAGCTTTTAGATGTTTTATACTGGCTCTTCAACCCAAAAAACTTCAGTGTCAGTTCTTGTAGGAAAGACAAGGTAATAACTTATTGATCCTTAATAATCTTACAAGCTGTTCTTGGAATGGCCACAGATTAGGAAGGTAACTAAATAATCTGTGGAATGGCGTTGAAAAGGTGTTTGGACTCAATGTCATCATTAGTACTTTGAAATAAATCAACTCACAGTATAAGGAAAGCCAAGTGTGTATAGTTTATAATCATTCAGAATAGTAGTAGCTGTAACTATATATTCCAAAAAACAGCATTCATATTGTAAACAAGGTAATATGCTGTATGCATACTCATTTTGTTCCAGTATGATGTGATAAAGGCATTAACGGAGCAGATCGTCGACACACCAGCCCCATCGCATATTTTTGAGTTGGTACCGACTGCTGCTGCCGATGAACGGTTTCAGGCCAAGCGTGGAGGTCGGGACACGCGCTACGCATATCATGGGAGTCGTGTTGAAAACTTCCATTCTATACTTAACTACGGCCTCCAGTCCCACATGAATAAGGTAAGGACTAACTCCAGTATTAACAGTGGCCCAAGTATGCACTTAGTATTTTGGGTTTGCAACCCGATGCTCTGAGTAGGTGAGTTTGGTATCAGGTTTTTATTGACCGGATCTACCAACCTGCCTACTCCCCCAGACCACCCCTCGCAAGGAACAGGCTTCAGTAAAACTTAGCTGGGTCTTTGTGAGGGGTGGGCTCAGGTAGTAGGCAGGCTGGTAGATCCGGTCAATAAAAACCTGATACCGAACTCACCTAGTATATTCCTAAGTCAACTGAATCTGTTATATACTGGTAGTACCGTGCGTTGTAAGTTTAAAGTTTTCCTCTAATTGTATTACATTGTACTAAAAATAGTCATGAATAAGGCTCGAAAGAGCCGAAACATCGACCACTACTAAGACCAATACATGCCCTGTGTGATCACTTCAGTATCCATATACACCCGGAGAGGGTTTTGGGAATATTTTTCAAACCTTTTCCATAAAAATAGTAAACCTAATTCTTGCATAACCTTTCTTATTACACTGCAGAGTTATCACCACGACTAGTAGACAATGGTTGTATTAACTCATTTGCCTACACTAGGTGAGTTCGATAGCAGGTTTTTATTGACCGGATCTACCAGCCTGCCTACTCCCCCAGACCACCCCTCGCAAAGAATAAGCTTCACTAAAACTTTAATAGCTGGGTGCTTGCGAGGGGTGGTCTGAGGAAGTAGGCAGGCTGGTAGTTCCGGTCAATAAAAAACCTGCTACCGAACTCACCTAGTACTATTATATAAAATATAACTTGATTGGTTTTCAGAACGCTCTGTTCGGAGAGGGCACCTACTTATCGAGTGAGCTGAGCGTATCCATGCCCTATGCACCGACTGGGCAGTCATGGGACAAGAGCATTATTGGTGATCGGATGAGTATCATTGCTGTCTGCGAGATCATTGATGATGATTCCGTCAAGTGTCAGGTCAAAGGTGCGTGAACAAACGTATACTGTGATATGGGTACAGCTCACTTTTAACCCTTTAAGGGCCGCGTAGGATTTTAAGTTCCTGGTCTGGATTAGTGCATGAATGTAGTCTTTTCGCCAGGGCTGCATTCATGCCGACCATACGGGAATGTATCAACCCTGTGGGATCTGCATAATGCATGAATCCATACATGAATAATAACAAAGGTCCCAATGCATTAAATCACTATGCGCCCCTTAAAGGGTTAGCTGTTATGGTAATTGATTCACGAATACATGTATTAACAGTATGTGCTGAGGTGGCAGCCTTTACCCCTGTGTTATGTAACTACTACAACATATTGGGTACGAGACACCTGGCACGTGGTCACCTATACGTAATGACATGGACGTCCATGGTAATGAGTACAGGGGCTGTACAACCGCTATCTGTATCATAACCGCTATCTGTATCAACTACACATAGCGGTTGACCATCCAACCGCTATCTGTATAAAAAAAAAAAGCTACCATCCAACCGCTATCTGTATAAAAAAACCGCTATCTGTAGTAACCCTGCAACCGCTATCTGTAGTAACCAACGCTATCTGTTACAAGTTCTTGATCACTGTGAATAGGCACATCCAACCTCTATCTGTATCAATCTGAGACAAATTATCTTGCAACATATTGATTGTGTATTTTGAATCACCATACAGATAGAGGTTGGATGTGCCTATTCACAGTGATCAAGAACTTGTAACAGATAGCGTTGGTTACTACAGATAGCGGTTGCAGAGTTACTACAGATAGCGTTTTTTAAATACAGATAGCGGTTGGATGGTCAACCGCAGATAGCGGTTGGATGGTCAACCGCTATGTGTAGTTGATACAGATAGCGGTTATGATTCAGATAGTGGTTGTACAGGTGCTCAAACTGGCAATATGTCACTGACTCCCTAGAGTACACCAGTTATAAACCACGTCATGCCCTGATGATTACCGGAGGGGGAGGTGTTGGTCTGAATGTGACACACAATGACATGAGGAAAAGTGTGACATAGGGGTGGGTGGGTGGGTGTTGAAAATTGGCCAAAGTTCAGTGCCTTCTTCCATGGATGGCCCCCTAAGGTCGAAATGTTCCATTTTGAAAACCTACTGTTTTATAATGACTAACTAACTGACCAAACCACAAGGTTTTGGGAACGTTTCTTAACTTAAAAATGACCTAATTTATATACTGGTAGCTTTTTCTCAGTATATAAAATCGGACCTAATAGTTGAACATAATGATCCGTTTTCTGATTCCAGACGCAGAGAATGGTTCCAAGCGGTCCCGGATTGCCAACAGCATGGGTGGAGAAGTTCCTGAGAAGTATTATGTTGTACAGAACAATGATATGATGCGAGTCAAGTATGTCGTCATCTTTGCAGAATCATCCAAACCTCGAAGGTGAGATCCTGACCCTGATGAGGCACGCCTTAATTACAATGGTTACAAATGGTTCATACCAACTTCAGTGTGCCATATGATGGAAACAAATACATGTGTATAGCAATTTGAAATCCTTCAATGTGTACCGTAAAACCTCGCGCATAAGCCTAACTCGCGTATAAGCCGCACCCCGACTTTGTGCCGATCCTATAAGCCGCACCAGCGATCTGATTATGGTGACTTTAGTGCTGTTCCATAGTAGCAAAACCCCTCGTATAAGCCGCACCCCGACTCTGGGCCAATCCTATAAGCCGCACCAGCGATCTGATTCGTGTACTAGCCGCGGCTTATACGCGAGGTTTTACGGTAGTTATTGGAAATGTAATATGTATACTACCGTAAAACCTCACGTATAAGCCTAACTGGCGTATAAGCCGCATCCCGACTTTGGGCCGATCCTATAAGCCGCACCAGCGATCTGAATAGGGTGGCTTTAGTACTGCACTATAGGAGCAAAAACTCGCGTATAAGCCGCACCTGGACTCGGTGCCGATCCTTTAAGCCACACCAGAATATTGTAGAACCCGCACTGGAGGTTTGGTTGCCGCATAACCCGCGGGTTATATGCGGGAATTTACGGCAGTGTACATGTATATACACGACACCTTAAAAGTCAATGTATGGGAGATATGATTAACATGTGTGTTGGAACATAATAGCTATGGTTATTTTCTCTATTATCTTATATGACGAGATAGCATTATAGTATTAAACCAGTATATTTTCCCATACTGTTTCTTAACATTACTATGCCGTCTTCTCCCACAGGGCCCGGCCGCCGTCCTGGGCATACAAGCACCGGTTTGCCCTCATGGTGATGGTGTACGGTCTTCTACTGGTCATCATCGGCCTCTACAACTCCCGCACCTTCAACATCTACCTCAAGAAGTGGCGCAGGTAGCACAATGCACTACATAGATATCAACTGCTACATTACAAAGATGAGAATTAACTGCTACATTACAAAGATGAGAATTATTTCAAAAGCCTTAAATGCTAACATGTTATCTAAGCTAGCATACCAGTGATTCCAGTAATCGTTTTTAGACTTCAATGATATTAACTACTTTTTTGGGTGTTGATATTCTTTGGGAGAATTTTTGTTGTTTCTTTTTTTAATACATCTTGTTAAATACATTTGAGCATGTTCCCAGTACACGAACTGTAATAGGATTTGGAATGTGTCTTAGTATACTTGAAGTTGACACGGTTGATAACTTCGCAAAATGGCAGAATTTATACTCAAAGGTTATGGGGAGAGAAAATGGTCTATCGTTCAGTTGGTGCAAAGGTAAATTAATGGGTGCAGTGTTTTTTTTTTATTATTAAAATAGTGGTCTCTGTATTCTGAGACCATATAGGGACCATTTATGCATGTCTCCACAATCTAAGGATTATTAGCTGGTATTCGAACTGTTGTTGTTTTCTAAAATGTGTTTAATTGACAAGTACTGTTCCCCAGTTGTTTGGGTGAACCTAACGCAAGATTAAGTCTTAAGTCAAATACCACGAATTCATGTTAGCACTGACAAAGTGAACAATAGAATAGAAGGTATGTACATGTATGTATTGGCATGTCATAAGTAAGCTGCTGGGTATGGTCAAAGCTGACATAAATGCATCCCCAAGGCATGTGTGTATAGAACGAATCGTATCATCACAACTAGTTGTCAATGATCTGAACTTACGTATATGTTTAATGAAGAGGCGCTAACTAATAATGGGCGTCGTACGAGGTAACATAACCGGGTACATGTATATATGATGTGTACATATGTACCAGCTACCTAACGTTTTCTACGAGTGAGCTGTGGAGCGAAACTTTTTTTGCTTTTGGCAAGCTACCAAATGAGTCCCACTTAACCAGTCCCAATAGTGCGCATTGATATTAGTCATGGCTGCCATATGAATCCACAACACGCAAACCGTAGCAGTGTCCAGACCATTACATATAGAAAGGGCCTCCCCTGTGTCACTGTCTACACTGTATTATTACCCTAACTTGAAATAATGAAAGAAAATGGGGACAGTATCACTGGGGTATGGCACAGGTATATTGATTGCATAGTTCATACTGCGCTGTATAGATGTATTAGGTATTAATCCAAACATCTGTTTCTGACTGCCAAGATTATTATACATGGAAACTTGGTATTTAGTTTAAAACAATCGAGTATTAACATGTCTTTTTGGACGCCCTGTATATTAAAAGTCACTTGCGTTGGTTGTGTGCGGTTGATACAGATAAACACAATGAAAACAGATAAACACAATGAAAGGGGTCCCCTAAAGGAGCCCCTCCCCCCTTCTCATCTAATTAAGCTGATAAAGAATACTTCATTATCATATGCCCCTAGTTTACAAAGTGTTAGGCCGCATTTAATATTCTATCCCGACATTGCATGTGGTTTCCCAGTCCCATTCAATACTGTTGATATCTTTTTAAATAGCTTGAATCAATTAACTTGCCAATAGTGAGCTATGCTCCATGACACCTATCTTATCTGATGTATCAGTCATCAAAGCAACAGTCACCATGTTATTCTTTAGTCCAGGTCACAGTTTTGTGGATCTGAATGTGATAACTTCATTACATATGAGTCTGAGGTCCTTTATGGGAAAACCTAACATGTATGGTATAATGTGCTAGTGATATATCATATCGACCATTCTATTTTAACATTATTTGTATCCATTCTGACAAAGACTTACAACTTACTTTCTTGCATGAAACCTTGTGGTTTCACATGGGTTTTGTTTTGTTTTTATTTTATCTGCACTTAGTTACTCATGACAGTATACTGTGTCGTTAATCTAGATTGTTTTATGTTTAAAGCTATGCTAACTTACTGACATACAGATAGGGGCTTCATATGGACATTGGCTATGATCCATGTCCATTGTGTGGATATCGGCCCCTCTTCTGTGCATATTTAACCTCTCTTTGCCAAATAAAGATACTCTATTTTAACTGATAGATCGTTGTGTCCATAATATTTCTTTCCGTCAAATTTTACATTATAAAATGTATTAACAATGAATGAAAAACATCTTGAAACAGATTTAGGCACAAAGGTCAATAGAATAATATTTATTTAATAATATACAGCGTACAAAGACAAAACATAGAGAGGAATGTGAATGCACACATGAGTCTACTAGTGTAATGATAGATGACCCTTTACATGTAAAGCTCAGAGGTGTGAAGGAAGGTGGGGGCATGTGTGACAGGAGCATCTCACAGAAAAATCTCACCTGGAGGTGTGGAGGCTGACAACCACACCTGTAGGCTTGGGGGGGGGGGGGGTGGCATCAAGAAAGCCAAAGTTAGTATTCATGTGGGTCTTCAGTCAGTTGGTCCTGTAGGCTGGGGGGAGCCTGACACAGTCTCAGAAACAACCCTGATAGATGTTGTTATTTTCATGGATTATGCCATTTATGGATTAGCGAACATAGGATGTCACACGGAGGCTATATTCACATGAGTATATTTACGCAATATCATTTGGAAGTAAGGTTAGTTCTGTATGTATGTGTCTATATTATTAATATTAGCCTAGCCCAATCTAGTGCCCGAACCTGATGTTAGCCCATGTACAACTACCAACAAAACCATGCAGTTGCACACTTAACATGTTGTGCTGAATCATATAGGCAGATAGCGTGAATAAATCCCTTTGCAATAAGGTTTTACTTGACTCAAAATGAGGATTTTAAGCCACTCAAATTAAATTCTTAAGGTGACAGGCATAGGCTCAGTGCCCTAGCCTAAATGAAGGCTAAAAACGCTGAGTAGGCCCTGGAGCTGCAAGTTCAACTCGCTACAAAACCATTTTAAATATTTTACACATCGTTCTAAATCATAGAGGTGGGTAGATCGAACGAATACCTTTCTAACAAGTGCTTATATAAGTATGTGTGATGTTTTAAACCATAGAAACTAATTCCGTAAGAAAATTTGTAGCAGGCATAAGCTCAGGGAACCAGTGGGGTGAGGGAGGCTGGCCTAGACCGGAAACTGCCTACGCGCGGGCATTATGGGAAACCTGAATACGGGGAATGGCAAAACACTTATACACAAAAACCAAGGAATGATTTCTGTTCAAACCTCCAACAACCAACATTTTTCAACCATAAAAACGGCGCTAATTAAAGGTCAGATGTACCGGTATTCAACTATCCACCTCACTTTCTTATACTTCCTAAGTAGCGTCTTTAGTCAATAGTCCACATTTTAAAAAGTGGATGAAAAATGACCAATGGGCATTTTTACAGTGTAGCTTTCTAAACTCACTCGGCGGCATTACGGCGTAGTCAGGAGGCAGTTAAATGTGTAAAGGTATCAGCAGAAATAATACACTGGTTAATATCACATAATTATTCATCAGGGACATCAATCATTCATCATGGACAAGTGCTTTGCCCTCGCCCTTCCATGGACAACGTAGGTGAACTTCACAGCCCAGGTCTCGGAGTGCAGCGGTTGCCTCGTCTTTACATATCGGGAACTTCTGGAGTGCAGCGTTTACGGCATGTTCTGCACCCGCTTCCAGGAATGCTGGACAGAACTCCCTCATCCGCGCTACAAGGTTCCGCACAGCCATGCACGCTTGTTTCTATAACCACAGAAGAAGGATGTTCTTGTTAGATAGTAAAGATAACATGAGTTTCAAATTCGTAAGTGATAGATGTGCTAGAGAAGGCCTCATAAAATCTATACAATTCAACGACAAATCTGGTTATGGCAACAATCACACACCTGGACTTTTTCATCTGTAGGGTGAAGCTGCATGACCTTCACGATGCACTCTGCCCCGTTAGCTTTCATCACCCGCGTGCAGTTATCCATGTTACGCAGCACGATGGTCGCGATAGCTGCACACGAGTACTCTGCCACACGTGCTATCCTCTGGTGTTCAGTCATGGCGGTCAGGATAAGCTCGGCGCCGTCAGCTGCTACTATAGCAATCTTTACATCATCATTACCTGCCACCGTCTTCAGGATGATCATGATTTGCCGCACCAGGCTCTGGTATTTAGGAACAAGTAAAAATATGAGTATTAGTATATAAGAGCTATAGAGAGACAGTCTGACATTTTTTTCAATATTTTCTTTAGTAAGTAACTTTTGCTTGACCCTTCTCTATATTCAGACTCTTTGGAAATGTATCACAATTATCATTGCCAAAACATCAAGCAGACTGTCGCATATAAATTATAGCAATAGGTATGTCTTGAGTAGGCAATCACACAATTACTAGCTTGGGTACTTTTGGTGTGCTTTTTCGTCAGAGTAACAAATCTCTTACATTTATTATAAATCTGATGATATACACGTTTTTAATAGAATATTTGATATATGATTCTTCAATCAAGAATCATGTATTTACCTTATCACTTATATTGTTTGCTAAGGTGCTCAGGATGAGATTCATGTATTTACCTTATCACTTATATTGTTGGCTAAGGTGCTGAGGATGAGATTGATGCCGCCCAGCTCCATGATTTCAGCACAGAACTCATTGCGCACAGAGAGCCGCGCCAACGTCAGGAACAACTCTCCCAAAATGTCGCTGTGTGTACTGTAGTCTGGGCACATCATAGGGAAATAAATGAGTTAATTAATTATGACAACTTGATACTGATATCAACTTGATTTAAAAATCTTTTTGAGACTTTTATTTGGCTATTTTAGGTGTGAATAAAAGTAGCGGTACAATTAAGTACAATGTAGCATATTTTGTTACAAAGAATCAAAAAGAGTTGACATGCACACGGTTTACATTTAATGGACAGAACAGCACGGTTTACAAAGGATGTATTTATAAAAGGGTATATACATGTAAATAAAGATAAGTAGGCATATACTCACCATGTGCAATGTTCATGATTTTGCGCAATGCATTCTGCTCTGTAACAATCATTTTAGCGTGTTCGTGTGCTTTGCCGAATGGGGCCCTGGGGTCGTCATCATTAGTGAGTACCCGGAACGTGCCACACACCTCTTTGACGACTCGTTGCTGGTCACGGTTATTGTCCAGTGTCTCTGCCATCAATCGGATTATATCCTTCTCTACAAAGTCCTATGTAAAATAAGGCAAACATTGATAAGCACTATGCATTTTATCATGTTTTTCATGAATATTCATTTTCTTAAGCCAACAAGTAATCATATATTATTAGTATCAAAGAACCATGACCAGATTTTTATCATATTTCAAGACAAGTAAACTACTTTATTTGCTAGATAGAACGCTATAAAAACAATTTATATCCTGCTATTAATCAATATCTACTTACTTGTCTATTTTGCTCATGCATTATACAGGTTGTACGAATGACAAGCACACATAGCGCCAGCAGCTCATGATCCTTTGCCTTGTCGTAGGTTTGCACATATCCCAACAACAGATCCATGCCTTTGTCGTCTAGTAAGTCCGGCTGACCCGTACACAGCGACACCATAGCAGTGAGTGCCTCCTTCATTAGCGGCCGGTTAGACTCTGATTTTATACATGTCGCAATGAGTACTCCGTAGGCATTGTTCCTTCCGGCCATGCATCTGTAAACACAGGTTTATCTATTAGCAATACATATTATTTCCCTGTAGGCATTCCTTCTAAAACACAGGATACAATTGTAAAACCCTTGCGTTCTTGGTCATATAAAGCATCAGTGTGTACATGTATACACTTAGTAATGCTAAGCTACTGAGTAATAGTGAACATTATTTGGAATATACGGCGTATTCCGGGCGTATTGTATAGATCAATATCTTATTCAGTTTTCAAAGTGAGTGTTCTCAAAAACTTTGAAATGTTCAAATGCAGGCCCCTGAATCGGGGTCTTTTATAGGTAAGTTTAGATCTTTGCAACATAAAAAAAACCACTTAGAATCTAGGAAAAAATTATGTATTATCCCTGATTTACACGTATTGGTAAAGTTACCTTCGTGCAAGGTCTTTGTCACACTCAGCTGTGAATGTGTTGAGGTGTAAGGTGACTGCGGTCTGGTCCAACGTGACGGCTGCCAGGTCTGCGGTGAGGGCGTCCAGCGCAGTCAACACCGCGTGCTGCTGGGGACTGTCACCACCACCCGCGTATAACTCCGGGTCACGGACTATGTTCAAGAGGTTCACTCCCTGTCAAGGAGAGAGAAACAGATGTACCTTATTGGGACTATGTTAACTGGAAAGTGTTATAGACTGTAGTTTGAAGCTCAACGACCAGATTCATTGTCTATCAATTTATAAATGTGTTCTACCGTACAGTGTATGTAAACCCTGGTTTAAAATTAATAGCTAAATAATGCCCGCTAATGAAAACCCATCTGTGGACTTTGAAGCCTTTGATCACAGTAATGTCAACTTTCTACCGGTACAACCCTCTAATGCTAGACATTGGCATGCACAACCCACTGCTGAATACTTAGCCTACCATGAAAATCTCCAAAAAATCATTTGATCTAACAAGTGAACTTGTACATGTAGTACAACTACTGACTGAACTCTCATTACGTAATCAATTCTATACATAAGTCTAGTTGCCGCCATAGTCAATGACCCACACTTTTCAAATATGTTTTTTTATATAAAAAAACATTTATTGCCATGGACACAATCACCATTAATAATTTATTTATTAATGACTTCATGAGATTTATAGGGCCTACCTAAGGCCGCTTAAAATTAATTATCAGCTTTGCGGATACTTTTGGGGCTTTTTATTTTATTTGATGATGCTATTTTAGGCCATGAGGGCAGGACATTTTTATTTAGGTTTGAGAAAATTTGGATAGGTTAATTCATATAATAATCCCAAATATAACCATCATAAATGATCGGAATTTTGGCCATATCTTTTTAGGAAAATATGAAATAAAAAGCACCTATGCGGCCCTTTTTAACTGATGCCGGTGGTGTCTGCAAAGCTGATAATCTTTTTTAAGTGGCTATAAATTTTAGGGAATACCTTTCTAATTCCTAGATAGCTAAATAAGTGATACATTAGTCTGTCTTGCATTTGTCATACCTGGGCTTCAAACTGTGTAACTGCTTCTACAATTGCCTCGGCTACATCCATTTCAAACTCCTCCATGTTTTCCCGGACGACAGAGTCGAACGTCTCCTGTGTTATGACACTCGCCATCTAGAAAAATGAAAAGCATATGATAAATATATATGTTGAAATAGATATGTGAGACAAGGTAGCATCTTGGAGAAATGCCTCTGAGGTCATCTTGGGGAGGTTACTCGGGTTAAAGATAAGGGTATTGTAGGTTATATAAGGGGAATAATACATGAATATGCAAGCACAAGGGTTGGTTATCCATGGCTAAGGCTCGAAGTGCATCAGAATGCCTTAGCTATGCCATAGCCTATGGGTAACCAGCCGGAGTGCTGGCTTATCCATGTATTATTCCGTTTATACCCGCTTTAATATCTGAGAAAAAAAAAGTGATATCATTTCCCCCTAAATCATGTGATGTCATAGCAGTGCGGTTATCCATTGCTAATGGCAATGCACAGTGGGGGCTGCAGAGGGGTCCCCCTCAGGTCGAAAAGTCGCCGAAATTATTAAAGGGCCCAAAGTCGCTTTATTAGACCATTTTTACTATAACCAAAATGGTTCGCTTTAATTATGGTACCAGGTCGCCAGGTCGCCTGGAAAACAGCCAAGGTCGCCAGATCGCTTTTGACCCCTCTGGAGCCACACAGTGGTTATCTAGTTTAGGCACTGGTTTAGTGTGGAGTGTCTAAAGTGGATAACCGTGGTATAACACAGTCTTATCAATGATTGTAAAAATCACAGTTAAATACAGACCGTTTCTAGTAGTCTAGCTGAGTCTACCTCTGTAACCCCCCTGTAACATTCAGCAAAGAACCTTTGGTCCAAGAGGCCATTAAAGTACCGGTACCTTGGTCTTGGACTGCAGCGGTGGTTGATTCCTATTCCCAGCAATGAGTGACTTCTTTTGGGTATGCAGAACTTTATATATGCAACAGAACGGCCCAGACTAGTGCTCTACCAGTTACTAGAAGGGTCTGACTAAGTATAAATAATGTAGGATGAGTCATCAACACTTTGGCTCATGAGTAAAGTCTAAGATCTAAATATCTAGAGATGGCTTCATGACTCATGCTGCATCATGCCGAGCCGGACCTGCATGTTCATGTACACTACGTACCAACCTATTTAGAAAGTGCTCATTTTTTGGGGGAAGTGCTTTCTAGCAACAGCCTGAACATGGTCCAGCCACTCAGCCTCACCCCTCACTGGCCTCAGGCTCAGCCTCAGCTCAGTCAGGGCAGAAACATACATATTTATGGTCAGGGGGTGTTGGATTTCTAGACAGGGAGGGGGGGGGGTGGTCAATTTCGAAAAATGTTTCACCACCCGCCTCTGTTGTTGAAAAATCAGCACCCCTCATCATGCCTTAGTATTAACAGCGACATGTACTATACCCCATGGTATTAATTAAAGTTCATGGTTTAGATTTTGCCGATATAAGACTATTAAAGTGATATGTGAGTCATCACTTAAAGTGATATGTGAGTCATGATTGTGAGTCATAACAACCACGCGTATTATCGCTCAGAGCCGAGTGTTAAATGTGAGCGCCTGTGTTTACTACGGAAGATCAAACACCACAACTTCACCATTATACTAACCGTGTTATGTGTTTCTTGGCCAACTAGTTTCAACTTCAATATTTAAACGGACAGCTATGCATTTAGATACTTCGAGTGAGGCAAGTTGACACACGATCTGACCTGTAGTTCTGCGCTAATCCACCAGGCTAATGTTTACATTAGTTTCCAAACTATCCGTCAGGTGGCAGCAGTTGGTGTCACGTGACCAGTTCAGCAACATGGCATCGCTCGAGGACAAAGCGATTTGGGAAGATGGAGAGGTAAATATTAGGATAATTATAACTAATACATATCTACCTTTGTAAACGCAACTTCATTAACTATTAATTCGTTGTATAAACACTTTAGGTTGTTATAAAACTCCGTATGACGTGCGTGATCTGCAGTCGGCTAAAGTCATATTTTGACATCTGGCCGGTTTGGTAGTTGCAAAAAAGGCTTCGTCATTCTCAAATTACTGCACAGAAAATGCGATTTGTAGGCGCAAAATTGCTTCGTGTCTTAACTAAACCATATTAAAGGATGACATATGTTCAAAGTTCATGCCTAAAATGGTGTTTCGAGAACATAGTACTTAATATAACACTGTTTACGTTGTGTACAAGAGGTGGGCGATAATTGGGGTTATTTAATCTGTGTTTAGCAATTCACTGACTCAGTGACTGGGTTCAATGGTTGGTGAGTTCGTTAGGCAAAAAATCCGCTCATTTAGTAACATACTAGCGTGACTGTTGCTGCAGGTAGAGTCTTGCAAGTAACAAGCTTCAGCGAAGAAATCCTTGGAATCCGCCCACAGCTGGCACAGGGAGGTGTGAGATTGCAAGAGTTGATGCGTGAATTGCAACCATATTTATCAAGGGAGTGTTCATTTATTAATTACAGGGGGGGGGGGGGTGAGATTTCGCCGCCCCCCCTTTGAATAATGGTAACGCACTAGCTTTTTTGTTAAAAAGGGGCTTAAATTTTTACGCCTCTGCCTCAAGAGGGGTCAAATTTTTTTACGCCCCCCCCCTCAGGAGGGGTCGGAAATGTTAACTCCCCCCCCCCCCAAAAAAAAACACAAACCCCACCCCACCCCCCCCCCTTGTAACTAATAAATGAACACTCCCTAAATAGGGCTCTATCAGTCTATACTATAGGGCCTATACTATAGTATATTATTGAGGGCCGAGTCATTTATTGCCAGCTGGGGGGGGGGGGGGGGTGATGGATATTGGGGGGAGGGGGGTCATAATCAAAAGAAGCCCACGGTTAGAACTAGATAAAGCACTGGAGTGGAAGGGTCATGATTCCACGGGCGCATTTGATCTCTTTTCTTATGGAGGGGGGGAGGCTTTACTGAAAATCGAATGAAGTTTTGGGGGGTCAAGATTATTTTGGTGGGGGGGGGGTTCAGGAAAGAAGTTGCCTTTCTTTGGAAAATCCACCAAGGCCAAGGATAATGTTTAGCCATCGTTAGGCTACCTCTTGAATTTTCTAATAGTACTCATCAATTGTGAGACGATTTTCTGCTCTTTTTATAGACTCTTTGTGCACTGACATTTTTGGGATTTGGGGGGTTAAACTTCGAGTTTAGGAACTGTTGGTGTTAGATATACTCCCCTGCACAGATACTAGACTCTCTAGAGCCACGGGAGCCCCAGTAATTAGACAAAAGCACCCTAAACAGGACTTACATAACCCAAGGTACCAGGCCTCCAACGAGATGTCAGGTGGACACTGGACAAAAAAAAGTCTTCAAAATGCAGCTCCTGAGTAAATTAATCCAGGACTTTTATGGCGTCACTCTCACCTTCTTTCTGAGGGGAGCGATGTGTACTCAGTGGAGTCCACTGCCTAAGTAGGACTGATTCGATAAAAGTGTATATAATTGGCAATATTATTGTTAATGGTGAAACTGGTTACCGTAAATTCTCGCGTAGAAGCCGCAGCTTGTACGCGAGTCGGACTCGGCTTTCTTTTGATACCAAACATGCCTATATAGGGTGCGGCTTATACGAGAGTTTTTATTAGTATACTACAGTACCAAAATCGCAATATTCAGACCCCATCTGCGGCTTATATAATTTTTCAAAGTTAGGGGTGCGGCTTATACGCGAGTTAGGCTTATACGCGAGAATTTACGGTAGTATTAGACACAAGAACCAAACTCGCAGAATATTAATTGATGTACTGGGTAGGAGCATTCAAATAATTGATATGCTTGCATGCTGACTAGTAGCTGGCTAGACGTACTAATGTAAGGTATATTCTCATAGTAATGGGCCAGGTAGATATTATAAAAGAAGGCGGGGCAAATGTTATTTATTTCATGGTGAATACGGACTGTCAAGGTTAAAGCAATGGGAGGGCCGTACCCCAGGGCAGTGTGAAATAACCCTAGTTCGTATTGCACGCTGGATTATATTCTCATAGTAATGGGCCAGGTAGATATTATAAAAGAAGGCGGGGCAAAAGTTATGTATCTTCCCGATTTAGGCCACTGTGAAGAGGAAACAGGAGTGGTTTGGGAGATGCAAAATGGCTTCACCAGGAGCCTTCCTAAGACTCTAAAGTGGCATGAAAGACAATAAACCCTGACTGAGCCGCTGCTGCAAGGGTGTTGGCAGCCGCTGTTGCTAAATGACAATCATAGGCCAAGGACCTAATGTCTATAATCGTCCAGCAGGGCTCAACAGATCGCTGTGTCCAGTGCCCGTGACACAGAAAAATTCCACTGGACACAGAAATATTTGAAAACCTTTGGAAAGCTTGCAGTATCAGGATTCTAAATATGGAGGTCAATATCTCAATACAAGATCCCATAATATATCATCCTTATTAAAGTGAAAATATCTCCGAATTTTCATGGCTCATTCAGGCACAGATTTCATTGACCGGACACGACATATGTGTGTGTCTGTGCCCAGTGGACACACCTATGCTAAACGATTTGTCGAGACCTGGCCCATATCATGGCAGATTCATGCCTCCTCAGTGAACTACATCTGAGATATTCAAGGTCATGCTTTGCCTGGTCCTGTCTATACTATGCGATCAGACCAGGGAAATAAAAAGTACACTTTATATCTTAATTTAAGGGGAGATTTCGATTTAACACTCAGTTAGATGTGACACTCTTGTTTAGATTATACTAAAGTCAGCTGCCTTAACTTTAATAGGAGGCACTCGGAGAGGAAGTTCTTCGCATGGGAACTGATGAAATCGTCAGCAGAACTCGACTCCTCGACAATGAGATAAAGGTAGGTATTTCAGCTCTTTGGTTATTTCACGTATTGCATGAATCAAGACTGATCCAACCATAAATATTCCCTCTTTGAATAACTTGACACTTCTATGAGTACAGATAAATAGCTAATCTTCTATAGATACTGCTGTTTCGTGAATATCACTTTTCTGGTTTGCTTGACAGACACCAGTATGGGTTATTAGTGTAGTGATTAACTTAAATGCTCATCTAATTACATTTCATTGTGATCTGTTTCCAGATAATGAAATCGGAGGTAATGAGGATTTCCCATGAGTTACAAGCACAAAAAGAGAAGATAAAGGAAAACGCCGAAAAGATCAAAGTTAACAAGACCCTCCCTTACCTCGTGTCAAACGTTATAGAGGTAAGAACCTTTCTCTTTTCTAAACATTGATGTTTTAAACAACTGACCATGCCCCTTTCTATGCAAATTGTCAGCTGTAGTGACGTGCTATAGAAATTTATTTTGTATTGAAGGTTCAAAGTGAGCGCTACTTTTACTGAAACAAAGCCTTTGTTTAATGCTCCAGAAGGTGTCTAAAACGAAACGTTTCAGTTTCCTGAGGGAAAACGTATTTGAAAGAATTAATTGGAGTGGGCTATGTTCTCTGTAACGCTGTGAAACTAGGTCAAGCCCACTCTTATATAGTCACCCTCTTT
The DNA here is from genome assembly GCA_947462335.1 of Harmothoe impar. Lineage (NCBI taxonomy): Eukaryota > Metazoa > Annelida > Polychaeta > Phyllodocida > Polynoidae > Harmothoe > Harmothoe impar. The sequence continues at coordinate 29,378,112 of OX381709.1, read as the reverse complement.
TTTTGTGCAGACGTCTTTTCGCTGATCTATTACACCTTGATGAAATATCCTGTCAACTATTTGAGCTATATCATTCTTTTGCAAATCACCTCAGGTATCTGTATCTGTCAAAAAAAATGGGGAAAAAGGAAGTTATATCACCTAAGATAAGAGATTTCTTAGAAAAACTGAAAAAAAAACTGAGATTCTGCCAAAAAAAAGTGAACCTTTGGAGAACCTAATTTTCAACATGATTTCAGTACTGTACCATTTCAATTATTGTTCTGTTGTATTCCCTACTAAAAATGGTGATAACTCCTGTTCTTACTTTCATGAAAATATTTTGCATTAAAACAATATTTTGATGTAAAGTTGGCGTTTTTTCATGAAGATTTCATCATGGCATTGTACTACTTTGGGTATCCACAGCGTGGGAATCATGACCTGCCAAACGGACACCCTAATATGGCACCCCCCCCCCCCCCAACCCCCACTCCCCACAGCAGGGGAACTGAGTAGGGCCTTGAGTGGCCTGTAAATGGCTGGTGGTAGATAGCGTTGAGGAGTGAAATCTACAACGTCATAGGCACTGCGCAGGGCCTTGAGTGGGCGGTGACTGAAATCAACATGAAAACGAGCATGCTGCATTGGTCTAGGCTATAGGCTAAAGTAGGCCTAGGCCTATCTGTCACAGTATAGCCCCCTACCATAGGCCCCGCCCCCATTTTTATATCAGGAGATTAACAGGACAATTATTATGAATTATAAGGTACCGTTTTAAATCAATGTAAAAAAATAAATTATGAGGAGAGGCCTAGGCCTACTGCTCAAACCAACGTAGGCACAAAGTCACCACATGTTATAGTTCTATAGCGACATATAGCCCACTCCTTTAGTTAACATTAGTGTTACTCTATAATAGCTGTAGTTTTAAACCACTATATATTTTTGACTTTTAATCTGATGTCATTTCATTTTATAGTTGCTGGATGTAGACCCCCAAGATCAGGCCGAAGAAGATGGTGCAAATGTTGATCTAGACTCACAACGTAAAGGAAAATGTGCCGTTATCAAAACATCAACAAGACAGGTAAGGTGGTGATTTGTGTAGTGAGAGATTTGTTTGTCATCTAATGCTCCAAAATTTATAGTCAACCCAAGAAAGTCGTGTATATACAATAAGAAATATGTCAAAAGAATACAGCGATATTTTAGTAGTACTAGTAATCTCCTAAGTTTGATACCCACTTGCTTTGCCAATAATCCTCAGGTACTGTATGGACATTTTGGCTCGCCTTATCCCCTTTGGCACTGTAGGCCTTATAAAACGTGCAGTAATATTCATGAACGTGTGATTAATACTAGTTTTCCATTGTTTATAACAGACCTACTTCCTGCCCGTAATTGGACTAGTAGACCCAGAGAACCTGAAGCCAGGAGACCTCGTTGTGAGTATATCCGAAGTTCTTCTTTAGGACAGAAAACATTCTGCTGACACAGGAGAGGTGACGTCACATCCGGTGGCCAGATATTAGCGCGAATCCGAGGAGGAAGGATGTGTGCCCACCAAGCAGCAACAACTACACCACAAAAGGAGGATTTTGACAGGTAAAGACCTTAAAACTAGACTATATTTGTAACATATTTGCACATTTGAGGATATTAGTTGATGTATTTTCTTTAGGTTGCCGCAATTTGGAGAAAAATGTGACTGAAAATCCGCCGGTGGGTGACAATTGGGGATTTTCGGAAATCAGGATGAATGGTCATCCAGATGAATGTGGAATTTCTCAAATGTGCAATTATCGTTCAGTTTTCACAATAATATGGATTTTGTCATCCAATTATAGTGAAAAATTGGAGTTTAGATAGTGTAGAGCTTAGTTGCTGCTAGGGGCTGGCATGATTCAGCAAGACCAGTCATCCATCTTGGATTTCAGACTGAGTCACTGAGTTATGTTGGCTTTTTATTTGTTATGTTGGCTCATAGTGCAGTACTGCTGCCTCATTTGTTGAGGAATGTTTCAATAGCGAAACGAGCCTTCATAAGGAATAAAATTGTGATGGGATAAACTCATATCTACAGAGATAGAAATTTATCCTGTTATACACTGTTGATCTCTGTTTTATTAGTGAATACACTTTTAAAATAAAGAACCAGGAAGGACTTACCACTGTCTTATGCATAGGTCAAAGACAGAATAATATCTACTACTACCTGTCATACAGCTTGACAGACTCTAGATATTGGTTGAAGTCAAGACACTTAAAGCTTTGCTTGCTACTTTGTAGTTGACACCTAACTTATTCTCTTATAACTCAGTTATAGAAGAATGACAGTTGAGGTTGTTCTCCACTCAGAGGTTTGAGTGAGGTGAACTGTCAAGTCAGTGTCAGGTGTGTCTTGTTGTACTTTTGTACTCCTTTGGACCAGTTCTTACCAAGACATATACCTTATGCCCAAAATTTCTTTGAGGCATTAAATAACTTAGTTGTGTTGACACAGATCCACACTGAGTGCTTGTGTTGAATACACAAGTTTACCCATACCTTATGCCGAAAAAATCCTTGAGTTAGGCATTAAAGAAGTTTGTGTTGTTGTGAAATGAAAACACAAAGAGACTATACTGGTCCACCTTTTTTATAGGGTCTCACTTATGTGCTTAGGGTTTTGTGACTTGTAACACAAAAATACCTATACTTATGCCGAAAATTTCTTTGGCCTTGTGTTTTAATCCCCACCTTAAAACACTATTAGCACACATGTCTCTTTGATTTGAACATCAAGATGACTTAACTCATGTGGATGTACCTTGGTTTTGGACTAGTTTCCAAAAAGACCCACACCTTATGCCCAAAAATTCCTTGGGTTTCATGTCACAGACGTCGCTGTCAGTCACGTCATAGACGTTGCCTCTGTCAATCAAGGCATAGATGATGCAGCTGTCAATCTTGTCCTAGACGTTGCTTCTGTCAATCACGTCATAGACGTGGCTGCTGTCAATCACGTCATAGATGTTGTCGCTGTCACTCACGGCATAGACGTTGCTGCTGTCAATCACGGCGTAGACGCTGCAGCTGTCAATCACGGCGTAGACGTTGCAGCTGATCCTCATGTAGGAGACGCTTGCGTCCCAGACGTGGCCGCTGGCGCTCGCATCCCAGACGTGGCCGCTGGCGCTCGCGTCCCAGACGTAGGCGATGTTGCTCACATTAATGGTCTCACGTTAATGATGCTCACATTGATGGCGTTCTTGTTGATGCCAATCATGCCCTAGACCTAGCCGCTGACGCTTGATACTAGCTGGCGCACATCCAGTCTATGTTAGGGATGTCGCAGACATAGCTGCTGGCGCTCATGTTGGAGGCATAGATGCTGGCCTCGATATCAGCTGGCGCACTTTAAGACTATGTTCTTCTAGGACTTAGCAGACGTAGCTGCTGGCGCTCACGTCTGAGGCGTAGCCGCTGGCGCTCACATCAAAGGCATAGCCGCTGGCGCTCAAGAGAGTTGTAGCCGCTGGTGCGCACATTGTAGACGTTGCAGCTGTCAATCACGTTGTAGACGTTGCAGCTGTCAATCACGTTGTAGACGTTGCAGCTGCCAATCACGTTGTAGACGTTGCAGCTGTCAATAAGGTCATAGACGTTGCAGCTGTCATTCACGTCGTAGACGTTGCAGCTGTCAATCACGTCGTAGACGTTGCAGATGTCAGTCACGTTGTAAACGTTACAGCTGTCAATCACGTAGATGTTGCAGCTGTCAATCACGTTGTAGATGTTGCAGCTGTCTTTCACATCGTAGACGTTGCAGCTGACAATCACGTCGTAGATGCTGCAGCTGTCCATCACGTCGTAGACGTTGCAGCTGTCAATCACGTTGTAGATGTTGCTGCTGTCAATCACGTTATAGACGTTGCAGCTGTCAATCACGTTGTAGATGTTGCTGCTGTCAATCACGTTGTAGACGTTGCAGCTGTCATTCACGTTTCAGACTTTACAGCTGTCAATCACGTCGTAGACGTTGCAGCTGTCAATTATGTTGTAGACTTTGCAGCTGTCAATCACGTCGTAGACGTTGCAGCTGTCAATCATGTCGTAGACATAAGCAGCTGTCAATCACGTCATAGACGATTGCATGTCAAATCGTCGTAGACGTTGCAGCTGTCAATCACGTCGTAGACGTTGCAGCTGACAATCACGTCGTAGAAGGTGCAGCTGTCAATCACGTCTTAGACGTTGCAGCTGACAATCAGGCCGTAGACGTTGCAGCTGGCCATCAGGTCGTAGACGTTGCAGCTGGCAATCAGGTCGTAGACGTAGCAGCTGGCAATCAGGTCGTAGAAGTTGCAGCTGTCCATGACGTCGTAGACATTGCAGCTGTCCACCACGTCGTAGACGGTGCAGCTGCATGTCAAACCGTCATAGATGTAGCAGCTGTCAATCACGTCATAGACATTGCAGCTGTCCATCAGGTAGTAGACGTTGCAGCTGGCAATCAGGTCGTAGACGCTGCAGCTGGAAATAACGTCGTAGACGTTGCAGCTGTACATGACGTCGTAGACATTGCAGCTGTCCACCATGTTGTAGACGTTGCAGCTGCATGTCAAACCATCGTAGACATAGCAGCTGTCAATCACGTCATAGAAATCGCAGCTGTTAACAAAGTCATAGACGTTGCAGCTGACAATCAGGTCGTAGACGTTGCAGCTGTCAATCACGTCTTAGACGTTGCAGCTGACAATCAGGTCGTAGATGTTGCAGCTGTCAATCACGTCTTAGACGTTGCAGCTGTCAATCAGGTCGTAGATGTTGCAGCTGGCAATCAGGTTGTAGACGTTGCAGCTGTCCACTACGTTGTAGACGTTGCAGCTGGCAATCACGTCGTAGACGTTGCAGCTGGAAATCACGTCATAGACGTTGCAGCTGGAAATAACGTAGACGTTGCAGCTGCCCATCACGTCGTAGATGTTACAGTTGACAATATATGCTTAATTGTTCAAGTCCTCATCCATGTCACAGACGTAGCCGCTGTCCGCTTTTGTATTTGGTTTGGACTAGTTTCCGAAAAGACCCACATATTTGGATCACTTAAGAGTGGTGGATACTTGAGTGCACTTTACCTGGTTAGGGTTTTTGTACCTCTTTATTTTGGGGTCTCATTCAGTTGCAGCTGTCAATCATGTTGTAGACGTTGCCGCTGTCATTCATGACGTAGACGTTTGCACCTGTCAAGCAAGTCGCAGATGTTACAGGTGTCAATTACATTGTAGACATTGCAGCTGTCAATCACGTCATAGACGTTGCAGCTGCCAATCATGTTGTAGACTTTACCGCTGTCACTCACGATATAGACATTTGCAGCTGTCAAGCAAGTTGCAGCTGTCAATTATGTTGTAGATGATACAACTGTCACTTAGATAGTAGCTATTGCAGCTGCCAATCATGATGTAGAAGTTGCAGCTGTAAGTCGCACATGTTGCAGATGTCTATCACGTTGTAGATGTTGCAGCTGTGAATCACATTGTAGACGTTGCAGCTCTCTCTCATGAGGTAAACGCTACAGCTGTAAATTACGTGGCAGACACTGAAGCTGTCAATCATGTTGTACATGTTGCAGATGGCATTTTATGGTGTAGTTTTTACAACTGTCAATCACGTCGTAGACGTTGCAGCTGTCAAACATGTCGTACACGTTGCAGCTGACAATCACGTCATACACGTTGCAGGTGTCAATCACATCGTACACGTTGCAGTTGCCAATCATGTTGTACACGTTGCAGCTGTCAATCACGTAGTAGATGTTGCAGATGTCAACCTTGTCGTTGACGTTGCAGATGTCAACCATGTCATAGACATTGCATCTGTCAATAACGTCCTAGACGTTGCAGCTGTCAATCCGCCGGCAAACATGAGATGTCAATCAGGTCGTAGACGTTGCAGATGACTTTTATATTGTAAACATTTCAGCTGTCAATCATGTCGTACACGTTGCAGCTGTCAACCATGTTGTAGACATGACAGCTGTCAATCACGTCTTAGACGTTGCAGCTGTCAATCACGTCCTAGACGTTGCAGCCGTCAACCACGTCCTAGACATTGCATCTGTCAATAACGTCGTAGATGTTGCAGCTGTCAAACACGTCATAGACCTTGCAGCTGTCAAACATGTTGTACACGTTGCAGCTGTCAATCACGTCATAGACGTTGCAGCTGTCAACCACGTCGTACACGTTGCAGCTGTCAATCAGGTCGTACACGTTGCAGCTGTCAACCACGTATTTTGAGGTTTGTCGTTTCCTCCGCTTGCTTTCGGAAAAGGGCAGGACTTTTGGCACTGCTAACGCTGCCGGATGTGCGTTGTCGGTTTTAGTGAAAAACCTTGACAACGGGAAGACCATGGGCACCCACTATTGGGTGTGCAGGGCCGTCCGCACCGACTATCGAAGGAATCCTCCTTCTTCCAGATATAACAAGTTCTGGGATATTAGGCTGGTGTTCAGCATATTCCAGCGTTGGGGTGCCAATGAAGGCTTGTCCACCCAGTTCTTGGGGTTCAAGCTAACGATGCTGATTCTGCTGGTGTCGGGCCAAAGAGGTCAGGTCATCCCTGCGCTTGATCTCCGCAATCAGACTTGGCCGGGTTCGGGGTCTGCACGTTTCGTTCTGAAGGGTCTGATGAAAACAGCGCGTACTGGGGAACCCCTCAAAGAACTGGTCCTGGAACCGTTCCACGAGGAGGAGACTTTGTGCGTCGTCTGTGCCCTGAAACGTTACGTGCGGGTCACGGAGCCAGTCAGGTTGGACAAGGAAGGGCGAAGGAAACACTCGCTCTTCTTGTCCTTCCGCAAGCCATTTGGCGAGATTGGGCAGGACTCATCAAAGCGATGGGTCCTTGCGGTGCTTTCCGCAGCTGGGGTGGACACCAGGGTATACCGAGATCACTCCACCAGGGGTGCCAACACCTCTGCGGGAGGGAGACTCGGTGTATCGACTGCTGTTTTGCTTAGGCATGGGTCTTGGAAAGGTGCCAAGACCATGGCTAAGCACTACAACAAGCCTATCGAGAACCCCAAGCCTCCCAAGACGCTAGCCAGGATTCTCCTGGAGGAATCAGTCGAGCAGCTGGGAACAAAATTTTCAGATCCTTTTTGGGGGAAAAACCTCAAAAGGGGAGAATTTTGGCCCTTTTGCCGTAACGATAGTTTGTATGAACTCTATTGGCTGATCATTGTCATAAGCCTTTCTAGAGGCAGCAGTTATCTGTATGTGATAAAACTTTTTCTATGATGGACAATTACACTGCCACAGCTGTGGTGAACTGTATGGCAGTTATGCCTTCTTTGCTATATAGCAAAATGTCATGCAACCTAGTCAAAACCATATCACAAGGCAATAGAACATCACCTTTAGGTGAAATAAAGTATCTATTTTCTGTTATCCTATATAAGAAGTTACAGTCCTTTATGGGAGAGTAACATTATGGGAAATAAGCAGTGAATCTAGCTGAACTTTGAAGTCTCCTGTGTCAGCAGAATGTTTTCTGTCCTAAAGAAGAATATAAGATTAATCGAATACTTACCATGTAATATAAGTATGAAGATTAATCGTTGTTCTTCGAGGGACAGATAAACATATCTGCTGAGTACACAGGCCCACCCATCCATCCCCAGGATGAAGAAGATTACTACTAGTGGTATAATCTCTCACCTACTCATATGGGTGCTATTTAGACAAAGTAAAAAGAGCACTACTGTGTACTATTTCCAGATGTATTATTTTCAGCAAAAGAATCACTGCAGGTGGGCGCTAATCTGACCACCGGATGTGACGTCACCTCTCCTGTGTACTCAGCAGATATGTTTATCTGTCCCTCGAAGAACAACGATTAATCTTCATACTTATATTACATGGTAAGTATTCGATTAATCTTATATTATAATTCTTAATAGAAGAACCCATTATCATACCACAATTGTTTCCTCAGTATCTATTATATGTGTATGAAAAATACAAAAAGGGATATATGTGTATGAAAAAGTGTTATCTCTTTCATTCCTATGTTACGGAGGTTCTTTTGTGGACATTTGGGTATATGGAAAGTAGGATAGTTTGTATGGTAAATTTGCACTACATTGTACAGAAATTCTAAGGCCGTTTCTTTTCCATTTCCAGGGCGTGAACAAAGATTCCTATCTCGTGTTGGAAACACTGCCCGCAGAGTAAGTACACATTGGTGCTGTATTTCCAGTCATTTATTGTACAATTATAGCATGAAGATATCTTTTATCAACTAGTTACTGCCTATTCTGTACAAGTCCCTAGTTCGTTATCTACTAGTATATGGATTATATTGGTACTACATGCCTGGGTTTGTTTGTAGGTATGATTCTCGTGTCAAGGCCATGGAGGTAGACGAGAGGCCAACAGAACAGTACAGCGACATTGGAGGATTAGATAAACAGATCCAAGAGGTAAGCTTTACTTGAAGTTGTGATACGTCATACAACAAGGGCTCTCTTTCGTTTGAGACTTACTATTGAATTGATCTGAGGGTTAATGCTGAAAACGTAAGTGGATTTCTATTAAATTTCATTTGTAAAGTTCACATTGCAAATCACCTCTTGAATCGCTTCATAGGCTCATACTAATAAGCTTTGTGTTACATTGTACAGCTGATTGAAGCAGTCGTGCTGCCAATGACCCACAAGGAGCGGTTTGAGACGTTAGGAATCCAGCCACCAAAAGGTAAATTATGCCCATGCATGACTATCTCCATTCATGATTTGGAAGCATTTAAATCATTCACAGACCTTATAAATTCCACTGCAACCTGAATTTCCAGTTGCTGATATAGTAATTACACGTAACACTCTATAAAGTATAAGATATAAGAAACGACCTATTGGTTTGTTGAGTATACAAGATAGATATCCAAATATCTAGATTTTCGCTCAAGACCAGTATAGTGTCTAGATGCATGTGGTGCTGCCTTGGTGCATCATGGTGACAATTAACATGAAGCCTTGATACGTCATTATGCAGTCTTTTAAGGTTTAACCTCCCGGTTTGATTGATAATATCCTATGTTGTCCCCTCCAGGTGTGCTCCTGTATGGACCCCCCGGTACCGGTAAGACCCTGCTGGCGCGTGCCTGTGCCGCCCAGACCAAGTCGACATTCCTCAAGTTGGCCGGTCCACAGCTGGTACAGATGTTCATCGGTGACGGCGCCAAACTGGTCAGAGACGCATTCTCCCTGGCCAAGGAGAAGGCCCCCGCAATTATCTTCATTGACGAGTTGGACGCTATTGGTATGTACTCCCCGCTATATACAGACCATAACCGACATGCTGCATTCAGTGTTCTTTCTGATGTCAGACATCTAACATGATACAGATCTATCATTACATACATCTCCATTTCTACATGTAGTATGTTGTGGCAAACCACTTCTAATAAAAGTATATCCTGTTAGGCTGTAGTAAATTTTTTGGTGGACAACTTTTCCTTCATCCAAGATTTAAGGATTATAGATTGCTAAATCAGACTTAATATTTGTGCTATTTTATCTTTTTTGTTAGGCACAAAGCGTTTCGACAGTGAGAAGGCCGGAGATCGTGAGGTACAGAGAACTATGTTGGAGCTGCTTAACCAGCTGGACGGCTTCATGCCCAACTCCAACATCAAGGTGTGTTATGTGACCATTTACTAAAATTTCATAATCCAATCTTATAAGATTCTTTGTGCTTTCATCTACAGTAAAACGTTTTAAATTGCTATACGCTTTCAAAGCTCCTTGCCATATATTTTTTACAACAACAAAAACCCATACCAATTTCTAGGTTATTGCCGCTACCAACCGAGTGGACATTCTTGACCCTGCCTTGCTGCGGTCTGGACGTCTGGACAGGAAGATCGAGTTCCCGACGCCCAACGAGGAGGCGCGAGCACGCATCATGCAGATCCACTCCCGTAAGATGAACGTAAGCTCTGACGTGAACTACGACGAGCTGGCACGCTGCACTGACGACTTCAACGGGGCCATGTGCAAGGCTGTCTGTGTGGAATCCGTAAGTTGTATTTTATTTCATTCACACATTTTCATCATCATTGTGTTGCAGAGATGTCACTTTTCCTATCATATAAATCATATTAAAATTTTTTGAAAACAATTACCAAAATTACAACTTCAAGCTATCGACCAAGGAGTGGTATCTCTGCCCTTAAACCAAGTTATTTTAGGTGAAAATATCACCAAAACAAGTTCATCCGTTGCCATAATTCCTACCCCTTTCATTTATTCAAACAGGGTATGATCGCTCTGCGTCGCGGTGCCACCGAGTTGAGTCACGAGGATTATATGGATGCCATTCTCGAGGTGCAATCCAAGAAGAAGGCTAACCTCAACTACTACGCCTGAATGAAGATCTACCGAATACCAAGATAACTAAGTGCTAGCCAGTACTATATTATATGTGGGCGGGGCTTTCATAAACAGGGAAGAAACTACATTATGATTTATGTGTATATAAATATTACTATATCTGCCGGAATGTTGTATGTGTACTCTATTTGATAGAGAATTAAACTTGAAAAATGTATATATCCATCTCTTGTTCTTTGTAAAACACTGACCCAAACCAAACTGATGTAAAATCTTACCTACAAGCCTAACTCACGTATAAGTTGCAGCTAAAGTTTGGGCCGATCCTGTAAGCCACAATGGCGATCTGATTATGGTGACTTTACCACTGTACCATTAGTAGCAAAAACTCGCGTAAAAGCCGCAGCCTGACCCTGTGCCGATCCTATAAGCCACACCACCGATCTGACTGATGTACTAGCCGCGGCATATAGCCTACGTGAGGTTTAGGTACTGGTATATATCTCTTAAAGAACTTCATGATATAGCAAAAACAAGACAGCTTTTATAATTTTCAGTTTTATTAAGTTTAAAAATGTCATGTGACATTAGTTTTCCGTTTACATAGTCCACCTTTCTTCAATATGTGAGCATCGAGCATCCGATTCACTTTGACACACCCTATGACTAAGTCCTATAATACACCTGCGCGTTGCCTGCCGGGGTACCGACATGTACAGTATATGGTGCCGTCCTACTACGCATGCAGTCCTGGCTCTATAGCAGCCCATCCTAAAGCAGTGTAACAGGTGCAAGCAAGCCACCAGCAGCTGACCTGACGTCTACAACACCACCCAGCCACCCTTATCGAGTCCAGTCTATATTCACGTAGTACAGTTGGCAAAGGGAGAACCACTGGTCAAACCAGGCCCATATTGCGTTCAGTCTTAAAAAGAATGACTAATTTACAGTAAACTCCCATTCTGTCTATATTAGAGATACTTGTTTGGTCTTATTAACCCAAATGACAATTATATATGCGGCCTATTTTACAGTGAAATGGAAATTATATTTCGTAACATAGGGCATACAAACCATGCCAAATTACCTATTGTTTTCCATGCAAAATTACGACTTCAATTGTAAATATTACTTTCTTAATTTATGCAATTTAATTCTATTCTTTCCTGAGAGCAATAAAGAAAGGGTTTGAGAGTATACTACGGCCCTTCAATTCTCTTTTTTTTTCTAAATTACCGGTAGATTTAAAGTAGTAATAATATTAGCATATACTGTTGAAACTTATGAACGCAAATAGTACTGACTTTAGCATGCCGTATATTAGAACACGAAGCTGATGCACAGTGGTTGTGTGTGGCGCGCACTTACAGGATTTATATCACAGACACGATTTGTACACAATCATATACATGGTGGTTTTCGTTATTTTAACAGAGGGAGAAATGATCATGAAATCGACACAAGTAAATTGGAATTAAATAGCATCCCTAATATCATTATTCTGTAAGGCAAACAAGGATTATGTCGGTGACTTCTTATCCATTACCAATGACATGACCAGGACCACGATCAGTGGCAAAAAACATCTCAGTAGGGCTTCCCCTCATCCAAACCCTAACACACAAAATGCAACGATCCTCAAAACTGCAGTTAGAATTGATTAGAATAATATCAAAATATGAAAAATACAGAAATGAACACCATGGTGCCACATAGTTAATGTCTAGTCTGTGCCTCAGGGGGGAATTACTTATTTAGTTTAAACGAAAATCACTCGGCAGGGGTGTGAAATGCCGAAAACGGATTTCCGTTGAAGCATATTATGTTGCTTTTGGAGGCATTGCAATCAATGCTTTTCGATCAAGAAATATTACACTTAACCCTTTAAGGCCGACCAAAAAAAGTTTGCTGGTGAAGGGGCCCTCCCAGAGTTATGATGACTATAGTTGATGCTCGGCCAGCCATGGCATCGAATATAGTGGATGCTCGGCCAGCCATGGCATCGACTATAGTCGATGCTCGGCCCTAAAGGGTTAAGGTTGCTTGTGCACTTAAAATCAACCTATTATTCACGGGTACATTTGAATTGCATATATAAATGCTTAAATTTGAATAAATCTGTGGAGGGTCAGATAATACAAGAGTGTACCCCCCCCCCTCCCTTATTACGTGGGACACAAAAATGCAGTATTACACAGATCTGCGGACTTTTCACACCACTGCTTGGCACACGACTAGTCCTGGGGAATTATCCACACTAGTATCTTGTGCTAATTAAACTTGGATATGGCGAGAAGATCTTATATATTATTCTTAAACACATGTAAATGTACTTATAGGTTGTATATTTTCTAGTGGAAATTTAGTGGGACATTGTTTTAAGAGGGGAAAGAGAATTCGTTCAGTAAAGTATGTGGTATCTATAAGTTGTGCACTAAAGAGGACAACATAACTCATCTCTGATTAACATATAGCTATTCCTTTCAACACGCATCTCTGAATACAGAAAACCTTGAATTAAACTTAACATGAAAAAAAGCCCATCCCTTTCAGATCGGGATTAACTATAACACACATCCTTACATATCATTCAAAACATCACATCCATACATTCAACCATTTTAATTTCAAACACATCTGGGCGTATCGGCGACTGGTGTTAAAATTACCTATAACTCACTTGTTAATATAAACCAGGCAACATTTGGGACAACATTGTGGATAAGAGCGAGACAAACCGGTATACCAGTTCCAGTGTAAACTCCTCAATAGCTTCAACATGACTACACTTTCAACGATTCATACACGATTAATTCTGTACCTATGCTTACTACTCTCAGTGGTCTTCGAGTGCAAAACACGCCCGAGATAACGTACACATTTCCATATACAGCGTTTATTCATATATTTATATACAATAGCACATATATATGTATTTTTCATATCTAAATTATTTTACATCGACCTTACGTCTTAAATCACTTTCCGTCTTAAATGATAATTACATTAAAAACCACACCGCTCCATCTGGGTGTGGATGGGTGTACTCAACTATCATTTGTTCTGTGAATGAGTTGTAGGGACTTTCTCTCCTATAATTATATGTAAATTTATGCACATTATAATGACCACGTGACCTCAGCTTGCGGTCAGAAGGTCAAGTGTCTTATTTTCGTCTAGATTGGTCGAGACTAGGGCCTCTTGGATTTTGTCCTCGATGAATCCAATTTCTTTAAACTGGGACAAAAGTTTCAAGTATTGCTCAGCCTGGAAGAAAGAAAACATAGTATTTATTATTAGATGGGTTTAACCACACGGGCTATGCAAGAGGATGGATGAACACATCTCTGTTACATTTTAATAGATGTAAAAACTAATTGGAATATAAAAAAAAAGAAGTTATGTATTGTTTTATCCAATGCTATATCTAAGCTACATTTTCTGTTGCAACAAAAAACATGATTAAATCTTGAATCTAACGGCTTTGGTATCAGTGTTTTACCAAATACATGTACTGTAAATTCCAGTGTATCATTCGCACCTCGCGTATGACCTGGGGTCCGTCTCGGCAAATTACCGTATATGATTGTGTCAATGGAACGCAATAAATTGTAATCCATTGATCTATTCAAAAGTATACGCTATCAAACAAGAAAGCCCTTACCTTTTCTGTATTATTTTCAAAGAGAATGAGTGCGGTCTCGGCGTCGTCTCCATTGTGTCCTTGTTCTGATAACCGGTTCACCATGCATAAATGATCAATAACCTAGAATACAAAGAAAAGGTGACTCAGCAATTGGAACATTCTGGCCGACCACAACTGGAAATATTCATTGGAAATTTTGACAAAAGTATTGCTTGTTTGCAAGATACAATTTATCTGTGAAAGGTCATAATTATGGCATTAGCAATTAATTGATATTCAAATGGTATTTTATACATACCTTTTTATCATCATTGCCCAGTTTCTGCACTGCCCGGGCAACTCGTGCCCGTGGAAAGCCCATGTCGGTGACACTCTCCACATAGCGTTGCGCATCATGCGGCAAGCCATCAAATGGGTTCGGCAACTTGGCTTTGGCGTTGGACACAGACTTGGCTGAGGTAGGCGTGTTGGTCGAGGACCGTGGTGTCGAGGGTAAAATGCTGTAGTGGTTCCAATTCTGTAAGGTCATGGAGGTGTTTAAGCTTGTTTTCAGTTTCCTTTTTATATTTTGGTATAACTCAGATTTGAACAATTTATAAAGCACGGACTCATAACAATGGCACTTAAAATAATTTAAACAATTGAAATTAGAATGAAATAGGCTTAACTCATTGCTAACATTGGAGCATGTCTTGCAGTTTATAATAGGGACTTTCTAGGTACCTATTGATATCACTGAACATCACAAGATATCAGTATGAAGAAAATAATTTATATTACCAGGACCCCGTTACTAGGCATTCCTTTTAATTGATGAACTCATATATACATGTGCATGCATCCCAATAGGTAATTTATCTCAATAAGAACCCAGTTACTGACAGGGGATGGGGTGACTGTTTCCTTTTCGTTTTGTGGCATATTCATAATAATCGATTTCGAAAATCTAATGGGTCTTTGGGAATAATGATAATATAATAATAATAAATCTAAGACTACGGTGACTACACAAATAAAGGCATTGTGAAACTACAATTTATATGATGCATTGTATACTCAATAGGGTGAAAGAAAACGAATTCTACAGTCTAAAAGCTGAACAAATTGAGTAAATATGAAATATTGGGTGTTTACTTGTTTAATATAGACTTACACATCTACAGGACAGGGGCAATTTAGGGTAACATTATACTAACATATTAAAGTAACCTTTGAACCTTAGATACAATGGACCCACTTAAAGAAAGAAATGCTATGTGGTGGAAATGCACCAAAAAGGTATTCAGACAAGACTTCTTTGACAACTACATTTAGAAAGCGTACGTGATTTACTAGCCGGTCCAATCTCAAACAGGCAACCATCTCATAATAATCTATATGACTATCTGAGAAACAATTAATTTGAAGGAAGTCTTATTTACAGCAAATCAAGATACTTAGTAAAGTTATCGGGCAATTCCAGTGAACAATATTGTTAGTGAATTAATCTCAAACTTAATATTTACACCAGCCTATTTCAAAGTTGGGCCACACAGGGAAATGTACCCTGGTATTCATAATATGGCTCTAGCTGGAAAAGTTGCCTTATTGTCCTTAAGGCACATGCAGATCATACATATGCACCCACACTAATGAATGTGACAACTGTGAGGATGAGATTATAAAACAGTTTACCATATCGTCTAGCTCCGTCTCCACCTAAGGGGTAAAACAGGGTATGACAGTTCTGTGGCTCTAAAATATGCACATATATATACCAGTAATCAAATTTCTCTTTTGACTAAATGACAGAATCATCTGGTTTACGATGCAACTGAATGTTTCTTAAATCAACCACTGGTAGGTTAAATCAAATTAGATTCCGACTAGGCCACACTAAATTTTTACATTTTAGAAGTTAAAAGATGACGTTGAAGGATTTCGCACAAATTTGTCTCAATGGATTTTACTGGCCTAATTTATGTTCAAGATATGATCATTTGAGGTCTTGCTAATCTTATTTTCTCCAAATGCTCGCACCAAACTAATGTTTCTTTGTCACAGGATTACATAGAAGAAGTCGTCAGAGAATGGGTTAAAATTAATTGTAACGCGCTCCTCTTTCTTCATGTACAGATGTCAAAATCCATTGACAAAAAAAGATACAATTTATACCACTTGTTCACACCTTGCCTTTATTCAAAAGCGAAATCCATAAACGTTGGTGTGACCAGATAACATTCACATTTTTGTTTGCGTGTACATGTATTTTATCATTGCAGACATCACCAGCTCCTAAATACAATACCAATGACATCTTTACCAAGAGATTTACCAACCTGATTGACTGCTGGCCTGGGAGGCGGTGAGCTAGAAGTAGAAATGTCGTTGGGTGAATAGGGTCTAGCGGTGGGAGGTGGAGTGTGAGAAGAAGGCATTAGCGGTGGCAGTCTTCGTTCCTCACTGCCCGAGATATCGGGAGTGCTTCGGGCGCTGCGCAGCGGGTTCAGCGGCGGGGTCTCCCGACCCTGAGCACCAGGTAACTGACTAGAATCTGGGTGAGTTAATAAGTGTCCGTTGGCTGTGTTAGTATTGTGGTTAGACCCTGAATGTCTGCTATAATAGTTCTGGTAGGGCATGTAGCCCTTGTCCCCAAGCTGTGGTGTATATGTAACGTTCCCTGCTGAGGAAAGAGTCACTGACGCTGTGCCCGGTTGGCCCCCTACCGCACTACTCGCTATGCTCGTCATGGGCACAGAGTTGTAATTTTGGCCAGAGGAGACAGTCTGTTGAACTAAGTATTGAGAATTTGGAATGGGCGGAAGGGGCATGTTCTGAGTGAAGGGAAAGGTGGTGTCAGTGCTAACTCCTTGGTTGGGGTAGGGCATGGTGCCAGAGGCTGCAGTCTGTGGTGGTTGGTAGTAGGCCTGGTGGGCACTGGTCTGCAGCAAGACCTGCGGCTGTCCTGCCGCATACTGCTGACTCACTGCCGCAGGTTGCTGCGGCTGCTGCTGCGGCTGCTGCTGCGGCTGTGGCTGCAGGGGGTACTGACCAGAGTCTAGTGACTCCACATCAGGGTAGTGCACGTCTTGGAGGTTCACCGGTGTGGAGGGCGGTGAGGGCCGACTCGCGTCCTGTCCTTCGGCATCCTCCGCTGATGTATGGTTACTATTGATAGCGTCACTCACAGCCATACTGGCTGCAGCAGAAGTAGGTGGCATAGGCTGAACTTCAAAGATCATCTTATTGAGTTCTTCTCGGTCGTTTAATACCTTGAGCTCCATGTTCTCGAAGGGGTCCTGCTCGTTCTCAAAGTCAGTTAGGTCGAAGAGCCCAGTCTGATTCTTGCTGCCACCGCTTGCCTTCCGCATGTGGCTTGGCCCAATAGGCATTGGTGTGAGAATGGTGGAGCCCAGGTTTATAAAGGGGTTGCCGAGGGCGGGAGCAGTACCATTGCTGCTGCTGGGTGCCGCAGCGGCTGGGGTAGGCTCGGGCAGCTCCACCGTCTGTGAGAAGGTCTGGATGCTGTCACCGACACGTTGTGTGGCCGCTTGTCGCATGGCACTCTCATTCTCCCGCTCCTGCTGACTCCATTTTAAAACATGCTCCTCTCCACTGAAGTCGTACTGAAAAAATGTGAAACAGGGCATATGAGATTTATTTGCCATAGAAACTTATAACTTGATCTGCATGTATCTAGTGATTCCCTATTCCATTGGAATTTACACTTGTCAAGTTGATGTCATAACATGTGTGTATCAATTTCAGTGTACTTTTGAAATCATTAGCGGTAAGTTCATCAACTGTACTTTGTAGGTCTGGTGCAAAGATGATTCAAACTCACTTCCATGAAGAGTATCTCCGAAGGATTCCCCGGTTGATATTCAGCTGGGATGGTAATCTATGGATATAATATGAGAAATATTATATTAGATATTACAAGTTTGATTAGGTCAGAAATATATACAACTATGACTACTACAGTCGATCCTGAGAGCCTCTGACACTGACTACGTTGGGTGCCTCAATACCTTAGAGCAACTGTTGTCCGTCATGTTTGTTATAAAAAAAATTCGGATAATTCATTACATTGTACATGTACCATAATGATTGTACCTTAGAGATTTTGCTTTACATATGGGAAGTAGTGAGAGCTGACTGTACTTTGCTAAGGGTCCTTACTTCTACAACGATCTAGACAGTGTTTTATAAACTATCCTGTCATGCTACAAATATTTAGCAATGCAAGTACGGAGTAGACTTACTATGGGAGGAGGCACTAGTCGCTCATGGATCTTCATCCCTATGCCATCAATTGCCGTCATAGCTGGATCTTGAAAAGCAAACATATAAATAATTTTTACTTCTCACGTACCGGGTGTTTACAAAATCATATCTGAAACAGACATATGAAATCTTGATTACATTTCATGAATTAAGAATATGCATTTGAACATCCATATATTAATATGGGTGTTCAAATAAATAATCTTTATTCAAAATGTAATTAGAATTTCATATTTTTGTTTCAGATTGATTCAGACGTTAAAATGGCCATATCATCTTTATTTACTGTAGTGGAATACTGTGATACAAACTGCGTGTTGTCCAGGTACAATACTAGAACTTGAGATCAAGGAAAAACTTGACGAGTTTCATCCCTGACCCTGTATTACCAGTAGCGTCCATGACCAGCTATCTACTTCACACATAGAACATACTGTAATATAACAGTATACTTACTGCTACTTTGGCTCTGGCTTCTATATACATCGCTGTATGCCATGGTTGTTATGACACGGCACTCTCAAACGTCACTTTAGGCTCATCAACAATTCTGTAATCTTCAAACAATTTTAGTTGGTTATTGAAGTTAAATGTTAACAGTACACCGATTAAGATAAAAATACACACGTTAACATTGCTAATCATGGGAGAGCAACCTGATGTATCGGTATTTAAATGCTAGGTGTACAGCAAGTGGATCTATACATAGGCCTATTCATAAGACTATGGCTAGTATGACTCACTGTCATATGCACCATGCCTTGGCTTAAGGAAGAGATAAGAGTGACAGGCGCCTTTTCATTAAGTACTGTAAATTCCTGCGTCACCGTCCTCTCACGGGTTATACGCGAACCAAACCTCCAGTGCGGGTTAGACAATATTCTCAAATCTAGGTGCGGGTAAAAGGAGGGTTTTTGTATATAAAGTACGGTACTAAAACGGCGATTTTCACCAGGTGCGGGTTATAAGATTCTCTCAAAGTCGGGGTGCGGGTTATATGCGAGGTGCGGGTTATACGCGGGAATTTACGGTATAATATACTTTCCGCTCAAAGTAGTTAGTCTGAGAACAGGCTGCCATCCACCTTATCGTAGTTTACTCATTCAAACGCACCGGTAGGTGTTAATTAAACAGTAGCCCCGGCCAGGGCCCAGAGTGTGCCTTTATTTAATACCCTACTGATTTTACCCTATTTATGTGACTATACATGGGTCGTCAAATTATTGACCGTATCGCCGTGTCGAAGTGGTGTGTCGCCGTGTCAAATTTGATTTAGTACATTCTGGCCTATTTGTCTGTGTCCGTCGAATTTTAAAAGGGCTGTGTGGCCATGTCGCACTGTGTGAGTGTGTGTCGAATTTTACCCATGTTAAGTCACATTTATCTAACCTGCCCCCTTTCAACCTAAGCATCTGTTTATAGTTGGATGTTTATTTGTCAATAAGCCTAGAACTTGCATGGGCCCAAATGATCGGAGCACGTTTGCTCTCAGCCCAAACATTACTATCTGTAATACCGTAACATGGTAACTGAATTGCGCTCGGGAGTCAGAGACTGCAAGTGCTAGATCCCCCAAAAAGGCCAAATACTTAAGACTACTACCGGTACTTCCAAATGTAGTAGGCCTACAAGTTCAACTAAATGGCTTCACATAATCATTGGATGATTACACGAACATTGAATTACATTGACTGATTGATATTCTGGTCTAGAAAAGAGAATAGATCTTGGGGAGTGCTCATTTTTTAACAGAGGGGTCGAAATTCCCCCCCCCCCCGGCAGGCCGAAAATCGCGCGCATTCGCGCCCCTTTGTAGCATAGTAATGCGCGGGCTTTTTCCCTCAAAACAGAGGGGTCTAAATTTTTTACCCCCCCCCCCCCCCGTGAAGGGGTCCAAATTGTTTACCCCCCAAATCCACCACCCCCCCCCCCCGTTGTTAAAAAATGAGCACTCCCTAGAGACGAGTCAGTCTCTGTATTATTGCCAATATTGGAATATTGGGTAAATTGGACAGGTTTGGGCCTACTCTGACAGTAAAGTCAAGAGTCATAACTACATAAGCCTGGTAAATACCATAACTTTAAATAAGCCTCTAGGATGTAGGCTATTAAGCCTTAAACATGTATACTTCAGTCTTGTCACTAGAACAGCAAGCCTTGGCAACTTCCCTTGGTCGGTAGCCCGGGTCGGTAGCAGTAGCACAGCTGATTAAAGTCTGGCATTGTGATTGTGACGAGGCGGCAGTGCAGTGACTCTGCTACTGAGTGATGAGTGCAACCTCAACTCCATTTACAACTTAGCATCCGATGCACTCACAATTCCACACCCTCCCTAGGCTAGTAATGCAACTCAATATATATCGTTCATGCTATACTCACCTTGTTCTTTAAGAACATTAACAGGACATCAGATAGACGTATAAAATCATAACCATCTTCTCATGATCGCTGTCATATCTGTCATTATTTCTATGACCTCATTTCCGCTTCCGGGTGTCGGGTGGGTACTTTCGACAACAGTTGATTTTGCACCTAGTCATATTTAACAATATTTGTCGGAGACGTGATTCATAGTGATTTATTTATATAAACTAGTAGCGTTTATTACAATATTTGGACATATAGGCTCGATTTTGAATGTATGATAACCATATGTCGCATTTACAGGTTCTGTGTCATTTTGTGATCACGAAAGTGCTCGCACCTGTTACATTGCCTCGCTACCAATTTTCATGAAATGTGGCCTAATTTCAGAGATTGTGACATTATGATGGATAAAATATATTTTAGAATATTTTATTTAACATAAACATAATAATGAAATGTCAAAAGCTAAACGTTGTTAGATTATCTTCAATTCTTATGCAAACAACATTACGAGGCTATTTGTTGTGGCAGACTCATCGAATCCACTTTCAACTTTGTACACATCACTTCTATCACAATCTAAACACCTGCTATTCCAACGTGGATTAGATCTACAGCAGTTCTTTCCAGTCCACCCGATAAAAAGAATCACTCTAGTACTACAGGAACAGGCATCGTCATGTATAATGGTTGGGAGGTATCTGAAAAGATACCACGTTTAATGGGTAAGTCCTGACCTGAGTATCATTCATATTCATGAATTTGATCAGTGTTTTAGACGACGTCTAGACGTCTATTTATAATCTGCAGGCCACGCCCCTTTTTAAATGCAGACCCTCTTGCCTAGCTGATGTCACCCATGTATTTTAATAGGTTAGTCACCCATTGAAACTACGCATGACAGCTACATTTGTACAGTGAACACATTTGTGCTCAACATTTATCATAGCCCCTCTATTCTGCATTAGCCATTAGCTACCGTAGATGATACCAGTGCTCTTTCTTCTACTAAGGGAGTGTTCATTATTTATGGCAGGGGGGGGTGAGCGTTTGGCAAATCGAATACGTCAAAAATAATTGGCCCCCCCCCTCGGAATAGGTTGAAAAAAAAGCGCCCCCCCCCTCACCCTGGATCGTTTTCAACTTTATTACAAAAACGATGTTGGTGTCTACTAATTGTATGCATTTATGGGCACTTTTTTACCTACAATTTACTACCTTGCAACAAATATACATCCATTTGTAAGGTGTTTTAGTGTAAACGTCTCATGATACTCGCTGGTGAGTGATAATAGTCAAACCTCAGACACTTGACTTAGTTGCATCCCGTTGAGTTTTAGGGCCCCAGTGCTTATAAATTAGAAGCTCCCTTACCCTCAGTGCTTACATGAGGCCGGCACTTTTTTGAAGACTGACAAAACGGTGGGCTATTCTGAGTGTAAAAAGTGATGCAGTTAGAATTTGCTGGGAGTTTGAGGAAAATTTTAGAAAATTTTAGAAAATATTGACGTAATTTGGTAAAATATAACACAGGCTGTTTAATACCAAAATTCGCGACATTTCAATGTACTAAATTCGCGACATTTTTAGGAATACCCCTAAAAAAAAAGGCCCCCCCCCCTAAGAATAGGGTAAAAAAAAAAGGCCCCCCCCCTTTGAATACCCCTAAAAAAAATTGCCCCCCCCTCAAATGCTCACCCCCCCTGCCATAAATAATGAACACTCCCTAACTATAGCAGCCAGCTGGTTAGCTGAAGCTGGTTCCTGTCATGTCCACAATTTGGAGTTTTAGAGGCCATAAACCTTTTAGTCATATGCCTCTATTGTGGGACCTTATGCCATGTGTTCAGATTGAGGGAGTGGTTAGGATACTGGCAATTCAATACAAAGGTCCTGACTTCGAACCCATACCTAGGTTATATGGTTCACACACAATTTTAAAATGCTTTTTGGGTTAGTCAAAATCATGATAGTATCCATTTTAGTTGTAAATTTCCTTAAACTGAAATGATTTTGTATACATCTTTAGTTGTGCTATGTGAATACTATAACTATTATCATTCCTCCCCAACTAGGAAAAAAACTAACCATACAACCTTGGCATGGATTCGAAATCTGGACCTTTGTATTGAATTGCCAGTGCTCTAACCACTCCCCCAATCTGAACAGCTGACATAAGAACTACTCAACTATTACCCATTCGAAAAATGCTGACCCCTAAAACTGTGTATTTTGAACATGCAAGGAACTAGCTTAAGTTATAGGTCTCACAAGGTAGAATCACTGCAACTCGCTAGTGCGGAATATCAGTCTATGTCTGTGATCTGACTGACTGAAAATGGTGTACAATGGTGCTATAAAATAACTCTATGTAGATCTATCTAGTCCTATTGCCGTACTCCTTTCCCCCCCAAAAGGGTTGTGTGTGAATAAAATTGAATTGAATGTACACAGGTCAGCAATTAATTTGACTCGAGTACCGGTAAATGACCCAAATCTACAATTTAGTTTTGCCCCACCCCCACCAGGCCCATTGGAGTGGTCCAATTTTTTTCCAGAAAATATATCTGAAAATGTACCGTTATGTCCTGCGAGAATGGTCTAAAGCTCAACCTCCTGCAGTGTACCAGGCAGTGATTGAGATGAAACTGTATTTTATCAGAATACCCCTGTTTTTGTTATAGGTGAGCCGGGGCGTATCTCTACACATGCATACCCTGAACTGGATGGCGTTCCTGTCAAAATAGCGGATGAATACATGCTGATTACCTCAGTGAGTATAAGGGAATGGTTAACAGCAGGGGAGCTTGATGGATTCAGCACCAGCATAGCAAACATATAATTCTATAGGCAAAAGGCTACCTAGCCCCCCCCCCCGGCCCAATGTAATTTGTTCACCCTGTCCCAACAATTTAAATATGATTCATACGCCACTATACAATATATACAGCTTGTAAAGAAGAAAATAGAACACACACCCATTCATGTGTGTGTATGCATCACTGTAGACTCATCCACCCATCCGTATAGGCTATGTACGGTATCCGTCCTTCCATCACTCACTTACTCCCTGATCCACTCAAGTCACTCACTCCCTAATTCACTCATTCATTAATGCACTCACTCACCCATTCATTCACTCATTTACTCATTCACTCATTGATACACTCTCCTACTCACTCCATCCATTTGTTCCCTCTTCATTATTCTCCCCTTTTCATCAATAGATGCCTGAACCACTTGATTTGATGAAAAGGCGAGACGACCTAGAGCAGAGGTATACTGTAAGTACCACTGTTCACTATCTTCACTACATCCCTAGACCTGCAGCTACATGAGATATATAGATCTAGCAGAATTATGCTAAATAGTACTATGCAGATGGCTGGCAGTGCAATGATCATCAGGTTGTTCTTGAAATTACTTATTGGGGATATGAAGTGTCAGAAGATCAGATGGATGTTGACAATTCCGACAATTGGTTTCTCTTTTTGACCCACAGTATACCTTCGAACTGGAATACAGAGTTCTGGCAGAAGCTCACCAACAACACTGACAGCTGAAGGTGAGTTAAAACTTCAATCATTCCTTAATGGACCAGAGGCCACTCTGATGTAGCTATGAGCAGATGCCATAGACTGTATTAGTGTGTGGTGTTGTAGCAGCAGCACTGTGAATTCAA
Organism: Harmothoe impar; assembly: GCA_947462335.1. Taxonomy (NCBI): domain Eukaryota; kingdom Metazoa; phylum Annelida; class Polychaeta; order Phyllodocida; family Polynoidae; genus Harmothoe; species Harmothoe impar. Next base: position 29,353,787 of record OX381709.1, on the reverse strand, counting down.
CATGTTGGCGTGCCTTGTAGGTACCATGTATCATTTAACCTGCCATGGTCATGTACATTGTACATGTACATGTTTATACCCTTTAAGGACAGTATAATGCATTAATGCATCATGCCCTTGGTTGTCTTTGCCTACCCTACGGGGTTCAGTCCCTCCCGAAGGGTTGGCATGATGCACTAATGCAGCCCCGGCTATTAAGTAAGCATATTATTACAGTAATGTTTTCTTAGTTAATGGACTAGTTTAAAAAACGGCTGAGGATGCTCAGGGAGGTAGGGGAGTCATTAGGTTGAACGGTAGTTATATTTTCCATTAAATCACCAAATACGTATTTTTCTTTTCGTTCAGGGTTCATGATGCGACGTGTTGGAAGAAAGGCAAATAACTTGGACGATTTCTTTGAAGCAGTCTTTGAGAGTGACGAGGAAACAGCTAAACAACTCCTTCGTTCTTCGCCCAATATCAGAAATTCATATGGCTTAACATTGATCGATCAAGCTGTGCTGCTGAGCAACGTGGATAAATTGCATCAGTTCATAGCATTAGGTTGTGATGTGAACTTGATGACAAATGGCCAGACACCGCTATTTGCTGCAATAAAACTGTGTAAAGTTGATATTGCCCAGGTCTTACTTGAGGCCCATGCTGATGTTAACATCAAGTCGGCCTTCGTCCTCAATGATGAGATAGCCGACGGATCTGGGAACCCCGAGAGGAACGACCCCCACCATGGCCTCTCGCCCATTTACCTTGCCATTCGCTTCAATGATACAGCCATGGTTGAGTTGCTCATCAACTATGGCTCTATCCTTGACGAGCCTTCCCTTCTGCATGGCGCCATACGAACGGGCAACCCTGAGCTGCTCGGCAAGTTGCTCGCCGCGGGTGCTGATGTCGACCGGGTCGATCACAAAGACTGGACTCCGCTCGCCACAGCCATCATCAATGAGGAACCTGCCATGATTAAGTTACTCTTAGAGCATGGTGCCGACGTGCATAAAACGATACCCTTTCTGGTCTTTCAGAATTGTAACAAACTTTTTTTCTCACCGCTGCTTCTCTCTACCATCTTCGATGTGACCTTGATCCCGATGTTACTGACATTTGGCGCTAACCCATGCAGTGGCCATATTCCACACGGCACGGCTGAACGTATGGACCTGCAGCGCTGCATGGCCCCTCTATGTAGCAACCTAGGGAGAGATACCAACAGTCTCAGGTACTTCCTGACAGCCAATTGTCCACTAATATGGCTACCAGGAGCCCATGGTCCAGAAGAGGACGCTATCCCGAGCAACTCTCTTCATCAGCATGACAGTGCCCTATATATGGCAATATTTAAGAAATCAAAGGCTTCGGTGGAGCTACTCTTGAATTGTGGTTTTGACATAGCCAGTTGTTGTGCCCCAACAAAAGAGTTGGTGAGGGATGTTGTAGCTCAGAACAAAAACAAAGAGATGACTAGTCTCCTTAAGTGTTCCCTCAAGGCACCACTCAACCTGCTCTCACTCTGCAGGAACGCCATTCGGTATAGTGTAGGATTAGGTATCACTGACAAGGTTAACAATTTGGGACTTCCACAGGCACTTGTCAACTATGTACTTCTAAGGGACGTTTTCGTCATATGAAATGATTCTTTCTCAATGATATTAATTTACATGTTTACCATCAAATTCATTCAGTAATTCGATATCCAGCAATAAACAGCTCAAAATCATTAAGGTGAATCGCAAACTTGAACAGCACATGGTGAAAATATTTCTGAGTATTTTTCATATTTTATCCCAGTAACCGTTTTATCATCGCATACTTTTCAGTTTGTTTTGTGATATCTTGGCTATAAAAGACGTGTTAAGACAAATATACAGTACAAATGTAAATGAGTCATCTATTGAATATCCAGCTCAAAACTATCATGATGAATCACATACTTGAAGAGTACACGGTGAACAAATATTTCAGGATACTTTTTTTTATTGTAATAGAAATATACCCAGGTACCATTTAATCATGCATACCTTTCAGTTTTTTGTTGTAATATCCTGGCTATGAAGGACATGTTAAGACAAAAATATACAGTATACATCTAAATGAGTCATCTATTGAAGCAAACTTGATTAAATGTGAGATTATCGATGCATGGGCCAAGAGGATACATGTGTATTTGTAAACTGAAATAAAATCTTACATATAGCATCACCATTTCTATCTTGAATATATGTTAAATTTGTGTCACTTTTATAAAATTCAAAGCCATATGAGATTCAAAAGTAGACATGCCGTACATTCACGATAATGCACCTGGGGGAATTTATCCTCAGTGCAATTACCAGGCAGGCAGGGACTCATTCAAGATCCTATTCTCGTACTTTAATAGGGAGAAACATTTGAAGTCTCCATTGTCATATGAGGTTTGTACATTTCTGTCTTTCATCTAAGGAGGTTACTAGAAAAAAAAATCCATTGTCATATGATATGAGGTGCTATATTCTCTGGCACTGGGGATATAGATCTCAGAATACATTGCATCTCCTGCGTGACCATAATGCCACTTAGAATTGATTATCAGCTTTGCTGACACTTTTAGGAAAAAATCGGTGAGGGAGGGAGGCTTTTTTTTTAATATATTTTTTCTTGGAGGTGCGGGAGGGCCTTTTTCTATTTTGGCATAAATTGATGGTCTGCACATATAAATAAGGTCTAAAATGCCCTTTAAACTTCGTTTTTACCCTATTATCAGCTGAGATATTGATATTTTTGTAACAGGTCTTCTGATTTATTTTAGATGCGCCCTTTTTTGGCCTTTTATTCTTAAAAGGTGAAAAAAGGACCAATGCGGTCCTTTTTAGAGGATGCGCGCAGTGTCCGCAAAGCTGATAATCAATTTTAAGTGGCCTAATTGTTTTTAAAGCACTGGACACCATATGGGTGAAATTAGCTTCAGCTGGCGGTGACACGCCAATAAAACCTGGCCTGCAATGGATTTTGTGGCAGCAGGGTCTAGGGAAAGGCACTGCTGTTGCCTACCACAATTTTTGGAACGGGGACAGCAGATATCTTATAAAATTGATTGCAAAGGAAGTCTTTAATGGTAAATTACTGACTTTTTACTGCAACCTGAAACTAGCTTTATCTATCTGATGGGCAGTGGTCTCAGAAAGATAGTGCCACAGAAGATATTTGAAATAAAAACATGCATTTCTAATATTTGTATTATCCACAACTGGAAGAGTCTAGAATGGGAGGATCTGTTTTCAAAGACATGACCTTGCACTTTTACTTAACTCCTGCTACATATATACATGGGAGTGTACCTGTCTGCAATACCTGCTGACAAGCTCATGAAATACAGAAAGTCTATTGAACGACAGGTTTTAAGTTTCAGACTTTATTTATGCTATGGATCTCAAAAACATGATTTATGCATTGTTTGGCAAGATAAACAGACTCTGCATTATGTAATATAATGTATATATAAGATTTTAAACATTTACTAGCTGTGTGTATACATGATAATCACATGCTGCAGTGATCAGGGCTAAATTATGCACATTTTGGTGTATATAGATATCTTTAACATTGGCCTTCTCCTCTTGCATAATGCCATCTTGTGTCAAAGCCACAATAAATCTACAAGCTAGTTCTCAGTCGCATCTAAATGTTACTTTATCAACAGAGGGTGGAATGTATCCATAGCTTCAGCATGGTCTTAATAAACATTAACAGTTTTAAGTATATACAGTGTGTTCAGAATGTCTAAGACTGACATTCACATGCCAAGACACATATGACCTTCTCGCAGTATTCAATAAGGCCCCTCGGTCTGCATCCATGGTTTTGGGAACTAATAATGATATCTTAACCCTTTAAGGACAGTATAGTGCTTTACTATGCTATTCCCCAGGTCGTCACGATGCATGACTATAGTCCTGACAAGAAACTTACCAGTGCTGCATTCATGCATCGTGCTGCGCCTTCTGGGTTGATAAGGTCCCTAATGGTTGGCATGATGCATCAATGCTGTGCAGGTGAATTACTCGTTGGCACAGGATGGTGCATCATGACGACAGATTTTGTCCATAAAGGATTAATATAACGTGACATAAATATGGGATGAGCTGAATTTTGGAAGACTGGTCGGATCTCATGAACGCAATAGGAAATTCAAAAAGATGCATTTGAAAAATAAACCACAACTGCTGCTCAAGATAATGGAAGGTTGGTTGCATACTCATCCATGTACATTGTCATATGAGGCGCTATAGTATCACTCACTGCTTGTCAGTAGTATGTACATGTATGATACCTCAACACAAGTCATATATGTGAGGCTGAAGATTATCATTATTTTCATTCAAACAACCATCCGCTCTGGATGATCGTTACGCGAAGATTGTATGATTATACATTGTCGTTTTAATATGAAAGTAGAACATCTGAGCTATGTACATTGTCTGAGAATTCAGATGGACTTTAGAGAGTTGTCGACAAGGTTTCTTATGCCTTTGGACATATTATTTTGTACAGCAATTGCTACAACTAGTAATGGCTCTGATATGCCCTCCAATCTCATACAATTCGGCTCAGTGCATCCAATGATGCAACTGAACCCTAATCAGACAATTACTCATGTCTTTTTTTAAGTTTGCAAGTTTAGTGCTGAAGATCATATGTACATGTAAAGCACACATTCCAGTAGGCCTTAGACAAATTGATATTGTAAACATAATATCAGTTTTGCATCAATCAAAAGTTTATATAAAAAAATTAGCAGGTAACATATAAAATATATGACCTGCACATGGCATAAGGAACTGTTTGATCAAAATTTGCCAGGGTCAAAGTTTGTATCAAAATGTATATGGTAAACACTATGTATTGCACATTTTTTTCAGAGGTTACCGGACACAGCAGTAAGATTCATGTTCAATATTAGGATATATAAAGGAAACTCATACATCTTAGAGTCTTTAGTACAGGGCGAGACAGGCTAAGCATAAGTATTTAAAGCTTCGTATCTACTGACCATATTTATATAATGAAAATCTCGATTGGGAACAAGTTTGAGCTTGCGATCATAAATATAGGAAATACATGGCTGGTCCTAGCAGTAAAGATTGAGAACAGATTCCCTCTTACCAGTTATTATGAGATATGAGAAGAAACTGTAAATTTAGTGAATTCCTATATATCCATATTCTATTATATCACAGATTGAGGAAATCAAGAAGAACCTTGGATCCGTTTAGATTGGTCCCAGTATCATACAAACGTATGGTATGTCTATACTGGTGTGATACCTTGTTTTTATGATAGCAGCAGCAGAATGAATCATACAAGCACTGGTTTAAGTAGTATAAAAATAGTTATTATTGGATCAGCTCATAATTCTATACCAGGGTTGATTCCGTCTCTTGACTAAGGTACAAGTAAATGCATTTATACTATCCTTATACTCTGAAAATATACTTTTTGCTGGACTAGTTATTTCCTCATGGCAGCTGCTTACTTCTTTCACTGCCAGTCTATTCCTCCTCTGGTTATAACTACTACCGGTACTGGTAGATGATTTTGCCTAACAAAGTCTACGCAGTAGACTCATTGTCAATAATCTTTCCGCCTGGAGTGACTGTAATCGGCACATTATCATACGGTGAGCCCTGGGGTGTAACATCACCATTTGTCTCAGCATGGACATCAGTAGGGATGGGGTGGACGTCGACTTCTAGAGTACTTGCGCCTGAAGGGTCAGTCCCTGGGGCCTGTGCTGCGGCCCCAACTGCTGCCGCCGCGGCCACTGCACCAGCTGCAGCGGCATCATACACAGGGGGGAGGCCCTTAGTCGGCTCAGGGACCTCCTCATGATCCATAAGCTGTGCTGTGTCTTTGCTGCTCACTGGATCTTTTCCTCTAGGTGTATTTTTCCTGCGGTGATGCTGCTCATGGTTGCCGGAGTATTCAATGATACTCGGAGTGTCTTCGTAGGAGTGTACGCGCCGGAGACCAGGGTCCTCCGGGCTGCTGTTGAGGGACGAAGTCGAATCGAAGTAGGCCTGGAGATCCTTAAGATCAAATGGAGAGGAGCAGATAACAGCAATGTGCTGTGCCTCAGTCTCCTGTGTTGTACTCAGGCACGACCAATAGTTGAAGCAGTCCTCAGTGGGTGTGGCATCAAATAACTTCATATGGTCTGCAACAACCTTTCCCTCTTCCACTTTCTCGTGGTTTAGCGATGCACTGACGAGTACACCTTGAATAAGGAACAGTTAGATGAATCTTTTTGTAAAAAAATCTTTTTTTCTTAAATAAAAAAAAACTAGGATTGGACATGGGCAAGGCAATGGACAGTACAATTACACAGGCCATTAAGATAACCTCATTACGGTGTACATATCTATATAAGTGCGAATTAATTTTGTGTTGACATATTGTTTTTGTGACAAAAGAAAGTAAAAGTAAATCATGTTATTATGTCTCAAGCTAATACTGGCCATAGACTCCTCAAATATGATGCATGTACTTTGAATGCAGTAGTTCCCAATGTATTCTGCAGCTTACCTGTATAACGTAGCTTGCCTATTTTCACAATCAGTAAAGTGAGCAGAATAAGGAACCCTGCCGCCGCTGCTCCTCCAACACCACCGGTAAATACGTAACGATAGTACATCGACTCACAGACTGACCCAGCGCTTTAAATCAAAAGTAAGATGAAATTACAATTACATTTAATCTATATCCAACTACCGTGGTAGTAATGTTTTTTTTGTAGTACGATGTAAGTATAATACAAGTTGGTAGATTAACAGTCAACGATTAATCAAAGATATATTTCCAGCTCATCTAATGTACATGTACATATGTACAAAAAGGTCAAACGATGAATTTCCGGCATTGCACTGCTTTGGGTACCCGAGCGGGGTTGTTGGAAAAGACGAATCCTGAACCCTGTAAACGGAAATCTATGGGTGGGGGGTTGGGAAATGGTGGGGGGGGGGGGGTGGGGGGTTGGTAGATTTGTGTACTGAGCCAAGGGTGCCCCTGGCCCAGTTCTGGCCTAGGTTCCATTCACACCATCTTCCCCTATAGGGAGGTTACGTTAGTGTTACACTAGGTTATGCTTGGTTATGCTAGGTTACGTGGGGTTATGCACTATTCCCCTGATTTAATGGCTGAGATGGCCTTAAATTAAATCATGGCAATAGCTATAAATATTGCCCATAGGCCTGATGGCCATAGTTTTCTATGGAAATTTCTCTATAGTTTCAAGACAAATGAAAATTTTATCATGGCAATAGCCTATAGATTAGTATGGACAGACGGAAATTAAATCAGGGCGATAGCCAATACACTCCCAACCCATCTCTTTCTTTAGAATAAACAAAATTAAATCAGGGCAATAGCCAATACACACCCACCCCATATCTTTCTATAGAAGAACCAATATTAAATCAGGGCGATAGCCAATACACGCCCAACCCATATCTTTCTATAGAAGAACCAAAATTAAATCAGGGCGATAGCCAATACCCATCCAAACCATTACCAAAATCAAATCAGGGCGATAGCCAATACACACCCAAACCATTATCTTTCTATAGAAGAAGCAAAATTAAATCAGGGCGATAGCCAATACACACCCAAACCATCTGTTTCTATAGAGAAATCAGACTCAATATCCACCCATCTCATGACTTTCTATACAAGAACCAATATTAGATATGGGGTTTAGTTAGTTTAGTGGGGGTTGCCTTTTAAGAATGATATGGCTAATATTATGAAATAAGGAAACTTATTGTAATATCTGAACAATGTCTATGGCACTTAAAAGTTGTGTGTATAGGCTAAATAATGCAGAAATAATAATACTATACCCACCTGTACATGGATGTGGATACCTACACTTGTTTTCCCCATAAGGGGAAGATGGGAGCTCTGTCATGCTGCTATACCCACCTGTACTTGTATGGGGATTCCTACATTTGTCTCCCCCATAAGGGGAAGATGGGAGCTCTGTCACGCTGCTATACCCAACCGTACATATATGGGGATACCTACATTTGTCTCCCCCATAAGAGGAAGATGGGAGCTCTGTCACGCTGCTCCACCCACCTGTACATGTATGGGGATACCTACATTTGTCTGCCCTATAAGGGGAAGATGGGAGCTCTGTCACGCTGCTATACCCACCTGTACATGTATGGGGATACCTACATTTGTCTCCCCCATAAGGGGAAGATGGGAGCTCTGTCACGCTGCTCCACCCACCTGTACATGTATGGGGATACCTACATTTGTCTCCCCTATAAAGGGAAGATGGGAGATGTGTCCCGCAGGTAACCCTGCGGTGCTACCTTGTTTTCTAATAGGCATTCTAGTAGTACACAATGAACAACTTTTCATAATGTAGTCTATCATATTAGCTTCTGTTCTAAGGGGAATGGAACAATTTAAATGGGGAAAATGGGCATTATTTAGTAAAAATAATCCTAAGGGGGAGGGATTAAGCTGGACTATATATTAGTAGGTCTGCAGGGCTTCTTTTATTCTAATGGAGAATGGTCAATCTAAAACAGGAAAATGGGCATTATTTACCCTAGGTTCTTGCGGTATACATTCATGGTATCCCCATACATATACAGGTGGGTAAAGCAGCGTGACAGAGCTCCCATCTTCCCCTTATAGAGGAGACAACAGTAGGTATCCCCATACATTTAGGGTATATTGCATTTTACTTACCGTAAATTCCCGTGTACTACCCGCATCTCGCGTATAACCCGCACCCCCAACTCAGGAGAATCCTATAACCCGTTTTGGGATCTGAAAAATTATATTTTAGTACTGTTCTATAGTGATAAAAACCCTCGTATAACCCGCACCCTATATAGGCATGTTTGGTATCAAAAGAAAGCTGAGTTTGGTTCGCGTACAACCCGCTGGTAGTACGCGGGAATTTACGGTAGTAGAAAAGAAGTAAGGCAGAAACCAGGATCCTAGGTTTCAACAGATTACCGTACGGGGCTACCTTGTTTAGTAATAGAAGGGTAGAATCCATACCCATGCATACCTACTCCCCTAGTAGAAATAATAATACTATACCCATAGTGACAGAGCTCCCATCTTCCTCTTATAGGGCAGACAAATGTAGGTATCCCCATACATGTACAGGTGGGTATAGCAGCGTGACAGAGCTCCCATCTTCTCCTTATGGGGGAGACAAATGTAGGTATCCCCATACAAGAACAGGTGGGTATAGCATTATTATTTCTGCATTATTTAGCCCATACACAAAACTTTTAAGTGCCATAGACATTGTTCAGATATTACAATAAGTTCCCATATTTCATAATATTAGCCATATCATTCTTAAAAGGCAACCCCCACTAAACTAACTGAACCCCATATTTAATATTGGTTCTTCTATAGAAAGATATGGGGTGGGTGTGTATTGGCTATCGCCCTGATTTAGTATTGGTTCTTCTATAGAAAGATATGGGTTGGGCGTGTATTGGCTATCGCCCTGATTTAATATCGGTTCTTCTATAGAAAGATATGGGGTGGGTGTGTATTGGCTATTGTCCTGATTTAATATTGGTTCTTCTATAGAAAGATATTGGGTGGGTGTGTATTGGCTATTGCCCTGATTTAATTTTGTTTATTCTATAGAAAGAGATGGGTTGGGCGTGTATTGGCTATCGCCCTGATTTAATTTCCGTCTGTCCATACTAATCTATAGGCTATTGCCATGATAAAATTTTCATTTGTCTTGAAACTATAGAGAAATTTCCATAGAAAACTATGGCCATCAGGCCTATGGGCAATATTTATAGCTATTGCCATGATTTAATTTAAGGCCATCTCAGCCATTAAATCAGGGGAATAGTCGTAGCCTGACACAAAGGCCACTCTCTATAGTGGCCCTTATATCGTCCAATCTAAGCTACATTCAGCCCAACTACCCCAATGTAGTTATAGTGCTTAACATGTAGAATACCACAAAAAATATACAGCAGTCCAACATTATAGCACTCCAATGCACTATATGGATATATATCTAAAACTGGACATCGACATCCATGTAACAGAAAGCTATATTTATTAGAAGTAGAAATCCATGAATATCTATATGAAGGAGAACACCATGTTCATGCCTATATGTCTGTGTGTATGTTCATTTCGAAATTCAAGATTGCAACCATTGATTGAATGCCACCATGCAAGGTGACTACCAGTCATTGCATGCCACAATGCTTTAAGTGCAATCACAAATTGTAGTTGCATTAATTTGATACTATCAAAAAAACAAATCCTATTTGATTTTTCCTTCATTCAACCCATTCAAGATGGCTACCATTTAGTAAATGCCACAATGCTTTCAGTGCAATGAAGAATTGTAGTTGCATTAATTTGATATCTATATAAGAACATTTCTATTTGATACCTTTTTCAAACACAGTTGGCACCCCATAGGTTTAGGATGGCCACCATTCATTGAATGCCACAATGCTTTAAATGCAATCTTGAAATGTAGTTGCATTAATTTTAAACTGTTAAAAACATCCAATTTAGTTGTTTTTTTTATGAAGAGTTGGCACCCAATAGGTTCAAGATGGCCACCAATCATTGAATGCCATAATGCTTAAATGCAATCTTGAGTTGCTGTTGCATTAATTTGATTCTTAAAAAAAAACTTTCTTTTTTTTCTTTCATGAACAGTTGGCACCCCATACATTCAAGGTGACTACCAGTCATTGCATGCCACAATGCTTTAAGTGCAATCACAAATTGTAGTTGCATTAATCTGATACTAATAAAAAAACTAATTCTATTCTTTTTTTTTATTTATGAACAGTTGGCACCCCATATATTTAAGATGACTACCATTCATTGAATGCCCCGATGCTTGAAATGCAATCTCGAATTGTAGTTGCATCAATTTAATGCTAATAAAAAACTAATTCTTATCAATTTTTCTTTCATGAATATTTGGCACCCCATAAGGTGGCCACCATTCATATTAATGCAAAAAATAGAATGCTTTAAGTGCTATCACGACTTGAAGTTGCATTAATCTGATACTAAAAAAAAAATATCTATTTGAATTTTCTTTCATGAACAGTTGGCACCCCATAAATTAAAAATGCACCCAGCACCCAGGTCAACAGCTATATACAGACACGTGTACCTCCCCTGCCTGTTCTCCTTCAATGCACAGTGAAGAGGGTGGGAGGGGGTGACCATCAACAGTGCACAAACACTTTGATTGGATGACAATGCAGTTTTTATATTACAACCTAAATTTGTGCAACGAAAATCATCAAGAAATACTAAGTATTTTTTCCAAAGAATAGCTTTTCTAGAATGGCTCGGTATTCAGGAATCCTACTGCGAATAAAAAAATGTCAAATTCTAATTCTAAATACCTGAAAATTGAGAAATGCTGACGTTCACGGGTTATGTAGGAAATGTACTAAAAACAGCAAAAAAGGGCAACAAAACCCTAATTTTCTCAAAAACTGTTCAGTAGGATTTTTTCTAACTGAGGTTCCACTGTTTTCTACCCTCATATTACACATTGGCATAGAGAATATATTGACACCTAGTCAGGATTTTGCGCTAGGAGCAATCTGTGAGGCGAAAAACAGCCAAAATGAGCCACTGGTCTGAAGTATAAAACTGGGCATCGATCACTATAGAGCTACAAAGAGACAGAGAATCGATGTCCAGTAAAAAGAGGGATTTTTACTATGGTCCAGAAGCTGGATAGAAGACCATTTGTATTCTGGTGCCATATCCAGCTTCCACTTTTACAGTCAACATGACGTCCAATGGTTAAGCTCCCATAGGGCTGAAACGTGACCAATTCATGGATACCTATAACAGTGCATTGCCGAATTTCCTACATCTAAATCAAGGTTGGTATGAATTCATCATTACCACAAACTAATGTTAATAGGTTACATAATGCAGAGATACTGTTGTGACTTTACCTGCAGCTATTGAGCTGTTGAATGACCAGAATGGCTGTACCAGTCATTGCCTTCTCAAACACGCTCATGGAACTATATACAAAACTACCAGATTCCTGAAAGAGTTATACCATAGACATTAATACTGTCTTCCAACAAAACATTAATCTTGTATATTATACAAACATTAATATAAATCTGATCACAATAAATGAAAGGTTCAGCTACAACCAAAAAAGTAAAAGTGAAAATTTTAAAACTACCAGTACATGTACTTGACCTGATATTGCTTTAACCTATATGTATTTAATGACCAATGTCCACCATTTCAAGTGCCAATCTCCCACATCTCCACTCTCCTTATCATTTCTTATCACCTTACTACAAATAATCCCATGTTTTTCTTTTGTTCTTTTACAAATATGTGATCTAGTTTGAGAGTCATTCTGACAAAAAAAGAGAGAAGACAGTGAGACAAGGTAAATACTCACAGTGTTTTCTCCTATGAGAGCCTGGGCCATGTTGAGAGCAGATAACGTGGAGACAGAGCCCCCTGCCCCTAGAAGCACCACCATGCCAAAGGCCTGAAGCTCGTACATGGGCCACGAGTTCTTAATGAACCACATCCATACCGCTACTCCCATAACTAGCACCGCCCCCAACACATAGGTCAGCTGAAAGTAAAATAGTGCCACTATGTATTCATAGATATCTACACAAGTCATGATAATGGTATGTGACACTGACAAGGAGATATTTCATAAATGACTGAAATACATGTGGTTATGTTTTCAAAATACATGTAGCCTACATGATTTGTTTGGTTTCATTCCTATGTATATTTTCCATAGGTCCATTCAGAAACATTGTATTCAATCATGTGCAAATCAGCGATTATGAAGTACCTTGGGAGTTGCACAGCGTGCAAGGGGTTTCGTCAAAAAGGGTACAAATGCTGAACCGGCGTATGCTGCAAATGCATAGATAACAACGTAGACCTAAAAGATAAAATTTAAAAAAATGTACAGTTTGGTAAGGAAAATCACAAATTATGCAAACGCGATGTTGTACATGTTTTGTTAATTATCTAGATCTCATTTAAAGAAATTAAATCACGAATTTTATGAAGGGATGGGTGCTGTTATGAGTAATATGAATCATGTCACACATAGGTCCTACAGATACTTCATAGATTGAGAGAAATATTTCAGATGTCATTGCTGCAATTCATCATGTATACATGTGTATATTTACCTTATGTAGTTCCAGCGTCTCTATTATAAACAGTGGGAGGTACATGACTGCAACATTAGCTGACAGGCGTGTGAATAAGTGGAGAAGTATTATCTGTAAATGAAAGAAACATATTGATGTCATAATAATTTTTTTAAGATCCAAATTACTATGACTTCGTATAGATATTACAAATACATCCCCATATAGGGGCATTCACCTTATCTTAGATCGGATCAGCAAGTATCTTACCAGTACATCTTAAATCACGACTTCATACTTAACGGTTAATACTCAAGACATATTGAACAGGTATTATCAAAATGGCCTTACTTGATAATACTGCGGTTCCTTTGCCCACTGCGTCTTGGACATTGTAACACGGGTGTCAGTGGAGACATGGTTCTCAATGAAGAGGTCGAATCCAGTCTCCTCTGTCCCGATATGGAAGATGGCTACAGTTACTACCCCGACTGCTGTTATAGTTATCCCCAACGTCTGGACAAAATCAAATGGAACTGGTATTAATAAGTATACTACAAATGTAAAACAAGGCACTGTATTTCTGTTTAAAGAGTGTTAATTAAAATAAACTTATCAGATAATAGGTTCATGACAAGAGCCCCTATACTTTTTCTGTTCCAATACAAATTACATGGTATCTCTTATCTATATATACTCATCAACACAGATTGCAGAACTGGGTCATGAGACTTGCTATCTCTGCTGACACTTACCCTGAACCACACATAGTCGTTGTCATCGATGATGCTGCTCTTAGATAAGGACAGCAGCAGCCAGAATACAGCAAATACCACGATTCTACACACCATGCCCAGGGTGTACCTACAAATAAAAACATACAAAATATATCAAGAAAAAGTCGTATTTGTCAACAATTAAATAAATATAAATGCACAAGCTGTGCATGCATTAAGATGTAGAGATCCATGTAGGCCTTTATGTGAGACACTGTATACTTTTCTCTCAACTTATTGTAAAGTGGTTCCGAACCAATATGAACTAAATGACGTTATAGATAAAGTCCCCAACTTCTACACAAACCAAAACCTGAGGTAAAATAGCATATGGTATAAAGGATTTGTTATTTTCACAAGCCGTGTTTTCTCAAACACACAATATGCTCATTATGATATTATTTACTATTCAATATGCAATGAAGTATCGATGTGCGAAGAGTTGCTCTTTAATATGAGATACTTTTAATAACATTTGTTTTCTTTGTAAAACAGAAATAAAAAAAACAACCAGAAAACTAACCGGATGGCATTGAGTTCGATCCTCTCGTGTTGGTTGCGGGAGATCTCGGGGATGAGGTGGAGGTGGGCATTCTGCATGAAGGACCAGCCCAGCTGGAAGAACATGATGAAGCCGCCGTAGTAGATGGTCTTGTATATCGACTCGATCTTAGAGCACCCAATACACGCCATGAAGAGGAACGGGAACCCGCCAGCTACTAGGATAGCACCTGGACACATGGAGAGACAACAGCTATAAGTGCCTTGTGCGAACAATCTACTATAGGTGTAGCAGAATTCATTTTAGGGAGTGGTCAATAGAGTGGAGAAATAACTCAATAAAGATAAGTCCTTTTAAAGCAAGATATTTGGCTTCAAGCGGGTCCTATACCTGCGGTTAAAAAGACACATGCACTTGTTTGACGCCCCTGTGCTTAAACAGGCCGCTACAGTATGTGGGTGGGATCAATGGGCGTCCGATACCGTAGCGTTGCGATATAGCAACGGCCCATTTTGAGATTTTAAAAAATGCTTAATTCCCCTCTACCCCCAGTACTTATACAAGGCCGGTTGTCTTTTGAAAGCCAGACGGTATATCCAGATGATATGATATAAACTAGTAGACTTATACTGCCCCACTAGTCTACTGATACATGGGATTACATTGTACAATGTACCTCTATACCCTAAGTACCACTCTGATATTTATGGTTACAATAATTAAGTACTGTATACATATGCCACAAACATACCTAGTAAATGCCAGCTTTTCCGCCTCGTGTAGCAACAACAGAGCGCGTTTCGATGTTTGCCGATCTGGTTCACCATGACTCCGGCCACCGCGCTGACGAGCTGCCCGAAGAGGAGGACATAGCCAACATGGGCCACCTTCACCTCAGCCACATTCAGTAAGAAGAGCAGCACAAAGTTGTAGTACACCGTGGTCGTCAGGTCATTGAGGATGTGACCCAGGCAGAAGGTGATCCGCCTACTAAGACACGGTAAGTGGTACGACGGGGCGTACAACTCAAAGTCAAGATCCATCTTGAGTTTTATTTGTTACAGCGACAGGGATGAAGTATTTAGATGGTTATCTATTGCGGTAGGACAATGGTGGGGTTATTGCACATGGCCCGAAGATGAGATTCTGTAAATGGAAAAAGAACACCATTTACATAAAATATACCGTAAAACCTCGCGAATAGAATAACGTGAGCAATTTTATGATAGTTTCAGTTGAAACTTTATGCAGCTCGGGAGATCCATTAGAAGATGGCCAGTGACTTATAACATTTAGTTCACATAAATTTACATTTATCATATCAGAGGTGTCACTTTATAGGCACTACATGACCATACTATCTTAACTTTAGTAATTGATAGTGATGTATCTTCAATGTTGCCAGTATTCTATATTTTCATTCATTATTCATAAACATCCTGTAGTTTCACACTGGCCTATTATCCATCAGATTATACTGGGCATCAAGGTTATTCTAATGACTCAGGCCCAAGTAGGCCTAGCTGTTAGTGACTAACTGTATAGCCTGCATGGGGAAGGGCTATTAAAGGGGGATATAATTAAAAAGAGGTCCATGGGATCGGGAGGGGGGGGTAGACTTGATGAACCCTCTATATATTCCAAGCTGGCCAAACATAAATATGATCCTTTTGATTTCCTTAAGTACCGGTAGATCTGTATTGCTGGAGTAGGGGGTAGGAAAAATTGCTGTTGTAAGCAAATCTATCAGCTCCCTATTTCTGTAATAACCTGCACATTCGTTTGCACATGTTTATTATATATTTTGAATGTGTTTACAAAATCTTATTGTAGCTTTAAGACATTAAACATATTCGAAACTGAAACTTTAATGATATGATCATAATATTTAGCAAATTGTATATTTAACGGGATTTAATACAGTCTAGATAGGGGAGAGGGCAAATAGTTACAATTGTGTAGTCTATATAATTTTACAAATAGCAACATACATTGGTAATGGCATTATTAAACGATAAAGGAGAAATTGTTATGTCAATCATTCAATGTATACTCGTCTATCATTAATCATACAAATACTAGTACATTCTCATCTACCTACTTTGAAAAACAACAGTAAGAAACAAAGTTCCGGTACTCACCTAGGCCTAGGGTCTGTTGTCACATTACACCATTACTCCTCTTAATGAGATTAACAGGAGAAACCCCTGCCTGGAGGCACTGGAGGGGTACTTGAGTCTTTCCTTGGTGTGGGGACAGCCGGGGGGTCACATGAACACTTTGGTCATATGACTCCCGCCGCTGAACTTTGTTACTCACGTGACCTCGGAGGGAGATACAATTGTATAAAGCCTTATATGTTGATAGCAGTTACACGGTATACGGGTCTAGAGATAACAAGTCACAAGTCACCACGTCCATGTGCCACAGCATCCATAACATTGACAAGTTGGCTGATTAGAACCTCACACAAGCTGCACTCCTACATTCTGTGTATAGTGTAGGCCTGGGTTTGGGTACGGTATAAATAGCCCCTAGAAGTAGGACACAGTATGTTTTTGTATACTACTAGTAGAGCTGTAGCAGAGCTCCGGCTCCTTGCCCAGATCCACAGCTCTGGATCCTGGAAGGGGAGGTCAGCGCTCCCCTAGTGCTGTGTGTGGTTCCCCCTCTCTGGGACGTCTGACACTCACACAGAGAGCTGTGTGCCTTACTACACACACTAACACACTGTTGGCCCTGCCATACCCGGTAGTATATGAGTAATGCGTGCCTGACCCCTCAGTGGGTGGTGGGTGGGCGGCATGGGGCCGGTCGGGGAGGAGGGAGGGGGCGTGCAGTCTCCGAGTCTTCACTGGGTCACCCAGTATGGCAAGCCGACTGATCCATATACATATCATCCACAGCAATTTGATGTTACTTTAAAATTTTCATGTTATTGAGAGCTCTCAATAAATAAGTAGACACTGAGAGTGGGGAATGTGATGAATTTCTTTCAGTAGAAATTATGCATGCAGGCTCTGGTTGATGTATTCTATATGGAAGGTCAATAGGGAGGGACATATCTTTTTATCTACTATGTGGATGACTGCAATACTTATTAAAACAAGGAACTCGTAGAGTAACACCATTTGTTAGTAACAAAAGAGAGATTATTACTATACAAAGAACAACATTAACATTTACAAGCAGTTGGAGAATGTATAAAATGTTACTCTTTATGGCTATTTAGGGATGCAATTTTCATGATGCCAACACACTAACATACATGGTAGATTCTCTCAACGGATCTCGGCTTATTGAGATCATTTTTCTTCAATCTTAAAAAGGGAGAACGCTTCACTAAGTACCGGTATACATTTTATACAGATGATATGACCTCATTCACCCGCCGAAGCTTCGCCCACCTGGGTAGTTTATTCCCCATCGGCCTGCCATACAGGTACACGCATGTGGTTCCAGCCGGGTGGTCAGCAACAGGTGCCCTTATAAAGAGTACTGACCCACTGTGACCCCACTCCCTGCCGGAATGAAACTGCTTCTTTGCAGAGTTTCACATCTATTAAAGGATGACATATTTTATTCCAGGAATAACCTTGAGGGTTGTAAACTAACTATAAATAAATTCGAAAATACCAATTTATTTAAATTCCTATGGTATATTCATGTCTGTGTGTGTGTTGGGGGGGGGGGGTTAAGGGCCGAGATATTTATTACTGGCTTAGGGGGCTTGGTGGACTTTCCCGAAACGGCAATTTTTTCCCGACCCCCACCAGTTAGGCGAAAGCTATCGCGACGCGACCCTCCCCCTCCCCTCACTGTTTAGATTTTGAGAAATGACCCCACAATTCGTATGCACCAGTGGAATCACGCATGGTCGCAAGTATCTAAATGGACCATATTTAATTATCATGACTCCTCCCCCCCCCCCCCCCCAACATGGAGGCTTTCCCAGTTATGGCCCCTCCACCGAGGGCCTGCTTTTTATTATGACCCCCGCCCCCTATATCCACCAAGCCCACCCCAGCTAGCAGGAAATCGAGTGCCGCCAGTTATGAGGCTGTGTCTCACGAACATGTGCCAATGTTTTCGTCTATGACCGAGTGTAATCTATGACTGGGTGCAATCTATGACCGGCTTTAAAGAAAAAGTTTTATTTAGGGCAGATGTGGATATAAATTGAAATAAAATGAGTGATATAAAGTCCGAAAACACCCATTAACATTTCCACCATTTATATCTTCATCTGCCCTAAATAAAGCCTTATTTTCCAAGCCGGTCATAGATTGCATCCAGTCATAGATCGAATTCAACACTCAAAAACAGAGACAGGGGCTCTTGAAAAGGTCTCAAAAGAGGTGACGTTATTTGTAAACGTTCCTAAATATGGTTGGGTTTGCAACTTATTGTGGTATTTAAATAGGAATATGCCTTCAATTGTCTAGACATTGGCCAGATAACTGTGAGGGCAGGAAGACAATTACCGGTATGCCCCCCCCCCCCCTCCCGGCTCTTATTGAAAAAGAGTGAGAAGAACCACACTACAACACTTAAATGTAAATCAAACTTAACTTTTTCAAAAATCGTAACATATAATCAGGAACATTATTACAACAAACTGCTAATAATCATTTTATTATATCTCCCCCGATGCTTATACAATCATGATAATGAAATACATATAGTATTTAATATCTGGTTTCCATAACAAGCAACAATAAGTGAACTTTATACTGTGCGTATTAGAGTAATGTCCTATAACTTTAATTTCGCTGAGCTGCCTTGTGGCTTTGATTTCTTTTTCTTGCCGCCTCCCTTTGAATCTGCTATCCGTGACGTGACGGTGTCCTGTAATTTAGTGAAGAACTTGGCCGACGATGTGAGGTCCGACCGTTGGCTACCTTTCCCATCCTTTAAAACAAAAGAAAACAGTCAATATTAATAGAGATGACAACTATTCTTTTTTTTTTAAATTGTAAATTCAGATTTCATAAGCTTTACGTATTATGTTCATTTTGTGACTCTAGATCTTAACATTTTAAATCCCTAGACAATCCAAAGCATTTACCCGGTGTATCTTTCACCTCACCTACCCGTCTCACCCAACATCAGTATTTATATGGAGAGCCCAATGTGATAGGTTATATATCAAATTGGTACAATGCATCAAATATAGTTGGTCCAAATAGTTTAATACACACCTTAATAAGTTT
Organism: Harmothoe impar; assembly: GCA_947462335.1. NCBI lineage: Eukaryota > Metazoa > Annelida > Polychaeta > Phyllodocida > Polynoidae > Harmothoe > Harmothoe impar. The sequence continues at coordinate 29,334,115 of OX381709.1, read as the reverse complement.
AACAGCTGACGAAGGCGCTTTGCTTTGCTTCTCTAGGTCGGCCATTGCCTTCTCCTTGGCATACTTGTTTCCAAGTCCAGGGTTCAGTTTCTCTACCAACTTCTGTCTCTTTTCCTTCTCCTTCTTGCGAGCTCGTTTCTGCGTCTTCTTAGCTCGTCTGTCTCCCTTCTTGTCTTCTTTAGTCTTTTCAGTGTCTCCCTTCAGCTCTTTGCGATCCTTTTCCTGTAAAGTTATACGTGAACAAATTCATGAAGGTACATAGTAAAATGTCCTTTTATTCATCACAACTTTAGCTACCGGTAGGGGTCAGTGAGCTGGACTTATGTAGTATCTGCATGGAGGTCAAATATAAATTAATTCCGCTAGGCATTGGCATGTGTTTTTCTAAAGCTTTAATAGATAAAATATAAAGATAGAATTCCATTATCCATTAAGACCTAGTGCGACTCACCAGAATTTCCTCTGGGGCCATCATGGCCACGTTGCTCATGCTGACCGGGGCGACCTCCTCCACGTTGACGGACGGCAGGTTGGACAGCACCTTCACCTCGGGAGCCGCCTGTCAAGGACAAGCAGCATAACACATGTTTAATGGATCTACTAAATGGGAGCTTTACTTTGATATTGTAACTAATGAGACTAGATATATTGAGACCAAATGTATAGTTGACTGTGGAAATACATACACCGCTAATGGTAATATTTGCCGTAATATCATTAACTATTCGACTACTTTTGATTCAGTTTAATAGTTGTCTTAAGACTTATATCATTTACATTGGTGCATGATATCAGATGTGTTAATATAGGAATGCAAGTTGTAGCACCTAGTCTGGTGCCAAGTATATACAGTGTATCGGGATGAGACAAAGTGATGTACCGGTTTGGGCGTGTAGTGGAAGTTGGCGAGCGCGTCCAGTTGGATGAATAGCGAGGTCATAGACTTACGAATACCCTCATGTTCCGGGTCTTCCTGTTCTTCCTTCTCTTTCTGCACGCGGGAAAACAAGTATAGGCATTTAGCTTGAGAGCAACAAGGGCAAAACAGTATTACAAAGGAACACTTGTTTTAGAATGTTGATAGCCTTATGGAATACGGCCGACGTTTAACTCGTGAAACGACCAGTTAAAAAAGCTCCTAGACCTTATGGAATATGGCCGAGTTTCAACTCGTGAAACAACCAGTCAACAGCTCCTAGACCTTTATCTATGTAGACAGTAATGCCCATTTAAGCGAAACCCCTCTACACTCTGAGATTAGTTATATTAATTTACCAGGTAAAGTACCAGGTATATCCTATAATACTGCCCGTAGCTGTACTGGGAAGCTCAGGTTTGAGTGCGGGTTGGGGTGGGGGCGGGTACTTACCTCTGCCTGCTTTAGGTATTCCTCTTCGTATATTTCGCCTAAACTCTTCTTACTTTTCTCTTGATCAAGAACCACTCGTTTCTTGTATTCAAACGGCGTGTCCACAGGTTTCACCTTCCGCTCTACGTCATCCCAAGCCTGGTAGAAGACATTACATTCTTTACATCAACTCACCACATCATTTTGAAATAAAACTCATGAAAGACTTGAATACAATACGTTATTCTTAGAGCACATTGCAGTGTACAAAGCCCCTAACTTGACCATCCTTACCATCTGACTACATATGTGAAATGTATTAAGAGCTGTGTCAAGGATGGCTGGATTAAGAGTCCAAGTTATGTTAAGAACCTTGTCTGTGGAAGTTATCCTCCCCCTTTTACTCGCTTCTTCCTCTCTGCGTAAACCTACCCATGACTTGACCATGTTTGCTATTAGCTTATTATTGTGTATATTTCATACGACTAGTAGGGGCGCGCAAGGTTATTATTAATATATAATATAGAGCAGCTTTGGCTTTACTGAAGGGGTTAGAACCTTACCGCACGTCAATACTATACCCCTCTAGACTGGTCACGATGGTAGATCATACACAAATATGATTGTATTAACATCTAGACATAATAAACAAACTTTTGAACTTGAATATGATATTGACAGAAAATAAAACACTTCTATTCTAATTTAACGTTTTATTCTTTTTTATATTACGGAGACACTCATTCCCATAAATATGATACATGTATTACTCATATCCAAGTTTGGTCAACATGAAATATTATCTAACCTGATCTTTAATCCGTTGTATTATAATATCTTCTAACGATTTCGTCGTCTCTTCGGTGATCTCTGGGGCTGTAAACAATTACAATCGTCAATACCAATAGAACAAACAACAGTCAAAATATCAGAAATGAATGGTTTACATGGAAGTTTTGTCAATCAAATCGAATCATTTTTAATGTGCATACACACAATTGTACACTGTAATCAAGTTTAGTGGTTTAGTAACACTGGCTGACACATTTCAGATGCACAGACTACCCCAATATATCAGACTGATTGTCACAAAGTACTGTAAATGTTACCTAATCGTGTCTGCTGTTCAAATTCGAGGTCCTCTTGTAACAGTGAATTCTCCGGTCTTGCTGTCGCTCCAATTTCTCCACCCAACTGCCATGATTTCTTATCTAAGTTTGCTGTTTCTAGATGTTTTATTTTCTTGGCAAGCTGTCAAAAAAGATTTAGAAAGCATGAAATAAATTACAAGTGTATTTTATATGATACATTATCTTCATACAGCACAATACAATACAAACATGGATGCCAGATATATGTTATATTTTATCTTCCAAGAGTGTAATAACATATTAGAATACATGTATTGAAAAAAGTTTGATAAAAGAATCATCTAAGAAGAAAGACTATCAACTAACTCTGATTGTGGGTCTTCCGATTTACCGGCAATTGCACTACATCAAAATAAGATCAAAATACATTATTTGACCGAATTAGATCTCAAGATCACACACTGAGTAGACATTGACTGTAAAACATACCCGTTCCTGTCGTAATTCAAATGAAGACTTTTTCTTTTTGTCGTCGTCATCTTCTTCATCGCTGTCGTCCAACAGATTTCTCTTCTTGGGTCGCTTCTCTTCTTCTACCTCCTCTTCACTGCTCTCCTGCTCCTCCTCGTCCTTTGTCGGCTCCTCCCCCTCCATGTCCTCGTCTTCCTCTTCACCTTCTTCCTCATCTTCGTCCTCACTGTCTTGCTCGAACTTTTCCTGTTTAGCGGGCTTGCTGCCGTCATCGGGAAGAGCGAAGAAGTCCTTGTACCGTATGAGGCGTGATGACGTTCCCTAGAGTACACAAACAGGTTCATGTATAGGCGTGTAGCTGGATGAATTATCAACCAATGAGATAATTCCCTGGGCTTCGCTGCGGAATTCTTAGGGGGCATTATGTAACAGCCTGTACCCATTGTGATGGCTGTATCAGTGCTTATCTCGCTGGTTACCAGATCAAGCAATGGTGCCCCGTACTAGGGAACCTGCAACCTCGGTATAGTATGTAACATAAATATAAAGTGTTAATCTGACTGACTACCCTGAGGAAGTAACCGTTCTGTGGGAAGTTTGCTTTGAATACCAATAGAGAGTTATGAATTTTTGTTAAAACATACCATATCATAATTTGTCCAGCATCAAGATTCTTTTTTTTTTTAATGAAGTTCATTTATCCAACAACTAAATCGATTATTTTAAAGAGTAGCTTATTTCAAATGTCAGTTTGAAAACTTACTTCATCCTCTGATGGTATATCCGCAAACACATCTACGTCATCATCCTCATCTTCAGAACTATCATCATCGTCATTATCATCCCCCTTGTCCTCCTTCTTTCTCTTCCTCTCCTCTTTAGCGTCCTCTTTGTCTAGGAAGGACTCCAAGTCTGCGAGTTTGAAGAACTTATCGTCAACAACAGTTTTCCGTTTCTTTGCTGCGGCATTTGATTGTCCCTTGCCTTGAATTGTCTCTTTCTTTTTGTCATCTTTGTCCTCTAGTTGGTCAGCTGTGTCTCCAAAGAGACTGCCATCTTCCTCGTCTGAATCGTCGTCACCACCTTCTTCATTTCCCTCGTCCATAGCCGCGGCTTTGTCCAAAAGTTTCTTTAGTTCTTTCTCTTCTTCGCTTTCTTCTCCGCTATCATCTCCCCCAAAGTTGATGCCTGCATCAAAGGGCAAATCGTCCTCTTCCTCATCTTCTTCTTCCTCTTCTCCCCCTTCTGCGCCCATACCCTCCATATCCTCTTCATCCTCGTCTTCTATATCACTGTCGTTATCTTCTGACTGCTTTTCAGTAGAGGCAGTTTCAAGTCCTGTCCTGAAACTAAGTTTAGACTTTGTCGACAGTTGACTGACTCCCAAGAGTAAACTGTCGATGGCTGCGGAGTTTTGGAGTTCTAATTCTTGCCATACCTGCTCGTCATCAAAGCCTGAGAGGAGTAGTGCTGGTAATGCTTCGTTATCACGCTGACCTTCAACTGTCTTTGTCTCATCATATACATCCTTGGTAAGATTCTTTAGCTTTGATGCCAAGTCGCTGTTAACACTGAAACAACAACAAAAGATACATCATTACCATGGGTGTCTAGTTTTAAGAGCCCCAGCGCTTATAAATTGGAAGTTCCCGTACCTCCGGTGCTTATGTGATGCCGGCGCTTTTTTGAAGACTGCCACTTAACGCTTTAATGCAATTGCTGGGGTGTATTAAAGTGGCTGCAGATGGGGTAAAGGCGACCTGGCGACCTGGGCCCTCCTGAAGGCGACTTTCCGACCTGGCCAATCTTTTTTGTGACCTCCGACCTGCTGCTCTGAATAAAAACGACTTTCGACCTTCCCTTGCCTGAATAAAAACGACTTCCGACCTTCCCTTCTCTAAATGAAAAAAAAGACTTCCGACCTCCCCTTGTCTAAATAAAAAAATGACTTCCAACCTCCCTTGTCTAAATAAAAATGACTTCCGACCTTCCCTTGTGCAGGCCCGTAGCCAATGGGGGGGGGGGGGGGGGGGGGACGCGGCCCTTGTGCAGGCCCGTAGCCGATGGGGGAGACGGTGGCTCCTAGTAACATAGCGTAGCGACGTGGATAGATTTGCCAGCGTTTGCTCTGGAGACTAACCAGGCCCCCCCCCCCCACCAAGAAAATGCTGATGGTCTGTGTCTATATGGTATTGTCCCCTTCTCTCTTTTTTCCTCTTTTCTCCTCTCTTCTTTCCCTCTTTTATTTTTTTTCATTTAAAATTTTAATTTTTTTTTGGGGGGGGGGGGGGCAAGGCCCGTCGGGCCACCCCCTTGGATCTGCCAATGTGATGAAGGTAGCCTTCCCCTTAATGAAAAACCTTGATTTGCCCCTGATTTATGGCTGCAAATTAGTTCAATCTTAGCACTCAGAATCCACCAGAATGCACCATTTGCCTTCTTGATTTCAAAAATTTCCGGGGGGGGGGGGGGGGGGGGGCATGCCCCCAGACCCCCTAGTATGGCTGCTGCACTTCGCTTACGACTTCGCTGTGCTTCGCTGCGCTTCGCTTGCGACTTCGCTGCGCTTCGCTTACGACCATGCAGATTCTAAAAATTGGTCCACTTTCATGGTCAAGGTCCCCTCCACAGGAAACTCTGGATACGGGCCTGCTTGCGTGCCAGTGCTCTCGGGCCTGTAGCAACCCCTGGAGATAAGACAGGGGTGTGAAATCTCCGTGGAATCGCGGAACCCACGGTTTTTATCTTCACAGGGACAGTTCCTAAGATTTGTCCAGATCCAATGAGAAATTTATTTCCCTTTATTTAAGGGAGGGGGGACTTAGAAGTAATGTCAAACCAGAACACCAAAATACATGATATTTCACCATTCTGCTTCTAGATTTTCAAAATGTTCTTGGGGGCCATGCCCCCCAAACCCCCTAGTAATGTTAAAGTATATAATTTGCAAGGGTTTGGAGTCACATCATGGATAAAAAAGTGACTTCTGACATGGAGATTTTTAATGAATAAAGTGACTTCTGACCTGGAGATTTTTTATGAAAAAAGTAACCTTTGACTTGGAGATTCTTTGATATAAGTGACCTCTGACCTGGAATATTTTGAAAAAAAGTGACATTGTGACCTGGGGGCCTTAAAAGAGGCGACTTTGTGACCTCAGGGGGGGACCCCTCTGCACCCCCATTAAAGCCATTTGCAGGGATGCCAAGTCACCCCACCCACAAAATCGTAATTTTTTACGATTTTTGGACCCCAAAATCGTAACAATCTTTGCCTAAAATCGTAACAATAGTATGTCCTTTAAAAGACATACAAACATTTTCAAAAGAAGGGGATCCAATAGGTTTCTTCCCATTTCTCTTTTTTCTATCCCTTTTAACAAGAGTTTTGGGCTTGGTTCAAAGTGGAGGGATTTATCCCACCCCCAACCCCATGCAAGTTAGGAGCTAGGGCCTCTTTTGTATACACACTTAAAAAAATCCTAAAAATCATTGACTTTAAGAGCATAAAAATCGTAATTTGCCAGCAGTAATCGTAATGGTCGTAATTGGAGCCAAAAATCGTAAAAATACGAAAAAATTGTAACACTTGGCATCCCTACATTTGGGACCCCCAAATTATGGTGGGTTGACAACATCACTGTAGAAGTCTTTACAGTGGGCTGTCAGCTGGTAGCGTTAGATGCTCTCTATCCTGGCTCATTAAGTTCAAGTCGAATTCAAAGTGACACACTTGTATGGGGTACTGTCTCTATGTGTATTGTATTTGAAGATCATCAGTCAATTCTGTTTTGTGTCAAAAGATCACCTGGCTTCCTTATAAAGTAAGCTTTTAATCAACTCAAGCTACTGTATCATACATCTAGACTTTACAGAATTCCCATCAAGTAACCAATACCTGAGGTGTTACTTTGGTCATTTTAATTCTGTAATATACTTTTAAAAAAACAACTTGCATGTCCTTGAACTTCCACAAAGCAGGGGTGCGAGAGGAAACTTTGAGAGGGGGTGGGGGTGTTGGGCGCTATTCGGCAATCGGCGCAGAACGCCAATCCGCAGTATACAAATAGATGCGAGATTCTAATCAAGTTATATGATATGGATGTAGTTTACTATTCCTTTTCCGATTTCGAGGGATGAATGTATGCAATCAATCAATATTTATGCCGTGCCTCTTTTATTTAAACAAATTAGGGTTCTATTGGCCCAACTACTTACAAAGTAAACAGGTGCTCGCAGCCACACTGATATTTCTATTCCGCGCAGATTGGTATTCTGCGCAGCGCTGATGTAGCGCTATTTACAAATTGCGCTGCGCAGAATGTCAATATTGGCGTTCTGCGCCGATTGGTGAATAGCGCCCAACAGGGGGACGTTCAAAGCCAAGGCCAAAGCCAATGCAGTTCACAATGGTGGGCGACTCTGCGTATCAAAAGTGATGCAGTGAGAAATTTGCTAGTCCTAGACAGGCTGTCACGTGTAGCCTACTGTAGTGTAGGTGACAGCGCCAGGGAGAGAGCCGACTCTCTAGGCCCCTCCATTTTAGCTACCGACCAGCACCACTGCCCGGGTTACTGCTATTTAATAGTGCTGCAGTCAGCATAACCCTCTGCGCCAGGGCATTTATTAAATAAATTTATTAAATAAATTATTTCGGCCATCCTGATCCAGAGGCAGTGATCCACGTGAAATTTCACGGCCCCCTGTTGTACAATAGTTCACTTAGCACCATCACCAAATATGAAATACGGGCTGGTTACTGTCACCCAGAGTATTGACATAGTAATGAGTTAGGGCCCTAGATTCTGTCACTACCACAGTATCAGTATCATTCAATCCTTGAGACGTTGAGTAAGTATTAAAGGAATAGTAGGTGAGTTCGGTATCAGGTTTTTATTGACGGATCTACCAGCCTGCCTACTCCCCCAGGCCACCCCTCACAAAGACCCAGCTTCAGTAAAACTTAGCTGGGTGTTTGCGAGGGGTGGTCTGGGGGAGTAGGCAGGCTGGTAGTTCCGTTCAATAAAAACCTGATACCGAACTCACCTAGTATGTCACTATGTCACATAGTATGTGTACACATGCACAGTGGGCGATAATATGGGATGGTTGGTTAAACATACACATAGTACGTTTACCACGTATTATCATATGTTATTGTGATGAGAAACTGTAAGTATGTATATAGTCTGCTAAGCATACCTCAGGAAAACTTCAGGTTTATTTGTAATGTTGGTGAAAGTATCCAAAACACTTCGCGCACGTTTTTCCATGCTCGACGCCATCTTGGCTAGCGTATTTACTCTATCATGAAGTAGTTTCGTATACTTTATATTCCCATATCCCTCAATATGTATGATTTTAAGTATCTTTAAAGCATCAAATAGTATTTTTGCGTTTTATTTTGTAAGTGAAATCAATAAACCAATACTAAACCATGGATTAACCTCCAAGCCTAGTGCACTCGTTATCCGGCAGGCGTATAGCGTCGCGGCGTTTTGCCGCCCAAGGTCTCAGAGAAGGAAATGCTTCTACTATATACTTTAATAAAGCGGAAAACCCGATAACTGCAACCATAGCTCAGGGAACCTGAACTCTATATCTCCGTTCCCCTCCGCAATAGAGTTCAGGAAACCAGCACTTTGAGAGTGGAGGAATGGGTGCGCGCATGTGCTTGCCCGCACATTTTCGGCCATAAATATTTAGAATTTCCTTATTTTTTTAACTGCGTTGGATAGCCTGACATTTTCTCTTTAACCTAGAAGAGTTTCAGATTTTTCTAAGCCCTAAAAGTGTATCAAAAACGAAATTTAAAAGGCCACCCCCCCATCGCCACCAGACACGAGAGTGATGGCCACCTGCGCGCCCCCATTCCTCCACTCTCAAAGCGCTGGTTTCCTGAACTCTATTGCGGAGGGGAACGGAGATATAGAGTTCAGGTTCCCTGAGCTACTGCAACCAGGACATTCACACTTTCTGAAAATCACCATTGACCTGAAAGATACATCCTTTCTTCAAAACATTTCCCACAAAAATTAGCTACTGACCACGGAAAATCAGAACACTGGTCTGTATCGTAAAACCACCTGAATTTCGCCTGAATTTGCACTGAATAAATTGCATTTTCGCAGATTCCCAATCTAGCCTTTGAAAAAAATGGAAACTCACTGAGAATCCCTTTCCTATTATTTGATTGAAATTGGCAGACATTCAGCAGCATGTGTGTAGGTTTTCATAATATTAGCATCATTTCCAAATTATTTATGGACCATTCAGTGCTCCTGCAGTATTCACTTCTGACCAGAATCGTATATGACTCTCAGTTTTCTGCGGGATTACCCTCTATGAGACCTACTATTAGTGGGATGTGGCTTTCTATTACCTATAATTGTGATTTCTATGACCCAATACATGTTTACAGATAGGCCCCAAAGTTTTATGTCCCTTGGGCTCCCCTATACCAAGATAACCTGATGTTTCCGGGACAAACCCAGGCCCAAAATCACCCTGATTTCCCACCTAGGGCCGAGAGGGCCCCCGGCTCCATGTTTTAGCCATTTTCATAGCAAGAAGTACCTCTAGGACCATCAAATCCAACATGGATCTTTGCATGGAATATCTCTATGTGATACATGTGCCAATACTATAGATTTCTGTTCATAAGGTCAAAAAATTATGGAAAAATATGGAAAAATACCTGAAAATTACCATAAAAATATACATTATTCGCACATCATGCCAGGATTGATTCTTCAGAGTATATTGAAAGGCCATTGACTCATGTTTTTCTACATTTCTTCACGATTTTTAGAAAGTACACTTTAAAAACATACGGTGGTGGGGGCCCTTGTAGTAGCAAATATGCCATTTGCGGTGCCATCCTCTAACTAAATGCTCACCGATCATCCTTCAAAGAGTATCAATGCTTGCTCCCTGTATGCCCTTGACTGGTTACAAACTGTAGCTACTACACAATTTTGATATACCTGTGCTATTGGGACGAAGGTAAAAAATAAATAAGACATATCAAATTACTCTGAATTACCCCCAGTGGCCATAAACTGAAACCAACTTGCGGCTCGGCCCCGGGGACCCTCCGACAGCAATATTAATGTGAATTTCCTTCCTTTTTTTCACATTTCAAGGACCTGGTCATAAATTTTCTATGAAATTTGGCAGAAGTATTTATTCTGTACAGAACCAGTGCAAAAGAAATCAATTTGAGGGGCTTTTAATTTTTCCATGGTAATAGCCCTTTTACTTTAGGTCTCAGAGAAGGAAATGCTTCTACTATATACTTTAATATAGCGGAAAACCCGATAACTGCAACCAGGACATTCACAATTTCTGAAAATCACCATTGACCTGAAAGATACATCCTTTCTTCAAAACATTTCCCACAAAAATTAGCTACTGACCACGGAAAATCAGAACACTGGTCTGTATCGTAAAACCACCTGAATTTCGCCTGAATTTGCACTGAATAAATTGCATTTTCGCAGATTCCCAATCTAGCCTTTGAAAAAAATGGAAACTCACTGAGAATCCCTTTCCTATTATTTGATTGAAATTGGCAGACATTCAGCAGCATGTGTGTAGGTTTTCATAATTTTAGCATCATTTCCAAATTATTTATGGACCATTCAGTGCTCCTGCAGTATTCACTTCTGACCAGAATCGTATATGACTCTCAGTTTTCTGCGGGATTACCCTCTATGAGACCCCAAGGTTTCACATGCAGGACGCAACTTGTTGACATTTTATTATTGCAGATATGAATATTAAGCATTAGTACAGTTACCCAAAGCCATAAAGAGGTAGATAACCAATTTTTTTCACATGGTCAATATTTTGGTCACACACAGGATGACGTGAGAAATATTGTCGTCAGTAATTATGGGTCAGAAAAAATTGGCCTATCCATATAAAACTTTTATTTGTCAAAATAAAAAGACCAATATTTCCTGGCAAATTGCTGGGTTAAAAAGGTCTGTAATGACACTATTTAAATACAATTTTAATATGATGATTGAAGAATTAGGCCATGTGCCAAAAATCTGGGTGGCCAAAGTTACCCGGTTCAATGTTGGCAAATTTCGGGGTTACTTTGGCCACTTGACATCGAACTGTCATTGGTTGCTATGGAAACCACTAGTACAGTTACCAAGGATTTTCTATTTGACATTATTGTTAATATAGGCATCAAACATACATTCTCTGATAGAAACCATAAGCTTCTGCCATTTCCTTCTACAAAATTAATTGTTTTCAAAATTTGCAGTATCAACAAAATCCCACATTTTGATGCATTTATACATTATGCACTGTATTCAATTAGCCGGTCAATCCATATACCTTGGCAGCCCCATTTGATGTCAAATCACTATAGATTTGCATGGTAAATATCAGTTTTCTACTAAATATGTGGGCAATTTAAAGCATAATAAGCATGGAAATGATAGGTTTTCATGATTATTTTCAATTATTGCCTGTTTTTGGGGAGGTCAATGGGGGAAAAGTAGGTCAAGTGGCCAAAGTAACCCCACTACCAGGCCACCCACTTCCTGTGCACTTAGGGCAGTTAATATCAGGAGAAGGTCCAAACTATGTAGCCTCAAGATTCCTTTATATATACCCTCCATTTACATTACATAATATATCCACACATGCAGAGTGTTTTTCTATGAGCCTCACAAAACTAGTCAAAAGTGGCCAAAGTAACCCCAGTTTACGGTACGTTGGCTCATGCCCTGGGGGCCGTGTCCGCTGACGCGCCAGTCCGACGCGTACATTTCGCGAGTTAATGCCCCAGGGGCATCAGATATATCACTGATTCCCTCAGGGCATAGCCTTGGCTTCTGAAAACTTATACTACTGGTAAATGCCCCGGGGGCATCGGATATATCATTCATTCCCTCAGGGCGTACCCTTGACTTCTGCGAACTTACACTACTGCTCAACGCCTCAGGGGCATTGTCTAGGCCTATATCATTGATTCCCTTAGGGCAGCACTTTTGTTTGGGACACTGTTTGGAATGTTATAGACAAGTCAAAAATATTGATTTCTATGTAATATATTGTGAAAATGTTGATTAAAGTAAGGTACCCTTTGGACATTTTATTGGTACCATGACTGGCCCACCTTGTACCTTGAGTGGCCCACTCCAATAAAAAATTGTTTATGCATCTGTAACTTGGCAAATGTGGTTACAATGTTATGTTTCATCAGAATATAATGAAATACAGCCTCATGCACATTGTTAGTTCCAATAGCAAGCCCATCAATATGCTTTAAGCCGACTCTCCTGTCTTGCCTTCTTGGGGGCTGCCTTCTGTTCTGTTAACCTTTAGGCACAATTATGCCCATTTCTGCTTCTGGAGGCATAGTGTACCACTGAACAAAAAAACAAAAACCTTCAAGAAAGTTCCCTCCAAACAGAACTTTGGAATTGAACGTTCACAACTGGGTAGAATCCGGGTAGGTCACAATGACACAAGAAAGGTACGGGAATTGAACGTTCGCAACTGGGTAGAATCTGGGTAGGTCACAATGACACAAGAAAGGCACGAAATATTCCCAAGAATTGTGAACATATCCTTATTACAATCAGAACTTGGAAATTGAACGTTCGCAACTGGGTAGAATTCTACCCAGTTGCGAACGTTCAATTCCCATGCCTTTCTTGTGTCACTCTGACCTACCCGGATTCTACCCAGTTGCGAACGATCAATTCCCAAGTTCTGATTGTACTAAGGACATGTTCACAATTCTTGGGAATATCTCGTGCCTTTCTTGTGCCATTGTGACCTACTCGGATTCTACTCAGTTGCGAACGTTCAATTCCCAAGTTCTGTTTGATATAAATAACGTGGAATTCCACAGAATATGACACAGTCAAAAGCTGTTCACATATTCTCGTGCCAGATACGTGCACAATTCTCCCAGGGATCCCGAGTTGTGACATAAGAACCGCACGAGTTCTTCCCGAGATCTTGTTTGCAGGGTTTCTATGAATAACATTATTTTATGTTCTTATATGGTTCACCAAAAAACATTTTATGAGCTGCAGCATGGTTGCTAAGGGTCTCAACTGTGGGGAGACTGGAACCAGGGATCTCTCACAATAAAGTTCTAAGCCCTGCCTATGTAGCCACGGAGGGTATAACCTATCCAAATAGGGACCTTTAGCAATCCTGACATAGCTCATAGAACATAGACATAAAGTCCCTTATTACAGAAGGCCTGGATCTGAATTCCCAAGGTACAGACTCACACAGTCTCAATGTCATACAAATATAGCTTTCAGCAGTTCTAACACCATATCCAGAATAGAGTAGGGGTACAGCATTAGCCTAGCATACAGAAGATCCTGGGTTCGATACTGAATGGCACAGTTTTTCTCTGACCAGAAATTAGGTTGATTTCCATGTAAATTTATGGTCAAAATCATGAAAGAAGCGTTTTCCCACATCATATAACGTCTTTATGTTTATTGGGTTATAGGGGGCAATCCATTTATTTTGTATTCAATCTTCAAATAGATTTCACCCTACACCTAGCATAACACAGCATAGCCTATACTGTTGGTGGGCCACTCATGGTTGAGTCTCTGGGCCACTTGAGGTACTCCTGTACTGGTGACAATCAATCAGCAAAATCTACCTAATTGATATAGGATTTTCACCGAATGAAGATGGCATGTCTATGTAAAGGTAATATGTGTGGAAAATGAGGTAAAAGTTTGGATCTTACTGGAAAACTATAGGCACACTGTTAAGGTATAGAAAGTCTTTTTCTTGAAAGCTATCAATATAAGGAGGGCTACATGTCACACAGACATGTCATGTTTGGCACTCTATAGAAAACACTGTGGCTACTCTATGGATAATATAAACTGTTATATTGGTACACAATTGTCTCTTCTTTCATACCTGTATTAATGAATTTGGAAAATATAACCATAAAGATGATGTATAGAGGTGTAGCGGGCATGTATCGCTCGGGGCAGCCCGAGCGTGCGTGGAGAGCGCATTGCCCGCCTGTGGTAGCTCAAGTACCGTAGCAGAGCAGTGAGAAGCAGCTAGCCCTGTGGTGTAGCGGTAGCATTCTCAACTCCGGAGCGGAGGGGCCGGGGTTCGATTCCCCGTGGGGCTGTCACGTTTTCCGCTGCCTGTTACACTGGTGCCGTGACCAGGATGGGACCCCCTGGGTTGGTTACTTGAGCGTGTTCAGCTTTGGCTAGGAGGTCCGTGGGACCTCCATTGACCTGGCAGAAGTCTGAGCGGTTTCAGCTTGTGCTATGTGTGCGTCCAAAGACACATGTTCAGGGCAGGTGACTGGCTTTGCCGGCTAATTCTAAGTAAGGGATTAGCTTTGATCACAGATTGCTGAGTGACATGTCTGTCCGCGGACCTAGCAAAAGTCTGAAGGGGAGTAATGTAGCGGGCACGTATCGCTCGGGGCAGCCCGAGCGTGCGTGGAGAGCGCATTGCCCACCTGTGGTAGCTCAAGTACCGTAGCAGAGCAGTGAGAAGCAGCTAGCCCTGTGGTGTAGCGGTAGCATTCTCAACTCCGGAGCGGAGGGGCCGGGGTTCGATTCCCCGTTGGGCTGTCACGTTTTCCGCTGCGTGTTACAGAGGTATAGATGGGCCACTATAGGTACCTGTCATGCAGGGGGGGGGGGCACTCAGGGGCAGTTTACCCTAATGTATAGACTGATGCTTAGAGGGTGCCTTAGTAGGTAATTGTTGAAAGGTCTGTGCGTACAACTTGCTCAAGTTGAATTTAACTTTAGATTCAATTCTCACCAATTGAAATATACATTCGAAACAATGTGAACAAATATATCATGCCTGTTTAGAGAAAAGCGTTTTGAGTGAAAGTGTATAAGTTATAAACATTTTTTGTAGTGTATGGTTGAAGGGTGCAGTAAGCATGTGTTGTCTTGTTAAAGTATAATTCTAACTAACAAAACATCTACAGTAAAGAACTTGTCACGATGAGGCAACGTGGTCTGTAAGAGAGTTGTGCGCATGCGTTTATTGCGGACATCCGGTTATCATACTTTTTACGACAATGGCGATCTTCGTAAACAAGACCGGAACGGTACATCCCCCTTTTTATGGTAGAAAGTACAATGTTGAACAATAGATGCTACTTGTAATAAAGTCACATATGTTGGACCTGTAACTAAAAGTGTTCTATATATGAACAGTTCGTTGTTGAAAGTTCTTTCAAAGTCTCTGTAATGAAATTATCTTGATTAATGCTCTTTGGCAGTGATATACATGTTAGACTAGTAAAACATAACTAGTACATAAATGTAGACAAATGTCTTTTTGATCATAGCTCTCAATGTCTTAGTATAGTCTCTTTGTCCTGAAAGGAAGTTATCTCTTTAAAGCGTTACACATATTCAAACATGACATAATGCAATGAAAGTCATTTTTGCAGTCAATGAACCGAAGACAACTGTCTCTGAAAGTTAAAGTTGAGGTTATAGCAATGTTTAGTCAGTGAATCTGGATGGTGGTTAAACCATCCTGCCGGATCTGGTACGCTTGGGCGTTGGTGGTGTCTGTGTCACAGGCACCGCTTGTATGACAGGCGCTGGTGATGGTGGCCTGTCAGGTATATCTGGTACCACAGCAGACGGCTCTGGTACCTGCTCAGGGACCATGCGATGTTTGGCGGTCTCCTGTGCTTTCAGCAGATGTCTCCTGTTACGTCGGAGTAGCTGTCCCTCTTCGGTCTCAATGGTATATGACCTTGGTGGTCCTGCTTTCTGTATGACCTGGGCCTTAGGTGCCCAGTGCTGACCGTTCCACACCCTCACTGTATCTCCTTCTATCAGTGGTGGCAGTGGTGCGGCATGCTGATTGTACCTCTGGGCCTGATTCTGCCTCACGCGGACAGACGTTGGATCAGGATCTTTCCTGGGACAGCCCAATCTGGTACGAAGCTTGCGTGACATACACAGTTCTGCTGGGGATAGGCCACCATCTAGTGGTGTGGCCCTGTAGTTGAGAAGAGCGAGATATGGGTCTTCTCCTTCCTCCATTGACTTTTTAAGTAGTCTTTTGACGATTTGGACTCCTTTTTCGGCTAAGCCATTCGACTGAGGATATCTGGGGCTTGATGTTATATGTTTGAATCCATATTTCTCAGCCATATCCTTGAACTCTTGACAGTCATATTGTCTAGCGTTGTCGGATATAACGATCTCTGGGAGGCCGTGCCTGGCGAAGACGGATTTCATGTGGGCTACCACGGTCTCTGCTTTAGTGTTCACTAGAAGAGCAATTTCAGGGTAGTTGCTGTGGTAGTCGATCACAAGTAGGTAGTCTTGACCATTCAGATGAAAGAGGTCGGTTCCTACTTTTCGCCATGGCTCCGTTGGCTTCTCATGTTCGATGATTGGCTCTTTTTGCTGTTGATACCTGTATTTTTGACATACAGAGCATTGTCCAACTTCTTTTTCAATGTCAGTGTTCATGGTGGGCCAGAATAGAACTTCACGTGCCCTCCTTTTGCATTTTATGATACCCAAGTGTCCCTCATGGACAAGCTTGAGCATCTCGGGGCGCATCGCCAGCGGGACTATGATGCGCTCTCCTTTCATGATCACTCCGTTCACCTCAGTGATTTCTTCTCGGAATGTAAAGTACGGGTCTTTCTTGGATGCAGTTTCCCATCCTTCTCGGACGTGCTGCAGCAGTTTGCACATGTTGGTGTCTTTCTGAGTCTCTAAGACCAACTGTGCCCACATCTTGTCACTCACTGGAAGATTCCTGATCACACCTTCTGTATGCTCGGCTACTTCTGCTTCCAGTGAATCAACTTGAGTGTCAATCAGGTATGCACGTGATAAGGTATCTGGTATGTGCATCAGCTTCCCTGGAACCCATACCAGGTCGAAGTCATACCTGAGCAGCTTAAGCATCAGTCTCTGGATTCTCGGTGAGGCATCAGCAAGGGGCTTCTTCCTTATTGATATTAGGGGCTTATGATCAGCCACTAGTGTTATGTGCTTGCCATAGACGTACTCTTCAAACTTCTGGCAGCCAAACACTAGCCCCAATGCCTCTTTCTCGATTGCGGCATATCGTTGCTCTGTGGCGGTCAGGGATCTTGACGCATACGCCACAGGATGCCATTCTTCCATGTGCGACTGAAGTAGGACTGCTCCAATTCCCTTCTTTGAAGCATCAGTTGCCACCCTCGTTTCACGGTCCAAGTCATAATGCTTCAGGACTGGCGCGTTCACTAAGAGCTCTTTCAACTCTTTGAACTCACGCTGATGCTCGTGTCCCCAGCTCCAGGTGTTCTTCTCCTCTAGGAGACTGCGCATTGACTTGGTCCTACTGGACAGGTGAGGAATGAACTTGCCCAGATAGTTTACCATGCCGAGGAATCTCTGTATGTCATTCTTACAGGTGGGTGTCGGCATGTCCGTGATGGCTCTGACCTTCTCGGGGTTAGGCTGCACTCCTTTGCTGGAGAGTATCTCTCCTAGGTAGGTGATTTTCTGCACTCTGAACTCACACTTATCTCGATTCAGCTTTAGGTTGTGTTGTCGAGCTCTATCGAGAACACAGAGTAGTCTTTGGTCGTGTTCCTCCACGGTGGTACCCCACACGATGAGGTCGTCGATATAAACGCTGACGCCCTCTAGGTCATCAAACAGCTGCGTGACTGCTTTGTGGAACACTTCTGAGGCTGAAGTAATCCCATAGGGTAGTCTTTTGTATGAGAACCTACCAAATGGGGTATTGAACGTACACAGCTTCTGGCTATCTTCATCCAGTGCGATTTGCCAGAAAGCTGATTTAGCGTCCATCTTCGAGAAATACTTTGCGTTTGCCATTTCGCAGGTAAGCTCCGACTTGACTGGTATAGGGTAGTGCTCCCTCATAATGTTCTCATTCAGGTTACGAGGGTCTAGACACACCCGGATATCTCCAGTCTTCTTTCTGGTTACGACTGGACTGCTAACCCACTCGGTCGGTTCATCGACCTTCTTGATGACGTCCAGAGCTATCATTCTCTTGAGTTCTTTTTTCAAGTCCTTTCTTATGGGTCCTACCACTCGCCTGGTTGCGTCTATTGTAGGCACTGCTCCTTCCTTCAGGCGAATCTTGTGTTTGATTGGTAGGCACCCGATTCCGGTGAAGAGATCCTTGTACTGGTCCTGTACGATCTTGGCTATATCAGCTCCAAATACTGGACCACTTACAGTCTGGACCCGTTTTACAAGTCCTAGGTCTTCACTGGTCTCTAGTCCTATGACTGGCTGTAGGTCGTTGTCAACGACAAGGAATGTAGTATTGAGCTTATTTCCTTTGTAGCTCAGTTTCACCATGCACGTTCCCTTGTTCTCGACTGTTGTCCCGTTGTATGCCTTAAGCTGTATCTTGCTTTTCACAAGCTTAGGGCGATCCTGCATCTTGGAGTAGTGTTCCATGGGAATCAAGTTCACTTGAGCTCCAGTGTCTATCTTAAAAGGCACTGAGTGTTCATTAGCGCTGATGGGTATGATCCAATTCTTGCCACCACCATCTACATCACTGATGAACTTATCGACTGTTCCCACAAACAGCTGATCTTCGTCTGAAGACTCGGACCCCTCGTCTACAACGTGGACGTTCCTTCTACCTGTACTACGCCTATCTCCGCTCGATCCTGACATATCAGTCTTACACACTGTGGAGCTGTGATTTGGCTTTTGACACCTGTCACATGTCTTCTCGTATGCTGGACACTTCTTCGGCGGATGGCTGGTACCGCAGTACGTGCACTTCTTCTTATTCTTATGATCGTGTTTTCCATCATGTTGTTGCCTGCTGTTGTTGTGTTTGTGCTTGTTACTGTTGTGACCCCTACTCACAGCATGGACTGCGTAGGCGAGTCCTCCGCCTGCGAATACTGACATATGCTTGCGGGACACCTCGCTAGCCTTGCATATTTCTATGGCTCGCTGAAGCGTCAACTGTCCTTCTCTAAGCATTCTGCCTCTGACACTAGGATCCCTGACTCCATACACTATCTGATCTCTAATAATGCTGTCTTTCAGGTCTCCATAGTTACATGACTTGGCTTTGAGACGGAGATCCGTGACAAATGAATCACAACTCTCCCCCTCTTTCTGCACTCTAGCCCTAAGCATGTAAAAAATCTTTCATAGGTCTCATTTGATTTTGGGGCACAGTAATTGTCAAATGCAGCCATCACAACCTCATATTGCAGATTCTGTGGGATGATTTTTTCTGCACCAGCTTCTCCGGCACCACCATCTCCTTCCCCATCGGCGGGAGGATCTGCTACAGCAGCTGGGATAGCAGGGGGCTCAGGCTCAGGAAACTCAAAAGTATTATAAATGTCAATAGCCTCCTGACCTGCTACGGACAACAACATTGCCACCCTTCTATTTGTGGGTAGTTCATCATGACCATTGGCACTCATGTGCAGTTCAAATCTCTGCTTGAAGGCTTTCCAGTTACTGTCAATATTACCCAGGAATGACATTAGCTCTGGCAGCTTGCCATAGACCTCCATCTTGTCTTGCTTCAAACAGGTACTGTAGAAATTATTAGAGTAAATTCACTTACTTCCCTCCAAAGTTCATCAAAGTTTCAAACCTATTCAGATTCTCTGTTGGTTTCCACTTCTTAGATTCACTTCTGACACCATGAGTTGTCTTGTTAAAGTATAATTCTAACTAACAAAACATCTACAGTAAAGAACTTGTCACGATGAGGCAACGTGGTCTGTAAGAGAGTTGTGCGCATGCGTTTATTGCGGACATCCGGTTATCATACTTTTTACGACAATGGCGATCTTCGTAAACAAGACCGGAACGGTACACAGTAAGCAGTGGGACCAGGTGATCATACTGTCCTGGCCAGGCGACTTCAGTAGGGGGGACATGAGTCAGGCGTTACTTGGAATTAAATAGCAGGGCTAGACACTAACTTTTTCAGCCATGGGCCACCCAGGCCCACAGCTTCAAGAATTTACGGGCCGGACATACATCTGTGGGCCCAACAAAACATTTGCTCTTTTTCAAAGAAAAAAACAATATTTTTCGTTAAGGTACATCAAAACGTAATCAGAATATCCAGGTTCCTGATGATTTTCGCTTTCCAATGACATATTACATGCCTATAATTATAAAAGCAAATTTTTCATGCTCAATGGCCCTTAGGAAGCTAATTTTGTGGCAAACTACGGGCCTGGGCTAAGAATTACATGCCATTGGCTCCATGGCCAGCGTTAGTGTCAACCCCTGAAATAGTCTATACAAAACATAATAAAACTATATAGTAAACTCTTGTATTTGATAATTACACATTGGCTTCTAGGTACTAGTATACAAATTGTGCAATGGTATTATTGTGTATGTAGATGTTATTCTTTACCCAAACCAATTGCATGTGCATGGGCTATTCAAGGGGGAGTATACAAGTACCATTTCCCATGGCCACAATGGTGGCAGTCAGTACACTGGTGGCTATCAAGAGTACTACCTATACAATACCACTAGCACAGTCCAACTCACTGCTGGTCACACAAGTGCAACTTGTCTTGAACAGAGGACTGCTGGAAAGGAACAACCTATTTGTTGGTTGCCTGAGCCTTTATACATAGGGTAGTTTGCTGGGGAGCAGAGGCTCACAGGGTTAGGATATGCCTGTTTGTGTGGGATTCTGTTTGCGTGATTCCATATATAAGTCAGTTGCTATGTTTACAAATCTGCCAAGGCTGGCCTAATGTTTCAGCATCTAGGAAAACTTGCCTGTCTGTTTAAAGATGATATATAAGCTATTAGACTTCCCAAACCTTTTCTTCAAAATGGATACAATTTTAATGTTAAGGATTTTGTTATTATTTTATCTGATATGCAGTGCTCAATGTTAACTATATTTGTCTATAAATGCATGATTTGAGATAGAAAGCAATGTTGCTTATTCACCTCACTGATTCAGTGTCACCCCTATGTGAGAATAATGGAAACTAAGCTAATAGGGAAAGGGCTGAGCCATGTAGTATAAATAAATAGGGAGTTTTAGTGTCGACCTACAGCAAAAATGATTGCATTCCATGCGTTAATCTTATGGATTTAGACTCTGCCAATTCATTTAAAATTTAGGGAGTATGTATAGGATAGGATATGCAACAGTCATATGGCATGATTAAAAAGTCATCGAATTTTAGCTGACACACCATCTTTAAGAGTACCCCTGGTGGTGATTTGATTCCAGTTTCTATTCACTTCCAACCAGCAGGGGATCCGGAATATGATAAGCCATTTCTTATGAAGACATATATTTACTGTGCTTAGAGCTATTACCATAACTCGAATCATGACAATTAAAGATGACCACAGGGGAGTTTATGAACAAATAAAAGTTTAATGGCTTATTTAGGAGCAATTAGATGAGTTTCCATTGCATAGAGACTATTAGAGAGGAGGTATATCTTGGTATACATGTATCATAGTATCAGATATTCTACATAAATGTACCTTCGTTTGTCTACAGCCAGAAAATGTAAAATCGAGGACAGGGACAAAATAACAATTGTAATTCTATAACAAAATAATTTAAGCTGGACATCTTTGACATCTAAAGTCTCGTGAATGTGGTAGAATATACAGCTTGGATATGTCTCCAGTCCAGGTAAATTAAGGTAGACAAATTGCCTGAAAACTTCTATGTGTTTAGAGTTTCTTAGTGCTGTTGCTATGGCAACTAACCAAATTTGTATAAGATTCATTGGATCAGACATGGAACACATGGGGCCGTTTTGTAGACCGAGCATGGCTGTATATCTATTCAATTCCACTTTATTAGTTAAGACTTTAATTACCTCCAAGGTAGGAAACATTAAATTTTAGTTTTTTCCAGTACAGAAAAGATGCCAAAGATGGAATACTTATTAGGATGGGGATGTTTATCAGTTCAAATATAGTCTGCAACTATTGGTTATTCTGTTTTTTTATGAGTGTATTTATTTGATAAAATCATCTTTGATTGGCCTATTATGTCATTCTCATCTTTCATCTAGATTAGTGCTGTACACAGTGAATGCCCATAATTGTATTAGTGTTGCATCAAATAAATCAACCCTACCAAGCCTTCCAAGTCAGTATAATGTATACCAGTGTGTACAGCACCAGTGTATACAGCACCATATCGTATGCGAGTACCATATACATGCATCAGTATCGTGTCCGGAAAAGATGCATGGACGTTTTCAAATACACTGATTATCAGAACTAAGTGGGAGTCACTGGTGTCTGGTTGGAGTAGAGTGTGCACGAAGGGTGGGGTTTTAGGAGACCTTGTCAGTGTCCATACATCTTGTCCTGTGTTTACAAGTAGTAATTTGATTCCAGTTTGTACTCAATTCCAACCAGCGGGGATCCTGAATATGATAAAGAGTAGAAGACATATATTTGTGGGCTTAGACCAATTACCATAATTCGCATTATGGCTATTCAAGATGACCACAGGGGAGTGTGTGAGCAAATGAAAGTTTAATGGGTTATTTAGGAGCGATTAGATGAGTTGTCATTGCATAGACATGACCCTAGGAGATTTGTTTATGGTGCACCATATTATCACAATACCTTATTCTTTTCGGCCATTTCTTATGCTTCAACCACAGACAGGGCCTACCCTGTATCCCCAGGGGATGCTTTGTAAGAAACCAACTGCACTGGATACCTGCCCAATGGTTAGGGTAGGGGTTAGGGTTAGCTTAGTTCTTTCTGATGGTAGTTAGAGTCAGGCATAGGGTTAGCTATCTATCTGGGGGACATACTTTGCATGAAGAAGAAGATCTTATTCTTCAAGCATAAGATATTGTGCTAATGGGGTTATTTAACATGGATTACTTATCAAGGGGGTTCCCCACACTAAACCGGGATTTTTCTCTATTCCGTTACAGGAGCATCACTATAATTATTATATATACATGTGTTAGATCTATTAATCTTTACATTTTAGAATTTAATTGCCTTCAAGACCGTGGACATTAATTAGCTTTTTTGTTTAAGAGTAGTATAGTTTGATATTGTCAGTTTCTACTGACTTAAGTTATAGCCAGCAGAGGATCCTGACTATGATAAGAAAGAAATGTCGTCATCATAAGTCTCAAGGAGGCTTTAAACAACTACAGACTACAGTAACAGAGATGAAATAGGGGGTGTGCGCTTATTAGGTCGAATACGGTAATAGAAAATGATTTCATTCTGTAGATAATATCAGATATTCTACATAAGTGTACTTTCTTTTGTCCGTATCAAGAAAATAAATGTGAAATTGAGGACTACGACCGAATAACAGTTGAGATTTTATAACAAAAAGAATTTGAGCTGGACATCTTTAACATCTTTCTGGTGAATGTGGTAGTATAATTTATACAGCTTGAATGCTTCTCTGGTCCAGGCAAATTAAGTTAAACTAATTGCCTGAAAACTTCTAGGTTATTATTCCTAGCTCTGTTACTATGGCAACAAACCGAATTTGTAGAAGAGTAATTGGATCAGACATGGAACACATGGGACTGTTTTGTAGAGCGATTATTATACCAAACTATTACAAACTGATGGTGGCAACGTTAATAACAATACTGGAATCCCTGATATGACTTAAGTAGGGATAAATATAATTTACTGACCCACACACAACAAGTGAAAATCCCCAGCGAATGTTGTATGGCAAATTTAGTACATGTATTGTATTGGGAGTTACGAGCAACGTTACGTTACCAAACAATTTTGCTGCAAATTACATTTAGATGGTTATTAATGGACGGGTTCATGGGTGATATTTATGGATGCGATCAACATTTGTACACTTACAATAAGCCAATCATATACAAATGTAAGACATTTCTGGGAATTTCTTAACTCAAGGCAGAGTAAGGCAGAGGGTACAGGTGAGGGGGAGCTCAAGTGAACATAGACTGTTTTCCTAATCCGGATTTAAAGCCCCTCTCTGAGCCGCAGTGTGTATGCTTTTCTTCAGTAACATCCATACCCCCGTGTGATGACGTCATACTTGAACAGGCAACCTTATCATCACCAATGTAAATAAATGAAATCATAGAATTTGGGTTAGGCTGCTTAAAATTAATTATCAGCTTTGTGTGTACTTTTTGGAAAAAGAGGTGCCGGAGGGAGGCTTTTTGTTTTGCCACGAGTGCGTCCCATTTTCATTTTTACTTAGATTTAAGATGATTTGGATAGGTGAATATAACCTTCACAAATGATGGGAATAATAGGCTACATACATTAACATTAAAATAGGGAGTAGAATGCCTTCCGTTAGCTGTGTATATCATATGTTACCCTTTTCATGGATGCAGGATATGGGCCATAGTTTTTATGAAAATATGAAATAAAAAGCAACTACGCGGCTCTGTTTAACTGATGCGGGCGGTGTCTGCAAAGCTGATAAAGAATTAAGGCTTTAGGACCAAGTTGTTATTTGCAGCACATAAAGAAAAGCCCCGGAGGAAGTGCTCAAGTGATGCGACTATTTGTCTTTGAAACAACCACCCATGTATAGCATGCATAACAACTTAAGCATGCCGATGCAATTAAGGTAATTCAGTTTAGCTGGACTTGCCTGGTTGAGGTCAGGCATAATTCAATTCATTGGGGTTTCGGTCTGGCTAATGACCGGGAACAAGCCAAGTTATATCCAGGAAGGTAGTAATCAGCAATTGTTAATTGCTTTCTGTTATACCTATTGCGTCATCTCTACTAACAGTGCCAAATCAACTGTATCTAATACAGCAGCTATGATCACACGTGTATACACAATAGTGTGCCATGACAGTGCCTGTCCATGACACACACGGGCAGACACAGCACACAGCTTGTGCACCCCCTGCACCACCTCCACATACAATTACAAGACAAGGCCCAGCGGTCGGCAATAACCCCTCAGCAGGCTGCATCTGATACCCTCTGTGTGTCAGTGAGCAGCTCACACAGGGCCGGGTATAATGCAGCCAGAACCAGCTGCTCGCTGCGCCGAGCTGCTCTGCACAGTGTCTGCCACAAGCAATTGCTCGACCTGCTGGCGCCTGCATGCGGGCAGGGCTGCCAGGGGCGTCCAGTGGCAGTGACAGTAGCAGCGGCAGCAGCAGCAGCACTGCCAATACCATTAGGCATTAGCATCACGACCACAGCAGCAGCAGCGGCAGCAGCAGTGGTAGATTCTACTGCTTCAGCAGCACCCTGCTCTCGTCAACAACCCACAGCGGAAGTAGCACCTGAGCACTTCCGCTAGAGGCGAGCAGCTCAGACTTGGTGACAGAATTAGCTTCTGTCGTCCTCCTGCATCGCCGCCCCTCCAAGGTACCATGGAAGCACATTGGAGACTGTACCAAGAGCATGTGCCTCTGCTCCCGGTGTAGGAGAGGACCCGGGGCCTACAGGAGGAGCAGTAGCCGAGCTTCAGGAGCTGCTCCATAAACCTGGACAGCTCCCTGATGACGGCCACCCCAGCCACGTCCACCACCCACAGACTTATTACATTGACACACATAGCCAAGTTGACACACGCCTCACATTGACACACCCTGCATATTGACACCATACCCATAGTGGCGGCTGGGAGATACCTCCATTGACACAGGACCTACACTGACAGACTGAAACACATCCAACCTACTGTAGAGGTCGCGGAAAACTTAGTCCTTGGATCGGCCGGGAATCGAACCACAGACCTCTCGCACCGGTGACAAGCGTGCTAACCGTTACACTACCAACCCGTGTCTGACAGTTCTCCGCTCCCTACGTTACTGGATCGGTATGGTACAGAGGGGGAGGATTACCCAGGTGTTTCACCCCTTCGGGCTCTCCACCAGGGTACGGGGAATCCGACCCCTACACTACCCCCATCAGCTTCCATCATGTCCTCTAGATTCAGATTTTCCGGGGGGTTACCAACCCTGGGCTTTCTCTCCCTCCTAGAAGGGGCTTTATCAAGCAGTTACAGAGAGTCCCAGCCCCCGGAGTATAGAGGCACCTAGCACCAGGCATTCTCACCCACTGGAGACCGAAGGTCCCAATGGGGCTTTATCAAGCAGTTGTTGAGATACCCTGACTTCCCAGTGATGGAAGCTTTCTACACCATACCGATTCAGCCAATTTGTTGACTGAACTCCATGCTGAACTCCAACTGCCCGTACTAAGGACCAACACTTCCCAACCTGCTCCTCCAACTACCAACCGCCAGCAGGTGGCCAATCCCCAGCAAGCTGGAATGCTCCTACCGTTCGCAGTCAACGTACTACCCGATTCATCGCGGCAGATCCACCAGTGTAGGGGTCGCGGAAAACTTAGTCCTTGGATCGGCCGGGAATCGAACCACAGACCTCTCGCACCGGTGACAAGCGTGCTAACCGTTACACTACCAACCCGTGTCTGACAGTTCTCCGCTCCCTACGTTACTGGATCGGTATGGTACAGAGGGGGAGGATTACCCAGGTGTTTCACCCCTTCGGGCTCTCCACCAGGGTACGGGGAATCCGACCCCTACACTACCCACATAACAGTCCTTCCACGTTGTAACATTTATAACGCGGGCACAAAGCCCACATGTATTGCATTCCAACCACATACCAATACATCGACCAGTAGTTATTGCCCAGTGCATTACGTACTTAAAGGTAAGTTCTTTATAAATACGGAAATGACATCTATTCTAAACGTATTGGCTTATGAGTGTAAATGCGTTGGTACAGTTGCAGCAATGTAGAGAAGATGATATATTATTCAGAACTAATAACGGTCATGTAAATTCATACGGGACATACACATATATCAGGATACATATAATTTACCAAATCCATACTGATCTTAGGATCTACAGAAACCAAATATCCATTTATGTCCACATATTAGTATTCTCTATGATAATCAAAAGTGGAATCAATTTAAGGACATATCATCGACCAGGTCGTGTCCCCATCGAGACCAGGCCCTTATCTAGTTATAATAATGACCATATACAACCACTACGCGTGTATAGGGACACGCTATACATACTGAATACCCTGGAAATCTATAAATATCTAACACGTGACTAATCATGTACCGCGGGTATTTCCCCTACACACGCACATATCTATAGGCAGACGTCTCATACATCGATAAATAGTGACAACACTGTACATAGTGAAGCCCTGATTTGTGTATATATGCATGTTACATACTATTACATCTCGAACCAAGTGCAGATCAATGGATGACCTTTTATGACCAGTTTGACCAGTAGGCCTCTGTTACTTTGATGCCATCCTTCCAAACATAGTTATCTCATTTCAAGAACATAAGTTTATCAAACGCGAGTGGTGGAAAAACCACTTGTTTTAAGAAATAATATTTTTCTTAAAACAAGTGGTTTGTCCGCCAGTCGAGTTTAACTATCTTACTTTCTTGGAATGAGATAATTATTTTTGGCTGGGGATGCCATCCTACACGAAGGGAGCATTGCTATATCATACCAGAGAGTTAAATTTTAAAAGCCTCAAGGCTTATAATTTTATTACTATACCTACATACAAAAGATGTACTACATGTACCTTTCAGGTCTGTACCCATGAATTATCTTCCCTCTGCGGAAAATGACCCTCCATTGGACACGTTTTGCCTACATGGGATATTTTCATATGTTCTCACATAGGCCAAAATAGTCATACTCTTAGCTATGCTAAAGACCCCCCTTTTGTTATACAGCATCGAGGAGAGGATGACAACATATCGGTCAAACAGATGCCAACCATCACACAGTTAATTGTGACGTCACCTATACGTCACCCATACCCTTCACCCAGACGACAATTTCCTGCGTCCCCATCCCAGTAGACGCAGCAGGAAGTGACGTCATGCCTCGGTTAGCGTCCGCCTACCGCGGCCCAGCGCTCGTCATTGGTATTGGCGGGGGCTTTGCGCTGGTGGGTGTGGTCCCAGTGGCCATCACCCTTGGTCTGGGGATCCGCACCTCGGCAACAGTCATTGGAGTTGGATTCATTGGCTTTGGCATCATGCTAATACTACCTGGTGAGTCTATAGTAACTTTATCTATCTGACATAAAGTAGGTACGCTCTGAGATGCATAATTTGTTCTTACAATGTGACACGCAACGTCAAAGAAGTACATGTATACATGTACAGAAATGTACCACTGCTGCCAACTAAGAAGTATACAGAAATGTGTCTTTAATGTAGGACCCAAACCCTAAGTAGTATACGGAAATGTGCCCATAATGCAGGACTCAAAGCCTATAAGTAGTATAGGGAAATGTGCGCATAATGCAGGACTCAAAGCCTTTAGTGATACAGAGATGTGCCCCTAATGTAGGACTCAAAGCCTCTGTAGTATACAAAAATGTGTCCCTGATCCAGGCCTCGCCATCTAAGCAGTATACAGAAATGTGTCCCTGATCCAGGCCTCGTCATCTAAGTAGTATAGAGAAATGTGTCCCTGATCCAGGCCTCGTCATCTAAGTAGTATAGAGAAATGTGTCCCTGATCCAGGCCTCGTCATCTAAGTAGTATACAGAAATGTGCCCCTGATCCAGGCATCAGCACAATAACGAAGGACCCACAATCTACGTAGTATACAGAAATGTCCCAGTGATGTTGGACGGACGTTTTAAAAGTGGCCACATGAATTTGGAATCAAATGCCCATGTTTAATCTGTCTATATGGTGCTTAACTCAAGAATCATACCACGATGTCATAATGGTATACATACTTGTCTGTATAGTCTATATATGACAGGCGTGTATCCTATCATATTTATAGTTTAGACAGTATTTATATAGTTTTAACATTATTAGACAAATAGTATACTCACATGGCAATTGTACGTTGGTATGTATAGAGACAGCTATAGCTGTGGGGCGTACATTATATATAACAGAGGCATATTGGATGTGGCTCAAGAAGGCCTTCAATGTTTGATAACTGACTAGACCTAAGCTATACCTTTACGTGTGCACAGCAATATATTGATTGAACTAATGTCACTCTGCAGGTGAACTGCATATCTGATATTTTAAAAAAAACCTACCCATTTTAGGTTTTTGCTGGTGTCTAGCGATCCAGCGGAGAAGGATAGGCTTGTGGTGTGGCCGCCGAAACGCTACCGAGGACGAGCACCTACAGTCCAACCAGACCATTAGGTATGTGCATTCTGTACTTTATTAGTATTCGGTTATGAGATTCTAAATCGACTTAGTCGGACTGGTATGTTAATAAAAGACACATATGTATATATGTAAGTTACTTTATACCAGAATAAAGATATGTTTTAACTAAAAAGAAATACTTCGAATCATACATTTCAGTAAAACACCATCTGCATGTAAAGATGACACGATGGATAGTCTAATGACCCCCGTCCATGATAGGTAAGTACTTCATCATCACCAAGTATTAATTTCCTTCCTGTTCAAATTCATTTGATCTAACTATGATATCATTCAATTAACGACTAATTCTTTACTGTTTTCTGGAATCTGGTTTTCAACGATAGATTCATGATAATACGTGCATGGATACCCCCCTTTTCTTTTTACTACATATTATTATTTTTTGATATGGGATAAAGGATTCAAAGTGGCACATTTCTGATTGAGCTTATACACTCACACCGTTCACACATGTTTTCAGCACCGATACAATAAGTCTGATATGTTCACCTGTATACAAGTAGTCTATATCCACTAGCCTATGAGTTCTGGTACCTTATATGTGTACAAGAACAGGGGGGGGGGTCCAAAAGGCAAGACTTTATACTTTATTAGAAATGCATAATTCCCCTGAAATATACTAGTGTTTCCCGGGGCGTGTGTGAGGAGTTAAACCAATTACGTAATGTGAATTAGTGGTTGATTGAATTTGGATTGCATTATAATAAAAAAAAAACAGCAATTGTAGGCATTTATGTATACGATACGAGCTTCGTGCTATAAGTGGGCCACCAATTGAAGATGTCATTGTGGCACCGTTAACTGCCTGTATTCACCATGATGTCGGTTGTCTCTAGCTTCTACGTGTTTGCTTTGTGTCTATAGTTCTGATACCATCGGAGAGTTCTGCACTAGGTAATAGACTATTGGACATGACCTATAGATGTCCATACCGTGCACAGGAGGGTCACACTTGTAAAACACACCTAATCACCCTATCTAAGATGGTTATGAGGGTTGCACCTTAAAGAACCATACACTGTAAAAATAGTGTTTAGAATTTAAACACTTTTTAAATACTTTTTTACCTAAACACTATATCTTACGGTAGAAGTGTTAAAAGTAACGGACAGAATACCCGGCTCACAAAAAAACGTTATTTAACGTCAAAATAACGTTTTAAGCGTTATATAACGTTTTACCCAGGTAAAGAGCCTTAGAGAAACGTTATATAACGTTATAAAATGTTGTATAACGTTTTTTGTTCACTGGGTAAGTGTTTAGCATCTAAACACTGTTTATACAGTTCATATACGGATGTTTTATTTGTTATACCATGTGCACAATACAGAACTGTGACTAGAACAAGTGAATGGCCCTCCTGTACTGTAGATCATCTATAATGTTGACGATCCTCCTCGTATCTCGTTCTATTGACACCGTCCAGTATATAGAAGACTTCCAATCTATTCATCCATATTATCAGTGCTGCTATCAAATCTGTATGCTGTCTCTAGCTGTCATCGTTAGTGTGCAACATTGCTTCTTTGTCTATACTATTGAACCTAGATCTGTCCCAGGAAATATGTCTGTAATTTATTGTGTTCTATTAAATATGACTATTCAAATGTGTATGTCCCAAGCACATTAGTGTGAGCATGTTCCAATGTGAAGTGTGTTTTAGTTTCTGGGACGAGCAGAGTATAGCTTCACTTATCATCCAAATTTAATAGTACCACACTAATTTAGTGGGTCAGTAAAGATGGGGGATTCCCACATAATACTACACTTTTAGATTTTGTAAATACCCACACTTTAATATATGGAAAAGATCCCTCCATGAATTATGTTTACGCCCCTGGAGCCTGTTTAATCTTTATGTGATTGATGCTTTCTCTCTTTGACCTTATTTGGATATCATATGGCCACTCAGATACAATAATATTATTGTGCCATTGTCCCTCCTTGTCCTAAAGCCACAAATATGAAAAAAACACCTCTCAATATGCTAACATTTCATACCCACAAATTGAACTATAGGGTTTGTTAGAAGCAGCCGTTTTAACTTTTTGATAGCTTGCAGCACCCGCTCACACCGCCGTGGTCTGACCCTCTGGGTATAATGTTGGTCCAAATGCTGCGTCCAAGTGCTAGCTTGCTGACGTGTTGCCGCCATTTTTTGTGTCGCTAGGAGTAACAGTCCGCAACGTCTGCTTCACGTAGATGGCTCCAAGAATGAGTGGATGGATGGGTGGAACGAAGAATGCGTCCAAATGGAGGGCCAGAGTGTCTTTGGATGAGACAGCACTTATTCCTAAAACCATTATATGGACTAACCTTGTTGTAAGTAATACTAACCTAAGTGACAAATAGACGCAATATACCCTTATGAGTATGATCAATAATGGAGATTCTTCCATGATTTTCCAAGTACCCACAGTGCGGTCCTTTACTGGTATATAGATGAGTCATTGGTGAGAAGAGTAATTGTTTGAATCATGCAGAATTATAACAAAATTGATACTTACATTTATCCATTTCAGGGCTTACAATATTCTCTCCTTTTCTGAATTGATTGTATAATAATATTTTCTTGTTTACAATTTCATTACGCTGCATTAGATATAATAAAATACTGTACATATGTTGCTGCATGCTATGTTGCACTTTGGTATTCTGGGCTTCATGTGGCACTGCTACTTTACCCTATTATGGTGCAATTTTCCTTGCAATTATTATTTAGAAACTTGCATCATTTGGGCCAAGTCATAAGAATGTTTCCACATGCATTCTTAGAGGGATATAATCATCTGCAAAATAGTTTAAACTGTGTTAGCGGTTGGTTTATTTCCTTTTTAGGATTGTACAATAATTATTTTTCATGTGCATACATTACCACATTAGTCGGAAAACATCAAAGCTTAATCAAAAGCTATATACCTCTGTATACAAATCGTATTTAGGGCCCCAAAGAATATTGAAATTCGCAAAATTATCCCAGTAAATTTACCTCGTTTTAATAAAAAGTATCCAACCTATACCTAACCTAGATTTCCTCACCATGTTACCATCGTATACACGCCTAACCAATGAATATAATCACATGCTAATACTATAGTGCTCTATGGTTTTCAGCGAGGCAGCAGTGACATCATATGGTGGTACCGACTCCAATGACAACTCACAATTGTATAAAAAACAGGATATGGAGATAGAACCCACCAGATAACCTTCCGCGGGTCCGGTGGGAGATGGGAGGACCCCTCTCTGCTCACAACTCAAGTCATCATGTGCATTCAAATAACACATACAAGATTTCATAAACGCATCATGATTTATCATTTTAGAGAATGTGATGTATTTCTATGAAGAATATAGTAAATATGGTATAAGGTATGTGCATGAAGGCCCAACGTTGCCAGGTTTGGGAATAGCATAAGCGTAGGTGCCAAAGGAAGACACAATCAAGAATTGTCTTATGTATTGCCATTGATCCATATTTGTATTCCTATTTCGCCTATTATATTGAGAACATTAATTATTGTGCCCCACCCTGTTTCATGTTTTGTACTTTAACCCGTACGTAAAATTACTATAATATCCGCCTACTAATTAATAGGATCATCCCAGGAGTATAGAAACGGTTTATCGCTGTAACTACAAATATAAACATGTATTGTTTTTGTATTTGACGTCAAGTAATGCCATAATATGAGGTCTAACAATCATGCTTGCAAAGTTTCTTGATGTTTGTTGAGTTTCTTGCCTGAAATAAGCATACCAGATATAGACATTCTTCCTCCAACGTGTACACTACCTATATTGTATAACTTACACCCCTATAACCGGATGGAAATACTATAAACGTACTTTTAATTAAGGTGTACGAGGCAAGGTTGTAACTCCAGTGCTAATAAATAAGTAATTATTATTACTTGTGATCTATAAAAAGACTTATGATATAATACAATAATTATGTGTTTCACTTTCACGGTTACAGTTTATTATAATTGTTTGTCAGATTTTATCATGAGCATACAGAATTCCACGTGCATGTATCTATATATGTTCCAAAACAATTCATAATGTATATCATGACTTTATTCATTTATTTTTCTGATATTGGGAGTTGGTATTGGTGCTTGCTTGAATTGATGAGTCGTCCTCGCCGAGTTATAGTACACACATCACTATGATTGCCAAATTCTACATAGAATGGAGCTATAATCTAGCACCATTAGACTATCCATGCCTGCATGAGCTTACACTTGTCACGAGGAGTGGGCATGCTTTTTGATATTATGTAAGATATAGACTTGCAACTGTATATAGCAGTTAACATTCAACCATGTGGCTCTGTAATTTACACCATCATATTTATTTCCCAATACATTGGCACCCAGCTAAAATACATGTCGATTAACTTACTTCCATGTAACTCTAACCTCTGCCATATAAGATATGATAATAGTATATATGGACACTATTAAACGTTATTGTTTCCTTTTGGTATAATAAAGACTTAGCCATTTTGATTATAATTGTGAGCGAGGGACTATATCTATAGTCAGCCGGAGTCCCTTCTGTAGCTATTACTGTATAAGGGAGTGGCACATAGATACCCACTGACGTTTTGTTATAGTTAGAACATATCCTATTAATTTTGTATTGGTTATTACCAGTAATAACCGGTCTAGTCTCATCAACTTTGTCAGAGAATGAAGACACTCATGCATGGATGGACTCATATAGATGTTGCTCAATAGTTAATTAATAATCAGAATCAATGTTACAATGCATGTATATGCCCTACATCAAATGACTAGATGTTTGGAGTAATCATGATCAGCATCAGAGTGGTCATGTGCGCACACTTAGGTGAATTACCGTAGTGAATTGCCATGTATAAAGTGTCAGAAATGACATGGCATATCAGTAGCCTATGCTAAGTTATGATATAAAAGGAACATTGTAGTATATGGTAAAGGTTACATTATCTGTCCAGGGTGAATGCCAAGTGAGTAATTATCACAAATATAGGTATGCAAAAAGATAAATATACTTAATTTATAAGCATGAGGCTACTCTCAATATTGTAATATTGGTCTCATAAGCGTGCCATCAGTTACGGTGTAGGAGTTATTTCCCCTTGTCCGAACGTCTAGGAATAAAGGTTGTTTCCTGCTTGTATTGATACTATGTAGTGTCATTGCGCGATGTACTCGAAGTCTTACAAAATTATGTATAGGGCATATCGCACAACAGCGATTGTAATTTTGAATAAAACTAAGAAAACTGTATATTTTCATTATTCATCTCTATTTATCTCTGTATAGATTTGTATCAATTCTGACCATGTGTTTCGAGCGCGAGGTGAACCTACACACCATTACACAAAGGTGGGGGGGGGGGGGGGGGGGGGCTACGTTTATCCTATCTGTATCTTATACAGTTCATTATATATAACACATAGCCACAATTAAATCCAATGGCCAACAACGTTGTAGGCCTAGGTAGGTCTATAATTTTACAGGGTTGGTGGAATACTTAGGGAGTGATCATTTTTTAACAACAGGGGGGGGGGTGGTGGGTTTCTGCGCGGAGCGCGCAGAATTTTTTACCCCCCCCCGGTCACGGGGTCAAAATTTTTTACCCCCCCCCCTAAGGGTCGAAAATTGGCTCGCGCGCGGGCCCTTTGAAGCATAGTAACGCGCAGGCTTTTTGGCTCAAAACAGGTTAAATTTTTTTGCCCCCCCCCAAGAGGGGTCCAAATTTTTTTGCCCCCCCCCGGTCAAGGGGTCCAAATTTTTTTGCCCCCCCCCCCCAAACCCACCACCCCCCCCTGTTGATAATAAATGATCACTCCCTTATACATTTCTCATTTATTCTACATTCAGCACTATTTCTATGGGCTATTTTTATAGACCATAGGTATTTTTTTTAAAGTGAAGAAGAGGTCAAAATCATTCCCTGAAGTCACTACCCCGGTAGATTCAGGAGAGGTGGCTACTTGGTCCCAGGAGCCCGTCGGGAGCTTTCTGTTGGCGGGAAAGCTGCACTACACCCCACCTAGCGGGATTTCAGTTTGACCAATAGGTGGCAGGTGCGTCGACGGCCGTTCTCAACGTAAACATTGCTGCGGGTCATTTGAAGAATTATAGTTTTGTACCTCTGTATATTCTCATCCACAAAAACCAAGAACTATACATTTACGGCGAAAGTCTCCAGATCTACTTTAAGTAAGTTTATGTGTTGTTTTGTGCATGAACAGTGTGTTAGGCCCGGTGTTTATAACACTATAATAGCCTGGGCGATAATATAGGAAGATTCCCTTCTCAAGTCACTTAGAGCAGTTTGTTTCTTGTTTTATTTTTTTGTATGACCGAACTTAAAACACATACAAGTGTGTTTGGTACTGTTCTGTTAGTTCTTTATTGCATCTTTTCCAATATTTTTGGAGTGTGAACGCCTGTCAATAGACCTCTGATCGTGTTTCACTTTGTTTTGGTGGTCTTCTTCCTGCAGTTTCAGTTGATTGTTGAGTTTGCATGCTCAAACTTGTCTAGACTAGTAGAGTAGACAAAAGTATAGGCTACTGTAATAGTAATACCATATCCATATAGTGTCAAGTGTTGAGCCACGTCATAAGTGCACGTTGTATGGTATAAATGGTATCTAAATATGATAGGCATAGCTCATCCGGAAAGACTATTAATAGATTTATTGACTCAGGGTTTAATTAACCCTGAGTAATATACACCTACTAATTTTGCATTTTAAGACAATTTTGTGACATAGGAGAATCGTTGTATTTCGGTTATCATTCCAGATAGACAAAAGCGGAAAAAAACATGAGATAGGCAAGGTCGGGGGACAGCATTTTCCACAATTTTTTTTCTAAAAATCTCAATTTTTCTTGAAGAAATTGAACTGCGATCTTCACGAATTAATTTCTCTCTTTTGCTATTATGGAAATGTAGTAAAAAAAAGCTACCATCTCCATGGGCCTCCATAGGCTGCAAGGCATTAAGTTTTTGGGTGCAAGATAGAAATGACATTTTGAGCGAATTTGCCCGTATTTCTCTCTTTCTACCCCCAAAGCGGGCAAAAACTGGGCACATTCTACCGCCAGGACCTATGCAACAAGTCACATCCACTCTATATCTATATGTTAACAGATAGCGGTTATGATACAGATAGTGAATGTACACCAGGGGCAGGGGATGGACGGCAAAGGCATGGACGCGTAACACACGCCGCCCTGTAGCTGACCGACACGGCGAAACGGAAACGGTGATGGTGTCGCTGCTGATGCTCCGCTTGACTCGCTTTACGGCCGAGACGTAAAACAGCGGCTACGCGCTGCTGGGCGCTGACGCCGACAGCCACCTGCTTGCCCCCAGCCACCTGCTTTCCCACAGCCACCTGCTCACCTACAGCCACCACCTGGAATTTGATTATATATGACTTCCAATATATGAAATTAGGGTAGCTTTTTCTGGCGATTACGATTCTGCCGTCAGAAATGAGAAATAATGTATTATACTCAAATTAGATCACTCATTCGAATTCATTTCTGATGCCAGAATTGACAGATTACCCTGAGTCATCTGTGAGGCCACTCACACACTCCATTTTTTCAGGGTCGTCCCTTCATCCTCCCCGACAATGAATAATACTACCAGGTATTAATAGAGATGGCTGATGCCATCCAAACATTCGGTTTTGGGGAAACTAATACTAGAAATACCACATGAGAGGACGAGAGCTAATATCATTGCCATCAGAATGTGCTTTAGATAAATAAAATGCAGTTTATAGTAGAAGCAAAGCTATGCGTTTTTTTTTTAAATAGAAAAGTGAGGAGTAATTTTCTGGCCCTTATCAGCAGAATGCAGGTAAATTAGGGAGTGATAATTTTTTTAACAACAGGGGGGGGGGGGGGTTGTTGGATTTGGGGAGGGGACCAAAAAATATTTGGAACCCTTGAAGGGGAGGGGGCCAAAGAAATTTGGACCCCTTCTGAGGGGAGGGCCAAAAAAATTGCACCCCTTTTTAGCGAAAAGGCCTGCACGTTGCTATGGCTCAAAGGGGTCGGCCACGCTCAATTTCAACCTGCCTCAGCCTGGGGCAGGGGGGAGGGACTGAGAAAATGTCGACCCCTCCGGTGCGGGGGACCAAAAAAACTCTGACCCGCTCGCACAAAAATCCATCGACCCCCCCCCCCTGTCTGTTGTTAA
This sequence comes from Harmothoe impar, assembly GCA_947462335.1. Classification (NCBI taxonomy): domain Eukaryota; kingdom Metazoa; phylum Annelida; class Polychaeta; order Phyllodocida; family Polynoidae; genus Harmothoe; species Harmothoe impar. The sequence continues at coordinate 29,296,747 of OX381709.1, read as the reverse complement.
CGGCCCACTGACAAAACACATCCTTTGCCTTTAATACCATTGATCATTTTTGAACAAACAATAAAAAAGGATAGAAAGAAGCCAGTCACACCAGCTTAAAGCAAACAGTTCGGCGGTTCTGTGGATATGTTTTTTTAAGATTGTTTGACAATAGAAAATTCATCTTGATCGAATATCCAGATTTCCTGTCGACAAGTAGAATCACCAGAGCATAATTGAGCTCCCTTAACAAAGTCACAGAGCGATATGAAAATAGAAGATGATCACAGGTTCCAATCCGGTTTGAATGCAACAGGTCTTTTATTATTTGTATTGAATAATTCACAGTATACAAAGGTCTTGAAGATACAAATATACATAAGGTGGTTCTACATTGTATACTAACTCGGCCGTAGTAGGCATTCTAAATCATGTCGGTAGAGCTTGCTTGCTGGAGGCAAGCTTGGTTCAAATAATCAAATATGTGGGGTGCAGAGCACCAGTAGTATCAAATGGGCGTACACCCTCATACAAACTGGATGAAGGAGCTTTGCGAGCCTCCTTATAAGGCATAGGCTAGACTGGAGCTTGTTGCGGCGGCCTGCACTGATAACAGCTGGTAGGGTGGGTACCAGCATGTCCCTGGAAGTGGTTGTTACCCAGGGACAAGGTACCAGTCAGGGGGTGTCTTATCAGTGCGTTTGACCGCAACCAGCGAAGTTTTAAATGGTGGACCCACTGGGTATGAAGCTAGACTCCTATATAAGGTACCCCCGTTGGACACGGCACCACCCGAAGTCCGATAGCAGTAATGTGCGACAGGCACGTGTCGCCAACTGCCATGCTGCGACCAAACTACACTCTCCGGAAAACCAGTCTGGTGACGTGACACTCAAGATGCTTCCACCTGGTAGTGGCGTGTCTTCCACGTGAACGATATGTCTCCCAGAACACACTTTAATCAGTGCCCCATCGCAAGTAAAAGGAAAGGCCCAAGACCTACCTTGAATGATCGTATCCAGGATCATTGAATCTCTGAGATGAGCTGAAGACAGAAATCCCACCCCTACACATTTACCGAATCAAGGGTTCTTTAACCTCCGACACTACATACACATGGCGTTGTGCAAAAACACGACAGGGTTGACCACCTTTTGCTCCCCTCCTGAACAGGTCGGAAAATCGTTGCGCGCGTGCTTTTTTTTATGCACATTAAACAATAAAGACAGCCGCAGATAAGAGTGTCTGTAACTAGGCAAGGTGTATCTAAGTGTGTGGTAACGTCGGGACAATCAAACATGCTTGATATCCCCAGGGGCGTGGCAACTGGTGGAGGGGAGTGGGGTGGAGGAACAACAGCCCCAAAAAAGGTCAAACCAAAAAGCTCAAGTAAAAAGGGGTCAAAAATGGTTTAAAAAAAACCTGAGTCCCCCCTACTTTGAAACTGCTTGCCACGCCCCTGATCCCCCGGTCTGACAGATCGGCTGATCCGATCGGACCAGGCCCAACTGCTGTGGCCTTTAAATAGCACACACATATTTTTTCGCTCGGTTACCCGACCCTACCTAGCAAAACAGGGCTGATTCTAGACATTTTTATGCAATTAAAAAAAAAAAGAAGTTTAAGGTCATTTTGGGGCTATTTAAAGGTCGATCTGATAGTTCACGAGTCAAGGTCGTCGGCGAGTCAGCATTGAAGTTCATGAGTCGATTTCTAGCCCCTAAATAACAGACCTACCTACCCTAGATTTTCAGACAGTGTAACCTGAAACACACCTTTTATTTTTTTTGGCCCCGGTGAAAACAATTTTACCCCCTCTCCAAGAGGGGTTGAAATTTTTTACTCATCCCATCTGCCACAGACTTGTGATAAGATAACAGCGATGCACACAACTAAAAAACTGATGTGTCCCCACCCCCTTCCCATGGCAAATGAGTCGAGGAATGTTTGGGCTCTGCATCTATCAACACCACTTCAAATTGATTTCCCTTATCCCCGTGAAGCATGTTGCTTCTGTGTGGACAGGGGCTCAGACTGAAGTCCATTAGGAAAAGCAAGCAAACTACTGGGGAGAGACTCAAGTTATTAAGTGTTATGAACTGAGATAGTGTTAAAGTAGAGAGACCATTGGGGGCATTCTACCTGGTCAACCATTAAGTGGAGGACGGTATTTTTACATGTACACTTCACTTTCAGCATGTCTGCTAAAGCTGCCAGAGCATAGTCAACATATTGGTCTTTCCTGGCTGTCAAAGTGGGAACTGGGGTTGTTTGCTTTTCTAGTAGAGAATGAACAGGACTTTTAATCTCAGTATAGATAATTGCAACAGGCACGGTATAAGTGTATTTTCATTTGCCCAATTCTGTACAATTCTAATGCGGTTGGCTGAGGTCTCAGACGAGAAGAGGTTGAGTGTCAAATAAACTCCAATGTTGCACTTTGGGCGTCTGGTGACCCATAATAAAGGGTTTTCTCTGGCTCTTTGGAGGAGCAACATTGGAAAGTGCCTCAGCCTCGTGTTGTCAACACAACACGGCCATAAATAGAGCTGAATGTGCTTAGGTGTAAGTGCATTGAAATGGTGCCAGATATATATGCTGCTTGTATGAGAAGATCTTGGTGTATTTCCTTAAAGGCCCAGCGCCCCTATATATAGAGCTGAATACCTGTCCCGACTGCACTCTGACTGTTACTGGACGTGCAGTAAGATCTGCGGGTTTAAGGCTTACCGTATTAGTCGGTGCTGCAGTGAGCCAAACAGAGCATAGGCCGGCCACCATTTTGACATATAAGAAGATATCTACATTAATACCATTAGCATTCAACACCATAGTGCGATCAACCAACGCTGCTTTAAGTCTTATGGTCAATAAACACATAAGGTACTACAGTAAAATCTCGTTATAAGGAGGACGGTTATAAGGAGCAGACGGTTATAAGGAGCACATTTGCTTTGCCAAATCCTATTCTATACTTTTCTATAGTAAAAAAACACCATCAGAACGAGCATTTCTAGCCAAAAATCGTTTATAAGGAGCAAATATTTTCAAGATACAGTAAAATCTGGCTACAATGGATTCAGTTACAACGAATTTTCGGATACAACAAACAAATTGCTGTGCCAGATTTCTGAGCCACCTACCTACCCCTACACCCCGCCCTATACAGGTGGTGAGCGCCCAGGACTTCCCTTTGATTTCTGAGCCCCCCCCCCCTGCCGCCTACCTACCCCCACACCCCGCCCTATACAGGTGGTGAGCGCCCAGGACTTCCCTTTGATTTCTGAGCCCCCCCCCCCTGCCGCCTACCTACCCCCACACCCCGCCCTATACAGGTGGTGAGCGCCCAGGACTTCCCTTTGATTTCTGAGCCCCCCCCCCCCCTGCCGCCTACCTACCCCCACACCCCGCCCTATACAGGTGGTGAGCGCCCAGGACTTCCCTTTGATTTCTGAGCCCCCCTCCCCTGCCGCCTACCTACCCCCACACCCCGCCCTATACAGGTGGTGAGCGCCCAGGACTTCCCTTTGATTTCTGAGCCCCCACCCCTGCCGCCTACCTACCCCTACACCCCACCCTTTCTTCTTTAAATATCACCTTATTCTAACATATATACATGTATATCTATATATGTTTATCTATATATGTATATCTATAGATATAGATATAGATATATAATGACCAAAATCGGTTACAAGGAAGGTTGGTTACAACGAGCAAATTTGCCTTGCCAAAAGGTGCTCCTTATAACGAGATTTTACTGTACTTGCCAATAACACCTTTCTCTGAGGCTTACACTACCCTACACTGTGCTGGCATCCCTATGTGGTTTCTCTATAGGACTAATGCTTTGTTGAGCAGAATGAGATAACGTTCATTGCGAATGTACTAAAAGAGGAAGGAGATGGTAGTGTAATTATGAGGTGTTTTTTTGTCCAGGATATACATGTGTTACTATCACGTTGGCATTCAATTCACATGTATGATGTGCTCAGTTGATATTCATCTAACATATCATATTGACTCTTGTTATTCAAAATAATTCATTTACAGTTTTCCATGAATTACATTAAATCATAACTAGATCATTACTAATTTTACTCTTGTAGTAAGCCTGAGATCAAAACCTAGCCAGATAGAAATGGCATTCTAAAAGGCCTGGACCTCAGAGTGGCATTACCGTGTCCAGTGGCAGTTTATGCTATTTAGCATACCGAAGTGGCTTGAATAAAGTGTACCTGCGCTTATTAATTTTGATGGTACCATTTACCCTGCGCTTATACAAGACCTGCGCTTAATCAAGACAAAAAATGGTCTAGGCCCTAATTTTCTATTTCAATACCCTCTTTTACCCTACGCTTATTCAAGACCTGCGCTTATTTGAGACCCCTGCGCTTATTCCAGCCATTACGGTAAATGCTAAAAGAATAACCTAATGAACTTCACATATCAAAGATATAATGGTTCACACTTTAAGCATGACATGTACCTACTTATCTTTTACCATTTTGTCGCAGGTCTCTGGGGACTTTGGATGCAATCCTGTGTAGTCAACCAGTCACCCCAACCATGGATCGTGGTAAGTTTAAACTGATTGTACCTAACAAAATGGTCATTGTATTACCAGCTGATATAAATGACGTATCACTCACAGATAGTTCAAGAGGTGCTCAAGGTGTCAGGAGGTTTGTTTAAACCGTGTATGTGTATATATCACGTACAACACGGTCGTGTAGTGGATTTGACATTAGTTTTAAAGATGGTCTAACAGCTCATTCCTGTTTTTGATATTCACAACTGTCCAAAAATTGCAAATGTTTGAAACATAGGGAGAACCAATTTAACAGGGCCATTCTGCGGGTCCTGCTGACTAGCTCAGTGAGTTCAGCTGTGGTCTGTTCTATGCAGGGTATAAAGGTCTAAAAGACCTGCACAATGCCTTATGAAGAATAGTGAATCTGCTTCCAACATTACATATTGTTAATAAGTATGTCCCAAAACTCCTTATCAATGTTTAAAGAGTGTTGCGGTCAGTCCAAATGTAATCATTTTGTAGCAGAGGGGTGGGGGTTGCTTGGAGAAGAAGTAAGGACTATACTTACAATAGTAGAAGGTTGCAAATTACTGTGGGCCCTTACTACTGACCGCATGATTTACCCGGACTACAGCCCGACTCCCAGAGATTAAAACCCGATTATCCTCGCAGGGGGCCCTGCTTCCATAGTACCACAGTTACCCCCTAGAGAGAGCCACATTGAAGTATTCTGTGTGTGTGTAATGTGTGTGTGACGTCTGTTGTGGCGTGAAATGAAATGGAGAGCATGGTAGTTGAACCAGGGCCTGCCCATGGGTATAGCCCAAAGGTTTTAAGATGGGGTACCGGGTATATATTATGATGGTTGTACTACCTTGTTATCTTGTTTTATGTACACAAATATGCTTGTATTTCATTATCCAAATGCATTTCAATTAACAGATTCAATGTGCTATGTTGGATCTTGTAGAGGTTCACTGTGGTTCATATCTGTTAATGTCAGATTGTGCTGGTTATGCGGGTTCATGGTCTTTCATCTTCATCGTATGTTCTTAGTTAATCATGCATACGAAACTCCTCCCCTGGATCATTGGTGATGTAAATCACACCAACAAACTTTTACTCTTACCAATTAGATATGTGTTCTAGATGTAAACGCTACATAACCGCGATGTGCAACCCTCACCTCATTTAGTATTCTATGAGATCTGTGATTCCATGATAAATAGTTGGTGAAACTTGATTAGATATGCAGGTATTGGTGCTTTAATATATTGCAACAAGTACAGCGAATCTGTTATTATGGGGCTAACTTAACAATAATATCCACGGTGAATTTGAAAAAGGTCTCCAGCACTAGAATTGGTATTGATTGGGCTCAGCCGGCTGTAGCATAATATAGCCTTTCAAAAAAGTGCTTTTTATCAGAAACATTGTTTAAAAGGTAAACATTGTTTAAAAGGTACACAAGTCATCTAGAAGTGTAATATACCGTCCAGACTAGTCCTGACACCAACTGTTTAAGTAATAGACTATGGTTGTGCGAGGGTAGCTAAAAATGACCACAGTAAACTGGCTGGTACCCTTATACTTATAGTTACAGTGATTTAATCTAAAAAATACCCAGAGTGAGAGGCAGATCATTGGTCAGTTAGGATCCTATCAGTTTTATAATCCGAAGGAAAAATACGACTGTAAGGCTTCTGAGAGGGTGCACTGTCTGCTAGGTACAGGGGAGGGGCCAGTAGCGATAACATCAGCCAATCAGAGTGCAGCCCCTGGAGGAGGGAGGTGGGGGAGTGGTGGGGGTATAGAGGTGTGTAGCGGCCAGTCCCCACCAGTTGCTGGTCCAGACCAGGCGGCACTAACACGGGGGTCACAAGGTAGTGACCAGTGATTTCCATAGAGCCATAGCAGTGACAGGTACTACTCCCTCCACTCACCACAGCCAACCTCCAGTCTTTAATTACCACCTGCCCAGGCTAGCAGTGGACGTGTACATTTTGAGATATTTCTCAGAGACAGCTCTCCAAAGTAAGTATTGGCCACTTAAATTTTCGGGGTGGGATGGTCATATGGGAATAATTCATGAAAAAAAACCACACAAAAAAACCACAATATAATTCCTGAATGGCATTATATGTATTATGCTGTCTCAGTGGGAAAAGTCTGTCAGTAATATCTATCCATGTACATTGATATTTTCCCGGTACTATTTATTACTAAATATTTGCTACAAAATATTAGTATTAACATGCGGAGAACTCCAAATGTAATCAAATATTTTTTCAACGAGTTGAATCAATATTAAACATCTGGTTTCCCCATATTGCATGTTTCAGCGTTGGGGAAAAAAATATCCAAATGCATCTCAATTAACAGATTCAATGAACAGCACACCTGAAAAGGCGATTACATGTGATGCCATGCAAGACAAAGGGAGCGGGAAAATAATCTTACCTGTTCAGTTCTGAGTGTAATAGCGGAGGTACCACAACTTCGTCCAACCCCACCATATCTATCCATGTACCACAAAGAATCAACAGAATCTATCTTTGCCTATCAGTCTCAATCTTTGCGTCATTTGAATTGAAAAAAAAGTCATTTGAATTGTGAAGATCCAGGTTAGGAAAAGCACTAAATCCCGTCTAAAACAAGACGATCTAAAGAATTTCAAACACATTTGTATGTGGTCAAAGTGTTATATTTAAACTGCACTTTCTAATGTCTACAGATTGAAGGCACCTATGATAAAGTTAACCCATAGATAGTGTGTATATATATATATAGGATAGCTGCAGTCGTTTCGCCATAGACAAATGACAAAAAAATATATCGATGCACTGACTGTGTCATAAGTGTACACCTCTGCAGTCGGGGGTTCACTGTACCTTTAAAGTTAAGACTTTCCTGACGTAAAGTTAAGCCACGGAGCGAATTTCCGCATCAGAAAATGGCCTAATATTGAATGCAACTGCCGCCGAGGGAGTGTATTTACATACAGACTTAAATAGTTATTAGTACCGCTGCCGTTCGCCAGGGAAGCTTGCCATGTGTTATTAACTGGCACAGCTGTTTTTGAACGTGAAATTAATTGACTTAGGGCCGCTTGTAAGGCAAAAGCAAAACATGGCAAGGGCTCAATGCCTGGAGTCGATCCTCAGGTGGTATTGGGCAGGAGAAGGGGAAAGCCCACCTGATCCACCGGCCTGCCTTGGCGGATCAAGGTAATAACTTAATAGGTTGGCAAAGCCAAACAATGCCAAGACGTGGTAGAGCCACTGAGTCCTGTAGCGACATCAAATACAGACAAGCAGGCCGTTTAAATGGCCAACAAGATGCCAAGCTGATAAGCAGGTAATCCTATTGGGACTTGCAGTGTTACAGAGCCCATGCTCCATTTCACAGCATTAGGCTCTTGTTAATCAAGCATACCCCCAGCCCCTGGAGGCACTCTGGGCATTTTTGGGAGGGAGCGGAAGTAAAAAGAACATAAAGACTGCCACCAGGGAGTCGCCCAGTTTATAATGATACAATAAAAGAATGTGTTGTAAGCTATCCAATCCTTTAATGATGGCAGAGAAATGGACAAAATGTATAATTCACTCTGGAACTTTTTGCCATAATTAACTTTTATCTCATGCCTAATATATCACACATCATGGGAATCCCTCCCGCCCCAATGTTCTACCAAAACACATCAAATCATTGGGTATTGATGAAGAACAGTGCAATTATACCTCATGGTGGTGAGCCTCTGCCTATGTATACCATTATATATAGTACATGTATACCATATACAATATAAGTAAACAATTACAAAAACAAGCATACATGTGTATAGTGTACTGTATGTACACATAATACGCCTCAACATCACCACCTTTTGTGGAATGGCAAATATCATAATACGTGTAACATCGCAATAGTTCATATAGAATGTAGAGGTATACAAACACATGTACAGCACACAAATGTCGGCCTAATCCTGTTTCCCTCAACATTGAGTCGTCACAATTTGGTACTAAACTGTACCAGTAAAGCAGAAGCTTAAATAGGAGGAGGTCGGCACTGCCATATCTTATGCATCTAAAACAAACCTCGTCTAAGCTGTGGCGCGATCAAATTTGGCAGTCATACAATAACCCGCTAGAGTAGGCTCAAATATACACAACAATGCACATAGAAGTACACACCTACGTTTTGTGAGCTGATCATTGAGTTGTATAGTGCAGCAGGGGCATCATATCAGAGGCAGTCTGAGTACATAGATATCACTTTTACTTCTTTTGCAGGAAAGCTACCTTAATTGTAATCTCTGCTCAAAATTGAATTATATGTGCAGGGATAGACACTAACACTGGCCCGGGAGCCAATGGCTTGTAGTTCTTGGTCCGGGCCCGTAGTTTTCCACAAAATTAGCTTCCTATGGGCCCGGGTGGCCCACAGGAACTGGGTAAAGAAATCCATGAAGAATGTGCTATTATAATTATAGGCATGTAGCATGTCGTTGGAAAGCGAAGATCCCAAGGAACCTGGATATTCTAATTACGTTTTGATGCAACTTAGTCAATGATAACTGTGTTTTTTTCTTTGAAAATAACCAAGTGATTTTGTTGGGCCCACAGATGTAGATCCAGGCCCATAGATTCTTGAAGCTGTGGGCCCGGGTGTCCCATGCATGAAAAAGTTTGTGTCTACCCCTGATGTGTATTAATATCCTATACATAAACGTTGACCAATATCCTCAGATTGCCTACTCGTTGCTGACCAAGGGGTTACTCCTTTGTGAATGTTCCTTAAATTTCCCGTGCCTGTGAAGTTACTTCTTTGATTGATGTACGATTAAATTAAAGAAGGAAGAAATTACAGGTCTATTTCGTGATCTTGTCTAACTCAACTTGAGAAACTCTCAGTGTCACGTATGAAAACAAAACACACTTGATTCAGCATGAGATTAAAGTAACACACTATGACAATGTTTCAGGCAAAATGAATCATTTAACATTCAGAAAGAAATTAGTATTAGTTCTAAGCCAATATATTTCTGTTGCCAACCAAAGTATTGTTCTTCTCGTCAAAATGTATTACAGAAGTTCTTTGATATTACATAATGGTTCTTGGAAAAGCAACACTGTTACAGCACAGCTGCTTGTGTAATTATTTATAAAAGGACACTACACAACACAAATTGTACAGTGTAATCGTTATGGATAAAAATGGGGAGAATTCCGAAAACAACAACATAGGATTCTTACCAAAATCTCCTCCATTTCTTCGTGAATTCCTGACATAGTTGGCTTTCAGTACTCAAGTCACAAACTCTAAGAGTATTCCTCGAGTCTTTCGGGTACAGGAGCCTCGTGGGGACATTTCTATTTAGATTCTCACACCCCAAAGCCTGTTTTCACAAGGGCTTTGTGACAGTTGTAAAGGCCTCTCTGTAAGGCTGCCCAAGCTATAGATTTAGTTACCGTCCAAGTTGAACACCAATATTGAACTAGCTGGTAAATTAGCATCCCTCCCCCAATAGGGGGCTAACCGTGCTAACACGATTGGGCAGTAAAGGCTAGAAATATTGTGATAGGGAAGGGGGCAGGAGATTGGTACAGTGGTCAGTATTCCCAATAGGGGGTAGTAAGATCAATTCTAGGGAATCTCCAGTGTGGACCATAGAAAACGGTTCATAGAAAACCCATCCAAGGGTCCTCAACAACCGCCCCCTTCATTGGGATTGAGGAGGGGAAGGCTTAGAAAACACGCCTCATATAAAGTTAATGCATATTTATGGTGGGGGATAACATAGACTTCGCGTGGGGCTCTAGTTTGTATGGGTTCTATGCTCCCCCAGTTTGTTTTTCGGCCATTAAAATCCCAACCCATAGATGTGGCAGGTGGAGGGCCCTCTGATATGTGTGCTTGGACAATGCTAAAGGGGCAATGCTCGGCTTTCCTGTGCTGTGTTTATGAATGGGGATCCAGGGTAGTTTGTGTGCCATTCCCTTCAATAGCGAGGACTTTGCATACATGTTTCAATAGCAAAATGAGTGGACGCGACAAAAGTTGAGGCCAACATAGCTATACATAAGTGTGAACAATTAGAAACAGCTTTAGGTTGATTCTAGGCATTATATGTGGCCCTTATAGCTATACATGAGTGACCAGTTAGAAACAGCGTTATGTTAGTTCTATACAGGGCAGGGTAGACCTTTCGGTTGGTTATGGCCCCCGTCAACGCGGGATCTTTGGTCGATTAAGCCCATACTTTTCCTATATAACTTTGGCCAATTAGAGCCCGGTGGACGGTGGCCATAACCTGTTTTTCGCTTGTACCAGTTGGTCGCATATATATAACAAGTTTATATACCCGGTAGTACGCCAATGTCCCCTAGGTGATCAACAAGTGCAGGCAATTATGATGCTGTAAACGTTTGCTATATAATATGCCATTGTTAAAAGGGCCGTATCACCACTCACACTTTTTTTGTGCTAGAAATGTGAATGGGACACGCTTGCTGATTGTGCCACTTTAACTTAGGCACCAGGAGGTTTTGCCCCCTCTGTTGTTAACACCACATATCTCAGAAAGGCTTATAGAATCACCTAAAAAAAGGCCCCGCAATTTGGGATGGTGGAACACCCTCACATGTGCTGAAATGCAAGATGGCAGTGAGAACGTCCATGGACTCTGCAGACAGACGTACATTAACTTTTCACCCCACCCTGAATATATAAAGTGTATTTAGGCTGCATGCTGTATAGACACAGTCCCTCTCCTGTTTGCTGTAGATTATCGTCACTTTTCTATAATAACGTGGTGTTGTCTTTGGATTAGACACAGCACCAACTAACAGATGCAGTGAAGTGACAAGTACTCTGGGTGTTAGGGGAGAGAGTATTCTCCAATATGCAGAGGCTTATTCCTCTCTAACATCAAACACTCACTTTTCTAGGATTAACGGATCTAAACTGGGGCGTGATTCTATTTAATCCAGCTTAGAAGGCTCAAGTGTCCCCATGGTTTAACCCCACTTTGATCAACCATTTGTACCCTATCCCCAAGCTCTTAGGGATATTGCATTTAACAATCCTTAAAACCCCCACATTTAAACCGCCCTGTTTGTCAGTCTTTTACATGTTCAACTTGGTGATATCCCTCAGGCAGCTTTAGTAAAGGAATATTGTGGTGCTCATGCTCGGGAGTCCCTTTTTACAAATACCTACATGCTTGGATCTACTTAGTGATATCCCTCTGACCACATAGTTTGGTATAGTTTGAATACTAATACTTTAACATATGTATGTCCACTTTCACATGGATATGAAAGTGGATGTATAGCCTTAAGTACATGTGATAACTCTTATAAATGCAGGTGCGCAAACCTCATGACCATGATTTTCACTCATTAAAGTACCAGCTCCTTTGGTACATTGTAAAGAACGGTACAAGGAAGAACTTATAGACATGTGATTACAATAGCTATACCCTTTCCTGCAAGGATCCAATCATGTATGCATACACTCGTACATAATGATAAAGTGAGTGTGAACACTGATATGCTGTATAAGAAGGTGTTATTCAACAACATATTGAAGTTGAGATAACTATGCGCTCTCATCAGTAAGGCTTGAACTTGGAGCTATACTCATATCAATTAGATTTCATATTACATGTACAAAATGTGGGAAAGTTAGACTAACGTTTAAAGAGCGACGTTTGCTGCGGCCATATCCACACACTGACTGGCTTTCTAAGAGTTCTTAATGGAGCTGACACACCAACTTACCCTGCCAAAATATACACAAAGGTGGGTCTAATTAACTCAGAACGCTTCTAGTTAAATGGGATTAATTTTTATTATTACTCAACAATTAATGTTAACTGGCCTCATAGCCGTATTATAGAACACATCATGGGTAATGCAGTTTGTATATCATCACATGAGTACAGAAGAGATCATGGGTAATGCAATTTGTATATCATCACATGAGTATGGAAGACATCATGGGTAATGCAATTGTATATCATCACATGAGTAAACACATATCAGGAACACATTTAGTACATGAAAACAATATCAGGTATGGCCGTTATGGCAATGTCAATTATTGAGGTCAGCCGACCCAATCACAGTGGTGGAACGGAGTGGAAGTGTTGTCATATGAGTCTATACAGATTTAAGGGTGGGTGGGAGTGGTTTTCGTGTCCGTCCCGACGCGCCAGCAGATTGAAAGTATTTGTATTTGGCGCGGTTGCTAACGACGCAGGAATGCGTCATGCGCAGTGGTATGACTTCCGGTCAGACTGGGAGAGTCCATTGATTAGGGAGAAACCAATCTGTGGTTCCCGCCAGGGGGGGAAGGTAGTTCGCTGGGTAAATTATTATTAATTTGAGAATTAACCCCAATTAACTCAGAACGCTTCTAGTTAAATGGGATTAATTTTTATTATTACTCAACAATTAATGTTAACTGGCCTCATAGCCGTATTATAGAACACATCATGGGTAATGCAGTTTGTATATCATCACATGAGTACAGAAGAGATCATGGGTAATGCAATTTGTATATCATCACATGAGTATGGAAGACATCATGGGTAATGCAATTGTATATCATCACATGAGTAAACACATATCAGGAACACATTTAGTACATGAAAACAATATCAGGTATGGCCGTTATGGCAATGTCAATTATTGAGGTCAGCCGACCCAATCACAGTCCAAAAGCCGCCGCGAGGTGGCGTGGGGCGGATGAGAACACATCTCGGGAGACATAGCGGTGGACCGCGTCACTGCGCCATGTTCCCTGACGCTTGACGTCTTCCAGTGGACAGCCCATCCGTGCACAAGTGTGTGCTGAGCCACGACGCAGGTCATGTATGGTTACTGAGTCAGGGGCAGGGTGGCCAGCTGCAGCGAGGCCAGCCTGCATGATAGCAGTCAGGCCAGTGGCTGAGAGAGGGCGGCCAGAGGCGAGCACAAATGCAGGTGAGTGTGGAGGAGACGGCACTATCTTCACATACAGGTCCCATGTAGCCACAGGACAGAGCCAGCTTCCTGTGGGCGGGATGTGTAGGGTCACCCCGTTACCAGGTTTGATAGTCTTTGAGGATCGGATTGTAATAGCTAGGCCAGACGGGGTGCGCTTTATGTCGGTGCGCCGTAGAGTGTGGGGGCCCCCATTTGGGTACCCCGGGGGAGCCACCAGGTTCGATTGTCTTAACATGCAGAAGTACCCGATGAGTATGGCGGCACGGGCAGTTAGGCCGATTGTCCCAGGCTTCGTTGTATATCGGCAAATGCTGGCCACCTCAGTCGGAGTCAGTCCTAGACGGATGGTGTCCGGGATGGCGGCAGTCCTGACAGCGCCTTGGATGATAGCGGCCACTATGGGATGCATGAACGGGGTATGGTTTCCACCCATCTCTAGTACCCAGTTCTTTGCGCCGCTTATATAGTTTTTGAGGGATCCGGGGACGAGCTTCTTTGCCAGATGGGCACAGTATAGGGCCACATCGTAGACGGATGGGTCAAAATAGTTAAATTGGGCACTAATGGCGAACTTCACATATGATGTGGCTTGTATCCGTTTGTTCTTTGCGGTGCCCTTGGCCTTGGCAGCAGCGAACAGGTCAAGCATGTACCCATACAGGGCTGTGGAGGTACCTGCAATCATAGTGAATTTTGTATTATGGAGGGGGGCATGGTAACATGCAGTTCTTTGAGGCCAAGGTCGCGGGTCATTTCCGCAGCCTTGGCCTTCATGGCAGGAGACATGTGTCGGCGCGATAGGGCATCGGCTAGGATGAGGTCGGCACCCCGTTTATGGGCGACCTTGATAACTACGTCGCGGGCGAGGGCAGTATACCATAGCTCCCGCGAGCATGCAGCGAGTATGCGGTCTGTGGCACGACCGGACTGCAGAACTTCTGCACTAGCCATGTTATCGGTATTGACAAGGACAGTGTGTCCGGCGTGCTCGGGGCGGATAAGGGTCTTTAGTGCCAGAATAAGATTCATGGCCTCTAGATGGGCTATGATGTCCGTCATGGCGATTATCTCCGGGGGGTACACTGTCGAGTAGTACTGTGTGTCGCTGAATGCCCCCCCGGCCGTCATGCAACTATCGCATTCGAACACGACGGTGGTTCTTGGCGGATCTATCATGTAGACGCCGTTGCAATCACGGGCGAAGTTCTGGAACCATTGTACATCCGCCTTAAACTGCTCTGTTATGCGGACGGGCTGGCCATCTGGCGTAGAGCGGAGATCACGGAGGATACTACAGATGAATCTCCTGCCTTGGGGGATGCAGGTGGTTAGGTGCTGGAATTTCCCGACCAGGCTCTGCACCTTTTTCTTTGGGGACCACACCTTTGTGGCCCAACCCTGACATTCAGCGACAACCTCAGTCAGCTTCCCGTTGGGTATGGTGACCTTCATTGCCTCAGTGTCTATATGGAGGCCTAGGAATTCGAGGGCGTGGGTTGGGGGGACGTCCTTGTCAGGAGCCAGCCTAACACCTAGGGCATGACATAGGTGGTGTAGGCGGTCGTAGGCACGCAGGGCTTGGTCGTAGGTAGCCGCAACGCCGCAGAAGTCATCTACGTAGACTACTACATGGTGTCCTTCTCGGGACATAATTCCAGCAATTGCTGATGTTGTTCTTTGACATGCCGAACTTGATGTGCGGCAGCCGAAGCTCGGAGACAGTTCAACATAGTAGGCGTTGCGGTGAGATATGCCGAGCAGCGGGTAGTCGATCGGGTCGAGGCGCAACTGGCGAAACGCCCTTGACATGTCAGATTTCCAGAGCTGGGCCATCGGGCCAATATGGCGGACCTGGTCAGTGATATCATTGACTGTAGGAAGTTTGTAGGCTGACGGGAGGCCTAGATATTCGCCCTTTGGTATACCCTCGTTTACGCTTTGGGTAGGGGGGAAGGACAAGTCTACTATTATCCTTAAGCGCTCAGAGTCCTTCTTAGGCTGTGTCATAATAGGCGAGGTTTTGAACCAAGGGTGGAATGGGGGGTCTGAGAAGGGACCCAGCAGGGTACCTTCTCCCAGCTCTTTGGCTATGAACCTGTCTATCTCGGCCATTTCTTTGAGGGTTGTTGCATGGTTTTGGTCAGTGGGCATCGGGGGCTCAACACTTGTATAGTTGGTTGGCCAGCCATATGCTAAGTGATCCACAAGACCAGGGTCCGCTATAGCGGCCTCCATGGTCCTCCATGCTGGTATCTTGAGAGCCGAGGCCAGCTGGGCCCTGCAACACACAGAGTTAGGGAGGCCCGAGGCGCGGACCTTGTTGTACAGTTGCTTGTGGTGGTTGAACTTGCCCCAGTCCCCACATGCGGTAGGCCAGTGGTCAATCCTGTGCTGCCTGAGGTCGTGGGGGGTGATGCCGAGGCCGGGAAGAGTAGCTGGCACAGGTGACATGCAGGGGCCAGGTGGGGCTGCAGCATTGGGGGCTGCAGGAGGCGTTATACTGCCCTGAGTGTAGCTGGCACCCACCGCGGGCAGTGGCGGCAGGCGGGGGGTTGTGGCACGGGGGCCCAAGCTACGGCATGCGTCACTAGCGGTGGCACAGGCCGGGGCGGCGATAGGGCCGCGGGCGGCAGTGGGAGCAGCTTTCATATCAGTAGGCCGTCTAGAGGCGGCGCTAGAGGGCTGACATGATGCAGTGGCATGTTTGGCGACACCGGCGGTTAGCGGGGGCAGGTGGGCAATCACAATGTCACTAGAGGGCTCACAGTCACTGCTGATGGTCGGGCGTAGCCCTATTAGGCCGACCTGTGCCGAAAATTTTCGGACGCGGTGTCGTCAGGGGACGGCTGGTTGTCGGGGCCCTGGGGATTCTTTGTTCGGCAAGTAGCGTACGAATGCCTGTGAATGCGCCCAGTGGCATCAAAGCATAAGTCACATCCGTGTATCATCTTTTCCCCATTCAGTATATGGTTGGGGGCGAGGTTACACTTCCCTGCGAGGAAGTCCTGGCAGAAGGCGCCTTCCTTCAGCAGGCGCTTTGTTTTGCGCTTTTTGTGCGCGGACGGGGGCGCAGTGGCGGCAGCGGGTACGGCATATGCGGGGCGACGGGCGACGTAGTTTCGCTCTAGCTGGATTTTGCCCACGTTGGACCATCCTCCGGGGATGGCACCAGTCACGACGCCGGTTATCGTTTGCTCAGACCAGCAACGTATGGGGGCCCATTTATGGTAGCGGGCATCAAGGAGAACGTCCTCCAGGTGGTCTAGCAAGCTAGCATCGTCGTGCGTAACTTGATGCTCGTCTTTTTGCATCTGGAGAATGGCCCAGCAGTATTCCTGAAGCGTGGCATCGCCAATGTCCACCTTAGTCTGGCCATCTCCCCTGAATACATATTGATTAGGGTGGGTTCGTCCCGCGTTACCTGGCCTGTAGCGGAGGTGGAGAGCAGTGGAGTTTATGATGGATTGCAGCTCCTCGTCTTGCAGGGGGTGGTCAGTCTGGTGAATGCCCGTGAACGCGGGCCGGTGCTGGCCGAGGGAGGCTAGCGGATCTTGGAAGGCTGGCCGCACATACGCACTATGGTGCGTGTAGGGTGCGTTGTTTACCCCAGGTGCAGCAGGGCGCACAGGCCGTGAGGCGTAATGGTGGGTCTGTGCACCGTAGTCTTGGAGTGGTGCTTGGGGTTGGTGCGAGTAAGTGGCGAGGGGTGCGTATTGATGGGCGCGCACCTGGGTGTAAGCCCCAGCCGTGGGCTGAGCCGCTCCATACGGGTCGGCCATGTTGTAGGGTGGCTGGACCTGCTGCTGAGTAGCGTTGGGGTAGGGAGGTGGTTGCGGCATCCCTCCAGGGGGGGCTGCCGTACCATACCATCCGGCGTGCTGGCCCCTGGTGTGAGACACGGGCAGTCGCGGGCCGGCATTTGGTGGGACATATGCACCAGTTGATGTGTAGGGAGCTGACTGGGTGCGGGGCTGCCCGTAGAGTGACGTCATCTGGTCGTGCGCCATGGGATTCTGGAGGGTGTCCCCGGGAGTGCCATGGACGGGTGGCCATGGCTGATGCGGGGATGGCGCCTGGGCAGCCAGGTGGACGGCCGTAGCGGGGTCGACTTGGCCCAGGTTGGTGGCAGGAGGGCGATGATGAGGAGCGTTGTTAAGCAGCATCTGCTTTATACTACCCACCTCTGCGCGGAGACCTGCTATGGTAGTCTCTTGAGCATCCATGCGTGATGGCCTTTTCTTCTTGGCTTTTTCAGCATCCACCTGGGGGAGGGCCTGGATGTTGGTCAACTTGGCTTGGTCGTCAGCTATACGTATAGCCTCTTGACGGTTGACCTCCTGACGTTCCCGGTACAGCTCTTGTTGGGCCGCCTGCTGAGCGGCAAGGCGATCATGATCTTGGTCATCTAGATAACCTTGCGCTGAGTCGGCCAGGCGCTGTAGATTGGCGTCCGACTGGGCGACGAAGGAGAAAGGCGGAGGGTTACGGGCAGTCTGCTCTTCGTGATGCTGGCGGGCCGCCATGCGGGCCGCCTCACTACGCATGAAGCGATCATTAAGTTGAGTAGCAGCGCTAGAGTACCTGTCGTGTAACCCCTGCATGGTAACATCTTCCTCTGGGAATGCATTGGCCATACTAATAGAGTTACTGAAATTAGTGGCTGAGTGCAATTTAGTACTTTATCTCAGAGGGTAGAGTAGGGAGGTCAGTAAACTGGCCTACTGTTTATGTTGGCACATGCAGCAGAGAGAACATATAGACCCCAAGAATCATATGTTTCTATAGTCAATTGGTGCACATATATATAACTATGGTTTTGTATAGTAGTATACAAAGAGGAGGCTATAATGTCTGGGTGTTGGACTAACTCAATGCAATGGGAGCTATATAGCATGAGAGGCACTTTCAGTGCAGTCCAACTAGTTCAGTTGTTGACATTACGGGCGTGTTACCAGTTGCGCCGATCACGATTTTATACAGTGCATCGTAACCGGCTCGTGATGAGGATTCTAAATATATATACTTTTCCTAGTCTATGAGTATCAGTGAGGTGGGTATAGAGAATCACAGTGAAGAGAGTAAAGAGAATTCACGTTACCACCTCAGCTATGTGCATTTGTCGTCTGCAGTGTGCCGGCCAGTGTTGACGTCTGCCTGGCGTGGTGGAGTGATTGACGGCGTCCCGTGTGTGTGGGGTCCGTGTATGGGGTTACTCCTCGGGTCTGGGAGGGCCATGGGGAGAAGATAACAACTGCTGCAGTGTACTATCAACCATCCACAGATCCCCTACATTCATTCAGGGAGTGTGGCAGTGGTATCAAAGTACCAGCTAGTTTATATCTTTCCCTAACTGAAGTCGGCCCCTTTTTTCGTGTCCGTCCCGACGCGCCAGCAGATTGAAAGTATTTGTATTTGGCGCGGTTGCTAACGACGCAGGAATGCGTCATGCGCAGTGGTATGACTTCCGGTCAGACTGGGAGAGTCCATTGATTAGGGAGAAACCAATCTGTGGTTCCCGCCAGGGGGGGAAGGTAGTTCGCTGGGTAAATTATTATTAATTTGAGAATTAACCCCAATGAGTTTATAACCATTAGTGGTAGTTGAGTTGTATGCAGGGACAGCTGGTTAATGAGTATGGCGCCTACAGGTACTGCAGTCACCACCATAGTAGCGGTATGCCGACTGACACAGCCAGGTGTCCCCCTGGAGGAGCCTCCAGGTGGGGGAGGCTGCTACCTGGTGTGTCCCATTTGCCTCCCTGGAGGGGGTGGGGCCGAGTATGGTCGTATTAAGTGGTGTTTGTCCGGCTTTGGTCGTCTTACGGAGATCGGCGACGTGGGCAGGGGGTGGCCACTAAATACAAACAGCCACTGGGTGGCCCAGGTTCTTAACTTGGTCTGGGACAGTCTGTATACCGGTTTCTTCGCCAGCACATAACATGTTCCCTGTAAGTAAAGTATTCCTCCCTAGTAGGGACACTAATACTATGCCCTTTAATTAATCGCTCAATCATCCATTGATTATTGATAAGCAGGTACTTATGGGTTTCTTGGATATAAGAGCTTCTGAACGAACGGGGGGTATCATTATTTCAAAGTGTTAAGCTTCATGAATTATATAAACAATCAGAAATAAGAAGTGTGTGGATGGTGATAAATATTATTGATAACATGGTGATAAATATCATTGATTATATACACAATGCATATCTCTCCCACACTTGACATGCAATGAGTCCATACCTGTCCGCCTGGGCTTGTATGGCAGATTATTAGTCTCACTAATTGTCACAGGGGGGTGTGACAACAGGTGCGTGAACTGGACACGTTACTGGGGGTACCACAACAGACGGTTAAGGTGTGCTGTATGTAGGGGTGGTAGGGGGTGGTGGTGGGTGGGGTAGGGGGATTATAACTGACTCCCTATAACATGCGGCAGCAGCAGACCCCACCCTGCCTCATAGATGGAGACAACTGCTGACTAGTCTCTCCTCTCAGTCCAGTCCTCCAGCTGTCATACCATTAGTATCACCAGGATCGGCCCTCGGTGCCAGGCCTTAAGGTAGGAACCTCGTGTACAATATATGTACGATTGATACAGACAGTTTCAGGAGAAACCTTTCAAAACCGAGGGTTACGAGTATTTAACAAGTTGTACCTCATGCTTTGACGCAGCCATATTCACCAATATCTGTGTTAAAAGTACATATATCATTCATAATACATGTATTCCGCATTAGCGAGATACAGTGGCTCCACCTTTTGGACCACTGGTTACAATCATAACCCTTTGCTCTGCAAGGACCAGCTCAGCCAAATCTCGTGGCCGAGATTAGGGTACAGGCAGGGTGCAGGTATTGTGAATAGGTTGTACCTGGACACTCCTAATGTCACCTGTGTCCAGTATAGTGTAGTGGTTAGCACTGTGGACTCATAATGCTGGGAGCCCAAGTTCAAATCCCTACCCGGCCAAATAACACTATGTCCTTTAAATACATATTTCTAAATTTTCTTTAGTATTGTGAATAATGTATTCTGTTTCCAAAATTGCTATACTTATGAATTTGATTACCAGGCATTGCCTGGAAGAGATTTGAACTCAGGTACTCTGCATCATGAGTCCACAGTGCTAACCACTACACTATACTGGACACAGGTGACATTAGGAGTGTCCAGGTACAACCTATTCACAATACCTGCACCCTGCTTGTACCCTAATCTCGGCCACGAGATTTGGCTGAGCTGGTTGCTGGAGGTTAGACTGGTTACACTGGTACCAATCAACATGGCGCTGTCCACAGGACATCTAGCTAATGCGGAATAGAAATGTCCGTATGTAGCGCCCACTTGGTGAGCAGAACGGCCGTATGCCATGCCCATGGTCACATTTAAAAGTGACCTCACTCGGGAAGAACGAGGGATATGTATCCCATCACCGTGGGAGTCTTAGAGTTGCTACACGTATTGCAATATTATTCACTAATTGATTAATACGTCTATGGAAGGCCCCATTCACCCCTCTACTTTAAACAGCATATTTCATAACCATTTTGATGGTACACATATTTGTACATGTGGGGTACATGTATAATTTTAGTAATTCACCATAAAAACTAAAAGGCGTGTATTGTTATTATATACATGTAGTGTCTATTGTTAATTTAGAACGCGACCAGCTGGCATAGCTGTAATATTAATCGGAAGATCCCCCACTCGACCCCCCCCCCCCTCACCCTTCCTACCCTATATGGGTGGCTACGGCAAGGTAGGACATGCCAGGTGTCGTAGGTGGGATAAGGGGTGGTTAGGCAGTAGTCTAGGTGGGTTATCCTGAAAGGTTACCAGATGGCCGTCATGCTGCCAGTATTGTTACAGTATACTTCTGCATGTAGCACGCATGTAGCGCGACTGTCATGACTGGTTATGGATACACGCCATCATGACCCTACTCTCGTCCACATAGCCTGTAAAGTGTACAACTATTTAAAGCAGGGACAAATCCAGGATTTTGGGGAAAAATATTGTAATAAATCCCTTAAAATTCATATCATCCCCCAACACATTTTGGGCCAAAAGATACTCCCAGAAAAGGTCATAGTCAGGTCAGGGTGACAGTCCCAAGTGCCATTTTGGCGAATGGTGCGTGTGACAAGTGCATCATGACCCCATCAACCCATGCCATAGCATATGGATATGGATATGAATAGTGTCCAGCAGCATCACCATTTACTATACACCACAAGAGCTGGCCCAGGTATTCAAAGGGTGGGGTGTATCCAGTCAATACCACTAATAGTGCCCATACAATGCCCATAGAGTTGCCATATGGTAGGCTAGGAACGCTCAGTCCACCATGTGTCAGATGGAAATGTCATTATACGCCTATATAGAGTGCGTTTGGAGGTACTAGTACATTGTGAGTTACAGCCGGCCGCTGACCCCTTTATTATCCCTACCTTACTGAGGCCACTGCACCACATCGATCTGCGCATGACACCTTCCGGTCATGCTAACAACATGGCCATGCGGCCAATTTACTGATTAAATAGAACAATTTCAGACCACGTTTGCTCATTAGGCCTTTTGGAATTGCTATTGATCTAGGGTTAATACCCCATACAAGGGAACCCAATATAGTAATTATTGTCTGCAGAAACCACTACGTATTAAAATATACTTGTACAAATAGCATTAAAAGATTTAGAACAAACTAAAACGAATATAATTATATGTGCATACATGTACCGTCACTCATGGTTACAAATGATAGTACCAAATATCAGTCAATTTGTCGAGAAACCAATAATTGGACGTTGATAAACAAACGTTTTATGCCACTTATATTGGTAAATGTATATGTAAAATTTATCTAAAGGAGAAGCAATGAAACTCTAGTAGGTAGCAACTTATACTAAAAGTAGCCCGAGACACTAACATTGAGTATGGTTGGTATCAATAGTGAGTAGGGGGCGTATTACATAACACATTAAATATTTCCACTTGAGATGATAGGCAGGAGGGGTGGACAGAAAAGGAGCTGGGGTGCAGTGGTCAATATGTGCTTAGTCAGAGGCTACATTTGCTGAGCTGTGGGGTATTGTTTAAATGTTTGGATGTGTCCTGTCGTGGGAGTGTTAGGGAACATGAGACGAAGGGGGTGCTTGTAATTATTTATTTTATCATGTTTATGGGGCTGAGGCCTGCTAGGTGCTGACTCTATAGGGGGTATGCTGGGGTTGTACAAACTTGACATAACTACACCCACACGCTGCCACTGACCACAGGTGTACTGAATTGTACTAGGTAGTAGTATATAGGACATGTCCGAGCAGGAACTGGCTTTACAGTGTCAAACTGGCGAAATAAAATGAAATAAAAAGAAGTGTGTGCAAAAGCATCACGTTGCTGGTTCGTTTATCTTGGGGATGACATGTAAGATACCTACGATACCCTATCTGTTATCACAAAAACTCGTCCTAGATTTTTTGTTCTCGTTGGAAGCTATAATACCAAACTGTCAATCATTGCTCTCTGGCTGGACTGACCATTTCCATTCCCCCAATGAAGAGATGCCACTATACCTATTTCTTGCAGGAATTCCAACTTTTTCGCTGGTATTGAATTATGTTAAATTCCTATATAGAATTGACCAAAATCTAAGGATCTCCTATTTTTTATATATCAGAGTGGCATCTCTGCATGAACATAGAAAGGTCCTTAGGAACCAACTTAATCTGTTTGATATTCCGATAAGTATTACCTGAAAAAAACACCAAAAAAAGCCCACACACTGCTGTGGTAGGTGGGGGTAGGTAGTGCCCGGTAGGTGTGAGGGCAGGGGGAGGGTCTCTCACCTGGCCACGTAACCACTACTCAGGTATATCATAGCCAATCAGGCAGCTGACATGACACCTTGATCCCCTCTCTGATCCCCCGGCCTGTCGGTGGCTGTTGTCTCTGGGGCGGCAGGTGTGAGATGAGAAGGATTAAGATAAGGTGATCCCCAACGGCCCATTGGACCATGTAAAGTTAATCCCTTGACCAATAAGTCATATATCAACATGTGTTGATTAGGGGATCGCGCCTGTCGCGGATTAAGGCCCTGGTTAGGAGGCAGGTATATATTATGGATGATCCAGAGGGATCTGAGTGTAGGGGATATAGGCGTCCTTAGCGGTCGGCAATGTATCTTGTCATATTGGTGATAATTGGTTGACCTTTTAACCTGATGTTCAGTTGGTTTGTATGATAATATACACCTGGTTCTATGGTGCATCGGATATTTATAAACGTTTGTAAAGCCGAGTGTAGTAGGTTAGGCTAATAGCATAAATTCATAGCATAGGGAAAGATCTGTTCCTTTAGTTTAGTTCGTCCACCCTAGCGTTGTCAAAAATATTCCTTTAGTTTTATGATAGCCAGACGTACGTGTCATCTCCCCTCATACACTACACACATCCGTTCCTGCTCGGTATACATCATGTTCCCTTGTTTTCCCTAATTTTATCCAGCTTTGTGCAAATCAGTCCAACTCTGCCCTAGCGTCGTCCTTGATATCTGCTCTGTATATTACCGAACTGTGTCTAATCTGTTGATAAAAATTCATGTAACCACCCCGATTTTGTTCAAGGAAAAATGCCTCTATATTAGAGATGAATGTCCAGTAAACCTGATGAGTGTGTGCTTTGCTCCCCAGGTGGTGTTGGTGTCGCTGTGGGGCGGGGATGGCGTCGGGAGAGACGCTTAGTTCGGTGACGGGACCTTACTTCACCAAGTACACCGACGACCACTGGGCCGCTCCCCCGGACACGGCACAGTCTGCAGTCATGTTCAAGGTAAGGCTTATAGCATCTAGTTTACTCAGAACTGTATGGCCATAGTGCGGAATACGTAACCATCCCAACATAAGTTTTAACATAATTGGTGTTGTACTTTGAACATGTCTGGAAATATAATGAGCGTGGCTTCTGAAAAAAAGAGTATCCAATCAGTTTTGTCTTGGCACAAAAAGTTTAAGTAGCTGTCCCAATCAAAGCTTACTTACTGCTTAGCAGTGGCATGTTTATGACATGGTGGACGGTAAGCGATGGGTGGTAAGCTGGTCTCGGATAGGGACAACGTAACTTTTCGGGTACATCAGGTACAAAAGAGTGGGAATGGCAAAAAAAAACAAATGAAATTTGGTCTTTGTGAACATGCTTATTCATTCTAAAGATGTAGTAAACATATGAATATATTTCCGATCAAATTTAGCCACATATTTGATTTTACCCCCCCCCCCCCCATCTATTCTCCCCAAGACACTGTTTTCATTGTCCTTTATCGGCCCACAGGACAAGGAGTACCCGTCCGCCAGTGCCGCCCTGGAGGCGTACATCCAGAACCACGAGGGGCGGCCAGGCAGCTTCCTCCCGGCCAGCAGGCCTGTGGAGCCCGTGGAGGAGCTGCTCACTCCTCACCTCAGCTCCTCCAGGGCAGGTTTTGTAGACCAACTCCAGGTACAGCGCCTCCAGGCCCTCAAGAGGATGGTGGATGAGGCTTACCAGAGGCTGGAGACTCAGACCTTAGGGAGGAGTACAGGAGGTGAGTTTCTGTAGGACAGAGGTTTAGGAAAAGATGCTTCATGGAACCTTGATACAAACTTTGGCACACAATCTTATCCAATACAATACATTTAATTATTCCAGAAAACTTGCCAATATCTAACGGAAAACTACTCTTACGAAATGAACCAATACAATGTCAATATAATAGAGGTATATCAATTCATTTAGATTACCTGATGATTATAAAATAATCTGCATAATGCATGTGCTCTATATATTATTCTATATTTCTATATGTTATGTACACATACTATAGATATTACATCTTTATACTATAGAACTAACAGAGCTGTATTTTGATTCTGTACCATTCCAGGTGCGCACGTCTCGGCGGCAAACCAGACGCTGACCGAGTCGCAGCGTGTTCTCACCTGTATCTCCCCCCTCCCGGGGGTGACCCCGTCAGTCAGTGAGGCCACTGTGTCCACAGAGGCCCTCCTTAACGCCCGGCCCCAGCTCTACCCGGCCTCCACTGGAGCAGCTCGGAGCAGCTCCTCACGTAGAGGCTACAAGACCATGCAGGACTATGTAGAGGAGGCCAGGGGCATGGGGGTGGTGGACCCAGCCGGGGCTATGTGGGCCTCCCCTATAGGGAGCACGGCCAAGCCTACTGTACTGTCTGTGCCCCCATCTAGCCGACAGTATACTAATGGGGGACGATCTCCTCCCAACTGGGTGAAGGACCTCAATGGGTCAGCACAGACCAACCCCTCCCCTGTAGGACATGCCTACCTTAAGTCTAGCAGCCACAGGGCAGCAGCAGCAGCAGGAGAGGGGCAGGGGAGGGTCAGTAGTAGACTGCAGTACCAGGACATGGCAGCACTCCCCAGTCAGAGGTGGAGTCAGAGTAAGGACGATATGTACCTGTTAGCAGATACCAGGGACCACACCTCCAGGCTGGAGGCAACCTCCCAGCAGGACAAGTTTAGTTTAACCACAGACGATCTGGTCTATGCCACGCCAGATGGACGCAGTCTTAGCGCCATGAAGTTTAAGTCTATGGATTTGTCTTCTCCAGGACGGTCTCACACCAGCAGGCCCCCACCACAGGCTGACCAGCCCAGGACCCTGGAGGCACAGTCAGGGAGCAACATGTTGTCTGCCATGAGGAGAGACTTTGCTGATAAACTCCTGCGGGATGTGGACGAAGGGCCAAGTAGTATAATCACAGGTCACTTAGGGGAGGACGGAGCCCTTAATGCCTACCTCTCCCCCATCCTGCCCCCCTCCTCCCGCCGCCCTGGAGGAGCTGCCCACCACCACCACCACCACCACCAGCACCACCAGCAGCCCTCACCTGTCTACTCACCGTCCAAGCTGCGTACCCTTGGGCTGCTCACCCCGGAGACCGAGCGACTCCTCAGTAACCCGCCCCGGCCCGGTGCCATGCCCGGCTACATCCCCAGCCCCGTCATGCCTCACCTGGGCAGCAGCAGCAGCAGCAGTGAGGGGGCCACCTCTCCCACCTCAGACCAGGGTAACCATGATACCTTCTACTACCAGCCTTACCTTTCCTCCCCTGTGTACAGTCACAGACCCAGCCTCTCCGGCTCTCGTCCTCGTATGGATGGCGTAGCCGCAGCTCGGCGGAGACTTAACTATGCTAGTTGGGCATCCTACTAGATAAGACTATACTACTAACACCTGTAGCTCTAATGCTTCACTACAAAGACTATACTAAAACCCCTAGCTCTAATGCTTGTAGATACTTGTCAGTGCAAATTGTGTGGCACATCTTTCATGTGGATAGAAATAAAATATTTGCCATGATGTATATCGCAAATCTGAGGTCTTTTAAATGTTGTGTATATTTAATTTCTGGGTAGATGGTTGGTAAAGGGGTGAGGGTGTTTAAGATTATGTAATTTTAAGATATTATGGATAAGATATTATAGCAATCACGTGATCTACACCCGACGAGCTTGCCGTAAAGTTATTATCTGGCACCAATTCTAGTAAGGAGGTTATCACTATCATGGCTGGGCATCCATCGCTCTCTGACAATAGGAATTTCCCTTTAGATCCGTAAGCTTGAAGAATAATTGACCACCACAACAAGTAGTTATATCAGAACCCCTGCACCCCCTCCCAATGTGAGTATATGTATGTATTTGAATGGGTAAAGCGATCCCTGCCCTCATATAAAATATGGAAATATATTTAGTTTTGACCCCCGATGTTAATTGGTCCAATATTGGGCTATATTAATTTAATTATGACCCCACTGGGTATCCCCAAACCCCTCTATTTACTTATAGATTACTTATTTCTGATAGAGAATATGCGGTGTTAGAATCGGCAGTGGCATAACACTTTCAGGGCGCTAATCAGCCAGTACATTCCACAACTAACATTGTAACAATCTAATCACCCAGGCGTCAATAGAGAAGGCATCCTTTCCTCTTATACTGTTACAGGCGTCCCGCCGACCGAGTCACATGACCACCGTGTGGACCCACGTGACCTGAGTGCCGACTTCACAGAGCGCGTGCGCGCCCTGCTGCTGGCGCCCCCAGGCGGGGAGGGAGGGAGTTACTCACCAGGGGACGTTAGTCAGGGACAGCGGACAGAGGAGATCCTGGATGGGGACAGGGAGTGGGAGAGACAACCCTCATAGTAAGTATAAGTATAGGTTTTACACAGATAGACATGATTTAACTTATCGCGGCTTTCGTTACAATTTAGTATCATATGTTACAGCACATGTACCTTTCAATATTTTAAGGCATGGGTAATCTTATAAATCTACGAAACATCGTTATGCAACTGGTATAATTCAATTATTATTATCTTTCTTTCAGCAAACCTCCCAGATATGTTTCTGAAGAATTAAGCTATGGTCCTCGGGTAGACTCGTCAAAGGAGAAAGGACCCAATATCGTGGATTCTTTTCTTAAAGACTGCCTCGATGAAACTGACAAGGTGAGCTACTTCACATTCCACTCTGCAAGAATTGTTTGTTAAAAATATGCACTTTCACGACTTTGTCGTTTTTGCACCAGCTTTCTTCGTCACTTCTTTTCCTATCCCTCCTTTTTGCTCTATTAGTTAATGTTCTAATGCTTTTAGTGATAGCAGTAGACATGTGGACATAGGTTTTGATGTGTGCAAATACTGACGCTTTTGTTATGACTGCTTCGCACTGTAACTACTGTACCAATGTTAGAGGTAGCACTCTATGCTATATAAAATGTGATAAGAAACGCCTTCAGTTACATTAAGCAGACATAGGTTTATCTAATTCAATATCAGAACATTTTCAGTGCAAATTGTAAGTCATAAAGGGACGCATAGTTCCAAATTCGTATCTTGTAAAACTTCTCTTTCGTAAAAAAACTTGGAATGAACAAAGTGATTCCGGGTTACACGACCAAACCTCGCAAAGCAGCACCGACCCTACAAATTATTATCCAATTTTGTAAATGGAAAGTTTTAAGCCACTTTGGGTCTATTTTAGAGTTGATTTGGTGGTTTATGAGTCAATTTGTGAGTGACGTTCTGGGTTCTATTAAAGAATAAAGAAAAAGAAAAAAAGTTCTAAAAGAAAACGACGAAAAAACTAGAATTTCAGACCATGTAACCTAAAACACCTTCATTTTGGCCCTAACTCTTGACTACTTCTGACTTATGGATCTAAGTCATGTACTATCAACCTATCTCTTTCCCCGTACATGTCTCCTCTCGGTTCATCCACACTTAAAACACCCATGTAACAATCCTTCATATTGTGGACTACTAAAACATATATCCCAGTATAATGATAAATAAAACATAAAACACCCACAGCAAAAATAATTCAACGACCAATACTATTAAGTGAAGAACTAAAAACACTATAAGAAAATAGATGAGGGCACCTCTTTCGGCGTAGTCTCATACAGTGCTACCTCCAACTTTCAGGTACAGCAGAAACTGCGGATACGTCGGAAGGAGTTGGTGCACGGCCTGTTAACTGAGTGTGTGCAGGCTACCCGTGACACGGGCGTGGTGGACAGGGAGAGATGGAATATTATAGACGAGTTTATAGCCGAGTGCCTGGCCACCCCGATCTACACGGGTAGTAGTAGCGGTCCCGGCTGACTGTAGCGCCCCCGGCCCTGTACCGGGCCCCACCGTGATGAAACCCCGCCCTGCCATGGCTCCACAGGCCCTTGGCGGTACGCACAGATTCCTACCACATTGAGTTAATGCTTTCTGGATTATACTTTATAGTGCTTTGGTTTAAGGATGTGGTTTGCTTGTGTGTGTGTATTTGTTTTTTTAGAAAATTAGAATGGACCGAGTTGTTATATTCTCACCTTGTGGTATAGTTTTAGAATGGATATACAATGTAAATGCACCTGAAGCTATGGGACTACACTTTAATAAGAAAAATCATAAATACTGTACCAGTAGTTGACTTCAACAAAAAAAAGCAAGACAGTGATCGCTATCCTGATTATACAATGTACAGTTTCAGAGGAATGTGAGCCCTGTTTCTTACACCTGATTACATACTTCATACATAAATAATCATGTAGACATAACAAGTGAAGTTTTTTTTAATCTCAGAAAACAGATGGACTGCACATCTGTGCTTAGTTCTTGATATTCCATATAATATAAAATATGCTGTTGACGCATTTATTATATTCTTTACTTCTCAACATGGCATAATGGTACACAATGTCTCATGAGTTGTTTCACCCCTGTTGATCCTGCAGGAGAAGCCCCTGACGTTGAGTGGGCCCCACCAGCAGCCCGGCAGTATGGAGGCACTCAAGAACATGCTCTTTAAGGTGCAGAGTATGGTGCCGCCCCCTAGTGACCTTAGTGTGAACGACACCACAGACACACAGCAGCCCCCTGGTGTGGAGCCCGAGAACCACGAGTGTCTTCCAGACCAATATAAAGAAGCCGTCCCTGTTGAAGAACAAGAGACGGACACACAGCACACACAGGTATGAAGGTGTCTTAGAGGAAGCTGGTTAACAATAAGTATATGTAAAAACTAGGATTAAGGGAAGGTAGCATATTATACAGTGGGCAGATGGAATCAGTTAAAAACACCACATAATAGTAATCAGACAGCTGAAATGTAGTCTACTGTAGATGCTTGAAAAGAAGGTCCGAAGATATGTCAGTTCACGATAAAATAGGGAATTATATCATAGTGCATTAGGACATCATATATGTGATCTAAATCACGAAGATACCAAGATTGCATATCAAAACCTAGAACTTTTGTAAATAACTAATAAATTGGCATTAGTTGTATAGTATACCGTACCTATCTTATACACCTATAATATTAGAAGCATTTCGCATGTTTCAGGACAAGCCGGCGGCCACGAGTCACAAGTCACTGGCAGCTTATCAACACCTTCTGTCAGAGACTGCAAGTTTTGAAGAACAACCAGGCACAGAATCTTTACAAAAGTAAGTAAACTGTTGGACAGGGAACAAATACTTCACAGAGATTTTAAAGACATGAACTGGTATAAAGTTTTTATGGACAATTACATTCAATTGTGATCTCAGGAAAATAACGGCATGGCACATTAAACTAACCTGATTTCGTATGGAGAGACAGTAGTATTGATAAAACAATCGGACTTATGATTGCAGAGATCGTTTTTAGGTTCTGGGTATATCTCCCGCTATATCATAGCATCATGTATTGATAATTGGAGATATTAAACCATGTTTTTCCCTTGTTTCAGAGCGATGGAGCATCTGAGTAGGCTGAAATCGTTGGTCAAGGAGTCTAAATGAGCTTTGTACCTCTACGACGATCGTTTATTAATTTAAGCCAGAGACGTTATAAGAAATGAGGTACCATAGTCCTCTTACTATAATTATGAGGACTTGTAGATTATCTTTATTGGTTAAATATAAACGACCTGACGTATATACAGCTTCTGATGTATTATGCATTTGAGCAGTGAAGTATCTAATTACGGAGACTTGCTTCCATTACTGACAAGCATTCATGTAATTAAAATATGTCATAATTTAAATAAGGCAGTTCCGCAAGGATTGTTCAACCTGTGATGTTATCTAATAAATACTATACAAATAGCCAAGGTATCTGTTCATTCATTTTACCTATTTACAAAATGGTGAAAACTGATGCTCAGCATGTCCCCAAATATATTACGCACATGTTCTCACATATAACGATGCTGTCTTAGACGTAGTTCCGTGGGTGATGATTTAGTAACAGAAGTCTACCAAAATACAGCTAAATCTATTATGCAGAAAGAGCATACATATAAGCACTGGTTTGGTCAACTTAACACGTGTATACTAGTGTAGGGGCTAGGGTTATACGGGGTTATTATATGACGAGTGCTGTTGGATGCTGTGTTGCGAGCTCAGTCCGAACCCTTCAGTCCGACGGTAGGTGGCGACACCTACTCCGGGCTTGGGGTATGGACAGAGGTCGCTATAGGCTTCCGGTCTGCGTGTGCGCACGCAGGCTGGCTGCCTATATATACCCGGCATCTGACGGTACTCGTCGGTTACTCTGAGCCACGCTGGTGAAGAGACCCCGTGATCATATCGGCTGCTTAGCCTACTGACCCGTTCCGAACTCTATAGGGAGTTCGCACACTTAGTGACTGCTTGTTTAGGTTTACCTGAATAAACCTGATATTGCAACCTGTAACACTTGATCCGAACTGTGTCGACTTTGTTCTTTAATTGATACTCTACCAATATCATAAAGATACGAAAGATCGTTTATTACACTGGTGCCGTGACCAGTTCTGAGTGAAACGCAGGTTAGCCTGTGCAGTAGCACAGACCTCGGGCTCTGGACGGAGCAGCGAGGTCCCCGGATGAGGCAGCAGCCTTGTCACCGGAAGGGTTAGATGCCAGTTATGAGGCAGATACCCATAGCAGGGCGAATGTTCCATCCGGAACAGACGCAGCACGAGGACCCAGGGGTCCTACCATAATGAGCCGCTCATTAGAAGAAGTGAACTTGTCCTTGTTCAATGTGGGTGGGTCAAGCTCAGCCGCGCCGACTCCGAGGAGGTTTACCCTCTTGCAGGAGCGTCGCTTTGACGACATGAGAGAGGCCCGAGTGCAGGAACGTGTACAGATGGCTCAAATGGAATTGTTAACCATTCAGAAGCAATCCAATGAATGGAAAAGCAGTCTGATTGCATTGGAGGGTGCAGTCACACACCGAGCTTCCAAAATCAAGGAAAAGGACGCAAGGCTGTCTACCTTGTTGGAGGAGAATGAGAAATTGGTACAATCTCTCAGCAGAGTCCGGTCGGAATACGATCAGAAAGAGGCGGACCTACGAGGGATCCGGTCCGAGTTTGTCGAGGCAAACACGGAGCTGAACCATATTTGCGCAGCCCGAGACGCTGTAATGCATGAGGCAGAAGGGGCCCGATCAGCCATTGTTCGGGACACAGAGGACTTACAGGAGGTCCGCCGAAGTCTATTGACAGAGTGTGACATTCTGAAAGCGAAAAGAACTGCTTTACAGCAGTTTTTATCAGAAACGCGAGAGAGTATAAAGGACAACAGTACCTCTTTCGCATCTGCGAACAATGGTAGTCCGGAAGGCCTCCATTACATGAGTTTTACCGACACTCCCAATCAGCCTATGGGACGTGGGGTAACCATGGAACCTGCCTTGTCAACCTCAACACCAGGACGACCCCTCGG
Organism: Harmothoe impar; assembly: GCA_947462335.1. NCBI lineage: Eukaryota > Metazoa > Annelida > Polychaeta > Phyllodocida > Polynoidae > Harmothoe > Harmothoe impar. The sequence goes on along the minus strand of OX381709.1, from coordinate 29,263,965 downwards.
AGTGGGACGATCCAGGGGCAGAGGCAGGGCGAGTGATTACTCACCGAGGGTGGGGATCGGTGGTATCCGTCCGATACCAAAACAGGTATTCGCAGCCCCGACCGGTCTAGCCTCAGTCGGTAGGGGAAGACGATTGTCCGAGTTGGTTCGGAGTCCACGATCACAGTTGAAAGTGGACGAGCAAGAACTCGACGCGGAACGCTTGAAGAAAGCGGCCGAGCAGGATAAGGCGGCGAAAACCGATCTGACTCCTTCAAGTTTGTTGCAATGGCGAGAGTGCCAAGCAACCATATTGTTCCAGGAACAGAAAAACTTGGAAATAGAAAGGCGAGACGTGTATCGCAAACAGCAGGCTGCCTTGGAGCAGCAGCAGAAACGAATGAAGGAGAACGCGGCCCTCGCAGAGGAGTTAGCGGAGCAGGAAGCGGCGGTTCTGAGGGCTCGAAAGGAAGGGCTCCGAGCCGCCGGAGAAGCTGCTAAAGCTAAATTGGAGAAAGCTCAGCAAGAGGAGGAGGTTGAGAAGCAGGCCAAGGAATTGGAAAAGGAGAAGTCAGAGCATCAACGATCGCTTGCTCTGGCCCAGCAGTGTCAGTACATGACTGATCAGGAGAAGAACTGGTGGTTCGGACAAGGCGTGGACCCCACTACGGACTTAGTGTCGTATGGGACCTACCAGGCTTTTCTGGACAGACAGAGTAGCATACCAGCTATGGGCGCTACTCCAGGGGCGACTCCTGGTACGAAGAGCCCGAAGAAGGCTCCGAGACGAACAATGCTGAGTACAGAATTGCAAGAATTGTACGATACGAATCCCGCCATAGCGGGGATCGGATTGCACAATGTCGGTGCGGAAAAGGACGCGACAGCATCCATTTCTAAATGTCTGGCGATAACCTCTAAAATTAGAGGTTCGTCCAACGCTGCTAGACGGATAGCTAGCGAGCCATTTCCCTACTGGCAGAAGAATTCGTGGGAAGATTGGTTGGGAGCCACCGTTGAGGATATAAACCTCAGTGGGTGGGACCAACAGGATGCAATCCCGTACGTGTGTAAGGGATTACGCATGGGAGATGGTCTCATGGCCGTTGAGCAGTGGAAGGAGGATTGCGGACCTCGCGGTACTTTCAAACAGCTCGTAGAAATCGGAACCATCCTGTACGGAGATTCCGCTCGGATTGATCCGATGGTCGCTTTTAAAAAGCGCGTGCAAGGCAAGAACGAAGCTCCGAGGGTCTTCGGACTTGCATTGATGAGACTCCTGAAGAAGGTACACCCTGCTTCAGGAATCCACGATGCCTTATTTTCTAAGGAATTGTTCTCTCAGTTCGTTGCCGGACTGAGAGATCCTGACATACAACAAACGGTGTATGACACGTGGAGAGCAGATACGTCACTAGATGACCTTTTTAAGGCCATCGACATACATGCTCTCAAAAAGTCACTGTTAGGGGACCGGATGCCTACCCGGGCCTCGGCCATTATAGAATGTTCTCCGGAACAGTCTGATGGTTCGGGCAGTGATGAGGAGGGGGCTATAGCTTCAGCGGCTCAGTTCAAGAGGAATGGGAATTCCTCTAAACCGCCGTGGAAGAATAAGAAGCCGGAAGGGGGTGGGAACCCCCCTCCAAAAAGGGAGTCATCGGATCCGAAGGTTCCGATGATGGACGCAGCGTTTTTCACATCGCTGTTTGAGAAGATGACGACTTCCATTCAGGGGGCTACCCAGCCTAACAGAAGGAAGATCAATCGGAGGACCGCTAAGTGCTATAGGTGCTTAGAGATCGGTCACTTTGCTGCGGAGTGTACAGCTCCGAGTCCGAAAGTTCCCGGAAAGGAGGGAAACTAGAGGGGGTAGTCCGAAAAGGCGAGCGGACAACCCCTGCAGATGAAGTACGCCAACATACCAGAGAGGTAGAGCCTAGTGAAATTCAGAAGACAGGAAGGGAATCAGGGGTGGCTTCGAGCTTTAGGAGCTCGGATGCCGGCCTGATTAACATTCCAGTCCATCAGTTGCCCGGCAATGAGGCAGGGAGGCCCATTACGGATAGGAACGAGGAAGTTGCGGCTGTCACAGACACCGTGTGGGTAGGGAGTACCCAGCTTTCCCCGGATCATCCATGTTTCGACCATTTGAAGAAACATGGCCTTGATCTGGCTGCTCCGAAGGATTTCAAACGCTTCACTGTAAACCCGTCTCCGCTGGGGGGGAGGCGGTGGTATGTGTCTGTTACTGTGGCCGGTAGGGCGGGCGAATTTTTAGTAGATACGGGAGCTAGCCACTCCTTTATCTCCTCCAGATTCTATGCTCTTATGCCGGACAGTCGTGATAACTTCAAAACGAGGGTAAACGCCTGTTCGGCCGATGGGTCGAGTATGCAGACGTATGGGCGCGCGTTCATACCTGTCCGAATTGGAGGGAAGGAGTATGTGGCTTCTCCCACCATTGCGGATATTGCAGACGACGGTATACTGGGGTTGGATTTTTCGGCGTTGTATGACGCGGTCCTGAATCCTGGTACAGGGGTACTCCGAATAGAGCACCCGTACCGTGCGGTGGAGCAATGTGTGCTCCGACAAGTATCGACAGTGGCAACGGTGGTCCAAACTGTTAAGATTCCTCCCGGACAGACGTGTGACGTGCTGGTCCGAAGCAAGGGGCTTAGGAGAGAGGAAGAAGCAGTTGTGGAACCGGATGTGGCCATGTTGGGAAGCATCGGTTTGACAGGCATGGATACCCTAGTGGGGGATGGTGCTTGGACCGTGGTGCCGGTTTCTAACCCCGGGTTGGAACCACAGTATCTTAGGAAAGATACAGTGTTGGGGAAGGTGTTCACCAGTGAGGCCGTAGTGTCCGCTGGACAGGTGAGCATGAAGGGTGACCCTTCTCCGACCCCTTTGAGTGAGGGACTCGAGAAAATGATATCCGAAACGGATCTGACGGATCGGATGGATCTCGACTCTCTAAGGAGGCTGGTAGTGAAGTATCAGGATGCATGGCAGGTGGAGGGGGAGCCGTTAGGCCGAACCGACAAAGTGTTGCATTCTATCAATACTGGAGATGCACAGCCTTTCAAAATGCCTTACCGACGTTTGCCGTTGGGTAAGAAAGCTGTTGTTGAAGAACAAGTGAAAACCATGCTGGAACAGAAGGTGATAGTGCCTAGCACTAGTCCCTGGTCCAGTCCGGTTCAGATGGTTACTAAAAAGGATGGGTCTATCCGATTTTGTATCGATTATAGACGCCTGAATGGAGTAACCAAGAAAAATGCATATCCTCTCCCCCGAATTGATGAGACTCTGGACTCGCTGGGTGGGAACCAATGGTTCTGCACCCTTGATCTGCAGTCCGGGTATTGGCAGATCGGGATGAAGGAGGAGGATAAAGAGAAGACGGCTTTTACGAGTCACATTGGACTGTATCAGTTTGAACTGATGCCTTTCGGGTTATGCAACGCCCCGGCCACATTTGAGGCTATGATGGAAACTCTGTTGAGTGATCTATTGTGGCGCAAGTGCTTGGTATACTTGGATGATGTCATTGTCTTCGGCAAGACGTTTGAGGAGTGTGCGTTGAACCTCGGAGAGGTGTTGGAACGAATTCGGTCCAATGGCTTGACATTAAAGCCAAAGAAGTGTGAACTTTTTCGGAAGTCCATGGTCTATTTGGGCCGGATCATCTCCACCGAGGGTGTGCAGGCTGATCCGGCTAAACTGGAGACTGTGGAGACTTGGGAAGTTCCAAAAGGACCAAAGGATATCAGATCCTTTCTAGGGTTCTGTTCCTATTACAGGGACTTCATCCCCGGGTTCTCGAGGGTGTCTCAGCCGCTTCAACGGTTGAGCCATTGGACTCCGGGGAGGAAAAAAGAACCCTTCCCATGGGGGATGGAACAGAATGCAGCCTTCAAAGAGATTAAGGCGTTATTCCGGACCACCCCTGTGCTGAGATACCCTACGGAGAAGGGGCATTTCATCCTTGACACTGATGCGAGCAATGAGAGCATCGGGGCCGCATTGTCCCAAATCCAGGACGGAGTAGAGGTCCCGTTGGCGTTCGCTAGTAACAGTATGAACAAGGCACAGAGAAATTACTGTACTACCAAGCGAGAGTTGCTCGCAGTGGTGGTATACACGAAGAAGTTTCGGCACTTCTTATATGGAGGGAATTTCACACTTCGTACCGATCATTCGGCCCTCAGGTGGCTCCTTAATTTTAAGGATGCGGAGGGAATGATTGGTCGATGGTTGAATCACCTCAGCGAGTTCGGACTGGAGAACTCTCATATCCAGCACCGAGCGGGCACGAAGCATATTAATGCTGACTGCCTAAGTAGACGTCCGGTACGCCGTTGTGTGCGTCCGGAATGTGGGGATTGTGGTTCTCACAATGCTGTGGTAGCGAGTGTGCGTTTGCCTTATGATGGGTTGTTGCAAAACCTGTTGGATTGGTCCACCGACACTATAAGGACGTACCAGATGGCCGATCCTACCATAGCACGACTGAGGGAGCTTGTCCCTACTGGGGTCTGTCCAGTGAGACCCGAAATATCGCTGGAAAACCGTGAAATGCGACGTTTCTTGGCACAGTTCCATGAACTGGAGGTCCGAGACTCGTTGTTGTGCAGGTGGAAGACTTGTCCCGGAAAGCGGAGGGTATTACAAATGGTAATCCCTGCTGCCATGAGGAAAGACATCCTGTACTACTGCCACGGCCATTCCACTAGTGGGCATTTCGGAAAGAAACGCTCTTTGGAACGGCTGAGTCGGAGATATTACTGGCCCGGAATGTCTGGCGACCTTTTGAGGTGGATAGAGACATGTCCGGCATGTTGTTTAGGCAAGCCTGGTCCTGGACTAGGGAAATTGCCACTGCAGCAGGAGCTATTCGGGGTGAGATTTGCTCGAATAGCCGTGGATATTATCAGTGGAGTGAAACCCACTCCGAAGGGTAATACGTGTATGATGGTAGTCTCGGACTACTATACCAAATACACCCGAGTGTACCCACTAGAGGATCACACTGCTGCTACTTGTGCGGAAGCACTGGTGAAGGGGTGGATCCTCCATCTGGGGGCTCCCTTGATGTTACATAGCGATCAAGGGAGAGAATTTGAGTCCAAACTTTGGGCAGCTATGTGTCATCAGTTGGCTATATGCAAAACTCGGACCAATCCGTACCGACCACAGTCCGACGGGCAGGTGGAGCGGTTCAATCGGACCTTGATCCAGGTTTTGAAGCCATTAGTGAACTCCCATATGGATGATTGGGATGATCAGTGCGAATTTGTGGTACATGCGTATAACAATACGGTCCACACTTCGACTAATTGCACACCAAACCTCTTGGTGTTCGGAGAGGACTTGATCATGCCGGCGGATTTAGTATTCGGGGTGGTAGGGATCAGTCCAGAAGCACCATGTACGGTGCTATTTGTAGAATCTCTACGAGAGAGGTTCAAATTTGCCTACGAAACAGTTAGGGCTCATTTGCTCAAAGCTGCGAATTGGCAGAAGGTAGGTTATGACACCGGATTGAAGTTGCGACGTTTCGTGGTGGGGGATAGAGTAATCCGCCTACACGAACCGCTCTGCAACGTCAAGCTGGCGAATAACTGGGATGGACCACACACCGTGGTTAAATGTATCAGTCAGACGACTGTGTTGATTCAGTCCGAAGCAGGGCGCATCCGGACGAGCCATGTGGCTCGGTTGCGTGCTTGGGCTGGAAGGGAGCTCACCCCGGAAACGGAGGTGGAAAAGGGAACTTCGGAGGCTAAATTTGTACCTTTAGAAGGGGTGTCAGAGGATACCCCTAAGAGAGTGGTACGGAAAAAGCTCCAGAAGACCGTGAAAAAGAAAGTCTCGGCAGGCGAAGGAAGAAGGGCCCGGAAAACTAAAATCAAGGCTGGAATTTTAGTTAAGAACGAGAGTCCTTCGGCCAGGTTACGAGAGGTGAACGGGAAACCCGTTTGGCGAAGCCCAAGGCTGGTGGCCAGAGGGGCGGTAACCTAGCTTGTTTACACAACGAGTGTGGTGTCCTGTGTTGTTTTATATGTTATATGTGTGCTACCAACAGGGGCGCTCAGAGTTGAATAGAAAAGAATATTGGAGTGCTCCCCGAGGGTGGTGGACGGATAATCCGGTGGGGTAATCTTCGATTTCCCATATTAATCCACTAATACTCCTGATGAACTCTTTATTCGAAGTATATTTTGACTTTTGCGAGCCGCCTACGTGGCAGTGTGATCCCCCGAGCCCGAGTTGCGGGCGGGAAAGGTCGTGACCTGATTAATCGATAATTGGGTCACACCGGGTAACGGGATCGCGTCCAATCACGCGAGACGCTGCGCATGCGCTTTGTTTCAAAAACAAAAGCGAGGGAACGCCATATTGATTTTGGGGCTCACCCGGATCAATCGTGCGTGCGGCAGCAGCGGAGAAGTCGGCGTTTTTGGGCAACTAGAAGAGTAGAAGAGTGATAAAAAGAGTAGGAACTGTGAGTACTCTTTCCTGGTCCGTCTAAGACAAAGAGGGAGACGGGGAACTAAGTGTTTCCCCGTCAAACTCCCGTCGTAAGACACTTGAAAGAAGTGAGGATGGCCGAGCAGCAGCTCCGCCAGTCCGAACTCTCCGGTCACTCCGAGGTGGCATCCGCCACCGAGGAGCACATGGACGCTCAGAGCCCCAGTGGTGATGAGCTCAGTCAGACTCTGTCGGAACTACGAGTGGATCCGGCCGTGTCACCGATTCGGAAGTCTCCGTCACCCGAGGGTAGCGAGGACTCCGGAATGTTGCGAGGGATCGCCTACAGTGCAGTAGAATCGAACCCCTCCGAGTCGACTGGACATCTCTCTCGGATGTGCAGTCTAAGTATTTCGCCGAGCCTCAAGAAGACAGTTACCAGGAAACTGTCTATGGGAGGCGACAGCGACTCCGACACTGCACGTCCGAGGACGCGCGGTGGCAAGGGTGCTACCCGAGATCGGTCCCGGTCGGCCGATGGCAAGGTTAGTACCAAGGCTCTCAAACACGCAGGTGTTGGAAAGAAGCCTCTGGGGAAGGACGAGCCTAAAAAGCCCGATCCGAAGAAGCCTAGTACCCAGGGTACTAAGAAAGCGGATCCGAAGGTTGCCACTGCCACAGTAACCAAAGATTCGAAGACGGTCACTCCCAAGGCTCCGACTCCAAAGGTGCCAAAGGAACAAAAGAAAGCTGATCCGAAGCCATCGGCTAAGGATCTGAAGAAGAAGGGACAGACGTCCGGCAGCAGTCAGGCTGTCAAGACTCCGGGCCCTCCTAAGTCAAACATCCCGATCCCTAGCAAGGAGAAGGATGCTGGAAAAGCAGTTGGAACGTCAGCTGCTCCGACTTCAGCCGTGGATGTGTTGTCCTTCTCGCGAGGGTTGGACAACAGCTCTGCAGTGGCCGCTACGGCCGCAGCCATGGCTGGTACGTCCGGGCACGGGGGAGCTCGTCCGAAAACGACAACTCACCCATCCGACACTAGGACTGAGGAGGCTATGGATGCATCATCCGCAGCTGAAACGGTCCGAGTTGTGCAGGAGGTGCTGTCCGGCATCACCTTCCAGCTACCTGCTCCAGTGGGGCAAAGAAAAGAAGTCCCCGTTCGGGTGGAGACGCCTCCTCAAGGAGCAGCCCCCGTCCGAGTGGAGACTCCTCAACAGCAAACCGAGCCCCGTCTGGAGCCATCCACTATGGATACTTCTGCTGAGGCCGGCAAGCTGGACCAAGCCGCAGGCGGTGGTCCAGGTGGATCGGGGGTACCAGTAATCCCCCCAGTCCAACATGAAGTATGGGATAAGGAGGACGCCGACGTCCCATCCCTGCTACGAGGAGCCATCATCGCACAGATGAGCAAGGATGAGATCAGGTCATTTGACTTGATCCAGATGAGAACCTTCCGGGGGCTGGACATTCTGTCCGACCGGTTCCCGACCTGGTTCCCGGCCCACGTGACGGCTGCAATGGAAGGCTTCAAAGACCAAGCTGCTAACGCTCGCTTGGTTGCTGAGACTGAAGGGCGCCCCGAACTACTCGCGGCCCTTGAATATGACCTGCAAACCGCAGAAGAATTCAAGGTCGTGCATAATCGGAAGGAGAAAAGGCGACATCTGACGCCAGCCATGAGGCTGGCCCGGAATATGGAGAAAAAGACTAACGAGTCTATTCTTAATGATACTCTGGAGGACGAGATTGTCCAACAGAGCACAGCTGCTACTAGAACTGCTGACACTAGTAAGATGGAGAAGGCCAGTCGTAGGCATCAATACCTACGAGAGACCATTCGGTTAACATCTCTGAATGCGGGTCAGTCCCCTGAAGAGGTGGATGAAGTTCTGAAGGGATTGGACAAGAATACAATCCCGGACAACGAACTACAGCTGTTGGTCCGGAATGCCCTCCGAGCCAACGCCGCTAGTGGGTTTCATTTCTTTAAACCCATGTGTATAAATGACTGCATTAAAGATAAGCGGTCATCAAAGCTTCCGGAGGAGGTGGGGCCCGACGGTCTCTCCGACGACGAAGAATGGATCAAACCTGATCCTTTAGACAAGTCGGTACAGCTGTACCACTTCGAATTGCTGGAGAAGGTCCGGACTGGTAGCACCAAATACCATTCGCTCCTTCAGAAGGCAAAGTTGGCATGGGCAATGTCTAGATGGCATTCATTTAGTAAGTGCCCATTCAAAGCTTGTCAGGACATCGACGAGACCCTGGAGAAACCCCGAACGTGGCCTACCAAGGTTCGGTATGCCAGACATCTTACCCGCTTTCATGTACGTCATCTCATGCGATATGACTGCCTGAGTGTGGGTTCGAAGGGCAGCAAGGGTTGTCCGAATGGGGGTCTGTTCTACACCAGAGCAGATACCATTCGACACCTTGCCAAGTTCCATGGCTTGGCTCTGGAGACCGCAGCGGAACGCATTCAGGCCGCTCACGCAGAAGTCTACTCCCATTTCGGGACCACGGTAGACAAGAATGACAACCTCGAGGTGGATTTTGGCACCAACGAGAAAGGGAAGGTGCGGGTATTCTACAAGGTAAACCCGGACCGCACGTATCTCCATGTACCGGAGGGCGAACTCTACGATGAATTCGAAGAGTATCAGCAGCGTACCAGTACGCGGAAGCGGCGAGCTCCGAGAAAATCCGATGGATCCTCGGAGCCCACCGATCCGAAGAAACAGAAAACGGACGAAAGGCAGTCCGTTATGGAGAAGGCAGATCCGGGGTACAAAGGACCGGCATTTACCTCTCGCACGACTGACTGGAAGTCGGGCCCCCAGGGCAAGCCACCTCGGTCAGGTCCGGAGGATCCGAACTCCAGTACGGGAGGGGCGTTCGTTGACGAATTCCCCAATATGGATTTGGTTCCGGGAGCAGAGTCACAGACTCTCACCCAGACGGGGAAGACCAAGGCTTCGGTGAAGCAAAAGCCGAAGCCAACACAGACTCCGGATCCCCCTCAGGAGGCTCCGGAGGGGCACCATGTCTTACGACTAAGGGGCCCTCCCTCGTTTCCTCCCGCCGACTTCAAGTCCTACGAAGCCGGACAGGAGGCCTTGAATCGGTGGCAGGATAACTTCCACCGATTGCTTACTGGCTTAAGTCAGGAGGTGGCGATGTTGTCCCTGGACACGGTGCATCATCTCCACCGGAGTGAAGTCGCTACTCAGAAAGCAGCGGCCCTGGAGTCGGTTCAGGAGGAGCGTGAGAATGCTCGGACTGAGCGAGTTGCTGCTAAATCCGAAAGGAAAAAGCAGAAGCTGGCAGTCAAGAACGCCGAGGAAAAACTGGACCACGAACGTCGGAGGTTCAGAGACTGTTTCGCGCACGAGATGCACGAATGGGATGGGACTCGTGCTCAAATCGAGCTCTGGCTCCAGGAGCTGACTCTGGCGGAAGCTGAGTCAGACTCTGATGATGAGGAGGCTGCGGCCCAGTCGAGTCCTAAAGACGACTCGGAGTCCGGATAGGATTATCCTATCTTAGGACCCGATCAAGAAGAAGGGGGGGTATTTTAAATATACCAACCCTACATGTGAAAAACACTCTATTATAGGGTGTTCAAGGATCCGGACGAGAAGAAGCGGCAGGCTGGCTACGCAAGGAGTCAGTCTGCCAGGCAGAACGGACGGAGGAGGACGAGGAGATCCGGAGAGAAACCCAAAGCTCGGGACAGGAGTACACTACCACCATGGATCTGATACGAGATGTTTTTTTTTATAAACTATATATATCAGGACCGAGTGCTCCTAATTATAAGTCCGAAGATCGCCTGGAGGCAGGACTTGGAATTTTTTTTTATATATACTACTATAAGCTCCCGAGCATGAGCTATGAACTTTCTCGTTCCGGTTAGTAGGAGCTGAATGAAGTAGGTTCTGAAAGCCGGGCGGAATGCATCATCATCAACAGAGGATCCGGATCTTCGCTATAAAATCACGTATGATATCTTTTGTAATAATACTTTAATATGTTTCTGAAAACCTTAAGAGAAGTGATAGTGTTTATCACTTATAAAGTATTATTCATTACGAGTGTAATTAGCTCGGGGTCTTGAAGGGACGAAATTTTTTACTGTGATATTGTACTTTTTCAAGTGTTGTGTATACTATATGTATAGATTAACTCCATCTATCCTAGGGAATGGGGCGTAATTTTAATTACGATCTATATGTGTAGATATGTGTGTAATTAATACCTTTTTGTGTTCAACAGTAACGTCATATTGTTTGTAAGGTATAACTTTAATAAACCCCTAAGGTGGTATTTATAAGATAATGCCAGTCCGAAGTGTTTTCGGACTATAACCTTAATTATTTACCTCCCGGTTATTATCTGGTAGGGGGTAGTGTAGGGGCTAGGGTTATACGGGGTTATTATATGACGAGTGCTGTTGGATGCTGTGTTGCGAGCTCAGTCCGAACCCTTCAGTCCGACGGTAGGTGGCGACACCTACTCCGGGCTTGGGGTATGGACAGAGGTCGCTATAGGCTTCCGGTCTGCGTGTGCGCACGCAGGCTGGCTGCCTATATATACCCGGCATCTGACGGTACTCGTCGGTTACTCTGAGCCACGCTGGTGAAGAGACCCCGTGATCATATCGGCTGCTTAGCCTACTGACCCGTTCCGAACTCTATAGGGAGTTCGCACACTTAGTGACTGCTTGTTTAGGTTTACCTGAATAAACCTGATATTGCAACCTGTAACACTTGATCCGAACTGTGTCGACTTTGTTCTTTAATTGATACTCTACCAATATCATAAAGATACGAAAGATCGTTTATTACACTAGTACAGAATTATATGATTGTATGGAATAAGTAAAAGAAAAGACCAGCGTAATTTCATGTGACTTGCTATCACTCGTATTGATATTGATTTGCAATAGTCTGAATTGCATACTATTAAAATATGCCGCATCAAGCATTTAAACTTTAAATAAAGAAGTAGAGAATGACGTCACAAGAGACCATAAACATACCCAGACAAAATGAGCCTATCTCAATTGGTCTAGCCAGCAGGATGCCGACTTCTTGATTGGTTGCTCGGTAATCTACACGACTGTGAGTATGCCTGTAGGGTTTCTATTTACTTTGGGCCTTGTAACCTACTTAACAACATGTTTTTCTTTTGTGAAATGGAGAGGGACAATGGTGTGTAACTACTTACTATAGACAGTGAGCTACCCCTTTATCAGATATTGAGTGCTAGAATGTACTGTATCTGTTCTCTTGTGACATCACAATGATTGGTATGAGCTTTTCTTTCCATTTTAAGTTTAAATGCTTGATGCTGCACATTCTGATAGTATTGTATGTCCGAATATTGCAAATCAATACCAATACTAGTTATAGAAACCCACATAAAATGAAGCTGGCCTTTTCTTTTAATTAAGTTAAAATTATTAGCAAATAGGTAAAAACGGGTTAATGAATGTCTCGAGAGGTAGCTGTATCTAGGTCCGCATATCTGCCGCCTCATTTTGGATTTAGAAATCTTTTTTTTTTGCTATGATATTTCGATGCGACGAGACGTTTTCCAGTAAAATGGCATTAGTGGAACGCCCCCTTTCAAATGTCTTGGTAGGTGTACCCCATACACAGCAGTAGTAAAGGTGTTGGAGTGAAGGGCAGCTAGCTGAGAGCTGGTTGTCAGTGTAAGGAGGTTAACCACATGCGACATTCCACCTGGGTGCTGCTTGGTAATAGGTGCACGGGGACCAGTGTAGACAGGTGTCTTCCAGAGCTGCACAACTAGCAACTTCCGCTGTAGGCAAGGCTTATTAGTCTGCCAAGGGCCCACTGCCACAAGGTCACACAGAGGTTATGGGCGCTTGGTGTACTCTGCTAATGCCAGCAGACAATGGGAAGCAGTATAATCCATATCACCTATACATATTATTAGAATCAGAGATATCTTAAGTCCACGGGTTTGGTTAACCCTTTCCTTACCAGCCTCCCACTTGGATATTTGATGAAAATATGTCACAAGTTTAGAGTTTCGTTATTCCATTATGCATTTTTAGATTCTTTTGAAATTTGGAATTCTATTTACATATCATATGTAAATTCTAGCGTTAAACAATTCTTTTGATTTTCCGTTTGCCATAGCAACCAACATTTTTCATGTTGATGAAAAATTGGTAAGAATGGTACGAATAGTAAGCTTAGACAATCGTCTAACAATGTGGACCATTCCTGACTCACCGTATGCCATAGAAACCAACATATTTGCTAAAAATATTAGCATAATTTATTTTAATGTCATAAGCGCGGATTTAGGATCAAAGAACATGTGCCCCTACTCTAGACTTGCTCAAGTCCTAGAATTTGAATAAAGACAAAAAAAAACTTTTCTCAACTATACCTTTCTTAACTGTCTAATTCTAGAGTGGGAACAACCAGGGGAGGGGAGAAGGGGGTGGGGTAGTGCGTGGCGGAGTAGAGTTCTCACTGATGCAGGCCAGTCTACCCCTACTCCCACACACCACAAAAAGACTCACTCAGCATCATGACTGCTGTGCGAGGGCTTATGGTCAGAAAGACTATTTTTTATGTTCATAAATATTCTGTTTATTCCCTAGTAAGATAATAATAATACTGAAGTGGAGTAGAAAAACGGACGTTTTCGCTGCTCTCAGTGGTACAAGTAAACACCCCATCTCTCGTGAGGAGAAACCAGTTTTCTTTTCAAGAGTGTCTTTTTATGGAGCGCCAACTGTGTACCACTCTTGGGCTTGCTGGAGCTTATACCCCTGGCGCCCTGAGTGGGTTGGTCCAGCAGGCACTGAAAAGGTCACCGGTGAGCCGCCCTAGGTCATCAGAGGGACATTGGCCGGCGCTGCCGCGGAAATAGGTCTAGCTCATTATACACCAATTCCAGGGTCTATTCTTTGTTCTTTTAGACGAATACATATTGTGTTTGTAGCAGTCTGTAGATCACCGGTGCTCATTCTCACGTCGATCCAGTGTATAATGACACTGTTACTTATTAATCAACAGCGAATTCGTTCACAGATAATCCTTGGCCTGAAATCTTCTTATCTAAAAACTATAGTTCTAGAATATAAGAGCAATTCTTGTTTATCTCCTTCATTCTATAGAACTATTCCCAATTTTCGTATGCCAAGAAATAATTAAAAGTGTCAAATTATTCTTTTTCTATCTTCTCTATGTGAAGGTCTTGGATATGATAGCATTCCTTCCTTTCTTCCTCCTGGCACTGACAGGGAGGTATAATCACTCTTAAGGTTCAGGAGGGCACAGGAGGAGGCTATACATCTTTTGTCAGTATCACCCACTTGGCTTTAATATCTGTAAGAAAACCTTTTCAGACCCCCGAGTGTAGGCGTGTGAGTTATCAAGAAAGTCTAGGTTAAAGTCTAATTAAAGCATTACATGTATACCTATTCACATGATAAGTGAAGGCATGCAGAAGAATCTACCGAATCCATGCAGATGAAAAGGCATGTAAGGCCACTTAACAAAGATGATAAGCTTTGCGGATACCGACCGCATCAGTTATGGACCGACCATTCATAACAGGCCCGTAACTAGCCCTCTTCGCGGGGAGGTTCGTTTTTTGATAAGGTGGAACAAGATGAATTAGTTGGAGCATACAAGCTGTGAGTCTGCGCCCCTAACAAATTCAATGGTGGAACTTGCTGGATTTTCGCTAAATAAATATGCCAAAAATGACTTGATTTGTACTCACAACTATAATTCAAATGAGCCATATAACAAAAAGGACCATGCTTTCATGGTTTACTCTCTTGAGATCTTAATAATTGTCCGATTTACAAGCTGCGAAAACTGGCATGTAGCAAATTATCTCCACTTTCAGGCCAGCTAGAGTGGAACTTTTTTGGTCCATCAGGCCTGTGGGGAGGGGGGGGGGCTCATTCGAACCGACGAACCCCCCCCCCTCTAGCTACGGGCCGGCATAACGACTCTTATAGTAATCACTTTAGTAACAACGTTGGCATTAATTGAAAACTCCCTTTGAATGTGACTTATTTTGCCGAATAAAAAATCTTAACTTAAACTCAACTCAAAATGGGCAGCATGGGCGCTTTTAATTTAGTTTTTTCCCCATAATAAATAGGGCCAAAATTCCGCATGCATGAAGAGGGTAACATATGATATACAAAACTAACCATATCTCAACTAATTATTGGTGTAGGAACAAGATTTAAAAGGCATTTACAACAACAGACATAATTTAGTCAATGGTTAAATCTTGCAACACATTATTCAATTATTAATCTGAAAGCAAAACCCAAGGCTGTAAGTTACGATATATTTTCTATTTATTGCACGTCCTTGCAATATACGGAGAAGCTTTAACATACTTAAACAACGGTGGTTGGGTAGAACAATAAACTTCGTACCTTGGCTATAATTGGCTTGCCTTGTATATCATGGTTTAAAACAAATAAACAATGGTTATGAAAGGTTATTAGAATTACCTGTGGTTAATTCTACTTACCCTTTCATAACCATTGTCTATCTATTACTTACCAACCCAAAGGGATTAGGATTACATTTGCGCCAGGTGTCCGTCTATAATTTATAGGCTATTGACTCGTGTTTATGGAAGATAGGGTTAACCAGTCTTCAGGTAGAATTCCACGTCCTTATAAGTAATAATTCACTGGGGAATATGCATTATCATTATAGGCCTTGATATTCTCCTCAGCAGTCCGTGATTTTCCACAACATTATTAATTAAATCTCGCTAGGGGCAATTATTATCATCATGGGGAAGGCGTAGATGACCGACCGAAGACATTCACTGCAATTCAGGTCAAGTCTGTAATAATAGTCTCAATCCGTGATGGAAATTCGGTTTATATCTTTAAGGCAGAGTGAGGGTGGAGGAGGTGTTATATCTATTTCTATGCGTTCATATGGGTGACGCTATATAGGCCGAATATGCTTACCTCGTTCTAAATCTCCGCTGTCTTCTTTAACAGATGAAAAAAGCAAAATATGTACCATTTTAAGTGACAACACAGGTATGGCCTGACACCATTTAGCGACACGTAAACATATTTTCCTTATGTGGGTTGACATGATGGGTGCAATAAACATATCATATATGACACTAGGGTTTAAATTGATACAGAGTGTCATTGCATCTCTATATCCAGTCTACATATTTCACATACATCCCAACATGTTGGCGTATGCATTCATATAATTCAGGTAAAACACACCTTTGATGAGACACAGAGAGAGAAGTAAAAGAGTCGGTACGACGCTGACAGCCAGAGTCACAGTTTGTCTCTCAGCCGACACCTGTAGAGGAGAGTCGAATAAGATTGACTCTCCATTCCTGAAGGGTCAACCACAGTTGACCCATCAAAAGAGGGGGAGTCAGAATTGATACTTATAATGTCAGTGTAGTTATGTCAGGCTAGGCTGGGGGCAACAGGTGTATACAATTAGTGGACAGGCCAGGTGAGGCCTGTAAAGGAGTGAGTAGGTAAAGTTATTGACCAAGAGAGGTCAATAACAAGACATGTTGTCATGTCCACCACTTCTCCTTATGTGAGAGGGCTAAGTTACATCTGCCTCACACTACACTCTGCAGACCATTGGCCACAAACATCAAATTAGATGCCAATATCATAGGTCTATGTGTAGTATTAAGCAGTGCCATACATTATATCTCAGACAGTTAGTGCCCAGCCTTATGTTTATTTCCCTTACCAACAAATATGGTGGCTAAGCTCTATACTGTTGATGTTCTTGGAATGTATTGTAAGGTTTATCATCATATTTGATTCAGGTAAGTTAATTGGAAAAGCTTTTACATTGACATTCTTTAACTACATTATTTAGACAAATAAAGACAAAGTGTACTATTCTATAAAGGACCAAAACTGTTCGGCATGTGCCAAATGTCTGAAGTATTGATAGTGGGTCTAGCCTGTTGTTGCCACTGGAACCAACCTAGTGCAGGTTGCCCCATCATGTGGTGTCATATACAACTTATATCAGAGTCAACACATTTTTTATTTGACTCTTCATGGAGAGTCAAACTATATATCACTCTGCTGTGGGCAGAGTCAACTGCACCTGACCCTGCAGTGAAGGTAGAGTCAAGTTGTACAACATCCAAGGGGTATGACTGGAGTGGCTGTGACACCTCCAACAGAGTCATCATGACTCTGCTACAAGAGTCAACTAGAGTTGACTATGGTGAAAGAGTCATGGCGACGCCTTTACTTCTCTGTGTGCAGGCATTAAAAAAGTGTTGCCCTAAATAGATTTATAATAACTTACAGCGAAAATGCAATGTATGCACATAATGGAGTATGAAATTAAAGTAGCTGTCCACTGAAACCAATAACAACCTTGATAATCAGATGAGAGACCTGACCATCAAAACACACTTCCAATACATTACTAATAGGGATGTTGATAGAAAGGACCGTCCGACATTGGGCTACACTCGGCTAACACGTAACACCATTGTACTATATCATTTTTCAATTGAATCCTTCTACATGTAGCCCCCACCTGATTCCGAACAGATGTGATTAGAAAATTAATAAACAATAAGCGTTGTGTTTCTCACTTTCTTATGTTTCCCATAACAGAACATATTTTTGATTTGTTTCGGTTGATCCTCATATGAACTAAATCACCACAGCAGAGGCATCATATACATTTGTATATGATTTAACTATCATATAGTTTGACATTAGTATAATAACAGCGATATAATTATCTTCCTTTAGTGAACATGGTTAGATATATTCAGGTAAACTGCTATACCATGATACATGTACACGTCATATAAGCCACAGTAATAACTGGATATTAAATGAGTTTGCCTCCTGAGGTATTGACTCGAGGACGAGTCAAACACTAAATCCTATCTGTAAATCTTATGCCTCTATATTGCCATAGGAAATTGATAGTACTTCAACTGTGATACTATGAATACATTAACCGCTACCCAGCTAACAAAAAAACGTTATTTTACGTCAAAATAACGTTATAAAATTTCAAATAACGTTACGCAATGGTAAGGAGCCTTAGAGAAACGTTATTTAACGTTATATAACGTTATAAAATGTTGTATAACGTTTTTTGTTTACATACATATTCATCGGGCTTTCAGCATCAGATGGCTATCAGTGGTGCCGGTGCGTATGTCCAACACAATGCATAGGTCCATTATAAGATATCATTGACAAAATATGGCCAAAATTCCCAATATTTATTTTTATACATACTTTGGTAAACGGTGTAGGTCCCGTTATTGTGCGTAGGTCCACCAGTAAAATGCTTTTCCATGGCAAAGGATATATTTGATGTGCATACATTAATATAAACAATTACATGTATTCCTTACACATGATTGCAGTAGTATTGGAAACATATTTGCCGTTGCGTTTGATCATCGATCTATAGCATAACATAAATACCGGTATATGTATTATTATAGCCATGCAATTGGTGCAATGCAATCGCCATGCGTAGGTCTCGCTTTGAATGAATATGGTTATTTCTAGAATGAATGTTCCCAATTTTGTGATTTTGATTTTGAGTGTAGGCCTACTCCCTTATGGTAGTTAGGAGCTATCAAGTTATATACATGTATCTGCGAATCAGGATTTTAGCCCTCTCAATAAGGGCCCCTGTGATCCATTGTCGTGAGAGTTGACCATATATATGGAGGTGTTCTGTTGGGTGGACGGAAACCAATAATGAGTGGACCTCTGGGGCATTATGTAGGTCCATCATGACATATCATAGCACAATGCAGACACATAGTGAAGCCACTTACACCACAGTTGGCTGAGAGAACAAAAGATATGGCCTGACTGTATATTACATACATGGCTGTATGTGGATACGGTCTATTGAGTACACTCTCCTACTGTGAGTGTAAGTCAGATATGATACGCGTGACTAGCTGCATAAGTGTTATAATTAAGCCTTGGACAATGGTAATTGTCAGTGGTTGGCGCCTCGGACAATTACCCTGTGCTTGTCTTATAACACTTATACAGCAAGTCGCTTGTACCATATCTAATACATATTACACCACATGAGGTAGCTATAACGAGGCAGCAATGGTCAGTCAGAGACAACTGCCATATTTAAGGTACATTGTGTGGGACGTGTGTAGTTAGGGCTAGACGCGGGGCGGGGTTATCCATACGGACCGGCGTTCTGGTGGACTTGGCGCCAGTCGGCGTAATGGTTGAAGTTACTGGAGGTGCAGAACCACGACTTGAAGATGGCCCAGTGCTTCCGCATGGCCCGCCGGAACACGGTGGTAAACATGCCTGCCAAGTAAATACAACATGTATAATGTATTAACAGTTATTATACTATCAATACAAGACCATTCGGACATGTTGTTCATAGCTAGGTTATTCTGCGGAGTAGGTCTTTGTGCTACATGTACATGGCATATCGCTACGTAAGTAGTATACAGCGGGCAAAATGGGGATTTGACTCAGGGAGCCAATCCTACTCAATGGTGGTAGTATTTTGTGTTTATTTCGGTGCGCTCACTGAGAACTCCCTCTATTCGATTGATAGGAATAAAGACTGTACTAAACTAGTATATTGGTTACTGCCGTATAATTGGACTTTAGCGAATAAAATCTAAAATCAAATACATGTAACAACATATTCTTGTGAAAGGAATAAGAAGATGTGGTATATAGCAGGCCCTCGTCAGATCAAGTCTTTGTGGATTTCTGATGAATTAAGTTAACTGGTGTCAATTGTGTCCTTAAGACCAAGACCAATTTATACTAAATCCTTATACATGGAAGGGATCTGAAAAGACTAATTGTTTGGAGTAAGAGCCATATGTCTTGCTTGTTCCTAATAAAAGCGATGGAGGGCAACAGTATTTAATGTATCAGCTGCTGATATAACAAATAACAGGCCCTTCTAGAGTTTGTGACCTATATTATAATGCTTGTGTCTGAGGAGCTTGGGGTGCACGCAGAGGCTGGTATATTGATTCCTAAAACCTCCTCCCCATGGAGCTTTTTACTTTGGATGGATGCTTCAGGAAAGGGCCATATGTCTATGTTTCCACTACAGGTTGGTACCTAATCGATCAGCTGGTTCTGTGCACAGTAATTGCAGTTCTAGTCGGCCTGCCCTACACCGGGCTGCCCTAACCCCCCCCTACAAAATACCTGCTTGTTTTCAGCTTCTTATTACACTGTGCTCTCTGATGGTTGGTCGCCACATGTGGCCCCAGGCTACTATTTAATCTACAGGTAGTCAGAATGGGTATTGACGGGGCATGCTATAGGCCTCACACTAACTAAAGGATCTTATATTGGCCGAGTCTCAGACTGTTCAATACATTACATCGCATATGATATTATTTCCCGACAAAACCGTTTCGTCGGCGCCAAAACGTGTTTTTAAACACCAAAACAGTCTTAGACACCCTTAACGACACAGGCCTATTGTCTAACAACTGGGCCAACACTCGGTGACTTGTGAGGATTAGGGGCTGTATTTCAAGGGACCTACTTCACAGGATACTCGTGACCATATTCTTTACAAAATAAGCTAGAGATATCCCTACCCTAGTAGCAAGCCCGCACGGGGCCAATTTGGTTTTAGCTCGGATTGGCTGTTTGAAGTCGGGCAAAACTGAGCTGGGTTTCATGTTGGGCAGATGGCTGGGCTGAAGTGTGGCCCCGATCGGGCTGCCCATTTTGGGCTCAGATCAGTTTCAAAGCGGGCTGCCCGATTTGGGCTCAGATCAGTTTCAAAGAGGGCTACCCGCTTTGGGTTCATGTTGGCCAGATGACAGGAAACCCGTCCAAAACCCGTTCTGAGCCCAATTCGGGCAGCCCACTTGGGGCCACACCAAAACCCAGTGCCCTAAACCAACGGGCGCCCGTCGGTTAGCCCGCTCCGGGCCGATGAGGGCTGAGGTTGGGTTTGGACAGGGTAACTGGTCTAATAGTTCTGATGATTGACACCAGATGTCACTACTATACAATATCTAGAGTTTTCCAACAAAGCCAGATGAAATTGACATTATAAAATAATACAATAAAATGTTAAAGTGATGTAGAATAGGAAACAATAAATAGATGTTCTCACAGTTTGGAAATAAGATAGAATATATATTTGAATGATGAAAAGGAGGTTCTCTAAGCAGCTATCCAGTGTAAACACTACTTCTGTGGCATTGCAATCTTAATACAAGACTCATGTGCCCCATGTAGGTATGAACTATGGCTTGAAGGCCAATGTGCACCATAGACACTTGTCTATGCTGCATGTGGCTCAAACCTGATGATAATAGGCCTGCTTGATACTTCCATTATTGGGTAGGAAGAGTATGATTTATGCCTTGGGTTGATTAGCAGGACCTAGGATATCTGGTTCAACAAATACAAGAAATCATTGGAGAATGATTGAATAGATTCTAAAAACCCATAATTATCCGATCTTAGCCCGCTTTCAACCCGTCGAAAAACCAATCTAAGCCCGCTTTCAACCCGTCCAAAAAACGATCTGAACCCACTTTCAGCCCGTCCAAAAACCAATCTGAGCCCTAAGTGGGAAGCCCGTCCAAAAACTGATCTGAGCCCAAAGTGGGCTTCCCGTCCAAAACCCGATCTGCGCCCAACATGGGAAGCCCGCATGGGGCCAGACCAAAGCCCAGTGCCCTAAACCGATGGGAGCCCGTCGGTTAGCCCACTCCGGGCCAGACTTGCAAACACAGTCTGGCCCCGTCCGGGGCCACAGTGTGTTTGCTACTAGGGTATCCCCCTTTCCCCATTCTATGAACAACACTGGCAATAATGTAAAACGAGGCAATGTCCATGTGTATTTTTCATAGAAAATGTCTGAAAAGCCGGTAGGCCTATTTGATATTTGAAAAAGAAATCACAATACAAAGATCTATCATATTACCGCTACATTTTATACAAACATGAGCTGAGTTATTAGAATGCTATCACACCGTGTATCACATATCACCTTAGACCTGATGATATCCCTTATGAAACTCCTTACTGACCATGAAAAATACTCACCATAGACAATAGGATCAACACATGAGTTGGAGACAGCGAACAAGAAGAGACCTCGCTGCACTTTGTTGTCAATCTGCTCAGCTGTGTCTCTGAATAAGGAACTCGTTACAATGCATTATCTTCTTTTGACACTCTATCTTATTGGATTGGATTTTAATCATAATCCTTTGAATTTTAAAAATATTCATTTCACTCTAGGTGATTTTCTTATATGTAATTAACAGTATATTGTTTTCAGGCAACCTGATCGCAACCCAGATCGAGTTAAGATAGTAATTCAAGGTTGTTCGGCTATTAATTCATTGTTGTGGTTCATCTATTTAGTACAATATCGGTATGATATGCTTAATTGTATCAAGTCGTTTCATTTCTGATTCCCAACATTCTTTTCAAGTATGCTCTAATATTTACAACATTCTTTTCAAGTATGCTCTCGTATCCGGACAGAAATGCTAATGAAACCATTTCGAAAACGCTTCTGCAGACAGCAGGCTGCATATCCCTTTAATGACGGCATTATGCCTTAGTAAATCATGCCCTTGATCGCCGTGATGAATGAATGCAGCCCTGGCGAGTAACTCATAAGGGTGGCATTCAAGCATCATGTCGACCCTACTGGGCTGAGACATTCACGAAGGGTTGGCAAGATGCACCACTGCATACGTACATCATGCCGATAAATGTCACCATTTAAAGGCATGTCGTCCTTAAAGGGATATCCATAGAGTTCACCGAAGACAGGTACAGGTACAGTTTTATCCAGACAATGCAACTTTTGACTCATTTATTGTTACCTGCCAGGCTGTTGTCATCATCAGTTTATATCCATGTCAAAACCCATACAAAATCAGTTGAATATCAAATTACCGAGCAGGAATGAGCAGTCGGCATTTTGAATACAATGGACATTAGTGAGTATGAGATATATTTTGCCAAGGCCATGTACAAAATCAAATACACCATACATATCCATCATTTCTTTCCTCCTTTTTTTTATGTCTTTCAATATTACTATCTGGACACTACAAATACCTCCGCCCCTGTACATTCTCCTCGAATTACATTATTACAACATGGTGTTTAATATATGAGAGTGTGCTTACTTGTCAAACCACCACCAGGCAGACATCACGAAGTAAGGCGTCCAACACACGATGAATACAACAACTGTGGAGAATAGAACGAATATCATTACCAACCGACATGACATCAGCCTAATTGTATGTATGTATGTACACGGTATGTATGTATGTATGTATATATGTATGTATGTATGTATGTATGTATGATGACCCGGCTGATGTATATTTCAGGTATAAAAGGAACGTTTTACAGACTATATATGTGTCCTTCTAAAAGGATATTGCCATTGTAACATAAATTCCATTCAATATTCACTTTCTCCGAGGTACCTGATCAGTCTGTTCGAATTTCAACTCATGTCTCCAAACGTCTTTGTATATATGCTCAACTCTGCCTACAATAGACCTCTTAACCCTTCCTGAGTTTACAGTACAGGACCGTACACGCATTATTGCGAGTTACTCTCCGATTTTTGGCCGATTTTGGCCGATTTTTGACCCCCTGTGGTTTGCCTAAAAGTTGGTAGAATCCCATGATTTTTTTTCTGAGAGTAGTCTATGGCATAATTATTGTCTCTGCATATCTTAATCGGTTTGTAGGCCTACATACATTCAATATTTTAGAAATGCTGGGCATCTCAACTTGGATGATATTTAACTCATTTTCAATATGATTTAAGCAATATTTAAGGCAAAATCATGAAAAATGTCAACAATGTTGTTTTTTGGGTGAAAAATGGTTTTGTCTAATTTTTCATGCTGAAAAAGATGGTACCAAAAGTTTAAGTCTATTTTAATGCATTCTGGCCTAAATGTAAGTTTCAATAGCAACATATACATTAGAATAAGCCATATTTAATTTCAAATAGGGCTTTATCTCCCTAATTGGAACACTTAGGGCCATTGGGGTATCTTACTTTCTGGTTATTCAACATTGTTCCTTTTATCATAGATATACTTCTAGTTTGAATATTTACAAAATTCTTTCAGTTTCTAAAAGGTTAGGCCATCTCCTAAATGACAATATCCCATTTGAATTTCATTTGAAAAAATCTGGTCTTGGGAGGGGTGTCTTTATGTGGAGCGTGGTAAAGGAAGAGTTAAAGACTCGGACCCACCTTTTATGAAACACGACGGTACCTAACGCTAGTAGTAGTAATGGCCACCGTCCACTGTGGAACTTCGGCCGATTAAGCCCATACATTTCCTATATAATTCCGGCCGATTAGAGTTCAATTTGCCTAAAAGTTTGCACAAGCACGTCCACAGCAGGTTCCAATACGAATGTGCACCCTGTGCATGGTGTTCCAATATGAATGTGCATGGTGTACATTGCGTTCCAATACGAATGTGCACCCTATGCATCGTGTTCCAATACAAATGTGCATGGTGTGCATTTGTTCCGATACGATTTTTTGTAACCTACTGTGCATGTGCTTGTGCTAACGTTTAGGCAAATTGAACTCCATACCACACTCCCAGGAATGAGATGCCCGGTCTGCGTGGTCAGAGCATCATAGATGGTAGAGTTGTTATTATTGCTCCAACAGAGAAGGCAAGATTGCCTTATTGCTAGTGACTTGTGAATGCTTAAACTTACACATGATGATCATAAGCAATTAACAAGGCTGTAACCATTCATTGCTCAATGTAAACCCCACAGATTAGTGAGAAATATGGATTTTGTAATTTCATGGTGATGCCCGTAACACACTGCCACTGATGCCCGTAACACATTGTCAGTGCGTGAAAGTGATGCTCCGTACCACAGTTCTTTTGGTGTATATACATTTATGTAAGTGTTACTGAAATTGGTCCAAAAATCAGATTTCTGTGTTTTTTGCCTCCATACTATTCCTATTGATTTGTATACAATAGTTATGTAAGATAAGGGAAATGCAAATAGATTCCTTTATACAATCACTTTGAAATACTAAACTAAGGTAGCCTCATATAATTTCTAGGTAGCTAGTAGTATAGTGCAGATAATTGTATGCCTGAAATTGATTATTTCAGAACTCACTATACACCTGCTCAAAATGGCCATTCTGATATAACCGCAAGTTGCAGGGGCGCTTATACACAACAGTATGGTATGAGAAGTTGTGGTCACCTATTCATACATCTTGTTTGTCATAATCAGTAGATCGTAAGGGCTCGGACTGTCTTTGGGGAACTTTTTTTTTTGGGGGGGGGGGGAACCAAGCCCCCCGACTTCCACAAGAATGTTATGAATGTCATGGAAAATTGAGATTTTTGTCATTGAGGTGAGCCTCAAGGATATGCAGAGAAAAATCAACATGGGCTTCAAGTGCATCATAAATATTGATGAGAAGACAATTACATTCAAGAGAAGGGCTGTTCCAAATCATAACCATGAGCCAGACTCATCTGTTCATGCTCCCGTGGACAGGGCATCATAGAAATGTGTTACGGGCATCACAACAAATACTTTGATATGTGGCAAGGGCATCACTGATCAATTCTAGGATGCCCAATACAGTAAATGTAGCCTCCTATTGCAGTGCAAATACTATCTAGATTGTTTGTATTGATATTTAAGCCATACCTACTGAGTTGTACCACCTGCCACCCCCCATAACACCCTTAAAACTAGCAAAAACAAGCCTCCATTCAACCTACCATCCGCCATCTTTGATGCTCTGACCACGCAGACCGGGCATCTCATTCCTGGGAGTGATACCAGTGGACGGTGGCCATGGTCAGTGTTTTACCTACCTATAACTATCGTCATTTTAAGGGTCCGTATTCTGGCCTTCTCTATTGGGGTCGAGGACACACGGCTGGTTTCAACACGACGCACGTAAACTGATGACGACTCAGACGACAAAGATCCTGCAGCTAGAGCAAAACACAGATCTATACAGCATTGGATATTACATTAGATAGGAAGAAAGGAGAACATGATTTGAAAGTGAATGAAAAATTGATGCAGTTAATGGCTTATATGTGTTATACTCAGTTTACAAGTATAAATAATCATAGAATGTAGCTATGTCCCCTAGTATAACAAAAGCGATATCATTATAGAACCGCCAAGGAAAACACTTTAGAATCCTATCAATTGTTAATTCTTAGATAAGTATAGCATATAGTAAAAACGGGCACAAAACCCAACCCCGAGGGGGTGATGTTGTTGAAGAATAGTAGTCAGCTAAGGCAAAAAACAACAACGTTCTTTTACGTCAAAAATAACGTTTTTAACGTTACATGACGGTTTGTCACAATAAGAAGCCATAGAGAAACGTTATATAACGCTGTAGAACTTTTTTTTGTTAACTGGTAGTTCTCCAAATGTGTCATATAAATATTACATTGAACCATTGCTATCCAAATAAAAAACAGTGCCCCATTTAGTGGGCCTTGGACTTTCTTTTTTGCATCTAAAACATAAGTTCTCAAAGAAAACAGAATAAGTAGGCTTGGGATTCATATTGATATATTTTATCTACTAGTATATACTAAAAGTGTGTGAGAAAATGTGTCCTGTCATGGGAATCTTTGTATAAAACCGACAGAAGAACGACCCACATGTCCTTGGACCTGATCCTATCAGCACCTAGATGCTCCTTCCGATGTGACCTTATCATCAGGCTCCGTATGCACGTAGGCCTACATATTGCCCCCTTTTTTGTTGTAGAAAACGGACCTTTTATATCGAGAAGAGACTGATGCGGCAAAGCAGAAGACCTTTCACAGAGCTCTTTGATTACTAAACCTAGGTACCGCGCATAAGCGAGTCATAGCGGCGAAATCGCCGATCCTCAGAGAAAAAATGTCAATCTTTACAAGCCTCCAGATACCAGGCAAATTAATGTACAGAAATCTCAAACCCCGCAATAGAAAGATATGGATCTGCTAATTCGAAATATCATTGATATTAAGTAGGTTGTACTTGCTATGCATGTGCAAATGGGTCTTCACTGGGGGTCACTTTGGGTCAAATTACAGGTTTGTCACCTGCTTTCCTGCAGCTGATTTGACTGGATATAAACTGGATTTCCCATTGCACCATGTATTACACTGCACATGAAATATACCAGCACCGTTGATTAGGATACACATCAGGCTTCACTGTGGTCCCCGGGATGAACAAAAATCATTAAAAATTATTACTTTTGTAGCATTTGATAGAAAATAATTGGTTAAAAAACATATTAATATTGAAAAAACATTTTCGCCCCGCCCCTCACACTGAAGTTTAAAATAGTTATTACAACTATGTGAAGAGAGCTAAGTAATCCTATGGATGGTGCAGTGGCAAAATTAAATCATAGTTATTTTTCTATACAAATCCTATACAGCATACTGGTAAGCTTAGAAAAATAAAGTTGATTTCCATAAAAAATTATTATGGTATTGATGTTGACATGTCATGGGTAGTATGTGTTTCGAATTACAAGAGGATTGGACTGTTAGTTAACAATCTATGGCACCATTTGCATTACGTGTATAGCATTTGTGACAAACGTACATAATAGTGATCTTGCCATTTTTAAATGAATATAACTCAAAAGATACACATAGGAAATGATCTGAGAAAAATTATTCATGCTCTATGTAACATGTAGATACATTACAGGTAATACCAAAGTCCTCAAGTATGTATTCCTTGATCTAGGTATGGGGGTCAAAATGGCAGAATGGCCATTTTCAGTGGTAAGGGATTGGTATTTCTGCTGTGTTAGAGGGTACAATATTTTAATACAAATATGTCTGAACATATTCTGAAGATATTTATGGAATGCCCATATATAGTTGATTGGGAAATATCTTTTTTCAACTGCGAATTGTCATCAAAATAAGTGTAATATCACTCTGAAATTGGCCCATTGGCTATTGAAAATGAAAGATGCTAAATGTCTGAAACTTTTATTTTTGGAAAATTCATATAAAATTAACCCCTGAACGGATCTTAACATAGTTACCATCATTCTTCAGCATTCTTTATCAGCTTCCTAACCAGTATAACAATTTTTTTCAGGGAAGGGTTTCTTCAAACTATCCGTGGTACCTACTAAACCGTGGCCCCTACGAGTATTGTACTACATACATTATCTAAGTTCACTACCCCCCCCCCCAAAAAAAAAAGAAAAAAAGAAAAGAGAACCAATGTTATAATCGTATCCAGCACCCATAATGAGATGCCTTATTTCATCATTGATTACAATTAACAAGTAACAATTCAATATGTATCTGACACAGGCTGATGGGCAGAATGACAACTCTCATCAGCCACCACACGAAGGGAGTGACAGGATACCATGTGGATGCAAATTACTCCCTTCAAATGGCGTCCCGTGAAAACCTGTAACTCTCATTACATTCTTGGTGTTCTGAGAAAGGCCCCGTCATTTACCAACCCCCATATTTGGTTGATCCCAAGCACATTCCAATGTGCGGGGTCGAGGCAGAGGAAGCAGCGAAAGTCCCTCTCGCCCACATATTCTAATCACCACTGGTCACCACTGCACAAGTCGCACAATAGTCCTGAGTCGCACTCTATTTTATAAATGTAGGTAGTTTGGCGAGCAGGCCGTTTGACTGATCCCTATCTGTCACAGTGTTAACTTAAAGAAGGTCTCTGCATGTAATGCGTTTTCTTAACTGTTGCAATATGTTCATTACAATGTGTGTTCCCTTGTTGGAAATACACAGTATTCTTAATAATTCCCTCTAGCTTGTTAGGTCATATGTTTTAATCTGCATATCCTTAATTAAAATCCCACATTTTATTTGTTAGTGCTACTAAGAATATCTGTAGAGTGGGCTAGGCCGCACTGCCCTCAGGGCAGACATGGTCTTTGCTTTTAGAGGAAAAGTAGGGTTAATTTCAACATAAATGCACCATCTCTTGGGAGGATATAGTAGACACAATGCACATTCCACATGTGTAACATTTATAGTGTAATTCTTAGCCATTGTGTCACGGTTACAGGGTTCATTTGCCCAACTTCCAACAAACAGTGTTACTTAAATACCCACCAGAAGAGTTTGGGAGAATGGCTATGTATATATCTATACCTTACTTTTATAAACACAATTAATATTTTAGTTTTATCTATTATCCCATTTCCCCCCAAAGAACCTGAAAAGTGGTCCCCACAGAATACCAGTGTGGGGGCTGAGTATGACAAGGGCATATATGCAGCCTGTATGACGGCCCTCCCTGCTACCTGGGGCCGGGGTTGGTCAGTGCGCCCCCTGCTGTGCTGCCCACCTGTACTGTGCCTACTGCTCTTAAAGGGGCAAATGGCAGAAACAGGAAGATTAGATTACAATGGATTAGATTTTCATTTGGCAAGTATATCGCATACATTACGGGCGTTTTTCAATAGATCCCAATGGTGTTACTAGTCTTAGTTTTGAGTGATATGGTCATAGTTCAGTGTCATGAGTCTTACTTCATGAGCCAAAGTTCAGGGTACTGGTATTCTCCAGAGACTTATCCACCAGAGATTTATCAATACACAACGACACAATTATACAATGAGTGGCTCTAAAGGCCTGAAGTCATTTAGTGTTAGAGACTTTATGAAGGCTGATTTTGAGATTGATAATTGTTGGGCGGTTAGTAGCCTATCCCACAGCTGCGCTCCCCTGTATTCAGGACTGTTCAGGTAGCAGTCCTTTACTAGGCGTTTCAGCTTGAATTTCGGTCAGTCTTCCCCACGCAGCACTCGGGTGGGTACTGTCCAACAGTCAGATGCTTGTCCACTAGGACCCCCAAGTAGTTGAAGGTTGACACTACCTCAAGCGGTCTGTTGTCGATCACAATGTCCTGTCCTACAAGGTCGATTTTAGTATTCCTGGGGTATACTCAGAGCACCTTGGTTTTGTCCTGGTTGACAATCAACTTGTTGTCTTTACAGCAACCGGCTACTGCAGTCATGTCTGCTTGCAATAGGGTCCGTACACCGCCCACAACACTCCCAGTGCTTACTAGTGCAAGGTCGTCGGCGTAGATATACCCCTTAGTGTTATGAATGACAGAATCCACACTATTGATGTAGATAAGGGACCAAACCCAGAGCAAATGTCATACATCAACCCTAGAATTTTACTAAACCCCATTATAATAGAGGACATATGAATTTCTGCATGATACCTGACCACAAAAAAAAATTGTATCAATATTCTAAATATTTCTATTTTTGGTCGAACTGCCTATTTTATGGGTAATAGTACAAGCAATATGTGCATGATTTTCAAGGCAGTGTGAATTTTTTCATAAAAGCAAGAGACTTGGCATGTCTCAAGTCCATATCCACACCAAAAAAATCAGAGGTGGGGCCACCGCAAAATATCGTTATTTTGCCTGTAGCGGCCATTTTAAGTCGGCCATTACCAAAAAATCAGTTTTCTTCGATCAAGCAGCAACTAAATACAGTACTGCAACAAAAAAGGTGTCTAGACCTATGTTTTCAGGGTCACAGAATATGATTATGCAATGAGAAATGATGTAGTATAGCTAGTTTGACTTTGGCGGCCATTTTGGTTCTGCCATTACCAAAAAGTGTTTGGTCATTGATAACTTCACAACCAAATGGAGTATTGAAGCAAGTAAGGTGTCTATACCCACATTTCCAGGGTCATGGAATAATGTGATGCCATCAGAGAATGTCTATTACGCATAGTTTCACCAGGAATCTGTTTCACCTCAAATGACAATAACTTGTGGACGCAACAAATGCTATATGGACTATGGCAAAACATATTTTTCTCAATTACTTCAAAACTAGATGTGGTACTGCCATAAATAAAGTATCTATACCCATGTTTTCAGAGGCAGAGAATATTATTATGTTAGTAGAAAAGGTAATTTGTCCCTAGTTTGACAATGGCGGCCATTTCCTTCGGTCATTACCCAAAAATATATATTCTTGAATTACATCACAAAGACTCAGAGCATTGCAACAAACAAGGTATTTATACCCATATTTCCTTGGTCATAGAACAACATTGTGCCATCATTTTTGCATGTCCATTAGGGGCCTATTCAGAATCACATTTTCTCAATTGGTTCCTAACCAATGATAGCACTGCAATAAAGAAGGTACGGTAGCAAACCCCATATTACCATGGTTATTAAAGGAATAATGCATAAACAAGCAAGCAGGAGGGTTGGTTATCCAGGGCTAACACATGAGGTGCAAACGAGTGCCTTAGCCATGGATAACCAGCCTGAGTGCTCGATTATTCATGTTTTATTCTATTTATACTACAGTTTTAACATTTGAGAAAAAAATCTGATTTATTTTACCCTGTAAACTCGTGTTTACAATGTAAACTCACTGTGTGTCATAGCAGTGCGGTTATCTACTGAGCACTAATACACACTGGTTATCCAGTTTAGGCACTGATTTGAGTGCCTGAAGTGGATAACCATGGTATAAAGAATGCTATTATGCTGGTAATGTGTATGTCATAAGGCAGCAATATTTGGTATGCCATTAAAGGGATCCCTCCATTCTCCCTGTAGCTCTACACCATAACTCCTCCTGGATCTCCTCTAACATCTCTGACGCCATCTTCAGGATTGTCAATTCTAATACCGGCAATTACACTATTACTTCCTGAGGTCTAATCCCTCCTTCAGGATACCCCCTCCTCAAGGGTCACCATGTTTGAAATGTAAAAGATACTGGGACAATGTTAATCACTAACAACCATCCTCTCATTATGCAACCCCTCCTGCCAAGATGTCCTCTCACTAACAATGTCCCACCCTTCATCTCAAGGTATTTCCTGCCAATATCCCACCCTCCTCAAAGTACCTCCTCCCAGTCAATAGCCCTGCTTGCCTCTTGGGGTGACCCTCCCTGCCAGAAAGGAGCACACACTGCAAGTAAAGAAGGAGTAGGGCATTGAGGACCAGGGAGGCATCGGTAATCAGGTATATCGATATATAGATATTGAACAAGAGATAGAACAGGACAGTTTGGATACCTCAGAGGAATGTTGTTAGACCTGCAATCAGATTTAAAAAATCCTGGAGTAGTGGTAGATGTTCAGGGATGCTAGAGGATGCTAGAGGTGAGATAGGGGAGGCTGGAGGAGGATAGTGACTACTGGAGGAGACTATGGGGATGGATATCAGAGCAGAAGGGATAAGGGAGGGAAGGTGGTGTGAGAATAAAAGAGAGAGAAGGGGAATTACATGGAGGTAAGGGGATGTGGATATGAAGTGAATATGGTAAATGTAGGTAACATGCAAATTCAGTGGACTTGCGAGGGGATAGGATAGGACACAAGGATAGGGTAGGACAAAGGAGGAAAGAGTGTTTGGCATAGGGACATGGACATTTTTGTGTGAATCTATGGATGCCCTTGGGACTTGAGTGGAAGTGCCCAGGGTGATACATGGAAGCAGGTCGTGGAAATATAGGGGACTCTCAAAGAGTGTGCATGGGCGATGCTTGGCTACCAGACCAAGGTTATTCATTTCCTAACACTGGCTGACCACTGTTTCTCTATACAAATCATTTTTGAGGGGATCTCTGTTATCAAAGGTTCTATACACTATTACCAGGCTGTAACAACAATTAACACCCTATAGGGGGTTGGTTAAGTATATTCTAATTGCCTTCATGTTTCCTTAAGTTCTAGC
Organism: Harmothoe impar; assembly: GCA_947462335.1. NCBI lineage: Eukaryota > Metazoa > Annelida > Polychaeta > Phyllodocida > Polynoidae > Harmothoe > Harmothoe impar. Next base: position 29,231,672 of record OX381709.1, on the reverse strand, counting down.
TAGTATCTAAAAGGCTGATTAGATGGTGCCCTACATATACCACCTATGCCTTAGCACTGTGGGGAACCCGGGAGGACACACACCTCATTCTGGGTGCTCATTGCATATACATAAGTGGGCAATATTAAGTGTCCCCTATGAGATCGTGGAAGGATAGGAACCTCTCGCCATACTTCTCACCTTGCTCTCACCATATATGTAGCTTCTCCAAGAACTATCTTGAACCTGTCCCCATACTTCTCCCCTCACCCATCCCCTGTTCCCACCACATCACTCTGGGTTGGGCAGGATAAAACTGTTTAAGACAGAGGGAGGGGGGCAATCAGTACCCTTTCATTCATAATATCATGCATCATAGGTTAATATCTAATACTCAAATGTTGATGGGATGGGGATTTCAGCCCTCCTCCACCAGGAGCACTTAACCAATAGTCAAAAATTGATCTATACTATACTGAAAAGGGCTACTATGTGTTATGATAGTGTTCCTCTTTCTCTCTTTTTTTCCCTCTTTTCTTCTCTATTCTTCCTTTTCCCCCTCATCCTTTCTTTTTCTTAGTGGGGTGGGGGGGGGGGAGAAAAGACCTGTCAGCTCCCCCTGGATCAGCCAATGTAGAGATAGTGAACCATCATGGATGACACTGGCTAAGGCAAAGAATCATGAGATAAAATGCCATGCTGTGAGTGTATAAAATGCTAAAATGAGCACATAGATGTGGAAAACCTGATAAACCTGGATAAAACCAGCTTTATGACACTGTGGGGAATATCATCAGCATATAATTTCCTGAACTGAGACTAAACTAGCATATATTTTGCTTGATGTCATGTACTGTTTTTAGCATCCTCACATAATGGAGCAGAATTATATTATTTGTGTTGATTTAAATCAGTTTCATGATCATGACTATCTTCTCCCACACAAGCATGCGGGGTATCATTATGAAACTATTACATAATAGAATTTGTATTCTGACAAATATGAATTGCTAATACTTAAGAAATAGGCCTTATAATCTGATACCATACAACTGATAGCATGGTATCGTTATCTGACCATGATAATATTAATTTTGACACCTTAATATACATATTCACTGCCGAAAATATTTTTCTTGTCAATGGGTAACGAGAAATTGTTTTTCAGGAGGCCGTTTCACCTCAAATGAAAACAATTGATTGAGGCCTGCAAATGATATATGGACCCCCTCAAATGCTTTATGGGTGCCACATATGCTTAATCACAGGGTACCCAACCATCATATAAAGCATTTGCCACACCCATAAAGCATTTGCCGTAGTCCATATAGCATTTGTAGGGTCCACGAATTATTGCCATTTGAGGTGAAACAGCTTCCTGGTGAAACTATGCATAATAGACATTTTTTGATGGCACCACATTATTCCTTGACCCTTGAAATGTGGGTATAGACACCTTACTTGCTTCAATACTCCATTTGGTTGTGAAGTTATCAAAGACCACACACTTTTTGGTGATGGCGGAATCAAAATGGCCGCCATAGTCAAGCTAGCAATACTACACCATTTCTCATTGTATAATTATATTCTGTGACCCTGAAAACCTAGGTCTAGACACCTTTTTTGTTGCAGTACTGTATTTAGTTGCTGCTTGATCGAAGAAAACAGAATTTTTGGTAATGGCCGACTTAAAATGGCCGCCACAGCCATAGTAACGGGTTTTCTCAGTGGCCCCACCTCTGAAATTCATTGCATGGATATGGAGTACAAGCGTGAGAAGTTTCATGCTTTTATGAAAAAATTCACACCTATTTCACATATTGCCTGGACTATAATTGGGTGCATGGGGATTGAAGTGTTGAGGGTCAATTGGGATCAAACACCACCGACATCAGGTCCTAAATTAAACAGGTTACGGTTTCAGATTAAATTGAATACTGTTTGTAAAAGAAGAACAGCAAATGCGTATATACATGACTATATGACAACAGCATCTACACATTGGCATTGCTGTTATAACCATGGTAGGTTAGAAAATAAAAAGGAATTCCCAGGACTATTTGAGGATTCTGTGAGCAGAAATTGATGCTAAAATCCCGAGATCATAAACCTGTGATTTTGCATGTAACATCCTGTACAATCATGTAATTTACACCAGTGGGGTAAACCTGTTTGGTTTGCGTACACGTATGGTTTGGGTTACCAATTAAGTGTAGAGTTTCCCTTCAATAAGAAATACATCCATCCAATACAGGGAATGATGATTGTAATCCTAGTAACACTCTCCAAAGTATCTATTTCCATGTTATTAACTCCTTCCTAATTCACACTCTGATTTGAAAACACATCTAAATCTCAAATGTCTGACTTTCTAATGATTTGGGCTATTTTGACTTTGAGTACGGTCTTCTCTGTTCAACACACCTTTATGCAAAGAGGCCCGCCCTTTGGAGATTGTAGGATTAGGATCAATCAGTATTGTATGGATGATATTCTGCTGTTAATGAATGTCACAAAACAAGACAAACTTGGAATTGTTTCTGCATAACATGTACTCTTTTTATAATCCCACACAAAAATCTCATTACCATGCACATTTCATTTAATGGGAATTTTACTGTTTCTCATAAAACTCTAACTATGGACCATTCTAGTACAATCCATTAGCCTATGGAAAGACTGAATTCAAATATACTATTGTCTCTCTATTGTTGAGTTGGTCCATAACTCGGTTTTGGTCATTTTCGTCCAGGGCTACTAATTTAGTTATCATCCTACTATCCATGGGTTATTAACCCTTTGAACTGTATCGTCATCTTTAGAAAATCACTTTGTGTAATAAAGATACGTTATAAACGGTCTTCTCTGTTCAACACACCTTTATGCAAAGAGGCCCGCCCTTTGGAGATTGTAGGATTAGGATCAATCAGTATTGTATGGATGATATTCTGTTAATGAATGTCACAAAACAAGACAAACTTGGAATTGTTTCTGCATAACATGTACTCTTTTTATAATCCCACACAAAAATCTCATTACCATGCACATTTCATTTAATGGGAATTTTACTGTTTCTCATAAAACTCTAACTATGGACCATTCTAGTACAATCCATTAGCCTATGGAAAGACTGAATTCAAATATACTATTGTCTCTCTATTGTTGAGTTGGTCCATAACTCGGTTTTGGTCATTTTCGTCCAGGGCTACTAATTTAGTTATCATCCTACTATCCATGGGTTATTAACCCTTTGAACTGTATCGTCATCTTTAGAAAATCACTTTGTGTAATAAAGATACGTTATAAACTCAAAAAATAATAACCCTGCCTCGCATCTCTTCATGCCTTTCTTACCAGATCTTGTAGGTAGTCAGAGATCCGACCATCATCAATATTTCTTGTTATTCTATATTTGTTTATTGCATAATCTTTGTCCTTAATTAATGTCTCTCTCTTAATCATTCATCAACCCCACTGATAAATGTCCTGTGGCCATGACCTGCCAAAACCCAAAATAACTCCCAAAAGCTATAATCTGTGGAAGTTAGATGCATATTTTTTCATTACTACAGTGGCCCAGGAGGTATTTCTTTGTAAAACTGAAATGAAGATTTACTTCAGCTTGCAATGAAAGTGAAAACTCAACCTAATCCATGTACTGTCACCTGCCAACTGTTAATTCAAGTAGAACAACTTGTGACTGCTTTCCTTTAACACTATACATGAAATCAAAACCAATGCAAATATCAAAGTTGAAAGTAGAATGAAAAGTGAAAGCGCAGTTGCTTACTGTCAACTGTCAATTCAAGAAGAACAGCTTGTGTCTTTAAGCACTGACGCTGTTCTTCACGGGAATTAATTTTGTTCCAGAGAAGGTATGATTTAACATGACATTGTATTGAAAATGCATGGTACACCTAGGGGGCTAGCACAGGCATATCTAAAGGCACACAATGTCTCCATAGTAGTATAGTATGTATCGGAACGGGACTATAGTTAACTACTGTTTATTACTCAATCGATATGCAGCCAATCAGAGGCCGCCATTTGGTCACGTGACCCGTTGCCATGGTAACGTGACCTACTTAGGGCTCTCAGCCAATCAGAAGCCAGCATTCTGGGTGACCTACTGACCTACTTAGAAGCTCTCAGCCAATCAGAGGCCGGCATTCTGGTAACCATGGTAACGTGACCTACTTACGTCACGTGACCTACTTAGGCTCAGCCAATCAGAAGCCGGCATTCTGGTAACTAGGGTAACGTGACCTACTTAGGGTTTTGTTTGTAAACAACACCACGCGGCTCTCTTGTTTGTAAACAACACCACGTGACACGTGACTGTTTGTAAACAAACAACTTATATATAGAAAATAAACACAACAAGTTCCATGTTATGTTAAAATTATATTTTCAAAAAAAGAGCACATCTGTTACAGCGTCTATGTGTAACTACGCGCGTTCTCATTCAAACACTATAACACTATCATACCGTAGCAGCAGCAGGTAGGACCGGAAGAAAAGCAAGCGCACGAGCAGAAGCGACGACACCATTTGCACCATCCGGCCGTCGCGTTGGTAGCCCTACTACCCGTCGCGCGTTCAACTGGAGGTTTAAGAGTGACAAATGACGATTCTTTGTCGACGCGACTGCTAACATCAGCAGCATCGGCAGCATCGGCAGCATCGGCAGCATCGGCAGCAGCATCGGCAGCAGTGGCAGCAGCCTCGGCAGCAGCGGTAGCAGCAGCAGCAGCAGCGGCAGCAGCAGTAGCGTGAGCATTAGCAACAACAGCAGCAGCGACAGTAGCAAGGGCGGCAGAGCGGGCACTAGCAGCGTTATCAGCGGCGACATCGGCAGCTGCAACAGCATCAGCAGCAGCAGCGTCGGCATCAGTGGCATGAGTAGCTGCATCGGCGGCAGCAACAGCAGCAGTCACAGCCGCAGCGGCAACAACAACAACGTCATCACAACCAGCGTCACTAACAGCCGCAGTAAATGCAGCAGTAGCACGCTGAGCAGCACTAGCAGCAGCAGTAGCAGAGGCTACAGCATCAGCTTCACATTCGCGCGCCGCTTCGTCATTCCGCTTCATGTCACGGTAGCAACTTTCCATCATGGGGATCTGCAAATTGAGGCGCGGTGCTGGTGGTGGTAGTAGTAGTAGTAGTAGTAGTAGTAGTAGTAGTAGTAGTAGTAGTAGTGTGAACGATGATGACGATGCCGAATACGGTTTCACTCCCCCTTATATACCCTTACTCCCCCCTTTTTTCAAGCCACCGGCCAGCTGCCCCCTCACGGCAGGTCTTTAAATCAGCCTTAAGTCGCTTACTACGTGGCTCATCATCCCTCTAATCGCATTTTCCAGCCGCCGGCCGGCTGACTGCTGACGACAGGAGAGGGTGATTTGTTTTTCTTTAGATTTAAGCCGCTTACCACATGCGCACCCTCTAGTCACAGACAGAGTGACAGAAAGGGAGGGGGTCGCTTTGTTCACGCTACCTGTAGTTGTTTTTCTATACACACGCTGAGCCCATGACCCGCTAATCCTTTATACAGGTAACACGCGTTCAACTAATTACTCTATTGTATGACAGTCGGTACACGGATTTAATTTTAAACCACCTTCCCATCGGGATCCATGTCTGGCGGGGTGGAAGGATCCAGCTGAAAAGCGTGATTAGGGCTTTTGTTTCTCTTATGATAGCAGCAGGTCAGCATGCGACAGCTGAAAATGTCAGACTTGCCGCTCCTATAAAAGACTGAGATGCGTCTCTCTTTCCACACACCCTTCTACCATCGCCGCCGACACCGCCACCGCCGGCCAGCCGACCGCCGCCACCGCCTGCAGTCACCGCCATCACGCCAGCAGGGAATTTCGAGCTGAGTCTGCTTATTGCTTTTTTTTTTTCTTTGAGCTTTTTGTTTTTTAAATTTTTTATTTTCACTCAGTCTTTTTTGTTTCGGAGGAAAGAAATATGGTGCTGCAGAGGGCGCGAGTTTCTAAAAGACGGACAAGCGAACAAAGTGCCCTCCTCAACTGCCCGGCTATTTTTTTATCTCAAAGGAGAGAGCGTCACGTAGTTGAGGTTCACGCTTCTCTTGAAGCGTACCGAATTCTCGAGAAATGCAAAGCTGAGCGCCATCGTCGTTATACAAGAGCGGAAAAGGATTACGTAGCGACATGGCCGAGAGCCGTCTTCTCAGAACAGTATTTACTCTACCATTGCATAACAGCCGCTCTCAGCGCCCCCACTCGTTGGGCGTTTCATGAAAAGAAAGAGCGCCGCTACTCTCCTCACCCTGCCTCCTCTTATAAAGTGAGAATAAGCGCTATGAAACGATTCGACAAGCCGATCGGTTTCTTGGGAGCGACTGCAGCTCCCACTCGGTGGGCGCGCGTTGTGGCCGACGTGAACACGGTCTCTAAACGTTTCGACGTCGTCACTTGTTATCCCGCATATTGCAACGCAGCCGAATTGAAGAAGATAGGGACGCACCATTTTAAACCATACGCTCCAATATGTATTTGTCACCGCCGCGCTCACACGCCTTATTGCTTTTTCGAGACGATCGTGTCACAACACAGAAAAAGAAAAAAAAGCGGCAAAGCGACGAGCTTTGCCTAAATGATCAAAAAAAAAAAAAAAAAAATCTCCTCCTCCTCCTCCTCCTCCTCCTCCTCCTCTTCTTTTTTTTTAAAAAAATAAATATTTGTATCAGACTCCTCTGGAGTCTGATACAAACAATTGGAGTATTATCCTGACAACAGCTTGACGTCTTTCTGAACTCACTTCGACTCGCCGCTCCTTCTGCCCGAAGCGTACGAAGCGGCTTTGACTGAGATCATCCTCCCTACAGAATGGACTAACGTGCACGACGACGACTTGATCATCGTTGTTCCTCTGCGCACCAAGGGTTCGCTAGAGGAGGCGATCAAGGTTTTAAAAGACACTAAATTCGCCGAAAGAAGAAAACCGCAGGTAGACTGGAGGGGAATGAAAAACGCGAACGGTCTGAGCAAGCTAACGTTCAGCTCAAAATACCCGCTGAGCTGGAAGGAAGCGAGCTATGTAACGGTGGAAGAGATATCAGACACGTCGGAAGAGCAGCGATTGAAACCGGAAACAAAAAGGTTCAAGAGAGAGGTCGACTTGAGACAGACGAATGCCGTATACAAGCAGTTCTTGTCCCCGGCGGTGAAGAAGAAGGCGATCAGCGATCAAGCAAGACAGATGATCGAAGAGATGGAGAAAGTCATGGGAGTGCGCAGTTTCATGCCAAACATATTCGAGATACCTCCTATTTTCACCGGAAGCAACCACACCCTAGTCGAGCGCTTGAGTGAGACGTTGCGAGATGACAGACTAGAGGGCTCCAGCTTCTTGCTCAAACCGATGGGGATCTTATCGTACGACTCCAAGACGAAACGCGTCACCATCAAACCGCCGAGACACTGTGCTGTCCTGCTGACTCAGCATCTCGCATGCGTTCTAGGCTTCGGAGAGAAGACGTGTTTCGCATCGCCGACTACCGGCGCCTACTCGATGGATGTTTTCGGGGACGTGCACTCTCTGTACATATACACCGACATGATCCAGGAGAGACGTGTGGGCGACATGCAAGTGCCGCTGTTACGCTGCGTCGCGGTGGACAGAGGCGGAAAGCGTCGAGGTGGCGTGCAAGCTATCAGTTTTCCCCATTTGGATTATTTCCCCTTGAAATCCAAGAGGTTTACCGAGGTCGGCATCTATTTAAGAGACCGATCCGGTCATTCCATCCCATTCGGTAGAGGCGAGGTGACCGTGACACTTCATCTGAGACCTATTGAGCGCTGAAAGAGAGAAAAATGATGCGTCAACGCGTTCCGTACTTTCCACCCAGGCGCACCGTCGGCAGAGGGTACAGCGATTACTACAACGCGCAGCTGGGCAACGGCATCAACGTGTACAGCGGGCGCTCTTTCCAGAGCGGGCACGGTTTGGGCGGCGCTCTGTTAGGTCTGATGCGCTCGGCTACCCCGCTATTGAAGTCGGTGGGAAAAACGCTGCTCCGCGCCGGTGTGGGCGTAGCTAAAGATGTGCTGGCGGGTCGGACTTTAAAGAGCAGCGTGAAAGACCGAGGTGCAGGCGCTCTGAAGAGACTGGCGAGTACGGCGTTCTCGGGAGGAAAGACGACTGTCGCGTCTAAGAAAGGGTCGAAACGTCGCCGGCATTCTCCTCAGACGGGCGGTGGCTCTTGCAAGAGACGTAGAGGGGATGTATTCGACCGGTAAGCGCCTAGGCGTTCAGGTATAAATAAAAAGACTGGAGGCGGCCGGCGTCAGTCTGTCGTCCGCGTGAAGAGAGAACACAATGGCTTACGTACACGAGAGCAGTAACGAGTGCGCGCTCTCTGAGCTCGACCTGCACACCGTAGCGCCGACTCAGACTACTATCTTAAAGTCGTCTTTCCTGGGGATAGAAACAAAAAACTCTTTAGAGGATGGAGGTAACATAAATTTCACCATCAACAAGTCGCAAGAGTACACAGACCTGAACGAGAATTACCTTCATCTGGAATGTCAAGTGCTGAAACCGAACGGAGCGGCGCTCGAGGACACCGACGCGGTAGCTCCGGTGAACAACTTGGCTCACTCGCTCTTCAAAGACGTCCAAGTCTCCATCGGCGGTTTCAAAGTGTCTGGCAACACCGAGACCTACCCTTACCGAGCTTACTTGGAAGGGTTACTCAACTACAACAAAGACGTGAAGGACGGCGTCATGAGCGCCCAGGGGTGGCATGAAGATACGCCTGGTCAGTTTGACGCGTTGACTGACGCGAATGCGGGGTACAAAGCGCGCAGGAAGCTAATCTCCAACAAGCGCTTTTCGCTGATGGCGCGACTGCACTTTGACCTGGCTCATCAACCGAAACTCATCGTTGGAGAGACAGAAATCAATCTCACTCTGAAACAGGCAGCGCCCTCTTTCTATCTGATGTGCGCCGCTGACGGAGGCTACAGCTTGAAGATCTACAAAGCAAAGCTCTACGTGCGACGCGTGTTGGTGGCGGACGCTGTAGCGGAAACGCACGAGAGAGCGGTGATAGAACACGGTCCCTTCGACTACCCGGTGAACAGAGTGGAGGTGACGACGTACGCCATCCCTCAAGGTAACAGAGATCACAGCTACACGCACTCCAACACAGGCCAGCTTCCCAAGTCGATGATGATTTGCTTCCTAGACCACGACGCCTTCAACGGTAGCTACACCAAGAACCCGTTCGAGATGAAGCATTACGACATCAGCTCGCTTCAAGTGATAGTGAACGATCAGAAAGTGCCGAACGACGCCTACGTGCCCGACTTTAAGACCAAAGCGGCCGTGAGAGAGTACTTGGCGCTACACACGGAAACGGGGATGTACGAGGGCGCGCGCTCCTGCGGTATTTCATACGATCAATTCCTGAACGGTAACACGGTGTTCCCCCTCGATATAACCCCAGACAGATCGCACGACGGGTGTCGCGTGAACCTTATAAGAGCGGGTCAGCTGAGGGTGGAAGTCAGTTTCCGCTCGGCGCTACAAGCGACAACAACGGTGCTACTCTACTTGGTGTACGACAATGTCGTCGAGCTGACCCGAGATCGACACCCCATCACCGACTACCACATGAACTGAAGACAAGACAGCGTGAGACTTTGCGGCCTGTTGGGTTGTTGCAAATCGAAGAAGCGAGCTAAAAAAGCATAAACTTGTGTGTTTTTTTGATTGAAATGAAAATAAAGAATAAAATGAAAAAAAAAGAAATTATCTTGTTGTGTTTTTATTTCTATATATAAGTTACATAACTTTTTTGTTTGTTTGTTTACAAACAGTCACGTGTCACGTGGTGTTGTTTACAAACAAGAGAGCCACGTGGTGTTGTTTACAAACAAACCCTAAGTAGGTCACGTTACCCTAGTTACCAGAATGCCGGCTTCTGATTGGCTGAGCCTAAGTAGGTCACGTGACGTAAGTAGGTCACGTTACCATGGTTACCAGAATGCCGGCCTCTGATTGGCTGAGAGCTTCTAAGTAGGTCAGTAGGTCACCCAGAATGCTGGCTTCTGATTGGCTGAGAGCCCTAAGTAGGTCACGTTACCATGGCAACGGGTCACGTGACCAAATGGCGGCCTCTGATTGGCTGCATGTGGATTGAGTAATAAACAGTAGTTAACTATAGTCCCGTTCCGATACATACTATACTACTCTCCATGTACGCCCCCACCAGGATGCGGGGAGAATTATATATTAGGGTAGCTTGACACCTCAATTTTGTAGTACTTTATGCGTGATAAGCCCCCTCTTTGTGTATGACAGTGCACATTTAGTGATACTCTTTCCAGCAAATAACCAAGCAAAAGGAGAAAATACCATACATGAATATCTGGCTGTGTCTCACGACCTTGGGCCAATGTTTTTGTCTCTGACTGGGTGCCAGCTCTGACCGGGTGCCAGCTCTGACCGGCCTGAATAAAAACGGGTTATTTAGGGCAGATGATGATAAAAATGGACAACTAATGACTAGTTTAGAGAGTTATAACATCCATTAACCTTTTCAGCCAAATTCTATCTCCATCTGCCCTTAATAACCCGATTTTATTCAGGCCGGTCAGAGCTGGCACCCGGTCAGAGCTGGCACCCGGTCAGAGCTGGCACCCGGTCAGAGCTGGCACCCGGTCAGAGACAAAAACATTGGCCCAAGGTCGTGAGACACAGCCATCTGCATGATTAAGGTGGACATCTCAAGGTACGTGGTTGGCTCTTGATCAAGCTACCTTATTTAGTCAGATTGAGGATATAGTATAGATCTGTGTGATTCTGAACCACACAGTATACTGTTATGTGGGTAAGGGAGGTACATGCATGATAAAGTGCGAGCTCAACCTCACCTCAACCTCACCTCAACCTCAGCACCAACCTCAGGCATCCTGAGTGTCATTGGTATTGAGGGGCATTGATAGGCCCCATCTGGGGGTCCATTCATAACAATGTACGACAGCTCAGTAAGGCTACGACCACAAAATAACATCTCTGTAGGTAAAAGAAAGCAAACTGTAATTTTCTACTGGTAGTAATCAAGGAATCGTCCAAGGCTGTAGTACAAATAATTTGATATAGGTCAAATCTCACAACGTGAAACTTGGGCCAGAAAGTGTTGATTATTGACATAATAACAAGGGGCAACTGTTGCCAATATTGTAAATCGCAACACTTGTCCACCGATTTTAGGGCTCTCCAAATCCCACTGTTCCTGATTTGGACAGGGAAAGTGTTGCGATTTGGGCCATGTGGGACATGGTGTAGGGTTTTAAATTGCAACAGAAGGGACATTGAAATTCAGATATTAAGGAATGTTAATGCAATTACATTACCTGCAACTATATTCACCATTATATGCATAGCTAAACACTATAAATCACAGAGCAAATCCCCTGTATATATGGAGCATGTGGGATTTGGGTAATAATTAACCCTTTCAGGGTGGCCAAAAAATGATACAGTGAGCTGGAAGGGTGAGACTTTTTGCCGGAATTTTTCCTAAGGACGAGACTTTCTTGAATCCCATAGAGTTATGATGACTATAGTCGATGCTCGCCCTGCCATGGCATCAACTATATCTGATGCTCGCCCAGCCATGGCATCAACTATAGTTGATGCTTGCCCACAAAGGGTTAATCAGTGACACAACTCTGTTAGAAGTAAGTAGTGTTCCTGTACACCAAATACTGGGGGCAACTATGGTTCCAGTAGATTGTGCTGTAGACCTACAGCAAGTGAGCTTTTGTATATTTACAGCACTATGTACTGTATAGGGACAGCAGAATCTTCTGTTACTGTACAGCAAAATTGATTGTAAATCATAGTCTGAAGGTCCTGGGTTCACCTCCAAGTGCTGGTGATATTTTTAACCATCCATGTGAGGGGAAGACAAATTTTAGGTGGATGTAGGTAGACCAAGAGAAGTGGCTCCACCAAGGATTGAACTCACCACCTGTGGTGTTGGAGACAGGCGCTGATCCATTGCGCCACAGAGCCGGTGTTACAAACATTCATATTGGGATATATCTCTACTCTACTTCTCAACTGATTAATAATAATTTGTAAAGGTCTGGGGTTCAGCTCCCAGTGCTGGTGATATTTTTAATCATCCATGTGAGGGGAAGACGAATTTTAGGTGGATGTAGGTAGACCAAGAGAAGTGGCTCCACCAAGGATTGAACTCACCACCTGTGGTGTTTAAGACAGGCGCTGATCCATTGCGCCACAGAGCCGGTGTTACAAACATTCATATTGGGATATATCTCTACTCTACTTCTCAACTGATTAATAATAATTTGTAAAGGTCTGGGGTTCAGCTCCCAGTGCTGGTGATATTTTTAACCATCCATGTGAGGGGAAGACGAATTTTAGGTGGATGTAGGTAGACCAAGAGAAGTGGCTCCACCAAGGATTGAACTCACCACCTGTGGTGTTTAAGACAGGCGCTGATCCATTGCGCCACAGAGCCGGTGTTACAAACATTCATATTGGGATATATCTCTACTCTACTTCTCAACTGATTAATAATAATTTGTTAAGGTCTGGGGTTCAGCTCCCAGTGCTGGTGATATTTTTAATCATCCATGTGAGGGGAAGACGAATTTTAGGTGGATGTAGGTGAAACAAGAGAAGTGGCTCCACCAAGGATTGAACTCACCACCTGTGGTGTTGGAGACGGGCCCTGGTCCATTGCACCACAGAGCCGGTGTTACAAATGATAATATTGGGATATAAGCTACCTCTGCCATGTCTGTATTAAATGAGCTACAGCCTTCTTTGCTAAAGATCCTTGATGAGAGGTGGCTAGACCTAGGATCGATCCCACAACCTCTCGTGTACATATTACAGGGAAAAGTACTGTAGATCTACAAGTCACTACCGTAACCTGCATCTACAGTAACAGAATTGTACATGTACAGTAGAATTTGCTGTATTATTATTTACAGCTAAAGTACTGTACATTTACAGCAAACTTTGCTGTTCACGAACAACAACTTTTTACAGTGAACCATTGCGATATAGCAAGAAACCTCCCAGTGAACAAAATACGTTTTTTAACGTTTTGAAACGTTTCAATGTATAACGTTATTTTACGTTGCATGTAAAACGTTATTTTACATTCTTATATAGTTAACAAAATAACGTTATATTCACAACGTTAATAATGGGGTCGTCCATAAATGATGTCACGCCTTAGGGGGGGAGGGGGGGTCAGAAATTTGTGACAAAACGTGACAAGGGGGGGAGGGGGGTTGGCAGGTGCATGATGTCACGTTTCCAAAAAAAAAAGTTTATAGTTTATGTAATAGACTATACAGCTAAAACCAGTGTAATTCCAGAAGTCTGTCTCTGGGCCTTACAACTTATAGATTGAATACATGTGTAATAATAGTGAAGGTTTCCAATTAGGTATGTTTGGATTTTCTCTATGGAAGGCAATTAAAGATTAAGTAAATGTTACTTTAAGAGCAGAAAAACAGAAAAGCACATGTTTCGTATATGGGAGAGCCTTATAGTAGCCTACACATTACAGCCTCATTTATGATAATCATGACACAGTGCATATTCCAAGATGGAAAGGCATAAGACCTCTGGTAGAAGATACCATTGCAATAATGCCCCTGGGTGGATTTCAATATTGGGCAGGGGGTGGGGGAGGCTACCCCAGGGTGCTTTTTAGGGGTGGAGAGGGGTCCCCCCATAAGGTCGGAAAGTCACCAAAATAGAGGGTCCCAAGTCACAAAGTCACTTTTTTTAAACCAAAATGCCTGCATTAAATTTTGTTCAAAAGTCAGAAAGTTGCTCAAATTAGTGTGCCAGGTCGCAAGGTTGCCTCAAAAACAACCCAAGTATCCAGGTCACTTTTGACCCCTCTATAGTCACCTTTTTCAAGAGAGGTGGTTATTCAAGGTCCTGTTTTAGCAATAAGGCTACATCATTTTGATAACTTGGATTATGGGCCTCAAGAAATGTTTGGAGCGCTTTAATATACTCCCGACGCTTATACAAGACCAGCGCTATTAAAAGCAGGTGCCTGAGCGTGATGGTACAGTATAAGAAAGGCATGAGGAGACCCTATAAATCTTACCAGGGGTCTGATTATGACTACCCATATCTCGCGTATAACCGGCACCTTGACTTTGGTAGAACCGTACATCCCACACCATAGGTCTGGAAATTGCAATTTTAGTACTGTACTATACTGCCAAAACTCCTAGACTTTGATAATTTTATAGATCCTGCACGAGGGGTTTGGTGCGTAAATAACATGCGGCTTATACGCTGGAATTTACGGTATTGTAAAAGGTGAGTTGGAGTCAAACATGCCTCTAAAGGGTGTGGCTTATACCTGAGATGAGAGTTTTTTCAAGAATACTACAGTACCAAATTCACCATAATAAGATACCCTGTTTTGCTTATAGGATTCCTCAAAGCTAGAGGTGTGTTATACACACGAATGCTAGAATCTACAATACTTTATTATTGTACTATACCTATGAATACCTCTCATCTAATCTGACTTTTCAACCGGGATCCCTTAATTTCTGCAACTTTCCGACCTCAGGGGGGGACCCTATAGCTCTCCCAAGTGAGAGGACAGACGTTCAGAGCGTTATCTTAATAAGACATCTTAAAGTCTTAATTCAGTGTCTTACCCAGGGCCGCTCTTATCATTAAAAATAAATCATTTCAAGCCAGCAACCAGCTCAGAGGAACTCAGGATGTCTCTAATAGAAGAAAAAGAAGAAAAAGAAGAAAAAGAAATGGGGGTTGGGGGGCAGAGCCCCCCATTACATACTAGTCGTAATAGTAATACTTTCAAAATATTATTTATTTTTAATGACATAAGCGGCCTCTACTAAAGTTAAGACTATCCAGACTGTCTTAAAAGTCTTATTAAGATAACGCTCTGAACGTCTGTCCTCTCACTTACCCCCCCTTATGGTACCGGGGTATTGTTTCATTAAAGAGTGTAGGGGGGGGGGGGGTAGCTGCTTGTGTGACGTCACACCTAGAGGGGGGGTCAAGGAAAACGTGACAAAGCGTGACATGGGGGGGGAGGGGGGGTCAAAAAAGGCCCAAAAAAGCGTAACATCATTTATGGACGGCCCCTATATAACGTTTATACAGCTACGGTTTATCACCCAAAATGTTGGAGATTTGAAAATGGTAAAAATGCAAACTTGTAAAGTTATAATCCAATTATGACTGCCAGGAATTTCTACTGATATATATTATGAGACAAAAAGAGTCCAACCGTGATTATGGCCAGGATAGAACTCACAACCTTCTGATGTCACAGCCAACGCATTAGACAGATTGGCCACAGAGTCAGATGGAATAGTTATGCAAATAGTGACGATGATAGGGACCTATCACTATATCACTGCTGCGTTTAATGAGCTTTTACATGGTTGCTAAAGGTCCCTATTACCCAAATATTCCTCACCATTCCATTCCACTGTCACCAAGAACGATTTTAATATATAATCCCACCCCTTGCCATATCATCCACTCAGGAGAGAAAAAATAGGTGCCAATGTACCGCCTATATAATATACAGGGGCCTAAGACTCTTGCTAAATACTTGGGTTATATGCCTATAGTTATATCGCTTATATCATTGTGTTTCATTATTGTTATATCACATACCCATTGGAATACTTTTAGCACTGCTACGTCTGCAGTTTGATGAGTTTTTACGTGGTTGTGAAAGGTCCCTACTATATTATGAAACTGTTTCCTTTGTGTTTTTAGAAATTGTATACCCTCAGTAAGTGTAATAAGTGCCATTTACAAAGTAAAGACGCTATGGCTGAGTGGTCCAAGCGCTGGTACATGACCCGTAGCTTTGCAGGTTCGAATCCCACAAGGAGACCGATTTTTCCAACATGAATTAACCCTGCTAAAAGGAGGTTTTTGGGTCACAATTTTATAACGTAAAATAACTTTTTAAAACGTTATTATCAGTCAAATTTCCTTGTATAAAAACGTAAAATAACGTTACAATAAGGTTGTACATTCAAACGTTATGGTATAACGTTAATATACGTAAATTGGAGTCAACGAATTTGCGTTAAATAACGTCATATATCCGTTTTCTTCAAACGTTTTCCAGACCTAATCAAAACGTTATATAACCGTTATATAACGTTTTCTTGTTTTCTGGGCTTGACATATTCCATAAAGCAACATTCTCAAGGCCTTCTGGGGGAAAATATCTAACTTTTTTGATCCTTGGGATTTGCCAAATCACAAGACAGAGGCAACACTTTCTTGCCAATTTAGGCCTGCCTTAGCCAAAATAGTGCCCAAAATCGGCAATAAGACCAATTCACAACATTTTCTGACCCTCTTTCGCGTTCAAGTTCAAGTTTTAAAAAATGTATTTGTCTCAAATCAACAGTATGTACAAGCGTCATGTACCAGTTATTCAATTCATATATATGCTCCTATTACTCGTCAATCATTAATTGATTTCAGATAACTATGTATAAAACCCTAGACATGGTTATCATTCCATTATGATGTAAAGACAAAAAGGCTGCATCTTAGTATAACTAGTTTTCGTCAGCCACCTACATACACCCAGCTATACAGTGAAGTGTTATGCAAAGAGTACATCAGTATAAAATACAGACAACTGCTCCGTTTGTATGTATTAAATACATACTACAACTATACAAATAGATTTTGTATTTAGTATTTTATAGTTATCAATGCTTTGCTAATATATTTTTTTCCTCATGCAAAGCAATATTGTTTAACATTGATGCCCTCATATAACAGTATAAACATTCAAGGTTTTTTGACAGAATTCTAAAATCAATTAAAATTTTAACAGAACAATACAAGGACAGTACAAGTCAGATAATATGAGAAGGCCATGTCACAATATAATATCATAAAAGTTAAAAAGCACGAACAAGTGATGTAAATGTTCTATATCAAATTATGATTACATATAGACTCCAGATGAATAATTAGTCACTTCAATTGATTATCACAGTATTACTTTTATATGGTAAGATGGATTTGAATTGAAAGCTGTACTTCAATGTACGTTGTGGGATTTGACCTTAAGACAATGAGATCGTAGAACGCATATCGATTACATAGTCATACCACTACCCAGTAAAAGGTAGTTGTAACAATAAGTAATCTAAAGATAAATCACTGTATTGTAGAATGACATAAGAATATAACACACACTACGATTTAAGGGGAAATTGTTGGATAAGGATTTTCAAACAATGGGTAATATTGTGAATTTATGAGACACTCATTCTTACAAGGTAATCTACATGGCAATATCAGTCATGTTTTCTCATAGCTAGATCCACCACATAAATCAAATCCAAACTTAACAAGTGAGCAAATAGCAGCAAATCTTAGAGCAGAAAAAATGGGTCTAATAACCCATAAAGGAACGTGCCAATGTTAATGTATCCAGAACTTTTCAAGGAAGTATTGTTTTAACGAGAAGGGCGTAAGGGTACCCTCCATCACACCAGTGATGTACTATAGCAAAGTATGTGGTCTACTTTCATCAAATTTAATGGTCACTCCCAATACTCAAAATCTAAAAGATTATGTAAAATGCCATCACATCAGGGATGAACTATAGTTATCAGCAAAGTATGTGGTCCACTTTCCTCAAATGTAATGGTCACTCCCAATACTCAAAATCGAAAAGATTATGTAAATTGCCATCACACCAGGGATGAACTATAGTTATCAGCAAAGTATGTGGTCCACTTTCATCAAATTCAATGGTCACTCCCAATACTCAAAATCGAAAAGCTTATGTAAAATGCCATCACATCAGGGATGAACTATAGTTAACAGCAAAGTATGTGGTCCATTTTCCTCAAATGTAATGGTCACTCCCAGTACTCAAAATCGAAAAGATTATGTAAAATGCCATCACATCAGGGATGAACTATAGTTATCAGCAAAGTATGTGGTCCATTTTCCTCAAATGTAATGGTCACTCCCAATACTCAAAATCGAAAAGATTATGTAAAATGCCATCACAGCAGGGATGAACTATAGTTATCAGCAAAGTATGTGGTCCATTTTCCTCAAATTTAATGGTCACTCCCAATACTCAAAATCGAAAAGATTATGTAAAATGCCATCACACCAGGGATGAACTATAGTTATCAGCAAAGTATGTGGTCCACTTTCATCAAATTTAAGTGTGACTCCCAATACTCAAAATCGAAAATCTCATACAAAATACTAAATGCCATCACACCAGGGATGAACTATAGTTATCAGCAAAGTACTCCTGGTGGGAATGGTGGATGCTTACATCAGCCAGGAGGTACCAGCACATGAATAAATGGCCATTGCTTGTCCAGACCAAGATGTGAGTACAGTCAAACTTAGGTGGACAAAATATCGCCTTTCTAGAGGGAAATTGATAATTTTTCAAACGGAGGGTGTTGCCACTATATGTTGTGCATCTAGATATGCATATATTATTACTACAGGGGAATTATTTCTATTTACTAACTGACAAAATGTAGGGTGTAGTAGAAATGAAGAAATAGCTTGATTTTTTGGGGGAAAAATTGATATCAAATATAAATATTTACTAAAGATGAAAAGAAATTACATTACAGTGATGGACATGATCCCCAGTAGGCATTATATGTCTTTGAAAGCTATGCCCCATAGGAATATGGTGTTATTTGACTTTCTGTAGGGTCTATGCATAAAAACTAAAAGTGGGCAAGGGCAAAATAACATGATGCAAATCAAATTTTCACTATGTATACTGATTTTAGCAACCCCTACCCCCAAAAAAGCACCTGGTAAAGGGTTATAGGTAAAGTTAACACATGGGCCAGAAAATTTAAGAAAAGAACACTTACAGAAAAAACTATGGCCATTTAACCATGAGAAAAGGGTGGAAACATAGACTTAGCCAAGTTGGAAGTAAGCATAGTATGCTTAATGAAGATGGAGCTAGACCCAACATTGGCACCTTAACAAGTTGGAAGTAAGCATAGTATGCTTAATGACGATGGAGCTAGACCCAACATTGGCACGTTAATATAATTTTAAACAGATCCAGGATAAGGAATCTATATCAAACTCCTGCAATTAAATATCTGAAACCTCACGCCTGCTGTACTCCCATGCTGATATAGGCCTAAGCTAACTGTATTTAACAAGGGATTTGCCTCACAAAACCCCACTCATGTCAGCAGCTCTAAAAGACCCACTAACTTCCTATACTATAAATCAGCTTGGTAATCCACAGCAAATCACACCAAAAATAAAAACTCTGCTTGGAGAGTGACTTGATTTGCCCACAGGAAGTAAGCCATTATTAGATTTTTTTGGATGGCTGAGATGACTTTAGATGTTGTCTCAGCTGTCTGTTGTACAACAGGCATTTTCCCCCTTACAACAACCTTATACGGGTATTCTGTACAATAGGGCAGATGGGAAATCTGCTATGATTTTCTTTTGAAATGTACCCCTTTTTTTGTACGACAGCATTCTACGATTTTCCTGAGATAAGCTGGTTGCATGAGATAAGCTGGTCGTAAGTGGGGGTATTTTCTCCACCCTTACAACTGTTCAACAGATGTCGTAGGCATAGCATAAAATGACACCTGGACGATCAGCAATGGTTGTAGCAGTAAAATGGCCCTCTGTGTTGTAGAAACTTATGAATCGCCACTCTGGGGGGTATTCATATTCCACTACCTGCCTTCATTTCTAATACTGCAGCAATCAGCGTATACAGACCAGAAATCCAAGATACATGTACCAGCGATGGCACTTGGGTTACAGAGAACGATATAGTGCAAAAATGTAAGAGCAATCGTTCTAAATATACTTGAGTGTGTGTATAATCGATACAGCGGGCAGCCCCCAGATCTGGTGCTGACCCAGTGGAGTGATGATTATGTAACAGAACAGCTGAGAGCTGGACATAGTGCCGCATAGGTACATAACATGCCACTGTTTGGTACAATGTATAAAAGTTCATACATGGTCAATATATAACCTAATATTAAATGTAAATGTATATGTAACTATTCACATCTCAGATTATAAAGGAAATATTTCTGTTTCTTCTAGTCTGTCCTCCCCTAAATAATATATAATATGCCGGGGCGCATAGCTTCTTTTGCCTGTCATAGCCATGATACCGGGTAGTTTAAGATTCGATCACACGCATAAGTCACCCTCATCTCACCTCACCAATATGTACCCCAGAACTCGTCGATCACTGTCCAATGGTATTCTTACATAACATATGTACAGCCAAAGGGCTCCTTTTTACTTGTATAAACGCTAGATCAGCATACCCAAAGAGGGTGAATATAAAAAAGTTCATCTCACATACTGATCTAACTGGAGTTGTTGAAAGCTGGTTAAATCCTACAATCTCTGATGCTATGATGTCTCTTCCAGGCTATCAGTTCTTCCGCCTTGACAGGTATCCTATAATAGATAAGACTGCAGGAGGCCTTATGCTCTATATGAGAGACACCTACACCGCTGTATTAGATGAAACCTCTAGTTGCATTACATCTGATTTTGAAATTTTATGTGTAGATATAGAAATAGGTAAAATCAAATATAAAATATATGTGTGCTATAGGCCACCTAAAAGGGACAAAAGCAGCCTGCAATCTTTGTATAAAAAACTAACTGAGTTGTTATCTACGGTCTCCAAAAATAGGAAGATCCTCTGTTTAGGTGATTTTAATATCGACTTGCTGTCAAGAAAAGACATTGAAGACTCTGAGGTATCACAATTTTGTACCAATAATGATATGTGTCAACTTATTAATGAAATAACCAGACCTGCCTCAGGCACACTGTTAGATCATATATATATAAATGAACGTATACATAATGTTTGCGAGTTTGGTACAATAGACTATCACATTGCTGATCACACACCTGTTTTCATATTAATTAAATGTGAGCGTACAAAGATAAAGAAAAAGGTTGTTAAGGCTAGATCCTATAAGAATTATGATATGTTGACCTTTAAAAATATGCTACTAGATGTTAAATGGGATGATATTGTTACCATTAATAACCCTGATGCCTTATGGAGTAAAGTTATTGGTGTGATACGCGCATGTCTTGATACTATATGTCCGATAAGAACGCTTGTACTACCGGTATATACACCAGAATGGCTGACGCCTGCAATTATTCAGGAGATGCAACACAGAGATACACTGTATAGGGATGCGAGGCGTACTAACAGTGTTGATGATAGGCGAATTGCCGATTTTATAGAAATAGAGTAGAAAGTCTTATTTATTTTAGTCGTAAAGATAAGATTGATACCCTCTTACATCATAGGAAGAATGATCCAGCCAAATTTTGGGATGGTATCAGGAAGTTGTTACCGGTTAAGACAAAGTCCACATTCTTAAAATTAAGAAACAGTATAACTAAGGATATGATACCTTCCAATGAGTGTTGTGACTTTATAAATAACTTTTTTGCTGGAGTTGGTCAAAAGCTTGCAGCAGCGCTGCCACCTATTGACTTACAGGTACACTATAAAGCACCGGAGACTGTGCCTCAGCACTCGACGGACCTTTTACAACCTCTAAGTTACCTGGAGACGATTAAGTTAATTAAATCCATTAAGATTACTAAGCCATCAAGCATTAAACATATTAAATCTTTTGTATTAAAGGATGCCTTTTTAAGCATACCTGATATTATAAGGTCGGTATACAATAAATGCCTAAGCGAGTGTCATTTCCCTAAGGACTGGAAATCTGCTACAGTTGTACCCATCCCCAAAAAGAGTAATTCGCTAGATGTTAATGACCTGAGACCCATTAGTCTCCTCCCCCTCCCTGGTAAATTATATGAAAAAGTAATATGTTCTAGGCTGCAAAAATATATGGAAACATACGGACTTTTGACTAAATTTCAACATGGATATAGATCTGGCCACTCCACTGTCACTGCTATAACAGCACATCTTAATAACATAATTGAAAACATAATAAATAATGAATCAACCCTATCACTCTATTTAGATTACAAGAAAGCTTTTGATACTGTCTCCCACTCAATTCTCCTAAAAAAGTTAGCAGGTTTTGGACTTAGTGAAAGGACATGTCGCTGGTTCGATAGCTATTTATCTGGTAGATCACAATGTACGGTAGCTAATGATTGCATTTCCTCTTTTAAACCTGTTACCTATGGCGTTCCACAGGGTTCAGTTTGTGGTCCTGTATTATTTTCTATTTATATAAATTCATTACCTGATATTGATAATTTTGATATAACTTTGTATGCAGACGATGCAGTGATCTCGGTGCATTCTCCCGAAAAGATGCAATCATGTTTAAATGCATTATCCAAATGGTGCATGGATAATAGCCTTACAGTTAATGAAAAAAAGACTAAATGGATGTATTATAATAATTTTAGGGGTTTAAATCCCATCCTTACACTTAATAACATTGTACTAGAAAGAGTTGATAGCTTTCCATATTTAGGTGTAACGCTGGACTCAGACCTTAAGTTTATTGAGCACAGGAAAATAGTATTAGCGAACAGTCGACACAAAATCAGGCAATTAGGTAAGATTAAATGTCACACTGATAAAGACACTGCTTTAACCATATACACCTCCATGGTGCTACCTACGCTCGATTATGCGGACTTTATATGGGATAGGGAGAATAAAGGGGAATCAGAAGAAATTCAGGGTATTCAAAATAAGGGGCTAAGGACTGTTTATAATGTAAAATTGGAAAAAAATCCTCTTATGACCACTGTCCAGATGCATATAGCTAGTAACTGTGATTGGCTTATACATAGGAGAGATAAGCATTTGCTTTTTTACGCTTATACATTGGCACAATGCGAGACACTGTTAGACTTAAGACCAATTGTTACAAGGTTCCACCAAGGGAAAAGATTACGAGTTCTGAGGTCGCTTAAGCCAATAGTAATTCGAAGTTGTATGTATAGAGCCATTTCCAGGTGGAATAATTTAAAACCCATGTATACTATGATAGAAACCCTTTGGCAATTTAAGGTTGCAATTAATAAGGACTATCCTAACTGTTTTATAAATGCTGTGTAATTCATTTTACTCTATTATCAATACTCATCACATCTCATCTCATCATTAAGGCTATCTGCTACCAAGCGACTGTATAGTTTTTTATATTATATATAGATGGATTTATGAAGCATTGGAACTGCATTGGAGTCATAGCATATCATACACAAGACCGCTAAAAAATTGTTAAATAGATAGGGGTGCTAGCGGCAGAAGGGCAACGCGCCCAAGCTAGTTTTTGGCCCTTGTGCCAATTCGATCCAATAAATACACTTCAAAAATGAGGTAGAATGTCCAGACACATAATGGTGTGCACAACTGCAATCTCCGGCCTGCCAGACACCAGAAGTATTCTGGTTGTGGGAAACGTGTCTATTTCCAGACGATGGTTAGTAGTAAGTCATTGTATCACTGACTTGATTGCTTCTATTTTTATGGGAGGTGCGGTGGGCAAACAAACCACTGGACTGTGACCCCTAGGTATATGCACCATGAAACAGTCACTTAACTCATATGTTATTAATGAGATGTATCAGCTGTCTATATGAAGCAAATACTATCACATACATGTCATATACGTTGTGCAGTGAAATGTGGGGCCCTTGATGGGGGGGGGGGGGTCCCCATGTCGCATGTCGATTTTAAGAAATGCCCATGTCTCATATCACTAAAGAAAACCCCATGTCGCTAGTGTCACTAAGAGATGATAAATCACTATCCATCATTAATATAGGCATATACCATTGAATTACGGTCTACCACTGTGGCGTTACTTGTGCAGGAAAAGATTTTGGAAAAATGATAAGGTCTAGACTTCAATTTTCAAATGGTCATTTACATTTATTCCTAAAAGGGGCATCTATTTTTGCTCCCCCCCCTCTCATGAGGTGTTGGGGGGGGGGGAGCAAATGTACACATTTGGGAAAATTTTGAAATTCTTGAAATAAAATAGTGCATTCTGGTGAGTTTTGAGAGCAACATAACATTCTGCAAGCTATCATACTATTCACATCCATGTCACTAAGACCAATGTCCCATGTCGGAGCTAAGAAATGCCCCATGTCCCATGTCACTAGTATGGCCATGTCCCATGTCGATTTTAAGAAATGGCCATGTCGCCATATCGGATTTAAGAAATGGCCATGTCGACATATCGAATTTAGGGGATTAGGGCCATAAATGTGCATGCTAAAAGAAGACACAAGGAATTAAGAATAAGGAGTATATTAATGTCCCAGGTGTGTGGGTATATCATGGTGAGGTTACCTGACCACGTGTACCCTTTGTTTGTCCACACTTTGACGCTGCAGTCCTCTATATGTAACCATCCTTACATGAATGTAGAATCTACACTGGCGCCCTGCGGGTGATCGTATTTACCCGCAGGTGACCAGCAATTAGTTCTGCGGCCAGTGTGGGCCAGGCTTAGCCAAAATCTGATGCACAGTTCCTTATCCTGCCACAGGTGGTTACCTGCATGACATACAAAACACAGTGGCCAACGGGAGATTCGGGACCTGGTGGGGGGTGGGTACCGGATGGTGTAGCAATGACATATAGCGCGTAAGCCAATCTGGCTGAGAGTGACCACGACTGCCAAATTGAGGCCTACGTGATTGTTTCTATTCATATAGGAGGTGCAGTGGGCGAGTGAACCACTGGACTGTGGCCTCTAGGTAAGGGAACTTTGAATCAGGCAATTACATCTACATAATATAGGGTGTTTACCCCTAAATCGAAATAATGTGTCCACAAAAGTGTGAAACCTATCACCAGAAAAGAAAATATGTCTGGAAGACAATGCAAAAGACTGCATATTAATATCTGCTTTAGGTACAGTGCAATTAAGCATTATGTAAGCCAGAGAAAAACATTTCCCATACCCTTCAGCAGAGAAAGGTGGTCACTGCTAGGATGATTACCTGTAGAAGAGCTATTTCTGTACTGAACTTGATGCACTTTAAAGGTCTATCATGTCCATAATAATCAGTATAGAATAGAAATTCCAAAAGGATAAACAATAGGCCCATACATCTATAATAGTATTCATGCATTTTGTAAATAAACTGTTACACCCTTTATCCACAGAGTGCATTTTTTAGCCAGGGATATGTCCTAATATAACCTAATATCCGTTTATAACCACTGGATATACAATCTAACATACAAAAACTTTCTAGGAGCTAATAAATTGCATTTTAAGGTGTGCTTAGCTCCGTTATGTTTATTTGGATTTTTCATGCAGATTTGAGCTGATTAATTATAGTTTTCATGAGGTGATACACTTAGAACAAAGATAGAAAAGTGGAGCTACCACCCAGATGTAGGGCAAAGTCTCCCCTACACCCCCAGGGTATCAGTATAATTTATCTTAAAGCCATAAGGCATGGATTTAGGATGACAGAGGATGTGTCCAATGCAGACACACCGCAACAAAGGCCCACTGAATGCAGAGGCTATCATCTGAGAACTTGTCCATGAAATAATATAACCATTCTGTTAGAAATTACACTAATGGGGATTATCCTACATGATTAGAAAGCCTGAAATGCTAGCTTTCATGGGGTATCAGAATATATTCGAGATTCTAATTATTTCTTAGGAAAAATGTGATAATACTGAACTGGAGTATAGAAACGGCCTTTTTCGCAGCTCTCAGCGATACAGGTAAACACCCTACATAACATATTATAGCCGTACATGTATCATAAGGTAATCACATACATTTGATATAGTCTACTCTATATTGAAGGCTGTGGATGAGTATGACCCAGAGAAACGTAAAAATATAATTTAATGTAATGTACTCACCCCCCCCCTCCACACACACACCTACCCCTCCCCTTCAAGACTGCAATCCTGCAGACACACAGGACCAGAGCAAAATGCGACAGGTATGTCTGCCATCTGGTAGGAAAGGCTATTACCTGGATGATTGAAAGGCCATAAAGTGGCCATCACTTGCGTCTATGAAGAGAAGCGGAACCAGGCGCGGGAGTAGCGTCCCAGCTAGCATCCTGATGTTGGCCCAACGTTGGCTCTACGTAGTCGAGGGTTGGACTGACGTCAGCATGCCAACGTTGGCACAACGTAGTATTGGCCGGGAGCATTCCGTTTGAGCCAACGTCAGCATGGCAACGTTGGCCCAACATTATGCCAACTGTCATATGTTGATAGTGTATCAACGTCAGGTGCAAATATTGACACAACATAGTTTTTGCCAGAGGTATTCCATTCTAACTTTGTATTATGCACATATAGAGTATTAATGATCAATAAACTGTGATTTATTCTGCTAAAGACAAGAATCAGTTTAGAAACAACCATTTCTGTCTTTGCATTTCACCTTTATATCAGCTTTATTTCAACGTTGGCACAACATAGTTTTGGCCGGTGGCATTCCATTTGAGCCAACGTCAGCATGCCAACGTTGAGCCAATGTTGGGCCAACGTTATGCAAACTGTCATTATGTTGACGTTGTACCAACGTCAGGCACAAACATTCACCCAACATTGCAAAGTTGGTATAGCAAGAGATTTGAGAAATCACAAGGATCAAAAGAGTTAGATATTTTCCACCAGAAGGCTTAGAAAATGTTGCTTATTGGAATATGTCAACGATTTGGTTTATATAGGGGGGACACTCCAAATATCTTTAGGCTGATTGAGAGGGAATAGTGAAGACAAATCATACTGTGAAGTAACTCCCCTCAAACAGATCCATTAACCAGTCCTGTAGGCAACACTTTGCTTGCCTATATCGGCCACAGTGGGATTTGGAGAGCCAAAAATCGTGAGAGAAGTGTTGCGAATTGTAAAATCGATAGCTAGGCCCCCTTGCGATTATCCCAATACACAACACTTTCAGGTCCCATTTTCGCGTTGTGGGATTTGACCTTCTAGATGGGCCAAGAAGGGAAGGTGTGTTTGCCAGGTTTTAGGTTAGCTGATCGTACTCAGCACAACAGGGCCGACCCCACGTGTCAAAGCAATGTTGAAAGCATTTTCTTATTTTCAGGGATTTCTTGTATGTAAATCTATATGTTTTACTGCCCGAGGATTCCCAGATACTTACGTTTATAAAAAGAAGTTCCGACCCCCCCCCCCCTCATGAAGTCTGACCATGATACATGTACCAGAAACACATCATTATAGTAACGATGGGAACATCTGTTATTAGAGTATAGTAATACGATACCTTTACTTTGGCGGCTTTTCCTTGAAATCTCCAAGAGGATGAGAGTATAGGAGACGATGATGACGACGAGAGGCAGGGCATACACTGCCACTATGTTGAACAGGTTGTAGGCCAGCTCGTGTGTGGGGGTGGGGAAGAAGTGGAACGTCACACACTGGGCATAGTCCTTGTACAAAGGGTGGTACTCCACATGGAAAATTATACTCTGAAAAAGACAAAAAAGGAATAACAGTGACTTATCAACGTGGGATATTACAGTTATAACACGTTCTTTATAGTGAGCATAGAAAGCGGTATAATTTTATGGGGTCAAAAAGCAAAGACGTCATACCTCATCCTATATAAGTTAAAAAGGTATCCATCTATAGAACTAACTTTTCAAGGATGTTTTGTTATTAAAGGCCATCATCATTGACTATGCGTTGTATAGTCCTAAAACACCTGTGGATTGATATCCTTCACTTGTTTCGTAGACAGAACGAACGTTCTCTTTCTTTTATCAATTCTAAAATCCTACTTGACTTCGTTTATCGTACCTTTGAAATAATTAAATGAGATTATCAGATGTTTAAGCAAAAAATAGATAAATGAAATGGTTAGAGCTGAAATGGTTAGAGCTATAATCTGAGCATAAATACATTATCTAAATAAATTAAAATTACGCAATGCCTTACCAAAAGGAAGTTAAATGAAAATCGTTTAGTCTTTTACATTAAATGATAATAACGGGCTTTGATCTGACATATTTAAAATGCGAGAGACATTCAATGAGGATTTTCCATCCATAATAATAATAATATACAATTCGATTTGGCATGCCCCTGTGTGGTGCTGGAATGCATGGTGGTCTGTTATGTAGGATTGAACTATTGTGATCGGAAGAGGACACGAATCCAGGGCACAACCTAAATATAAATGCCGATGAGGATTAATGGCTATTGATTGGTCCAAACACAGGGTGGAGTAAAGCCTCCCAGTTACAACAAATATCGAAGCTGAACGGTCTCCAAATAAACAGGAACTCCTATATTTTGAATTCGACAAATCTATTAACTGTAACGGGAAATCGCCGTATTATTAGCAGAATGACGGGATTGATTATCGCTTTAAACAAATTGCTTCTAATGCAAGCCGATGGTGCCAGAAGCTCTTACCACATCAGCATCACATTAAGCATCCATCTCTGGGGGTGTAATCCATTTAAACAGTCTCAATAGGAGTACTTAAAGCTTGATTGTGTTGGTACTCCATTCCCTCACATCTGTCTGCCGACCCCTTAGGCAC
Organism: Harmothoe impar; assembly: GCA_947462335.1. Lineage (NCBI taxonomy): Eukaryota > Metazoa > Annelida > Polychaeta > Phyllodocida > Polynoidae > Harmothoe > Harmothoe impar. The sequence continues at coordinate 29,203,065 of OX381709.1, read as the reverse complement.
ACCCTGAAATGTGCTCAACACCAATGCATGTGCCCTGCAACTAGCAATGCTTATTTTAAACGTCGATTTCCATTTCCATTTGGCTAAATGTTAAAAATGTTATTAATGTGAACACTATCAAGCAACGTCAAAAAGAGTGCACATGCAGTTTATGTTAGCCCTAGCTAAGCTAGTCTGAATAATCCGACCTGTTATATTTTTTCCAAACAAATGTTAATGATTAAATGCAAACACTATCAAGCTAAGTCAAAAAGGGTGCACACGTATTTTATGGTAGCCCTAGCTAGCCTAGTCTGAATAATCCGACCTGATACATTATCTCCAAGAGAATACAATGTATATGTTTACACACAAGCATTGTATTCAATATACACGGTAATAACGGATGCGCATACTGTCTATAGACTATACCCAGTTTAAAAAATACGTCGAAATAACCTTTTTAACGTTATACAAGGTTTGGTCATAATAAGGAGCCATAGAGAAATGTTCTGAAACGTTCCATAACCATTTTTGGTTACTGGGTAGATATTCAGTACGCCTAAGGGTATGAAGACCGACACTGACTGATGACGGATTGATGTCGGAACATTCAGAAACAGTAATGGTGAAGCCCTGTCATAATTACTAAACTTCCCAGAAGTAGATATGGTTGTTGTTGTTTTATTTGGCAAAGGAAATGTTACAAAGGAACTTTTTCATCGCGATGCCAGGAAACGAGGTCAGACATGTTTAAATAGGTTATTATTATGATGAATTCCTGAATTCACTCACGATTCCTACAGTTATGAGAACCAATTGACTGAAAACATAACGTATGACATGAAGCACTTGAACTTCTTACAACAACTTCATAAAGTTCTCGTGTGTGGCTTTGATATTCTGAGGACGATGTTTCCCCGCTTTACTTGGGAGATTTTTCTTCGAGTCTTTGACCATGCATTGGTTTGGATTAAGAAAACCATGGATATAATAATCGCTCTGCTATTCAGATGTCTTTTGTTCTCCTATAAGTCATAATTACTGCCTAATACATTAGTTGCCTACCTAATAAAAGATGGAGTAGATAGCGGCAACCGAGGCATCAGTCTATTATTCATAGTAATTGCCGTCCTGATTACCTTGATAGAACCTATTTGTGGACTATTTGCAGGGCTCTAAGCTCATTTGCAGATGGATGCACTGTTTCTTAAACCCGTTTTTGTTGATACTGCTGTGGGGATGGGGATATGGGGCAACCATCTGGGTCTATGCTTTTAGACTACCGGTACAGCACCTAATACATTGTGCATTGTGAATAGCATTAATAATGCTGGTCAACACTAGCATTGGAAGAACGTCGCCTATATATCTATATATCTATATATCTATATATCTATATATCTATATATCTATATGTCTATATATCTATATATCTATATATCTATATATCTATATCTATATCTATATCTATATCTATATCTATATCTATATCTATATATATCTATCTATATATATATATATATATATATATATATATATATATATATATATATATATAGTTTGGCATCTTTCTTATTGGCGTCAGTCTACACTGGATCTCTGTGACCGTCTACAGTGAAGGGGAATACAGAATACAGCCTTGCCTGACTCTCTTTAGTGAGGGCGTCAGACAGTGCTGGACTCTCTGCACAGAGGGAGTCAGTCTAAATAGGAAGGAGTTATTTTGGCGACACACATCCCTGCCTCTGGAAAGAGAGTTTGCAGCTGTCTCTCTTCTTCTACTAATGCTACTAGTACTTCTACTCTATCATTAACTCCCTCAAATGTGGCCACCCTTGGGACCAGGATAAAGTAACTGCATTAGTGAAGTGGCTGAATAAGCAGGAATTAAAGTCTAATACATTCTAAAACCATGTTTGGTACTGTAAAGATGTGACTTAATTAGACGGGTGGCTGCATTAGATGGATGGCCGCTAAGGGGAAGTATAAACCCATGACTCACTGCTGTCACGCATCCTTCTCTATTTTGTTTTCTATACCAACAGTGACCACCTAGGACATAGGAAGTGAACGTGCTACATGGCTATATCTGACACGTGTCACTGTTGTCAGACCTTCATGACTACTCTAGGAGATAGCTAGGATACCTATTCACTAAGCATATTATGGTTATCGTAGTGACACTTCTGTTTGATCACCTCCTGTCATATATTTATCCAAAGTTTCGGTAACTAGCAAGTAGTATTGTATGTATCGGAACGGGACTATAGTTAAGTACTGTTTATTACTCAATCGACATGCAGCCAATCAGAGGCCTCCATTTGGTCACGTGACCGGAAGTGACCTACTTAGGGGATTAGTGGTGACGTCACGTGACCTAGTTAGCCAATCAGAGGCCGCCATTTGGTCACGTGACCGGAAGTGACGTCATATGACCTACTTATGGACCGGAAGTGACGTCATATGACCTACTTAGGGGACCGGAAGTGACGTCATATGACCTAATTTAGGATCACGTGACCGGAAGTGACCTGATGAGTCACGTGACCGGAAGTGACGTCACATGACCTAATGGCCAACCGGAAGTGAGTGACCTCATTGAGGATCACGTGACCGGAAGTGACCTGATTGATCACGTGACCGGAAGAAGAAGTGACGTCACGCGACTTAATGAAGAGATGAGCGTCTTTAAGGGGTCACGCGCTTTAAAATGTGATATCTTTTTTTTTGGAGGAGGAGGAGGAGGAGGAGGAGAAGGAGAGGAGGAGGAGGCGAGTCTCTTATTTTTTTCGGTAAACTAATAAAAAACACTACGATATAAGTTTGTTTTTTTTTTCATTTTTTATTGTTTTACGAGCGACTGGAAGTGACTTATTGAACTAGGTAGAAGCGTTCTTTAGAGTGTATAAGGGGGGGGGAGGGGAGGGGAGGGGAGGGAAGGGGAGGGGGGCCCCTTTAAGATGCATGGGGAGGGGGGCGCTTTTAGGATGCATGGGGCGGGTGGGGGGGAGGGGGGGAGGGGGGAGGGGGGCACTCTAGGGGGGTGGGGGGGCACTCTAAGGGGCGTTTGTCTCTTTTAAGAAAAAAAGAAAAGAAAAAGATTTCAATCGAGAGACACGCTTCTTCCTCTCGAGAGGAAGAAGCGTGTCTCTTCATTTTTTTTGTTTAGGAAGTGAGGGTCTTTAGGATCACGTGACTGGAAGCGACTTGATGAAGCATGTGACTAGAAGTGACGACGTCACATGCTTTAATGAGGCGATCAGCTGTGACTGGCGGCGGCGGCGGTAGCGGCGGCGGTGGTGCTGGTGGTGGTGGTAGTAGACGTTACTGTGGTCAGAGGTGATATGGTTTTTTTCCAACAGAAATCAGAGCTTTTATACAGAGGGAGTTTAATCCTATTTCCAACAGCACCCCAGCTGTCCAGCAGCCGCTCCGCTCCGTAAGAGCTTCTTAAGAGCTTAGATGACGAGGGGTATGTCATCGCCATCTGTGGTGGCCAGCTGAAAATGGTGTTTTTTCCTTATCCATTAGCCTTACCTCCTACCCCCTACCTGAGGACGACTCTCTCCCCCTTTGGCATTCATTGTAACAAACGTCAGAGGTCAGGTGAAAATCGGATTTTCATGCACAGCCTTAGTCAGCTGTCACCCCTATTGAACTAGCCGGCCGCCGCCGGCCGGTCTACTCACCACGGCAGGAGGCGGTGATTTTTTTTTGTTTTACACTTAAGTCGCTCACCACATGCACACGACTCTACTCACAGACAGACACACCCGTCTTAGGGGGTCCTGCTTCACACTACACGCCTCCTGTAGTTTTTTGTATACACACTCTAAGCTCATGACTGCTTAATCCTTTATACAGCTAATGCGCGTTGAATTAGCACAGTCGGTACACCGCCCGCTCATGGCAGTCGATCTCTCAAAAAAAGGGGGAAAGAGATCCAGCTGAAAACGTCATGACTTATGTCTTTTGTTTCTCTTTGTGAATGTCCGCCGGTCAGCCGGCGGCAGCAACTGCTTAATCCTTTATACAGCTAACGCACGTTGAATTGCTGAACAAGGCAGTAAGTAGCTTAGCTCATGTCAGTCGATCTCTCAAAGGGGAGGGGGAAAGGGCTCCAGCTGAAAACGTCATGCCTTATGTCTTTTTGTTTCTCTTTGTGAATGGCCGCCGGTCAGCCGGCGGCAGCTGAACAGAGCCGTAAGTAGCTTAGCTCTAGAAGCGAGAAGGAGTATATAAGGGGGCTGGAAACACCCATTCACTCACTCAGTCTTTTGCTGCTCTCTACAGTCACCACCATGAGCAAAACACAACAACTAGTGTCGTCCAAGGATCTAATCGAGTTCAAGAACAAGAAGAGTACGCAGAACGGTGATCGTTTACCGTCAGCGTCTCCTCTTGCTACTGAAATTGAGACTACCACCGCAACCGCTTGGTCTTATCACCCTCCCGCTGTAGCGAGCGCACGCAGCAGTAGTAGTGGTAGTAGTAGTCGTCGTGGTAGCGACGTTGTTACACTCGCGACGGTTGTTGCTGCTAAGCACGCTGCTGCTGCGCCTGCTGCGGCTGCTGGTGATCCTCGTGCTGCTAGTGCTGCTGCTACTGCTGCTGCTGCTGCTGCTGCTGCGCCTGCTACTGCTGCGCCTGTTACTGCTGCGCCTGCTGAGGCTGCTGCGCCTGCTGCTGCTGTGCCTGCTACTGCTGCGCCTGCTACTGCTGCACCTGCTAGCGCTGCGCTTGCTGCTGCTGCTGCTGCTGCTGCTACACCTCTTGCTGCGACTGCCGCTACTAGTACTGACACGCAGCACGTTGCACAGAACCTCTCCACCGCTACATCAACCGACGCCATCAACGCCGCTCGCGCTGAGACTTACAGCTATTCGGACACTCAGCCCCAGCAGCGCGTAGTAGACATACATGCCCTAAAGCAACAGGGTGAGACAGAGAACGACGCTGACGACGAGGCGTACGAGGAACCCGAAGGGTTACGGGCGCACAGTCCGTTTTTCGACCTCATTTCCACTGGTAGCGCGTCCGGTCCGTGGCGACTGCCCTCACCACCACCTTACGAAGTCGTGTGGTTGCCCTGTTCCGACAACGAGTCGTCTGATACCAGCGCAGACGCTGCTCCTGTTATTGGTTCTGCTGCAGTAGTACCTGTATCATCATACTTCAAAGCAGAGCCGTTAGGATACTTGTCAGACGCTATGCTACTGAAAATAAGTAGTAAGTTGCCGACATCAGATTACATACGGTTAGGTTCATACCTTGAAGTGAACTTGAAGGATATGGGATATCTCAGTTGTGAGACAAGTGTCATAACTCAAGCTAGAGAAATGTTCACTACTTGGTACCAGAAAAGTTGTACTACTAGGTGGAAGGACCTAGCCGCCGCCTTGGAAGAATCTTACCGTATGGACCTCATCAAATTCTCACGTGAGTACATGGACAAGCATGACATGTGGGATGGCTTAGAGAGTGGAGACATGGAGTGGAAAGTGCAGAAATATTTCTCTCTTTTAGCTGAGCTCTGCCCTAGAGACTGGAAGACCATAGGGATCTACTTAGGGTTGACTTCTCATGAAGTAGCTTTCATCTCTCAACCTGTGCCTTCTGACAGGACTGTGAAGAACCCTGTCTATGAAGTGCTGAGAGCTTGGAAGTACAACGAGACATCTGAGCCTATGGCTCTGATGAAAGTGTTGCAAGACGACATGGGTCGCAGCGACGTCGCAATGTATGTTCAAGGGTTGTATGCAGCTGTACCCAAAGACATAAAAGTGAGCTGTGACACTCCAGTGTTGACCACTCTCGTCTGATCCCTGCAGTAAGATGGACATCTGTTGAATTCGATCCTAGACTACAGTCGCCTTTCACTATGCTAATAGTATCGTGTGGTAAGAGGCGTCTAGTATTCGAAGTGATAAATAACGTTTATTTTTTTAAATAATTGGTAAATAAGTGAAAAAACAAAAAAAAAGAAAAACATGACGCAGGACGTTTGCGAAAAGTGTTTCAAATTTTTTAAAAGACCGTACAATCACGAGTGACCCGTAGAAAAATGAAGAACAATACCTAAGTTTTGCCCTCTATGCGGCGATGTCGATTGCTGAAAAGATCACCTGTCGACGCGAATCTCTGGACGAGGTGACTATCCCTCTACGTACATGCGCTGTACCGAACGGTGAGGAAACGTTCACGGCGAATTGGCCTGCAATACGAACGAGTGTCAGGATGCACGGGACTCGCGTGAGTGTAACAAACGTCAAACTACCAACCGGCGAGTTGAGTGACGCTGTAGATACTATGCGTCGCAATCTGCTTCACACAATGATAAAAGTGGGTTTCTCGGTAGGCTTACTCTTACAACACAGAGAAGACAAGAGCATACTGCGCTACTTTCACGTCTCCCAGAACAACGCAACTCTCATTACAACCGCTCCCTACTATAACTAATTCAGAAACTTTAGAAGAGCTCCTCTCAAACATGGAAAACACCGTCGCTTGCGAGGAAGTACGGAAACTTTGCGACGCTGACACCAAGCGGTGCGCTCTTTTTCCTACTAATTTTGAACATTTGCGTTTACATGGGACCGGGGGGTTTTCCCATAGGCGGTAGGAACAGTCAGGACGGTCGAGTTGGAAAGAGAAGCCGTGTGTTAGATTTTCCCAACAAGGACAACCTCTGCGTCTTCCGCCACATTTCCTTTCACTTATACAACACCAGCAAGCGCGCTTCAAATTTGTTACGTCAGTTCTGTCCCGCTGCCACACGTGAAACTTTTCCTCCCGACGGACATTCCAGAATCTACCCTTACAACATTACCTTCGATTTCGAGGCTTTCTTCAGACCGTGGAGATGACCGTCGACCGAACACGTGTCCCTGCTGTGGGATCATGTCCCTTTGTCGGCTAGCGTCGCATACGACTTTCCGGGGTAGGAGGGGCAGTGTACGTCAGAGAATCCGACGCAGATTCCGACCCCTTGTTAGACCGAGTTTAAAATCACATAAACGAGAACGCCAAAGTCATCGAGAAAGCTGTGCTAGAAGTTTACCGACCAACGTTAGCGAAGTTACATGTGGCGATAGGTGAAGCTCTCCTGCTAGAGGAAGCGACATTCACCCCTTCTCCAGGCGGCTTCGCTGCAGCTCACACCAGACAACCGTTAGTTCAACTGAAGAAGCGGCTTCTGAGATACATCCGTCAAGCTCCAGTCGTAGGCTTCAACTCAGAGCGTTACGACTTGAACCTGATCAAAAATACGCCTTCACTCGTTCTTTGCCTCCGGAGACCGAAGAAACCAACAATTCAGCGTCATAAAGAGAAGCAATCAATACTTGACGGTTTACACACAGTTTTCTTGGACGTAGTAGTCAACTATTTGGCACTTGGTTACAGCTACGCGAATTATTTGCGAGCTTTCACCAGAAACGAAGAGAAAGGTTGCTTTCCTTACGAATGGATGACGTATACCAAGAAACTGGTAAACAGAACCCTGCCACCGAGATCGGCTTTTGACAGCGAACTGACGGGCGTCAAAATGGCCGAAATCCGACTACGCCACATGTCAGAAAGTTTAGTATGACAAGAAGAAGCAAACTATGAGAGATTACTTGATCCACTACAACAACGAAGACGTCAAACCTTTCATAGAAGCTTTTGAAAAAATCACGCTAATTTTTTCCAAGATAGCAGCATTGTCATGTTGAAAGACGAGATCTCTCTCGCCAGTTTGACTTTACAGGTCCTCTTCCAAAAACCTATAAGCTGTGTTCACAACGTTCCCTCCGTTCGACGCCGTCCTCCACGCTCTGATCAAAGAAAATCTAGTCAGTGGTCCTTCCATCATCTTCCATAGATTTCACGAGAAGGAGTGTATAGGTGTCTTATAAGTCGGCAGAGGGTGAATACTAGTGAAAAGGGAAGGCAGGTGTGCAAGTAGCTTTTTCTAACAGACACGTGTGTGAACTAAGCTGCTTAAGTCTAAACCCACCTGCGGTAGAAGCTCTGTACTGAGAGAGTCTTTTCAGCCGTTTAAGAGGCTTATCTAGGACAGGGTACATAAGGAGTGAAACGCCGCTCTCACCAGTCACACTTTCTCCACCCGCCCTTCATCTTCGTAGCATCGTCCACTCTACGCTCGCTCAGCACGTTACGATGATTAGTTCTGCTATTTTCTTTATTTATGAAAGTGTTGACGCTACAGAGCATCGAAACCCTCTCGAAATGAGTCCAAGAAAGAAAAAGCAACTCCCACTTGAAGCAAGAAGAGAAACAGTGCCCTATGATGCATGTGAGGTAAAGAAACATTGGAAGGACGTCACCAAGGAGCAATGGATAGAAGCATGCTTCAACTTCATCGGAACAGTAGTTTCATTTGGACAGAGGGAGAAGATTTTGTTAGAGCTATTTTTCTTAGCTCCGTATACTTGGCCTGACTGTGGTGAAATTCCTTCAAGTTTGTCAGTCTTCGCCATACAAGTTATCAACTCCTTGAAGGAGCTTCGATATATGCAAGGCACTCAGGAGGAGATTGTCAAGAAAATGACGGAATTCGAAACAGGCGAAGACACAATATGGTGCGAGGAGACGACATATGCGGACGATGATCTGGAGTCCATCATTTGTAGCCCGTTGGAACATTATGTTAAAGACTTTGAGGACATGCTAGACAGCACTGAGATGAACCCGAAAGAGAGATCCCTTACTGCACAGAAAGAGGCCAAAGCTGTGTTGGAAAAGCACAAGTTTGGTCAAGGATTCACTCTTCAAAGCAGCTGTGTGAGTGTGATAAAAAGTCTTGTGTTGAAACATTCAGACATGAAGTTTTCGCGTGCTGTCGACACACTTCCTTTGCCTGAACTGATGATGAACATGATCGACCCCATCGTACCAACACGTTTCGACTCTGCCAATTGTCCCATGTATAAAATGGTTTCAAGTTTTGCCCGTGGCCGATGGCTAAACGATCCACTGAAGTCAGAAAACCTCCTTGATTTAATCAACTGACTAAATGTATTTTCTCATACTAGTATTAGTAGCATTAGTAATAGCGGCTACTCAGTCTCGTGCAGCACAAGCAGCAGCATCTGTCAGCAGCATCCGTGACATCGTCAGCAGCAGCAGCAGCTGCACAAGCAGCACAAGCAGCCACATCTGTCAACAGTATCCGTGACATCGTCAGCAGCTGCAGCAGCTGCACGAGCAGCGCAAGCAGCCCAAGCAGTAGCATCTGTCAGCGGAATCCGTGACAACGTCAGCAGCCGCAGCAGCGGCTGCACGAGCAGCACAAGCAGCAGCATCTGTCAACAGCATCCGTGACAGCGTCAGCAACTACAGCAGCTGCAGCTGTCAGCAGCTGCAACAGCTGCACGAGCTGCACAAGCAGCAGCAGCAGCAGCAGCGGTAGTGTAGACCGCTAAATTCGAGATGACGTCATGTCTGTTTCTTAGCATCGACATTCGACATGAGACCTAGTGACATTTGACATGAAGCTTGAAAAACATAGTGACAGGTGACATGAGCAATTCTTAAAATCGCCATGAGATATGAGCATAATTAAGCGACATCGACATGTGCCATGGCTATTTTTTTTTTAAGACAAACGCTGTAGTCTCCTCATCCAGACCTCCGCTAGTAGCGCTCTATAAGCGCAAGCTGTGGCTGTGAACCCCCTCCTCCCACCGTACACACGGGTAAATATCAGAGTCGGCCAATGTCGCCAATACTACTCTCATACAAGGGTCAGGCGCTGCTGGACTATAATAGATGGGTCAAGGACTATTCTACTGAGGGTCAGGCTACGCCGGACATTCAATAACAAGCTGGACTTTGGCAAATTTGCTTGAAAGTCTGGCCAGCAAGAGTCCAGCATACTCTCCCAAGAGTTCAGCATTGCCAGACTATGGCATGAGGATCCCGCATGGTCAGACTTTCAAGCAAGTTTGCCAAACTCCGGCTTGTTATTGAATGTCCGGCGTAGCCTGACCCTCACTAGAATAGCCCTTGACCCATCTATTATAGTCCAGCAGTGCCTGACCTTTGTCTGAGAGTAGAATTAGCGCTATTGGGTGCCTCTGATATTTGCCTCTGTGTAGTCAAACCTCGCCTGAGAGAGACATACTTCAGAAAGAAACGAAAGCGGATTCCGACATCGGTGTGTGACGATCACTTAGAGCTTTTCGTGAAGATAAAAACGGAAAAAAAGTGTGAAAATGGTGTCCGCCGCCCGGCGGATGTTGTGAAAGACGTTACCTTCACGATCTGAGAACTTCGGAGCTTATGAAAGCGGCGTGAGAAGGTGACGGGATCCTAAGTCTCAACCCTAAGACTTACATTTGCTACGATCGAGTCGGCGGCACCGGTGAAAGAAAATCCCAAAAAAAAAGATAGCGTGCAAAAAGTGTACAGAAGTAACAAAACCCTAAAGAACCAGTCGTCTTCTTAGATGTTTTCGAAAACGAAAAACTCTCCTTGCGGTAAATAGAAATTTCAAAGTGGTATGAACCAAAAATGGACACTTACACCATAGAGAAAGATGACGTGCGCTACTTGTATTATAAGCGTCGCGTGTGACAACGAGTCCTTTAAAATATGAAAAAAAAAGTGTGTTATTGATTGATTGAGCGCATCTTTTCAAAAATAGCGTGTTTATTAGAATTGAAAAAAAAGAAAATAAAAAAATAAATAAAATTATTGTTGTGTTTTATTTTCATACGTCTTCTTTTATTAGTAAGTAAAAAAAATTATAACAATCAACTAGCGTGTCCTCTTAAAGTGACACTTCCTCCGGTCGCTGCTGATCGCCTAATTAAGGCATGTGTCGTCGTCACTTCTAGTCACGTGACTCATCAGGTCGCTTCCGGTCACGTGATCCTAAAGTCGATCACTTCCTAAACAAAATTAAATTAAGAGACACATTTCTTCATGACCCAACCAATCAGAGGTCTCCATTTGACCAGAAGTAGTCCCCTCATTTGCATAATGGGTCACTTCCGGTGTACCAGCCAATCAGAAGCCTCTAACTAAGTCAAGGTCACGTGACGTCACTTCCGGTATGCCCTTATATGGACATGTGAAGGTCACATGACGTCACTTCCGGTATGCCCTTATATGGGCGTGTGACGTCACTTCCGGTCAAATGGAAGCCTCTGATTGGCTGAGTCATGACCTTGACCTCTAACTAGGTCAAGGTCACGTGACGTCACTTCCGGTATGCCCTTATATGGGCATGTGACGTCACTTCCGGTCAAATGGAGGCTTCTGATTGGCTGCAGGTCGATTGAGTAATAAACAGTAGTTAACTATAGTCCCGTTCCGATACATACTATACTACTCTAGCACTTACTGTCTGTATGTCTGATTCTCTCACCTACAGCCAGGTACTTTCAGTAGAACAGAGGTCTTAGAAAAGGCCATAGTTTTACAAAAATATAAACCAACCATGTTGGAGGCACAACATTATGTGCCATCCATGAAGGAATTAAAGTCAGGGACATCCTGACATGGCACACTCATATGTAATTGATATGAATCCAAATACAGATCTGGACCTCACACAATTGCAGTAACATTATTTGTGAATGTTGGTTTGGATACCCATAGAATCCAAATTACTAAGGAAACAGCCTTGCCCTTAAACCAAACATATACATCTACAATGCAGTGTCAAAGAAAGAATCAATAACCAATTATTATCATGTTCATCTTAACTAGAAAGGATGATGGCAAGACAGGTGCCAGTAATACCCACAACTGTAGAAATCTGTAGGTATTACTGGCACCCCCGCCGTCTTGCAGACATTGAGGCCCAGTTCAAAAACGACTATTCTAACAGACAGGATATAAATTGGCCATGGAATTCTGCTTAAGGTTTATGAAAACTCATATAGGTCAAGCTGTGAATCTGGATCCAATTCCTCTTACATCTTGGGAAAACCTATAACTGGACCAATCTTGAGCTTAACTCAATGATCATAATTTTAAAGGGGATCATTCCAATCACAAAGTTTTATTTCCACTTTTTTTTGTCTTTTACGGTAAGAGGATAGGTCACCAAAATGTCTTGAATTATCATTAGCTATCCCCCCCCTTGCCAGTAATAGCCCACGGTACTCTACACATTTAACTGGGAAAGGAGGGCCAATTCTCACCAGTACTGTGCAAGGACAAATTGTGCTATAGGCCTACTCCGGGCTGGCATGGTCCTATTTTTAGTCCCACACCTGTTCCTTCTGGCGTTATTGACAACTTATCTTGTAAATGATTATAGGTGTGCAATCTTATTTTCCCCTTCATAACCGATTGTGTTACGCTTATTTTGAACCAGATGTCTAGGGGCTTTGAGTAATCATGTAGGGATACTGAATAGTGTTGAATATCAGTTTTTGCTTGAAATGTGGCTATTTGGAAAGTGAGCTAGAAAATAAAGGATAAAAGCCCATGCAAATCAACCTCATTTCCTCCTATATTTCCCCCCGTGTGAAAAAACAACAACTTACCAGCATCCCTGACTCTCCATACCTCTTAAAATACACGTTTTGTCAATAGAAACTCCCAAAAATAAGACCTACAATCACATTTTCGATAGTGGGGCGGACACATTTTAGCTTCATGACATCTTTCGGTGGTTCCCATGGCAATCCTTTTGACATGTGACTCGTGCCATTTCAAAATGTTATAGCTCAACCCATGATCATTTACTACAACAAGGAATGGTCTACTCCAAACTCTTTTTGGGGTCCTGTGCACAGTGCTGGTCACATAATGTAATTGAATTGTCTGTAATTGCATCTGATAATCAGATTACAGAAGGCAGTCTCAGCTGGCTATCGACTATTGAATGAGGAATCACAAAACAACGCGTTGGTGGACGGGGGAGCTTTACAATGGCCATAGGACTACAGCAGTACATGTGTATCAATCGCAATAGAATGATAAAATATGGATATTATTAATAAACGCCTCGGGGAGGCATGCAATTCTGGCAGCTGATGTGGTGCTCATCCATCAAGTTGCTCAAAATAGCTGCTGAGCAGCTCTGGAAAGATCTCCCTCTAGTGTGAGTGGTTCTTGTGAATTTAGAGCCTAATTATTAGGGTTTCCTATGCAGCATAATACTCTTACCTAGCTGTATCCAATATGACGTGACATAACATTTACATTTTTAAAGTGTTTTATCGGGTCTAATTAGAGAATGAGGTCAAACCTTGCTCGGGCACCTTGCCCTTCCGCCGCCCGATCAGACAGATACATGTATACGTTTTACACATTGGTTTTAATACTGACATGCATGATTTAGAATAAAGGAAATGTGACTGCCTCTAGAGACGTTTTTACAATATTGTTGATATTGATGGGAATAACAACATGTCTGTCAGGCATCTTTCCATCTCATTGACTTTTATGCTGCATCTTTTCGTTGTCTTAAAAAATCTTAGTTAATATGGATTCATTGGATAACGTCTCCATTTTATGTATTGGGTATTGGGTACATCGACATTTGAGTAGGAACTGAACTGAAACTTATACTGATTGAGAAATCAATTACTTTATGCTCGTGGAAACCACATGTGATAAACTCTAGACTCTAGACTCTACATACCACTAGTGTGCATAATATGCACTAGATGGTGCTACTGCATACCCTAGTGACTGCCGTGCACACTAGTGGTATGTATAGTCTATTTGTCACGTCCATACTTGACCATGGTAGGCACTTGGATAAATTTTCAAAATTGTGTAGATTCCGTATTTTATTGTGCCATGTTATTGGCCACACTAACAGCTTTCCAGAACATATTTACTCATCCATCTATTATAATTAGAAGTTGAGAAATTGACCAGAACAGGGAGGGTTGTGGAAGCAAGTGCCCGCTATAGAAATGCACAGGGGTACCTGTGAGAGATTGGCACCACTGGAGTGGGTCTATACTATACATGTAGTTGGTGTGTGACCATGCAGCCACTATACCAGTTCTCTACCTGTATGGATCTCTTTAGGCTGTTATATCATATTTGAGGGTGTGTGTAATACACTGTTGGAAAGCTGCAATATTCACCTTTCTATATTGCTATAAGATATTCTTTAATTCACATAAGATTTATATGAAACACCCTATTTACATCTTGATGCTGAACAATCCCATGTCATGTATGCTAGAGCAGTACTTGCAGTGCATCAATTTGGGCAGTCTAGAAAACCCCTTGGGCATCCATGTAGGAGGCTGTCGATGAGTATACACATTCTTCTGATATGTTAGGACCTGGCTGATTTGTTTTTACAGATGGCTGGGTAATATTTCAATATTATCTATGGGGTAGAATAAGACCATCACTTTTCACAAACTGTCATTTTCCCCCATTGTCATAAACCTATGTTAAATGCCGACTATGAGATACTACTCTTTAAGGGCTTTCCAACATGCTTTTCCATAGTGTCATAGTCCTATCAGGAGCTGAACAATCTGAAAAACCCTGAACCTCATCTCAGGCAGACTCCTAAATGCAGAGCCAATTTTGTGTGTCACCCATGGCTGCACTTTGAGACCACTGCAGTGCGTATTTCAGAGTGCCTACCATGGACCATGGACTTCTAGTTGCACACCTTTCCATGATACCCTATATAGCCATGTCATTCGCCAAGTGGATGTCTTGTTAAAACCTGTGCTTTACTCGATGTGAGAGACCGTGTACACCTTTTCTGTTGATTATAAATGCACTATGCATCTCCGTATCCTTTATACGCCTTCTGTTGGCTATATTATGAAAAGCATCCTGTTTCTGTAATGATTATTTTATAGCAAAATAAAAATATTTTTCAACTTCAACTTCAACTTCTATTGATAATCAAATTGAATCTAATTAATAAATAGAATTTAAGCACAATCAGTGTCACACCAAGCCACTGTCATTGTGTCATTCATCTTGAGAATCTCTCCAAAATGCAAAGACTATATCTTTTGGAAAATTGCCAATGATTCTTTTTGTAAACTAGCTATTTATTGGCATTCTCAAAAAGTGCGAGAGGAACGTGCTGGTCCGAAAAAAACTGTGAGTTCCCCACCCTTCCTTTTTTCTGATCCGTCTCTGGCTAACATCCAATATTTGTTCAGGGATCTAGGCAGGTTAAATCAAGCTGAAGGACAGCACATACACACACACACACCTGATACAGTGCTGTACCTGTCAGCACGCACACACACCTGATACAGCGCTGTACCTGTCAGCACGCACACACACACACACACCTGGTACAGTGCTGTACCTGTCACACACACACACACACACACCTGATACAGTGCTGTACCTGTCACACACACACAACATTATTTCTAAATTATATTTCTATAGGCTCTCATTATATCATTATTCTGCTAGTGTCTTTAGCAACTCAATATATACGACCACTCACATAGTCCCTTAACCATGTGTTATTCAAAGGGAAGGGACATAAATAACTTCGGGTACTACAAAATACCTTGGGGCTGGTTGTATTGAGAAGGTAGGTTATTCCCTAGATATTTTTGCGATAGCTCTATTCTAACTGACTCCCTTTCAATCTCCCCATTAGTAGCATTTTCTATTAGCTTGTGCATGTGTGTCTCAATTATAAAGAAATCATAATTAACTAAATTATGGTAAGTAGTTTCCTCCAGGCTACCTTTCTGGTCAATTCTATTCGAATACTTCACTTTACTAATGGGAGCGCTGTGACTCCAGGCAAACACACATGCTCCATTCACAGGCTAAAGTGCAGTCAGGGGCGGTTAGAGGGTGGTAAGCACAAAGAGGCGAACCGTCTGGCATTTCCACAATCACCACACATGTATTTGAGTCAATGTGAATACATGAAAAGTAAATCTCAAGGTGAATCCTCAAAATGCAACCATCCTAGCTAGCTAAAACGTATTTTGCCAATGTGACATTAAAAACAATTGATTTTTCCTTACAGGTAACCTTTACAAATCTTAATAACTTTTCGAGACTAGTATTATCACTTTTCCCTACAGGTAAACTTAACAAAATAATGTTAATAACATTTCGAGACTAGTATTGTCACTTCTCCCTATCTCTATTCCCTAGGCACAGCCCACTGTCACCTTGACCAGAACCACTCTATATCTAGGTGTCCTGTTTGTGCTGAGAAGGTTAATCGATCCGAAAGGGGAGAGTAGCCTGGCAACCCTGTAGTATAGGGCACTAGCAGGATGCAGTAATTCTACCTTGTGAGACCTTTAGCTGAAGCTGGTTCCTGTCATGTCCAAAATCAGAGTTTTAGGGGTCATAAACCTTTCAGTTATAGCCCTCTATTGTGGGTCCTTAGGTCATCTGTTCAGATTGGGGGAGTGGTTAGGACTCTGGCCTACCAATCAATGGGTCATGAGTTCAAATCCATGTCTAGGCTTTTTTGTTCACACATGATTTTAACATGTATTTTTGGTAGGTCAAAAATTGTGATAGTATACAATTCGGTTTTAAAGATCCTTTACACAAGATCATTATTTATAGTGTAATCTAAAATGGTGTTGAATCAGTTGTATTTGAATATTTCTCATGCCACCTGGTTGCATTGGGGGAGTGGTTAGGACACTGGCCAATCAATCCAGGGGTAATAAGTTCAAATCCAAGCCAAGGCAACATATCTTTTTTTATAGTTGGTAAGAAATAGTAATATTATTCACAAAGAAAACCCAATGCAACAATACAAAACCATCTTAGATCTTAGATTTTAGGTGTTAAAGATCTTTACAACCGAGTTGTATACTATCACAATATTTGACCTACCAAAATACATCTTAAAATTGTGTGTGAACAAAATAGCCTTGACATGGATTTGAACCCATGATGTATGGATTGGTAGGTCAGAGTCCTTACTACAGTGGCCCAAGAGGGCCAAAAAGTGATTTCCAAAATTTAAAAAAGTGATCTTGAAAAAAAAAACTTTTGGAAAAAAAAATTTTTTTTTAGAAGTTAAAAAAAAAAATGTCTGAAAAAAAAAAGATTTCGAAATTTTTCAAAAATTTAAAAAAAAAAAAAAGAATTATTTTGAAAAAAAATAATTTGAAAATGGATGCTGTCAACTGTCAACTCTGTAAATTGACAGTTGACAGCACCCATTATCTTTTTTTTCAATAGTCCAGATGAAAAAGGAAATTCCAAGTGGTTGCTGTCAAGTGTCAACTTATTCAGAACAGCTTGTGACAGCCGTATTCTGTAAATTGACAGTTGACAGCATCCATTTTCAAATTCTTTTCTACAGTCCATATGATAAATGAAATTCCAAATGGTTGCTGTCAAGTGTCAACCTATTCAGAACAGCTTGTGACAGATATCCTTTGGAGTGAGTCAAATTTCCTGCCTGCCTGCCTGTCTGCCTGCCTGCCTGCCTGTCTGTCTGTCTGCTTGCCTACCTGTGTGCCTGCCTGCCTGCCTTCCTGTCTGCCTGTCTGTCCACCTTACTGTCTGCCTGCCTGTCTGCCTGCCTGCTTGTCTGTCTGCCTGCCTGTCTACCTGCCTTGTCTGTGTGTCTGTCTGTGTGTCTGTCTGTGTGTCTGCCTGCCTGCCTGCCTGTCTGCCTCTCTGTCTGTCTGTCTTCCTGTGTGCCTGCCTGTGTGCCTGTCTGTCCACCTGCCTGCCTGCTTGTCTGTCTGCCTGCCTGTCTGCCTGCCTGCCTATCTGCCTCTCTGTCTGTCTGCCTGCCTGTGGGTCTGTCTGTCCACCTGTCTGCCTGTCTGCCTGTCTGTCTGTCTGTCTGTCTGTCTGTCTGCCTGCCTGTCTGCCTGTCTGCCTGTCTGCCTGTCTGCATGCCCACCTCTCTGTCTGTCTGCATGTCTGCCTGTCTGCCTGTTTGCCTGCCTGCCTGCCTGCCTGCCTGCCTCCTTGCCTGTCCAAAGCATACCTGTCACAAGCTGTTCTGAATACGTTGACACTTGACAGCAACCATTTGGAATTTCATTTATCATCTGGACTGTTGAAAAAAATTGAAAATGGGTGCTGTCAACTGTCAATTTACAGAATTTAGCTGTCACAAGCTGTTCTGAATAAGTTGACACTTGACAGCAACCATTTGGAATTTCATTTTTCATCTGAACTATTGAAAAAAATATATAATGGGTGCTGTCAACTGTCAATTTACAGAGTTGACAGTTGACAGCATCCATTTTCAATTTTTTTTTCAAAACAATTTTACAATTTTTCAAAATGATTTTTTTTTCAGACAATTTTTTTTTTTCAATTTCTCTAAAAAAACAATTTTCTTTTTCCAAAAACTTTTTTTTTTTCAAGATCACTTTTTTTCTTTTAAATCACTTTTTGGCCCTCTTGGGCCACTGTACTACACCACTCCCCCAATCTGAACAGATGACCTACGGACCCACAATAGAGGCCTATACTTGAAAGGTTTATGACCCCTAAAACACCAAATTTCGGTCATGACAGGAACCAGCTTCAGCTAATCAGCAGGCTTCTATAGCTAGCAGAGGAAAGAGCACTGGTACCAGACAAGATGGCGCTGTACAGTGATCATCTAGCTAATGCGGAATAGGGCACCTATAGTGTTACTGACGCGCCCCCCCCGCTTTTAGTCAGGCAGCAGAAAGAAGAGCTTCAGTTTCTATATTCCCAGAAGAGGGTGTTATTAGTCAGGGGTTCAGTCAGTAGTCTGTGGAGCGTCCACCTGTTGTTACCTAGTTGGACTACTAACCTTCGAACATGGATCACATTCATATCCTCACCTTAATCCTCATGTATCTTACTAGGGTCGGGTCATTATCCGTCGGCTGACCCTTTATCTTAATCACGGTAATTCAAATACACTTTCATTTTATGCAGAATCTTGAGAGTTATCTATTGGAAATGCTAGACAATATTAAAACAGAAACAAATATGTGAAGGCATAGATGCCTCGTTTGTGTATAATTCTAGAACTGCAAGGAGACATGCATTGGTATAACATGCCATATACATTTAATAATGTGTAAACAGTCCATTACTGAACAGTAGAAATATTCTCAATAAAAACTTGAAATGAAAGGGATTTCCTTAGCCTCTACTTTTGTATGATTTAGCTATTGCATACCTCAGATATTGAGACAGAAAAATGGACAATACTTATGCCTATATAGTCCTCAGGCAGGAGGGGAAAGGGATATAGTCTGTCCATAAGATGAATAGCTTAGTCATCTAATAACCTATAGCTGACCTTGTGTCACCAGGTTACCAGGTGTGTAATTCAGTCATTTCACGGGATCAGAAGACCTAGAGTCCTCCATCATCTAATACATTAGGATGACTCTAATTGTATGGGATGACTGGGATAATAGTCTAGTGCTGGCATAGTGCAGAGCCTAGGACTGGCATTCATCAGGTTTTGGGCTGGCAAATGCCAAGTACATCTTTTATCTGACAACTACAGCTAGAGGACCAACTTCCTTGTCCTTTAGAAGAGTCAGTAGATAGGGTTAGTTTGCCAGTGCCAATATGATAATATAGATGGTTACTAGCGAAGATACAAAATGAGAGCTCTCTCTTAGTGCTTACTTCATTACTGTTGACCTTATCACGATATCGTCCTGATTGTTATTTTGTGATCGTGACAAATTATTCAAAACACTACAAGTCTAGTTGTAGCGGCCTCTGACCATAGCTGAGACAGACGATGAAGAGGATATTGGCACAGATCTTTTAGAAACCGCCAGGAGGGAAGGCTAGTAAGATGGTAGACTACGTGATTGACATATTTAAAAGCAGGTACGGAGGGAAGGGGGTAAAGAAGAGGAGTATTCAATACTGGAAAGGAGTTGACTGGCAATATAGGTGCAACTACAGAACGATTATAATGAGGAGATGAGGATGTGATTTAATTTAAGGTGACTATGCCACTGGCATGGCAGCACAAATAGTCTATACCCCGCATGCCACTGATAACGAGGGCCGAGATATGATGGTATTCAAGTATTCCGGGTAGATATGATCCTATATATCAGAACTGCTTTCTACCAGCAGAAATACATGTGTGAAAACTGGGATCGTGTTTACCTGGCCTTATTGAAGCCCCATCTAGTGTAGATCAGATCTCGTTAGGGAAGTCTGTCCACCATATTTATTCACCATTCAATTGCATATGAAGCATATGGAGCAAATGTGAGAAGTTAATAGTTGGTGAGATAATATTGATAAACCTTTACTGAAATACTGTTAGCTCAGGTTGTGTAGTGTGGGAACTGTATTAAACACAGTATGACATTTCAAGTATCTATATCCATAGCAGGATTTATATTCTACACAGAGAGAAGTAAAGGCGTCGCCATGACTCTTTTACCATAGTCAACTCTAGTTGACTCTGGTAGCAGAGTCATGATGACTCTGGTGGAGGGGCCACAGCTACTCCAGTCATACCCCTAGCTCCTTGTACAAATTGACTCTCCCCCTTGACTCTACCAGTGCAGAGTCAAGTGCAGTTGACTCTGCCCACAGCAGAGTCACTTGTAGTTTGACCCTTCATGAAGAGTCAGATAAAATAGGTGTTGACTCTGATAGTAGTTGCATATGAAACCACCTGGTGGGGCAACCAACACTAATTTAGTACCAGTGGCAACCACAAGGTAGAGCTACTATCTATACTTTAGATAATTGTTACATGCCACACAGTTTTGATCCCTTATAGATAAGTCCACTATGTCAAAATGGTGTGGTTAAGGGATGTCAATGGATAAGTTTTCCAGTTAACTTACCTGAATCAAATGTGATGACAAACTATACAATACATTCCAGGAACATCAACAGTATAGAGCTTAGTCACCATATTTGTGGGTATGGGAAATAAACATAAGACTGGGCACTAACTGTGTGAGATATAATGTGTGGCACTGCTTACTACTGCTTCATATAGATCTGATATTGATCTAATATGTGGCCAATGGTCTGTAGAATATAGTGTGAGGCAGATATAACTTGGCTCTTTCACACAGGGGGAAGTGGTGGACATTACAACATATACACCTGTTGCCCCACTCTACCTTGGCATGAATACACAAAAAATAAATACACAATCCACCTGCATGCATTCATGTATTCCCCCTCTTTTGATGGGTCAACTGCGTTTGACTCTTCAGGAATGGAGAGTCAAACTCATTCGACTCACCTCTACAGGTGTCACGTGGGAGACAAACTGTGACTCTGGCTGTCAGAGTCGTGGCGACTCCTTTACTTTTCTGTGTGTAGAGGTTGCACTGTCTGGGAATTTAATTCATCATTAACCGTGCAATCCTAAGGATTAAGGAAATTACAGAGATGCTTTAACCTTTTGACATAAGAGATGTATTATATATCCTATAATCATGTACATTATATAACACATCCTTTGCCGGTCGAACACATCCTTGTACAGGTCGATACAAGACAGATAAGAGAGCATCGCCCTATTATCTATAGTAATTACTGTCCTGATTACCTTGATAGAATCTATTTGATGTCTATTTGCAGGGCCCTAAGCCCATCTGTAGACGGACGCACCGCTTCACAGGGGTGTCTATTCCTCTGCATAGTTGAGGCACGCTGTAGATAAGCGCTTATCGCCATAGGGCACAATTGGCTGCGTTTCACCTGCTCACCTATCAAACTCACATGCAATGTGCGATAGAAATAGTTATGAGAATGGGGAATAATGGTCTCCGTGTGGGTGTTAAAGCCCATTAGCAATACCGTTGTTGGCAGTAAGTGGTTGAATCTGATAATCTGTTATAGTTAATATGCAAAATATGATGATAGTCTAACCAACCTGAGCAAAGAGAGGAATTGTTAATAGCCGACTGAGGCATACTGGGTACACTTAATTCAATCAAGAGTTCCTTAATTAGATCTGCTAATCACATTTAATAATGGAGTTGCGAGGTTAGGAGCAATAACAAAATAGGGGATTATGGCACAACACTGGCAGAGCAGAACAGCTGTATACATTGATAGATTAGGATTGACCCGGAAATAACAGATTACAGCATTACATTGAAGAGGTGTATAAAGTGAATGCTGAAATATTGGCTGTAACCAATAAACAGAGTGGCATGCATTGATGCAGTTCTCATTCATTAGGTTGCTCTGAAAAGCTGCTGAGCCACTCAGATTGAGTTGCCCTGATTGCAAGTAGCTTTAGTAAACCCAAATCCCACTCAAATATGGACATTGATTATTAGGGGTTCATGGGGGGGATAGAGAGGACCCCTCTCTGTAATACAGACGGGTCCCCTCACATGTGCTAATCATGGGTGTATCTTTATGAAGGCCTAAGCATGAGAATATGCCCCAAATTAACCCCTAACCCATCTTAATCATTTTGTCATGATTATAGACAACTCTTTCCTCACGTCTTGACCCTCTGCCAGCTTATTTAGGCAATCTGGTTTCGTTTAAGCACATCAGGTTTCTATGTGAAGAAAGCTTTATCTGGCTGTATCCATCTTGGCATAAAACAACTTTACTTTTCAATAGTATTAGGCCTGGCTTTTTACATGCCATTCACAAATATGAGGGTTGACTAGCACATCTTTATGTCGATTATGAATATACCTATCTTAGCCCATCTTATAATAGCCATATACGTTCTATCTCTCATTTTCTTTAGGTATAGTGGTTGTGAAAGTGAGTCAGGTGCATATATACAAACCCTAATGTCGTGATAGCTGTGCAATATGACCTTAGTAGATCCCAAGTATGTAAAGATGCCAGACAGTGTCAGAGTGTACCAGTTGCTTACTATCCCCTCACCTACCTCACCTCCCAATATAGCCTGTGAATTGAGCACGTGGTGGGCCTGACGTCAGGGCAACTCCATTAGTAAAGTGACGTTATTGAACAGAGTGAGGAAAGGTGACAAGAACGGAAACTAGTTGCACATACCGTGATTTAGTTAATTGTGATTCGTTTACATGTATGGTGTATAAGCATCACAGCTAATGATACAGATACGAATGGGGCTGAGCTGTAAATCAAATCTACGAAGGTGTTATGGCACATATCGCTGCAGGTGATATTTCTATAACTGCGGGCGCGGGAATAAATAACAAAGCCGTGCGTCATCTCCGGTAGTTACCATGACGACCGTCTTCTACGGAGTTGATGACGTAGATCAACGACGACGTAACCGTCACTTGTATTTCAATTGCCGTCCTGTGTGGAACTCACAACAATTTTTGAACTTTGGATTAACGTTTGCTCGTCAAAGATGCTACGTCGGAGCCACAGATCAAGTACAAGTCAGTGTGCAACAGGTGTTATAATGATACAGGTGTTATAATGATACAATTGGATAATGCTTTATTAAGGTGGCTGGCGGGTATAGGCTAAAGGTATCTACGATTTCACCATATTTATACCAGACGTCGCAAAGGGTATATATTCTCAGAAAATAAGAAAGAGCAAGGGGGTCCCAAGCTTGTTTGTGAGTTATTTAACCATATTATAAGATTGTGTGACCTGTAATATAATTATCCAGTTCTCTGCTACATGATTGTATTGATGAAATACCATCGATAAGTAACTACATTTTCTTCTTACTTCAACACAATATTCTATATGATTTCATCTATTCAGTAAATGTGTTTTCAACATATGGTCCTGCGCATATTTGTAAGGTCTTAGCGTTTTGAAATAAAAAAGATAATAATATGGTAAGAACAACACCACGAAGGATAAAATTAATATCACTTGCTAAGCATATACCTACAACAGATTCCATAGTATGATGATTATGACGTCTGAAGTCTGAAGTTTAACGATTTCCGAAATGTGCCAAAATCGGCCCCTGGTGTCAGGCTTCAGAACTATAACTCACCGCCGGCCACCTTCACTAAACAAAATGTTCCAGCCATTTATCGATAGATGCTGACTATAGCCTGAGCTCCACTAGGGCGACACACATACCTGCGAAACGTTGCGATCCTTTCAGTGTTGTATTTTGACCTGTTTCGCTACATTTCGCCTCATTTCGCGGCAGTGTCGCCCTATGTAATGCCAGTAGCAGGGCGTGTGGCAAGCCATTTGTTCACCCCTGAAATCGAAGTTTCAGTTTTCGAAAAACTAGTTTTTCAAATCGAAAAACTAGTTTTTCAAATCGAAAAACTAGTTTTTCAAATCAAAAAACTAGTTTTTCAAAAGTAACCCCATTATCACCTCGAAATCAGAGTTTCCTGCATAAAACACATCTATCAACTGAAAATGGAGTTTCTGTCAACTGAAAATGGAGTTATTTATAAACTCCTTTTTCACCTCGAAAATTGAGCTCCCAAATCAGTCAAAGTAAGGGGTTACAAGGACACAGAAGAATCGTAGGAGGCCCCCGGTCCCCGCACCCGCACTCCCAGAACAAACCTGACAATATCCTCGTTAATTAATTTCAAATATAGGGTAAATGTGGGTAATATCGCGCATATGGTAGCATCGCGCACCCCCCTAAGAGGCACATTTTTCCAAAATTTCTTTTTTTAGTAGTTTAATAGTATCGTTATATCTGATATCATTTTAAAGCATTTCATTAATTTGGGCTATACATGTATGTCAGAAGCAAGAGATGAACAAAAGTACCTAATATTTTTTGCTAAATCAGCAGTTTCTATAGTAATTCCCATAGATCTAATATCGTGGACACATGTGGTTATATCGCTCACTTTTCATAAAATAAATAAAAATATAATAAATAATTATTAAGCGAGTGGAACAGTCCTACAGTGTAGCTATGTGTGTTGTCTATCACTAGTACAACTGTGGGGATGTTGCTACTCACCATACAGCATTTGGGTTGAAGCACTTTTAGGTGTGAAAACTGGTGCACGGATCTAGCCAAATGGTAAAATACACTGTATATCAATGGGTGAGCGATATAACCCAATGATATAAGCGATATAACCATAACTGTAGTGATATAACCCAAAAATTTAGCCAGACTTTTAGGCCCCTGCTCACCATACAAGGGGGTTGAAATTGGCATTCATTTTTTATGTTTTTTAGTTTTTAATTATTAAAAAAAGAATTACAAATAAAAATCGTTCTTAATGACAGTGGAGTAGAGTAGAAAACTTTGGGTAATATCGTCACTAGGTGTGAGATATTACCCGTATTTACCCTACCCCCCTTCCATGGATGTCTAGTTTGAAAAACTAACCGATTATTCATAGGATGTTCATATGTTTTATATGAGTGAGTAGGCCTAACATGTTAGGCACTCCCCACCCCCCACCTTGTAATATAATACACATTTCCAAAATCTTATCTCTCTGACAAATGTGATGTCCAAAGCTTAAACTATGTCATGCCAGAGGGTGGGGGGTGGGGTTCTTGGTCTGAGTGTGACAAACAATGATCAAGGTATAGGGAAACGCATAACAGGGGGAGGGTTGGTGTTTAAAATGGGCCATATTTGTGTGACATAATTATGGACTGCCAAAAAAAATAGGGGCAGAGTGGCTTGGGCCCCAAATCAGAACTAAAGGGGCCTCACAAATTCTTTTTCATACAGTTCCAATGACAGGGTGTTTATGTGCATCATACTTGAAATAAAATCTATGCCTCTGGTCTATACAAAATAAGACGACACCCCCTTTTTGCAAATGCCATGTACTATGAAAAATTACCCCTTTTTTCCACAAATTGCAGACATGCATATATTTTTAACAATAGGCCTACACCCCTTTATCCACCAATTTTTTAACGAGGATGGTGTCCATGCTCAAGCCCAGTACCGGTATAGAAAGTGTGGGGACCAGGTTTGCATGGGGAGTTTTTTTGAGGAACTGTTTTCAGTCCGAAAATGGGGTTTATAAGAACTACATTTTCAGATCATAGAAACAGTTCTTACTATTTTCACCTCTGAAAAACTAGTTGTTCAAATCGAAAAACTAGTTGTTCGAATTGAAAAACTAGTTGTTCAAATTGAAAAACTAGTTGTTCAAATTGAAAAACTAGTTCTTCCAATACTGAAACTTCGATTTCACAGAAGAATATTTTGCTTGCCAAATTATGGCCATATCAGGCTGATATTGGAAGTATTTTGAAAAACTAGTTTTTCGATTTGAAAAACCAGTTTTTCGATTTGAAAAACCAGTTTTTCGATTTGAAAAACCAGTTTTTCAAATACTGAAACTTCGATTTCAGGGGTGAACATATCGCTTGCCATAAGGGCGACACTTAGGGCGGCACTGCCGCGAAATGAAGCGAAATGTAGCGAAATGTTACGAAAGACAACACTGAAGGGATCGCAACGTTTCGCAGGTAGGTGTGTCGCCGTAGTGGAGCCCGGGCTTATCTGATGCACATGTGTGGAAGAATTGCACTCCCTAAGTGGCATTTGTGTCGTAGGACGCCGCTACTGCTCGAGGCAGCGCGGGAAAAGACTAGGTCGCTACTATAGCTCCAGTCACCAAGAAACGGCCAGTGAATACACCTACTTTGCGTCTCTAGTATGCCCACATGAATTAGGCTGTGAAGGGTTTTTCTTTTGTTCCAGGAAATTGATACATGCATATATACCATAAATATAAAGTAAAATATCTATAATTGTTGAGCAATTTATGTTTTTCTCATTAATAATTGGTGGGAAAGTGTCCTTTTTGGGCATTTATACCCATAAATACCATCAAATCAGGGAGAATTGAACACTCAGCAATACTTCTCAAGGGCTAATTGTGGTTACTATTGTTGTCAGTCTTGCAATATAGTAATATTTTGTAGACATACTGTACTAGAAACCATCAATTGTTGGTTATAGATCCATTATGCTTGATAATGCGGGATAAATCCTCCAAATGTCGGCCATTTTGGATCGAGAAATATACTTTAGATCGGGATTTTGAGAAGCCCGGCCCCAAAAAGCATGATTTTGTCATACATTTCACATAGAACAGCTGACTTTTATCACATATCAACCTCTTATTATTACAATAGACACATATTTTCTTAGAGGGACCCCAATCTGTACCATTTTCATCATTACTATCAGCATTTAATATTTTGTGTAAGTAAATTTCCATGTTTTTGGTACGTTTGACCATGCTGTACAAGTAATGGGGTGAAACATCCATTTTGAGCCAAATGGCAAAAAAATGCAAAAATTCAACATTTCGCTACCAACTTTGAATGAGTCTTTTTCAGAGACCAGACTAGATACAATGCCCTAAATGGTCTCATTTGAAAGATAATTTAGTTTCTGAACTACCCCTCTTGAACGATTTAGCTAAAAGGTATCACTCTGGTTGTCATGGCAACTTTGCCTTGTAAAAGAGTGAAAAATTTGAAATTTCAACATTTTAGAATCCTCGTTGCCATGGCAACAGAATCCACAATTTTTCAAAACTTTTTTCTCTAATGAAAAATTCATATTCCATGATGTCTTAGCTTTAAATTGGTATTAAAACGTTTTTTGTGTGCCATTTGGTCATTAAATAAATGCCATTTAACTAAAAGATATAAATGAACTTTAAAACTTTTTACCTATACTTCATGACTGGAGCTATAGGGCGCCACCTTGCGAGTTACAGGCGTACTAAGCGTCTGGGAATTGTCTGTGCATCGTGCGTGTTATGCGATACACCGGAGGTCGGTCAATACATCTTGAGATGAAGATTCAGAGTTGTTGTCACTTATAATAATACAAAGTATCAAGACATCCAGCAAAGCAGGGTGCCACATGGTGTCAGAATAGGTAATCTTCCATGCCCACTACAAGAAAAGTGCCAAATTGAAGTGAGACACTCAAGTTGGTGTTGAAAAGTGATGAACTCAACTTCTCAAGAATCTGTGAGTAGAGAACTTTTCTGAAACCTCCAGGAGCATTTGCCAAGACCCCAAGCTGTTAATTGTGTGTATAACATTGACTGTCAGTAGGCCTACACTAAAAGCAGTGACAATTTTGAAATGGCTGCCAACAGTGTAAAACCACCAGAAACCCTCAAAATTGAGAGGGGTAACCCATCACATTCATGGTCTCTGTGGAAGAGAAGGTTTGAGATATATCTCAAGGCCACAGGCTCCAGCACAGAGCCAAATGAAAAAAAGGTGGGACTCCTACTGAATCATATTGGGGATGATGGGATAGACATTTATGACAGTTTTGTATTCCTCCCACAACATCCAAATCCAGTCCAGGGACAAGCTCCCATACCAGCAGAGGACCCAAATAACTATGATACTGTGCTACAAAAGTTCACAGAATATTTTGGAAAAAGGGACCCCCAACTGCTACTAAGGGAAAAGTTTTGGTTCACCCTCAAAAGGGGACCATCTCAAACTCTGGAGTCATGGGTGCTAACAGTCAAGAAGAGTGCAGGTGAATGCAAATTCCCATAGACCTACATGGACCAGGCTGTGCGCGATAAACTGACATTTTCATGTACTGACCAGTCGGCAAAGTCGAAGCTCTATGATGCCGGTGCTGGGCTGACGCTGGAGAGAACAGTAGAGATACTCTACCAAAAGGAGACTATGAGCTCCAAGAGTCAAAGAGTGCCAATATCGACGTAGTCCACAGCAAGGCCAAGAAGAAGCCGGACCCGAGCAGAACCGAGAAAAAGAGAAATACTGGTGACAAAATCAAGTGCGGATTCTGTGGTACTGAACACCTCAAAGGGAAGAAAAATTGTCCCGCAGTGAATCACTCCTGTGAGAAGTGTAAAATAAAAGGGCATTTTTCCCAAGTCTGCCGTACTTCAAGAGCGCGGATTTCTCAAGTCGCAGAGGAAGAGTCGGGAGACGATATACCCGATGACGGAGTGTCGCACGTATTTATCGGCAGCGTAACGAGCGAAGTAAATGCGGCTTCATCAAAATCCGTCCCAGACGACAAATCGAGTTCAAGCAAAGGCTGGTACATAAAACTCAGAACTGGCTCCGATACTCTATCGTGGTACATAGACTCTGGAGCCGAGATATCGGTGATGCCCGATACATACTACAAGAAGTCCTATGGAGAGATCCAACCAACAAGAAAGACGCTGTATGCTACAGGCGAGCATCCACTACAGACGCTAGGATGTGCTCGTATGCAGTTGAGTCGCGGAGACACTACCGTCCACGAAGACGTCTACGTAGTGCGAGGCGTGAAATCGCTTCTCCTCGGACAACCTGCAATCGAGAAACTAGGACTGATACCTAACATCCCTGGCGCCTATAGGGTCAAAGCCGTG
This sequence comes from Harmothoe impar, assembly GCA_947462335.1. NCBI lineage: Eukaryota > Metazoa > Annelida > Polychaeta > Phyllodocida > Polynoidae > Harmothoe > Harmothoe impar. Next base: position 29,173,909 of record OX381709.1, on the reverse strand, counting down.
AACAGTGAAATCCCAAAGTTGGACACGAAGGACGAAGTGGTCAAAGCCTCCCCGAAGCTCTTTACAGGACTCGGTAAGCTGAAAGGTGAATATGCTATAAGACTCAAAGACGATGCTAAACCATTCTGCCTCTATACTCCACGCAGTGTGCCAAAGCCTCTGATGAAAAAGGTAGAGCAGGAAATCGCAGCATTAGTAAAGTCAGGAGTTATCGAGCCCGTAGACGAACCAATGGATTGGTGTGCACCCATGGTGGTTGTACATAAACCAAACGGGAACCTACGGCTGTGTGTGGACTTGACAAGACTCAACCAGGGCGTCCGACGTGAACTCTACCAGATGAAAAAGGTAGAGGAGACCCTGGCGTGTATTTCAAGTGGAGCTGTATTCTCCAAGCTAGATGCAAATTCTGACTTCCACCAGGTACTGTTGACTCAAGAGAGTGCAAAGCTGACTACATTCATCACACCTTTCGGAAGGTACATGTTCAGGAGACTTCCCTACGGTATATCATCTGCTCCTGAACACTTCCAAAAGAGAATGGACAAAGAACTGACTGGACTACAAGGAGTGTTGTGTCACATGGATGACATTCTTGTGATTGGAAAGGACAAACAAGAGCACGACGAACGCTTGGCCAAAGTGCTGAACCGCCTCCAAGAGAGCGGCATCACTCTAAACCAAGACAAGTGTGAGTTCTCCACAACCAAGCTTCGCTACCTTGGCCAGGTGATAGATGCCGATGGCATCAGGAAGGATCCAGCAAAGGTCAAAGCCATCATAGAGATGCCAGACCCCAAAGACGTCCCAGATGTCCGACGATTCCTCGGCATGGTGAATCAACAGATGAAATTCCTGCCGAACCTTGCCGAAATCACCAAACCAGTCAGAGATCTCCTTAAGAAAGATTCTGCATGGACTTGGGATCTTCCACAAAAGAAAGCATTTGAGAAACTGAAACAGGAACTAGCTTCGGACGAAGCTCTCGCTTTGTATGACCCCGAACGTGAAACGATCGTGTCAGCAGACGCAAGTAGCTACGGTCTTGGGGCAGTTCTGAGACAACGTCAAAAAGATGGAAGACTGAAAGCCGTTGCATACGCCAGCAGGTCAATGACAAAGACTGAATGCCGATATGCGCAAATTGAGAAGGAAGCATTAGCGACCACATGGGCACTCGAACACTGGAGTAACTTAGTTATCGGTATGCGAGTCCACGTGGAGACTGACCATAAACCGCTTGTGCCACTATTCTCAACCAAACTGATCAACGAACTGCCAGTGAGGATCCAAAGATTCCGACTGAGATTAATGCGGTTTGACTTCACAGTCAGTCACGTGCCAGGTAAAAGTCTAATGACCGCAGATACCTTGTCAAGAGCGCCTCTTGGTGAGCATATGCTGGAGAGCGAAGAACTTCATAAGCAAGAAGAACTACGTAAGGAATCTGATGCATACGTACAAGCAGTACTCGTCTGTCTCCCATCATCTGACCAGAGACTAGACGAGATACGGTCAGAGCTAAAGAAAGACGATGTCTTGAAGGTAGTGATACACCATATTGAACATGGGTGGCCGGAGAACAGACGTGACGTCTATGGACCTCTGGTTAAGTTCTGGAACGAACAGGGCAACCTTACAGTTCACGATGGACTACTCCTTCGAGGAAAACAGCTTGTGATCCCAGCAAGTCTGAGGATTGACGTCTTACGCCATCTACATGATGGGCATCAAGGCATCACTAAGACCCGTGAGAATGCCAACGCATCAGTGTGGTGGCCAGGAATGTCAAAAGACATCGAAAAGACAGTGAAAAATTGTAACATTTGTGAAAAGTACAGACGTGAACGTGTCGAACCGATGAAAGGAACTGAGTTCCCAGAACGACCGTGGTCTAGAGTAGCAGCAGACTTTTTCCACCATAAGGGGTCCATGTACCTCCTTATCATAGACTACTATTCTAGAGACGTGGAAGTGTGCCAAGTTGGCAAGAACGTTGATACCACTGAGACAGTAAAGAAGATGAAAAGAGCATTCTTCCATCAAGGTATACCCGACATACTGTTCAGCGACAACGGTCCTCAATTCGCATCAGCGGAGTTCAAAAACTTTGCAGCAGAATACGGATTTGAACACATCACGTCATCTCCAAGATACGCACAAAGTAACGGAGAAGTAGAGAGAGCGGTGCAAACCATCAAAGCGATCCTCAATAAGGCTGACGATGAGTACCTTGCCCTTATTTCTTATCGCAACACCCCTCTACTGTCAGGATTCTCCCCGGCTCAGCTGAACATTGGTCGTAGACTAAAATCACTGGTGCCGTGTCACCCAGATGAACTTAAGCCGCGCATTCCAGATGCAGCGCTGGTTCGAAGGAAGGAGAAGGAATACCGGAAGCAGATGGCAGTGAACTACAACCAACGCCACCGAGTCACAGAAGCAGACGAACTGTCACCAGGAGACCGAGCATGGCTACCCGACCTACGAGTGGAAGGGAAGGTCATAGGAAAAGCCCCCGGACCGAGATCCTATATAATCTCAACACCGAATGGACTAGTGAGACGTAACCGTAGAATGACGAGAAATCTCGGGCCCGGACAGAACGACAACATTGATCCGACCACCATGCTAACCAGAGTGGTCACACCGCCTAGTGATCATGTGCCTCCAGTGGAGATCACTGATATACCTCCAGTGGTCCCTCCACCGACTCCACCGACTCCTGATCGAGGTGCCACACCCCGTGTGCCCGATCCGGGACCAAGGAAGTCGTCGAGACCTAGAGTCGCGACCAAGAGGCTGATTGAAGAAGTTTAATAATTATTCTCTTTCAGATACACTAATAAGTCAGAAATATTCTAAAGTGACAAAAGAACATTGTCTATTATGTTGAACATTGACTATTGCATTTGAACATTGAGTAACATGTAACTGACTTATTTTCAGAGACATACATATACATATATATCTTTACTTGAGAGTAACTTCATAGTAACTATTATGTCATGAACACTTCAAGAACACTTCTAAGTATGTCTTAACATAATACTCCTTAAAAAAGGGAGATGTCGTAGGACGCCGCTACTGCTCGAGGCAGCGCGGGAAAAGACTAGGTCGCTACTAGGGCGCCACCTTGCGAGTTACAGGCGTACTAAGCGTCTGGGAATTGTCTGTGCATCGTGCGTGTTATGCGATACACCGGAGGTCGGTCAATACATCTTGAGATGAAGATTCAGAGTTGTTGTCACTTATAATAATACAAAGTATCAAGACATCCAGCAAAGCAGGGTGCCACAATTTGTAGGCTAGGAGGATAGGAAGTTGGATGAGTTGTTGTTGACACTGATGTTGAAGTTCTACCAAAAACAACACTGTGTGGATGCATAAAGGGAGAGGGATCAGAACACAGGGGACCGATCCCTGAGATCCAATGACAAAATGCTCTTCACTATGAAGAGACCCGTGACTGTGGGATACAAGAAACCCCCTCAGTATTGGGGCCACATGCTATGGAATGTGCAGCAAGAGGAACTCAAGCAGAACCTCACCAAAGCACAGTTCAAGTGCAAGCTGAAGCGTGTTGTCAATCTACGCGCCGAGTATCCAAAGAAAACATAAGTGCTTCCTAGATGGTTACGGTACAGAACGGTATTATGTAACAATTGCATGTAATGATGTCATCATATATTATGTTAGTAAGCCAAAAAAGTACAAGTCAAATGGTACAAGGTTTGACTGGTTTGTGCAGTCCAGTCAGCATCTATTGTTGTCGAGTCATGATTACAATCTCCTAGCTTATATAAGACTTTATACTTTACTGATTCTGTTCCTTTCATTCCCTACTTTGTCGAAACCGTCAGCTACTGCAGCCCATGTATAGAAAGAGCAGAGATGAAGGCAACCTTGTCGCACCAATCAGGAACCTGAGGGGGAACAACAAAATCAAACTCAAAACCCATCGACCAAAGAAAGACATCTACAAGAAATGTCCGGCATACCGCGGTATGCGACTCTGGGATAGATGTCACCATTCAAGACATCACCTAGCAACCAAGAGCATGTTCACTGCTGCATTGACAGCAGAGGAACTAGCTCCATTAGAAGATGAGCTAGTTTAAATCGAAAGCATGAAAAACCCAAACACACATTGATCTGACCTGCAGTTGTGTATTATTTAATAATATTATGAACCATTTAATATGTCTGTCTTGTGCTAGAATATAACATCATTTATTAATTATCGGATGTATATGGCGATACGGGAAGAACTCTCCTAATATTGAGATGTATTTTGCCTAATAAAACCATTAAACTCAAAACTCAAACTCATCACCATTGAATTTTGTACTCATCATGTTTATCCAGTCTCAGCGATCAGAAGTGTGTAGTGGTATATGTTAACTTGGTACATGCTGATAATCCAATATATTATCAATATTGTACTATCTATTGCTGAAATGATTTTTTGGATTGAAATGTTAACAAAGTTTACCACGTTTCGTACGTGCGTACGTGTTGTTTGTTAATAAAGGAGTTCTTTGTGGGCTCATTGAACCAAAAAAATGAAGTGTCCACCAATTCTCACAGGTAGCCCCATCAGGTAGTTAGCACGAAATTATTCTGTGTGTTGCCTGAACACACCAATTCATTAGGACATTTTCGTGTATATGAATAAAGATAAACGATGTACATACAACCCTGTTGCTGTAGATTTATAGCAAGACTTTTTTTTTAAAGTTTTGAAATACATGTATTTTTATTGATTTTCTCACAATATACAAAAAGTGGGTTAGCGAAGTTAATATGAATGTATCAAAAATGTCTTATCGATATCAAACATCATGTATACATAATCATGTTAATACAATGAGTTGATGTAAAATATGAGATGAATTTACCGGACATTTAACAGCCAGATCTAGTGGAACCAAAAGTTGCCACTATCAAGCCATTGGGGAATTTCAGGTTTTAATTACATCTGTAGTTATCGTGATTATCAAACCCGGTTCACCTTCGCCCGTGCAAATATACCTATTAATACCACAGCTTATTGCTCGCTTCTTCCTCCCTGAGGATTTTTTTCACGCCATTTCTGATTGGGTCACATATAGAACGCATGGCAATGATACATCTTAGGAGGTTTCTTTTATCATTTCTATTTGAAGGGGGGGGGGGCTCTGTGTGAACATAGTGCTAATCCTGCTGCGGCCTTGTTAGGGTATTATTACTTGTTATCGTCTTATCCTCATAATATTACCAGCACCATTACCTGTCTTTGAGTCGGCCATGTACCTTGAGTCGGCCATTTTGCTTGGTTTATGCTTAATGTCAGACATTAAGCAAAATTACGCAGTGTGTAAAGCTGTCAAAAGCAGAAGACTTATGCAGTGATGGTTCCAAATTGAAGTAATAAATGATTATTTCATTGGATTTCACTATATTTATATCGATACACTATGAAGAAATGCAGCACATGCTATTTTACCATTTTTTGGAAATGCACATCTAGTCCCCTCCACTGTCAGTCAAAAATACCACAGTTTTGGTAATATCATGCAATTGGAGCTGTGTTTCTGATAATTTTCCAGCCACCTTGAAATGAAGTGGAAGTAATAAATGAGGTAATAATTGCAATAGTGTGATATTAGTCAAGGAACACAGTTAACCTTAACTAAAATTGGTTAATCTATTACATTCATACTCTGTCTGACATCACGCCATTTCCTTGCATTTAGTACAAAAATATACATTCTAGTATTTAGCAGCTGACTGATGATATGTTGTGGTTTACTCAAGGTACCACAGTGGTTGACTCATTGTACTTGTAAAGAAAAAGTACACTTCCTATGTAGAGCAAGCCTATAAGGCCTCATGGATATGAGTATGAAAGTTGTAGCCTTATTGGCTGGAAAGTCCAATATGTCAGGATAACTTTCATATCAATTCTGAGATGCCCCAACATGTTAGCCTAATACAGCAGAGTTCCTAGAATAATGGACACGTTGAACAGAGGTCCAAGTGGTCGACTCATGGGCAGTTTACCCTTGCACAATTACTAGAAAATGAGTGTCCCTGGTGAGATGTAGGGAACATCTTATTAATTAGATAGGTGATACTACATTGCTCGTTATGATTATCTATTTTCTCTGCACTGGGTATTTGAAGTTTCAGTTATATTACAGAATTACACATCTTGCACCAGGCTCAATGGGTCAATGCTTGGATTTTTAGCGGGACCGAATATTTTAAACCTCTCTTAAAGAGAGACCCAAAATTTGTTAAAATATGACCACTCCCGAGTCTTCCTGTTGTTGTCTACATGACAACAAGAATAATAGCAATGGCTTGTTTCTGAGATATTGTTCCCTTGTTTTTGGGGAGAAAAATTTTAAGTACCGTAAATTCCCGCGTATAACCCGCATCTCGCGTATAACCCGCACCCCCAACTTAGGAGAATCCTATAACCCGTTTCTGGGTTTGAAAACTTCTATTTTAGTACTGTTCTATACTGATAAAAACCCTCGTATAACCCGCACCCTATATAGGCATGTTTGGTATCAATTGAAAGCTGAGGTTGATTCGCGTACAACCCGCGGGTAGTACGCGGGAATTTACGGTACCTGGTATGTCTTATTTGGGATTATATGAAGGCAGGGATATTTTTAGTCAGATTTGAGCATTCTAGTGATAGCTAGACACTTTGTAATAGGATATTGGTGAGAACTATACCCACGCTGGCCTAGCCACACACCTGCATGTATACAAGGGATCCTTCTCCTGGGTGTCATGACAGGAAACACTCGTTAAAAATAGCGGAAGGGAGGAGTGCTTATGAGATGAGATACTAGACAATAGATGCAATCAGAACCCACAGCCGTGCAGAATAACTGATGCCATACTGCACTGATACTGTGGTGGTCTAAATATACTCCGGGCCTTAGTCTGTAGCGGATAACCCAGGTTAGCTATATCCCAGCTAACAAAAAAAACACGTTATTTTACGTCAAAATAACGTTTCAAACTTTGCATAACGTTATGTCATACTAAAGAGCCTTAGAAAAACGTTGACATATAACGTTATATAACATTATATAATGGTGTATAACGTTATTTGTTTACTGGGACATGTTATGTTATGGTTGACTATGACTACTTAAAATATTACAGGGTGCATGAATAACTGATGCCATACTGCACTGATACTGTGGTGGTCTAAATATACTCCGGGCCTTAGTCTGTAGCGGATAACCCAGGTTAGCTATATCCCAGCTAACAAAAAAAACACGTTATTTTACGTCAAAATAACGTTTCAAACTTTGCATAACGTTATGTCATACTAAAGAGCCTTAGAAAAACGTTGACATATAACGTTATATAACATTATATAATGGTGTATAACGTTATTTGTTTACTGGGACATGTTATGTTATGGTTGACTATGACTACTTAAAATATTACAGGGTGCATGAATTCTCATGTTTGATAGAGTAATCATGGTATTTTGTTACAATTGTGATAACATAGAAATACATGAACATGTAGGTCTAGACTGACAGAGAATATTAAGCCTACACAGGAGCTAAGTAAAGGAAGGGATATTGTGGTAGGCTTAAATGTTCTACCGTATCTATCCACATCAATGCTTTTCATGGTGCTCTACCCTACCCTGCCATAACCTAGCATCGGCCTAGCATGTCCCCTGCCCTGCCGTACCCTAACATGACTCCTACCATGCCTCATCATAGCCTGTCCCCTAGCCTACGTTATTCTAGCCTGTCCCCTGTCCTACCTATCCTAGCCTGTCCCCTGCTCTGTCTTGCCCTAGCCTGTCCCATCCTAGCCTATTACGTATTACCTGTGCTGCCTTATCCTAGCCTATCTCCTGCCCTGTCATATCCTAGCCTGCATAATAGGCCTACACAGAAGCTGAGTATAGGAAGGGATATTGTGGTAGGCTTAAATGTCCTCACGACTTCAAGCAACAATTAAAAGTGAACAAAATTGTCATCAAAAAGAATTATCGACATTATGAGCTGCGTATGTTAAAATCGTCTGTGCTAAATATGACCCCATATGGCATAACAGACGCGTAACGGACACGTAACGGACACCTTAACATGGTCGTTTTGTGACATTGACCGTAAACTATTGTACACATGCACATTTCACATAAAATAATACTGCATTAGTATATAGCAAGTTCAGTATTCAATACAATCTCCATTATTACACCTACAATTATATAAACTTCTGCGCTTTCACATATTCCAATTTAACAGGGTAGAAAAATAATAGATATATAATGCATAGTTGGGACATAAAGATACCTTACATCAACCACTCTATTTTATCTTGCTGTAAGTCACAAATTCAGCACAATCACTCTACCTGGATATTTCCACCATAAATTGAGTATAACTTTCTAATTTCTGTATTTTGCTATCCAGCCTATTCCAGGCCAAGAAGCCCCTGTACTCGGGACTCTTTCTGTACAACTTCCCTTTTGGTCGCTGTACCTTCAATTTTATTTTGTCATTGCTTCTCAGCACTCGCACCGGTACAATCGCATTATTTTCATCAATGGCTAGTCTATACATCCTGCCAAGAAGTGCCTCTGTTCTATGCTGTTTCAACCATTTAATACCACACTCAGTATGGAGTTTAATTCTGCTGATGGATGTCGGGTCACAATGTGGAGACACGCTCTCAGACAGTGGTTTTGGATTGTCTGCAATGGCTGTAGACAGTTTACCTGTGTGTTTGGGAAGAGCACCTTGCCAATTGTTTGACAACCATTAAAACTCACATTTAACTGAAGGTCAAATCCCACAACGCGAGAGAGGGTCAGAAAATGTTGTGAATTGGTCTTATTGCCGATTTTGGGCCCTATTTTGGCCCAAATTGGTGAGAAAGGTTTGCCTTTGTCTTGTGATTTGGGAAATCACAAAGATCAAATGAGTTAGATATTTGCCCCCCGAAGGCCTAGAAAATGTTGCTTATTGGAATATGTCAATGATTTGGCTTATATAGGGGGGACACTCCAAATATCTTTAGGCTAATTGAGAAGGAATAGTGAGGACAAATCATACTGTGAAGTAACTCCCCTCAAACAGATCCTTTAACCAGTCCTGCACGCAACACTTGGCTTGCATATTATTGACCACTGTGGGATTTGGAGAGGCATAAGATCATGGGACAAGTGTTGCGATTTACAATATTGGCAACCGTTTAACTTTTTCATGTCATTACTGGGCACGCCCACCTGGCCGACAGCTGCAAAGGAAGGATTGATTGAGGAGGGAGACGGTTTGGAGTAAAATAGTAATATTTTGATTACCGGAATATTATGTAGGAATATGTACATGGTATAAAACCTTGATAAGGATAACCTTATGAACATTAATATTATGAGTGAATTATGACATGGTAGACATAATACAATGTGGATTAATCGATATGCCCCTTATGGGGTAATAACGATAAGATAGATGATGCATGTTACACTGCAATTGTCAAAGGTTGAAAGTAACCTGATATGTTACAATCAACATCGCCTTGACAGTTCTAAAATGTATGGTTCTCCCGTATGTGGATGGATATAAATTTTATTCTTCTTTCCTGAACATATTTGAGCAAACACAAGTTGCAAATACTGCAAAAGATCAATGTTAGAGCAGGAACTTTTAGAGCAAGTGACGGTCCCCTTTTGAAGTTCACTGTAAGGGCAAAATATTCAGTTTTAGCTTCTAACAATAAGCACCATAGATCTAGTAATAAAGCTATTATGATAGTGATGACTTTTTCAAGAAGTAATATAGATGGTACCGGGACTTGGCAAAATACTATTCATTGCATAATACTAATACTATTTCATCCACTACTGTGCACGGGTACAGAAGTAAATAAATACATTATCTTTCCTAGTCGTTGGTGCTATTTGCATCATGAGGATATAGTCTTATGTAGTACCTAACTATCTATAACCAGTATGTAGTGGCTATAAAGTATGTCATAATTGATATTGTTCTCTATGTGAAATAGGTAATATACTTTTTAGTTGATAGTAAATGATAGACATTGTATAACATCATAATAGGACCAAGCGTCCATTAAATTGTATTGAATTTTCTAATATCACCGTGTGGAATAAAGTACGAAAAACAAACAAAGAATGTATAATCTCAAAAAATTAAAATACTGTCAAAGGCTGTCGTTCGTATCATAGGCGGAGAGCGTCTACATAATGTTTGTTGATAGACAAACCAGATAACGACATGTAATTTGAGTTGGCATGCAATGCTTCTTCCTATCTAACGCTAGGCCAAGAACGCCTGACAAAGGATATATACCTGTGCACTGCACAAAGGACAACATTCTCTCTGAAGGAGAAAGATATACATATTACATGATCCAGTGGTTATATTATCCTTGAGACAGAGTTATTGCTATAGCAGCTATAAAGTGTATACCCTCAGTTAGTATGCATTTGTAAAGCCTGATATAGCCATACCCCACAATGCGAAAATTGGTTCTGAAAATGTTGTTTATTAGGTCCCTTGCTTATTCAAGCTCTTGCTTTAATATCCATCAACCTAGAACACATCTACCGGAAAATATTGGGCTGTTTTGAATCCCACTGTAGCTGATATGGGGAAGCAAAGTGTTGCGTATTGGGCTGTATTGTAAGAAGTTCAAGTATACAGTATTACGGGTATATATACCACTATAGCAATTCAGTTATCATGCTGTCTATATATATAGATTTGTCCTATATTGATAAATATATAAAATATATGATTTTTTTTTATTTGAGAGATGTGTAAATACACATCCTCGTTTATTTATACTGAATAAAGAAAGAGCTTATTCAGCTCGGTGTACATCCTTATCCAGTGTCCATCGTATGATTTTTACCTTGTATAATACATAGTAACAGATTATAAAGAAGGTTTATATAAAATTACAGTAAGTATCACCTATCACATCGCGATTACATCAGCTACCTATCTATAGCAAATAGATTTGACTATCAAAGTGATATAGGATGAAAACTAACGTACATAATTTATGATGTAAAAGTATAACCGTATTATGAACCCATATTCTATTCCTCGTTATTTCCATTTGATGATTTAGTATGTATGTATGTGTATAAGGGATGGGCTCCCTTTCAGCTGAAACTCTCTTTAACACAAGTTAAGTACCGGTACATGGCTATGTAAATGATTTCTAATACAGTTTTGAGTAGCATGTTCAGTGCTTGGCACCTTTTCTACTGAGAGATTGCAGATTATAATAGAAAATTATTATCACAGACAGGTCACATCTTTTTCCGGGGGGGGGGGGGGGGGGCGCGGGAGGAGAAGGCGATGGCTCTCAAGATTTCCAGAACTATGCGAGGACTACAGATACATGAAATTGTAGTTTGTACTCCCCAGCCACTTTTTCCTATTCAAGTTAAATTCATCGTATGTCTCGATATTTCTCGTTTTTACATCTAGACCATTCCATAGAACTGCTCCTTGATCAATAGTAACCCCTAAATATTTTACAGAGATACATCGTTCTAGTTTTTTACCGTCAAGCATTAAGGTATGGTTACCAATTTCCTTAAGTTTAGCCCTTAGTCCAAAAATTATATAATTAGTTTTTTTAGCATTTAACGTGAGCTTATTTTTGTTAAACCATGTATTTAGGATAGCCAAATCCTCCTGCATCTTATCTGTTAGGATCTGGAGATTTAGACCCCTAAGTGCCAATACTGTATCATCAGCATATAAAAACGAAGTACAATTTTTTAGCACATTTTTCAGGTCGTTTATATACACCAAAAAGAGGGTAGGGCCTAGTATCGACCCTTGGGGGACATGATGAGTGAGCCCCTTATTTTAGCTATACATTTTAGCTATTCCAAATATGCAACATTTTCCAGAGAGATCAAGAGAAATATCTAAATGTTTTCATCGTTGCTACTATGCAAATCACAACACCTCCTTGCTAATATTGACCCCCTCTTTGCCGATATTGGCCCCCTCTTTGCCGATATTGTTTAACACTGTTTAACTATTGCCCATGATTATTAATTCCGGTGATTGTCATGCCAAATACAAAAGGCTTTTTCTTTGCTTTCAATATCATCAACAATGTGTGCCCTTAATGCATTTTACAGGAGCCCTCAACTGAGCCTTAAAACAGCAGGTGTGCCAGGCTTTCCTCTTGGCCCTTTCTCCTGTGACCGAAATTCATCCTGTGAGAAAAAGCATTCAAACTGTCTCTTTCAACACCAACGTCAATTAGGCAGCAAAGAGGTCCCTTCAAAATCAAGTATTGATTTTCATTTATTCACTTCCCACAACAACAAGTGACACGATTTCTTTCATACTGGGTCTTAGCCTTGTGAAAGGGTGTCAACATTTTGAGCGCAGACTATATTGACCTAAATCGTCTTCCACGTATTCCCGTTCGTTCGAAGAAATTCCCCTCAGGTGACATCGGATAGATACTGGGTCAAAATTAAGAATATCCACACAGGCCTTCCCAGTAAACAGATAACGTTATATACCATTTTATAACGTTATATAACGTTATATGTCAACGTTTTTCTAAGGCTCTTTATTATGGCATAACGTTATGTAAAGTTTAAAACATTATTTTGACGTAAAATAACGTTATTTTGTTAGCTGGGTTCTTTGTTTTAGATGAACACACAGTAAAAAGTGCAGTGCGGTTACACAGAAGGGAAACCAAAGGCATTGCTAGTACATGAGAAGACAGTATTTATCGATCTCTGAACTGAGCCTTCTGCATAAGAACACTGTAGCATGGGCGGTCAGCCTACCCTGCTGCTCACAATATGACTCTGCCCTGAGATCACAAGGCGAGAGCCGTGAGACACCAAACGTATTCTGGTCAGGTGGCCCTCAGCTAGCCAGCCCTCATTGCTGCCCTCATTGAGGAGGCAGCAAGTACCCCCACTGATTGGCTTTGATATATGGGTATCCAGATGCTCCGACGAGATGTACTGTGCCCAAGTACCAAATGGACGATTTACTGCACTTTACAGATCAGGGCACCCACACTGGAGCACATATTAATTACAATACGAAGGGTTTAAAGGTCTAAGGCACAAGGGACCGGAGCTCTGGTTGTGGTGGGTGGAGTTGTTCTGAGCCAATCCTCTGGGTTGTAAACCATGTGGCCGGGTCGTCGTCTAAAAATAACATGGGCGAGCCATGTACCAGAAGAATCGAGGATATAGCCATTGTCACTGTAGGTAAAGTGATAACCGTAAAGCACTTTAGGAAGATGATTATCCTAACATGCAGTAATTGTATCTGCACCCAAAGGTGGAATATGATAATGAGGCTACGAGGAGTAGGACATGTTAATGTGTATATGAAAAGATCATAAGTATATGTACATTGTCTGCGGGAGTTTTTGCCTTTGGAGAAAATGCCTAAAAGCAGAATCCATGCACGCATGCATGATATAGATACATCAAATCAGAAGGGCGGATTCTAAAATCTATCTCTATTACCCTACTTCCATATCGCGCTTAACTTACATTTTGTTGTTGGTGCGAAATACAATCTGTTACTTTAATACAAAATGTGCCACTCCACATATCTACCTGTGACCTCTGGATATTGGGCGGCAGTGTATGCAGAATCCATCAAAGATGTAGCCCAACATGGTACATTGACCTCAGGCTGGCATCACGCCCCTACACTCTCTACACTACTTGCCAATGGCAATGGACAGTAAGCTGACCCATCTCAATTACCTACAGATTGGTATCACAAAACATAGGTTAGGGTGTTTACCTGTACCGCTGAGGGCCGCGAAAACGGCCGTTTCTCTACTCCACTTTAGTATTTTCCCTTTTTTTGTAAGAAATAAATGGAACCACAGAAATATTTTTACACCCCATGAAAGCCAAGGCTTTGGGCTATCGGCCTACTAAGAGTTACCTAGAGGCAATTAAAGGAGTTGTCATTGCAAAAACAAGCTTATAGGAGATGGTTCTTGCCATAGATTTGTCATTTTAGATGTCTAATAGTATGGTTTGTGAGTGGCAGCTGGAAAGGTTTTCACATACATCACCTTAATTTAGTTTGCAATTAACATAGGATATTACTGTAATTCATGGATATGTCCCGTGATTCTGGGATATATGTTATTTCTACCTGGATTTTAATTTTAAAATGGCATGTTCACTCCTGACATTGACTCCACTTGTTCCAATGTTTAATATCATGATTCCCCTTCCAGGGCTCCATTGGCATCAACCAGTCAACATCAGGGAACAAAATATTAAAGCGCCACAGTAATTCTACTATATTTTATTTAGTGCACATCTGGCTTTTAATCATATAAGCCAGAACAACGTGGAGTTCTATATCCTGAATCTTGTTGAAAGACACCCACCCAGCACCAAAGCAGAGTGGGTGTCTTTCAACTATGACTCATTATCGACCGGGACTGGATCCACAACACAATAAATGATCAATTCGGATAGATGGAGGATTTATTCAACCCAGTACAGTGTAAACGAGTTTGATCAACATTTTCTAAAAAAGCTGATACCAATGAACTTATGCGAACACGTTTAAACCTAGAATTAACCCTTCTCTGTCAGTTTCCATGTTTCCTGTAACTTCTCATAATGCCAATCTAAGTCATCTTGTATTACAGTGATTCTAATTATAGTAGCAGGTACCGACACTGTGACAACTGCCATATTGTCTTTGAAACTTATCCAAACATTGGGTATCAGCGTAACTGAATATCGTGACGTCTTTTAGAAACGGGAGGACAGCCTCCTAAAGTAATCCTAGGAAGAAGTTGGCACATGGCTTTTTTTAATGTGTATAAACTCACTTTTGGATAGTCTTGTCACTTTTCTCAGGTGTGAACTACGTATGCGCAATCATATCCAAACTTTTAACTCCTGGGGAGTCAGTTTAATTAGAGAATAGTATCTTTGAAATGATGTGACACCCACTCTCTGCTGTGGTTTGGACCCATTTTGACAAGTATAACTACTCAAACAAACAACTGATGTGATAGATGACGCTAATGCATACCCCGGTGACTGCTGTGGACACGACCTCTTTGTAGAGTCTATTGGTTGCACACCTTCCTATAGTACCCTAAAGCCTAGGCTACTCACTTACCAAGCTGAGGTCTTGTTAAACCCGCAGGTCTCGGTACCCCTCCACCGACAGTCAGGGCGCAGTCGGGACAGGTACTCAGCCCTATTTATAGGAGAGCTGGGGCTTTAAAACCTATGGTAAGAAGTATATCGAAAAAGGGGTTCCCTATAAACGGGACTGTGAGTAGTATACACAATAGGGGCTGCACAGAGAGAAAAGTGAGAGTCACCTGGACTCACATACCACAGTCAGGCATGGGTCACCAAAAGCACTCTCATGTGATAATCAGGCTGACTTTGACAGTAAAGAGGGTCCAGCACTGCTTGACTCAGGGTGGCATGACAGTCAGGCAGTGCTGGACCCTCTCTACTGACAAAGTCAGGCAATGCTGGACCCTCCTGTACAAGAGTTCAACACTGCCTGACTTTCAAGCTCAAGGGTAGTCTGGCAATGCTGGACTGTACCTAGAGAGAGAGTTCAGCTATGCCAGACTCTGGTTATCGAGAGTCCAGCCAAGCTGGACTCACATATGATATGGATGTGAGTCTAGCAATGCTGACCTTTGGCCTCAATGGAAGTCAGGCATAGCTGGAATCTCGTCTGTACAGTAAGACTAGTTGCTTTTTTGCATTGGGGGATAATGTTTTAAAATGAATATGTGGCCTCCCCAACACTTGTAAAGAAATCCCATACAAAATAATAGTACTGTCCTGAACAGGTAAGGGTCTATTATCACAGACCACCAGTCATATAGGCATGTAAGAACATAGAGATACATGCATGTACCAACATATATCAGAGGTGATCCTAGAATCGTAATGTATATTTTCCAAATCCACAAGAATGGTGTCATCTATCCTACCATAAAGCTCAATACTGTATTGTGTCCCCACCTGGTAGCAAACAAAGAAGGCTCAGGCTAACTGACCCTCATTCTAAAGTCAGACATTGCCTGACTGTAAGAAGAATGTCAGGCTGACTCTGGTATGAAGAATTGTCTTGCCTGACTGTCATTCAAGGATCAGGCTGACTCTCAAAAGGGAGTAACCTTATGAGACTATCAAAGGAGGCTCAGATTTATGGAAGTGAAAGTCTAGCAGACTATCTCACCTGAGTCAGGCAGTGCCTGACCCTGGGGAGAGTCCAGCTGACGCTCACTTTTTTCTCTGTGTGGAGGGTAACTCTGTGTGCGGTATCTAAAGGGAGGAAAGCTGGTCAGTCCAGGGTGTCCAGCCCGTGGGTAGTTGGGGGAGGGGGGGGGGGGCAGGGAAGGGGTACCAATGAGTATTCATAGTAAGCATGATCCATGGTAATTATGTCTCCAACTCTCAGTCAGGGCGCTACTGCCCGTGAATTTGGTCGCAATAATTGATTCATGGTGGTTAAATAGAAGCTGTCTCACTGAAAACCTCAGGGTCGTCATATTGACAATACCAAAATCAAGGTGACGACCTTAGGTCATCATTGTGACGACCTAAGGTAGTCATATCTGATCCATATAGACCAAACTTGTCATAATGACGACCTTAGGTAGTCACATGAATTGGATAGTCAGAATGACTACCTTAAGGTTGTTGTTTTAGGTATTGTAAATTTGAAGACCTAAAGTCATCAGTAATGACAACTCTCAAACCATTGGGTAGTCATTGGGCAACCTAGGGTATATCTAGGTGTTGGACATGGTACATGCCCTGTCACGTGCTGCCACCCAGGGTAAATTGATTGTAAAAGTAAATTTCCTGTCTTGAGATATAAACTGGTGACAGGGAGCAGAGTAGTCTCTATACCGCCAAGGCCATCATTCTCACCCATACACAACTTATTTAACAAGTAAAGCTACTTAGTTTAATCAAGAGTAAACCAAATATGTGAAAGGGATGCCTCTTGTTAGGAGGTGAACTAATTAGAGACTATATTCATACACCATTTTCCAGAGCACTTTCCATTAGTCATTATGACAACCTAGGTCGTCATAATGACTAGGAACCTTCCTCTGGGTTTTCAGTGCTTGGTGTTCACTTCTTGCCTTGAAGACCAACCTCCTCTTCATACAAAGGCTCAGAGTGACGGTCCTCGTTTATCTCCGACTGTTCCCGGAGGGTCAGCAAGCGTTTCAACTTTAAAGTTCAGGGTATACCAATTTGCAGATCGGCCTGCTAATTGGATGTTTACCACCAAAGGGTCCTGCAATAAGAAGATCACACAGACTTACCTGAGGGATGCTGGCGATGATGCTGAAGATCCAGGCCAGGACGAGCATGAGGGAGCCCCTGTGGTTGGCGTCTGTGAGACTCAGGGGGTGCGCTATGGCGAAGTACCTGTCCAAGCTGATGCTGATCAGGATGAAGGAGGACAAGTAGAAGCCCAGGGCCCTGAAGAACATGAGCGCCCTACAGGTGGCGTCCCCGGCCCGCCAGGACACGGTGAGGTGCCAGCCGATCTCTAGCGGCATCATGATGAAGGTGACGATCATGTCGGCCACCGACAGGTGCATGATGAAGCGGTTGACGCGCGAGCGGCGGTGCCGGTTCCTGAAGAGCGTCACGAAGACGATGAGGTTGCCGAGGCCGCCCACCAGGAGCAGCACCGAGTAGCTCACCACCGAGATGAGGCTGTTCTCGTTGAAGGTCATCTCCCCCGGCAGGGCCGAGCCTCCCACCGCCTCCATGCCTCCGTGCCCCAGCACCACCGTGCCCGCCGCGCCAACGTCAACTCCCGCCGCCGACGTGGCCGCCTCCAGTTTGGGGCCGCCCACATTGTAGAGGTAATTACTGCTGTTGGCCAGCAGGCACATGGGGTTCAAAGACGCCGTCTGCAGGTCAGCCGAGGTGGCTGGGGATGATGAGATTAAGGGAAGACCGCCCGGAGCAGCTACCGCCGCACCAGGAGGACACACGGCCGACGGATCCATCTGGGTGCTAATACCCCCATCACCACCCAGACCGCCGCCACCGCCGCCGCCGCCGCCGCTAGAGAGCGCGTCGTACGGACGCTGGTAATAATACATCTAGTCCTCTCTCGTCACTTCCGACGAGACCTGGGAGGCGGTCATGCGTGTTGTAAAGGCTGGTATTGAGTTGCTCGCTGTTTGCAGGATGCCTCTCTGTGAGCAGCAACGAGCTGGTTACCTGCAGTCTGGACGCAGCTACTCCACAGCCCGACCTGCCTCACATTACCTGCAGAAGGAAACACATCAGTTCATGGAATGGTCATACAGCTCACAGTAATTAGGTGCATCACCTTTGCCCCGCTTTTGCAGGATGATTAGTGGAGGGTACCTAGGCTACATAGTTAACCCTTTAAGGACGGGATGTTGCCTAAATGCATCATGCCTTTTGCATGAATGCAGCCCTGGCGAGTAACTCGCCAGGACTGCATTCAATCATGCCGACCATACAGGGTTGAGACACTCCCGAAGGGTCGGCATGATGCACCAATGCAGCAGTGGCGAGTTACTCGCTGGGGCTGCATTGGTGCATCATGACGACAATTGTCATCTTTTAGCGACATGCGTCCTTAAAGGGTTAACATACCAGCTTTAAGGTTTTCTTTCTGTTTTGTCGAATATTTGTTTCAATTCGGCCCGAATCTGGTCTTACTGGAAGTCAAATATGGCCCTTTTTAATGCCAAGATATCGGCCTTCTGATCCCTGAAATTGGCCCCTTTCTGATGCCCAAGCTTTGGACCTTTTTGACCCCTAAGCCTGGCCCTTTCTGACCTTCAAACTGGGCCCTAAACCTGGCCAATTCTGATGTCCAAACCTGGCCCTTTCTACCCTGAATCCTGGCCCTAAACCTGGCCCTTCCTGGGACTAGGCCCTGGGATTAGGCCCTAAACCTGGTCCTTTCTGACCGTCAAACCTGGTCCTTTCTGATGCCCGAGTTCGGCCATTTCTGACCACTGAGCCTAGCCCTTTTGACCCCCTAACCTGGCCCTTCCTAACCCTCAAACTGGGGCCTGAACCTGATCCTTCCTAACCCTGGGATCGGGCTTTAAACCCGGCCCTTTCTGACCCAAAACCTGGTGACCATCCCTGCCACTTCAACATTTTCCAATCTCTTCCAGTTTAAAAATAATGTCCCAGCCACAATGATAAAGGATAAATACATATCTCTCGGCCATGATATATGTGCCAAATGCACCAGATTTCACCATTTCTAATTTAGACTTTCAGAATTTTCAAAATTTTCCACTCCAAAAAGAATGTCCCAGCTGCAATGATAGAGAATAATCCAGATCTGAGCCATTTTTCCCCCGACGCTAAATCATGCTTTTAGTGAAACGAATGGGAATTTTATTTTTTATTATTTTTCAATAAATGCCCCCAAACCCTCATAGTTTCGCCGCTGCGCTTTGCTTGCGGTGGTCAATAGCATTAACCTCACTTTCCTAGATCTTGGCCCCCCCTTAAAAAATTCCTGGATCCACCACCGATTCGGTTGTAAAGACAATTATTTACATATGACAAGTATTCGTTCGACAATCTAAAATGCTTTTGTACAGCTACATGAATCACTAATGCCTTTTTGTAAATACTATTACGATTTTTGACCAACTGGAATAAAACTCATTTAAACTGGTGTGTTAATGATGTATAGAAAAAACACGTGTCCTTACCACTCCTCTAATCCGGCTAGGTGACATTAGGACTACCACACATTCAAATGATTATAGCGATCGCAGTTCGTATCGACATAGGATAGATTCACCTGGAGACGGACACACATGGGCGGCGGAACCACGGGGGCCAGGGGGGCCACGGCCCCACAAACTTTCAGGTTGGGGGGGGGGCAGAATATGTTTTCGCCCCCCCAACATTTTGCCCTATTTGTTCTTGCTACATTCCTTTTACATTTCTTATGTAGCTTCAGTAGAGCAATTATTCACAACTCCCCATGAAACGCACTAGAATAGGCCCTTGCTGTTCTAAATTTCCAAAAAATTCCTGGGGGGACGTACCCCCAGACCCCCTGCTATTTCACCCACTGATTCACATCATATTTTTGCGCATATAAGTTATATGTACTATATAAATGCGTGAAATAAGCGAAATCTATATTTTTGGGACTTTGGCCCCCCCCCCCAACTTTCAGTATGTTCCGCCGCCCCTGACACATACTTGAAACGGACAAATGATTCAGAGGTTATTCAAGCATTTCTAGCTCTTTATTTGGGAATAATAGTAAAGTTTAAGTGTTATCCTTTAAAAAAAACACACTTGAAGTTGTATTGTACATGAACAACCTCAGATTTTGCTGTCCGTCTCAGGGTATGTGTGTCCGATTCTTGGTGAATCTACCCTATATACATGTAACATATTGGACCATAGACATGTTGCAAACGCACCTATAAAGACTAAACCGATTCATGGAATGGTCACAAACGGAGCAAGCCCAGGTTTACTCTCATTCCCAAATCCTTCCGAAGGAAGGCTCTGGTAACTGCCAAATGTTGGGATTTTGCTGGGTCTGGGCAACCCCTGCTGGTAGCTTGGAACCAGCGAACAGGAACAGGAAATGGAACCAGAAAGGCTGATGTCAAAACTACCTAAAACTACCATCATACATTCTGGTTCCTGCCCACTGGTTCCAGCCTACCAGCAGGGGTTGCTCAGACCCAGCAAAATCCAAAGTTCAAGGTCATTTGGCTGTTACCAGAGCCTTCCTTCGGAAGGATTTGGGAACGAGAGTAGCCCAGGTTTTGCTTAGGCAGAATTTAGCAACTAAGTGTTTATGTCTCGGGACCCCAACAAACTGATCACCCCTGCTCGAGTGCCACGAGGGAACGATGCCCTGAAGCTCAAGGTACCCCGCTCAAAGAAATGGATATTTGACAAAATCCCACTTTATCGTGGTGCCCCCGTTTGGAATGAACTGAATGAATTGTAAAGACAAGCAGTGTTTGAGCCCCTTTACTTCCCGATGCCTCTCTGCCCCCTTTTCCTTATGTGCGATAGGTAAATTTGGAAATTTGATGTATCATATTATAGGGTCTTGGCAAATTTTGGGGGCCCAAACATATTCAGGCCCCTCTTCCTCTGGGATTGGGGCGGGCCTGCGGGCCTGCCCCCCCCCCCCTACGCCACTGCTCCAGTGACAGTCGAAGACCGGCACTGTGGACCTAAGAAGATGGCAGGGTTCCTGTCAGGTACCAACTAATCAGGCAAATCAACCAGAACCTGGCTTGAGCCCATCGGCTTTCTTGTATTAATTAACCATTTTAATGTTATTCGACCCAGCGTAAGAATAGGTATGCCTAAGAAATCCCTCATGATTTAACAGGGAAGAAAGAACAACCCAAAACGAAGTCGCTATTCCAAGAATCCATAAATGACTCAGATACGTTTCCTCGAAATAAACTAATTTCTAATTTCAGGTTTCGTGGGTTCTGTGAGATAATGGCAATTTGTGCACGTAGTTTCAGGGCAATTTTGCAAAGAAATGACGAATTGCCCGAATATTATTTGGGATGAAGGGCAGGTTTCCAGGAAGAAAAGAGTCGGTTCAATCACCTGAATCATTCAAAGAGTCTTCCCAACATACGTCATAAGCGTGAGTTGCGAGAGACCCTTTCTTGTCATGAATTGTTGTCTATGTCATTTTTGTTTTATAATTACTTTTGTAGCTCATTTCTGGGTGAGGGCGAAACAACTGAACTCATCACTGATGCGACCAATTATGTATTTACTGTAAAAAGTCACCGCAAGCAAGGATTATAATGTTAAAAAAACTCCCTAAACTATGTACAGCCATGAAACTCCAACATTACCACTATTACCTTAATAACAGTTATTACTATGGTATACCATAATGGCCAACAATTTCATGCGTTCCAGGAATGAAGCACCTCTGAAAAGTTGCCGCCGGAAATGTTACATGAAAGGTCAATACGAGTAACTTGTGGGGCCCTACGTACCATAACTATATCGGAGTTCCTCGGACTTTGGTACCTATTTCCTCTCTGTGATTCGAGACGGATGTGCCCAGCAAGGCTATCAATATCCATCGGAACCTGAAGTTCCCTGCAAAGCTGCCAACTTAGAGCAATTAGTGTGACATAAACAGTTTCCTATACACCGAATCTAATTGATATCATGATGATCATACTGTCCTTTCAAATTAAGAAAACAGAGAAAATGTCCAGGGCAGCTAGAATCCGGCTTTCTCGATCCAATAGGGGCTAAGGTATAGTGAATCCAAATTATTTCCAGTGCGTTTTAAACAATGGTAGAACTATGGGAAGCAGTGGTAGTGCCTGTAGCCACTGAGGGTAGGTAGCGCCTGCCTCCTCCAGGGTGTCGGTGCCTAATGGTGGCAGGCCTCCTGGTGGCTGGGTGGCTATGGGAACGTGTTGCCCTCGTGACCATGGAGGAAGATTAACCAAGCGCTACTCCCGGTCTAGACGGCATCCTCACTGCTCCTCCTCCTGCTCCTGCTCCTCGCCCTCACCCAGTACTAGTGGCGCCCCTCCTCATCCTCCAGGTGCTCAAAGCCCGCGGCAGCTGCTCCACATGGGAAATTTAGCTAAACCAGGGTGCTCTAGCCAACGGTGGTAACGAGTATTAAGTGTTGTATAGTTCTTATCCCTCTGTATTTTCCATGGGTATATTGACAGCTAGAAAGGAAGAAGGAGAAATGGGGAGAGTAACCTTGGAGGAGTGGGTAGAGAAGCGGGGTGAGGGGAGGACTATTTAAAAGAAAAGGTGTAGCTGGGTTGAAAGAATTCTATAGGTTTAGAAGCTGGTTGTTTTATGTGTGCTGACTAGGAGTGGTTCTTGTGCTGCTGCTCTCGGGTGATTAAGGTTAATTAAAAGAGATCGAAGCAGCAGGGGGTAGACAGAACAGAGGCAAGCCTGCCGGCAACATAACATGGGAATTTTAGGTTTAGTATTGCAGGCGTGTATTAGTAAATTATCAGATATAAATTAGATCAAGATAGCAACTTAATTGATTATAATTATATAATGATAGTGATAGGCTTGCTTGGATCGAAACAGATGGACGACTGATACATGTTGGGATTTATTGTAAAGTAGATGGTAAGAGGGAATAAGGAGTGAAGCAGGCAGTAATCATCAAGTTAACCTACATTAGATGGTTTCGGCGGTGGCAGTAATAGTCAACTGGGGACAAGGTCATAATTATTTGTCATCACTAGGGCAGTGTAATTAAGCATCACTACGGCTGGATTGACGTTTGTACATGGCGACCTGTCAAAGGTATGACACTAGGGGGGGTTTGTTAAATCACTTATTTTGTCGTACGGTTTCAGGGACAGGCTCAAACTATGCATTTGGGACCCAACACTCGGGAAATCACAAAAATATTTTTTTCGGACCCCCGTGATCCCCCCCCCCCGTACATGGGGTCCGAAGATCGGCCAAATAGTGAGAAAAAAGCCAAAATTCAGGCTTTCAGATTCCTTCTCAAATCTCATCCAGTCTTCATGAAAATGGTCAGAAACCTTCATTTGGGACCCAAAGAGAGCATTTAAAGTCATATTGTTGTGATTATAGGGGTGTTACCCCAGCTGGGGAGGAGGTTCGTCCATGGTAAAATACAGATAAATCAGCTCTTTTGAAGGCATTTGCTGCCATACAATCCAGGGCTCTACAAATAATTGTTGTGAGTTCCCGTGTTCTTGGACCCAAATGCATAGTTTGAGCCTGTCCCCGAAGAAAAGTAGATTTATCACCCCCCCTACTGACACAGGAGTCAGAGATACAAATGTACCAGATAGGATAATCGCTAGAATTATATTATTTTAGATATGTGTACTGGTGTAGACAACGGACAATGGCAATGCAGTAATTGGGAATTCAACCTGAATTAAAGGCTGAGCACTATAGGCTAACTCTGGTTGTGGGACTAGCCTGATACTGCTTGCTCTAATGACTAGCCTTTAACTAAATCAAAAGTTGCTAGGCTAAATAATCGTTATTAAATTTAGCTTTTTAACAGTGAACAGTGCTTTTGTGAGCTCAGCATTACAGTGTATTGGGGAATTATAGATGATTTTAACCATAACTGTACAATATATATTTTAGGATTGCAGGCGGTGGCAGTTGGGCAGGCTTCTACCTGTACACAGTTTAATAACACAATATGAAATTATATTAGCAATAGTAGTTTATGGAGTGGTATAATGTTCACAACATACAATGTAGCAATTCGATTCTCATTATCCTATTTATGATCATGGGTTCTCAAAGATGTTTTCATTAAAAGTCATGGTTGTGTCTTTAAGGTTAATGTGTACTCAGATACATGTGTACTCAGATACATGTCTTCCTTGATCTACGCAAGGCGTTCGACACGGTCCTGCTACAGACACTGGCCCACTCGGGAGTAAATGCAGACTCCTGTGACTGGTTCGGAGACTACCTGCACCATCGCCAGCAACGAACACACGCCAATAGGAGTCTGTCTGCAGCCAGGGACGTGAACAGAGGGGTTCCCCAGGGGTCCATCCTCGGACCCCTACTCTTTGTCATTGACGTCAATGATGTAACCGAATGTATCACGAACAGCAAACCATTCCTATACGCCAACGACCTGGCACTTGTGGTGTCAGGCAAAGACCCAGAGCGAGTATGACATCTACTACAAGAAGACCTGCAATCAGTGGCAAGTTGGTGTAGGACTAACAAACTAACTGTCGCACAGCGACAAGACCCAAGTCATGGCATCTTTCTCCCCAAGATCGCCACCTGATTTAACCAATATCAACTTGGAACTCAATGGGCAACCACTTAAGGTAATCAAGACCTTCAGCTACCTAGGTGTGACTCTTGATAGTCATATGACCCTGGCCGCCCAGTTGAAAAATCAGCCTGGTGAAAATGAGGCTGCCACAATTGAAGTGACTACGAGACCGAACTGATGAACCCACTGCTGTGGAAGTGTACAAACACATGGTGAGGCCAATAATGGACTACTGCTGCTTCATGTCAAACGGGGGCCCTCCAAACACTGCAGAACAACTGCTTACGGGCCCTCCCAGTAGAGTTAGAGCTACCAGCTATAGGGCAGATTTGAGTTGTAGGCTACACCTAATAATAGAAGTGTGGGGGGCAAACAAAGGAGATGTGGTTGCTACTTTATAGGGGTTTTGGACCATAATTATCTCCTCCACTTGCAATTGATGCACACGAAATAAGTGTAATGAATACAGATGCATCTTTCTAAATGAGATCGATACTTGTGGGCTCTACTACTAACCCGGTTCACCTATGGTGGTGACATGGGTTGCCAATACTCCTCATAGCTCTAAAATGCACATGATGTGTATGACTTCAAAACAATATAGATCTAATTATGTGAGCCTATAAATATATGTTGGTTGGTGACACATATGCACCCGGCCTGGTTCTAGTCCTTTCCTCCTATATACTACTCACATGACCTGGTGGGTTTACAATAACATTGGCAATGATATACCATTGGGATTTGTGGCCTGCTTTCTCACCTGTACTGGGTGAGGTTTATGATTTCACATTGAAGAACTAGGGATTCTGGCTACTTTAGTTTATACTCTGTAGCATGAGCCTTTGGCTAATCTACCTTTATCATTAAAAGAAAAAGTATTTATTAGGTAATTAATTACTTAAGTGTAATTACATGGATTCGGCGCATTGCCGTTCTTCCACTTAGACCTCCTTCTTTTGCCGGATCATGTGTAGATGTGTAAGAAATCGTGCTGCACCTCTCCATACTTGTTTGGCTATAATTTATTGAATCATAAATGCAGGCATAGCCACGTATTAGGGTTTTAATGTTATTTATTGATTCTATGTGGAACGACCGTTCAAACTGTGCTATATACAAAACCAGAAATGCCAAATAAAGTTGAGTTTGAGTTGAGTTTTGGATATTTTTATTGCAACATTAATGCAGCAGCCGATTTAAAACCAGTAAGGAAGAAGGTGGTAGAGATCCACCTATAGATACACAATGTACTAAGCCTCATTACCTTCTTGTTGGCATTTCAAGAATGTCAAGAAATCTGGGCAAAGATTGACAATAGAATAATAAACCTTCAAACCAGGTCTGGTTATTGGTGTATCCCAATATACAGGCTTAAAGGCTTAAATATCAAGATATTGAATAAAACCTGACAATCAAACCACTAAAAGAATACAAAGAATTATTGGGTAGAAAATGACAAGAAATAACTATGAAATGCTGAAATAGTTCAAACAATAAGTGTAAATGTAATATGTATGTACCATTAACCAGGAAATAATAATAATAATAATAATAATAATAATAATAATAATAATAATAATAATAATAATAATAATAATAATAATAATAATAATAATAATAAAAATAATAATAATACTGAGTATCTGTAAATACAACAATAAACCTTGTATATTTATTTGAAAAACGTGGAAACCTGGTATAAAAGCAAGAAGCATACCCTATAGAATCCTTGATAAAAGAAGGCGTTTACTGTAAACACATGGAGATCTTTAGTTTTAGCTCATATGAGAATAATACACTGATTTCATGTATTGACATTATAAAACAGTGAATACACACAAAAAAATACCCTGAGTAATATCATTGCCCAAAAACTCAAAATCTCTGTACATGTCTATACATGTATATCTAGAAAGGTCAATCTATGTAAAAAATTAACGGTTCCAGGTCACACAAAAAAAACAACAGTGAAAGTTATGTATCGAAAACTACTAATCTACGTTATCTTTACAACATTCTTTTTACAGTGTATGCTTATACATATTCTACAACCACTTATAGAAATTATGGATCGGCGAAAAGCACTTACTCCAGTAGGTATCAGTAATGCGCACCTGGTGGCCTGTGTACAGGTCAGCTCGGGTGTTTGGGTGGCATGGGCGGCCTGACCAAGCATATACTCACTGAGAACCTGGTTTACAGACATTTACACGGGCGCCAGGTAACCCAGGCAACAACCTTCTGGACAGACATAAAGACAATTGTCAATGTACACTGTAAAAATATTCCATTCAATATACAGAGAATCAATACAAAACTTTACGGTGGATCATCATTATATATCATTACAGTGGGGCAATGTAAAATCAATCAATTTTACTTTGAATATCCATAATTCAGCACAGTGAAACACAGATTATTTTACAGTGAAACACAGTTTATTTATTTTACGGTGAAACTTTGTTTAATTGATGTTTAGTTTATCACACCAGGTGGCAGTTTGGTTCATGAGGAGATTTTCATGGATGCTAAGAACACCATTTTTGTGGTTATAAGAAAAATATATAGATAAACAGCTGTAAGGTTTTCTCTGTAGCCATCCTAGAGTGACTTATCATGGACAGGCATTACAAAGCATTTTATAAGGCTCTCATAGACTGATTCCTAATGATTAGGCCTGGAGTCTTGACAATGAGATGCTATTGCTGATTGGACATTGCACCACATTTGGCATGGAACCACAGAGTAAGGTATAGGATAAATGGACGCAAAAATACTGGGATAAATGAGTTAAATTACAAAATATTGTTTAGGCACTGTATTGAAATGACAGTGATGTCCCATATTCTGTTAGAATAACGGTGATTCACTGACAACACTGGGTGCCGGACTTTCACCGTTAAAATTATGGTGAACTTGAAATGACCGTTATTTTTACGGTGAAAGTCCGGCACCCAGTGTTGCCTGAGAATCTCCGTTATTTTGACGGAATTATTTTTACAGTGTAATATAGATATAATGATGATGCGGACAGTCTTGTTTCTCCTTTGAAAAGCACGGAGGTAGATGTTAACAAACGTACCTAGTGGGCACACAAATTATTCCAACGTTGAATCTCCAGTTACAGCTAATTAATCAACTTTGATCAAAATGTTGACCTACTGGTATTTACCATGGTTGATTCATAGTACAGTTACCGCTGGCTACATATGGTTACTACTTATAGTTAAGTGGCCCAGTAAATGCAGATCAGCTGCAAATGGGAACATCTGCTGGACTGCCATTGACTAACAGAGGTTTGCTATATTGACCTGACCAGGTGGCTGGGGTGGCGAATAAGCCATTGACTGTCTGTATGCTATGCTGTTGAGCATCTGTAGCGCTCTTATCACATTACATAGATCCTTGTGCTTGAATGACAGGAACGTGCATGGCTTACCATAAGCTAACTCACTACCATGCACGTGTATAAATACGAAACGTTTCCAGGGTATCTTGTTGTATCAAGTATGGGAAAGCAGTCAATATAGGCATCCATACATGTACGTGTTATTATGTCCCAGTGGGCACAGAACATTGAATCAACATTGAAAACTGGTTGACAAGGTTGATTCAATGTTGATACAACGTTGATTCAACATTGAACTGGGTTTTGTGCGCACTGGGGTCCACTGTCCACAAAGCATATAGAACCATGTGGACATGCATACCTCCCCTGGGGATAAACTCACCAGGTGACTAGATACCACGCATATCTCCCATAATATCTAGAACCCAGGTAGCAAGGGTATATTGGTCCAATGTCGGCAATCATCAACTCCATCGCAATCGTTATACCAACCATGGCCCATTGTAAGTTATGGATACATTGGTTCAACATATACAAATAACAATGATGGCCCACCCTTGGCAAGTACTCATTTGAAATGTGATATTGGTCCAACATTGGAGATCTGATAATGGGCCATTGCTGGGTTGACTGCTGGCCCAGAGCTGGTCCATGCTTGATATTTCTGATGCTGATCCAGTGTTGGCACAGGAGGATTCAATGTTGCCTGAAGAGTTTCTGACAGGTTGGCTCCTAATTTGCTATCATATTGGGATCCCCCGTGTGCTCTACATGTTTAAAGGTCAGAGGAAGTGCATGAATGAAATTCAATATCTATAAGTGCTATTTACTGCATGACACCACTGGCAATTTGTCAAATTAACTGGAAGACACCTCACATGTGGGTAATGAAGTGAAATAAGTCCTAAATGAAGGAGATACAGTTTGTATGATGTCTTACCATTTGGGGTTGAGATAAAGATGGATTGAAAAGACAGAAATGGCTTTTCTAAACTGATAATACTTGACAGTAATGTCTGAAGTATGCTTGCACATTAAATAATTCAAATAGTACTGTTCAATATCAGTGATTGTTGCAGTGGTCCTATATTGAAAATTACATGTTGAGGTGACATATGTATTACAAGGTTGCCCCAATGTTTAATTTTTTACCTTGGAATAATGTAAAAAACATCGAAATGTTGGCCCACCATTGGACCAAAATGAAATCAATATCACTTTCTGCGAGCATGGGTCATTACTGGGCCAGCGGTCAAACCAGTGGTGGGCCAATATCAAAATGCCAATATCGGTCCATTTTTAGTGGTATATTGGCCCAATCATGGCCCAATGTACTTATGTTACCTGGAAATGTTTGAAACATGCAGGTGAGCAAGGTAGTGGGAGATCCGGCTTTGTTTCTAGTATTGAATGTTGTCAGTTGTCAAACCTGTTAGAATGGCCCTAGTGGTTGCGTGTGCAATGCCTATCAGAGGTTTTAAAGAGATGTTGAATTACAACGTATGGTGAAAAAGGAAGTAATGTGTCTTTTCCCCCCATTAAGCCTTGTTAGTACTCGCTGTTTCTATACTGTTAAAACTTTGTGTTGACTAGCTGTTTGAGACTGAAATGTCGCGCAGGTATGTACTCCATCACGCACCCCAGCCTAGCTTGGAAGAAAATAACTAGGGTGTAGGGTAGACCGCCCAAGAGATGACTAGGTGGTGTATTGGTACCATGAGCTGACCACATATGCTGCCATATATCAGTGTGTTCTAGGGTTTACATAGATTTTCAATGCTACAGATATGTTGCAATGGGTAATAATGTATCACAAGCAGCAGTCATATCTTTAAAATATCATTTCTGCTATCTTGTATGATCAGTCAAACTTTACATATTCCATGTGCATTTGCTGCTCTTTTTAGTGCAGGTTTCTAGAAAATATACGTTTTACAACCTCTTAGTCACATGTTTCTTTAAACCAAATAATACAATATAAGATTCTTACATGACCAGTAGACTCTCTCACACATAACATGATTTTCATTATTTTAGATTTACACATATGAATGCCATTTTTTACCAATTTATGGTAAACAGTAGAGTGGTACCATAAGAAAACCACCACTGGACCATGAGGCAACTACTGAGACATCTATGCTGTCACTCATGGCTGTCAATACTCTCCGAACATGTAGATAACCATGATTTATCTCATGCTGCAATATTGATGAAAATGACGACAATGTTCATTATTTTTCAATGGGAGGAGGGTTATGTTGAATAAATACCACAGTTATGTATGTCTGTTGTCAAATCAGTGCTTTGGATAGGTCTGTGTTGAGAGTGGCTTGGTCATGGTACAGGGTGGTTGGATCATGGTACCAAATCAACCAGTATAGGTCTAAGCTTTTAAACAAGATCATTTAAAGAATATATAGTCCAAATAAATAATCGAATCTTACTCATCACAATCTCACATATCTTCGGAATAGAATGAGACAATGATTGTGGGAAAATAACATTTTTTTCTATAAAAGATACTTCCTCAAAGTCTAGGTCGCAGAGAATGCAGGCTAAATTGGTCATCTCATGGGCGGTCTACCTATATGGGGTTAGCTACCGTGTGTCGGTGAACGGACCTTCACTTATCATATATAGGAGATGTGAACCCGAGAAGGCACTGCTGGTGTAGACGGCACGAATAGCAGTGTCATAACCAGAAGATCTGGTGCTGTGCATAGAGACACTCAACAGATGGGTATGTGACCTGTACCCATCACAGCAAAACAGAGCGATGATTTCCCCCTCTTATATACAAAATGCATGTGCTTAGCTAGTTGCTTAGTATCTCGATATATTGATTTGGAAATCATTGCTGGTGTTGCTACAATACGGTCTACCAGACCATTCTTCCTGCCAGGATAGATAGAGAAATTTCAATTCAATTTAATTCAATAAAGACATTATTTATTGAGGGTCGTCAATAATAGTATGTATTATACTCATGTTCAGATGTTGGTCGTGTGCTCATTGTTATGATATCCTCTCAGACTCTATACGCCCCGATATATATAAACCACGGAGTGCAATCACAACTTACCATGATTTGAAAAGTAAACCAGAGAAGGAAATCCGATTAGGATACAATCATTACGGCACCATTTATACTGCTGTAGGGGACTCGAATCCCACTCGGATCGCAGTTATATAAACCACCATAAGATATTAGTTTGTGACCCGTATACAGAGGGCGCGAGTGTTGATAAGGGGGGCGCTGCGATCGGGTAGGGTGGGATATATAAGGCCGGAAGGCTCAGTGGTAGACAGACCTCATCAGGTCTCGTCCCGAACAAGAACCGAACTTAGATTACTGTAGTAGGAAGTGTGAATAAAACTCTCTCTCTTTGCATCCAGAACGTATAAAGAACCTTCCGAGTTGTTTATTCTGCGACCGTAAAATACTAAACTCTACATTGGTGCCGTGACCAGTCGAGATAGCAGGTCATCGTGGCGGAGGCCCGACCAAAAGAGGGGGAGGGGGAATCGAGGATTGAGGAATCGTTAGAGGATGGGGAACTGGATTGCAGTCTGAGGAATATAGATCGAGTATGGGCCAGTGCATCAAAAATGCAAACCCCAACTGAAAAACGAACCGCGAGACGGGAATTAATGGACTCGTTAGGCTTGATTACGCCTGGCATATTCGAAATAGGTCAGAAGACAGAAGATAGGGATCGGAAGAGACGATTAGAGGAGGACCGGATATACCAGGAAAAAGTACGGGCCGATCAACGCATCATGCAGCAACAGTATAGTGCCATGAATGACGAGTTGGTACAATTGATGAAAGATAGGGATGATCAGATTGAATCGAACAGAAGGATCACGATGGGGTTAAAGGAAGGAACGGAACAGTTATCCCGTGACAAAAATTACATCGCTAGTCAACTGGCTGAGCAACAGAGACTTCAAGCAATGCAGAAGGGGGAGGAGAACTCCGTTCGAAAACGAATGGAGCAGGAGCGAATGATTTTAGAGAAGGATAGAGAAGAGGCAAAGAAGTCAAGAAGTCTGAGAGACCAGTATGAAATTGAGGTGAATCGACAGTCCGTGAAAATGAATTCCATTATAAAGGAACGTAAGGAAAAAGAGGCGGACGCGCTGCAATTTTTTAAAGATTATGAAGTAGAAAAAGAGAGAATTGCGGAGGAACGAAGGTTAGCGAAAGAGGAGTTGGAGGAGTTGAGAAAAAGGAAAGAGGAGGTTACCGATTCTTTTTTGGCCTACCAGATGGCATTGGAGGAGGAACGAAAAGAGCAGGAGGTTGATGCCCAATCGACTCCGAAGCCTATTCTGAAAGGTTTCAACCCTTTTACTAGTGAGAAAGGCATGTCAAATGTAAAGGAAGGCCGATATCAGACCGACCAGGACTCAAATAGACGAGTGACCATTGGTCATACCGACACGAGGGACATTACGCCGCGGGAAGTTCCGAAAGACCGGGTGAATCACAGCTACGGATCGTTGAACCCGTTTGCGGATGACACAATAAGTGGTCCGCAACCGCCAAGTGGAGCCCCGATATATAACGTCACGTACCAGTACGCTATGCCAGGTGCAGCACCGATAGACCCGCACAGTTTTAACTCCGGCCAGACCACAAACCCTAGTCAGACTCAGCATCCCGGAAGAAACAATACGGGCACCACCGGTAATGGTACCAATCAGGGTACAACAGGCACGACGGGTGGTGGCGGGAATGCTGGATCGGTTGCGGAGAAACGAAGACTTACGAGACGGGCTTCAATGTCCCCCGCCACAGCAGCGATTTATGACGCGGATCCTTGTATCCAAAACATGGGCGTAGATTGTTGTAGCCGAAAGGGGGATGAGGCAGCGGAAATAATGGACTGGAGTCAGAGGCAGTCGGATCGCCTGGTTTGGAGTGCCAATGCTGCAAGGAAACCGATCCGAGAAACGAAGAGATTTAATGGGCTGGACTGGAAGGAGAGTTATCAGGACTTTTGTGATGATAACAAATATCACGGATGGGATAAGAATGCTTCACTGGGACCATTGATAAAATGGCTGAACGGGGGCCCGGGTCGGATTGCTGTTGATGAGTGGCGGTTGATATATGGAGACACTGGTACATACGACCAACTGGTCAATTCGGCGACTTATCTATTCGGCACCCTAGTGGCAACTGACCCATGGCAGGAGTTTCAATCTCGTACCCAGAAACCGAAGGAATCTCCGAAAATTTATGGACTCGAGCTGCAACGATTGCTCCAGAAGGCTAGACCAAACTGGAGGCGTCATGATGAATATTTTTTGGACGAATTATTCACGCACTACATTAAAGGATTGAGGGATCCGGCACATGCAAAATTAGTACAAAAGGAATGGGTTCGAGGCACATCCATGGTTGATCTGTTTGTTTCATTGGACCAGTTTGAAAAGAAACGTCACCTCTTAGCAGGGTTCGTACCTCAGAGTCGGGTACATGCAGTACATGAGGAGGACAGGGATGATTCCTCCGGTGATTCGGAAGACGAACATATTGCTGGGGTCAAAGTGGACGGGAAAAACAAAAATCGATGGAAGAAAAGGTCCACTGCAACGGATACTCACGTCAGATCCGTTGAGAAACCCATAGAAAACAAAGTTGAATCCACCAGCAGTAATGCCCCGGAGGAAACGAGTATGGGTAAGATCATGGAGGCCATGCTGAAACAGATGAAAGATATGATGGAGGTTAAACGAAAACCGAGAACGGACCGATCAACTATTAAATGTTTCAGATGTCAAGAAATGGGGCATTTCGCCTCGTCTTGTACTGCAGAGAAACCCATATGGAGAGAACGTAAGGAGGATGAATCGGGAAATTAGAGGGGGTTATTAGTAACGGCAAACAGATAACCCCTGTAGAAAGTTGCCAAGATACCTTCGACGCGAATGTATTTGAATCAGGTACCGACCAATCGCCCAGCAGCACGGGTCAAGAAGAAGGGCCAGAATCGTGTGGGGCTGGGGGGGACTAGTGAAGAAATTGCCATGGGGAGCAGAACCGGGGAACCGGACACTAGTACAGAGGACGGGTGGATAGAGGAGTTGACCAGAGTAAGTGGCATCCGCCTTCCCCGAGGTCATCCGTGTCTGAACTATTTAAAGAACCATGGATTCGATCTTGGGTTGGAAACTGATATCAAGAGATTCGCTAGTAATCCGTCTGTGTTGGACGGGAAGAGATGGTATGTGTCGGTATCAGTGAATGGCAGGTTGGGAGATTTTTTGATAGATAGTGGGGCTAGCCACTCCGTTATCTCCAAGAAGTTCTTCGATTTGGTGTCCGACATGGATGAGGACCTCACAACGAGGGTAAATGCATGTGGGGCCGACGGAAGCAAAATACCGACATTTGGTAGGACTTGTATGATAGTAGTATTGGGAGGAAGGGAATACGTATTTTCACCGACGGTGGCGGAGATAGAGGATGTTGGAATCTTAGGAATGGACTTCGCGTCATTATATGGCGCTATATTGGACCCGGTTACGGGCAAATTGAAGTTGAACCATCCGTATAGAGACCGAATCCAATGTATAGCCAAGAATGTTAGTGGAATGGCATGTGTAGCACAAACCGTAAAAATACCGCCCGGAACGGCCTGTGATGTCTTGATGTCATCCATCCGATGTTTTAGGGGTCAAGCGGGAGTATTCGAACCGGACATGGAAATGTTGAAGGAGAAGGGATTGGAGTCAGCAGACACTTTGGTGGGAAATGCCTCATGGGCAGTAACTCCTGTGACCAATCCGGGTTTGAAGACTGTATATCTAAATAAAGGCACTATAATAGGCAAGGTTGTACTCGCAGAGGCGGTCACCGGTAGTCGAATGGACATATGCAGTATAAGTGAAAAACCTGAACTGGAAGAGGGAGTGAATCAATTGTTGAAGGATTCCGCGTTGGAGAGTGACGAGCAGAAAGGTTTATTAAGGAACGTACTGGAGGAATGTGCGACGGCATTCGCAAAACCAGGAGAACCGTTGGGGAGGACTGATAAAGTATTGCATTGTATAAAGACTGGGGATGCGGAACCTTTCAAAATACCATACCGCCGACTGCCTCTAGCCAAGAAAGTGGTGGCTGAGGAAGAAATCGGAAAGATGTTGAAAGAAGGGGTGATTGTTCCGAGTACGAGCCCTTGGAGTAGCCCGGTATGTATGGTAACCAAGAAAGATGGAAGCATCAGATTCTGTATCGATTATCGTAAGTTGAATGGATTGACCAAGAAGAACTCCTATCCTCTCCCTCGGATAGATGAGACTATTGATTCCCTGGGCGGAAATAAATGGTTTTGTACGATTGATCTACAATCCGGATACTGGCAGGTGGGAATGAAAGAGGATGATATGGAGAAGACCGCGTTTTCGAGCCATATTGGTTTATACCAATATAATGTGATGCCTTTTGGGTTATGTAATGCCCCGGCCACATTCGAAGCAATGATGGAGACTTTATTGAGCGACATCTTATGGAAGAAATGTTTAGTATATTTGGATGATGTCATAATATTCGGGAAATCATTCGAAGATTGTCTAGAAAACTTGAGGGTTGTATTGAAGCGGATTATATCGAATGGGTTGAAACTAAAACCGAAGAAATGTAGTTTGTTTCATAAGAGTATCAACTATCTGGGACGAATCATATCAACGGATGGAGTGAAGGCAGATCCGGAGAAGATTCGAACGGTAATGGAATGGTCGGCACCTAGAAGTCCAAAGGAGGTGCGCTCGTTCTTGGGTTTTTGTTCATACTATCGGGATTTCTTGCCCGGTTATTCGAAACTGAGTTATCCGATTCAAAGTCTGTCACACTGGACGCCGGGGAGAAGGAAGGAAGTGTTTCCGTGGGGTTTAGAGCAGGAGGAGTCTTTCCGAAAGATAAAGAACCTTTTCAAGGAAACCCCGGTACTCAGATATCCGACTCGGGATGGCCATTTCATTTTAGACACGGATGCCAGTAACGAATGTATAGGGGCAGCCCTTTCTCAGGTACAGGATGGGGAAGAGGTACCCATAGCATTTGCAAGTAACACGATGAATAAGGGGCAACGGAACTATTGTACGACCAAGAGAGAATTACTAGCGGTGGTTGTATACACTAAAAAGTTCAAACACTTTTTGTGGGGATCGGACTTTACGTTGAGAACGGATCATTCGTCATTGAGGTGGCTGTTGAACTTCAAGGATGCAGAAGGAATGATCGGACGATGGCTCGCTCATTTGTCAGAATTTGGATTGGATCATAGTCAGATACAACATAGGAAGGGTGCGAAACATGTCAATGCGGATGCTTTGTCACGAATACCTATTAGGAAATGTCAGAACACTGGTTGTACCGATTGTGGGGCACACAATGCTGTTTTAGCTGGGGTGAGGCATCCGTATAGGAATATGGAACCAAGTGTATTAGAATGGGGAGATGAATCGATTAGAGCATTTCAAGAGAAGGATCCAAATTGTAAGCGAATGAAGGAATTGTTAGAGGCAGGAGGAAGACCGGCAAGACCCGCAATTTCATTAGAGAACAGGGAAATCCGTAGACTAATTGCACAATGGGAGGAACTTGAAATTGTACAGAATACACTGTACCGTTGGAAGGTAAATGCCTTAGGAAATCGGATCCGACAGATTGTGATACCAACAGCCATGCGGAGGGACATCCCAGCTAACAAAAAAACGTTATCTGACGTTACAATAACGTTTTCTAAAGGTTTGGTAAACGTTATAGAATGACGGAAATATGACGTTATCTGACGTTAAAACGTTGACTCAAAATAACGTTATAATAACGTTATACAAAAACGTTTGAATGTGTAACGTTATTACAACGTTATTTTACGTTTTTTTGGGTTTTGAAAAGATCTAAAACTCAAATTCCCAGGGCACTAATTTAACTTCTGAATGTGGATATAAAGTAACATCTCAAACGGGATTCCACATACCATGCCTTCAGCAATGCAACATCTGCATTTAATGAGATAAAATGGGGTTGCCATAGGTCCGTTTTCTTATGGAAAATCTCCGCGGACCTCTAGTATTTGCTGTAAAACCTGGGAGGCATAGCCAAGGAAGTTTTCTAGCTTATACTCCACCTGGTTGTTGGGTCTATTGTTCTCACTGTAGGTTTATTCTCATATTCCTCCTCTACCACCCTGAGCAGAGGTTTTGTGGGTGCTGAGCGGAGGTTTTGGAGACCCTGAGACTAGAACCCACGAGGGTTGCATCAATGTACCTGTGCCTAGACCACTCAGCCATGGCGCCTGTACATAATATGCGAGGTGTAGACAGTGTATTTAAATGTGTGACTTTATTATATAACAGATTCACCTCACTAAAGGGACAAACTAGGGACCTATAACAGCCATGTCAAAGCTCATAAAACAGAGATAACGTGGGTATTTAGCATTGCCACCAATACACGTATAATGGCCTTGTCTGCATTATTGACCTACGTTGGGTATGCTATAGGTGCCTACTGGTTCTACCACTCCCATGTACAGCTATAGGGCACACGGAAGGGCACAGTACCAAGCAAATCCTCTGTGGCGGGGTGGTAGTGCTCTGAACTCGTATTACAGTCAGGCCTCCATATCCCGGTCTTCTATAAGTCAGGTGACTCAGTTATCGGGTGCTCATTGGTTTAGGACCATTTTAATTGCTCTTTATCTGTATACAATAAGTCGGTTATTCATGTTTCCGGTATCGGTCAGTGCTTTGGGGTAACAGGGTAAGTATACATTTAGTATTAGATAAGGTCATGATAAGTCGGTCACCTGGGCTTAGTCAGGGCCAGGAGTAGGCCGGGAAGGTATCACAGGGATTAATGCTCTGCACACTCCCCCGACACAAGAGCAAAGAACACACCGCATCGGTGCTATAAATGATTAAAATCACCCTTGACCCTTTGAGCAATTAGTGTCAGATTGTCTACTTGTGTATCTGCTGTGGTAAATTCGGAAACTCAGCCATATGAAACCGACACACACACCATGAGGGGGGGGGGGGTAGCCGTGGAGAAAGCTGAGGGGAAACTATGAAGGACGTGCAGTTTTTACACTTGACTGCTACAAATGCCGTGTCGAATTTGGAAGTCAAGGGCCATCTACAGGCATGGTAAAGACAGCATTCTCTTTCTGTGATACCCTAGTAGCAAGCCCGCACGGGGCCAATTTGGTTTTAGCTCGGATTTGCTGTTTGAAGTCGGGCAAAAGTGACCTGGGTTTCATATTGGGCAGATGGCTGGGCTGAAGTGTGGCCCCGATCGGGCTGCCCATTTTGGGCTCAGATCAGTTTCAAAGCGGGCTGCCCGATTTGGGCTCAGATCAGTTTCAAAGAGGGCTACCCGCTTTTGGTTCATGTTGGCCAGATGACAGGAAACCCGTCCAAAACCCGTTCTGAGCCCAATTCGGGCAGCCCACTTGGGGCCACACCAAAACCCAGTGCCCTAAACCAACGGGCGCCCGTCGGTTAGCCCACTCCGGGCCGATGAGGGCTGAGGTTGGGTTTGGACAGGGCAACTGGTCTGATAGTTCTGATGATTGACACCAGATGTCACTACTATACAATATCTAGAGTTTTCCAACAAAGCCAGATGAAATTGACATTATATAATAATACAATAAAATGTTAAAGTGATGTAGAATAGGAAACAATAAATAGATGTTCTCACAGTTTGGAAATAAGATAGAATATATATTTGAATGATGAAAAGGAGGTGCTCTAAGCAGCTATCCGGTGTAAACACTATTTCTGTGGCATTACAATCTTAATACAAGACTCATGTGCCCCATGTAGGTATGAACTATGGCTTTGAAGGCCAATGTGCACCATAGACACTTGTCTATGCTGCATGTGGCTCAAACCTGATGATAATAGGCCTGCTTGATACTTCCATTATTGGGTAGGAAGAGTATGATTATGCCTTGGGTTGATTAGCAGGACCTAAGATATCTGGTTCAACAAATACAAGAAATCATTGGAGAATGACTGAATAGATTCTAAAAACCCATAATTATCCGATCTTAGCCCGCTTTCAACCCGTCCAAAAACCGATCTAAGCCCGCTTTCAACCCGTCCAAAAACCGATCTGAACCCACTTTCACCCCGTCCAAAAACCAATCTGAGCCCAAAGAGGGAAGCCCGTCCAAAAACTGATCTGAGCCCAAAGTGGGCTTCCCGTCCAAAACCCGATCTGCGCCCAACATGGGAAGCCCGCACGGGGCCAGACCAAAGCCCAGTGCCCTAAACCGACGGGAGCCCGTCGGTTAGCCCACTCCGGGCCAGACTTGCAAACACAGTCTGGCCCCGTCCGGGGCCACAGTGTGTTTGCTACTAGGGTAGTCACGTAATCAAACATTAATTTATTTTG
This sequence comes from Harmothoe impar, assembly GCA_947462335.1. Classification (NCBI taxonomy): domain Eukaryota; kingdom Metazoa; phylum Annelida; class Polychaeta; order Phyllodocida; family Polynoidae; genus Harmothoe; species Harmothoe impar. The sequence goes on along the minus strand of OX381709.1, from coordinate 29,134,272 downwards.
AAGTGGTCTAATCATAGGTATACAATATACTGTATTAATGTATATGGTCTAAGAAAACAAACTGTGAACACAGTTGTAATTATATGATTCATATCCTGTTGTAAAAATGTGTTATAGTTGGCAATGGGAATCGAACTCACTCTTTGAGGTTTGAATGCCAGCATGCTATCCATTAGGCTATGGCGCTTGACACAACATTCATGATTGGCCAGACAATATCATTGTCTTTGATAATCGGAACCCACTGTAGCTGGTTGGAATCCCAGACTAAACTCACAATCGTTTTCCTTACAAAAATAAGAAAAATCGCTATTTGACCATTCTAAAATATCATGAATACTCAACATACGTTTATATGACAGAGTATAAGTTAGAAAACCTCCTTGGTAAAAGGTAACCACACCCTAATCTCTCCATAATGACCTCTAGAAACGTTAAATAACGTTAAATAACGTTGTGGATACAAACGTTTATATGTACAACCATTAAAGAACGTAAAATAACGTTTTACATATAACGTAATATAACGTTGTACATGAGAACGTTTCAAAACGTAAAAATACGTTTTTTGTTCACTGGGATAATGTTCTTCTGCCATGGACACCAGACCAGTGGACATTTCGGGAAAAAGAGATCTTTAGAACGATTAGGAAGGAAATATTACTGGCCAGGAATGAGTACGGATCTATTGAGATGGATAGAGACCTGCCCCAGGTGTTGCACTAGTAAGACGGGAAGCGGAATGGGTAAGATGCCTTTAACCCAGGAACTATTCGGGGTGAGATTCGCGAGAGTGGCTGTAGACATTATAACCGGATTCGTAACGACCCCCGAAGGTAATACTTGTATGATGGTGGTGACGGATTATTACACTAAGTATACACGAGTGTTTCCGATGAAGGACCATAAGGCTGCAACATGTGCTCGAGCGCTGGTGAAAGGTTGGATCCTGTATCTGGGTGTACCACTAATGTTACACAGCGATCAGGGACGGGAATTCGAATCAAATTTGTGGCAGGAGATGTGCCATCAGTTAGCGATTTGTAAGACTCGTACTAATCCATACCGGCCGCAGAGTGATGGACAGGTAGAAAGGTTTAATCGAACCCTGATACAAGTATTGAAGGGACTAGTAAATCAGAGAATGGATGACTGGGATGAACAATGTGACTTTGTATGTCATGCCTATAACAGCACCGTACATGCTAGCACTAACTGTTCCCCTAACTTACTAGTGTTCGGGGAGGATCTGATCATGCCCGCGGACCTGGTTTTTGGGGTAGTAGGAATGAACCCGGAGGTACCATGTCAGATAATGTTTGTGGAGGCTCTGAAAGAACAGTTTAAAAATGCATACGAATTGGTTAGACAAGAGTTACAGAAGAATGCTAAATGGCAGAAGGTCGGGTATGACACGAATCTTAAGACTAGAAGATACGAAGTGGGAGAATTGGTAGGCAGGTACCATGAACCGTTAGTAGGGATTAAATTAAGTGATAATTGGGATGGACCTTGGCGGATCACACAGCGGATCAGTGACAATACTGTGCTAATGAGGGATACGCATGGTAGGAATCAGAAATCCAACGTTGATCGGCTGAAACCGTGGAAAGGAAGGGAGTACTCCGCGGAAATGTTCAAAATGGGAACGGATGAATTAAATCAGATGAAGAAAGAAATAAAGAATATGGCTGTAAAACGTGGGGTGGGACGCCCGAAGAAACGGAAGGTGCAGGACGAAAACTCACCAACACGATCGGTGAGTAAGAAATCCAAAGTCTCGGCAGGCGAAGGGAAGCGCAGGGGGAAGACGTTGAGTGTGGCCCGCTCACCGTCCGAAAAGGCCCCTGTCGTCACCAGGTACCTAAAACCTCACCCAGAAGGGGTGAGACGCAGTCCTAGATTGAACCCAGGGACTGCAATTACCTAGCCTGAATCACAACGAATGTAATCCAGTTTTATGTTATGTCATATGATTATCCGGTGGGCAGACCGGGTATATCTGTCCTATGTGTTGGAACGATACCCAGGCACTGGAAGAGGGGATTAATTAACCGGATTAGAGTGTTCCTGAGGGTGGTGGACGGATAATCCGGCGGGTTGAGCATATGCCACCTGTAAATACATCTACTTATACTCCTGACGAGCTCACTCCGAACCAATGAAAGACTCCGACAGACAGCAATTAGTACCGTAATGAATGGCGCGAAAACCCTTTTGTTTACATCTGGAACGAGGTCATGAGGTCACGCCCCGAGCGAGATCTCATGGGGTAACACGCATGCGCGGAAGGTCGTTCCGGGTGAAAGAACCGCCATATTGATTTTTGGTGGACCAAAGGTCAACAGCGAGCGCACGAGGAGAAGTTGTTTTCAAAGCGAATTAGAGTTGTAAATCAAGGTTAGTGGGAGACCCGGGTTGCTTGTGACCACAGGCACCCGGTGAGGACCAGGAAACTGAAATTTATTTGAACCGTACCCCGAGAAAGAGACCGAAACATGGCGAGTTCTTGCCACCCCGTAGATGACAGTATCGATATGACCGATGTTATGGATGAACCGCTCTCACCCGTCACTAGAATCGAAGACGCTGCATTAGGCAACGTGAGTATGGAGGAAGAAACGGGACAGTACGACGAGAATGGCCGGTCTGTATTTAAAGTTGTTACCACCGAACATACCGAACCCGACAAGAAGGGATTCGTGAGTCGTTACGATGGCCGGGAGCTATTTCTGGCTGATGAACTGACCGTAGTCCCGGAAGGAGGAGTACCGAGAACTCTTCCGAATGAACTACGGGACTGTTTGATCTCAATATTGGGGGCTGATGTTTATGAATCGTTACCGTCAAACTGGCTGCTATTCTTTCCCGAGATGCAGAAGGGATTGAACGTGCACGAAGGTTTTCGCAAGGCGGTATTTGACTGCGAGGTGATGTACCGAGAGAAACGAATACCGGTACTCCCAGTCAGTGTTCCGGGAACGACTCGAGTAGGAATAACCGGACTCGACATCCAGGCGGATATATATTTTAGAGAACCGGAAAAGAAGATCTTGCCTCGAAACGTAGAAGAATGGGAGAAGCTAGCGAACCGGAGAAGGAAAACTAAATTATACAGTATCGACATCGATGAGTTTTATGATCGATTGGAGGAGAGCGACGATGATCCGTCTCGCAGAAGTGCTCTGATCCGAGAAGGGAAGAAAACCAAGGGATATGATCCGAAAATGAACAGAGACCCGTCCGAAGAGGAAGAGAAGGAGAGGATAGCAGAAAAGTTAAGGAAAGACGCGGTAGAGAAAGGAAAGGTAGTGCTCCGGAAATCGAAAGTAAAGAAGGATAAGAGTGAGGAAAGTCTGACGGACACGGATTCGTCCGACTTTGAGAAAGTTCTGAGTCCGAAAGAGAAACGAGCTGCTAAGAAAGGGGGGAAGTGTAAGAACCCGAAAACGCCAATAGTAGATCTAACAGTCGACCCGAAGACAGTAGAGAAGGTAACTGAAGGATTGAAACAGAAGGAACCGACGCCCGGACAGCTGAAGGCAATACAGGCTGCTGCAAGTGCCGGGGTAGGGGCCATAATAGAGAAAACGAAGCTGAAGGATAACGTCGGATCGGGGGAGGATGAGAATATGAGTGAGGGGGAAGGTGAACAGGAAGAGGAGGGGGATGAACCGACGGAGAAAGTTCCGAAACCGAAAACGGGGTCCTCAATGACTGAGGAGGAATTTGAGCGGTTGCAGGAGGTGTACAAAAATGCAAACACCGAGTTCCGTCTGTTCGTACCCGCCTCGTTCGAGGAATGCGCCAAAGGACCGTCCAAATATGGCTGCCCCACGGCTTATAACATGGAAAACGAATCGGATGATGAAGATTGGCTCCGACCGACTATCAAAGACCCGCTACCGTCTGACCACTACGAATGGTGGTTCGACCAGATCCGGCATCATTCGGATGCATACTACAGTAGGGATCATAGTTGGAAAATCCGATGGGCCTACAAAGAGTGGTATTTGGTGAAGGGGGAAACCATCTGTCCGTTTGCCTTGTGCTTAAAGAATCCGAGACCGAAACATTACACAACGGCCCGTAGATTCCTCCGGCACCTAACCGAACGACATATGCATCACTCGGTGGTGTACGAATGTCAGAAGACGGAGGCGACCCGAGAAAATCAGAAATGTGATGGCTGTGTAACGACTCGGAGGGCGAACATGGTTCGCCATTATAAAAACTGTCACACTCCGGGTATGAGTGCTACTGTGGCCCGAGTCAATAATTTGCACCGATTATGGAGAGAGAAATACGACCGAATGGGCAGGGAAGATTTTCAGGGGATATCGACCATGACGGAATCCTACTGTGAGGTAGCCGACGCCCGTAATGGTAAACTGAGTGCTCGAGCCGCCTTCTTACTGGATCGGGGGAAGTTTGATATGCCCCAGGAAATGTGGAACCAGGTAGCGGAGCTCCGAGGGGATCCACCTAGGAATCGAACTGACACTAAACGTCAGGCAAGCCGAAGTCCGGCACGAGGTGATGCAAAACGGGGCCGGGAAGAATCACCTTCAACCTTCCGGGTACCCCACAACCGATCCGCAACGACTGCGTATCAGTCACCTTTGAACCGTGGCCCGATCAAACCTACCCCACCCGCTCCGTCTAAACCCGCTCCGTGTAAACCCACTCCGAGTCCAGCTGATCCGTTAGTATGGAGACAGCCGGCGGTTCCGTCCGATGATACAACGGACTACCCGGAATTACAGCCACCTCAGAGTTCGCTGAAACCACCAGCAACTCCGATGACCACTGTGCCCGATAACCGGCTCCGGATGTCTACGAAACCGGTAGTACACTATTTCGCAGCGGCTGAGAAAGTTGAATGTGAGGGTGCTCAGAAATTAGTAGATGAATTTCAGGAGGCACAGAAGGAGTTAGCGATCCGTTTCAACGCCGGGGTCGTTAACCTGTTTGCTGATTCGGTTGTAGCCATTCAGAAGACACATAAAGACCGTTATAAAGAAGAGAATGACAAGGCATTGGAGGAGGCTCGGGCTGAATTAGAGAAGGTCTACATTGACAAGGAAAAGATGTTGAATGAAGAAAAGGCTAAATTAGAGCAGGATCGTAAAACCGTTACTTCCAGCACCGCCTTACTGCGGAGGAAACTATCTGATCTCGATGCCAAAAATGAGGCAATGAACGTTAAGTTCCTTGAATGTTTTGGAGTGTTTCTGGACGAATGGGATGGGACCCGATCCGCCGCGCTAAAACTCCTGGAGGAGAAGGACGCTTTAGACGGATAGGGTGTTATGAACCGTATTGGGGCTGAATCGGAATGTTAGGGGTAGTAGAATCGAATGGGACGTACGGGGAAAAGAAGAGGAGAGCACCTTTACACCCGCTGACAGACGTAAGTCTGAAGGCGTGCCTGATCCATCAATTCCAACAACGATCAGGGGACGGGGAGCTACGACTGGATATGAGAGATGATACAATCGATATGATGCGGACCCGGAAAAACTCGAGGGAAAGAAGTGGAGAGCACCTTTACACCCACCATAAGATTCGCTCTTCTTGGTGTGCCTGATCGAAGCCAACAACGATCAGGAAAGCTGTTGAAGAGGAGAGCGCCACGGACCCGCTGTCTAAATTTTTTTGACAAGCGTGCCTGATCAATACTAGTACATTGATCAGGGAGCAGTGTATATATTGTATAAACTGTTATTCTGGATAAAGAGTAGAGCTGTGATAGTATATATTTTCGGTATGTGTCATATGTATATATATCCCCACGTGGATGCACGAGTGTTACTAAGTTAATATGAAGCGTGTTAAGCCGTTCGTATTGATAATACTTGTGCCATGTTTAATGTACAACAAATGTGTGTATAGTGTTATTCGAGTCGTATGCTTTGCATACCCCTATGTGTATTATAGACATAACGTCATTTTTTATATGTACCTAGAAGGTATCCGTTTTAAAAAAAAAAGTGTATGTTTTGTCTAGGGGGGGTTATGTAGGGGACTCGAATCCCACTCGGATCGCAGTTATATAAACCACCATAAGATATTAGTTCGTGACCCGTATACAGAGGGCGCGAGTGTTGATAAGGGGGGCGCTGCGATCGGGTAGGGTGGGATATATAAGGCCGGAAGGCTCAGTGGTAGACAGACCTCATCAGGTCTCGTCCCGAACAAGAACCGAACTTAGATTACTGTAGTAGGAAGTGTGAATAAAACTCTCTCTCTTTGCATCCAGAACGTATAAAGAACCTTCCGAGTTGTTTATTCTGCGACCGTAAAATACTAAACTCTACACTGCTATGTTACACGGTCGTGCATCCCACCTGTTTCCGCTTTTTTAATCTAGGACGACTGGATATGCAATACGAGATGAGATACCTGTCATATCTCCGCTACAGGTACCACTGTTCTGCACAGTGGTAACAGTTTCTTCGCGATAGGCAGCGTGCTATCATAATACATATCTAGTATGAGTGTACAGTTTCTTTTCCCCAATTGCTATATTTAATAGCCCATGAGCCAAGCTACGTACTTGAGGGAACGCTGGCCATTATGACCTTCTGATAGCTAACGTGGTCAGAGCATCTGTGAAATGCAGCGTACTGTGGGAGACATGCAATACTTTATAACGTAGGCCTACCTATTCACCGGGTGTGAACGGCCAAACAAGGCAAAACGATGAGCCAGTTCGGGTTTAAATTTCCCTATGCTGTTAGATTGGCTTTGACAACCTCGCATCAATTTACTGCGACCGGTGTCGGTCAGGGAGAGGGGGGAAACGCCGCAGCTCCACCCTGGCGGCAAATACATGCGTAATATGATCCACTGCAGTATCCAAGTGGGTGGTCAGTGGTGGAAGATCCATCAAGTGGTGACACCACTGCCATTTAGGGGAACTAGCTACTATGCTTCATAGTGGCATGCTGTGCTGATTAGACACAATCTAAAATATTCTTTTCAACCACAAGCACTGATGCTCCCATATGCTCCACTGGACATTTTCAAACATCATATAATATTCTATTTGTTTCAAATTTTAGGTTCAGTGGGACATTCGCTAAATACTTACAGAAACAGTTCAAAGATGTCTGATTTTAGGCTTCACGGACAGCCCAATGTCAGGTCAACTAGCATAGATTTCTCTATTCTCCTACATTGCCATGCCTCCAATATGTATCAGACACAAAGGGGAAAGTCTTTTTGGTGCAGTAGTATTAGAGTATTATGGCATTTTACCAGACATACTGAGTTGAAGTGCTAATAGGTAAGTGGATAAAGTTACGCATGCATTTGACACTAGTCGGAGCCATGGCTGCAGGGTTATGATAGTTTTCGGTCTAATAGTTCAGAAATTGCGGGGTGAGGTCCTCAGGGGGTATGGCCACTTAATTAGATCCCAAGGATATATGCCGATATTTAGTTGAGATGTTCAAGTTTTAAGTTTCAAAAATTTATTTGCCATCAGTCAACAGTATTATACACAAGTAGGTTTTTTCCATTGATCATTTATAATGTATTCCACAATTTAGCACATATCCATCAATATATAGGCTAGATATTGACAGATTATTTGAAGCTCCCTAGACAAAGTTTCTTAGTCTAATATGACCTACATGACAAAAAGGCTGCTTCTTAGATATACTAGTTTATGTCAGCCACCCTATAATTCATTTGTAATATATTAACAGTAATGAGACTAATACAATAGATTAAGTTAATAATCATGTAATATATATTAGTACAATGTAGCTATTTAATTCACCACAAAAAGTAATATTTTACCAAATTCAATGTTATCCTTTACATACTCGTATGAATACATAAATATAATATATATTATTGTCCAAAATTATCACAGTTTACATTATGATTTCTATCTACAATTTCAATAATATCGCAAGAGATTATTAATATAATAATCGTAAATTAATAAATATAGAAATTTACAGGGACTTTACAGGACATAAACAGTCTGAGATTAACCATCTATTATAGGCCTCAGTACTCAAGTTTGCATAAACTATATACCTCTAACCATGTGTACTTAGTGTAGGGGTTTCGTATACGTATAACGCGAACACAGGTTCCAAATTCGGTTTGAATGCAACAGGTTTTATTCGATCACAGCCTCAAAAGTACACGAAGGTTTCTACTCGGTTCACTTGGTCTTTTAACCATTCGAAGATGCACAGGGTTCTATCGATAGTTCGAAGTTAGCAACACCGATCAGGTCCTGAGCCAGCATGGCTGGTGCAGGAGCTATAGTGTGGGAGGGGTGTAGGTGCCCCTATCAAAGTGGTAACGAAGGTACGAAAGGTGTGGGTCAGAGCTCGTCCTGGGACGAACTCCCTGAGGTAGCCAACCTCGGCCTCTTATATATATACCCTGAGCGCGGACCAAGCAGTGTCGACGTGGCACTCCTCCGTAGCGCCGTCTGGAGTGCCCTGCCTGGCTCCGCTACCGGATAACCGAAAGGACATGGCGTAGGTGTTGCCACCTAGTGTCCGCTGGAGGCACTTCCCGCTCTGACTCCACGGACCTATATGTACACGTATTATTCGTGCCCCTACATAGTACATAAATGTGTGCAGTTGCACACAGATAATTAGTATTTTTACATTTTTAATATTTCAGATACCAACACCATCAATACATGTATACACTAACAGAGTCACAAGACACAATCAAAGTCCTTTATTACATTATCCAATTATACATTGTGCTGCGTTTGAAAAACCACCAATGGTAGTATGTGCACATAGATGGAATGCCCTTACAGTCAGGGACAGAGGTATCACAAAATTAATATTGATGAATTTAAGAGCATAGCTCGTCAGCTTATGAATGATACCATCCCCCATAAACCAGATGACTGAGGAGTCAAATAATGTGAATATCTTGGGGTTCTAAATGATGATTAATCTCATATTAATCTTGAATTATAGCGAGAAACTTAATGTATATTTTACTACCGTCCATCTTGCTCATACATTATTGTTATGTTAAATACTTGTTATTGTGCCGATACTTAACCCTGTGGTATGGCTCATACAACAGTTTACTGACGAGCCTATCACTACTTTGTTGCTTGATGTATACCTCACATGTATCATATAACCTTACTTAGGACTCTAGTCCGACAGCGAAGAATGTTCTCATATCTATATTTATGATACATGTACCAACTCACGATATTACGCAAGGATTTGTCAAACTCATATACACCTTTTCAAGCAATAACGTTTAAATTTGTTCAAAAAATGATAATTGTCGAGAATTCACTATGTAGATCTCCTATACTTCTATAATAATTGATCAGTAAATCTCAAGTAATTCCCTGTTGTCCTGGAATCCTCAATTTTATAAAAGATTTAACTTTACTCTTGAAAATCTGCTTACTTTGTATTCCTCTTATGTTTACATCCAGTGCATTCCAAGTAGTTGACACTATATACTCTAAACTTCTTTTATACGCTTCCGTATGTGGGATTTTTATAGTAAGTAGAGGTGCCCCTGTACATCTTAGGTCTCTACTAATTATCCTCAAGTAGTTTTCGTTTTGAGCCCTTTTGAAACCCTCCATGTAAATATTTGATACTCTTCTATAAGCCAAGTAGTTCACTTTAGCCAGTGCATGTACTTCATCAGTAGGTGTTCTCACCTCAAGTTTCAAACAAACCTTTAAAACTCTATTTTGTGATCTCTGTAATTTTTCTAACAAAGCTGAACTTGCATGTGAATAAAGGATATTACCATAACCATAAATTGGAATTATGTAAGCTTTATAAATCTTAAGTAGACATTCTGAACCCAGGGATCTGGAAATTTTAATCATTTGATAAGTTCTATAGGCTACAGTTCTCAATTGGTTTCTTTTAAAAGGTTTAAAAGTTAGTTTGGAATCCAAAATTGTGCCTTCATTGCCCCCGTAGGGGGTTAAGGAAGGGTCATTGCTAACCACAGGTTCCAACTACCATACCCCTCACGGTCCTCCTCTCACCCCTTCACTCTCCATACACATTCTACCCAACCACAGTATACCTCCACTCACCCTCACCCTCATTCTTAGGCTTTCCGCCGTCACCTCCACACCAATTTCACTTCTTGGCAGCGGAATATCTACCTACCATCCAGCCACGGGAAATATTCCCCCAAATCCTAAGTATACATACCACGCTTATTTTACAACTGACTTTTATCCACCTATGTGGTGTGTGTAAACGGGATTGGGTTGGATTGGAATTTGGCCTAAAATCGTCATGGGCCCGATTAAGAAAACCACCGGCACCATGACCAGGGGCAAGGCGGCCAAGAGGGCCGGCGCTAACAAAGACCCCCTGGCCAAGGCCCCGCACAAGCCTAAGAATAAGACCCAGGAGGAGGTACCCATACCACTGTTACCTATCCTCATCCCCCCGGGTGCTACTCCAGCACCCAAACCCAACCAGACCCTCCGCCATGATCTCACGGGCGGGGGAGGGGGAAACCCGGCCAACAGGTCCAACACCTCCCTGAGGGTTACCACCCTGGAGGGCGAGGTGTCGGGCATCAAGAAGCAGGTAGCTGGCATACACGACAAGCTGGATCTCATCCTGGACACCAACCTCTCCAGGGACCAGAGCCGTGCCCACAGCACGCCCAGGAGGGACCGGCACGCCTCAAGACGTGTCATGGCCGACACCACCTTTGCCCCTCGGCCCTCCTACCACCACAGCGTTGGGCCCCACCGGAGCCGACCTCAGGAGGGCACCGGGAGCGCAGCAGTACATCGCACAGCAACTGCTGAGGGACAACTACAACAACCAACCAACCGACGGTAAGGCCTTGTTTGTGAACAACACATTTCAAAAGCACTTCCTGGCTAAACCATACATGTACTTGGACCGCCCGGGCTGTACCACCCTGAAACAAAAGCTAGAGGTCCGCCACTCCCTGAAGTCTCTAGAGGCCCTCACTGCCCTCATAAGCGCCAGGACGCTTACCCCCTGGAAGACGCCGATTATATGATGGAGCATCTGGCTGACGTCATCAAAGACGCCAAGACCAGACAGTGGGAGGGCGTTCTGACATGGTCGCAGTTTGTGTTTGATAGCATTGAACGGGACGATTTCACATGGAAACACTAGCATAAAATACAGCAAGCCAGAAACATGTACTGCTTCGCCCCACCCTCCACGGTGGGCCGCCACGCACCCCCCTCCGGAGGTGCCCACCACCCAGGCGCCCCCACCCAAGCACACGGAGCAGCCAGGGTCGGTGCCGCCGACATATGCTCACAGTTCAACTCAGCACAGGGATGCAGATCACAAGCACCACATGACGGCCTATATCACAACTGTCTGTACTGTTTTGCCACTGTTGACAAAATCTGCACGCACAGCAGAGCGCGCTGTGACAGGAAGTATAAATGGGGGGCGTTCACAGTTTACCTCACAGCAACAGGGCGGCACACAGCAGTCCTCCTGGCGCTCTGGCGCTGACCAAAACAAGCAACACACGGCGTCAAAAAACGCATAGACGGGTCTGCTCTCGACCCGCGTTGTTTCCCCAGCAATGTAAACAACGCCACATGCTCCACGACGGGCTTCCCCGCACAGCCCGCGTACTACGTCACAGGCGGGGGGAATCCCACAATGGCGGGCGCCAACGACTGGCCGTGGCGCCCGCCATTTTTATGTGCGTGACATCATCGATCTCGGGGGAAGCTCAAATCCTGAAAGTGAACATTTAGACAATTTTAAAACTTCATCTAGCCGTTACACTGCAAACAATGACACTGCGTCCTCTACGCAACACGACACGGGACTTCCCCGCCCGCCCCTCCAGCCGGACCGGCCACAACACGCCGGCGAGCCCACGGCTGACACCGGGGCGTCACAGTCACCGACACTCGGAACAGGAGTGAGTATTGACTTCGATCGCATTAGAAATACATGTGAATCAGACACGAGGGAGGATGGGGTTAGGATAGATCCATACGCTTTTCAACAGCACAGAGCCGACAACTGGCCCGACATGGACAGTACATCCATATCCCCTCAGCTGGTAGATACATACAATAGTGTTAAAAAGACAGGATTACCAAACGCACTTTCGGCCCGAATTCCCCTACCAACCCACCTCAACTTAGACAATTGGGCAAAACTTCTCTCAACAACCCCAGAAGACATCCAACCATTGGATTTTTTGACATTCGGGTTCCCACTGGGCTACATCGGCCCGGTTTCGGCAAATACTGACACTCCAAACCATAGTAGCTCACTAGAATTTCCGGTACATGTCAGCGAATTCATAGACCAGGAGAAAAAATTAGGGGGCATAGACGGGCCATTCTCACAATCCCCCTTCATTCAGTGGTCACATGTCTCGCCCATTATGACGAGGCCGAAGAAAGACACCTCAGACCGCAGAATTATCACAGACATGAGCTTTCCAAAAGAAAAGTCAGTAAATGCTTTTATCATGAAAAATACAGTTATGGGTATCAGTCAGACGCACAGCCTCCCCACAGTGGAGGCCGTCAGCCAGGAGGTCATCAGACAGGGGTCAGGCTGCCTCCTCAGCAGTCTGGACATTTCTCGGGCCTATAAGAACCTGAATAGTGATTGCTTAGATTGGCCTCTCCTCTGCTTCCGGTGGGCGGGCAAGTACTACTTAGATAGATCAGTACCCTTTGGGGCCCGCGCGAGCGCCTCCCACATGCAGCGCGTCGCAGAAGCAATCGTCACCATCCTCAAAAACAATAATATATATGCCAAAATGTATCTTGACGACATAGTGATTGTCTCACCTAACAGGGAGAAGGCCGATCGAGACTTCAACTTCGCCAGGCGACTGCTCAAGGACCTCGGCCTCCCCGAGGCGAAGGAGAAAGCACAGCCTCCTCACACATACGTCACGTGGCTTGGCATCATCATGGACTCGGAGTCTATGACTCTCTCCATCCCCTTGACAAAACTTAAAGAGGTAAAAGACAAAGTCAATAAACTAGCTAAAAGACGCTCTGTATCAAAGAAACAATTCCAAAGCCTACTCGGTGCGCTACTGCATATAGCCAAATGCATCGCGCCGGCTAGACTGTTTGTGGGCCACCTCCTGGAAGCCCTCAGAGGTGCTAAAGGACGTTATGTTAAATTCACTGGGGAGGTCCGCAAGGACCTCAGGTGGTTCCGGGAATTCAGTGATGAGTGGAACGGTGTAGGCCTAATTAAATCTACTCACTACACCCAGACCCTCCACGTCGATGCCTGCCTGACAGGCGTCGAAGGCACCAATGGGCGCTCAGCATACGCTGCACAGGTCATAGATAAGCAGGACAGAGTTGATAACATATGCCATCTCGAGGCAGCCAATGTGGTACTAGCACTGCATACCTTCGTCAGTCAAAAAGACTATGGCGGACACATACATGTGTTCTGTGACAATGACGCGGCAGTACAAGTATTCACCACGGGGAGGGGGCACGATCGCGTCCTCCTGGATTGCGCTCGAGCAGCCTGGATGGTCCAGTCCATGTATAATATAGCCATAACATACGATCACATACCAGGGGCACATAATGACTTTGCAGATGACTTGAGCCGCGCCCATCTGGCAGACACTCATAGAAATAGGGCCATGTCACATGTCAACAGAAATAATATAAACATTATAAACTGTTGCGACTATTTCCTCAAAACCATTCAACCATCCATATCTTGCAGATCCGGTGTTCAACTCGCTATAGCAAAGAGCAGCATCACGCCAAGAGCGAGCCAGGGCCCTCGGGACATTCAAAAACAGGCGCTCCACCCTCACAGCATACCTGGCCTTCGCGTACAGAATGAGGTTCAACTGCGAGGCCCCGACATACCAAGAACTTACAGCATACATGGAATACTCCATGCTCACCGCGAAGTCCCCAAAGACACTGCTCAACAAGATGGCCCACATCAGAGTGCACATGAAATCAGTAGGAGTCGACATGAAACCATTCTACCACCCAAAAGTGATAGCAGCTCTGGACGCAATCAAAAGGGACAAGAGCTACATACCAAGACCAAAGCTCCCCCTACCAATGACCTCCTTAAGGAGGGTCCTTGCTGCCACAACATGGGATCCAATCGGTACAATACACAGGGCAGTGATACTGCTAGCATACCACGCTGCCCTGAGACAGTCAGACATCCTTCCCCCGGTGACTCAGTCGTTCAGCGCTACATACCACCTCACAAGAGGCGACACGAGGCTCCTGCCGGACTTCGCCATGATCAGGCTGAAGTCGGGCAAGACCCTCCAGCAGTACGACCAGTACAGGGACATATCAATAATCCCATCCAAGGACATCCAGCACTGCCCGGTGTCAGCCCTGCTGCAAGTGGTGCAGGACACCCCCACATACTCAGATGCCGACCCACTCTTCATGTTCCCAGACACACGACTAGCGGTTCGGGTCACCCACATGAACTCAGTTTGGCGCCGGATACTCACCGCCATAGATCTACCGGTAACCACATTCAGCCTGCACTCCCTGAGGAAGGCAGCAGCAACAGAGGCCCACCGGGCAGGTTACCCGGACCAGGACATAAAACAATTCGGTGGCTGGACTTCAGACGCATATAAACACTCCATAGTCAGACAACCACAGTCAGCAGTACAACAGGCAGTGGCCTCGGCTATAAACAATTGACTATTCAACTCAATCAATGAATTTTAACTCAATCACATAATGTGTTCTTATCCCATACAAATCACTCTACATTCAATTCTTCCCACCACCCATCCCACACAATTCCTTGGCAGGTTTGGCCCTTATTTTATCACCAATCAATTGTGTTTTAATACGTATATGTTTACACCTCTATTATTGTATAATTTATTATTATAAACGGTTGTCTCTATTACATACAACCTATAAGGTTTACACTCTAATAAATAATAAACCTTATGTACCCAAGCCTGCCTCCATCTACTCAATTAACCTAGTGGGAATTAGTAATGGTGCCTTCATTGCCCCCGTAGGGGGGTAAGGAAGGGTCATTGCTAACCACAGGTTCCAACTACCATACCCCTCACGGTCCTCCTCTCACCCCTTCACTCTCCATACACATTCTACCCAACCACAGTATACCTCCACTCACCCTCACCCTCATTCTTAGGCTTTCCGCCGTCACCTCCACACCAATTTCACCCACCCACCCACACCTATACTTCAATAGTCATAGTTAATCAAATTCCGGTACTCATATCATCCAATATTTATCAATATTGTATTCAACAACCTTATTTTATCACCAATCAATTGTGTTTTAATACGTATATGTTTACACCTCTATTATTGTATAATTTATTATTATAAATGGTTGTCTCTATTACATACAACCTATAAGGTTTACACTCTAATAAATAATAAACCATATGTACCCAAGCCTGCCTCCATCTACTCAATTAACCTAGTGGGAATTAGTAATGACCCCTAGATATTTATATGTAGGTACACGTTTTAAATTTACCCCTTTAATTAAGTTATGCTATTAAGATTTCAACAGGAAAAGCACCAGATATCAGAAAGTTTACTGAAGTTCACCAAGGTGAATGGTCGGAAGGTATATTACCGGGGGGTGGGAGGCATTGCTCTCAACATGTGCTGGTTATGCGGCACTGTGACACACGCAGTACAATTACCCACGCAGTGGGCACTTACCATTGAATCTACATTAATAATTGGTTGCCAATGTTGATTCAGCGTTGATTCAACGTTGAACTGCATGTTTTGCCCACTGGGTAGTCCGTTTTATTCTGATAACTTGGATTACGGGCAACTTCTTGGAAGGGCAGAGGAAAAAAGAAGCTCTCCTACAGAGGGAGCTGGGTCACAAAATGCCCCAAAGGGCTTTGAAAGTCCCCCTTTTGGGTTATAAAATAAATGTATATTGAGAAATATCCCCATTTTGAAAGGCTTGTCAGCATATACTTTTGTGTTGTGCAAAATGCCAAATATCCGTGACCCAAGTTATCAGAATAAAACGGCCTTACCGTTCTCCGACCACCAGGAGAACAGTTAGGTCACTCAATAAAGAGCTGCTTCTCATCACCCGGCAGTGAAAAATATAACGAGGACGTTTTCTTTTGCTATTTTCTTTTACTGGCGGCTGAAATATACAAGAGAATGAATACTTTATATTTAGTTTATCGTCAAGCGTAGGATGTGCTTTAGTTTTTACCCTTTCTCTCCCAGGGACCAGGATTCTGAAAAGGGGAGCAGGCGATATTGGAAAACCCTTCCCTACCAACGTTTGGGCCTCATTTTACATTAAAGACATGCACTTTCCTACACTGTGGTTAACTAATCCTTATAGTATGGATGGACTGGGTCACTTAGCTAGAGCGAGGCGGACTGCAGGCGGACTGACAATGAGCTGCTCTGCAACGATTCTGTACTTGAAGATGCACCGCCATCTGGTGTTTCATATTCACACTAGTGAGTAGCTCTCTCAGTTCAGTATTTCGTCACAGGGAGGTGGAGGCACTCCTCACTGGGTGCAACGTTGTTCCCTGATATCTACGCTGTGATGAGACGTAAATGCCCATTTGGGAGTGATGGCATTCTAAACAACAATGTTAACTTATGACCACTCTGTTTGTGAAGTGGCTGTGTGTAATAGGTGTTATACGAGACATACAGTAAATATACAAATTAGACAGAACACATGTATACTTCTATACCCGAGTTTTACCCAGGGGGGGGGGGGGGTCACTTCCCATATATTATATGCAGAGCGTTCTGGTAGAGATGGCCCGGGGGGGGGGCCACTTCGTCATAATTACTGACTATGTGTGAACATAATTCCAAGGGAAAGGGTCTGTTTTTGGGTCCTAGGCACGGACCCGCAAGGGTCCTTGATAAGGGGTGCTTTTTGAGCAAATTTGGGGAGAAAGGGGTACATTTTCAGACCTTCATGGCTTTTTAAAAGATGTTTTTTACTTTTTATTCTTACAATATTTCTTGGTCACCCTTGATTCAGATATTTTCTCAGGGTCACCCTGTGACACAGGTTTTAACAAGACATCAGCTGGGCGAGTGATATGGCTATATAGGGTATCATTGGAAGGTGTGCAACTACAAGTCCACGGTCAAGTATGGACGTGACAAAGACGTGACCTAGACTCTACATACCACTAGTGTACACAATATGCACTAGATGGTGTTACTGCATGCCCTAGTGACTGCCGTGCACACTAGTGGTATGTAGAGCCCATTTGTCACGTCCATACTTGACCGTGGACTTGTAGTTGCACACCTTCCAATGATACCCTATATAGCCATATCACTCGCCCAGCTGATGTCTTGTTAAAACCTGTGCCCTGTGATTAGGGTATATTTTTCAGGGCCATTCATGATTAGGGTCCGTTTTTCTGGTAAGTTTACCTTAAAAAGGGTATGCTTTTTAAAAAGTCTTCCCCTTGATAAGGGTACCAAATTTAGGGTGATGTTCGCACATAGTGACTATAGAAAAGATAGCGAGTGCCCCCCCGGGAGAGATGGTCGACAGGGAGTTAGTAGTATTCGGGTAAAGGCCTGACACTCGTGTGGCATGGCCATCTAGGTATCTACCTTCAGACCTGTAGTGTTGTGTGCAGCCAATAGATGGCTCTAGTGTATACTTGGTCTGAACATGGGTGCCTAGATAAACGTGTCACACGATTGTCGGCCCTTTACGTACCTTTACCCTGATAATACCAACCCCCTTGCCGAACATCTCGACCAGAACGCTCTGTTTAGGCATTGACACAGGACAACTGGTTCATTAGGGAGTGGCCATTGTTAGTATTTCGAGGCTATGTGATATAATCTCGATGGCTAGATCAGATTATTGTTGTAATACCATGGAACTGGTTCGATCCCCATGCACACAGAATATACACCCCGACTAGTGCCAAATTGATTCTCACTCTGTAGGGAATTAAGATACACTGTGGGATGGATGTTCTAGGTGGCCATACTATTCGCCCCCCCCCCCCTGGAGCATTGATTTGCCAATGAAAAGAATGGCGTAACGACTAGTGCTGAAATTATCATGGGAAGGTTGCGTGCTAGCTGGGCATTAGAATAACATTAGTGAATCTGGTGCGGCAATGCATTCATATTGCTTCAATATTGGCTAGACCCTCTGTCAGTGAAAGATCAATATTTTGAGTCAATGTTACCATGGATATCTTTTCATACTTGCATCTAAAAGTTAAATATATTCCACATTATTTTTAATTGAAATAACTGGTTCGTTGACCCAAACTCCCAAATGCACCTCTAGGCACCAACAAAGGATGGTTGTCCCTGTCAATGGATCGCCCAGTGAATGCATTGCTGTTCTCATATATTCTATCTGCAATATAACATTAGGCACATTTGGTTCTATTCAATTGTAATAAATACAAAGAGCAAATGTCCAACATGATATACAGAAAAGTGTAGTATTACGGGATAAATCTCCACTCCCTTTAAAAAATACAGAGAGGCGTTGCCACATAAGAAGTAAACACTGGAATATTTTCACAATTATTTTACCAAAATTGATCAGAGTTTCATTTAATGATTGACCAAGCCATTTTATATAACGTCAGGTGGGCTATCTGCAACACCCAGGTGTCCAGCCTATTTATATTAACATCACACAGTATGATACCCACAGGAATCAAAGTAAATCATATGATTTTAGTTACCGCAACAAATGTTCCAACAGTCACTTGAATATCCCATATTCGAATAGTCACATTTCAGTCCTACTAGTCAATAATATTACCCATGTGGTTCAGCGTAGATGAACCATCCCGTCCAAGTTCATGAACAAATTCAAAAATAATGTGCAATGACAAATAACGATTGCTAGATAGTGTAAATACTTATGATAATTGACTGACGTGAAGAGACGTAACTTTACACAATGAACAGAAGTCTTTCCCTAATCTTTTCTGTCGTCGATTCTGCTGTAGTGAACACGTTGGTATCTCAATGAAAAACGTAAATGTAGGCCTACGATTTCAAGAAGTTCTGCCGAAACAAAGTTATCAACAAAAGCAATAATATCCTAT
The DNA here is from genome assembly GCA_947462335.1 of Harmothoe impar. Taxonomy (NCBI): domain Eukaryota; kingdom Metazoa; phylum Annelida; class Polychaeta; order Phyllodocida; family Polynoidae; genus Harmothoe; species Harmothoe impar. Next base: position 29,115,177 of record OX381709.1, on the reverse strand, counting down.
CATGCCTGATCTATACATTTCTAGAAACGCTGGTAATGTTGTTATCTCGGCACGAGACCTTCGTGGTAACCCAAGAATGTAAGCTCAAGGTTCAAAGGCCTATTAAAGGGTGAGCTGTATAGCGAAAGCCCATTGTATACGGGGTTCTTGGAGTCAGTGGAATGAACTTTCATCTGATTTACAAAATCTAGAACCATATATGAAGTTTGTAAATAAATCAGACATCAGAATGATTCGTTTGCACAGATGTTTATACTTCCATCATGGAGCTATTTGCATAGGTGTTTATACTTGCTCGAAAGCTGTTTGCTTAGTTGTTAGTACCAGCATCAATAAGTTACTTCCAGCTGGTTCTAGTTAGCAGTGTACTTAACTTCTCTGAAATACATAGAGGTTAATACTTGTACTTCAAATTAATACTACTTGTACAAATGTACTTAATGTACTCTGCTTTATTAGCCAGAACAATTATTAGGCGTCAGTGCTGTTAAGTTGATATTTAACTGGGACATATTGCCCTGCATATTGCTGGTTCCTTTTGGCCTGGTTTGATACTATGAATGGTTCTGGAAATATTGGTTACTGCCCAAATGTCTGGCGATTAACTGTGATTTTGTCACATGCAAGTAATTATGTTAGATCTGCCGTAAAAGCTGGGACCTCGTTGAAATGACATGGGTTTACTGTAAAATCATGTAAAATATTAGTCACTTCTTGTGAAAACAAAATGCTAATTCATTGTAGCTGTTTGAAAAAAACAGGGAATGACCGTATATTAAAACATTGAGTTACCATAATACCACTGCTAAATAAACACAGAATCTCTGTAAATTGAGAACGCTGTTCAAATCTCCGTCAAATTAACGGTGACAGGTGCCCTTGAAAAAAACGGTGGTAGCGATGTCCCGAAAGTTGCCAGTGATTCAGCCTCATTTTGACAACTTTTTTTTACAGTGTGTACTTAAAACGGCTTGTACGATTATTACTGGAGTCAAACTTAAACTCAAAGGCGCAGTCAAGGCAAGTAGGCTCTACAGCGGGAAATTATTGAAGAATAAAAGAAAAAGTAGGGAGTCACTCTGAAGTAACTGAGTAACATAATAACATGTGACATCAATGTCTCTACTCCCACAATGTTTCTATGTAGGCTAACACCCAGAATCTGGTAAAACTCAGGCATACCAGAGGTAAACGTTTCGGTCAGTTCCCTTTCCACCCACAACCCCAAATGTTATGGGTGGCTGCACACTGCCGCTGTGATAATGAAGAGGCCGAACCCATACCAGGACCCACGTGCATGCTAGGATTCCGGCCAGTGCAGTTCACAAGCTGAGGTTTAATTATATTACCTACAGCATAGATATGTATATGTGTATGTATGCCTATGCCTACAGTGTAGGGAACTTATATTGATTGATTGATTGATTATTTTATTGGCATAAGAATTCACATACAATGGGCGTTTTTCAACTAATGCCAAGGAGAGTCAATCGAGCGATCTACCATCTCCTGTGAAGTTGGGTAACTTGGCCAATATGGACAATCTGAATGGAACTAGATCCTATAAACGTCCCAGGTCTTAATACATATCCTAATCAAGTAATGGCGTGAGCATGCAGTGGCTATGGCCATTTAGTAAATAGAAATATCAGCTTTTGGATCTGCCTACCCTATCCTGCGCACTGTGAGCCACTATGAGAGTATGGACCATTATATATGGACTAAATCTCAGATGGCGAGTGTATTGACACAATGAGTATAGAGCTCATTGATTGACAAAGTGCATTAACCAAAACCCTAGCATGCACGTGCCAGGGGCCAATTCACAGTTGGGGGTAGAGCGGTGGCCGTGCTGGGTCTTGGCAGAAAGCCCGGGGCAGAAAGTAGAGTACCCTGTAGATGGACAGAAATGTCATACTACCCCCATATCTTAGTTAGTTACCCATTTCCATCATATAATATAGACCCAAATGATAGGTCTTCTCTGCAAGAATGATGACAATTACCATAGTCCTGCAGCGACAATATCATAATGATCTATAGGCCGAATATAATAAGTTGGTTTCCGGTCACTCGATCGTCCTCAGCAAAACAGAATTTATATTCTATACAATTTTGAGACCTTTTTATAGTTCCTATATATTTTTTTTCCATATTTCTCAACCCAACTTTTCATATATTTACATCCAACCAAAGATCGGACCCTGCTTTTGATCCATTTCCCGAGTTTTATTGTAAGAACGATAATGATGAAGTAAAAGTAGTAAAGAATCCGACCTACCTCGGGAGTGGTCATTTTGTGAATGCGTACGCTACTTCTCAATACTATGCAATTGAGATGAAAAGTCGCCCCCAATCATATCTGGCATATCTACAAGCTGACGTTGATATTCTCTACCTACCAGTATGTATGTACAGGGTTCATGCTTTAATAGGTCATCCTTCCAGACAAAGCGCATTTATTTACGTAGATCGCATTTATTTACGTCCAATATTCCAAAAATAGACGGCTACATGGGGTGGGTACACCAGTGGTGGGGAGCCCCGGTTAGCTGCCGTTGACTGGGGTGCGGAGGTCATGCGCCGACCGCCGACTGCTGCTGGCGGCCTGAGGGCCTGCCTTGGTGGTGGAGTCTGGCTGCCCGGCCGCCGTCGGTGCTGCCGGGGCGGGACCAGGCCGCCACATTGATTACCACTGGTGGGGGACACACAGTGGAGACTGAGGGAAAAGGTGCGGGTCCCCACTGAATATTAAGCATGCTACTGCAGCCAGGCCTGTGGAGGCAGTATTAGGCTAGAGGAGACAGGATGATGATGATGGTGATGGCAGGAGAGGAGCACGATGAGTAGGACTGCCTCCTCCAGTGCCTCCCCGACCTACACCCACCTGTGTAGGCGTTAAGTTGGCCGTGCCGATAGAGGCAGTCTTTTCATCTGTCTGGCTGTATAAAAAGGGGCTGCAGGGGAGGAGGGAGGAGGGGTCTAGTCACTCAGCAGTGGAGGGGTGCTGAGGGGGTCGTGGCAGGGTAGCTGTAAGGCCCAGATAGCAGCCGCAGCCTCACTGGCCTCACTCCAGCAGCATGCAGCAGCAGCAGTAGCGGCAGCAGTATCAGTAGCAGCAGTGGTGGCAGAGGGGTTATTATAATGACTCACAAGCTCGGTGCAGGCCAGCACAGAGGGGGAGAGACAGATGGCGGGTGACTGGAGAGAATCTCTAGGCTAGACCAGGCTAGAGGACAGCTGACTGGAGACCCGGGAGGCAGACAGCTGAAGGGGGATGCACCCTCATCGCCATCAGCGCCGCACCGCCCAGCACCATACATCACCTACACCACCGGGCCTCTCCAGGAGCACAACAGGAGCAGCGACAGGAGGAGACGGCAGTGACAGCACAGCAGACATGACAGGGACACCAGGAGCCCTCCTCCAGTGTCCTACTTGCCCCCTACACCACCCTCCTCCATACCACTGCTAACAAGGTAGGTACACATGTGGTCAACCCCTGCACTGTGATCACTGGGATCCCCACCAGCTGGACTAAGTCCGTTACATTGTGGACCTATCAGGCCCAGGGATTACTGGTGCTTAATACCATGGGTATCACAGCCCAGCTCCTTACTCACCAACTCCAATTCATTGTCCTTACTCAGAATATCAACAACACAAAGTAAAAATATTCCTACAAATGTATATGGTAATTTCCATAATCCATCTGATATTGTGTGTTTCACTTTTAGATACCACATTAGATATGATTACTAAACACATGGACACTATCAGTACAGTATTTGTTTTAAACGTCCTCGTTCCATTTATAGAGACACAGCAAGTCACACATGTTGGCAATATGAGTCAGGGATAGGCGTCTAAGAGAGGGTTCATGGTATTATGTACTGGTGTCTGTGTATATACAAGCTTGATGGTGTGCAAAGGGCGGCCTATGTAGCTGTACACAGATCTAGCCGCCTCCAGGAGGGTGTGTTCTGAATGAGGATCCTGGTACTCGTTGGCTGAGCAGCTCACCATGATTAACCTGAGCAGCTCAACCACCAGAGCTAAAGCTGGCTGAGCTGCTCTGTTGACGGCCATCACAGGCTGACATCGACATGAGCAGCTATGAGCTGTCCCTCCCAGGGATCCGTTATGACGTCACTGAGTGTTATTCCAGGCCTCTGGCTATTGTTGGTGCATGTACATATTCACTCTGTGTATTGGTGTCCACTGTACTGGTGGATCCCCCTCCTCATGATATGCCTATATATCTGAGGGTGTACATGGTATTCCTGTCAGCCGAGTGTATTGGTGGATCCCCCATCTGAGGGTGCACATGGTATTCCTGCCAGCTCAGTGTATTGGTGAATCCCCCTTCTCAGGGTGTACGTGGTTTTCCTGTCAGCCCAGTGTATTGATGAATCCCCCATCTGAGGGTGTACATGACAGCCCAGTGTATTGGTGGATCCCCCATCTGAGGGTGCACATGATATGCCTGTCAGTCCAGTGTATTGGTCTATTCCCCGTCTGAAGGTCTACAATCATTATTCCGGTCAGCTCAGTGTATTGGTGGAGCCTCTATCTCAAGGTACACAATCATTATTCCTCTCAGCCCACTGTACTATATGAGGGATCCCCCATCGCTGTTTATACCCAACAGTATAGTTTAGTGTCATGGTGAGATGTAATTATCTTGATGGGGTACATCAGTCAATAAACGAGCAGCTCTTTTTTCTACTACATTGTTATTTAAAGTCCTACTTATAGGCCACTTATGGAAACAGTCCTATTTTACTGTAGTGTAGCTAGTATAACAGGGCATTTATAGCAAGTGATAATTGTACGATAAAATACATCAATGCCACACCAAAGACCACAGAGCAGTGAATGTGGAGGTGTTATGTACATTTAATTAACAATACACATTGAGAGTCCCATGTCAAGTCAATAACAAGAAACAAACATGGTATATGTTTATCATAATCAATAGTAGAATACTCACAGCGATTGATATTATGTTCAAGGTTTCCTATTACGAATTTCCTATGATTGGTCCACTCTGGTACATTGGTACTTGGTCAATATTCCGCAGTTACCTTGTATTTTATGATTATCTTTTTTTTTTTACAATAGAAGAGTTTATTGATCGCGCCACCAGAGGAGGAGGTAATAATCATACAATCTCTCTTTTGGTCGTTGTATATCTGGCATTAGAATGGCAATACTGTGTTGATAATGGAACAGTATGTACTAGCTATACAGGAGAGTTGTTACCAGTGAGTAGGACAATCAGAACATCAGAATTACTTTATTATTGTGGAATTTTGAATAATGTATGCCACACGAAGCAATAAACCACTATCAATAACAGTAAGAAAGATAGGCAAGGCAGTGATATCGGTCCGGAGGTATCATACATCATGTGGCCAACCTTTGGTTGGTCTAGACCCGGGTCTAGACAGTAATCGGTATCCTATGTAAACATAAAATGTAGCTGCTTATGAGCAGACATCAAATTGTGTAATGAGGTATGCACTGTATGCTAATGGTGATACCAGGCAAACCTAATAATGCATGCGTTTGATGGCTACACTGATTATACATTCCCAGTGGATAGGATAATACAGTGATGGTGGTGTCGCATGCAAACTACTGGAGCCCCACCCTACCCCCTGCCACTCTCTGTCTGCTGCGTGTGAATACGTCCGGGCATTAGGTACGTGACTCATACGGCATCATTCAAAGTGCACCCAGTACAACGCCACTCATGTACAATACAATAGTGGAATTGGAAACGTGATTGGACTAAAGCGATTTCTATATGAACATTAAAAAAAGATGTATGTTTTCCTCTTTGCGTATTATATATACTACAGGGCTACAGCCTAAATTTAATTCACTGGTTGGGACCAGCTTGTTCAGATGGGGCACTCATCAAAAACGTCACTACTTTTATATATTGTACATGTATTTACCAATTAGCGGTATATATGACATGCGCAATTGGGTAATATATATGTCCTATTGCTCCCCCCCCCCTTGTAGACGGACTAACCCCATTGTAGACGGTCAACCTCATTATCCTGCACAATACCAGGCCAAATGAATTTATAAGAATACATGTCAGGAGGGTGCACAGACTATAGTGGTCGGTGTAGCGATGATGTCAGGGGGGCGCACAGCAGGGCCAGGTGTAGCGGTGATGTCAGGAGGGTACACAGCAGTGCTATGTGTAGAGGCGATGTCAGTGGGGTGCACAGCAATGCTAGGTGTAGAGGCGATGTCAAGAGGGTGCACATGAGTACTAGGTGTAGAAATGAGCTAGGCCTTCAACTCATTGTAATAGGGAATGAAAACAGAAGACCTATTTCACTATTGGTTTCTTTATTTAATCTTAGTCATATGGCCACCAATATATTGCGTGGGAAGGGTTTGAGCTTCTGTACTTTGGGCTGAGGCCCCTGTGCTTATCACTACCCGTGACTTGACAGGTCACGTAAACCAATGTCCAAGTACAACCCACTGACAATACCCGCAGGTTATGACCCCTAAAACTTTCAGACATGTCAGGTACTAGCTTCAGCTAATCCTTGTTACAACTATTTATCTCAGGTGGAGCAACTGTATCCCACTAATACGGAATATAAATAGACTCTGGTGACCTAGAGTAACCTGGGAGAGTATAGTTAGCACACTAGACACATTGACAGGGTCAGCTGTACCACCTCAAAAATACCATCTCTACATAATCATACTTATACCACACTCGGCCGGAAGAACAAAAGACACTGTCTGTCTGTATAATACGTACAAAAGGTGACAAAAACAATCAAGGAGATTAGGAATGGCACAAGTCAGATATGGTTACGCGGGATTAGCTGAATAAGAGTTATAAGCCTTGGACAATGGTTATTATCCACTGCTGGCGCCTTGGAAAATTACCCTGTCCTTTTCTTATAACACGTATACAGCTATTCACTTGTACCATATCTACTACACAGTGTATATGGATGGAATTACATCCATGTAAAGCTTTTCTTGTTCAATACGGTTACAGGGCATATGTCTGTTATGTGCAGCACTGCAGTAAGCCTGCAGACATGAATGATGTAAATGCATCATGTGCCATGTTTAGGTTAATGTACATGATAGCTAGCATGCAACCGCGCTGTAACACGGTATTACGTCTAGGCCTACACTGTAAATAGTTAGTGTAGATGCACAGTAGAAGCTACTGTAGGTCTGCAGTAGAATTTACTGTAGAATGGATTTACAGTAGAATCTATACAGTAGATTTACAGTAGATTCTAGTGTTTACCTACAATAAACTGTACACCTACAGTAGAATCTACTTTACACCTACAAAAATGGCAACCAACTTTTTACAGTGTAACATACCTGCATACTACCACGGGGCATTCATGTTTTATCCTATCACGAAGGGGAGGGTTGGGGTGGAATCAATAGGGGGTTTGTGCTAGTACAACAAGGATATCTCATACAGAAATTAATTATTTATGCCTCTATCTTCAGCATGCAATGCCATGGCACTGTACATTCAGATGCAGGTAAAGGTATATTTCTCAGAAGTATATACCCGTAGTAAGGATATCACACCCTTTTAGAATAGTTATCATTTCCAATGGTAAATGTATATATCATAACCGGAGAGTCCGGAGAGCAATATTAGCATCACCTCCAGACATACCAGTATGTAAATGAACATATCCGCCCATTATGAAGGGGATATTATTGATTCATACTGACACCTATATCTGGTATTGCTAGGGTGTTTATCAATACACTTGTCTCCCTGACATGGTGGGTGGAGCACTAGTATTACATGTACCATTGATATAGCCACAGGCCAGACTCCCTGTATATAGCATCACCTTTCCATTGCTCCATGCCCTTGCAGACGTGTATCTTTACTTATTACCTGGTGGTCCTTAGTATTAGACCTATTTATAAATATATATTATCTATATATACTGGTGTATGTCAATGATTATAATACACAGTAGCAACAGAAACAGCAACAAGAACACAATGCAATCATTTAAGATATCCATCTGAATATAACGTTTCAGTGTTTTAATAGGGAGTCTGGTGTTATAGAAGCTGGATATAACGGTTTAATGTCCATCATTATCCCTAGATAATAGCAGATTGGGATTAAGCACGACAGCGTCCGTCCATCAGTCCACCCTTACCATTACCACGCCCACAGAGACCAGCCTACCCTGCCGGGACGTTCAGGTTAATAATTGGACGTCAGTCTAATCAGGCTAATGGCATAATATGATATTAAGGAGAAGGCAAATGGCAGATTGCGGTACATGCATATTGAAAACCATGACGTTTTATGGGCCTGTAATAATATTACACATATATGGTAAACTATATCTATACCCAGTAAACACAACAACGTTGGTCAGACGTAAATCTACGTTGAATTTTGGTCTGAACTACGTAATTTTAGTAGGTTTATCAACGTCAAAACGTTAAGGTTTATTTACCAATCTCAAACCTGCAGGTCTGATTTACGTAGCTCCTGAAGACGTAAATCTATGTTTAACACATTACATATAGTTCTACATAGTGCGACTCAGACAAAGACTTGTAATATATTGCAGACAAATTTACATTTACAAACAATATTCATACAAAGTAACTACTATAATTTTCAATCTCATCTCATTCTACATAGTATATTCTTGTCGTTCAAATGAACAGCCTGACAGTATAGATCTGTTGAATAGTTTTGGCTGCAGAGAGGCTTTGTATCTCTTCCATTACCACCAATGTGGTGTCCTCACAGTAAAGTGCCTCAAAGCACCTATTCATGCACAGTACTTTAATCACCTGTCCTTTATATATAAATATTCTATTGAATACAGTTTATTTGCATGATATTGAATTCATAATTAATGCGAATTTACTGCTTGAATGTGGTAGATTTGTTAACGAGCTGTCATATTCTCCCCATAATTGATAGTGCTGCCACCTAGTGTGACACAGAAAAGTCATCTACCCAATTGAAGTTGAAAAGTTACGTCTTTTAATGTAGATCTACATAGAATTTTTACGTTTGAATGAGGTAGATCAACGTAAATCAGACATCTACATCTGTTGAACGTAAATAAACCTTAATGTTTGGACGTCTACAAACCTTCCAAAATTACCAATCTCAAACCTTTTGGTTGGACATCTACCTAGAGAAACCTCTGAGCGACGTTGGAACTACGTAGGGTGTTTACTGGGTAGGTGTACAAATAATGTAGCAAAAATAAGCCCACAGGTCACACATATTTATAAACACAAGCGCCTTCGGCGCCGGAGAGTGGGAACATCAGGGAGGAGGGGGAGGGTGCCCTTATATGCATAGGAACACACGGATGCCCCCCCCCTCCAGTAGCCTACAGAACATGTAGGGGGTCCCCCCCCCCCAGTAGCCTACATAATATGTAGGGAGTGCCCTTCCAGTAGCCTACAGAACATGTAGGGAGTGTCCCCCAGTAGCCTACAGAGTATGTAGGGAGTGCAACCCCCCCCCCCCCAGTAGCCTACAGAATATGTAGGGAGTGCCCTCCCAGTAGCCTACAGAACATGTAGAGAGTGCCCCCTCCAGTAGCGTACAGAGTATGTAGGGAGTGCCTCTGGAGACTACCCCCCAGTAGTCTACCTAGTATGTAGGGAGTGCCCCCCCAGTAGCCTACAGAATATGTATTGAGTGTCCCCACTCCAGTAGCCTACAGAGTATGTAGGGAGTGCCCCTGCCCAGTAGCCTACAGAGTATGTAGAGAGTGCCCCCACAGTAGCCTACAGAACATGTAGGGAGTGCCCCCCCCCAGTAGCCTACAGAATATGTACGGAGTGCCCTCCCAGTAGCCTGCAGAACATGTACTGAGTGCCCCCCCCAGTAGCCTACAGAATATGTAGGGAGTGCCCCCCCTCCAGTTGCCTGGAGAGTATGTAGGGAGTGCAACCCCCCCCCCCCCCCGTAGCCTACAGAATATTAGGGAGTGCCCCCCAGTAGCCTACAGAACATGTAGGGAGTGTCCCCACTCCAGCAGCCTACAGAACATGTAGGGAGTGTCCCCACTGCAGTAGCCTACAGAACATGTAGGTAGTGTCCCCACTCCAGTAGCCTACAGAACATGTAGGGAGGGTCCCCACTCCAGTAGCCTACAGAACATGTAGGGATTGTCCCCACTCCAGCAGCCTACAGAACAAGTAGGGAGTGTCCCCACTCCAGTAGCCTACAGAACATGTAGGGAGTGTCCCCACTCCAGTAGCCTACAGAACATGTAGGGATTGTCCCCACTCCAGCAGCCTACAGAACAAGTAGGGAGTGTCCCCACTCCAGTAGCCTACAGAACATGTAGGGAGTGTCCCCACTCCAGTAGCCTACAGAATATGTAGGGAGTGTCCCCACTTCAGCAGCCTACAGAACATGTAGGGAGTGTCCCCACTCCAGCAGCCTACAGAACATGTAGGGAGTGTCCCCACTTCAGCAGCCTACAGAACATGTAGGGAGGACTCCGGGGGAGGACTGGAGGAAACTTTACTACTGGTCTGAGCATCTCTACCATCCACGTGCTGGGAGCAAAACATACAGCTCACCCCCACCCAACCTACTCTCATGTGACACTCAGTAGGTCAGACATCCCATATATGGAATATCTTACCCGTGTGTGTACCCGTGCTTTCAAATAAAGCAGGGCACACTTTGCATTGTTTGGTTTAGAGGCAGCAGTCAGTTGCTCCAAACTCAAGAGGGACGCTGTCTATTATTTTGTTCTACCACTATTTAACATGACTCCATCTTGCCTCAGTGAGGGTCGTGTGGGATTTGGACTTGGCACATGAGTCAATGGAATTGTAAATATGGATTTCTTAAAGATGTAAGGTGGATTTCGAAGTAAGTTGTCTTTGTCAAGTAAGGTATAACCATTAGGAATTTTAGAATGCAACTAACAGGCATGTGAGGGGGCTTATCTTAGGGTGGGTAGATTAAATTCTCCACATGACAGGGCCGCAGACAACCTAGCGTGGTGCACTACACTGATATTCCTAGGCTCCCTATACGCCCAACCTCTCAGTCACTAGTGCCCAACCTAGTTAGTCATTTTTTGGATCCCTATACCACCAACCTAGATTAGTTATTATTGCCAGGTTGGTCACTACTGACCAACCCACCTTAGTCTTTTTAGTTCCAGGGGGAGCCACTGAGTGGTCATCACAGGTGGCCCCAACTAGTGGCATACAAATACAACACACCAATGATGGACCTAGGTTAGCCACTACTGACTGACCCCTTGGTTATTTTTGAATATAACTTTGCCATTGTGACTAACACTCATATGACCAACCTGGGTTAGTCTGTACTGACTAACCCTTTCAATCTATGGATTTTCAGTGTACTGGGTAGGGATAAGAAATAGACTATGGAGGCAACAATTAGTACATATAAATCGTGGGTGTAACAGTTTGATACACATGAGGCTGTCCCACCATCTGAATACAACTTTTAAATAGTCTTTGACCGAGTGACCTCTTTGACCGGGGGGGGGGGCTCTTAAAATTAGTAGCATATAGTGTTAAAATATTCATTAACTTAATGTATCGATCTGGTAGGACACAGCCATGACATCTTCACGCTTACCTTCTCTAAATTTAGACTACGTACACTCTCCACAGACACCTGCAGATAAAGGGTGATATACAACAATACGCCCACAGGTGAGGTCTCATTAAATGGCTGACCAAAGCCACTTCATTGTGAACTCTGTGGGCTGACTCCCCCTCCCCTGACCATTAACACCTCAGCCATTAGTTCCAGCACCTTGAACACCTGAACACCTGGACATGTTACCATGGTAACAAAGTGGGGGCTCACCTGGTCGGACAAGAAAATTGTGTTTCAGATTACTCGACCTTTAGGCCAAGCATACGAGCCAAGTTTCAGGTTCAGTCTGTACCTAGTTTGTGAAATGCCCCCCTCCCCCCACCAAACTATATGCATAAATGTCCATGGTCCAACCGATTTTTGCATTGGTGAAACGTTTGCCTAAAATGTCATACTAGTAAATATTATTCACATTTTTTTGAGGAATATTAACTTTAACGTGAATGCATTGGTAGAAATCAGGTATCCATAGGTTTTCTGGCAATGTAAGCTGAAACGAACCTTTTACTTGTTTTTGTGGAGTACACGCCCCTCACTCTCCTCGCCCGTCCAGTATACCCCTCCCATGCACCTGCTACTCTGTCTGCTGCCAAAGCACTCACCCACTCACCCCTATAGCCTTCTGACCCCAGCTTCCTATACCCATACACGTATAGAATAGACCATAGTCCATACCACGTAAGTGGGTGGGTATCTTCAAACAGGCCGATTTCAATGGCTGCTATTGAATTCGCATTCAAATATTCTACTACTGAAAACAGGTATGCATATTTGGCTAATATCTTATACATTGGAGGTGATGTGATATTTATTAGCCAGATTATTAGATATTTCTTTGAACATAAGTATAGCAGTATTGTTTATCAAACTTGAGATCTGTAACAATTTTTTTAATCAGTGCACTCCTAATGATTGGAGCAAGAACCAGTATTGGCAACAGAAAGTATCCTTTGGGATATTGAACTTGCCTTTCCCGCCACCCTGAGGAGGGTGTATACATCAGTGTTGCATCTTAGTGGAACACCTACACAGGAAGGTGCATCCCAAGTGATAGCCTCATACAGTCTATCAGTGTGGGCATCAGGGCATCTACTACTAGTATATACAGTCTAATCCCATCCTACACCACACTGGCACATGAGCCACCAATAGGAATCCCTGCAGCTAATTGACTGTCCTACGCCAGTCAAAGGCCCTCTCCCACCGCCTCTGATCTCAGATAATTGGTAGTCTTAGAACTGGTGCCAGCCACTAAATGCACTGCACCACAGTCCACGCCCCACAAACCCTCTGGAACAAAGCTCTATAGCTCTGTCTCTTGCCGCTTTTTTTATTTATTTATTTGTGTATTTTTTTTAACTTACTGAGCAAACTTTACAGTGTAGACTACCATAAATGAAATGATAGAGGGATGGGGTATCGCAATTGAAGATTCGGAGGTTAGATATAACCACTTTAGTCTTATATTTGTGAGGGATATGGTTTCTCTGAAAATGACGTTTTCAGAGACACCGGGACTCGAACCCGGGGCTTTCTGCTTGCCAAGCGACTGCTCTACTACTGAGGTACATCCCCTTGTCCTATCAGATAGACCGTGTCTCACGTTACCGGATCGGTATGGTACAGAGTGGAGCGGGATTACCCGAGTGATACCCCCTTGCGGGTTTACCACCGAGGCACGGGGAATCCGGCCCCTACATATTTGTTAATATACAGAGACCGCTTCTGCAGAACCACACTGTAAATAGTTACTGTTAGTTTATAGCACAATATACTGTAATGTTAGAGAACATTTTGCTGTAGTTGGACATACACTTATATTTATCAATTTCTGTGCTGTAAATCAGATTTACAGCAATGTTGCTGTCAATTTACAGCACATGATCTGTAGATTTCTGCCATATGGTGGCAGCACTATGTCATTTTGTGTTACAATTCTTGTACACACTGTATTTTTGGGGGGGTAAATAAAGCCCCCTGTGTGTCAAAACATAGTAAAATATGAATGTGTGAGAGAAACTTCAGCAAGTTATTGTATAAAGTATTTCAACTTGCAGAAATGCGTTAAATAATGCAAATATCAGCAAAAGTATAATAACAGATACCACATCTGTGGGAAAATCAAATCCTTAACTGTCTGAGCTGTGTTGTGCTGGTATCACATACAGTTTAGCTGGATAATAATTAAAACCATTACATTGTGTAGTGGATATTATCCATAATGCAACTGAAGTAATGCAGGAAGGTTCTCTCCATGCATATCAATTTAGATCAATTGATAGTAACAATAATTAATGATAAAAAACTCAACTTTGGCATTTACAGCACTTTCTGCTGTTAAATTACAGCATTCAAAATACTGTAAATTTACAGCAAAATGTGCTGGCAGTTCTGGCTCCAGTAGATTTTGAATATACTGTAACATATTCTTCTGTTTAATTACAGCAATTGAGTTGCTGTAAATTTACAGCAAAATGTGCTGGAACCAAAACTGCCAGCACATTTTGCTGTAAATGTACAGTGGTTTCTTCTAACAGTGCAGTCACAGACTTGGCATGTGTCCTCTCTGAGCTTGTCCTCTTTAATGGCTAGGCTATAGTAGAGCTGAAGTAAGAGACAGCGTCATTTGCATACATAATAATGCTACAGTGTTTAGAACTGATGGGGGGTGTTGTGTGGATAAGCAACTATTACAAACCACCTTTTGATATGAGCTAGTTGGACATAATAAAACATGTTTCTTATTTCAAGACCTATGAAACTTGGGATGGTTAATATCCACCTGTACAATGTATACTACAATGGGATCAGATTGTGCATTGTCGTATCAACAATAAGGATGTCCTGTAAGCTGATATGATTAAGTAGTATTCAGGTGAGCTGCTCACAGGTAGCAGACTGTGGAGCAGCCCTTATTGCAACGTCTATTCGCACCTGTCTCTATCAATGGAAGGTCCAATTGGCATTAATGCAGCGTCAGCGAGGGGGGGGGGGGCTTCTTCTCCAACAACGATCGGCCCCTGGATTTGATAGTTTACCTATAAATCGTCAAATGCAGGCTATTGACTGCGAGAAATCTGTATGGCGTCATACTTGAACAGTCCATATGGGGGAGGGAGAGGGTGGTGGAACTGCGGGAGGGGACCAGGACAATTTAGACTGCTCGACTCGAGAGTGGGGACCAGAACACGTTGAGAGGGTGGACGCCATAGCTTTGAACGTGGCTGGGGGGTGCCGCGGACCAAATAATTTTGAACCCCCTTCTTCCAACTTTTGGGAATTAAAAAAGTTTTTCATATTTTTCTACATTTTAGCAGAATTTATGTCAGAAAAACAACCCGAACTGCCTTCAGTGCCCTGAATAGTTGTCCGGCCTCAGGACATTTCTTTTTAACGAGAATATCCAACACTTGCTGGTACTTTCAACATAGAAAAGAAAAAGAAAAATCCGACCTACCTAAATTTTCGGACACCCCTCTTTTATTAAACTATTCTAATTTCTTTCTTTACCTTACTTCCAATTAAGCTCATTCTGAATATTCGGATAATATATCTCGGTCAGTAAATATGTTGTACTCGATCTAACTACAATTTAATGCCAAAAAAATGAAAAGTGCGGAAGGATCAATATATCTATCTATGGCCCCATTGAGTAACAGGCAACACGAGTCACTTGGTTGAGGATGAATAACATCTGCCCTTTTAGCCCCAGCTAATAGTGCCGTTGCATGAACATGTACCGTTAATAGCAGGCTGCAACTTCTTGCCCAAATCCCAGGATCGGTGGAAAATGCTTTGGTGTTTTTTTGATAATATAATAGTGCAAAGTAGATGAAAAGAGGATAATTAGTGTCAGCTAGGAGAGGACCGTGTTTGATGTGGGAAGGGTTAAAAGGATCCAGCTAACAGTAATTGGATAGGGTTATCAGTAAATATAGACCCATCCCTCTTAACTAATCAATCAAAGGTCTGCACCCTGAAAACACACCTTTGACCAACTCATCTCTCGGATTTCTGATACCATCGATTTTCAGCGGGTGGAAAGTTATTAATTGATCACATCGAATCTAACAAATATGCTCATCCCTCCATTAATTAGGGTTGGCTGGATTATATAGCAGAACTTATATTTTTAATGTATTCTTAGAGACGCATGGTTACTATGAGAATAGTTGATCCAGTTATCTGAATTTATGAAAGCAAAAACGCAGTCGACTTTCTATTCTGGATGTTGGGCTATAGTATCGAAATGTTATAATGCTCCTGTTGAGACAGCGTATACCACTGTATATCATATGTATGACCAACAGCTACAGTCATGTACAAATGTACCTGCATGCAAGGAGACTCGCGAGGCTACGATGCTGTAATTTAATCTATTGTTAGTTGGGCCAAAAAAAAGGTGTGTAATAGGCAACATGGTCCAAAAATTTAGGGAAGGTAGGTCGGATGTTTTTTTTAGATTTATTTTTTAATGTTGGAGGTACGTGGAATGAGTCGCGAACTGCCACATCGACTCGCGGGTCATCAAGACCACTCACTGATTCTTACTACATTGTATAACTAGGAATATCATGAAATTGTTGGACATTATTGTTAAAAAGCAATTTCCTTAGGCTGGACAGTTAATTAGGCATGTGATCTGTTCTTCCTGACCAAAAAATTGCTAAAATTTCCGAATGAATATTTTGCTAAAAAAAATAAAGGATCTCCAAAATCGGAAAGAAATGATAGGGTTGGCCCTTTTTGAAACTAGGGTCGGGTTGCCTGAAACACACCTTTTATTTTTTTGGCCTTGTGTACGCAGGTCTTTTGAACAATAATTGATATGTGATAATGATATCTAATGATATCTATAGAATGTAGTATATCAGACAGTTAGCTCATTAGTGAGCATTGACCTCAGGCAAATAAGCGCTAATATACGTTTTGAATAACAGGATATGATATATCTCACTAATATGTGTCGTTTCATATTTCAGAAGTGCTGCAGCATGAAGGGCCTGTTATGGCGCCTCCTGCAGGCCATGGGGCGACACCTGGCGGGCTCCAGGAGGCTCCGCTCGGGCCTGGTGGTGGTCGGCGCATGCACCATGATGCTGGTTGCCATAGCAACCCTCCACAACGAGTCTCTGCTGAGGTCTAACCCCCACAAGATGACGCGCACTCCGGGCACTAGCAATAGCATTGGTGCCGACAGTGGTGCCCTCAGGTGGGAATCATTGGAAGATACCTACTGGAGGAAGCCCTTTGACCTCTTTGGCTCAGAGGAGCTCAAAGCGTTAAAGCCCTTGTTGGAGAACTATCTCAATGCCATCAGGAGACTGAGGTATAGCCTGCTGTCTGCAAACCGCACCTGGACGCCGGTGGACGAGGGGTGGACGTTACTGAACGGCTACGACGGCGACTACTTCACCAGGGTTAACATGTGCCCCCAGATCAACACCGTGTTCCTGACGGCAGACTTTGACACCGTCACCCGCCTACTGCCCGTCAGCAGCTTCTACGACTACTCAGGTGACTGCAGCATATTGACAGATAAACGCAGGGCCATCTACCCCAATGGGGACGAGCTGCTCAATAAGACGTGTCATGAGGACGTGATGGAGACACTGAGGCCCCAGCCTGTAGACAGGACCATGCTCTCCCTGGGCCTGCCCTTCAGCCTCAGTGCCACCTCAGCGGCCCCTACCGGGCTGCCGGCGAGTCAGGTGATTCTCACCTTCCTCAATATCGTGCAGAACGGCGTGGTGACGGCGCATGGGGAGGTACTGTCAGGTAATATCGGCATCATGAACCAGCGCTGCGCCTTCAGCTGGTACCGACCCGAGCTGCCCCCCGACGCCGAGCAGCTGCCCCTGTACGACGAGGTGCTCACCATAACTCAGCAGACGCTCATCTGGTACTACCACAACACCATAGAGGACCTGCCCCGGGTGGCGCCCTACCTGGAGCTGCTCCGGGACAACCCGCACATTAAGGTGCACGTGACGCCCGTGGCTTTCCACGAGACCATGCTGGCCTACCTGGGTGTGAGCCGGGAGCGGCTCGTGTCGGGGCCCGTCAGGGGGCGCATCGTCTACCTGCCGGCCGGCACCACCTGTGGCCGCCCGCCCGTCTTCAACACGCAGCTGCTGGCCGCCATCTTCAGACAGCGGATACAGGCCCGCAGTGAGGCCGTCTTGACGCCCGCCACTACTAAGGGGGCACTACAGGCCGCCGGGGCCAACAGCGCCCCCTCCATGCATAATAGCGACACACGCAGTGCCACTTCCGGTAAACCCGGAAGTCGTGGCAGCAACGTGCCTCAGGACACCATAGTTGTCATCCGGCGCTCGTCGCCCGAGCGCCAGTTCCGGAACCACGACGCTATCGTCGACATGCTCCGGCAGGAGGCAGCGGCGCGTGGTCTGCGCGTGCGCGTCTTTTCCGACGCGCCGCTTCCGCCGCTGACGGACTACATGCAGTTGTTCCAGCGTGCACGCGTGGTGGTGGCCCCGCACGGGGCGGGACTGTCCAACCTGCTGTTCGCGCAGCCGGGCACGGCCGTGGTGGAGGGGCTGTGTGAGATGGAGCCCCGCGTCTGGTTCTGCTTCTGGGGCGTCATGCCCTGGTTGTGCCACAGCCGATACTCCAGGGTCAGCTTATCTTTCCGCAATCTTGCCACTGTGTTAGGGCAGCACTATGTGGGCGTTAATGTAGCTAAGGGCTGCCTGCACGTGCAGCCGGCGGACATCCAACCTCAGGTGAGGCTACTGTTAGACCACCTCAGATAGTATCTATCTACACTCAGCCATCACCAAGGTCCACTTATCTCAGTCTAGTGCGTTATTAGCTGCAGAAGTCATCATTAATGCTATTTATACAATATCAAAAGTGCTTTGACGCCCCCACATGGACAGGTGACGTGGATGAACTCTCACATTCTCAGGTCACTGTCCTGTTATAAAGGATGTGTTAAGACAATGAAGTGATACTGTCAGTTGTAGCAAAAAACGGCAACAACTCCTCATGTTCACAATTTCCGTGAGGTTTATCGATTTATTAGCTTCGATCGTTGATCTTTGCTCAATTCTGGATTGAAACACGGTTTCGTAGGGAGCTAATGGATAACTTACATCCATTAGCATCTCCGTTCTAGTGAAACTGTGCAGAAATTCTGACCAATATCTAATGATTGCGCGAAACTTGATTGAACTTATTTAATACCAATGATAGATGTACATAGTGAGAAGGTGCTTAGGTATAGCAATGGTTAAACCATTGGATGAGCAAAAAGCCTTTATTCTGTTGTGGCCCTAGGTTAGCGATAGGGTATGCTACAATGTCTCTGGGATGTATAACATTCAGCTTGACACATTGTTTTACAGGGCACATGTGACACATGACAGGTGGCCGTGTATGTTATATTACTGTTATCAGTTACTTCTCTTTTTACATTCCATGACAAACCAACTTGAGGTATCATTTTTCAACAATAACGGTTCCCATTATCCTTTTCTGCTGGTATTGTTATGAATTGTGTTACTGTTACACTTATTCCCCGTACTTATTCCGTGATGGAACCAAAACTTATTTAACATGATGTTATTCTCCCAGGATTATTCTGCCTTTATTTAAGTTTTTCATTATAAAGCTTCATTTACTTTACGTGTGGTCATGCTATCCAATCTAGGGTAAGAGAATATCTCATGTGTCCCGCACAAATATCTACTAATGAAAACCATTTCTCTGAGAAGTTGTACTATCAAATGAATAAAATAGGTCTTCATCAACTCTGTTATGTTTTTCTATAGCATGCAAGACCCACTGAAAACATACATATATATATACCAACAACATATGGCCAACTCTCACCAAATCGATACACGTTGAAAGTATATAAGCGGGTGCAATCTATGACCGGGTGAAATCTATGACCGACATGAAAGACGTATTGCGGCAGATATACACATAAATGCTTATATTAAAAAGAATACAAATTTCATTTTATGTTAATTCAAAAATAGTTCAAATTCACGCTTGCCAGTTATAGATTGCACACGGTCATAGACTGCATTCAGTCATAGATTGCACCCGGTCAAAGACTTTCAACTTGTATCGATTTGGTGAGACACGGCCATATACAAACATGCTATGTAGCCTACAGTTTGGAAAATATAAGCTGAGAATAATGAGGTTCTGCCCCGGTTCTGCTCACTATTAACATCGTTACTTGGGTGGTAGCTGCACTGTTTACAGTGACAAAGGAGGCACGCGTACATGAGACCAATATTATGCGGTCCTTATCCACACCAATGAGAGTTATCTGTAATGGCTAATTGCTCTCTCTCTCTCTCTCCATGAAATGGCAACACTATCAATTACCAAGGTCTCCTTTTACCTAGTTTCCTTGAGTCTGCTTGCAGAAACAAAACTAATATTGATAACGAATAACAAAATAATAGCATAACAGATAACATGCGCACTAAATGATTAACAAGTTGTTAGAGAGTGTGGCATCTGATTGGGATCTGACTTGGATATTTGACATCAGCGTCTTTGATCTAGACAAAGGGTTATCCATACTTCCTTGTCAATACTCAGCGCATTTTCCTCATAATGAGACAAAAAAAGGTGTGTTTCAGGTTATTTTTTTCCAATTTTGAAAAAAAAAAGATTCAAGTAATTCTTGGGTTATTTCAAAGTCGTTTTGGTAATCCATGAGTCAACACTGTTGTCGGTGAGTGGACACCTAAGTTTGTGAGTTAACTTTTGGCCAGAGGAAAAAGAATTAAAAGAAAAAAACCTACCCTACCTAGATTTTCAGACTATGCAACCTGAAACACACCTTTTTTTGCCTGATTAGTGATACGTTTCGATAATGAAACTCTACTGCCAAATATGTTATGGCATTAAATAGGTGAAATAACCAGTGCATATAGCACTCTTTTAGCAGTCATCATAAATGCATCACAATGATATTAGACGCCGTATCACACTCCTCATACTGGTATAACTCCTCTATGTCGGTTTTCTTGGCACCCCTCCCGCTTGCCCGCTGCGTCTCCGCTTTGGTGGGCCCATGCTGAATGGTGGAGGCGAAGTCACTCTCAAAGTCTGCCTTACTTTGTTTATCGCGCACCTTGTGGAGGGCGTAGGACATGGCCATGACGGCCAGGAGGCAGACGCCGACCAGGCCGAACAGGATGTACACCACTAAGGGTGTCAGTATGGAGCTGCTCGTACCCTGAGCTGCTCCTGCCGTCTCTGCTGCTCCCGGGTCGTCTACTCTGTCCAGCGAGGAGCCAGCCACGGGAGCTGCAAAAAATGGGTGGAATGTGTAACCCTTCAAGGTAGGCATACTGTATTAATGCATCATGCCATTAGTCGTCATGATGCATGAATGCAGCCCTGATGAGTAACTCGCCAGGGCTGCATTCTCGGGGCTGCATTCAAGCAGCATACCGACCCTACAGGGTTGAGACACTCCCAAAGGGTTGGCATGATGCAGCAATGTCATTAAAGGGTCAATATCAAGTTAGTATGGTCTGAAATTGAACATCCACAAAGCGGGTACGCAAAATCAATATCCTTAAACTTAAAGTGAACCAGAATGCTTACAAAGATCTACGTTCTTTTTACTTTCTATACCCCATTCAAGTGCCTTGCATACCACTCATTTAAATTATATTTGGTGTGATTATCAGAAATAAAGCCGAAGATACACATTTGAGAAGGGGCGTCGTTGAAAAGCATTATAATAGACTATATCTCCTGGGACTGTGTCACCCATACGACCCATTATAGATTACATTCTACTACATTGTGTCACACAAACTCTTAATATATATGATATTTTAAATTATAGTGAACACATTTGAATAAGACTAGTCAGACTAGTACTGCCTATTTTCGACAGTACCATTACTAAATTATTAACTTTGAACTATTATAAAAAGTTGTCGTCTTACCCCTGGACCCTCGGAGGTCGAAGTTGGCCTGGAGACAGTGGTAGTCTCCGTAGGTGTTGAGGCAGATGCCCTCAGAGCCCTCCGCCTTACACACACCCTCTACTGCGCACTCATCAACATCTAGACAACCAAATGTACATGTTACATATAGGCAGAGGTGGTTCAGATAAAACAGAGAATAATTCCACTGCCCCTCCCCCTGTTGTTTTTATAAGTCCACTCCCTAGCAGTAGTTGTAGAAACAAAGGATTTCACCCCCCTCCCATTTCTACTGGTCTTCAGATTGAACACTTTTTTTCACATTCGGTCCGTATGGGCCCTGTGGACCTGCTGGCAAGCCCTAGGCTGTGTTGGTTTTAAAACTATATCATCATCTGAACATTTCAACAGCCCTGTGGAGCAGGGACCTCCGTGATGAGGGCATGAAGGAGTGGAATAGTTTCACTGGGAGCTTTCAATAATAACATTGGGCATACCAGAACCTACTTTTTGCCTTGCTTGACTGTAGGGGTTGCAATGTAAGATATCAAGGGCCATGGTTTGTCTGACCCCCGGATCTGGCTCTGTCTAATATGATACTATTCCACATATAGTACCAGGCAAATAGAAGTCAACTCATAAAATAAAGATAAAATCATTTGAAAAAGAGTATTAGAGTAGGGAGGTTATCCGGTAACAGTTTTCTCCCTCACCCAGTAGACTCGATCAATCATCTTATAGATGCGATCATCCATAGATCCGACCACTGCTGTATTGAGCAATTAAGTTTTTCCGCCATGGACATGATCTTAGCTGTCAAAATAGCATTAAACAACCATTACTCATTCCCTCCCAGACAATATCACCCCCAGCTTTACTCTATTCGGTAGAGGCTGGGATCGTTCAGACAGAGAAGAAGCTACACATTCTAAAACGGTAAAGGAACAATTAGCCCAATTCCTTCCGTTTAGGAACTGAGTCCACTTTCCCCCAAGGGCAGCCATCGATTCCAGAAGAGCCAAGGAGTTGTGACAGAAGGCCCGAACAGAAGGACAGTAGCAGTACACTGTACCCAGTAACGTGTGCAGAGTAGAGATGCTATCGATTCAACTCAAGGGACACCCCCCCCCCTCCCCTCTTCACAAGTATCGGTTTTACAGATAAGTAGGGCTTGTTATCCAGAAATGGGTGAACGCGGTTCCTGTTATCTCACAGAGCACAGGTTCTGAGGGGGTTGATGTTTAGGGTTCATAGAGTATGATCGATGATGTCTCAATCAGCAAAGCGGGGGCTCCTACCCAGCATGATAAGTGGACGGCCGGTGGTTTGATTGACATTGCCAGTAAATAACAAGGGTTGGTGTTTTGTACCCAAACCGGGGTTG
Source organism: Harmothoe impar (assembly GCA_947462335.1). Lineage (NCBI taxonomy): Eukaryota > Metazoa > Annelida > Polychaeta > Phyllodocida > Polynoidae > Harmothoe > Harmothoe impar. The sequence continues at coordinate 29,092,178 of OX381709.1, read as the reverse complement.
TGTTTTCCTTTGGATGAATGGGGGACGATGGCTGTAAACAGACCATTATTTAAAGCGCAAGTTTCAAACTTCATTCCAGAATGGATCCGATGACTCCATTTTAGTTGAGCATATGACGGTTCCCTTTGTGTCAATTGCCTGTAATTGATCTAGAATACACTTGATAGATCATATATATACGGATAACCATCTAGACTGGCACCCAGTTTATATGTATCTATAGTTCTGTTTGCACCTTTATTTACATAGCTTTTCCGATTTTACTTCTGAAAATCGTAGTGTGAACCATGACCCTGTCTGAAATAAAAATCGCACAAGTCTTACAAATCAGTGACCAGCTATAATTACTATCTCCCCAACCATTTTCCTTTACCATAAAAATAAATTCCAGAGACTAATCTTTTGAATGAACGGATACACTAAATCCTGTCTGGTTGATTATGATATGGCATGTGACTACTAGTTAACACCACTTCTCTATCTCAGTTTCAATGTTCCCATTTAACTCGTCCCCACAACACGACCCCCATGCATTTTTTTTCACAGCTAAAAATAAATTTCTCATTTCAAGAAAATAAGATAAATAAACTTGCCTGGCGGACAAATGACTAGTTTTAAGAAAATATTTTTTTCTTAAAACTAGTTGTTTGTCCACCAGGGGAGTTTATCTATCTTATTTTCTTGAAATAAGAAAATCATTTTTGGCTGGGTGGCCGTTATCTCACCCTGGCACGTCCTGCCGTCCTCCTGCAGCAGGAAGCCTTCATTACAGGTGCACACGAAGCCTCCCCGCGTGTTGGTGCAGAGCTGGTCACACGGCCCCATCAAGGCACACTCATCCTGGTCTACAAGTAAAACACATAGAGCTTATAGTATTATTAATTATAAAGACCTCACCAAGAGTACAAGTAAAACACATAGACGTTATATGTAAATCCCACCATGGGTACAAGTAAAACACAACACATAGACGTTGTATGTAAACCTCACCAAGAGTATAAGTAAAACACATAGACGTTGTATGTAAACCTCACCAAGAGTACAAGTAAAACACTTGGACATTGTACATATATAAACCTCACCAAGAGTACAGGTAAAACATGTAATGTTATATGTAAACCTCACCAAGAGTACAAGTAAAAGAGACAAACCGGTACAATACATATAAACCTCACCAAAAGTACAAGTAAAACCCATAAACATGACCTTCCCCACATTTAAAGCATATATGTTGTATATAGCCCTCCCCACTTGTACAAGTAAAACACAGATGTCATACATAACCCTCCCCGCATGCAAACCATATAGGCATTACAAATAACCCTTCCTACGTGTAAAATATAATAGATGTTACACATAACCCTCCCCGCATGCAAACCATTTAGGCATTACAAATAACCCTTCCCACGTGTAAAATATAATAGATGTTACACATAACCCTCCCCCGCATGTTCAAGTAAAACACAGACATATCGACATTCATGAACTCCCTATGTGTAAACAAACGGATCCCATTGTATCTTGTATGCGAAATCAAGAGTTACTTATACGCTGTGATGTCTTTTACTGTAGCAGTATCTATTATGGTATGTACGATGAAAATGCATTTTGTGTCTCTATACACAGGTATGTGCGTGTCTGAGGTAGCTGGATCATGCACTACGTCAGCAGTGTTCAGATGTTATATCATCCAATGTACACAGTTTTACCTTTGTGAGGTGCATGCATGCATACATCTCATGCTACTGGTGGAAGAGTTCTGACGTCTCCGTGAAACATGATACTGTTCTACCTGCGATTAATAATCACAGCCGACTTGTCAAACAAAGGACAGGCAACTCCCGGGTTGCCCTGACCAGTCTCCTGGTAATCATTATTTAACCTCTCTCATTTATAAGTATTTTTAATACCTGACTTAAAACACGGTGTACTTGGAAACTGACAAGTGTATGATTTAATACTCTTCGTAATGCCTTGCGCATTAATGTTCTTCTATATCTGCGTACATATACATTTGAAACTGTAGTTCCAACGCTAGAATAAAAAAAATGATTCCTTCTGCTCGCTTAATTTCAAGAATTCTCCGGAAGTAATCAAATCCATATCCAGTTATCATTACACAATCCTGTTATCCAATCAAATTAAACTCTCCTTAACCTCAGAAGATACCTATGTTTAGAATAACGCCAATGGGCATAGACATCCGATCATGGACATTGTCCAGCGATCAAAGTCCATTAATAATATATAGGCCTACCTATCAGATCCGTAATCACTATAATCCTAATTGAGAAACGGAAATGCCATAATGATCACTCCCTATACATTACATTATGGCATATCGGATAGATAATCAAATTACAGTACTTATGAAACAGGAAATGTCTACATTCAATGTCTCTACTACAGGTGACATAAATGCACAACTGCCAAATCAATCACCCGATCAACCGCAATTCACTAAAGTTACTGGAAAGAAAGCACACTGTCCTCCAGAAAATCAACAAATCATTCCAGCAAATTCATCTGGCTAAAGCGGTTATTTCAATTGATAAAAATACGATTTGTTAGAGATATGGATATATCATGATGAACAAGCCCAAATCAGATTGGAAAAAAATCGCAAATTATTTTTAAAGAAAAGAATTCATCATAGTGTACAGCAGTGTGCTGCGGCCGTGGGTGTTGCAAGCTACACTACATAATGTCGGGTCGTGTTTACTGAAACAGCCGCCTTATGAAAGGAACTGAACTCAATTGAAAGAAACCCACATTGGCATGAGTCAATTCAATTGGAGCTGACGTCTAAGTAGCTATTTTAGGATGTAGTGAGCTACTCACCTGCACAGGTGTGCCTGTCGTCCCTGAGCAGGAAGCCCTGGAGGCACTCACACCTGTAGCTGCCAAACGTGTTGATGCACACCTGGTCACACAGCCGCACCGTGTCCGTGCACTCATTGCTATCTGAAAGGCAAAGTTAGTCCTTTAAGGGCCGCATAACCTTTTAAGGATATATGTCGCTAAAAGGTGACATTTGTCGTCATTATGCACCAACTATAATGCAGCTCCGGCGAGTAACTCGCCAGTGCTGCATTGGTGCATTATGCAGATCCTTCAGGAGTGTCTTAATCCTGTAGGGTCGGCCTGATGCTTGTATGCAGCCCTGGAGAGTTACTGGCCAGGGCTGCATTCATGCATCATGACGACAAAGGGCATGATGCATTAATGCATCATTGCATCATACCGTCCTCGAAGGGTTAATGTGTTATGCACTTTGTCAGCATCATGCCGAGCCTTTGGGAGTTTATCAACATACCCCGGAGGATCGATATGATGATTGAATGTAGCCCTGGCAAGTTTCTCGCTAGGGCTGTATTCGTGCATCATGACGGTAATGAACTTAATACTATACGGTCCCTAAAGAGTTAAGCAAAGGTCATCATTTAACAAGAAATGAAAGTGATAAATCTCCGCCCCACTGGAGGGGTCAATATCTCTCACCCCCTCAAGTTGTCTAAAATGTATTGGCCGCCTTTGAACTTTACACATGTAATAGATTGAATGTTGCTTTTCTTTTTCTGCCCACTGCATTAGAGGTGGGAATCGTCCTATTCCCAGCCATGAGATATAATGATATATACAGATGATCCCCCCTCCCCAAATCCATAACCCCCTTTTGATAATTAGCCACCTATAGCCTCAGTAGATGGCGATGTCTTTGCGAGGAGCAGCTGTGAGGTTGGCATGAGCAGCTCACGGGTCACGTTACAGAGGTAGAAGCTCTGAAGGGCGTGTTGGTATCTTATTGACATTAATTACATGGGGACCCAGGCAATATTATCCCATAACCGGCGTTAATACTTATATTTGTGGTCTGACTTATCACTAAGAACACAAATCAGACCAAAATAAAATAAAATAAAATGTTGGTACCCAGTAGCATGGCCTAGAAAGGGTAGAAACGGCCGGTCGATGTAGCCATGTAACCAAATCGAGCCTAATCAAATCACGTAAATGCCATGTAATGATCCAAGAAAACTTTGTTTTCATTTCTTGCAGGAGAAATGTATACAACATATTCCTTACCAGATACACGCGGTCCCGTGGCTCCAGTTAGTCCTGGAATTAAACAATTGTCATTAAATCATTGACATTACATTGAGTACAAAATCACATATTTTAAGTCATTGAATTTGAAGAGACTATAGCGAGTTTGTGTGATCGCAGTTTTGTCTGTATAAAGCACCTCTAATCATATTGAATTGTTTTCAGCTCATGAAACCAGTGTTCAACTTTGGACAGATAATTCTCTATGGAAAAGTGATATGCGAGGTGCTGCCGCCTATGGAGTAAAAGCTGAAACATATCTACAATTCTTTAACTATGATTTACTAGAAGATACATGTTCTTTACCTTGGAACCCAGTAGCTCCTGTGGGCCCGGGGAACCCTCTGGGGCCCGATGGACCGACGGGTCCCGTCCCTCCGGTCCTACCATTACGGCCCGGTGGTCCACCCTTCCCAGTGGCACCCGTTCGTCCTCCTGGCCCCGTGGACCCTGTTTCTCCATCCAGCCCATTTTCACCTGGGGTCCCACCCCTTCCACCAGCCCCGGTAGCCCCTGTCCGTCCCACATAGCCTGTAGCCCCTGTGTGACCGTCACGACCACGGCTCCCGACCAGACCCTGGAGGCCCGTGGGTCCTTGAGGTCCCATGGCGCCAGTGGCCCCTGTGAGTCCTGCCTGTCCGGTCCCACCAGTTTCTCCAATCGGTCCTTGTAAGCCTCGTACTCCTGAAGCAGAATTCAAGGTGCATGAAATTGTAGACAACATTCACTGTAGAATCATTTGCTTTGGTATTATGTACAGAAGGAAAATAAATCATGTTAATCGGGTATTCCACTAGAGCCGATGGTATCCCGATTTTGAATAAAAGACAATGGGGGAAAAGACCATCGTAATACATTTGTATGTATCTATTTCTATATGACTCTGTTGCATGCACATGACCATTCGCCCGTTCTATTCTATGCTAAAGCTAGATCATGTTGTTCTGTGCTGATATACCAGATGGCGCCACTGAAGTAGAACTTCCCCTGTGGTCAAAGTATGGAGATCCAATGCCCATCCAATGTAAGAGAGATGTCTATGTACCTGCTTTTCCTTGTACACCCGTTTCACCAGGGGGGCCTGTGGCACCTTCCGTTCCCGTCGAGCCAGTTTCACCCTGTGTACCATTTGGCCCAGGAACTCCGGGCATTCCTGTGGCACCCTCAAGACCAGGTCCTCCGGTTCCTCCAGTAGGGCCCGTCACACCCTCAGGGCCAGGTGGTCCAGGGTAGCCCCTGACCCCAGAAGCCCCAGACTGCCCAGGGCTGCCAGGAGCACCACTAGGACCTGTTGCTCCTAAGGGCCCTATGTCACCGGCTGGACCTACGAGGGCAATGAGAGATTGGCAATGATAACAGTGCCATGCAAGCATAAGTTTATGATATTTCATAACAATAAATGCATAGCACAGATTGGTATAAAGAACAGAACAATTTTGTTATCCGGCAGCAACAACTATTATAGTAAAATTCTTACATATTTCCTTACCTTTCTCGCCTGTTGATCCTACAGGTCCAGACTGTCCAGTGTTGCCAGGTGGACCCGGGAGGCCTGTACCCCCAACCGGTCCCACAGGTCCAGTTTCACCCTGTGGTCCATCTGTCCCATTTAAGCCTATTGGGCCCAGTGGTCCCACTGCTCCTGTTATTCCGGTTGGACCTGGAACTCCTTGTGGGCCACCAGGACCCACCGGTCCCTCAGTCCCTGTAGGACCAGGGATCCCCTGAGGCCCAGTGGGTCCTGCATTGCCAGTGGGACCAATCGGCCCTTCAACTCCTGGAATTATTCAGAGTAGGTCAGAAATTTGAAATATCAAAACTTTTGATGTACAAACATGCATTACTAAAGTATTGGATCAGGCAGGCATATAATTCATTATATACAATTAAAAAAATAATTTGTGGCAATAAACTTATTTTACGAGTTCTACATACAAGCTGTATAATGTGCTCCAATTATAAAGGTGAGTGAAAACCCACATCTTGCCAAAAGTGTACACTATGACCTCACCTGTAGCCCCAGACGGTCCCACCGGTCCAACTGGGCCTGTGCCACCTGTGGTCCCCCTTGCACCTGTCTGGCCAACAATGCCTTGCACTCCCTGTGCGCCGGTGGCCCCGGTTTGCCCACTGCTTCCAGTTGCACCAGTCTCCCCTGCAGGTCCAATAGCCCCGGTCTGTCCTGTTTCTCCTGTGGGACCGCTTTCGCCTTGTGGTCCTTGTGGGCCAGTGCTTCCCGATGCTCCTTGAGGGCCTGTCTCCCCAGGTAGGCCTTGAACACCTTAAAAGTATTACATGTATGTGTTTTTCTTGTCCATTTTAAAAGTACATGACTATTGGGAATATGACGTTAGAACATTTTCAAAATATTTTCAACTAAATGATGAAACTTCTCATAATATCATCTGTTTTAGCCCTCGTGTGGGTAAAAAATATTCTTATTGTACATTAATTTTGTAATCTTTATTCAGAAGAATTCATCAAAAACCGTACTGTCCTCTCCCCACTGCCCTACCTGTTGCCCCAGTGTTTCCCACTGGCCCTGTTGCTCCTGTTTCTCCTGGTTTCCCAGTAACACCAGTAAGCCCTTGGTCTCCCTTGGCTCCTTCGTCACCCTTCAAACCACGATCACCAGTGGGACCAGGTTGGCCTGTTGGCCCTGTAGGTCCAGACACACCCGAATCTCCAGATGCACCTTTCTCCCCTGGCTGACCGGTAGGTCCCTCTGGTCCAAGCTCCCCCCGGATTCCGGTGGGTCCTGTTGGTCCTGTGGGTCCTGTGGGTCCGTCCAGCCCAGGCGCACCAGACACACCCTGTATACCTTGTGACCCTGTCCAAAAATACCAATGTCAATATATTAGTGTTTATCTTTCATATTGTCAACATTATTTCATTAATGATAGTGTTCTAACCCATTACAAATGGTATTAATGTAGTCATAATACAATTTTCTGTACTAGTATATTTCTGACCGGGAATATTATGGAAAAGCTCCCCCCCCTTCGAATGATTTCAGAGTACAATTTGGTATTGTAGTATATATATATATATATATATATATATATATATATATATATATATATATATATATATATATATATATACATATATATATATATATATATATATATATAGCCATGTGAATCAAGATAAACCTACCCGTTGCTCCAGTGGGACCGAGTGGCCCAGTGGATCCTGTCCTCCCAACAAATCCCCTTGACCCGCTGACCCCGCGTTGCCCAGTGGCTCCTACTGCTCCAGATGGACCAGCAATGCCTTGCTCTCCAGTAGCACCTGCCAGCAATGTCAAAATAATACATTGTACGGACACAAATATGTCCTTAGTGTTTAACTACTTACCATTATGATAATGACCATATCTTACTTATAATTATATGATAATAAATATTCCCATTGTGGTAATTGTTCAAGAAGATAGTGTCTTCACAGAGGTTACAAGAACTTTTTAGAACTGAAACCAACCATCAAGGCCCCTGGAGCCGGTGCGGCCTTCAACTCCAGTATTCCCGGCTGGCCCGGATTGTCCCGTAGCTCCAGTTTGTCCAAATGGACCAGTTGCTCCAGTGTCACCCCGAGGCCCTAGAGAACCATCCACGCCAGTCTTCCCAGTATCTCCTTTGAGGCCCCTTGACCCTGTGATGCCTGTTAAAAGCCAACATATCATTGGCATTGGGCATATAAGGTGCCTGGCTTGGATATAGAACAATATATTTCAATGCAATCTAAGGCCCTATTTACTTATCTATCAGCCTATACAACTTGAAACTAGAATATAAATGCTTTTACTGTGCTCTTGAAATTGCAAATTCTCATAGATCCATTATCAGAAGTACAAGGTAGTCTTGTTACTAAAATAAACTGGTTTGTTTTAGGTAACATCAGAAGAAAATCTAGGGTCGGTAGGTCAGAATCTTTTTGGCCTTTCTATATTTTCAGCAAGATTGCCTGTACCATCATACTGTAACCCTCATAATGATACCTGTGCGTCTTACCTCTTGACCCTGTTTGACCCCTTGATCCAGTGATGCCAGGCCCGCCTTGGTCTCCCTTTGCCCCAGGTAACCCAGTGATTCCAGTCCTTCCAGCTGTCCCTGTAGCTCCTTGTTCTCCAGTTGCCCCAATCCTGCCATCTGCACCAGAGCTTCCCCTTGGACCTGTATCTCCTGTTGCACCTTCGATTCCAGTGAATCCTTGCGCCCCAGAGCTACCCGGCTCTCCTTTTGACCCAGTGAAGCCTCTGGGTCCAGGGGCGCCAGCACTCCCTGTGGCCCCTGTTGGTCCTGCTACTCCAGGCTGTCCATTTGTTCCAGAGGAGCCCCTAGGTCCAGGATTCCCAGCTGGACCAAAATCACCACGGGCTCCTGTGGCACCAGTCCGTCCCCCAGGCCCGGGAAAACCAACTTCCCCTGTCCGTCCTGGAAATCCACGACTGCCAGTCAGCCCCCGAAGACCTGTAAGGTTAATACAATGATTTCAGGAATTTAAGGATTCATGGGTCTATCGAAAGAATAATGCAAATCATTTTAATGATTTAAGATGATCTAAGATTCAGATAAGCGATACTACATATGATAATGCTTTTTTATTATTCAGATATTTAACACGAGCATCCATTTACCTCGATCGCCCCGTTCTCCTTTGGGCCCATCCGATCCATGCTCTCCGGCCTCTCCTGATGACCCCTTAGGACCTGTAAACCCTCGGACTCCAGGGATGCCTGCTTGTCCAGTTGCTCCTGTGGGTCCGGGTACTCCTACTCCAGTGGCCCCAGTTCGACCAGCGCCTCCTTCAGCACCGGGTCTGCCAGTTGCTCCTGTCCGTCCGGTTGGACCTGTTGATCCAGATGGCCCTGATGGGCCTTCTACACCAACATCTCCATTCTCTCCCCTTGACCCTAAAATGGAGAAAGGATATTACTTTTTTAATCTTAATTACATAACTATCTAATGATTATATTCAGCAAGGTTGTGATCAAATGGTGTTGTAGTTATTCTTTAAAAAATAAAGGGGGAGGTGTGAACTTGCAGAAGTACACAAAAACGTCTGCCTCCCCTGGAGAGGGGTCTATATATTGCTCGACCACTCCTCATCTATAGTAACGACCCCCTCTACAGAAAAAAACTAGCTCAATATCAAAGAAAACAAACATATTTTCTCCCTTATCAGAATGTGTTCGAAAACTGCGAGTAACCATAAGTATATTCCTACCTGTGGCTCCAGTGTTCCCAATCGATCCTCTAGCACCTGACTGTCCAGGTCTCCCTGTTGCTCCTGTTCGTCCTGTTGGCCCTACTGCTCCCACATCACCCCTGTCCCCTCTGACCCCTCTTGGTCCTGGGGGTCCGGGACTCCCTACCTCTCCAGGACTGCCTCGCTCTCCGTCCAGCCCTGGAGCTCCACGTTCCCCGGGGACACCCGGTACCCCCTCGATACCAATTCCAAAGGTAATATTGCCTGGACGTCCTGGTTCGCCTCTCTCTCCGGGGGCACCAGGTGATCCTGAAAATCCAGATATATTATTATCAGTGGTAACCTTTTTTATCATTTAAGGGAGTGCTCATTTTTTAACAACAGGGGGGGGGCGGTGAGATTTCGCGCGGAGCGCGCGAATTTTTTTCACCCCCCCCTCTAGAGGGGTCGAAATTTTTTACCCCCCCCCGGCAGGCCAAAAATCGCGCGCGTTCACGCCCCTTTGTAGCATAGTAACGCGCGGGCTTTTCCCCTCAAAACAGGTTGAATTTTTTTGCCCCCCCCCCCAAGAGGGGTCAAAATTTTTTACCCCCCCCCCCGGTCAAGGGGTCCAAATTTTTTACCCCCCCCCCAAATCCACCACCCCCCCCTGTTGTTAAAAAATGAGCACTCCCTTAGGGTTAGACTTGTAAAATCTGTAAAATTCCCCTGGCTAACGCCAACTCCTTAATCCATAGTAGTAGTATAGTATGTATCGGAACGGGACTATAGTTAACTACTGTTTATTACTCAATCGACATGCAGCCAATCAGAGGCCTCCACTTGGTCACGTGACCCGTTGCCATGGTAACGTGACCTACTTAGGGCTCTCAGCCAATCAGAAGCCAGCATTCTGGGTGACCTACTGACCTACTTAGAAGCTCTCAGCCAATCAGAGGCTGGCATTCTGGTAACCATGGTAACGTGACCTACTTACGTCACGTGACCTACTTAGGCTCAGCCAATCAGAAGCCGGCATTCTGGTAACTAGGGTAACGTGACCTACTTAGGGTTTGTTTGTAAACAACACCACGTGGCTCTCTTGTTTGTAAACAACACCACGTGACACGTGACTGTTTGTAAACAAACAAACAAAAAAAAGTTATGTAACTTATATATAGAAATAAAAACACAACAAGATAATTTCTTTTCTTTTCATTTTATTCTTTATTTTCATTTCAATCAGAAAAAACACACAAGTTTATGCTTTTTTAGCTTGCTTCTTCGATTTGCAGCAACTCAACAGGCCGCAAAGTCTCACGCCGCCGTCACTCGCACCACCACACCCCGGACGACTTCTCTCCAATAGACATTGCACGACTTTGGATAAATCCAACACCATTTCGGCAAGGCAGAGAATCTTTGCCTCCATGAAACGGCCGCCATCGCAACAACCCGTCACAACAGCATCATCGATAGCTTCTGACTCACGGCCCGGTCGCTCAGCTTTGGGATTTTGCTCATGCGCATGACGCACTTCTTGGGGTTTCTTGTTCGACATGCTTCAATTAGGAAATGAACGCAATGAGGTCCACAGGTGTCAGCAGAAGTGTCTTGTAGTTGAATGCGGTTTCTTTGCCACTTGAACGGAGCAGAGCGTTCCACGAAAGACAAGAACTCCGCACTCAGCGGCGGTAAGCCGAAGGAATCAAAGTAGTACACTTCACCCGTGCTCGACACATAAAACGCCACCCAATGCTGACCTGGTAAATGTTGCGGATCTGTGTTGCTCACGAAACAAGTGTCTTTGATAGGGTGCTTCGGAATAGTGTCACAAGAGAAAACGCCCAGGAAACGATGTTTTGTGTGAACGTTTTCCTTCAACACTCTGCTTATTTCAAGCGTGTTCATACGATACGCCAAGTACCGCCGTCTTGTCTTCAGTTCATGTGGTAGTCGGTGATGGGGTGTCGATCTCGGGTCAGCTCGACGACGTTGTCGTACACCAAGTAGAGTAGCACCGTTGTTGTCGCTTGTAGCGCCGAGCGGAAACTGACTTCCACCCTCAGCTGACCCGCTCTTATAAGGTTCACGCGACACCCGTCGTGCGATCTGTCTGGGGTTAAGTCGAGGGGGAACACCGTGTAACCGTTCAGGAATTGATCGTATGAAATACCGCAGGAGCGCGCGCCCTCGTACATCCCCGTTTCCGTGTGTAGCGCCAAGTACTCTCTCACGGCCGCTTTGGTCTTAAAGTCGGGCACGTAGGCGTCGTTCGGCACTTTCTGATCGTTCACTATCACTTGAAGCGAGCTGATGTCGTAATGCTTCATCTCGAACGGGTTCTTGGTGTAGCTACCGTTGAAGGCGTCGTGGTCCAGGAAGCAAATCATCATCGACTTGGGAAGCTGGCCTGTGTTGGAGTGCGTGTAGCTGTGATCTCTGTTACCTTGAGGGATGGCGTACGTCGTCACCTCCACTCTGTTCACCGGGTAGTCGAAGGGCCCGTGTTCTATCACCGCTCTCTCGTGCGTTTCCGCTACAGCGTCCGCCACCAGCACGCGTCGCACGTAGAGCTTTGCTTTGTAGATCTTCAAGCTGTAGCCTCCGTCAGCGGCGCACATCAGATAGAAAGAGGGCGCCGCCTGTTTCAGAGTGAGATTGATTTCTGTCTCTCCAACGATGAGCTTCGGTTGATGAGCCAGGTCAAAGTGCAGTCGCGCCATCAGCGAAAAGCGCTTGTTGGAGATTAGCTTCTTGCGCGCTTTGTACCCCGCATTCGCGTCAGTCAACGTGTCAAACTGACCGGGCGTATCTTCATGCCACCCCTGGGCGCTCATGACGCCGTCCTTCACGTCTTTGTTGTAGTTGAGTAACCCTTCCAAGTAAGCTCGGTAAGGGTAGGTCTCGGTGTTGCCAGACACTTTGAAACCGCCGATGGAGACTTGGACGTCTTTGAAGAGCGAGTGAGCCAAGTTGTTCACCGGAGCTACCGCGTCGGTGTCCTCGATCGCCGCTCTGTTCGCTTTCAGCACTTGACATTCCAGATGAAGGTAATTCTCGTTCAGGTCTGTGTACTCTTGCGACTTGTTGATGGTGAAATTTATGTTACCTCCATCCTCTAAAGAGTTTTTTGTTTCTATCCCCAGGAAAGACGACTTTAAGATAGTAGTCTGAGTCGGCGCTACGGTGTGCAGGTCGAGCTCAGAGAGCGCGCACTCGTTACTGCTCTCGTGTACGTAAGCCATTGTGTTCTCTCTTCATGCGGACGACAGACTGACGCCGGCCGCCTCCAGTCTTTTTATTTATACCTGAACGCCTAGGCGCTTACCGGTCGAATACATCCCCTCTACGTCTCTTGCAAGAGCCACCGCCCGTCTGAGGAGAATGCCGGCGACGTTTCGACCCTTTCTTAGACGCGACAGTCGTCTTTCCTCCCGAGAACGCCGTACTCGCCAGTCTCTTCAGAGCGCCTGCGCCTCGGTCTTTCACGCTGCTCTTTAAAGTCCGACCCGCCAGCACATCTTTAGCTACGCCCACACCGGCGCGGAGCAGCGTTTTTCCCACCGACTTCAATAGCGGGGTAGCCGAGCGCATCAGACCTAACAGAGCGCCGCCCAAACCGTGCCCGCTCTGGAAAGAGCGCCCGCTGTACACGTTCACGCCGTTGCCCAGCTGCGCGTTGTAGTAATCGCTGTACCCTCTGCCGACGGTGCGCCTGGGTGGAAAGTACGGAACGCGTTGACGCATCATTTTTCTCTCTTTCAGCGCTCAATAGGTCTCAGATGAAGTGTCACGGTCACCTCGCCTCTACCGAATGGGATGGAATGACCGGATCGGTCTCTTAAATAGATGCCGACCTCGGTAAACCTCTTGGATTTCAAGGGGAAATAATCCAAATGGGGAAAACTGATAGCTTGCACGCCACCTCGACGCTTTCCGCCTCTGTCCACCGCGACGCAGCGCAACAGCGGCACTTGCATGTCGCCCACACGTCTCTCCTGGATCATGTCGGTGTATATGTACACAGAGTGCACGTCCCCGTAAACATCCATCGAGTAGGCGCCGGTAGTCGGCGACGCGAAACACGTCTTCTCTCCGAAGCCTAGAACGCATGCGAGATGCTGACTCAGCAGGACAGCACAGTGTCTCGGCGGTTTGATGGTGACGCGTTTCGTCTTGGCGTCGTACGATAAGATCCGCATCGGTTTGAGCAAGAAGCTGTCGCCCTCTAGTCTGTCATCTCGCAACGTCTCACTCAAGCGCTCGATTAGGGTGTGGTTGCTTCCGGTGAAAATAGGAGGTATCTCGAATATGTTTGGCATGAAACTGCGCACTCCCATGTCTTTCTCCATCTCTTCGATCATCTGTCTTGCTTGATCGCTGATCGCCTTCTTCTTCACCGCCGGGGACAAGAACTGCTTGTATACGGCATTCGTCTGTCTCAAGTCGACCTCTCTCTTGAACCTTTTTGTTTCCGGTTTCAATTGCTGCTCTTCCGACGTGTCTGATATCTCTTCCACCGTTACATAGCTCGCTTCCTTCCAGCTCAGCGGGAATTTTGAGCTGAACGTTAGCTTGCTCAGACCGTTCGCGTTTTTCATTCCCCTCCAGTCTACCTGTAGTTTTTTTCCTTCGGCGAATTTAGTTTCTTTTAAAACCTGGATCGCCTCCTCTAGCGAACCCTTGGTGCGCAGAGGAACAACGATGATCAAGTCGTCGTCGTGCACGTTAGTCCATTCTGTAGGGAGGATGATCTCAGTCAGAGCCGCTTCGTACGCTTCGGGCAGAAGGAGCGGCGAGTCGAAGTGAGTTCGGAAAGACGTCAAGCTGTTGTCAGGATAATACTCCATAGAGCTGTTGCTAGGTAGAGTGATGTTCATTTTTTTTTTTTTTTCTACGTTATTTTTTTGACGGGGATCCACTCGTTGAACTTGTCGTCGTAACCTAACCAACGTACGAAAGCTAACTCTTTACCGTCGACGGTCTTGCGGCGCAACACCTCGTCTATCAGGTAGTTGTTGTCGTAACGACTCTTGTACACCTTCTGAACCTCTTCCGGGTAGAAGACGCCTTTTATCTCCTCGCCCTTGTCGTCTTTCAGCTCGAACCCTCTGCTTCCCAACGTCTTAGCAACGTCGACCACTTCCTCGCGCCAGTTTCCCTCGTACCCTTTGTCGAAGGCGCCTTTAGTTCTCAACATCCTCACTCTGTCACCCGGAGCGATGACGTCGACGGCGGACGTCTTTGTTTTTTTCTTCTTTTTCCATATTTCGTCGATTTGTTTGTTAGTTAGGAGATCTTGTCGGTAGAAAACTGTTTCGCTGTTTTCCGAGCTGACTTGAGCCGGCGCCATTTTCAACGTCTTGTGGTGAGTGCGATTGTAAGAAGACACTACATGGTGCAGTACGTCTACGTAGCGATACGTGCGCTTGTGTGTGAAATAAAGCCACAGCTTCTCCTTCAGACTGCGGTTCAAGCGCTCCACTAGACTAGCTTTGATGTCGTCGTTCTCGCCAGTGAAGAACTCTATGCCCTCGCTCTTCAAGTGATCTTGAAAGATCTTGTTCAAAAACTCTTTCCCCTTGTCTGTCTGAACAGTGCGCGGTCGTCTCTCGCCAGTGCCTGTCATCTCTCGGAAGGCCTCGGTGACATCAGCGCCGCTCTTGAATTTAATGGGAACGGCCCACGCGTACCTAGAGAGAACGTCGATCGCCGTCACCACGTACTGGAAGCGGTCGTTGTGAGACGCCAAAGCTTGCATGTCCATCAGATCTATCTGCCACTGCTGATCGATTGCGCCGGTTATAGTCTTGTTCCTTGCGAATTTTCTCCGAATGGGTTTATGTTTAGTGTAGGCGTCCAGCGACACTAAAGCATCTCGGATGACGGCCGGGTTTAGGTGGCGAAAATGATGTTTCTGGAGTTTAGTCACGCTAGTGAAACTGGAGGGCGCTTTGACGTCGGTATATCTAGCTACTACGCGCTTCTTTTCTTTTTCCTTCTTGGTCAGTCTCTTCACTGGTTTGCCCATCGTCGACTTGTTGAGGGCGTGAACGACGACGTCGCCGCTAGGTGGTTGCGCCCTTTCCTTTTCTTACTCCCCGCGCTCCTATAGGAAGTCGGAGTTTGGAAAAGTTCACTGCCCTCCTCGTCGTCAGAGGATTGATCGTCCACCTGGAGAGAAGAGTCTGCTGCTGCTACTGCTGCTGCTGCTGCTTCTCCTTCTTCCGAGTCGAAGCTCGGTCGTTTCCGACCTCTGTCAGCAAGCCGTGTGTCCAAGCTTTGGCCAGGTCCGCTCGCTTTATACAGATGGTTTCCGATCAAGGAGTCTGTGGGAACTGCTTCGCGCAGCGCTTTTGTGAACGGAGAGTAGCCCGCCGGTCTGGGTGCCGTCTTCCTGAACCTGGCGGCGTCGTTCAGTAAGTCCACTATGTTGATGCGATGCTCAGGTGGTATTCTCCGACCCGACATCTCGCGCACCGCACCGTCCTCGTTCCACTTGACCACACCGGATTTCTCCAATTGTTTGTACAGCGCCACGGTCCGGGTGCGATTCCTCTTGGGAACTTGGTTCACCAACCGCTCAAGTAGGGACGCGCTGGCTTCTTCAGCAGGCTGACGGAGGTGAGCCGGGGGCGAAGAAGTGTAGGACGAAGAGATGTTGCTGTTGTTGGGATTCGCGAGAAAAAATTGCAATCTATTCAACAACCTTCGGTATTTCAACATTTTCTCGCGCGATTCCAAAGTGGGATCGTTCAACACTAAGTCCAAGTCCCTGTAGATAAACTGTAGCACCTGGTGCAAGGCCGCGTCGGGATGAAGGGACTGTTCTGCCTGCTTGTGGTAATAGGCCATATCGGCAGGTAGGCGGGCGGCGGTGGCAGGAGCGGAACTCTCGTTCTTTTCAGTACGCTCATCAGGAAGAGGAGGAAGGTTTGGAGCAGTAGAAGTACTAGCAGCAGCGACTGCAGTAGTAGCAGCGCTAGTAGTAGCAGCAGCGGGCACATGATGAAGTAGACCTGCTCGTGATGATTTGTAGAGCGTCTCAGGATCCACGAGCGCTAAGCGTTTGTAGTGTTGTTGCTGCTCTGAGTCCGTCATGGGGACGACGGTGGCGATGACGCTGGCGGTGGCGGTAGCGGTGGTACTGTCGGCGAGTAGGTGTCGAATGAGGTGTCTCATATACGGAGAATGCTCTTTATAAGCGGTAAGGCCATCCCTATGAGAGCCGGAATGAGGAAACCTCCCTCTTGTACCAAGACGCGTCTCTTTTTCTTGATGGGCGTAGATTTTTTGCCGACCTCCCTCAACACATCAGCCGATTCTCGAAGCTTGTCCAGTTGTTTGTCGCTGAGCGGGATGTTCCCTACCAGTAAATTGTGACAGATCTCACTCAATGCTGCGATCAGATCGTCGCTTCCAGAGTCTATTAGATGCGAGCAGTCCTTTGGCGAGCACTTAGCTAAGTGCTTGAGAGTACCAAAGTGTCTTTCGAGTAGATGAGAAGACATTTTTGCTACTGCTTTCTCTTGTTCTTTTTTTTGTCTAGCGGTACAAATACTAGCTGAGAGTGTATGGACGTCAAAGAGGAGCGTATTCTCAGATCGTCAGGTGTTGACTGCTTGAAGTCCAGAAGGAGGTATGAGTGAGGTCGCTTGAGTTCATGGGTAAATATACTAGAGAGGGCCGCCGCGTTGGACGGAAACACCTGGCGAGACAGACTAGCTATTTGCCCCATGTCGCGCGGGTTCTTGAAAACGATCATGTAGTGAGCGTTCAGACTCATAGTTCGAAAGTCGGGTGATTTCTGGAATAGGTTCTGAGTGATGTATATGACGCTCACGTTCCAGTGATGCGAGTATTTAGTAAAGATGTCGGCTACCACTTGCTGATTGGAACTGCTCATCAGATCGTCCAATATCAGTAGAGTGTGTGGTCGTAAAGCGTCTTCTGCTACTTCCACGTCTCCCGCTATAGACTCTTTGCTAGGAAGACCTTCTCTGAATTCCACACCGTACTGATTTTGCATTTTTTCAAACAGAGGTTGCCACTCGCCGTAATGGTAAAAAGTCTTTTCCACCGGCGGCGTGACCAAATTGTTCACGTCGCTCAGAAATTGATCCACCAAGCGCGATTTTCCACAACCCGACGGACCGCTAATGATACAACTAAAGGGTCCTTGTAGTCGAGCGTCGAAATGAATTTCTGTGAAGAGTTTGCTTTTACTACTCGACATTTTTTTGTTTTTTTTCAGGACGCGTCAGAGAGCGGTTGTGTGTCTGACTGTCTGCTGTGTTTCTCACTCGAACGGTCGGTAGTGAATGGTTGTGGAGAAAAGTCAGCCGACCTTTTTATTGATACCGGCCGGTGTCACAGTAGCGGCGGCAGAAGTGACTTTTTTTTCTTTTTTTTTTGCGATAAAATTCTATTTTCACTCAATAGTCATAAATGTTTGTATCAGACTCCAGAGGAGTCTGATACAAATTTTTTTTTTTTTTTTTTAAAAGAAGAGGAGGAGGAGGAGGAGGAGGAGGAGGAGGAGGAGGAGATTAATTTTTTTTTTTTTTTTTTTTGATCATTTAGGCAAAGCTCGTCGCTTTGCCGCTTTTTTTTCTATTTCTGTGTTGTGACACGATCGTCTCGAAAAAGCAATAAGGCGTGTGAGCGCGGCGGTGACAAATACATATTGGAGCGTATGGTTTAAAATGGTGCGTCCCTATCTTCTTCAATTCGGCTGCGTTGCAATATGCGGGATAACAAGTGACGATGTCGAAACGTTTAGAGACCGTGTTCACGTCGGCCACAACGCGCGCCCACCGAGTGGGAGCTGCAGTCGCTCCCAAGAAACCGATCGGCTTGTCGAATCGTTTCATAGCACTTATTCTCACTTTATAAGAGGAGGCAGGGTGAGGAGAGTAGCGGCGCTCTTTCTTTTCATGAAACGCCCAACGAGTGGGGGCGCTGAGAGCGGCTGTTATGCAATGGTAGAGTAAATACTGTTCTGAGAAGACGGCTCTCGGCCATGTCGCTACATTTTCCTTTTCCGCTCTTGTATAACGACGATGGCGCTCAGCTTTGCATTTCTCGAGAATTCGGTACGCTTCAAGAGAAGCGTGAACCTCAACTACGTGACGCTCTCTCCTTTGAGATAAAAAAATAGCCGGGCAGTTGAGGAGGGCACTTTGTTCGCGCGACCGTCTTTTAGAAACTCGCGCCCTCTGCAGCGCCATATTTCTTTCCTCCGAAACAAAAAAGACTGAGTGAAAATAAAAATTTTAAAAAACAAAAAGCTCAAAGAAAAAAAATAAGCAATAAGCAGACTCAGCTCGAAATTCCCTGCTGGCGTGATGGCGGTGACTGCAGGCGGTGGCGGCGGTCGGCTGGCCGGCGGTGCCGGTGTCGGCGGCGATGGTAGAAGGGTGTGTGGAAAGAGAGACGCATCTCAGTCTTTTATAGGAGCGGCGAGTCTGACATTTTCAGCTGTCGCATGCTGACCTGCTGCTATCATAAGAGAAACAAAAGCCCTAATCACACTTTTCAGCTGGATCCTTCCACCCCGCCAGACATGGATCCAGATGGGAAGGTGGTTTAAAATTAAATCCGTGTACCGACTGTCATACAATAGAGTAATTAGTTGAACGCGTGTTACCTGTATAAAGGATTAGCGGGTCATGGGCTCAGCGTGTGTATAGAAAAACAACTACAGGTAGCGTGAACAAAGCGACCCCCTCCCTTTCTGTCACTCTGTCTGTGACTAGAGGGTGTGCGTGTGGTAAGCGGCTTAAATCTAAAGAAAAACAAATCACCCTCTCCTGTCGTCAGCAGTCAGCCGGCCGGCGGCTGGAAAATGCGATTAGAGGGATGATGAGCCGCGTAGTAAGCGACTTAAGGCTGATCTAAAGACCTGCCGTGAGGGGGCAGCTGGCCGGTGGCTTGAAAAAAGGGGGGAGTAAGGGTATATAAGGGGGAGTGAAACCGTATTCGGCATCGTCATCATCGTTCACGCTACTACTACTACTACTACTACTACTACTACTACTACTACTACTACCACCACCAGCACCGCGCCTCAATTTGCAGATCCCCATGATGGAAAGTTGCTACCGTGACATGAAGCGGAATGACGAAGCGGCGCGCGAATGTGAAGCTGATGCTGTAGCCTCTGCTACTGCTGCTGCTAGTGCTGCTCAGCGTGCTACTGCTGCATTTACTGCGGCTGTTAGTGACGCTGGTTGTGATGACGTTGTTGTTGTTGCCGCTGCGGCTGTGACTGCTGCTGTTGCTGCCGCCGATGCAGCTACTCATGCCACCGATGCCGACGCTGCTGCTGCTGATGCTGTTGCGGCTGCCGATGTCGCCGCTGATAACGCTGCTAGTGCCCGCTCTGCCGCCCTTGCTACTGTCGCTGCTGCTGTTGTTGCTAATGCTCACGCTACTGCTGCTACAGCTGCTGCTACTGCTGCTACCGCTGCTGCCGAGGCTGCTGCCGCTGCTGCCGATGCTGCTGCCGATGCTGCCGATGCTGCTGATGCTGCTGATGTTAGCAGTCGCGTCGACAAAGAATCGTCATTTGTCACTCTTAAACCTCCAGTTGAACGCGCGACGAGTAGTAGGGCTACCAACGCGACGGCCGGATGGTGCAACTGGTGTCGTCGCTTCTGCTCGTGCGCTTGCTTTTCTTCCAGTCCTACCTGCTGCTGCTACGGTATGATAGTGTTATAGTGTTTGAATGAGAACGCGCGTAGTTACACATAGACGCTGTAACAGATGTGCTTTTTTTTGAAAATATAATTTTAACATAACATGGAACTTGTTGTGTTTATTTTCTATATATAAGTTGTTTGTTTACAAACAGTCACGTGTCACGTGGTGTTGTTTACAAACAAGAGAGCCACGTGGTGTTGTTTACAAACAAAACCCTAAGTAGGTCACGTTACCCTAGTTACCAGAATGCCGGCTTCTGATTGGCTGAGCCTAAGTAGGTCACGTGACGTAAGTAGGTCACGTTACCATGGTTACCAGAATGCCGGCCTCTGATTGGCTGAGAGCTTCTAAGTAGGTCAGTAGGTCACCCAAAATGCTGGCTTCTGATTGGCTGAGAGCCCTAAGTAGGTCACGTTACCATGGCAACGGGTCACGTGACCAAATGGCGGCCTCTGATTGGCTGCATATCGATTGAGTAATAAACAGTAGTTAACTATAGTCCCGTTCCGATACATACTATACTACTCATAGTTGTCAGGTTGAAATAACATAAAAAATGGAAAATAACAGGTCATCAGGGTGTGGAGGAGCAAGCCGGTAAGTTATAATTACAGGATAGATTGAAGCATTATATGGAGGCGTATTCTCTGGCAGTGAATTATAGTCCATAGGGGAAACCACCTTCCGTCATTATATATCGGGAACCAAGAGACTTCTGCTTTATATTGGGACGGATAACACAATGTAAGGGAGAGGTCTACTGAATAAGGGAGAGAAACATGGTGAAATGGGCAGGGACTTATAACATAAATAGAGGGAGTAAGGTCATGGGAGAACGGGCCAGGGAATCAGTTATATTTACCGACCTCGTTCTCCAGATAGTCCCGGTCGCCCATCAGAGCCGTCCAGTCCAGAATCTCCCCTTTCTCCACGAGGTCCCTGCTCACCCCGTTCACCAGGCCTTCCGACCGCACCAGTATTCCCCTGTGGTCCCTGAGCACCTATAGGTCCAGCTGGTCCAACTGCCCCTGTTGGACCAGGAAGACCGGGTATACCATTTGGACCTGTGGACCCTCTTGACCCGGTGGGTCCAGTTGGGCCTTGAGGACCTGTGAAACTTGTGTCCTCAGTACGAGTACTACCTGGAGGACCGGCATCACCTAGAGCGTAAATGTGAAATCATTTCTCAGTAGTTTGTTTAATCAAGATAATATTAGTAATAACATGGACGGTTATAAAGTGTAGAAAATATCAATTTTCTAGGTTTCACATGTTGTCAAACTTCAAATTCATACTAAAAAGTCTTTAAGATGGTATTTCACGCCTACCTTTGGCCCCTCTAAGTCCTGGAACACCGGTCGCTCCACTTAAACCTCTGTCACCTTTGGGACCTCCTGGGCCTGGTTCACCACGTGTTCCCTGTCCTCCTATAGGACCTGTAGGTCCCAGGTCCCCTTTGGCTCCAACTGACCCTGGTGTACCTCTGGACCCAGTAGGTCCTCTACCCCCCTCAGGTCCTGTTGGCCCAGGAGGGCCGCCGTCACCGGTGGCACCAGTGCGACCTGATGCACCAGGAAATCCCCCGGGTCCCACAAGTCCCGATATTCCCTGCTGCCCCCTGTCTCCCGTGGCTCCTGTGTCACCTGGACGGATAGCAATAAAGACAATGTTTAGACAATTATTCTTTGCAATATACAGTATTCTGATAGCAAATATTATGCATCATTAACAGCTAAATCGTTCACGTAGAGTATCATATATATGAGAGTACCTTTCACTTTTATACCCTGTCCTTGCTTCACGGTTTTACCACTCAATAAATATAGCAGAGTACAATATTCTATTTCAATACCCCCATCTGCTATTCGGCTATGTGAATACATAATTCAGATGTCAATGGTCATTAGAGCTCAAAGAAATGAGACAGAAGATCAACGCCCTTCGATAGGTATTTATAAAACATGCATGGGAAGTGCAACTTATGTAACACATTGAAGCCCCAACTTACCCCTACTGCCAGGTACCCCTGCCGCCCCTGACTGCCCCGATCTCCCTGTTGCACCGGTCCTACCGGTGGGACCGGTGCCCCCGGTGGGACCCGATGGACCGACGGAACCAGAACGCCCTGTGGCTCCTGTTGGGCCCAGAGATCCTCTGGCCCCGGTAGGTCCTGACGATCCCAAGTCTCCTTTATTACCTATGTAAACATGGATGACACGGAAATGAATGTGGAAATCTGTACGTCAAATTGTATTTATATACATAAGGGATTGCATTACCACTTATGAGATTTTTGTATTTAATTGTTACTACTTTAGATATAAAATACCCCAATATGTATATTTATGTTACTACTAGATACATGGATGAAGCAAACGTAATTTATGTCTTTGGAATCCATTCTTCATTAGAAAATAACACACACCTTTCCCTTCATATAGTTTCTGATGTAATACAATTACAAATTTAAAAAATGTGAATTGTATTTTGACATGTTTATCATTTAGAGGTGATGGACTTACCAGGAGGGCCCTGGATACCAGAAGGGCCTGTTGGGCCCGAGGGTCCTGCATTCCCCGTACTTCCTGTGGGTCCTGGTTTGCCCACAGAGCCAGGACGTCCTTCAGTTCCAGTAGCTCCAGTTATACCTTTAGTGATAGAAAGTTATGTGTACATGTCCATCTACCAGTCTACATGAGCCATATGCATACCTTCAACAATGAAGAGTATTATTAATAATATCATTATGTGGCGCCAATGATGTCCAGGTCAGAGGACATAGCGAAACATGGATAAAAGGATGATTCTCAGTATTATAATTATCTTTAAATAACATTGATTGTATTGAAAAATTAAGGAATTTACAGCTTTGATTATTTAACAAACAGAATTAAGAGGCACATTGGACGAAACACAAGAAACTAACCTCTAGCTCCAGCATCCCCAGGTCTCCCCACTATGCCTTGGCTGCCCATTCCACCAGTGGGTCCCAGTGGGCCCGGAGACCCCGCGGACCCAATGGACCCTGTCCGGCCTGCACTCCCGATCGGTCCAACTGGTCCCGTTGCCCCTGTTGGACCAGCGTTCCCTGACACTCCATTACTTCCGGGGAATCCTCTGGGACCTAAGGCTCCGGTAGCCCCCGTTGCTCCCGTTAGCCCATTAGAACCCCCAAATTCTGGAGATGAGAATAAGGAAGAGTGTTGTTCAAATATTGGGAATCGCCCAAAATTGCTAACATGAATACGTATACTTTCACGTATCACACTGATTACAATGTCAGGGGGCTTTATGTATTTCTTAGTAAACAATTCTCACTGAGACAATAACGCAAACAGGGTTGAAACTAATTTAGAGGTACAATAGGATACAATAACTTAAAGCACGGCGGACGGCTATAAAGCAAAGGAATTCACATCTTGATTTATTTCCACTTAGACTCACATAACCTTACACTACCGTACGTTTAAAACAGATAGACAATAGTTATGTGAGGCTAACTCAAAAAATAACTACTGTAGTGTGGCATAAGGGTGCCTGCCAGTTTACTGCGGTTAATTTGAGTTAGCCTCTCAAAACCATAGTCTATCTATTACACAAACCAGTGGAAACATACACTTCACACCACGTCACCTACCTTCAATGACACCAACGCGGATGGAGTGTAGGGCAGGATAAGTCAGGTCTTCAAACTCATAGGAGCGGCCGACCTGGGGATAGCCATCCCCGTCCACGGCCAGGAAGTACAGGGGGTAGTTCTCCACGAAGTTAAACGAGAGGGGGTCATTTTCCTTCTCATAGGTCCAGCCCAGGCGGGAACCGGCCGGGATCAACGGGGAGTCGGGCACAATCAACTGCAGAAGACATAGTCAGGATTAAGACGACATATTAAACATTAAGGTGGGTCGATCCCATTGAATCAAAGTCATTAAAATTCATCCTAAGCTGCTGGTGCCCTAAATCATTTGAAAACAGAAAATGAAAAGACAATGTCATTTCACATGCAAAGTCTGCCCGTCCTGGAGCTTATTGTGTGAAATTTCCGACGTTTTTTTCTCTTTGCCAAGTCTATGTCAATATCGTTTTTTTCAGCTATTTTACATGTTGGAGATGGAAGAAATGTATACATTCATGGGACACAGTCACATCCATCCATTGATACACTCCTTTTCTATCAAACATGTAAAATAGCTGATAAAATTGTGATTGGATTAGATTTGACAAAGAGAAAAAAAACACCTGAGAACCTGGTAGGCCTATACATGTACGAAGAGGTGGGAGATTGCAACAGTTAGTACGTGAACTGTAACCAGACACCGTGTCTATTTTGATAAATGCCCATGTTGCCATGTCGATTTTAAGAAATACCCATTACACCATGTCGATTTCCAGAGATGCCCATATCCCATGTCACTATCAAAGGCCCAAGATGCCCACTGCCTTATGTCACTAAGCCCTAAAATGAACATGTCGTCTTGTCGATTTTAAGGATCTTTGCTCTACCATAAGAGGGTGTATACCAATTGGAAATGACCTTTTTTTGTGGAGATGAATCAATCTGATTTCCTTGATGTATGAAAAAGGTCGTGCATATATTTACCTGGTGGATTCCCTCAGTGGACGGGAGGTTAAAGGAGTACTCATAGATGAGGGCGAAGGTGCGGTCAGTGCTTGCCTGTGTCCACACCTGGAGTCGGAAGGGCGTCTCCTCCAGTAGGTTCTCGTGGATGTAGAGGGACACGTTGTACAGCCTACCTGCCGGCATTACCACCTACAGAAGGACAGGTGTATGATATAGGTTAAGGCTATGGTGAGGTACTCACAAGGGGCGAAATTCGCTCTAGGTCAAGGGTTTGGTATTAAGGTAAATCTACATCTGTTTGTGAACTTTTGCTTCAACGATTTAGTGATGAGGTTTCTTTAGGGAACAAATGTGGTCTATAGGGTAAGAGAATTCATATTGCCGTCCCTACTTGAATTTAGCGTTTTATTGTATTTGGGTGAAAACTGCTGGTGGTATTCTATAGTTGCGTGAACGCATCATTATATATGTATACATAAGAACAAAGACAGAGCACATCACCTGATAGTCGACCCAGGCCTTCCTCGCCCCAGTCTCACGGCTGAAACCCCGTTTGACCACATCGTGACCGAAGTTAGACAGGAAACGATTACAACCAAAGGCTCCACCTACAATCATAGGCAGAAAGGGTAGCTATAAGTATAAATTATGTTCTCTTAACCCACGGGTGACACCTAAGACAAATGAATCGCATCTTGGTTATATCGTATACACTGACATAACCGAGGGTTAAATCAGATAGACTACACCTGGCCAGGCTTCTCCCACATACCCACTGCCCACTGGTCAGCGACTCGGTGTACACTCAAAAAGTAAACTCGTCTGTAAACTCTTCTAAGTGACAAGAGAGTGGGTCCTCTAGCTGTAGTTGTCAGATAGAAGATACACTTGGTAAGTGCCAGCCCAAAATCTGACTCATGCCAGCCCTAGACTCGTCAACCAGGGTCTGATTCAGGATTTTCCCTAGTTCGGGTACCAACCGCTAGGTGAAATAGTAGCGTTTGGAACAACGTACCGGCGGCCATTTTGAAATACCAAGGTTTCCCACTATTTCTGCTGGCTCAACTCGCTCCATATAAGGGTATGGAGATTGGCAGATGTCACGTGATCAAATTCTTAAAGGAGTGAATCTATTTATAGACGGTCACGTGATGATGACGTTGCATGCCCATATATGGAGGCGAGTTGGTGCCAGCGGGAACAGCAGGTTATAAACCATAGGCCAGACGACGATTGGAGTTACCTATGTTTAGCTCGATAAACTAGATTTTCCCTGTAGGTGGCATCAGTATAACATGCATTCTGTATAAAGTTGGGGAATGAATTGCATAATTTCTATGTTGATTTTAATCATATTTATGGGAATACACATTCATGTTATGGAGAATCCTGAGATTTATCCATTGGGGGTGCTAGAAAAGGTAAAGGAATCAATGTTTTGATATAATTGAGACAAAAAAATATGTGTAGGGCACAGACACCACTTTTGTGGTTATTTCTATGGTACAATAGCTGCAAGGAAACTCCCATTGGTATGACATCCACATATGTGTTAGCAGTCTGTAACTAGAGGGTAGAAATACTCTCAATATAGACTTGGGAATATGGCCGGAATTCCCCTAACCTACATACCTCTATGTTTGTATGAATTAGCTATTATAAACCTCAGAAATATAGACAGACATGGACAACAATTATGCCTAGGCAGAAACCAGTTAGCTCCACCTGCAGTGAAGTAGAGAAAGACCCTAAACTCTTCTTATAAGACGACCTTTTGACAAGTTTGGATCCCTTCATTTTATCAGTGTATGACACCTCGTCTAGACCTGGTGGGGCAGTGGGTATATGGAAGAACCGTGTCCAGGTGTCGTCCATCTAATACATAAACTCCTTTCAACTATGTGAGGTACTCTACTATACCACAGATACATCATATAAATGCCCGTCATACTGTATTATCAAACAGATAAGAAGATTGTTAGACCACACTTTTTTGAAATTTGGGTTACGGACACTTCAAAAATTTATCAGCGCACGGAGGACGAAATAAAAGAAATTTAAAATAAAATAAAATTTGGCCTCTGGGAATCTTATTTATTGTACAGAAAGCTTGGATATTCCAATGTCGGAGGGAATGATAAAATAAAAACACCACCCACTATAGAAAATATGATCCGACAATAGAAATACAATATTTACATGAAGAGATTTTTTTTAAAGATTTTCAGAAATCGAGAAAATGTTGACATCCCATTTTACCTCAATGAAAGGAAGAAAGCTGTTTTCCTGTTGATTTTAGCTTTCCATTGGTATAATATTATGCCATATATCTTTTATTTTTTTCTTTATTTTGTTTTCTCTGGAACACACATCGGAGGGAATAAAAAAAAAAGTGTAAAATCCAAATTTAATTTTATTCCGATTTTGGGCTTTCCTACTGCGGCGGGCCTGTAACCTAAATAATAAAAAAAAGTGTGGCCTTATCATCAGGGGTGCCACCGGAGGGAAGGCAACGAGCCGAAATGCTCGTTATTAATATATTTTATATTTATTTAGTATTATGAATGTGTCATAAGACCCAATAAAGCCTTAAAAAGTACCGTATAATTAGGGGATTATTGTTAAATATGTAGGTCATAATCCAATTTTACAATCCCTAAAATAATCTAACCCGATATGATTTACACATTATAATCACATTGACTCGACATTATACTTACATTGCTCCCTAGTTTGGGCATCAAGTCCGGGAAGGCATATGAAGAGGATAACGAAAATGCAGCAGGGAATGGAGCAGATCTGAAATGTGATAATACATGTATAGCATTATGCTTCGGATGAAGCAGATTTACGTGGGTAACGGAGACTTTATAACCTTTTATAGAGTAAAAACAAGTGAATATACAATCTGGACGGTGGAGAACTGAGGAAACGTAACATAAGTAACAACAAGCCTCTACAACTATGTATTTGGGGCCCTAGACGTCTGTTCTGTGACTGGCATGGTATGTAGTAGTACATGTAGATAACCCACAAGGGTATGTAAGGGGTGCGGCTAATAAGCGAGTTAGGCTTATACGCGAGGTTTTACGGTACTGTAGAGTGGCCAGTTTACTGTGGTTATTTTGAGTTAACCTCTCATAACCATAGTATATCTATTACTTAACAGCTGAGGTCATTTCAAGGGCGGTGATGGTGATCGAATTTATGGATGACTGAAGGTAGAAAGCACGCCCCTACACTTTTACCGAGGCCATGATTCTTTTACATCCCACACCACATAGGCACAGTGTGAGATGGACAGGCCTTTGATGTCTAGAACAGAAGGAGGGAGTTTGCAGCTCAATCAGCAGGTCGCTGCTGAGTCTCGAACCCACGATGTTGTGCATGCCAGACAAACGCTCTACCTCTGAGCCACGTCCCACCCCCGTACTGGTGCCATCTCAATGACTTTTAACAGTGCTAAATTTAAAAAATCTGAAATCCCTTGCCAAAATGAATGGCATATTATGAGAGGGAAATCATCTGAGATATGAATGAAGGAAAGTTAGGTTTGAGTATGTCAACTGGTATAGCAGCTTTAAGGCAATTTAACCCACGGTGGGCGGCTGAAACAAAGGCTTCACACGTTGGGTATATTGCATACCCGAGGGTTAAATCAGATAGACAATGGTTATGAAAAGGTAAGTAGGATTAACCACAGCTTTCTGGTAGGGCGACTTGGGCTTCACCCTCGTCTGGCCCCACCAGAAAGCTGTGGTTAATTCTGTATACCTTTTCATAACCATTGTCTATCTAATACGTAAATTATTATGCTGCCTCATGGTACAAAGTATATCCCATTTAGGTTGACTCTAGATGTCAAATGAAGATATAACTATCTCTGATATATCTACAAGCTATAACCATACTTTTACGAAATAAGAGACCTCAATGCAGCTCTGTAAATTAGTAAGATTCTTTATTCAATCCAAATCGCGACTCTCACTGCGATTCTCAACCGTTGAAATTGATATAACTATGTACATACATATGCAAATGCCTTTAGACACATAGATACACAGGATTATGGAGTTGCCAATGTCTGGCAAGTACATGGAACATTTCATGATCAAAGCTTGATTCCATAGTGTACATACCATAACCCCTGATCATTATATACCATAATCTTTGTATGTCTCAGCAGGTATCCGCACACATGGAGAGAGCTTAGAGAAGACCTCCATTGTGCTACTACTATATTCTACTACTCTACTGGACTAGACTTATTGGTCTGCATTTTAGTCTAGTTATAAGATACTGTCTGGCCAAAGTAGAAATGTTATACGCATTTACTTCAATTATTTTGTATGTATGACATGCAAATCCCTTAGTCCATATTCACCGATACACTAATATAGGACACATTTACTGTATCCCCCATCCAGGGTTTCAATCAATGTATAGACCACGTAGCTAGCAGGCCAGCCAAGTATTACCAGACCTGGCTGGTGAGAGATCCCCATGTTTCTATTGGGGGTGAACTAGAAGCCGGGGGGGGGGGGGCACTTGCTATATTTTGTATACACGGGTGTGCGGCTGGGAAGGGTACTTTTTGAGCAAAATCCCCCTCACCAAGGGTCTGCTTTTCATAAAAGAAAAACCCTCACCAAGGGTCAATTTTCGCCAAAATCCCCCTCATCACTTTTCAGAGATTTCAACAAAATCCCCCCAAAAAGGGTCACATTTACCAAAATTCTTCGCAACAAGGGTCACTTTTGACCAAAATTCTTACACTAAGGCTGACTCCTCGGGGAAAATTGCTAAAACCTAGGTACTTTTGTCCAAAATCCCCCTCAGCAAGGGTCACTTTTGCCCAAAATCCACCTCACCAAGGGTCACTTCTGACCAAAATCCACCTCACCAAGCGTAAGGGTTGTCAAAGGGCCAGCCGCACACCCGTGTCAAAATAAATTGAGTAGCCCCCCCGGGACTAGAAGTCCTCATTGCAGACAAAGTAAAAGGTTTACAGGACCAATGGGGGTCCCATGCTTGTCTCTAGACCCTAGACACTTAGCTTTCCATATTGACTTGTATATGTCCCCGTTTGTCGATTCCAAACTAACTATAGACTATGGTGGGGTTACCTGTACCAAGGTCATTAAACACAGAGCAATCTCATATTGTTGTCTATCCCCAATGAAAGCCCGTCCATCCTTCAAACTGCCCCCCTGGTATGGTCCTGACTACTTACCTTCATGTTCAGAGGTGCTTCTGCATTGCTGTTCACCAGAACCAAGAGAACACCTGAATTAATTCCAGGACGAAAGGACCACCGGGAGAACAAATCACAATCACCACAGGGCTCCCATCCAGTTGCTACCAGCCCAGGTGAACCTACTGTGAGGTCTGAGAGTTGTGTGGTCAAAGTAGTGTTGGTCAGCCTGCCGTCGTTTGTGGTATATGAAGGGGGGGGGGGGGGCAGTGGGGTCAACATGGTGGGTTAGGGCGTTATGGCCGATTGGGCACGTAATAAGCAGTAAAGTGCCTGATCAAGGCTTCACACAGGGCGGTTCACAGAATACGTTATATGAGGCCAAAATAAATAAAGGTTGGCGGAAAATAGTAGGCAAGTACACAGAAGTATTCATCAAATACGTCGGTATTAACATTTTGTAGTAATTGTATTGCCCGAGAACAGATTTGATAAAAAGTGCTAATCACATGGTCCATCATTAATGTGAGTATCGTAATTCCTCCAGAAGATTATCTCAAAATCGAGGTAGCCTAGAAAGGACCCTAATTAATGTGCCCTGTTGAGAGGATCCAAGGGCCAAAAGAAATAGGTTGGTTTCTAGTAACATGCTCTAACAAACAAGGCCTGGTCAGCCGGATTCTTTTTGCGTTACCCATAAGAGGAGGTTTCCCTCTAGACTACTTAATGATTGTCCGATTTACGAACCGTACACACCGACATATAGCAAAAAGAAATAGAAAAAGAAAAAAAGAGAGGGGGTTTTACTAGACCCGGTAGGGTGACTGGAATCAATTGGCTTAAACCATTTGTTGAGCTTTCTTACATTTACTTGCTGTTTATCGTTTCAACATATATCATATCAGGTGTACCAGTATTCTATTGCCAGGGTGCTGTTGCTCAACATACTACGGAAGGTCAAATGGGGTACGTATAATACGGATTTGGCCTAAACTGTTTCTGCTCGTCAAATTCCGTATCATGCAGAGTTCCACATTAAGATGCGGACATCCGCATTTGTATGTAACTACCATTTTTGGTGAAAGAACTTTTTTCTCTCCACATAATATGGAATATCTTGTCCGCACATTGCGGACGTCCGTATTATGTGCAGCCACAGCACCCTGGCCCCAACTCTATGATAATAGCGTCTGGGCAAACTCAAATATAATATAAAAAAACTTGTTTGACAAACTTGACTTTAAGAGTTGACCAATCAAATCCTGTACACCAGTCACTGTGAATTCACTCACACAGTAACGCTTGTCTATGAATCCATCTCGTGGAACCTGGAGGAACTAGGTATGTGTGGCACCACTGCACCACACAGTGGACCATTCGCGAAACACTACAGCACACGGCCCGGCACTGCAACTACCACGTATATCTTCCCTTCTGACTCATGACTACCTGCTGTCCATGTAGTTTACATAGGGGTAGGGATTTACTACACAGATAATACAGATAGTAAATGAAATGTATGAGCCTAAATAATAGTACATACATCTGGAAGTTTTCTACTTGTTTTTATTCAGAAAATTGTCATTCATTTGTGTTGGAGTCTTTTAAGATAATGATTTGGGTGCCATAGAAAAACTACATGCGACATCGTTTGCAATACAATATGACATTCGTCACGTGGCGGAGAGTCAACGATGGAATCAAGGCAGAACAACCCTGTGTACCTCTCCAATTAGACTAATGCAATATTATAATGGCAGTGAAATAGAGGGCCCCAGACAGGGGGTAGCTGTGTCACTTGTCGATCCTAAGAAGTGACAATGTCCCTTGTCGTAAGAAATGGGTCTTGCCCCTTGTCGATTTAAAGAAGTAGGGTTTTCCCAAGCCCCCCAACACCCAGCATCCCCTCGTCCCTTATCCATAAGGGTTAAAACACGGTCTTGTCTCCTTGTCGATTTTACACGTCTGGAGCCCTAAATAGGGAAAGATGAGGGCGGGGAGGCGTAGGCTCGCAATGAAAACTAAAAGGACCAGGTATTATACCTCTCTAGATAAATTCCATAGAGAGGAACAATTTCATTGTCATTTCATAGTCGATGCTCGGCCCTAAAGGGTTAAACCCTTTAGGGCCGAGCATCGACAGTAGTCGACGCCATGGCTGGCCGAGCATCGACTATAGTCGACATAACTCTATGGGAATCAGCAAAGTCTCGGCCATAGGGGAAGTTCTGTGAAAATGTCTCGCCCCCATCAGCAGCAAAAACTTTTTTTGGTCGGCCTTAAAGGGTTAACGCAGGTTGAGGTGGATCCACCTAATAAAGCTTTCTGCGCCCCTGGAGTCTGGGCAATACACTCCATCCTGGAAGGATAATGCTTATTATGCCAATGTACTGATATGTATATATTCTATACCTTTACAGTTCAAATAAGTCATCAGGACAGAGCTCAACATACCAACGTATGTAGGGTGCATGATGTCTACGCCATCCTATTACATCACAAGTGTACATGTATCCCGGGTTGGGGGGGGTACTCAGATCTGAAATGAGTACCCACCTCCAAATGCCCTATGGAAGCGGTGGCGGTGGAACTAAAAGATAAGGGGGCGGTGACTCGCTGCACACTAAAAATTGGGGGCGGTTACTATAGAGGAGGGGGCAGTAACTTGGTCTAAGTAAGGTAAACATGACAAAATGTATGGAGAACAATTTAATATTCAGGTCTACTATACTAATTACATCAGGAAATAAAGGTAGTATTACAGAGGTCAGTGAAGTAACAGGGGCGGTGGCCTATCTGTAAAAAATCAGGGGGCGGTCCTCTGCAGTTATGAGGGCCAGTGGTTTGGCGGCTCCTGTCTTTAGGCAGGCGGTAGTTTGGCAGTCGGCGGGTACCATCATAGAGTGAGTGCCCCCCCCCCCGGGACATGTATCCTGTTAACATAAGTAATTTACAATGTGGACTAGTCAGGACTCAGCTGCATGACTCCTGACATTCTTAGAGAGAAAACCACCCACAATGAATATGGCTGCCATCAAAATATGGCGACTGCAGGCAGAATTACTGATAAATTAGATTAACTGCCTTCAGTAGATTGATGCATCGCCCATCCAGGAGCTGTATTCTGTCGTATGACAAAAACACTCACACTCCTAGTTCCCTCCTCAGAGAATTTAATCTAGCAATGTAATTAGCGCCTGGAAAAACACACTGTGGCTGTTCAGGTTCTGAGAGGAACGTGTCTCGATAATAAGATTAGTCGATGTATACAAGGAATGTAAAGCGTTACCAAAAGACACATATATTTGTCTACAGGACACGTCGATAATGTATAAACATATCTACATCGGACACAGTCTTTAATGTATCAATCATCCATTGAGAATAACAATACAGGTACAAATTAATCTACGATATGTCGGTCTTTTAAAAACAATGTGCATTGTATCTACGTGTTCTGTATCCATACATTCAGTTTCTCCGTATATCCATTTATTCTCGAAGTGTTCTTGTGTCAGGGACAGCTGATGAGGGTTCGTAGACCTTAGGCAAAATTACCGTTCTCTATAGAGAAGGCACACAGTAGGCGAAATGAGAAAACATATGATAGACATCATTTCTCATGTCTTCAATTTTGATTGTTACTACTGCAAAGCATGCGGTTATGCATCCAGCTTACAGGTTATATGTGTCAGAACAGGGTTGGTATCTTCAGACTATAGGTATCCTCATCATCCATAGGGTTGAGCGGATTACGCAGTAGTATAGCTCCCATGCCGTTCTACTCACCTGTTGTATCCTGCCTCTATTCTATAGGATCACGGGTTGAAGATACAGTGTATCTCTGGTGCGGATTTGGCGGAAGGACACCTTAATTACTATGGCATAATGTTATATAAAGTTTTAATATGTTATTTTGACGTAAAATAACGGTGTTTATTTCGTTAGCTGGGTTGCTAGAGGAACGTTATATAACGTTATGAAATGTTGTATACCGTTTTTTGTTTACTGGGAATGCGCAACATAATCTCAACTTGCACAATTATCGGCGTGTGGGTGTTAGCCATAAGCATCAATTCTTCTATATCACAATCTCATTTGTAATTTCTCGCAATTGGTTTCCCATACCTACTAAGCACAACGATCACATCCCAAAGCCTCCATAGGACGAATGACGTCAGAAGTTGGTAGGGTGTTAATTCGCCGCCGCCGAGCCTTCTTCGGGCTTCTTCGCCATCACTCATGCCGGAAGTCGGGTGCCCACGTGCCTCCAGGGGCGCTGGGGTAGTCGCCCGGGGCCCAAAAACCAGCAGATGTCAGTGGTAGTTAGCAGGATGATTCCTCAGTGGGAGCAGGAGGTAAAACTTGGCATGCTCCCTGTGAGGTGGGAGCCTCTCAGGGCCTCCTTAACCCAAGAAACCCATACACATATATAGCATTGGCACCTATGAGACATTATAGGGAAGCTCTCCGTGCATATAACGTTGTTGGTAATAAGGATCTATACATGTTATACCTGGGGAGTTTCTAAAGTTAACGCCAGCCGCCCCATGCACACCCGTTCCCCCACACGGAAAACATAATTTTCTAGCAAAGCATAGGAAAATGTATCGCTAGTATCAGATCATCCCACAAGAATAGTACAGTCTCAATCCAAACAGATTAACAAAAGAAAAGACAATATCAGTAGCCTTTAGATAAATGATTTTCATTATTTGAGTAGAAAGTAAAGACATTCTTTTCATGACCTGTAGAGCTGTTAGATCATTATGGCGTTTATGAATATACAAGTGAATATATCAAATATATACAAAATATGCATCTAACGCTGTGAATTAATAAATTTAGAAGGGCCCAGACCTATTCTGCTATGCAGTATCAGGGGGTACCAGGAGCAGCTTGTCCTGATACCAGTCCCTGTTGTTAAATTACATTGTGTGCTGCATTGACCACACCTGTAGCCCACACACCTTCCCCATCCATATTCTACTTCACCTTCCACACCCCCTGTCCACTCTCCTTCACCCTGTCCTCTCCACAGCCATGCCACATGCTTTACACCTCCCCTTAAGCGAGCTGGTAATAAGAGTAACTCATGGTCAAAGGTCAGAGGGTTTATGAGCCACCACTAAAGATGCATGAGATGTTACAATGAGGACCATAACAACAGGCTAATCAGCAGGTGTATGGCCCCCAGGTGTGGTAATCCATTGGCTGCCATCTGCAGCCACCTACCCACCTCATGCTACCATCTTGGCATCTATACCTGTTAATTAGTCGCTATATTTCCCTGACAACCACCACACATGTAGGCTGCACATACAGCTGAAGTAACACCCTGACTAACATTTGCTAGTATATATATATATATATATATATATATATATATATATATATATATATATATATATATATATATATATATATATATATATATATATATATTGGAAGCTTAAAACGTGAAAGTAAGGAGAGAAAAACTACACATCTTAACCTAGCGCTGTTGCCAACTATCAGAACATTCTTTTTTTTGGTAGATACCTAGGCCTATATATGTTGTGAACTATGCACGGGGTAAAAAGAGTCCAACTAACAATATTCCCAGGAATCTGAGAATGATGATACCATGTATACATACATACTGCAGTTGGACTCTGTTGTGCAGTATGTTCCACGCTAATGCAGCACAGAGTACTTAAGTGAACTGCTTCTATATCAGTCAGGTCAGCAATGTGTCATGTACTCTGTAAAGAACGTTAGATGTACCTGAGAGATATGAGGCGTGTTTATTATGTAAGCGCCCCGCAGCTGCTGGTGTACAAACAAGCAGAGACAATGAAAACATTTTGGCATACCTCTAAGATGTGCACATAGCACTTTACCACCGATAACATTCTCTTTCTTTGAAGTATGTATTTCTCTCCATTCTGTTCTTTCAGCTCAGGTCAAATGTCAGAATCAGAGAACAAGTAAACGCTGAGCACCTGTTTAGCTAGGACCTTGGGGTATGTGGGGGTAAGAGACCAGACACACAAATACTGCCAGCAGGCCAGGCCGGGGCAACAAACACT
This sequence comes from Harmothoe impar, assembly GCA_947462335.1. Taxonomy (NCBI): domain Eukaryota; kingdom Metazoa; phylum Annelida; class Polychaeta; order Phyllodocida; family Polynoidae; genus Harmothoe; species Harmothoe impar. The sequence goes on along the minus strand of OX381709.1, from coordinate 29,056,327 downwards.
GTCTTAACCTCAGCCACCAGGTGCTTGCTACCCCTACCTGGTGGAACATGACATAAGTTAATGCCCAGGTAGTGTTGGGTATATAGCCATGTTCTGACTTAGCGAGTTCTAAGATCAAGGAGATGGATAAAAACACCTGTAAGGGGTAGATATGATACAAGTGACTTGCTGTATAAGGTTTTACAAGACAAGAACAGGGTAACTGTCCAAGGCACCCGTTAAGGCACCATTGTCCAACGCTTGTAACACTCATGCAGCTAGTCACGCGTATCATATCTGACTTACACTCACAGTAGGAGAGTGCCCAGTGGACTGCATCAATGCAGCCATGTATGTAAAATACAGTCAGGTCATTTCTTTTGTTCTCTCAGTCAACTGTGGTGTAAGGACCCTTATAGTCCAATATTTTTAGCTAAGAATAGGACCTAAGGTTGAACAAAATCGGAACAAGCCAATTTTTGGATAGGAGATGCCCAGAAGGGTACTGAACCACATACTAAAGTCCTCGCACATCCTCCTTGTGCTCGCTCGGGAATTCAAGATGGCGTGCAGGATGGGCAATATGCACTATTTCCCTCATTTCTTTCTATTTTGACTTTCCATAGGTCAATTTAAAGTTAACCTAGGCCCCCTACACCAATTTCAAGCTTTTCAATGGTCTTATGCTTTTGTTGCTAGGGCTGGTGGTTGGCTAGCAACAGGCATTTCACCTGGGATTTCCCTAGAAATTAGGGCAATTAACAGTCAGAAAGGTATTGCACCCATACTTACTGCATCTAAAGTGATCCCAATGGAGCAACAATGGTATAACTGATTTGCTATAGTCCATGGTTACCTAGCAACAGCAAATACTTACCTAGCAGCCACCTGGAAAGAGTGCATTTGGCTCTTTGGAAAATATGTTGGCTTTACAAAAGGCCATCTGAAGATCACCTAACCCAACAATCCATCGGAAGCTTGATTGCTGGTGATATTATTGTGTCACTAAGGCAAGGATGTCGAAGGGCTTTTAGTATGTGGTTCAGGACCCTTCCGGGCATCTCCTATCCAAAGATTGGCTTGTTCCGCTTTTGTTTAACCTTAAAGTCTAAAAATCTTGGACTATTAGGGCTATTTTAGCGTTGATTATGTGGTCCAAGTGTCAATATTGTGAGAGGTCTGTCATGTGCGGTTCACCAGTTCTATATGGGATATTTGCACGGTTAAAATACAACCGACCTACATACCCTGGATTTTTTTCACCTAGCATTTGGAGATTTGGAGTCACACCCACATATGAATTGATTGTCGTTGTCTCTTCCTCTTAAGCACCCACCAATCATCCAGAATGCTGACTGGACTAACATATATGGGTTATTTTACCATATCAATTGAAACATTGTTCGTTGGTCCCCATTCTTGCAAGAAACCTCACTATCCCAATAGGCACGTCAATTACCTCCCCGGACAGGTACAGCACTATAGCGTCCACGTATTCCTCACTCCATTTTTTTACCTGTGAAAGTGCGTGTCTGGTTTCGTTGTGTTTTTACCTCTCTCGATGTGCGTCACAGAATCTCGATTGTTAATTCAGTGGCTTCTAGCAGGTTCATATACGTCACAGAGAGACACAACGCGCACGTGTATGGCCGGGTTTTGAATTTCAGTCATATTTTCTAATACCTCTGCTCTTCTTAAAAACAAGTACCTCCGAACGTGAGTAAGGAGGGTCAGGTGGAAAACATCACAAGGAGCGCATTAGTAACTGTAATTTCGAGGTATTTGCTTAGGGTCCAAATCGAAATATCTGGAGGAACAGAATGATGAATTTTTTATGCGAGACCTATAGTCGAAACCTTGCTGCTGAACCTTGCTGTTTATAAATGAAATGCAATTTATCTCAAATGATATCAAACACTTTTATCAAAATATTCTCATGTGCAATCTAAAAGTGATTCCTTTTAAGTTAAGATATGAGAGTGACCCATTTCCCATTGGGTACAACGGAGCAGAATAATTAGAGCTTCCTCATTATGATAATTAGAGTGGATAAATTTACATGTATAGCAAATAATGTTGATGAACATCTGAATGAATTGTATTCCCATGTATAAAACTTTACCGATATGATCAGGATAGTTATCATCATTTTTAGAAAGAAGTACGAGGCTCCACACCAAACAGGTGGGTTGATGTCTCTAATTGCGTTGTCCGCACATTGGGTGTTGGCTTACATTTGGCCAATTAGCCAATAATTGTGTGAGAAAATAGGTTTAGTGCCAAGTCCCACCTGTCCCACCAGGTGAGAATACCTACCTGTAGTAGATAGAGGATTCATCCCCTGAACAACACCCTGCATCCTAATTAGGCTACCTACAATGCAGTGGCTCGGTCCGGGTAACCTCCCCAGCTAGCACCTTATGTAAAAAGTACGTCTTTTACTGGTCATATTCACGTTGATACGTAAAAATTACCCCATAACTACATCTTGAGGGAGTAAATCAATTCACATAGTAGTTTGACAGGAAACTTACGTATTATTTACATCTAAATGGCAATGTGAAAAAGACATAAGTCATTTGATATCATCCATACGTTTGAATGTGGTCACTATTTGACATAACGAGTGGTAAAATCTTGATCAGAATATTACATCTTTTTTGGAGAAACTATACACGTAAAACATTGGTGTCAAATTCGTGACTTAAGGTGCATGCTCAAATGATGTGATAGATTTGACATCAATATTATGTATACTTTATACATGTGGTACATCCTTATCTGGTCAGATTATGACGTCTATAACACATCTGTACTTTACCTTTCAAGTGGTTCATTCTTTTAACACAAGATGTCTCCCTCAACCAATATCGATAGAATCCAATCTACATTGGCAATACTTTGACCATAAACGAGTATCTATTCAGCACATATGATTTCCAAAAAAGATGAAATTTGACCAACTTTTGTCTGCAATGTATGATATGTCATTTTTGTTCCTGTAGAATGATTGTTTAAGAGAGAACCAGGAGATTTGTATGAGCACACCTTTTCTTTGGTTGCTACAACTATTCAAATGAAAATACTGACCATGAGCCGGTATCACATCTTGGCCACTTTGCTAGGATCAATGTGCCAAGTCTCTGTAGGACTATTGGTGATGTCTACAGGCAAGAAACCCTTGTTTATGTTGATTGCCTGGATGTTAATTGCACCTGATGGAGAACCACACACAGAGAAAATAGGTGCAAATAATGTTTTAGTTTTACATGTTTTTAACATAATTATGCTGTCAAAAACTAAATTATGCTGAGATCAGATTAATGTCACCCATGACCATCCAAATTACATTATGTATATATATCATATATATAATTGATGATGATGTCTACATCATGTAACTTATTTACATAAGATACACATGATTTTTTTACATGGATATTACATAGTCAAAAGCACGTCTTAAAGATTTGCACATAGTATGTAATGGGCGCCACTTTCTGACGTAACCAAATGCAGTAAATATCTGTTGAGAAAAGACGTAGAGATAACGTGATTCATACGAGTTTTGCTAGCTGGGTCAACTTCCAGGTCGTTCAGCCATCTTGGTACATCTTGTAAATATTCCCATAAGTATCCGCATTCAGGGAGTTAGTACACTGTTTATGGCTAATTAAAAGTAGTGCTACATCTTTTTGGTGGAAATGCAGATATTCGGATAGTAAGCTAAACTTGAAAATTCACCTAATTTAGGCCCCAATCTTTCAAGCTCACATTTCCTATAGTATACATGCAGGACAGAAATGGTGTGCGTAGTTTGGGTGGTTGCCATGGCAAGAGTTCTGTCATTTGTTTTGTCAGATCACTATACGCTTAAATTATAGTTCAACCTATTTATATATGCCAAAGATATTTTACCGTGCATAGTTAGTACTGGTGAGATTTGGCCCGATGACACACACATGAAGAAAATACTCCGAGTACATGGTTTTATTTATATGTGCAAGCATCTAAAGGATTCACCAAATAAGCTCACAAAGTAGCATAAGCGTAGGTAAGCTGGACTTGAATGGACTTGATTGGTGCCATTTCTTACTGAACATTATACCTGGAGATGAGTTTTTTTTAAAATTATGTTTCTTTTCATGATATTTAAGCTACCTGTGATAGGAAGGAGCCTTTGACAGTTTCTATGGGAGTAAACAGATGATTTGGGATATTAGATATATCATCTAAAGTTTATAGCTTAATCAATATTTCAGGTACTGACTAATCCAGCTTATATAGTACTTTCATTTCTAAGAGTATTACTCTTCTTGACTAAAGCATTAGTCATATTTTGTTTGGACTTACTCACTTTTGAATATTGTACCAGTTCGCCATTTTGACTTATGCATGATGAATATCTCTTTGACTAACCTGGGATAACCAACACTGACTAGCCTCAAAGGCTGTAAAGCTAACCAAAAGTATTCTAAGACGAGGGTACTGATACTCGAAAAGGTTAGATCACAGTATATTTGTGATGGTTTCACAGCGAGGGAGGCTTTCGCTATCTAAATGTCAACTGTATACAGATTCTCATCTATGTAAAGACTCCAAGTTTCTCTCCAGTCTCACTGGCCTACACTACGATTACAGTTCATCTAACCACATGTATGTATATATATAAAGACAAGAATCAGGCAGATTATAAGTATACTATACTTATTCTATGTTATTATAACATTTGGTTTAAGTTGAGCCTTTTAGTGATGAAGGGCACATAAAACCACGCCACGGTGGGTGGAATGCCCTTATGAATACCCATAGAAAAATGTGAGTCATTGTGGTGAAAACTACTTTCACCTGAAAGTGCTCGTCTCGGCGACACATGAACTTTCAAATTTCTGGGTCATTCATTAAAGTGCATACGATTTCTATACTAAAGCTAGGAATGCAAATACAAACTTTGTCTTTATTTCTGTGAGCTTCCCTACCCTGGCTGTGATGATGTAGTAATTAAATAGCAAGTTGGACAATGACTCCTATTCTAATGCGATGGTTGGACCTTACAAAGAGCAGTGTAATACTCCAAGTATATATCAAGTATGAAATCGATTGATCAATTTTTGCATTCGAACCACTCTGGAGAAATTATTGGTCATTTCTACAATGGCTAATAGCGAATTATTAAAAAGTTCTGTGGAATAAATCTTTAGAAACATTTACAATTTACAATTAGGGCCCTAATATTGAATGATTACCTGTAGGCTATGAGTAATGATTCTCAACACAACCAAAGGAGCAACCCAACATTACCGCAATATAATGTTAAACATGTATGTACAATGTATACATCTACTACGAAATCTAGATACATAATAATTTATCTCTAATTATATCAGGCATACGTTCTGCACATCCACTATCATCCTCCATATGGACTAAAGGGACCCCAACATAGATGCTCTCAGTCTTCATAAGGGGAGGGCCACTACAGGGTGTATGTGTGTTTAGGTGGTGCACCACCTCCTATTCACACCAGAATAGGACAGCTGTCACGTCATGTGAGCTGCTCTTCCTTGGTTGTGAGCTGCCCCCCTTATAAAGGGCCTAACACGACTACCTATAGCCTCTGAATGGGGGCAGCCATCTTGTGTGACACCAAATCTCGTGCCAATTCCCCTCCTAGGAGTGAGATTCCATGAGATTATCATTGTCTCTGGACAGCTTATCAGTGTTATCTTAGGGTAGATAGTAGAATTCGATTATTTAATTCTTATTTATTTCAGTTTTATGATAATAAATTTAAAATCTGACTTGGTAGATGCATACAATATGATATTCAGATACCATGTATGCAAAAACCATACATTAATTGATAAATAGTACACTGTGAGGAGTGGCCAAAGTAGACTATACAAAGAGGCCCAGTGTCATCTTGTCCTACCATTTAGAACTACTGTGTACCTACAGGTGGCACCACCCCATACCATGTTAGAACCTTATACCCACGACATATGTGTGTACTGTGAGCAGTAGAGAGAGATAGTAATACAGAAGTGAGAGGTGGACAGCTGTGTAGATGCACTCCCCCTACATGCAATCATAACCCTAGCTGCTCCTGGACAAAAATGTATGTGTATCAATGAGAATAATAAGGATTAAACTGGCTTAAACTGCCTGTGACTTTTACTGCGTTTTATTCCCATTATTTCTCCGGATTTCCCATTAATATCCGTTTGAAATCACATTAACTTCACATAGTTCCCAAAAGTGTTAAATGAATTCTAGGCCCTATTAAGGGCAAAAGAAAAATTATAAAATCAAAACCACGTAATCGACAATATAAGTAACATTAGAACTGGATCTACAAAAGAAATGTAGCATTTAACATGGGGGTTTCCTATCACATAACTTAAAATAACCCGTATATTTAACACACGGGTAATTAGTGGGGTACCTTAGCTTCCAATAGGGAGATGATCGTTCATTTTGTGATAGAAGCATATAATTTGGTCCCAATATACTTTGGAGTGTACTTTTTCATTTCAGGATGGGAGGCACCTGGAATTCTGAATATTAAGGTCAATTTTGACCTATATAAATATGTCAATTTCAACATCTCTAAATTCTAAACCAATTTTTAAACCATATTATCCTTTGTTGTATAATAGCCATCTCCTATTTAAAATATATCCCCATCAATACCCTCCATACCCACATTAGCAAATTTTGATATAGTGACCTATTTCAACCTCATTTACATAATTTGCATATTTGTCCTCCAAGTCTAGATTACTTGGTAAAAGTTGAGTAAATTAGTCTAAACTTTGTTTATAGATAGAAACATACATAACTTAAATAATTGGAAGGGGTTGTCACACAAACTATGACCAGGGGGCCAAGTGGCCCCTTACAAACTCAAATTTCTCATGAATAAGGCAGAACCTGTTATGACAATTGTTATTACTATAGACAGCCAGTTTGTGCATCTATAAGTTCACATACATTTTGATAACATAAAGAGGAATGCACTGATACATGCTTATGTACATTACTGAAGGTCAAATTCAATTTTCAAGGTCACACTTGCCAAAAATGTTTGCTATTGCAGAAATGTCTTCAGAATATAACCTTTTGTGACCAGGAAATCTGATATTAGTCCTCATGAGTACATGGAGAATGTAATCCTCAACCTTTGCTTCTGAGCAATATGATAATTGTGGTAAAACATTAAAAAAGTGGAGTAACTGTTGTATGTTTAGTGAACTCCGGTGACATGAAATGCTCAGCCTACTATCTCCAGCAGTGTAGTCCTCTGTAAGATGACTCAGATATGGTAATGGCTACTAAGCATAAGTCACCAAAAGAAAATGTGAAATAATGGAAATATGTACAGATATCCTGTACGTGTTGTGGAAGTTTGGCTTGCCATAACTGACCATCCCACATGAGAAAGAGGGATAAATCACACAGCAGCACCTTCCACACACATCTTGTGATTCCAGTGAAATATGTAAGTATTTCCCTCATAATACAAAACCTGCCATGGTAGAATGATGGACAACACATTCTGTTTATGTAGAGGGATAACCTCTTTCTCCATGTGGCCTGAATGACCTGTATTGCTGATTCTACTGAAAAATATAATCACTGTAGTAGTGAAAGGCAGGGCCTGTTTATACTGCTAATTGTAGCTGGCCACACTTCATTGTACTTCTTGCCTGGGTAGGAGGGGGAGGGGTCACACAGTTTTGTGCCAACCTATGGCAATCCTTTGTGGTCATAATAGAAATATATGAGGGGACTCATGTGCTGACATGCCACTAAAGCGAAGTTGAGGACAGACTTGGAACTGATCCATGCCATAATGAAGAGGCTGATGCCCGGCTGATCCTTCATGCCCATCATGCAAGCAGGCAGGGTCATGACATAGTATCTATCAGAACTGTTTCACAGTTTCAAAACCTGGGAGTCTCAGAATTGTGGATTGCAGTTGGGGTTGGGAAGCACTTCCACTGGATTGCAGTACACAGTGTTGCATCTTAACTTGGCCCAGACAAGGCAAGTGCACTACCATTTATGCATTTAGTATCCGGGTGCATTTGCAGGACGAGGGAAAAAGACTGCGTGGGAAATTTGGACAGTCTTTCCGGAAGTGACAAGCACCTTTCAGTACATGTCAAGATGCCCTGGAAGTGTTCCCTCTGAAGTGTTGCAGCAGATAGAGCGCTACATTGTCTTTTTATACTCAAGGACATCTGCAGCTGCTACCGTGAATGATGCACGTCAAGAGCTCTCCGGAAAAAGCAACAGATCTCTGGAGAACATACCACCCACCCAGGGGGCATTGATACAACACATCAAGCGAGCAGCTTATCAAGCTGGTTATGTGTGGGGTCAGCCACTAATTGCCAGACCAGAACTGCCATCACCTTCAAGCTGGGGATGGGTACAAAGCAAAGATGGATGGAGCCCAAACTGGTCAGATCTTCCTCAGGCCAGCAAGGTATGCTATGCTCTAGTACACTGTGGGTGTAAGAAAGCCTGCAGAGGGCTATGCAAGTGCTTCAAGGCAAACTTAAAGTGCACGGGACTATGTGCTTGTGCTGGGCACTGTGAACATGAAATTTAAATGGACAAGATTCGGACTGCCAGTATGGTAATCAGGAAAATGGGTGCAGGGGGCACTGAGGTCCCTTCTCTCAGTACATGTCACATATTCTGATACAATCATACCAATTACAGCTACCAATGAGGAAATATAAAAAAATGCACTATCTATTTGAGTTTTATTTTGCTTGGTGTTTTGATGAAGTTTTATTCTAAATTGCAATATTTTAAATGAAAATATGTAAATTAGGTATAAATAGGTAAAAAATAATATAATAGACAGGGGAAGCTTGATAACCATACATGGAACATATTTTAAAGCCTAAGTGAATGTCAGGAAAAGGAGAATAACCTATTTCAAATATACATGTGAATATTTTCAGATTTTAAATTATATCTAATTAGTGTCATCAAATCTCACATGAAAAATCTAAATTTCACCAGGTTCTTATTTTTCCACAAAATACTACATCTCAAAGTATATGTCAACCAAATTTTGTGACTTTAAATTGAATTTTAACATGTGACCTAGATTAGGAGCACAAATATGGAAATCATGCTAATGAGTATCATATTGGTCAGAATATGTTAAACTGGTAATTGGATGATGTCAGGCATGTTTGGGGCTACATGCTACTGTATACATTGATATAATTTGGCAATGATTAGGCTCCTTTAAAGAATTTTGCAAAATGTTGGTCTATTTTATTTGACCTTCTTTGCGCCACAAAAATGACATTTAAATAAAAAAAAATTCCAGGTGCCTCCCATCTTAATCTGATAAAGTATCCTATAAAGCATGTCTGACCCAATTTATATGCTTCTATCACAAAATGAACGATGGTTTTGCTAAGGTACCCCACTAAATACCCTTCGCACTGAAACTGTCGAATATGTCCAAACATGAGACTCCAATATTGTATAGCCATATTCTTCACAGTGAATTAATTATTCTCCATGACTTGGAACTAGTAAAACCACACAAGTAGTAATTTTCACCTTTCAATTGAAGTATTTACACATGTATGTGACAGTACAGTGATGCCCACCTCAATATGGCCTGGATTCAAATCTGATGCTGAGACCCCCGCTAGTGTTCAGTAGTGTTTGGCTGTATTATTTTCATATAATAACTGTACATTCTACAGGCATGTCTATATGGGGTTGAAATATAAACATGCAGGCCTTTTTTTGATTTTGCAGTGTGTATTTATTCACAGAATGATTTTCAAAATACATCAATCAAAAAATGTGTGCGCTTCATGGAGTTACATATCCAACTTTGTCACATCTATGAATAGGGTCTAGTGCCCGTTAACTAATGTTGACATTGAGATAATGTCAAATGACAACGAACTATGCCTTAATAGCATCTAGTTCAACATATACCAGTAAGTATTACCTTAATACCTCGGATTGTGTAATATTATGTATGCAGAAGGTTAACAAGCTTCCAATTTTCCTTGACACTCTTTTTGTACACAAACAAATCCTCCCTTTGTGGCAGTTATACAACTAAACATAGGTGGCCTCTCATAAGGCCAGGTCTTAAGCCCAACAGTATTTACCAGGCACACTAAATGGTGACAGATTTACATTCTTGACTGCAAAAAATAACGGTTTGTAGTTTTTGTGTAGATACAGATACAGATATTTAGTTGAACCTGATGGAGCATGTCACCACACTAGAAGGTCGGTAGTTTGATTATTATAATCTGACTCCATTACGCTTAACCTCACTCCTGAGACGTATTATTTTGATAACCTCAGCTTTAAAGGATAGTTTATTAGCAGCTAATCTACAGTTCGAGGGCAAACTATTCCAGAGATTAACAGCTCTGTAAAGTGGACTCTGTCTGCAGCTCATTTTGACATCTAGTGGGTAGATCAGCTAATACATTTGAGCTCTATTATTAACATGTTGGGGTTTCACTAATATACCCATTCTATCAGCAACAAGGTCCTCTGAATACAGGTAGTTATGTACTAACATCATGAGTTGAGCGTCAAACCTTACATCCACATAAACAACTTTACATTCTCTATGAAGCCCCGCAACCGGGTGCTTCATGTTGGCTTTTAGACAGGTCCTGTTTTGGATAGTTCTCCTGGAGAAAACGATAAATTTATCTATACTATTCCTCATTACCTTAACTTCAATTATAACCAATATATCCTCTAAAATTTATATCGTTTTTATTCCATCTACTTGCATATGACATCACTATTGTTAATAGATATATTCCCTTGTTACATTTTGCCTTTACCTCAGGACCCAGCCAATTAGAATGTTATTTGTGATAAAATCGTGGACCAACTTATAACTTTTATCAGACATTATAATGGGTTGCGCAGTAATCTGCTTACAATAACAAATCTCATTATTAATTCAGATTGTAAGTAAAATCAATAATATTGGAGGCTAATAACACAAAGACTCATAAAAGATCCTTCAGAGTAAGACTAAAACAACAAAATCTAGCAAAATAATGACAGCACCCAATAATAGAGTGTATATATAATTCTCCCTTTTCCTGTTATAGAAATAATGATTTTACAGATGATGTGACAACATAATCATTAAAGTTGGTACATTCGTTGGAATGACCAAAATTGAACTTAATTGATACTTAATATAAAGGGCATCTATATGTGCTTCCCATGTGAAATGGGTACACAATCTCTTAAAGAGACCTAAAAGCGTAATATTATAAGGTATTCATTTACAAATAGATCAGCTCTAACAGGGAAAACACAAGCCTGGACAACCATTTTACACAGAGAACAATGTGAGAGTCAGCTGGACTCACATGCCACAGTCAGGCATGTGTCGCTAAAAAGCACCCTTATGTGAAAGTCAGGCTGACTTTTACTGTAAAGAGGGTCCAGCATTGCTTGGCTTTTATACCAATGTGAGTTCAGCATTGCCCGACTTTCTCTCCAAACAGGGTCAAATAAGGGCCTGAAGGTCAGGCAATGCTGGACTCTCTATGGTTGACCCTTGTCACAGAGAAGATCAGGCGCTGTAGCGAGAGTCCAGTAGTGTCATATTCTCTTGTCACAGAGATAGTTAAGCAGTATAATTATATCCTAAGGGAGTAGATCTATGATTTAACTATAATTCATTTTCATTAGCCCCTTACTGAAACACTCGAAAATCACATTCAAAATAATACTGTTGTCCTGAATAGCGAACCCAGGAAAACGTTATTTTACGTCAAAATAACGTTTTAAAATTTTACATGACGTTATGCCATAGTGAGGAGTCCTAGAGGAACGTTATATAACGTTATATAACGTTATAAAAAGTTGTATAACGTTTTTTGCTTACTGAGAAGGGTGTGCTATCACAGACCATCAGTCATTTAGGTATGTAACTTCATAGAGATACAGTTACCATCATGTCATAAGTAATCCCAGAACTTCAATAGTACATTTTGTATATAACTTCCAAATCCACAGGAATGGTGTCTTACATCCATTAAGCCCAATATTGCTTTGTCTCCCCACTTGGTAGCAAACAAGGAAGGCTCAGGCCTCATCCCAGAGTCAGGCTGACTTTGGTATGAAAAATTGTTTTGCCGGGCTGACTCTCAAAAGGAAGTAACTTGATGTTATTATGAAAAGAGGGTCAGCAGTCAACTGTTGTTGAATTGAAGTGAAATCCAGCTGACTCCCTCACCTGGGTCAGACAGTGCCTGACCCTCGAGTCCACCTGACGCCTTTTCTCTGTGTAGGTGGCCTTATGGGCCTGTACTCCAAATATCCTTTACACATACAGCATATATAGGAGGGTGTCTATCCACATACAAAAAGTGTTCCACATAGTTTCATGTCATAATTAATTGGATGTGGAGCTCTGCATTTTAATGAGGAGCTCCGTATTTGGATGCAGAGGTCTATTTCTTTTGAATTTAGCACAGTTAAAAATCACAAAATAGATTGAAATCCTACCAGTACACTCTACTAAGGAGAATATTTATAAATATGCATAGAGTGAAATCTATATATATCAGAGGTAGTATAGCAGCTTTAAAGATGGTGTATCAGCTAATAGATTTCCCAAATCTTTTCTTCAAAATGGATATAATTTTAATGTCAAGGGTTTTGTTATTATTTTAGCTGATATGCAGTGCTCAATGTTAAATATATTTGTGGATAAATGCACGATTTGAGATAGAAAATAATGTTGCTTATTCACCTCACTGACTCAGTCACTCCCCCAAGTGAGTACAGGGGAAACTAGCCTGGTAGAGAAAGCACTGAGCCATGCAGTACCACAACATAGACAGTTTTAGTGTCGACCTACAGTAAAAGATATTGCACTGCATGTGCTCATCTCATAGACTAAGACACTGCCAATCATTTTAAAAGGTAGGGAAGATGTATGGGATAGGATATACAAAAGTAATATGATAAAACAAAAAAAGCTCTAAATATTTAGCTGATACACCATCTTTAACAGACTAAACAACTTTGCATGTGTAACGCCTATGGGAAGGTGTGCAGAAGGACAGCCTCCTCATGAGCATTGTCCTGGGTCTCAGTGCATGCTTCCTCTTCAATTAGATCTGCAGCCTGACAAACATATTCTTGGATGTTACAAGCTCTACCTCCAACATCACCCATTTTCTTCATGGGAAGGGAATAGTCCAGGTTATCCCAGAACCTGCTTGAGTTCCGTTCAATATATGTATAACGATTGAAATAGGCCTGAAGTGTCAATTCCAGGGATTTGACATTGATATCTTCATATTTAATGGCAAGTAGGCGATGAGTGCCTTCATTGCCATCAAGCTCTAGTGCAACGGTGAACTCCCACATGCACCAAACACTCACCATGAATTCCTTAGAGAACACAACTAGTGTACGTTTGCTTTTTAGTATGCACTCCTCAATACTGACATGGATAGGCTTGCCAGCCAGAAAATGAACCCGATGGAAGGCTATCTTATATCCCCTCTGTTCTAGCTCTGGGATAATGTGCTCCTCTACATACTCCTCATTTTCATTGGCATATGACACAAATATGTCAAACTCTTTGTTTTCCCCCTCACATTCGTCAGAGTCAAATGGATGCCAGCGCAGTTTCTTGTAGAACCACACTCGATGCTTGGAGAGGATGGCAGCTGGTGTCACTATAACTAAAAGGCACAGCACAAAAGTTCCTCCCACTGATACTACAGAAGCCAGTAGTATCCTGTTTAAAGGCATTCCACAAATCAACTTTTCTATTGAAAGATGTAACAGATTAACATTTGCCACACGTGAGGGATCTTTGCACAATATACCTTCACTGTTTGATATCACATGCTGCATAGCATTCATCCAGGTACTGGTCTCCTTGGCATTGCAGTCACACCTCCAGTCATTTGCCTCTAGGCGTAAATCCATTGATGAAGTCATGTTGACTGAACTCACATTATGTGGAAGATATTGTAGTTTGTTATGATCAAGATGGAGAACTTCTGCATAGGACAGAGCAGTAAAGGCAGCGAAGGAGATATTCCTGATTTTATTGTCACTAAAAAGAGCTGTTCTTGTGTATTTGAAATAGTCTCTGTCATCTATAATATTTATATCATTGTTGTAAAAGTTCAAATAATACTTGTAATTTAGCTTTGGTAGACTTGGTAATGCCTTTGGCAATTCAGTCATGGCTAACCCTATGCAGCTTATGGAAATCTTCATCTGATTAGGTTGTTGAATACATTCACAAGGCTGTGGACAGTCTTCCTCAACATGACAAACAAACTTATCGAGGGGAACCACAAAAATCCTCTGATCATACAATGATTCAGGTGCTTTGCACAATAGTTCCTCTACAATCTCTGATGTCCAGATTAAGTGAAGATACCTGTATATTTTGTAATCGATGCAATCACAAATGAATGGATTCTCCCGTATGTCAAGCTTAGCTACTCCAGCATATACTGCACAAAGCAGGTCTGCTTCATCAGCATCTCCAACCCAGTTAATCATGTCTATCATATGGGTAATATTATTATAGCGGAGGTCCACATGTGCTGATGGTTTTTTATATTGACACCTATAGGTCCAATTGATATTATTGGTGAATGTTGAAATGAGGTTGTTTGAAAGAATTATTGTTGGTAAGCTGTTCATAAACATAATAGGCCAGGGATCTATACTCTCCAACATGTTACTTCCCAGGTTGATAACACTGAGCAAGGACAAACGTTCCACTTGGGTGAAAACATCCAAATCAATCTCAGAGATATGGTTATGCTCTAGAACCAATTCCTGTAGTGCAGGGAAATCATAGAATGACCCATTTTCTAGTCTTGTGATATAGTTTCTGGAAGCAATGATAGAATACAGGTTTCCTAGTTGCTTTAGATTGTTCCAGGGGAGATCAACCAGCTTATTTTTAGTAACATCCAGCCTAGTCAGTTGTGTTAGGTTGCAGACCGCCCTAGGAAGGTGGCTGAGAGAGGAGTATGTGATGGTCAAGGATGAGATGTGCAAGGCATTGGATAGTAAAGGATTAAGAAAATCAGCTGGGTCTTGACGGCATCTTTCAACAATCAGGATCTTGGAAGACATAGTGCATTGGCAGAAGGATGGGCAGTACTCTACGAGTGATTCTGTGGCTATGGCACCATAAAACGTTGAAACATTTCTAGTGGCAATGCTGTTATCATCAGGTATTGAAGGTTCTTGGTGAGGGTCTGACATTGCTTCATTCTGATATATTGATAGTAAGCTGACAATTATGGTAAGGATGAGTGGAACTACCCTTTCCATCTTATTCTAGCCTGGGACACTCAAACATATCTGAAATAAATCAAGACGTCATCATAAACATTGAGTTATATAATGCAATAACTTAATGAATAATTCAATATGTTATAGATATTCCTGTTCCTTGTGTTCATGAAAGAGGAAAATATCACAAACATAATCAATAAACAATAAAGTAAAACAGTTTGTTACTATTTCTCAGCAAGAAGTAATCGTTATTTGGATATTTTGACTTTTATGATATCAATTTTCACTCATTCTATCAAGGGGCACATGTAGGTTTATAATGTGAATCAAGGTTTTGCCCATCTGTGTCTAATGATAGCGTGAGAGGCCAATATGAATAACAGTCTGGTGGAATGAAGCTATACCATGGGAAAATGTACTTCTACACTATATCCCCTCTGATCAGTTTTCAATAAAACAAATAAATGAGAAATAAAACAATTGTGCATACTGCATCATTAATTAGTATTTTCGGGTACATGATTGGACGACTGACACATCTTTCACAGGAGACGCACTTGAAGTATCAAGCTCTTACATACATGACCTAATAGAAAGGGCACATCTGTTGATGTATTATATCTTAGTAGAATTATTGCCATGTAGATAACAGAAAACAATGCTCTTCATGTTGAGACGGTCTGTTATTACACACAATGGTATTGTACCTTCATGAGATTCTTCATGATCAGTCATGATTTCTTGATTTACTGACAAACTAACTTTGCCTGGCTACCATAGCAACATTATTCTGATGTAAGATACGTTGTACATAGTTGGGTCAAGACCCTACTATGTATAGGCAAAATGATTTTTATCAAATATCAAATATCAATTAATTAGCCCCCGCCCCCAAGCTAAATACCGGTGACTGTTGAAGAATTGTCATGTATCATGCTCTCAAACCTTAGGCCTACTTCAAGGACAAAAGCTATCTGACAATAATATAACTATGGCGATATGCCACCTACTGATGCAGGAAGTTTGGGTTGGATATCTTTTATATCAGAAGGTCAAGAGGATCTCCATGATTGACTAAGACTTATCTATATATGCATACAGTACTAATTGATAAGAAGCTTTTGGGGTGATGGGAGAGATTATAAAAGCAGTATGGGAAACAAATGGAAGTGTGGATAGATTACACACACAGCCATTGGGCACTTTCAAGTTCAAATGTAGAGCATAGCATGGCTTAATTACCTTAATACCATATATCATACAATGTGCATAGATAGACTATGCCTCATCTTTCTGTTCCTGATATGATCAATTCAATTATACTGAGTTGTACTTGCATATATAAGACCCTGTATATTATGTGGTATGGGTTCAAATGTACATTATTTGATCACTATGGTAACCACAGTCGTACAGAATCCTTCTAGCTCTGTTTACTAATTGTTTAAACAATAATTATGTTTCTTGGTGATTATCCTGTGTGAAATGAGACAGATGTCACTGTGAAGTATAGCCTCGCTATCTGAGTGATTATCAGTTTTCTGAATAAAGGAAATGAGAATTTGCTTAAAATAATTATTTGTAAATGTTGACAAAGATGTATCCTCAGAGCTTTAGACTATTTGTGCAATGAAATTGTACTGTAAAACTAAGGAAAATGTAAATTTTATACTCACAGCAGGCATGAAGTCCTTCGTTTCCCAAATCAGTTATTAGTTTAATGGAGGGGGAATAGGCTATGGATGATACTGTTTAACTGTTTTACCTGAGGTTGATGTCAACAATGTGGACAATGGTCGACTCAATCTACAGAGACAGGGAATGACGCACCAGATATGGGCGGCTTGTTGTCAGTGAAGCACTCCACCACGAGCAGTACATGTTTTAAATCATGGTTATTATTATTTTGTTTAAATTAGCGAACAGGATATCTACAATTGTATAGAACCCCCTCCCCCCTCCCTACGCCCCTCAAAAATAAAAGTTTTTTTTCATCGAGGTGGATACATGTATAGTCCGACATAGCACAGCTCCATCAGTGGAATATATAAAGATGGGGTTTAATGGCTTAAAATATGATTAGTTGCAAATTGACACAGTGCATGGACACCTGGGCATATTTATCCTAATCCAGGAGTGGATATAGGAGTCTCACATCTTTTAACCCTCTCACCACTAGAAAATATTTTATACAAACTCTATTCAAAGCACCCCACAATCTCTATTCAAAGCACCCCATGTTTGGTATCACATTAAACCTCTTGACATCCTCTGTCAAATCCCAAATTCCATTTCTGTTCACAAATAATCCTCAAGCAGTAGCCATGGCAATACCTCATTTCAATTTCTCATATTCATAATTTTAAATTTTGTTAAAAATATAGAGACATTTGGCGGTGAGAGGGAAAAAAAACTGACAATATTTTGATCAACACAGTCTGATGGGCTCCACATGGGTCACAGATGGGCTACCATATCCAAATAGAGGGGCTGCCCACCTGGGGCCCACTTGCATAGTCTTGACAACATCAAATAAGTGTCCCATATGGACTTGCTCAGATTTGAAGTGGGCTGGTCCATTTAGGATCTAGGTTGGGCCCAGGTAGCTCAGATGGGGTCCACACATGGCGGGGGCTCGGTGGAACAAAGTGATGTTGGCTTTTAGCTTAGTCATCGTCTGAAACTCTCCCATAGTTAATGGCTACTTGATAAGCATGGGTATACCAACCAGAATTTCAGTGGGTTGATTCCTAGTTATATCATCTCCTCCGTTTATTCAAGGAGATACAGCCCACTCTTTTGGAAAAATAGCAGTTCAAAGTGACCATGAAAAGTTGTGTTGGTGGAATGAACACAGAAAGGCAGGTTGGTGAGCTTTTCTTGTGGGGCCAACCTGGACATGCTATGTAGTATATATACTGAGTCGATGGAAAACCCTGGGACAACTTCTCCAATTTGACTACTTCAAATCCAAGTGAAACACGCTTTTGAAAAAAGGCATACGATCTCAATTCAAAAGATAAATGAATAAAATACATTGAAATTGTGGTCCAAGTCGTATTTTGGCTCATGGTGTAATACTTTTTTTTTGTATATTAGTGTACTAATGCTTTAGCCTCACTAAGGGCATCATAAAAGAATCAGTAGGCCTATGATATAATGCTATTGATAATAGTTGTGCATGTAGGACCAGAGCGTTATCAGTCAATACAAACACATATATCTTACTATCTGTTGTGTCAAGCATATTAATTGAATGAGAACTGGGCACACTAGCTGTAACGTATTTCTATGAAATATAAATAAGATTTGAAGCCGTGCTTGAAATGACACCATGCTCATTAGTACAAATATAAGCCTTTTGACCCCTATGGTTATTCCGGATAGACATGGCACTTTTCTCCCCAGATCCATACACTATATACACAGCCAAAAATAATTTTCTTACCCCAAGAAAATACATGTCCTTGATTCAAGATAAAACGTTCTAGGTTCAAGAAATTACCTCATTTCAATTTTTTACGGTTAACTTGTTTTAAGAAAGGGGAAGTTAAGTACAAATATTTTATTTTCTCTAGTACTTTTCTAGAAACAAGTGTTTCAGGTTATTTTTCTTTAGTGGAATGTGAATAGAAGGAAACTTTCTTTTGGCTTTTTTGGGCTTCTTTTCATTTGACATAATGGGAGGATTGCAATCAGTACTCGTGTTTTCCCTTTTAAATATCAAAATGATATATTTTCTCTCTGCACTCTCTATTTTCTGATCACCTCCAAATCACCTCCAAATCGGCTAATGGATAATGGACCTTAGTATGTAAGCTATGTGTACTCTACACAACATCTCAACGATCTAGAGGTCAACCGCAGGACTTCTGACCTGATTTAGTTAGCAAACTACAGGATAATCAACTACCCGGTGGAGTCCCTAATATGGGTTACCGCACCACCTTTCTAGCTTTTGATTTCCTTAGCTAAGCCAGTAGTCCATCAGTGCTTATATAGTAGGGAGTTGCATAACCCAGAATTAGTGCCCTCTAAGGTCTGCGCTTCTGTGACCCGATTTTCACTGCCCATGAGATATGTTCACTTGGCACCTCTCACTAAAATCCCTTTCCTGACTTTAATTACTGACCTATACAATTGGTAGAGGCCTCATTTTTTTCACAAAATGAAGGGGGTTAATATGAATATATTCATCCTGGGAGAGAGGTAATATTTTCAGATTTCGAAATATAAGTTTGATTTTATTCATATCAAAATTGAATGAAGGAATGGAGACTGTTTAAGACTGGTACCATGGGGATACAGGTTATTATTAAATACAGTCTCTTATAGCGTCTCGAAGGGACACGTGACCCAGATCGTATGGTCGGCGACAAACGGACAGACATTCCACCATGTGCCGTTCATCAGCCGTACACCGCACCTCCGTTCATGACCCAGTCTGCCTTATTTGGGCATGGGGCTGGGCTATGGTCAGTGCCAGCCTATGTAGGTCAGCTCAAGTAGGTCAGGTCAGGCAGGCAGGCAACCCGCCAGAGGCCGAAGGCCTCTGGTATCACTAATGATATATATGAAATCCAGGTATGTCGGCCCATGCCTGATGGTGCCTGGAGACACTTAAGGATAAACTAATAGGTCAAATGGCATTTGTAATTAGGTCAAAGGTCATCAGGCCCATACATAATTATAGGTCACAAGGTCCCATTCAATGTCAGATAGGCACTTTCTTAAATTCCATGTGAATATATGCATATACAGCAAGATAATGCAAAAATACCAACCTGCTGTTCTAGCCTACTCTGATCAGTTTAGATCACAGTATTGATCTGACCTAATGATGCTTCCTATCCAGATTACACAGGAACTAGATGCAGTAGGAAGATGATCAAAACAGTTCTGGAAAGCTGTCACAACGCTCTATTGGGCTTGATAAATTCTATAATATTTGATGCAATTTTGAAAATTTATGCAACTCCCTACAAGTTATAGACCTACACAGTTGGTTGATCCTTCTTGTTGTAAGCCTTAGATAAGCAGAGGAGAGAGGTATTGATGATGGAGGTTGAGCGAGTAGTGTGCCTCTACATGGGTACCCGTACTTTTGACCATGTTGCCGTGTCGATTTTTAGCTAGAGCGCCGTGTCGGTGTGTCGATTTTTATGGAAACACAATATACTGGGGCATTCTGAAACGGTCTGTGTCCGTCGATTTTTAAAAGGGCCGTGTGGCCGTGTCGCCCGTGGCGAATTTTACCCATGTAGAGGCACAGTAGTAAATGCCATCTAAGACGTCAGCAATGATATAATGTCTTTACCAGTCTTCATTTGAAGGGTTTCCGAATGGTTATCATTACATAGGGTTGTTTATCTGTGACAATATAGCTACTCTTTCCATGTACTGGTAAAACAATCCTTTCAATTGTTTTTTTATCACAATTAATTTCAACATAGTTTCGCAATGCACATACATTTATTTTAGCAAAACCATATCATGAAATTATGGTAGAGGTATGGTTGAGGTATGGTGGAGGTATGGTGGAGGGATGTTGGATATATGGTTATGGCAGCACTGGTATGGCTGAGGCATGGTGGAAGCTTGAGTTTGAGTTTCGATTTTTATTGGCACTAAAAAATTTCATATACAATAAAGACGTTTTTCAATTAATGCCAAGATGACATTAATTTAGTCATGATGGTACTCACGTATCAAATCAGTATTTCAGTCTTTGCTCCCACTCGATTCAATTAATTAATTAATTAATTAATTAATTAATTAACGGTACTTTGTTGAGAACACAGTCCTTGCTGACGGTTTAGATTAAATTCTCAGTCTAATTTATATCTTTATATATTCTGATGTCAGCGTCACAAAATGATTAGATGATTAGACGACCAGGCGCTCCAGCGGTCGCAAATCGGCGGCTGTCAGGTTGGTCAGAAACTCATCTTTCGAGGTGCTGTGCTGCTGGGCCACTGTGTCTGCTGTTAGTCTGTCCCATAGTCAGTCACCTGTGTATTCTGGACTGTTCATGGAGCAGTTTTTAATGGGGCGTCTCAACTACCTGGCCTGTAGTAGGTTATCAACATTTTGTGACTGTCGAGATTGTAGAGTATAGTAAACGTGTGGTGTAGGTTCCGTGGGAGTATCTTTCATCAGAGAAGTAGAAAACGGGGGAGGGGGAGCGCCTTTAAGTCAGGGACGTGTGTGTAGGAGGCCTTATTTTTAGGGGCCTATTTGTAAGGTGTCTATAATCAGAGGGCACCGTCCTAATATACACCTATATAGACACATATTTGAGATAAGTACTACACAGCTACAGCTATCCTCAATATTGATTGAAATGATCCCAATATATCTGCTCTCAGCCTTCATAGGAGGAGGAACAATACCTTATTTTAACCACCATGCAATGACAACAATACTGATGTATACTTCGTCATTTTGAAATGTCGCAGAAGGAAGGTTTTTACCCAGGTAGCAAGGGTATATTGGGCCAATGTCAGCAATGATCGACTCCATCGCAATCGTTATACCAAGCATGGCCCATTGCAGGTAATGCACACATTGGTTCAACATACAAATTACAATGATGGCCCACCCTTGGCAATTCCGACAATGGGCCATTGCTGGGTTGACCGCTGGCCCAACGCTGGTCTATGCTTGATATGGCTGATATTGACCCAGTGTTGGAACATCTCAGGACCATCATATTATTTCTGATGTTGGACCAACATAAATTCATACTACACTTGTCCAATATTGGCTGTGATCTACACCAGGGGGATTCAATGTTGCCGGAAGAATATCTTACAGGATGGCTCCTACTTTGCCATCATATTGGGTTATAAATGTGATCCCCAGTGTGCTCTACATGTTTAAGGGTCAGAGGAAGTTCATGGATGACATTTGATACCTAAAAGTGCCATTTATTGCATGACATCAGTGGGAATTTGTCAAAAGTAACTTGAAGACACCTCATGTGTGGGTAATGGAGTTAGATAAGTCCTAAATGACAGTAATACAGTTTGTATGGTGTCTAACCAATTTGGGATAGATGGATTAAAAAGACAGAAATGGCTTTTTCTAAACTGATGATACTTGACAGTGATGTCTTAAGTATGCTTGCACATTCAATTATACACATAAAAATAGTATTGTTCAATATTAGTGATTGTTGCAGTGGTCCTATATTGAAAATCACATGCATGTTGGGGAAACATATGTATTTCAAAGTTGCCCCGATGTTTAATTTCTAACCTTGGAATAATGTGAAAACATTGTAATGTTGGCACACCATTGGGCCAACATGAAATCAATATCCCTTTTCCCGAGCATGGGCCATTACTGGGCCAGGGGTCAAACCAGCGGTGGGCCAATATCAAAATGCCAATATTGGCCCATTTTTAAGTGGTATATTCGCCCAATCATGGCCCAATGTACTTATGTTACCTGGGTAGGATATAGAGAGCTGATAGAATGCATGAGACAAAGGAAGCAACTTGATATGGTAAGATAATTTAAAAGGGCACGACTGCTGTGTGACAGGCTTCTACCAGCGTGTGTCTTCCTTCTCCCACTGTTTTCTCCCTTTATTCTCCATGGCCCCACTGTATCCTGGCATCCCTCCTTTACACTGCCCTGCCCCTGCGTCCTCCCCCCCCCCCCCCTGCGTCCTACCCTCCCGCAGGGTCTTTCCTCCCCCGTGTCCTCCCTCTCCCCGTGCCCCCTCCTCCAGTATGACCCTACCCATGTGTCCTCTCTCTTTCGGTGCTCTCCCTCATGCAATGCCCTTCCTCCTTCAGTGTCTAAAATCACATACGCCCCTTTCTCAAATTGTTGAAGTTTTAGTTGATAGCCATCCCTGTGTAATGGAAGATTACGTTGCATGCATATACTACATTGTAATTGGGATTCTCTTGTCTTAAAGTTTACATCAGAGGGAAACAAGATCGCCATTGCTATTCATGAAGGCTAAATTTGTGTTATTGTATTCAACGGTCAACGCGTCCTATGAAATGGGGGAATTGGAGGAAGTATAGCCAAGTGATTTTTGTGTGCAATTTACACTGTCTACTCTAGCCCCTGACAAACGCTGTCTGGCCTGTAAGACTACACAAATCATACCACAGTAATTAAGCTCCTAGAGTAATAAATAAGGTGCCCCTACTTATACTGATGTCTTTCCTTATTATGAAGCTACGGGCAGGAGCCTTGTGGGCTATTTGATAGGAGGAGCACAGCTGGTTAACACTCTCTGCAGAATTTTAAAAAAATACAGTTTTATTCCAAACCATGTATCTAACACATCTATATACCCAATGGTATGTATTGGGGCTTCTTTTTTTTTTGAAATACGAGATTTCCAATGCTTTAGCACTGAAGAGCCGCATTCAATGCCCCCATTGAATACAATGTGGCCGTATTCAATGGGCAATGATAAGGTTGTCAACTACATTGATACCGTCTCTGACATATTTCACTCCTGGCCATGGCGGCTGGGGCATATCACACTTCGTGGGATATGGCCCCAGCCCCCACTTGTCAAATATACGACAGGGACAGCATCCATTAGTATTTTAGGTAATATGTATTCATGTGATGTATGATAAAAGTATGCATTTCCAACTTGAAGTATACACACCCTTGGTTTTACTTTGGGGGAAACACTGTTGTACCATATTTATGTTGCAATCTGGGCCAGTTTCAGCCATCCCTTGGGGCTTTAAATTATAGACTGCGCCGTTCTAACACGAGTTTACTTGGCTTAGTTATTCATGCATACGCCCACGTATTATATAAATGTGCTGAAGTGAGTAGTATCATACACATTTCTTGAAAGGCCATTCCATCACAGGGGTTGCCAAATAGATGCTTATCATATAGGTTTATTCTAAAGGAAAGGACTATATAAAATCACATTCGGGGAGAATTAAATGACGTGCAAAATATGAGTATGGTTCATTTCTTTTAGTAAGTTCATTAAATGTGTAGCCCCGCTCATCATTTGATACTTCCATTTCAAAGAGGGTATCGTCTTTTCCATAAGAAATGATTACTGTATTTTTGGACTAACGAGCGCGGGCGTCTACAAGATTAAGCCGATGAAGGATGCGGCACACTTTTACATTATGTTACTTAGTTACCAAGAAGACAACGGCTAGATGACTGAGCAGGGCGTCTTTTAGAATTATTAAGATCTAGAAATGGATTTCATAGAGTGCAGGCTGATTCTCAGCGAAAGGCAATGGGATGATTAGGGCGAGGAACCGCATGGTTGTCAGTGTCACTCCCAATACTCATCGCGGACATGATTATAATATACCTTCAAACGCCTTGGCTGTTTCTGATAAGGGTCCCAGCCTGCCCCGATAGAATTGCGCCTTTGGAGGACACCAGACTTCTAAAGCTAAACCAGGAGGACCTGGAAAATGGTACGCTACAGCTCAGCGTAACCCCTTCCCATACTTCTCAATCATTGACACCTGCGTAGCCCTTTCATGCCATTGCTGTCCCATTGCCAAGGCCCCGGGGGTATTTATGCAGTGATAATATATGAATGCTGATGACTGCTCATGAACGTGGATGATAAATATCACTTGTACAATCGAATGATCTGCATTCATGAAAGGTGTTTGGTATCAGGAACCTTGAGCGTGGAACCAGTATACGGGACTAGCGCATTAGGCTATGGGGGCCACAATCTTGGCACAGAACACTGATATTCCTGGGCTCCCTATACGACCAATCTCTCAGTCACTAGTACCTAACCTAGTTAGTCATTTTTTTGGCCAACCTAGGTAAGTTATTATTTTCAGGTTGGTCAGTACTGACCAACCCACCTTAGTCTTTTAATTTCCAGGAGGAGCCACTGAGTGGTCATCATAGTATCTTACAGGTGGCACCAACTAGTGGTATATAAATGCAACACACCAATGATGAACCTAGGTTAGCCACTACTGGCTGACCCCCTCAGTCATTTTTGAATATAACTTTGCCATTGTGAAATATATTTATATGACGAACCTAGGATAGTCTGTATTGACCAACCCTTTCAACCTATTGATTTTCAGTGTACACAGGCAGTGTTGTCCGTGGCCAGTGCTTCATTCATTAAGGAATTGTTTACTTCAGCCTCCTCGTCCACCTGTTAGAATGAAATACTGGCTTTAGCAGAATTAATGATAGCTCATTCGGGGCAGGTTTTGAGAAGGTGAGCATCTACGCCTTACCTGCCTCAGTCAGTGTAAATTACAAAGGCTGCGGTCCATGCACTTCTTAATTATATGTCATTATGTTTTCAATGATAGTGGTATAGCGGAGGTTAAAGTCTCTTTTGCTGCTACATCACAGGGCCTGGACTGGGGGAGGGGGGAGCAAACACAGGCTGCCATGTGATTCAGAAGTGTCACCATGATTGTAGTACATACAGTACCATTACCCCTTACTGTATGTTTATATATTCTAATTGGGCCCTAATAATGTCCAGCCTTCACTATAATGATACATGGTGCGTGTATAAGACATTATCAATCTCATTTAGAGAGATATGTCTATTTTAATAATAATTCATATACATGTGTGTATCAACCATCATGCTAAACACAGAAATTTGAAAGGAGCATGGTATACGGTCATAACGGTGTATAATAAGTGATGCTCAGATAAAAACTCATCAAATAGTAGATGATTAAATGTGTTTTTTGCCTGTAAAGAGGAAGGTATTCCATATCCTTAACTGGGTGAGATATGGTTCATACACTCTATGAAATATCAACCATGTGGCGTTTGTTTGCCCCCCCCCCCCCCACTGTTCTATTGTTAGGTGCAATCCACAACGCTAACCCGCTCTATTAGAGTTACAGTTCCTGTTTACTGGTTACGGTCCCAACGTAGCCTACCTCGAGATAACAGAGGGCTAAGATCGGGGATTTATTTGAGTTCCTTTCTACACCACTGAGTTTATACTGGTATTGGTGTATTCAATAAATGAGAGAAAATGATAAATCGGTACTTTAGCTATAGTCTGGTTTGTTGTGTACAGCACCTTTATATAAGACGGTAAGATGACAATCAAACCAGGTCCAGATCATCTCATCAATATACTATACACACATCTAGATCACCCTTAACAGCTGATGCACTGGACACGAAAGCATCATGTAGTGTTGGGTGGTGGGGATGCCTTGATGACGTGACGTGGCGGCTTATAAGCGGATCTATTTTGGCCTGGCCTTCATCTACTGACGGCCCAGCAGGGTTGGAGGCAGGGGCTATGTATAGTAGGTAGTGCTGGCTATATGTAGGCTGGGCCCATCCATTAGTGAAGGCCTGCATGGGGAGATGGTAGAGGGTGGGTCACTAATTCCATCCCCAAGGGATGCACGCCAACGCCATTTTATAGGACGCGTTGACCTTAAGATACCAATAATCTGAATCTTGTGCATATTTCATAACCCCAGGTATAGACAAGTTGATCCCAACCTCTATAAATATCTACTTGTTGCACCTGGGGAATAGCCCTCATCTCTCAGCTTCCTCGTCCCAGGGGCAAACATGACATAATGTGGGCGTTATATTACCTAGGGGGGAGACATACCTTTGATACATACATTTAATAGGGGAGTTTCCATTAATAAATAAATATGTATACAGTGGAAGATCTTACTTCCCAATCGGCCAGGATGTGGCCCAGTATCAAGACAAGGTGATCTGCACATTATGAACCCGTACATATCCGGATACGTGTACACGTTATTGTACAATGTACCATACGTTTCTGTTTCAACCTAGCATCACCTCCCTGCCTATCTTCCACCACCATCCTCCCTGACCACCTCCCTTCCTCCCTTCCTGACTCGATGCATGCCTCTCTCCCAGTTGTCCATGTGGATGTCCCAGATGGCAGTGTGGATGTCCCAGATGGCAGTGTGGATGTCCCAGATGGCAGTATGCATGATCCAGATTTGGTATCTAGACATTACATCGTGGATGTGTGGCGTGAGTGGACAGTGGTCAGTGATTAGTGGGTCGGGGGGGGGGGCGGGTTGTCTAGAGGAGGCGACATGCTGCCGCCACCCCGTCCCTGATGACTGTCAGTGTGCCGAAAGGGCCTCACGAGCTGCATCAGACAATAACAGGGGCCGGGGGGGGGGGGGCAGGAAAGGGCACAACAGGACTAAAGGGCATCGGGAAGTGAACGCTGCACAATGCATATATACCAGGATGCCACAGCTCTACTGAATG
Source organism: Harmothoe impar (assembly GCA_947462335.1). Lineage (NCBI taxonomy): Eukaryota > Metazoa > Annelida > Polychaeta > Phyllodocida > Polynoidae > Harmothoe > Harmothoe impar. The sequence continues at coordinate 29,028,772 of OX381709.1, read as the reverse complement.
CAAGGATATGTAGCATTTATAAGACTTATTGCATGTTTCTTATCCTAAGTACCAATCTGCTAATTAGGCTAAATTTCTTGATTTCTTCTATTTGTATGGGGATGGAAAGCCCTCTCATAATGCCCCGTGGGTGGTACACATCCGAGGTGACGTTCCCCATTCAGTGGGCATATTGGTTATCTGCTTCATATAGTAACACGTATATCCAAGAAACAACTCAGAGAGCTGGACTGTGGTTGGTTGGTTGTGGGTGACCAAACAGAGACGTCCTTTGCTGTCATGGCTGCTATGCATATACCACGCCCAGCAGTCAGAAATACATTTTTTAACGGAGGACATTGTTCGATTCTAACACATTTCAGTGTATGTGGTGTCTTTACCATGTCTATTGACGACGTAAAGCCACCTGATATCTACTCTCGTTCCCAAATCCTTCTGAAGGAAGGCTCTGGTAACAGCCAAATGACCGTGAACTTGGGATTTTGCTGGGTCTGGGCAACCCCTGCTGGTAGCCTGGAACCAGTGGACAGGAACCAGAATACATGATGGTAGTTTTACTGTATTTTACCATCAGACTTTCTGGTTCCATTTCCTGTTCCCTGGTTCCTGTCCACTGGTTCCAGGCTACCAGCAGGGGTTGCCCAGACCCAGCAAAATCCCAAGTTCAAGGTAATTTGGCTGTTACCAGAGCCTTCCTTCGGAAGGATTTGGGAACGAGAGTAACTGATATCCTGCTCATGCTTATGGATACCAAGAGTGCCAGGTTACATATTACATTACTAATGTACATGTAATGTAGATAATGGCATATATGAATTGCGCCTACTAAGGACATTGCATCCAAGCTGAGATGCACTGATATAGCGAGTAACAAAGGTGTGATACACAATCGGCTGACTGGAAGCAACAGGTACATCAGGCTAATGGACACATATTGAACATCGGGCATCAAAGCCGAGGATACATAGACAAAGGTGCACGAGTTTCAGTCTGTTGACTGGGTTATTTCACGAGTTGACCTAGGGCCGTATTTCACGAGGCCGTAGGCCGAGTGAAATGCAGCCCAAGGGTCAACAAGTGAAATAACCCAGTCAACAGACTTAAATGAGTGTACCTTTGTGTTTATTTTTTATCTTTTTCGATTCAAAATACCGAAATTATTGTAGGGGGGAGCCTAAAAGGGCTGAATTGGCTTATTTCTATGCCGTTCAAAATGTAAACAAACCGCTGTTTTGATGACGTCACAGGGCCGTGAAATACGGCCATGGGTTATTTCACGGGGGGTGTGCAATACGGCGTTCATTGGTTTAGTCAATGGGACAGCTGTATTTGACAAAAAATAAATGCATTAAATATCATACCATCATAAAACAGTGAGTGGAATGTATGTGCAGGGGTGCAGCTAAGTTGGGCGCCGTTAGAACAGCCATTTTGAGGGGTGTTGATGGGGGTTGGGGATGTCGGTCGCTACGTCGCATGTCGAATTTAAGAAATTTAAATCCCCATGTCCCATGTCGCCTCCAAGAACCTGTCATGTACCATGTTGCATTTAAGAAATACCTTATGTCATGCACCAATTTTCCCTCATGTCTCATGTCGATTAAAAGAAATGACCATGTATCACGATGTCGAATTTAGCCATCTACCCCCTCCCCCCCCCCATTTTTAGGGTGAGGGTAGTGGGTTAATGATCGACCACGTTTGATGCATTTGACCTAGAACACCCAATTTCGCATCCACAGATATAGCAGTAACTACCAAGCAGCTTCCGATACTAAGGAGCCACGGGAGTGTATATGTACACAGAGAGAAGAAACCGAGTCACAAGGGGAGTCCAGGCTATAAAAAGAGAGCCAGGGTCTCTTTGGCTCACTTTTCACACTGTCTGACTCCCCCTTCCAACGGCCTTGACTCCTTTTCAATTAGATCAAACAGAGTCTATGTCAGCTGAGGTGAGTCAATGGTTACCTGGACTCCCTAAGGGAGTCACAGAGGTGAGCATACAAAACGGAAATAGGAAACCCACTAGGTGACACTACTGTACAATGACTGTAATGCCATCTAGCATATATGTTAAGAAGCCATCTGACTCTGTTTCTAATCAGAGTCAAGGGTCCCTACTCCCTTTTCCCCCAAGGGAGTCAAACAGTTGGTTACAGTTAAGCCTGCCAGGTGGTAGCACTATACCTAAAATGGTAATATTCTGCATGCTCAGATCTCTAGATCCATGTTATTTGTGACATTGATAATTATGCTGATACGTGTATATCATTGTAGCATCAACATGTAATGTCAGAATTACATTTTATGAAATAATTACAGTTAATTTAAAACTGTAGTATAAGCATGATGTATAAGGTATAGACACCCAATTTGTAGCAACATGAGAAAGTTAAATCCCAAAAGCTCATATGTTCCTTTGTATATTAACTAATGTGCTCTGAGGGATCTTATTGAGATCCCCCCTCCTTGTGAGGCATTGCACCAACATAATGTAGAAACATCAGCTAGGGAGACAGCTATTGAAATGGTTATATAGAGGGTTAGGGGGTAGGAATTACCTATAAATTATGACTCTCTATTCCAAAGGAGCCATCCTGTGCCTAGACTCCCTTTCTAAAGGGAGTTGCAGCATAGACCTGGACTCTGTCTGTAGCGGGGAGTCATAAAAGGGAGTCATTTTGGAGGCAAAACCTGGGCTCTCTTAGGGGAGTCACATAACTCCCTTTTAAGGGAGTCAGGTTCATCAAGAGAGTCAGAAAGAGAGTCAGAAAAGGGAGTCATTCTGGAGGCAAGCCTGGACTCCCTTTTGACTCGGTTTCTTCTCTCTGTGTACCGGACATTGCTGATACGCCAACTGGACCGTCCGATCGACATTGTCCACCGCCGATGGGACGTTATTGATTGACAGTTCCGGTCAGCGGCGGAAGTGACGTGCCCCTGCGTCCCGCAGGTAGGGGGCAGCAGCAGCAGTCATCAGCCAGACGTGTAGCTGGTTGCCGGTCTGTACTGCGCTGTATACTACTGGTACGTCCTGGACACACAGCTACCAGCAGCACCAGCAGCAAACTACAGCAGCGTCCCTGGTTCAGTCAGACTCCGCCTGGGGGCGCGCCACTCGCTGCGGCGCTGAATCTGCACGGCGCGGCGCGGGCGTGGGGGCACGGTGTCGGTGTGCGTGCGTCGGTGCGCGCGGCAACAGCACGGCAGGAGGAGAGAGGAGGGGCAGAGACAAACACAGAGGGCCAGCAGGATCAGAGAGTGGGAGGAGGAGCTACAGACACACTGTCTGATCAGAGCTGTGCACATGGGACCATCGCAGGCGTGTGGTCCTTGGTGCCGCGATCCTTTAATACCGTGACGCCTTGTACTAGGCTGTCAGCACCTGGAGGTATCGGACCGTGGAGGAGTCTGCAGACTGGAGACAGCAGGACACGAGCCCCAGCACATTGTGTTGGAGATGTCTTCTGTCTCCTTTCACATTGTGCATTAACATTGGCCCACTACCCAAAGTGTGAGTAGTCTTCATGAACTCTGAAACGCTGTACCTGCACTACCCCCTGGAGGGTAGCTCACATATATTCCCGCCTGGAGGAGAAGCTATATACAACAACACTGAGGAAAATAAACTACTCTACCTGGAATATACACACGTACACATACATCACCCACTGAGTAGACTTACATCATTCTGTATATAGATTGAAAGAGACAGCCTTGTGAAAAAAACTAACCCTGACGGAGCCTACTTTAGTATGAGTTTATCATACAGTCCAAAGGTAAATGCGTAGATACTTTCCCCGGACTTTCCCGCCCATCTCAGAGATACATATCCCTAATCAAAGGAGTCACACTTGGAATTTTACCTGCTATAAACCCTGGAATTTATCCCCGAGGTACATGTGAACTGACTAATTCCTGCTGCTCTATACAGTTTCACGAGCAGAACAAGGCCATATGTTGCCAGAGCTTGGGCCGGTTTATGCGGGCCCATGCGTAGCCATAGCGGTGACACTGTTGCAGCGGCGGCGGCAGTAGTACAGGATCCTGAGCCGTGAGCAGCTCAGGAAGCAGCTCAGGGAGCAGGAGAAGGGGAGCAGCGCGGCAGCTGTTACCGGGCGGCAGCTCAACCACTGCCACCTTCAAAGTGAAAGGTCAGCACGCTCCGACCAGCTCGGCCCACCACGAGCAGCTCACTGCAGGAATGTCTTTGCAGCAATCGTAGACTGCTCGGCGATCAGGTAAGTGCCCCATCTACTGGAAATTACCTGTAGCAACTTTTTTTAACGCTTCTCACCACTACTACCTCTCTTCCTTCCTCTTTTTCAACAAAGCCTCCTTGTCCGCCTGGACGCCTACGAGTACGCTCAGTGAGACACACAGCTTAAGTCTAGTGTGTTTCCTGCTTTGGATGGGCAGAGATTAATCGCCTGGAGGCCTGGATTACTGCAGCAGATAAGAGGGGGGGGGTGGTGATGCTCGGCTTTCAGCTTAGGTGCATACTGCAGGGAGGGATGCCTGTTGGCTGCCTATGGTGCATTGCACTCGTCTCCCACCTATACAGCCGCCTGCCTCTATATCATTGCACTCACCAGTGTATTACCTAACGTGCTATGGGGGGATATTGTATACGGCTGAGTAGTAGCATAATTGTACAGTTACATGTCATATTCCATACATACTGTCATAGAAGCACATGTATTAACACATGTTCCTTATCAAAAGAAAATGTTATGAACTCGCTGACAATTGTATTTTTGACAATTCAAACCAAAACACCCCGTCACAAAATATATCCATCCATCTGCCCTATGTCCCTGCCCTTATGCGCCGCCTACACCGGCTGTACACATCTATGTAGTATTGTTACAGTATATGGCTGTTTTGGCCCTCACCATCCAACTGCACGTAGTCAGTTTAAGTGTCCTGATGGACCATTATACCGTGGGATGCGGGCACCCACTGGTCAGCCACCAGGCCTAGATTAGTGTATCAGTAGGGGAGACTCGGCCACCCGCAGTTTCTGATGGAACAGCCTCAATATATGAGATTCTATGGTATACACAGTGTGTTCCAACCTTTAATACAGACATGGACCCTCACAAATAAACACGGCACCTAATGAATGCAACTGTGCATATCTCATGAGGAAAACTGTTCGTGCTACAACTTAAATGTAAACTTCATTTACATGGTATACATTTATGTATATCTGTTTTGAACGAGGCCACGTGCACACTTTGTAACCTTCTTAATTTTCTGACAGACCCTTTCCACCCATCCCCCTTGTTTTTTTTAATCAACAACAATAGCTTTCGAAAAGCAGATGTATATAGATATTTCAAACTGTCCACAATTACCTGGTCAGGGGGTACGCCTATAACCCCTTTTTGATTTTGCTAATGATGTTTCAGTCCGCCGTGAGTCGTAGAGCGACTCTGTTACTTTTGGTACTTTTGGTGTTAATTGGATCCTCCATTTTTGAATTCCCGGGTCCACCCCTGCTGGCACAACATACTGTTTGAAGAGCAGCCCAGTATTAGCATTACTGTCACACATATATAGTACATACATCCTTTTTTATGTGTAAAAAGGTAGTTGCATGGTTGCCCTTCGCTGTAATGATTAATGCTACATCTTTCTCCACTTTCCGATCACCAAACAGATACAAATCGTTTAAGCAAAAGTGTCTGCCTACATAGCCTTTAAAGCATACGTGTCATCAAATGCCTAATTGGAAAAAAGTTAATACTCATGCGCACTACTCATGTGTCAATCGTTCTAACTCTCAAATTAATATCAAAATAAGCGAAATTGTATTGTGTATTGTCATATCAGAGAAAATCTGCGTCAGCGTCGAGCGCCCTGGGATTATATTTAAATCATCATTGTAAGACCACTCTCACCTTTTAGGAGCTCAATTTGTATTCTTAAACATACAGGAAGGCTGAGTCAGCGGTTTGGAGGATGCCCTAATAAGGTAGAAGTCGAGCTGGAAATTCACTTTAATTTGATGAAGTAGTGTGACGCAAAACATATTCGTGAAGTACAGCCAAGCTACTGTGCAGTATCACAATGATGGATAATAGTCGCAATTTCTTATTTGACTGGGAATATACTCATCCTTATCTTTTCTCTGTGCTAATATTTGATTGCATTATTTCTTTCACTCTATATCATTGTCCTTACTGACTAAACTCTAAAGCAGATGATGAAACTTCAGTATTCAACCTCTAAATATAGAATACAGACTGCTGAGCTCTTGTGAAAATAGTTATAAAACATTTATCAAGGTAATAGCCAAAACAGGCGGACCTTTGGTGATGATCATCAGACAATTATTCCACAACAAAAATTGTGTCTAGAAATAACTACATCAGTGAACTAGGAACTGGTAGATACAGATTCACCCACCTGGCCACTGCTGACTAGAACACCAGATCCACTCAAAGAGACAAGCAACACCTGGTAGTCACACTTAATTTTCTCATGGGACCCTATATGTTACGTGCTCTTCGAAAGGGGACTTAAGTGCAGGGTACACTAAGGACCCTTTTCTCAGTACATGTCACATTTGTATATTATATTATAATGCCATATCACGGATGGCACATGAACAAAACCGACAATAGTATCAATGATATTCGTACTATTCAAATGAATATCAAGTCGTTGAAAATAGGATATCATCGGCACGCGTAATACCCCTCACAAATGTCGGTACTGTTGCAATGCAATGTATTGCTCCTGAATTTTCCCAAAAACTATACCACGCAATAGGAGGGTCATGTAGTTAAAGAAATGGCTTAGATGATGAGAGGCAGGTGGTAGGCAATGCAATTTAGGGAGTCTAGAAATGTGCGTGAGCACCCAGTGCCAACCCAGACCTAATGTGAACGGTGCAGTTGTAAGGGGAGCCTGCCAGCCGGCCACCTAGACCCCCTGCCTATCCGACATGGACACCATTGTTGTTGGTTGTATTTGAGCTGAACTGAGTTAGTACATGTGTGTAGAATTGCGTTGTTGTGGACGAGGAGATCATATAGTCACAAGCTCATGTGGACATTTGTTATCGAGGTCGTTTGTCAATTATTTTTTGAGGAGCTTTTCACAGGTGTGTGGGTTGTAATTGAATGTCCGAATCACGATTAAGTGATTAAGCCCAGAATGATTATTAATTGTGAGCGTTTGAGAGCATTATCTAAGGGTACCGTGGGTAATGAGTTGGGCCTCTGTGTGACAACAATGCCTTACAAAAAGGGTATACGTAGGAACATGGTCTCTACGAGGACCCTATACAACATGTATAGGGTTACGCAATGATCTATCCCAACAATTCTTTTTCACCATGAATACAAAAGATTTAACTCGTTTCGAATGTCGATATACTTTTTGGCTCGGAGATTTTACCGTAAATGGGGTTACATTGTGATGTATTTACTTCATTCCGCCGTGAACTGACTTAATTAACGTCTAATTCTTGTCGTGAACCTTTGTCTACCTACGGTATTTGACATCAGGCAGTAGTGAAGTTTGTAGGTGGGGGCAAAGATTCAGCCCTCTTGGAGGTGGGGAGGGGTGTGCAAATAAAAATGTTTGTATATTACTACCGGTATAGCTCAAGCTCCCAGTGGGCACAAAATTCAGTTTTATGTTGAATCAACATTGAATCAGCATTGCATCAACATTGACAACCAGTTATCAATGTTGATTCGATGTTCTGTACCCATCGGGAGGGGCGGGGGGTGGTCGCTGTAATAGGTTCCATTTAAGGTTGATGGCTTCAGCGGCAAAAATGAGATCTCAGTGAAGGCACCCTTTTTGGCAGCGGAGAGGTGGCTCCCATGCACGACTTGTCTCACCTGCCTCCTGCTGACCACCAGGTGTCCACGTGGTGTTAAACACGCACAGTGTGTGATCCACGAGTGAGAGATGATAATTAGTGACTTGGTGTGCACTGACAGAATCACCTGAACAATGGCTGTATCAGAGTCGTAGGAAGCAAATCTTCATTGGGGGAGCCCGAGAAGGTGTTTCACAAAGGCTTAAATAGACTGATAATTGATAGTTCTCCCTAGTTGGTTTGTGTAAACTACAGAGCAGTACCGAGAATTGTGAGATTAAAAAATATAATCTCAATATCTCACCTGGACCCATAAATGTAGAATTCAACGTGGAGAAATAGAACGATCTTTTTCTAGGTGTTCCTAAAGCCCTACCACTCGTAAATCTGACTTATGACCATTCTATGGCCACACTGGTCGTAAGTATAATGATCAGTCGTAAGTAGCATGCAAAGCAAGTGTTTCTAAAGGTCTTACAAGTGATATTTACTCCAACCAACGTTCTATATCGGCCTTTATGAATGATCATAATACTAGTACTTGTATATTGTATTGTATAGAAAAGAAGTATTTCAGCTCCCTTTAGTTCTGATTGGGGGCCCAGGCCCCTCTGTCCCCACCTTTTCCTATGCGGGAGAGGTAACGATTGGAAATTGTGTGAATTTTATTACAGTCTTGACAAATTGGGGGGGGGGGGCATATTCACAGTGCCCTCCACAGTGATTGGGGCCCCCCTTTTCCTACGCCACTGTGTATAGGTCTGTCACAGAGGATGGCATACACTGCAGACATATAATCTTATTCATTTTATTGTGGAAGACATGAATAGGAATCGATTTTAGACGTGAAGTTGTCAAACTATGTATTGTTATTCATTTGTCCATGGCAAACTATATGGAGCCAACTTACGTTGTTATCCATTCGTACGTGGCAAACTATAGGACAAACCTACCTGGTCATCTATTTGTACGTGGCAATACTATACATAGTTTAGTTAGAAGGGATCTATCTTGATACTGTATCATTGAGAGGTCATCCCAGGGTATGTGCAGGACATACACGGTATTGATGGACAATGCTATTTATGGTTGATACCAAATAGAGAGGCAAGTAGAGAAAGCCATTGGTCAGACATTTGGAATGTCCAAAAACTGCATATATCCCCCCTTTGTGTCGGGCCTTTGTGAGATCACAGTATATGAAGGTCTTCTGTCGCTACCAACGTCATGACCATTACGGGCATTATATCTGGCCCTATCTGAATCCCCTTGTCAGTCCTTGTGAATTGAAGGCTTCTGGGAATGATGGATAAGCGTCTTACCGTTGCTGTTAGACTGGTTTCTAAATGTGGCTTTCAATCTAGACTAAACCACGTCACACTAACAAACAAACAGAAGTACTTTGTAAACACCTATGGTTAAAAACTCTTTAACTTGATACAAAATACGCCAATATTTGCCAATCTTAGCATGTTTTCCATTACGAATACAAAGAAAATCCAATGCAGCAAATCACAATCTTTATGACGCGTCGTGATGAGAAACAATATTGTGAATAAGAATGATGAAACAAAGGTTATATAGCTCCATCTGCCACATTTATATGTATTTATATGTACGCTAGTGCTAAATACCGGCAATCAGCTGGCAATTGTACCCTACTTCGAACATGACACTATGGCCTTTGGCCTATACTCCCACAGAGGTTTACCTAAAGGCCTGTTCTGACCAGTGCCTGACATTTTGAAGTGCTTCAATTAACTAGAGTAGGCGGTCACCTTTAACTTTGAATCCTACTTCTAGAGTCGATGGACTGATCCACTTATTAATGACACTCTTCATCAAGGTATTGTTCCTTTCTATCCTAAAATTTACTCTCTCTCCATCTCCCTTTCCCTCTCTCTCTCTCCCCACCCCACCCCCAACATGTCGAGATCTCGAGACCTCCCCCTCCCTACCCCTACCCTCTCTCTGTCAATATGCACGTTTATGATCTGTGGTAACCATACAGAAATATCCTCAACATAAGGGCTTCCCTTTTCTCTCTGCGACAGGCATAATTACATCTAGCTGATAAATCCCAGCAGGTTGGAGAGAGCCTATATTGTTAGTTTAGCAGCAAAATAGATGACCACATGGAGCGTAGGGTAGGGTAAGATCTATCACTGAATACAATAATCGCAGTAACCTAAAACAATCAATAAAAATCAGACCAGGCTTTTATATCAATTTAACGCATGCTTCTATTTGAGTTGAACATTATTTTAATGTCAAATATTTGCTCCAATATGCAAACACTGCAAATAACGATCAGACTATGTAAATATTGGATGTGACACATTTCTTCCAAACTTACAATATGCTCTACTGGCTTTTGTGACGCATACCCAGCCTGTGACAGAGAATATCCCTACCATTGTTGACAATCGCTAAACTCACTAGGCACATGGGCAAACAGAGAGTCGAGACAGGGAGTAAGATATTGCTTAAAACTCCACACGTGTGGTCAGACCACCAGGATATGTTGATACTCCCATCTGATACCATGTGGGTATTGTTTTTTGGATATGTGAGACCGTAGTGGGGGCTACGTCCTAATCTTCTGACTGTTTGTTTGAAATAGATAATAATAGATTGGGCATGTATAGAAGATATTCTCCATAGTGCCGAACGTTAATTTACCAATCTTGCCTGTGTGATATTTCTGCGTAGTTATTCCAGTCACCTCATTGTTAATTACAATAGTTTTAACAATTAAACAATCGATGCAAATAAATAAAGAACTGTGCAATCAAAAAGATGCCTATTAATAATTGCCTCAGCCATCACAAACGTCCACATTAAATGAGTCCCAATTAGTAGTTCACGGATGTGTGCTCAGCTAAATGCCTTGCGTAGGTCAATAAGGCTAATTTAGTAAGACACTGATGCATCATTGCCATACATGGGTTATACATAAAAGTCGAAAATACAGTAATAACAATTTAGTAAGAAATACGCAGATAAATATAAATTCCTGCGCAATTTGGCATCAGCAAGGCGAAAAATAAACTGTCATTGGATTTTGGCACAAATTGATTAAGTGTCCTTCTAATTTAGTACTGCATGCATGAAGTCACACGTTGGATGAAGAGAAAGATTTGGATGGAAGTAAAGGTGGACGTGACGGCGGGGATGATCACAACTTTTGGAGCTTTGATTGCATTTATTTTAGGTTTTCTTTCATGGCACATGGTGGACGTCCTTTCCAAGAACTTTACACAATCTAAGCAGGTGCTCAAGTTCATTTTGATTTGCAGTAGCTGATTTCTCTCAAACAGCTGATTAACTTTTAATCGTGGCCCCTCCTGTGCCTGACCACATTTTAATTTAACAATACTAATGGCCGTGGGCGGGATTCAATGGTCAAAAAGTGGACTCCATTATATCGCAAATGGCTTTTCATTTCTATATCCCCACTGCATGATACTCAGAGTACATTTTTATCTGCGAGATTATATTATTCCTTTATTATTACACAGTTACATTATTAGATATCTAATGTCGAAATGGCAGAAGTTAATTTGCTGAAGTTACTTTTATGAACAATTCTGCATTGTGCACAACTCGTGCCTAGAACTAGATATGTAATTAGTTAGAAATCCCAGACTGATGATGGTTTTAGATCATAGAGGGGGAACTCTATGAGTATTATGTTCGTATTTCAGGTGTCTTTATCCTGGTTATTCCATAAAACACACAGAGTCTAGAGGCAAAACGATTTGGATCCCTTGACTGGCGGGCAGGGGGAGGCAAATATGCTTTAATACTTTAGCTAGAGATAAATCGAGGGGGGGGGGGCAAAAGGAAATCTGGCGTGGAGCCCTAACCCTCGTGTTGATGAAAAAACTCTCTAACCTTATGTACGTCGTCTAGTGCGAACTACTTCCGCATCCTTCAAGGACCAAAGTAGTAAGGGCCATTTTCCATTAGCCGATTTGGAGGTGATCGGCAGGCAATCGGCAGGTAGAGCCACCAAGCAGTCACGGAGCTGTCGGCAAGCCAATCACTGGATGTAAGCCATATGCAGGCTTACAGTATTCCGCATTAGCAAGATGTCCTGTGTACAGCGCCATGTTGATTGGTACCAGTGTAACCAGTCTAACCTCCAGCAACCAGCTCAGCCAAATCTCGGGTCTGAGATTAGGGTGCAAACAGGGTGTGAGTATTGTGAGTGGGTTGTACCTGGGCATTACTTATGTCACCTGTCCCTCATAGAGAAGTGGTTAGCATGGTGGATTCCTGATGCAGAGGACCTAAGCTCAACTCCTTCCTATGCCACATCTTGTCACCATACCATTAACAACCAATACCTTTTCTTATTTATATACATAATTATAGTTCCTTTGAAGAAATAGGAATAAAAAAATTGTTCAAAGACTATTGATATTTCTTATGTTTTAGATCATAGAGGGGGAACTCTATGAGTATTATGTTCGTATTTCAGGTGTCTTTATCCTGGTTATTCCATAAAACACACAGAGTCTAGAGGCAAAACGATTTGGATCCCTTGACTGGCGGGCAGGAGAGGCAATATGCTTTAATACTTTAGCTAGAGATAAATCGGGGGGGGGGGGGGGGCAAAAGGAAATCTGGCGTGGAGCCCTAACCCTTGTGTTGATGAAAAAACTCTCTAACCTTATGTACGTCGCCTAGTGCGAACTACTTCCGCATCCTTCAAGGACCAAAGTAGTAAGGGCCATTTTCCATTAGCCGATTTGGAGGTGATCGGCAGGCAATCGGCAGGTAGAGCCACCAAGCAGTCACGGAGCTGTCGGCAAGCCAATCACTGGATGTAAGCCATATGCAGGCTTACAGTATTCCGCATTAGCAAGATGTCCTGTGTACAGCGCCATGTTGATTGGTACCAGTGTAACCAGTCTAACCTCCAGCAACCAGCTCAGCCAAATCTCAGGTCTGAGATTAGGGTGCAAACAGGGTGTGAGTATTGTGAGTGGGTTGTACCTGGGCATTACTTATGTCACCTGTCCCTCATAGAGAAGTGGTTAGCATGGTGGATTCTTGATGCAGAAGACCTAAGCTCAACTCCCTCCTAGGCCACATCTTGTCAGGTGAAGGTGACATAAGTAATTCCCAGGTACAACCACTTACAATACTCACACCCTGTTTGTACCCTAATCTCGGACCTGAGATTTGGCTGAGCTGGTTGCTGGTGACAAGGGGGATACAATTGGTACCAGAGCAACACCTGGTGGCAGCACCAGTATCTCGCTAGTGCCTAATAGCCTACAGTCGGCAGGCCAATCGGCCATAATCAGTACTGATATATCTCTACCTGCAGATTGCCTGCCGATCAACTCCAAATAGGCCGAGAGAAACACATGAAAGAGTGATGAGATACTTCCTCTTCAAATATATATCACACAAAGTTCCACCATCATATTAGAAAATTACAGTTCTATCATTGAAAATAATTATGTCAAGTTCCGCCAAAAGAAAAAAAACATGAACCGCCCGCATCGAGGGCAGGTTACGGGCCTCAGTGTATCCCTAGTCTGCGGTGTTAAGTCAACATATAGGCCAATATGGAGGAACGCTGTTACCACGAATTCAATTAATATATGAGGTTAATGTAGTTTATGACCTCCTTCGAAAAAGCAAATTCACCACGGATGCAGGTCAATAATATTATAGCCATGCAGCATATCATATATAATGATGTCGCTATAACTTACTCCTCGTGGCATGTGCTTTCCACTCATACTCTGCTAAGAGCAGCTCACACTTACTACCCTCATCCCCTTACACATGGCCCACGAGCAGCTCATGGAGAAATAACGCTGATTCCTTGCAGCCGTAGTATAATACTTCTATATACTACTGCTGAAGGTTCACAAATGACGGCGTCCACTAGGGATGCGGGGCAAGGGTTTATGGGCATGGTGACTTACCATGGCTTGGGCTATACAATAATACATCCTTATACTCAAATCTGAAGTAAATAGTGACACTTATGGGAGTGAGGGAGGGGGTGTTGGGAAATGCCTCAAAATCAATTACATCCTTTATGAATTTTCTCTACTAAGACTTAGTATGTCTCAACTTGCTTTACTCCATCTCAGAAATTCCCATGTAGACATTCCGAATGCTTAAATATAGTAATTAATAAGTAATGATTGACTGGTTAAGTGTCTAAATAACTATCCAACCCACTAATTGACTTACATAATTGACATACTGTCTAACGTGTTGCTTAATTGACTGACCAATGAAAATAAGAACATTCATCAACACATTCCAAAACAGAAATGAACTATCCTTCCTCTCCTTATGTGTTCGATCATACCATCATCAGACCTGCTCCAAGCGCCTACTGGGTATACCGAATCACCCATGTTATATCAAAACAGGTAGCTCATTCACTCCCATCCATCATAAATGTTGTTGTAGACCAATATAGCCCATGCCAAACCATTTGTCGCTGGTGAGCGGCTGGGATATCATTCAGAGGACCTCATCATCCAGCTGCCATACACTACCAGACTGCTTCATGTCACACCTCTCAGAACAGCTCATCATCCAGCTGCCATACTCTGCTGCATATCACAGCTCTCAGAACAGCTCACCACCCAGCTGTCATACACTACCACACTGCTGCATGTCACAGCTCTCAGAACAGCTCATCATCCAGCTGTCATACACTACCACACTGCTGCATGTCACAGCTCTCAGAACAGCTCATCATCCAGCTGTCATACACTATCACACTGCTGCATATCACAGCTCTCAGAACAGCTCACCACCCAGCTGTCATACGCTACCACACTGCTGCATGTCACAGCTCTCAGAACAGCTCATCATCCAGCTGCAACACTGCTGCATATCACAGCTCTCAGAACAGCTCATCATCCAGCTGTCATACACTACCACACTGCTGCATGTCACAGCTCTCAGAACAGCTCATCATCCAGCTGTCATACACTACCACACTGCTGCATGTCACAGCTCTCAGAACAGCTCATCATCCAGCTGTCATACACTACCACACTGCTGCATGTCACAGCTCTCAGAACAGCTCATCATCCAGCTGCCATACACTACCACACTGCTGCATATCACAGCTCTCAGAACAGCTCATCATCCAGCTGCAACACTGCTGCATGTCACAGCTCTCAGAACAGCTCATCATCCAGCTGTCATACACTATCACACTGCTGCATGTCAGAGCAGCATTGCTGAGGAGAGCTTGTTAAATGCTTTCCAGTCTCGTCGGTTACAAGGAGAATGTTGGACGGAATGGCGAATGGCACAGAAACCGTTCACGCTCTGTTGAAGCTGAAGACGGTTTAAAAGTCCATTTCCTTTCTCTATTCATAGTTAGGCCCTACGGCTATACATACAGTTCAATCTATCAGGGGAGTACAAGAGTTTTCTAGGTGTGCTTGGTCGAATTCATTCTGCATTGGTGCAGCCATATATACGGGACACGAGCAGCTCTCAGAGGTCAGACCAGCTCCTGTAGTTGGGGCTGCTGAGCGGTTTGCTGTTCGAACTATAAGGACGGCTTAATGCCTTAATGCAACATGCCTTGTTCGTCATATTGCATGAATGCAGACCTGGCGAGTAACTCAGCAGTGCTGCATTCAAGCATCATGTCGACCCTATGGGGTTGAGACAGTCCCGAAGGGTCGGCATGATGCACCAATGTAGCCCCGGCGAGTTACTCACTGGGCTGCATTGGTGCATTATGATGACAAATGTCATCTTTTAGCAACATGCCACCCTTTAAGGGTTAACGCCCTCATGACGCCTCACGCCTCCCCTTCTCCCCCACCATGCCCATACTTCTCCATTAATCACGTTCGCAATTTCCCACCCAACTTTGGCATCGTCTCCGCCGCCCATATAAGTAAGCACGTGCACACACTTAATCATACCACATGCCCATCACAGGGCCCCTTATATTCCATGTATGCACTCCTCCTCTGACAAAAAGCAAGAATGCTCCACCAAGTGGGATGGGCGAGTCGGACAACAATATCGAGAGATTAATCAGGGAAACAGAGCTATTAACATACACATAATAGTTGTCCTCATTTCAACATTAGGGATTGATAGCTTGTTGGATATTTGGATTATGACCTGAACATGGGACAGTAGATTGTGATTATAAATAAATATCAGCCATCTTCTGGCATGAGTGGTCTATTTAAGGGTAATTGTTATCGCATACTGTGTAGTTATTTCATTAATGAGATATCGACATCTGATCCTCCCCATCCACCAAGTCGACGTGATCTATCTTTCTTTCCTTTATGTGCTTGGACAAAAACAGTAATTACTATAATGGAATGATGACAAAAGCTGCACTAGGTATGGTTTAATCCATCCAGACCTGCAATTTGTTAAAGAAGCGGCCATCCCCACCGACATGCATTTATGTCAAAGCCATTTAGCTTGTGACTTGATTTAATGGTCGCCCTTACTGAATGAATGGCCTCCTGGAAGGAGGTCCATTTGCAGACCAGTGGAGAGAGGTATTGGTAAGATAGCCTGGAGTTAAGATGGAAACTTAAAAGCCTGTTTCCGAACTTCACTTGATACAAGTGACATTTCCCTCCTCTCGAGTTTACATCCAGACTGTAATTATTCCTGATGCAGTTTAAACAAGGTGAAAACCTAATACAAAAAGGATAAAAGAAGAATCATTTTAAAACATTATGTTGAATGATTCATGTACAAGACTTTATCACATCAGTATAAAAAAATATATCTATGAATGAATACCTGTCCATATATGAGAAATACGCCAGACAAATAACAGGAAACTACAGGAATGCGTCCAACGACTCGTTTAAAATAGACTAGATCTGTGCAAAATCCATAAGCATACATTATATAACGTCATGGAATGAAGTACACTTAAAAATGTTGTTAAAAGAGAAGGTCTGAACCTATTCTCCCAGAGAAATATTGGCCACAGTAGCCACCCTTTGCCCTGTCGATATTGCACTGCAAGGTCCAGGAGGAAGTAGCATAGCAGTTGATAAGTCACCTCCCTTTATATCGATTAATAATTGACAGGCCATATTTCTTAGGCTATCTGAATGGGGACATGTATCGATGTTTAAGACTGGGCTTGGTCCCGGGGGAGGTGATGGATAGGAGTGTCGGGCTGACCTCTGCTGGGGGCAGGTTTATTACCTGCTGTACATGTGCAATTAGCGCCTGGAGGTGGCACCTGTTTGAGGCAGCTTTGTCAGGTGTTTCATAAGTAAGGAGGTGTAGAGGTGTTCCCTTCAGTGTATGACGTACAGGTGCCTATGTCAGGTGTGTGTGTGTGTGTGTGTGTGTGTGTGTGTGTGTGTGTGTGTGTAGGGGGGTGATTACACCTGCATCGTAGACTCCATCCTGTAGTGGGTCCCCAGTTCCCAGCTGGCCGTGCTAATTAAGTGCTTCATTTTGGTCAAACTGCTTATTAAGCATTTCCTTCCTCCCATTAACCCCTTACCCCACTCTGGAAGTGCCGTGCTGTAAATACTCCCAAGGTTGTCTGCATTGTTTTACTCCGCACTCAAATGTTAAAAGCATCCCGAGTCAAGCGCGTGTCCTACTTGGGAAATAGCGTGTTTTATGGTGATGTGGTTTTCCGATGATGTTCATTAAAAAATGATTGTGAAAATTCCTGTACATGCACAGATGAAATGTTTGCCTTCAAGTAGAGCAATGTAATCAGAGAGCAGGAGCTCACTGTCACTACTATATGTATGGCGTCCACGGATTTAATGGATTGACTCTTCTTTGTCTATAGGCCTATTGTTGTATACACCGTTCTGGAGGTTTCATTAAAGAAATCAAAAGAAGACTTCCAAATGTGTACGCCTTTTATTTCTATCTTACCAAGTAGCTTCATCCCCGTTTCTCTATACATACGGCGATGTCCTCCCTAGATAATGGCGTATATGATTTCGGCATTAGGTACAACAGAATATTATGTTTCGGACCTGCAGTCAATATTTGACGGCACACTGATAGTGAATCTACTTCATATTACTTAGAACTGAATGCCTTCTCAAAGCTCCCCTTCATATTTCCTTTAATTAAGAGGACCTACCCTTTAGTTAAACACTTACCCTGACTCCCTATATCACCATACAGTGGCAGAAAATGAGCAAATTTATTCTTTAGTGTATTTCCTTCATCATACAGACTATTAGTGTATCTCTCACTAAGAGTAACAGGTACAACAGAGCTAGGGGCTACATGAGTACTGCCAGGTGTGATGTGAACTGGAGTAGAGGAAGGTAGGGGTAGGAGTCATACCTGAGGTGTAAAGTACAGGTAGGGAGGAGTCTGTTGTAGGGGTGCCGCCGTCTCCTCCAGTAGCTATAGACATCCAGGTGAGACAGTGCATTAACCAAACAAAAATAGGCGTACCATGGGGAACACAGCTCTAGCGTTCTCTCATTCCTGGCTATTCTAGGTGGTGAGTACTTTTATCATTGTTTATGATAATATTATAGGTATAATGATCAGACAGGGGAAAAGGTGTATCTAGCGGTTTGTGTGGCTGAGGGAGGAAGGATATTGGTGATCATGGTTTTTATATGATGGCGTTTAAAATAGGAAATTGTGAGGTAAACATAGTCTTCGTCGTTTTGTGGGAATTGCTTGTCGAACATGGGTTGTTAATTGTGCATGACCGTGAAAGGTACGAACGTATTTCATCTGTTGATGAATACCATAATGTGCCTTTTTATCATTAATCTGGTTCTTAAAGGACGTTTCAAGGTCTGCTCTACGTTTTAGGTTACTGATGTATTACAAACGAAATTAGGATTCGAATTTTTGATTCAAAATACTCAGCAAAGATGGAGTGGTTCCAAGATCGTAAGACATTCATTAATTTCATTTCCCACTGCTTTGCTATCCTAATGCCCCTAAAGTGGCCAAATACAACTCAGTACTTAAGCATGGAGACATGTTCTCTCCTACCTAGTCACTCCATCTAATTATTAACAACCTAGAAAAACATCGGCAGCAATTAAATAAGTCGTGTATCCACAATAATAGAGATGCGGGCATGATAATATTTGCTCAAGTATAACATTATAGCATACGTATACAGTCTTCATCAGAAATAAATGTTTAAGGAAAGATGAACCACTGTTGTCTGGTGATGTGCAGCTGTTGTTTACTCCTGTGTGTTTATACCCCCTAGCTTCTATAAATACATAGGGGAATATTAAGTTGATACTACCTTCTAACCGTTTTATGACTTATTTCCAACAAAATACACTGTTCTATTTTTTATATCATTTTCCTGTATGTATATTCATGTATCCTTAGTGGTGGGAATGTGGTGTCATAGGCGGCAAAGGTATAAGTAATGTGTGCTATACACACACGGGATTGTAGTACAGAGTAGGCATACCCATAAAGAACCCAGCATAGCTACTATTACCGGTATATGGGGTATGTTCTACATTGGGAATGCAATGGGTTGGTCTGGTTATCACCCTGTAGGTCCACCACAGCACTGTGTTTGATGTAGCTTCTGGAGCAGCTCATTCCTGTAAATCTCCCCCAGATGTCAGTAGGTAGTACACCAAGACAGTCTCCCCGTGTCGATGTCTATTGACGCAAGTAGCGGACGTTTACCATCATCCTGCCCGCTGTGTTTTTATGTGTTCTCCATACCTTCTAACACACCTAGACTAAGACAGTAAATAGCCGGCTGTTGTTTGTACTATAGGTAACAGAGATAATGTCAGCTTGTAAACTTCATAAATAGCAAGGGTAGTCTATTCTGGACGGATACTGTTGCTGAAGATATCATTGGAAGCTGTGAGTTGGTAGTTGAGCATATGTACACCTTCTTGACTTGTTTCAAAAGCACCCAGGCACTTATTAATTTCAACTAAGCGCCTACACAACACCATGGATGCTGTGTAAAATGCATGTTTATTAATCCAATACCGCTCTACCCGTAACTGTTCATATTCATAAAACATCGCCGCCTTTCGAGGTCCGGGTACTAAACGAGCCATTACATGTACATTATATGACATGAGAAGGTGCCTACACTAAGAAGGTGAGCCCCAGGAATTTATGAGATATGTGGATGTATAGAGTTGTTCCTCTGTCTGTCGAGTAATTTGAGGCCTATATCTGTCAGAGAGGAAACAGAATTGTGGGCTGCTGATATGTGTCTGTGTTGTTGTTCCCACTGTAAAGTCACATTGAGTCTGTATCTATGTCGCCATGCATACAACAAATGTAACTATATATTCCCCAGGATCGGGAAACATCACCAGTTTACCATTTACAGTATCGTGATCTATTTTATATGTCACACATACAAATGTATATTGTCTTGACATATTATTACTAGTCCAACCAGTGGTTAACATAATTCATGTTTTGAATATATATAAGCAAATTCGCGTCGGATCCTTCAATTGTAAATTAAACGTTAACATCTTAGTAGGTGAACCGTTACTCTCAGAGACACAGGAGTGAAGGCAATAATACTTGGGCCAACTTCTATTGAGTGAAAAAACTTAAGTCGAGGCCTATACACATACACAAGCTACACATACTTCTATTTATTAGTCATGGCAGAAACTGGCATCTTAAGATTTGTGCCAGTAACTGGGACCATGATTTACAATAAGATTAGGCGCTCCGCAACACTACAGATTGCATCATTTTTACTTAAATATATATATCACTTTCATGATAAATGATGTGTATGTCTGCCATGCCATTGAGCAGTCTAACTGTAAGTTGTATGAACTATTTTCAAATTAACTATTAGTTAACTACTCCACTAGCAAAATACTAAGTGATGAATCATGTTGTCCCTCCTGCAATGAGGATGGGGGGGGGGAAGAAAAAGACAAGGAGAAGAGAAAGTAAACAGAGTGGCAAAAGCAGAAGGCGGAAGTTAGCTTAGAGCCGGAAGACGGCGTCACGTGGTTTGTTTGTGTTCTCCTTCATTATCGCCCGTCTGGTTACGCATGCGCAAAGCTCATTCGGATCCCGGCTGACGTTCTCCCCGTCCGCTAGTCGGCGCCAGGGGTCCTGTCTGATCCTCCCCAGGCGCGGCCCACTTCAGGAGGCCACTAGCACTCCTCCTTCTGCTCCTCCTCCTGCGCCCTTCTACATCTCAAAGCCTGCCTCCTCCAGAGTACCCACCTCCTCCAGCAGCTGTCCTGCTTCTACATTGACTTCAGCCAGTAGTGAACGTGAGTCCACTAAGACACTGGCACACAGGGGGCCGTGCAAGAGGCGGATCTGTCCCGGTGGAGCCTCCGCCTTGTTAGATCCCGTCCCCTGGGATCTAGGCGGGTCAATAGGCGTTTCAGGAGGTTAAAGCATCCTGCCAAGTCCATCAATATCTATTTTCTTAAAGATGGTGTGGTGTGCAGGCACTACATATATGTTTTACCCCGCATGACGGCTTACAGACGGGTCTTGGTGTAGGTTGGGATAAAGAAAGGTACAGTGGGGCACATATAGAGATATATAGAGCTAGTAAGCCAGGCCACAAAGGCAGCTGCAAATACCAGAATCCTAACGGGAACTGGGTGAGAGATATCCGGGATTACAGAGACACCAATTAGAGAGACCCTAAAACACTATCGTTAATGGCGGTTCAGCAGAAAGCATTGTAGAGTGGGGACCAGCAGATGGGACTCTAAGTGAAATCGATGGTGTGGATGAAGCAATGGGTAGCCATTTCAGGAGAATAGAAATAAATGAATTTAGTGAGAGAGGCAGAAAGATTAGAAGGAGAACAACCACAGGATCGCAACTGAAACCCGGAGAGAACTCAAATTCAGTCAATAAACATTGGTTAGGGTACATTTTAAAAAAATGGTGTTTTCATTCAACCCGACTCTAGTTGCAAGACCGGCCGACTATAAGGCACTTTCCCCAATTTCTCATTTGACAGTTGTTTGTTACACTGCCTCTCCTGGTTTCTCAAGTAATATGTAGGCCTCTGTATAAGAAAGTGTGAGAAACCTGCAGACCCTCTGCCAGTTTTGATTTTCCTCGACCATACTAAGCAAACAAAATAAGAAATCCATTATCTTCATCCAGTGACACAGCCGATAAGAACACTCCATTCACGAGACGGGGTTTCATTTTCTTTGCATTACATTTTTATTGATATTCAAAGCACAAAAGAGCAGTAAAAAGCACTCAGCAGTGCAGCGGAGATTAAGTCACCAGCTGGCTGTTATTTTGTCAAACACAGCTCTTCTTCTGGGAACAGCGAAATCACTACACAATTCTGAAAGTAATATCCCTGTGGCCGCGCATCCTGTTCAATGTACTGCCTCTCCTTCCCTCCCGAGGCACTGGAGCAGAACTAAACACACAGGAGGAAAAGAGGAGGCATTCCTAAAGCCTCCTGTGTACTGCATAGAAAAACAGTCGGGATCTGTCTTCCACCTGGCCCCTGAGAAGCCATCCTATAAACACAAGCTCAGGGACAGACTAATTGCTACAGTCTCCAGTGCTTTGCATAAATGAGGAGGTAGGATTAGTAGCACCAGGTCCCATGCGGCCAACGCGATCTGTTCACCCCCCTCCGTCTACACTACTCCAGGGTATCCTCCAGGACGTCGGCACCCACTGCCAACATGCCTCTTCTGGGGCGTGGCCGACAGGGACAGTTGGTCCCATAAAGCTGTAAAGTATATATATATATATATATATATATATATATATATATATATATATATATATATATATATATATATATATATATACATGTATATATATACTGTACCATACAGAAGTTGGCCTTCCTCTATTGATTACCTGAGGTTGGACCATCCATAATAAAGCATTACGAGCACAGCAGCAAGAGTAGGCTATATATATATATATATATAGACAGCTAAAATTAGGCATTTAGATGCAAATTACTAGAGAAGATATGGGAAAGATAGGATAGGTGCTGACGTCTCTATAGGCAGAATTAAAAGTTGGTATTTCCGATGAATTTAGGCCGATCAACGCCAGCTGATGTGATGGCTATTCTACTGTTCTTTAACACACAGGGTAAGATGACACTGGAATATGAATAATATTACTATATTGTACAGCATTGACATCCCCCACCCTCACATTCCTATGGCAGACAGCTCCGTTTTTCCTGATGGATGGTTGTTGTATCAGAGTGCCGCCAACATCCTAATCCTGCCGGAACCACCTCTGCCCTTCCCAGCCTCCTGCCGTAACCCCTCTTCCACCTCTGCTCCTTATCCACCCCTGACCATCCAATTCCCCACTTCGAGCGGGTACAGAGCCTCAAACGAATCTATAGAAACCAATGCATACTATTCTTAGTACATGTATTATATTTGTATCATCTAGACTATGAGTATCATTTGTGATATTCAACTGACTGCATGTGAAGTGTACATAATATATATATATATATATATATATATATATATATATATATATATATATATATATATATATATACATATATATATATATATATATATATATATATATATATATATATATATATATATATATATATATATATATATATAATATATATATACATGCATAACCATATCCTACACTGAATTACTGTCAATACTGACCTATCATCACTCATCACTCTTTGTACCACATTAACATATGACATGGTATTAGTTCCCAGTCTG
Organism: Harmothoe impar; assembly: GCA_947462335.1. Classification (NCBI taxonomy): domain Eukaryota; kingdom Metazoa; phylum Annelida; class Polychaeta; order Phyllodocida; family Polynoidae; genus Harmothoe; species Harmothoe impar. The sequence continues at coordinate 29,005,231 of OX381709.1, read as the reverse complement.
CATGACCACCTCTGTTGATCCCCAGGGTTAAGGGGCGCGTGCATGGGGTCCTAGCTTGATTACCCTCAGCCCAATACCCCATGGGTACTGGAGGGAGAGCCAATCTGAGGCCTGTGATTGGGTATAGCCTAACACCCCTCCATAACACCCAACACCTCTACCCAAGGCAGGTGGGTGGCCTTTATACACCTCTCACCTGTCTATGGTACAACCATGCATCTCTCATGTAGTCTTTCGTGAGCTGCACGCTAAAGGGGCACAAGGAGTAACTCAGTTGGAAGTTAAAGGTCAGAGAGCAGCTCAGGTGCCACCCACTGATGGCATATCCTACCTGGTCTCCATACCAGCACGAGGTACCCTGCACGGATACCAGACTCTCTCTCAGTGAATAACCTCTCAAAGTCCAGTTTACACCACACTTTTGGTCACTTTATTCACATAGGGAACATCATTTCTATGTCTTAAAATATTATCAGTGGATAACAGAGAGATTAATGCATATGTTTGATATGGTTGGATATAGGGATATCAAAGGAGGGTGGGGTGGGGCTTAGTCTATTATTGCCAATAAGTAGATATACACGTGCAGTTTGAGCGTTTGTTTGCCAATTTGTCATTGATTACAACTATTTCAGCAAGGATAATCGTTTCAAATACACTTTACCCAGACTGCTGGTGAGTGTGATACTAATTGAACTCTCCAGAACCAGTTGCTCCTCTTCACTACCCCCCGCAACCTCCCCTGTACCCCCTGCATCACTAGTAGCCGCCTCCAGGGCAGCCTTGCCTCCTCATAGACAGAACACTGGAATCATTCAGTCTGAACACGCTGGAGGCTGCCCCCTCTCTAAGCTCCTCCACGGTGATCAATAGGAGATCCATTAACTCACCCTCAGCTTACTAGGTGCCATCTAATCAGAACGCTGCCTTGTCCTGATCCACCGAGATTTAATCTCCTATGGTCAGGCCGAACGTTTGATCTGTTAGTCGAGTGGAATACGACCCTATGACTGTGGCTATTTGATGTGAATATAGTAATTTGCCTGCTCGGCCTACTAGTAGCTAGCTACTGGTTCAAGGGGATGTGAAGGGAGCAGGCTCCAGGGTAATAGGGCTTCTTGGTCTGGTTGAGATACTTCTAAGGTATATCCTATGTGAGCTAGGGAGTTGGAGAAGTTTTAGACTGTAAGGAGAGGGATGTGATACTGCTGGGATTATGAGGATCATCTAAAGCCAATGCCAGGGGTGCAGGAAGCAAATGTTGATTGGCGGGGGGGGGGGGGGGGGTCCCATCCCCCAGGCCCCCTTTTCTTATGCCAGTGAATGCACAGGGTAAAAGTACACTATCTTATCCATTGGGTGTAAGACACTCAATATATTAATATATAGCCATAAGGTCCACAGAGAAAAGAAGTAGAATCACTGTGACTCCCGACTTGATTACTGAAGGGTAACTCTCCCCAGAACTCTGAAGTGATTCCCTAACACTAGCAGGACTCTATAATAACTCTGTAATGACTCCGATTCTAAGACTCCCTAATGATTTGGAGCCACTTTAGAGTCCTGGGGAGAGTTACCTCAGTGATCGGGGCTGGACTCCCATTTGAGAGTTACAGTGATTCTACTTCTTCTCTGTGTGTCCTTTTCATTGTGTGAAGTGAGTGGCAGTGAGTTGGCCCTATACACCTCTGGCTGTAGTCACCAGTAGTATGAACTATCTAAAATTAAACGACACATACTGATGTACAGAAAAAGTAGTTTCAAAGTGGGAGGGCGGGGGAGGGGAGACAAGGGGGAGTTCTGGCAATTTCTTACCTTTTTCGGCTTGACCTTTTAGGTTTGGCCTTTTTTAGGGTTGGTCAAAAGTAACTCTCCTTTTCCATTATTCTAATTTTCAAATTACTCTCACATGAAGAAGAGTGGCCTATACTTCAGTAAGCTGCTCCTCAAATCACTCCTGTTTGTTCCCTACTCACTACGCCATGCCCTGCGGCCTGCAACAACGTGCGTATGCTTAGCATGTGCCACGATTTCCATATAAATTGAATGAAAACAGGAACGAGATGAAAACGACTATGCCCAATTAGAGAGGAACCTTGTTAGGACACAATATGTGACTAATCTATAAGATAATGGAAAAGTGAATCCCATGAGGTAGGGAACTGCAGTAATGGTGTCCTGGATTTTGCATATGACACAACTCAATTATCTACTAATTGATATTATAATTATCATGTATAGAAAAAAGATATCAAAGACGGTATTTTAATTATTAGGTATCCAATATCGTCACAACGGGAGAAGGTAGAACTGACGAATTTATACAATGTACACGAAAGCCAGTCACAACCCTATTCCACAAAGGTAACGATATAATTATAATGCAGGACTTACCAGCCGACAAAACACGTTATTTTATGTCAAAATAACGTTTTTAACGTTATATTTATAACGTTTTGCCACAATAAGGAACCCTAGAGAAACGTTATACATTTGCATAACATTGTATAACGGTTTTGTTTATAGGGTTAGCGTTATAGCCATCATGGCAGATGGACTCTTATCTTCTACTGATAAGGTATGTAGCTAATGTAAATGCCTTTTTCTATTTTCAGGTAAGCTAATTCTGATAGTTAACTTGGGCAAAAGAGGCATTAGACTACGACGTTGGTGTTCTGCCATAGGAACAAGGTCAGTGTACCACAGTAAACTTCAGTCACATTTTCCCGGTGTTCTTGTGGACAAAAGGCGGATCTTCAACCAACGCAGATGTGTAACCCAATCATGACATCGGCTGTGACCGTTTGAAACAATCACCCAGCTGATTTGATATATGTATAAGCCAAAAGTTTATCAGCCTTTACCCAGTACCCATGGCAACTGTGACACTATATATAAGTTAGAATGATGCATCTCAGTTTGACCTTTAATTTGAAATGTTACGTGACTATATTATGTCTTTATTTACAAAACATATTTTTGAGTTTAAAGGAGCATTTTGGTTGCAAGGGAAACGATTTATCACCATGGATACCCACTCAAATTACTTCTTGATCCTTTAAATCAATCTAGCATGCCATTACATTATTTAAAGGTATTATTACACTTGCATATAACATAAGAATTGGCAGATTAGGTTTTTGTTAGCCACCTTGACCGCCAGCTTGAATTTCTCAAACCCATCAACGATGCCTGGCTGTAAGACCCTGAAAATGTTTTCCTGTACAATAAATGAGTAATAATTTCCTCTGTTTTTTTTCTGCAATGTTTTTCAGCTGACTATTAGACTATTTTGGGACAATTTGACAATGATATCTGATAGAAAGGTTTTGATCATAGCATCATAGGCCAGCATAGGGTTTCTAGAGGTTCATTTGAAAGGCGAACTACCAAACTGAAGCTAGCAAATCATCAATCTTCATATTGACGCCTGATTGGTGGCAGTCAGAAATTATCCACCTCAGTATTTCAAATTAAAGAGGGCAATATCACTCCGCCTTCAAAAACAAGGACTCTTCAATTTTGAAATTCAGAGGAATTAGCATGGTTTCAAGCAAATGTCGTCTGCACTCCGGAAATTAGAGCAACAAAATAGTCTAGATTAGTGAGTAGATTTATCATCCAATTATCTCCAACGAGTTGTCTTCCCATAACAGGGCCAACAGGTGGTTTTCCATAGTCCTGACTTCAACCATTTCAATATTCTATGATAGCAACACACATAGCAAAAGTCCTCATATATGCCACATGCTGGCCTTAAGAAATGTCATCTGATGATGCAATTGTTCAATAATGTACACTACACACATTGAATTTGTCCATTGACAACCTTGTATCAGCAGGGGATAATCCTTGCTATAAACGTGGCCAACGGTGACCACGATTTGCTGGGTAACTGAGCTTTCTGTTTTGCTGGTCAAAAATTGACATCAATAATAATTATTATCGAAAAGCGCACCTTCAAGATATAGCCAGCCTTATACTAAGTCAGTCCTTTCTTCCTAGAGGTACGCTTTCATTACAGATACAAGTAAGGTAGTAAGTTAGGTCAAGGCAAAGGTATGGGATCCCAGCTGAGTCAGGAAACTGTGCTCAATAATCAGATGATGGGTAATTATGTATCAGGTATATTTACTCCATAGTTATTTCATACATACAGTAGTTGCTAACATATTTCCTGATCAATTCGAAAAAGTGCAGTGTATAGATAATATATACTCATGTATTTATTTTGCACATTAATTCACCCTCTACCTCTACATACACGTGAAAACTTGTGTCTAGGCTACGCGTCCAAGGCAACAGGCCAGCAATTGCATATGGATTTGGATTCCTCCACGTGACTTGTGAGGTTACACGTACACGTAGTCCTACGCACCTCGTGATTGTGCAAGAGGCACGAGGAGTGTAAATACAAATCACCTCAGTTGCAGACAAGTTGTCTTATACTGCATCAGTACTGAAAAAGTAGACGGCAGCTTGTGTTATATGAACCTGTTCATCGGGGTTGAGTATCTCCTACATATTTTGATCCTGTGGGAGAGCAGGCTCTTCTCTCAATGTACTTATATTATCATTTTAATGCTTCAATGCACTATATTTATTAGATGCAAGTAACCCCTTTGTAGAAGTATATGTATGGACACAGGAGAGCATACTGAGCTGCTCCACCATGCAAGCACCTCGGCTCATCAAACCTATCTGCTCCGAGACACTCACCTTGACCATGAGCAAATAGATGATAAGGAGGGGCTGCTGAGTCTAGAAACCTATTGGCTTTAGTCTAGAGGGATCCCATTTCCTTGTAATACCGAATCCTAGCACGCCAAGATGGGGGGATTAATTGCTAGAAACTTAAATAGTTAATGCAATTTCTGATGCTCCTCCATACGGACAATGCCAGGCTGAAGACAGCACATGAGCCATCTCAGATAAAATGTCATGAAAGTTTGATTAGGGGGAAAAGATGCAACTAGGATTATCTATACAGCTCTGACTCTCTTCTTATTGCGATTCATTCATTGGTGCTCTGTCCTTCCTGGAATTGCTTTCCAGGAACTGTAAAGGACTGAGCCAGTTTCCAGCGCTCATAAGAGGCGCAAACGCGTGTGTGCTTAGAAGATAATTGTTTCTTTAGCGTTCACAGAAATGGGAGAGCACGTAAACAATCATCCTTGATGGAGATTTGATTTGATTTGGTTTGGTAAAAATATCAAATGGAGGAGCTGAGCATCTGGCAAGGAGACTCAACTAATTACTAGTGCAAGTGCAGGATATAAAGAATGGCCCGCTCTGCCCGTTTTACCCACTCTTCCCACTCTGCCCGCTCTGCAGACACATTATAATATTTCATGAGATGGCTATCAAATCACTAGGCATCTGTCCAGAATCGCGAAACCTAAAGCACTGGTTAACGCCTAGCTGAAGCAGGGTTTCTTTCCGATGCCAACACTCTGATTGAATTACCTCTATACATGTATAAGAATAACATCTGCTGATATCACAGGTTTCCCTGACAGACTCCTCTGTATGATATAGATGATATTCTCAAATGCACATATATGGCTTTGTATCTGGCATGATATAAATTATATGTATGCATACATACATATCATATGCTTTACCAACCATATTAAACACTCATGTCCAGCACACCTGACAATTGGTGCTCATTGACACCAGTGAGCACAATGTAGGTTTCACCTACAGGTAAGACGTCCACCTGAGTAGCTCTACACCTGTCCCTCCTCCAGCACCTGTAGACAGCACTCAGCTACACCCAGCAGCCTATTGTTAATGAGAGGGACATCCAAGCCTGGCAATATGAAGCCTATGTGACGCCCATGATTAGGGATGCATCTCTGGCTCATGGGAAGTCCTTCAGAAATCCTCTCATGTTATAAGAACCATATCATAGCATCAGAAAGTGCGGAATGGTTGTCGTGTGTTATTCTGATATTTTACCCAATTGTCCGCATAGATCTACAACCATGCAGTATAAATTATGACTTATAAAAGTGATGACTGATGACAATTAGTATTAAAAACCGAACAATTCAACACGCATTATTCTACTTATACTTTTGTTTATATTTCTAAATCTTAGGACCGTTCCCATTGACACCCTATTATTACCCTCAAAGTTATCATCTAGAAACCTTCCTCCACGCACCAGAACATATCTTATGCATGTGTCTGTGCTAATGTATAGTATCCGAATTCAGTTGTGACCTTGATGAGTCTGTACACCAATAATATACCCTCTACAGATGAGCCGGATCACTCTTTACGATAATGGGCTCACCTGGTATAAAATAGAACTGGCCTGAGGATGATCCCATTTAAGTTTAATAGCTTGCGTGGTGTTTAGTGGTCTCTGTATGCAGGTTGTTGTACGCAGGGATCCCCTGTGTAACAGTTAGACTGCTCCCATGGTGTTAATGTACGTCACCCTCCACTCTAAGTCCCATCCCTTATTGACTTTAATACAATGTCATACAATATCATTATCTGCAGCACGATTGTAATGCGTTCTAAGGTATTCCCAAAAGATGTCTGTCAATAAACATCGGTGTAACAAATGCCCGGTAACTAAAATTAGCTGGAGTTATTTTAGAATTAGATTAGATGTACTCTTGAAGTTCCTCAACATTGTATCTGAGGCCAATGTGTCTTCGTTGTGTCAACCGCCACCCCACGCAAGGAAAAAAGGATCGCTTTGATCATTATGTTTTATTCATTGTATCAAATTCCATCACGTTATCAAGAAAAGTAGCTTCAGTAGAAATAACACTCTTGAATACAATAATATTATATAAACTACTACAAAGTTTGACCCTACTCAACAGAGCAACAGATAAGACCATAATCTGATCTTCAGGTATCCCTTAAGAGGGTTCCCAGCTAACAAAAGTACGTTATTTTACGGCAAAGAAAATAACGTTTTTAACGTCATATAACGTTCTGTAACAAGTCATAGGAGTCATAGAGAAACGTTATATATTGTTGTATAACCTTTTTTTTTGTTTACTGGGTGTTCTGCTCCCTATTTAAAAGACCCAAGTCGGCTTAGCAAACCGTTCTATTCCTGAACATAAAGGGTGCGCCAAACCATTCCCAAGATAAATTGACCCCTTTAAATCTCCTGGAGCAGTGTGTGTACCTGCAGAGAGATGTTTTAGTCAGTGTGGATCGTGTGAACATGTGGAACTACCTGGCTGCACGTGCTTCTCATGTACTATACAGGGGCACAGGCTCAGGGTAGGCCGACATTTGGTGTTCTGTTTCATGGTGAGGACAGAAACCCAATTCATCTTACCAGAGAGCGCTGTATCTCTCATCTCCTGTTGGATAATCATTCACACTATCTCACAGCTAGCCTATAAGCTTATCAAATTACACCGATATAATTGATCATTCTTTTTTTCCCCTTTCAGTTGATTTACTCCATGATTATACATGTGATCCTTGTATCCCCTATATGAATATGCAGACGCACAGAATAAAAATAAGTGTAAACACAAAACTTAATAACTGCTATTCATACTCAGTTATTACTATGAGCTCCTTTAAATTCGCTTGAGAAGGGGGGTGTGCCCAATTGACACAAAATTCAGCTCAACATTGACTCGACAAACACTTGTAATCAATTATCAATGTTGATTCAATGTTCTGTGCCCACTGGGCACGTGATATTCGGTCTAAATACAGACCATTACTTTTATCATTGAGCTCTATATACAGTGTTATTTCGGCAATGCTAGAGTGTGTGCTATACACACGTTAAAATGCTGATTAGGGGGGTGGGGGACTAGGTTCTAGGAGTGTTCTGAGTGCCAGTCACCAGCTGTAGGATGGCAGGGCCCACTTGTAGGAAGTAGAAGTAGAACACATTAGGACTCAGACAGCCCAATAGCTGTGTGCTGGCAGACAATGAGAGCACTTGGCGAGGGCAGAAAACATCAAACCCCCATAAGCGTCCCCAGCCCATGTGACTGCTAATCACGTGATGTGCATCCCAGCCTCACTCGGAGGTCAAACTGTGGCCAGCAAAAAACAAGGCAGATGGTAAGTGAGCAGCTCCCGAGCAGAAGGGAGCTGTTGGCAATATGGAGCCCATTGCTGGGGCTGCAAACAAGAATGTGTGGGGAGTAATTTGATGAGACAGAGAGAAGTATATCGGTCAACTTTCAAGGAGTACTAAAGGGGCTGGGCTGGGGGCAAAGCTCCTTCTTATCTCACGGCAGCCAGCGGAACCGGAACTACGTCCCCTATAGGTTTCAGCTCCAGACGCCCTCTGGTGAGCTTCTGGAAAACAAACGGCTCTCCTCGCCTCTTGTAGGGCAGGGGAGGGTTCCTATTGGTGCTGGTGATGAACACCCGAGTCATGGTAAGGAGTTACTCGTATCTCCTCTGTGTCATCAGCAGCAGCTCACGTGAGCAGCTCTTAAGTGGCTCCTTTTTGTGAATATTGTGATGCAGGGCCCTCAACTAAGTCACCCAACACTCAGCCATGCCTCCAAGTAAGGCCTCAGGCACAGTCTCCGGAGCCAGTTGGCTGGGTTATGTATGAAGAAACTAATGAGGGGAATTTCTACGCAAAGAGCAAAAAAAACATAGTGGCAGAAATACTTGAGAAAATCAGGCAATGCCGTTTCTTAAGACATAGATGACAGGGGTGAAGGCGTGGATAAGAAACACAGGAAAAAATACAAGGGGAAAAACATTAACGGAAACAATTATAGTGATTTTCTACTCCTCCAAATATATGCTCTGCGCAAAACCCTGGCAGGTATTCAAAGATACCATGAATGGTTGTAAAGGCGATGAAATACATGAGCAAGAAATGGCGTGGTAAGTACAATGTACTTTGCTTGCAGTCCATTCCCTTTCCTTAACATTTCGACTTGATCGAACCTAACTCTGTGCTTCTGCAGCCCCCTTGATCCTTGATGGCGGCCATTTCCAATATGGACGTCGATGTAATCACGTTACATGGATGGTGCCCACGTCCGCAGAACTGCCTTAAGGCCGAGCGAACGTGAGTCGGGAAATGAAAGGGATTGGTTGCCGGAGAGGGGGTGTCTTTGTAAGTAGCAAGTAAGAGTATATATGTCCAGCAGAGATGTAACTACTGATGTCTGTAAGACACATCTATACAACATGTATACTGGTGTTAGGTACATGTCCCTTCTCCAGGGTGTTTGGGGCATCATATGGGCACTGTGATATGTTGACGTAACAGTATAGGCACAGCCTGCGGCCAGCTCTGCATTACATTCTCCAGCCTCCCCTGGTCTGCCATCCACTGCTCAGTCCTGCTGTGTTAGTCTATAGCTGACCACTGCCCTGAGGTCTCATGTTCCCCACACTACATACACAGGTTACATTGGTGGACGGCGGCAATTGCATCATAATTCCTTTTAACTTGATCATGCCTTTTGACTTTGCCCAGAGGCTGGTGGTGTCTCATTTTTGCTGACTCGTCACTTTCTATAGGCTCCACATACATTGCCTCATCCATATTCAGATTGCAAACACACCAAGTGTTCATGTGGCTTTATTACACACTGGGCGTGTTTAATCCAGTAATCAAATTTGTAGTGGTATTGTAGTCGAGGGATTTTGACCGCATGCACTTTCTTCTCAATATGGTGGCATATGCTTTTTGGTCATTCCCATTTACACTATCTTTCTTATGCTTACTTCTGCACGGAAACCCCAGAGGAAGGTTCCTAGTCATTATGACGACCTAGGTTGTCATAATGGCTAATGGAAAGTGCTCTGGAGAATGGTGTATGAATATAGTCTCTAATTAGTTCGCCTCCTAACGAGAGGCATCCCTTTCACATATTTGGTTTACTCTTGATTAGGCCACTCAAAAAAAATTGTTTCTCATCACCAAGCAATGAAAAATATGACGAGGGCGTTTTTTATTTAATTTTTTTTTTTTTTACTCGGGGCAATTTACATAGGGAAATTTGGACATTTCGCGATCAATTTTCACATTTTTAGTAATTTGGAGTTTATTGATCAGCAAAAGTTGTAACAATGCAAGTTACACCTAGCTGATTGCATTGCTGACAGCATAAGCTTTAATTTGATACCAAATTTGCCAATATTTTGGCAATTTTAGCATATTTTTCATCAAAAATGTAAAAAAGAAAAAAAAAGTTTTCCCCAAATCATGATTTTTATGATGTGCGCGGTGATGAGAAACAACTTCTTTTTTTTTGAGTGGCCTTAAACTAAGTAGCTTTACTTGCTATAAAAAAGTTGTGTATGGGTGAGAATGATGGCCTTGAAGGTATAGAGACTACTCTGCTCCCTGTCACCAGTTTATATCTCATTATAGAAAATTTACTTTAATCAATTTACTCTGGGTGGCAGCACGTGACAGGGTATGTTCCATGTCCAACACCCAGATATACCCTAGGTTGTCCCAATGACTACCTAATGGTGTTGAGACTTGTCTTTACTGATGATTTTAGGTCTTTAAATTTACAATACCTAAAACAACAACCTTATGGTAGTCAATCTGACTACCCAATGCATGTGACTACCTAAGGTTGTCATTATGACAACTTTGGTCTATATGGATCAGATATGACCACCTTAGGTCGTCACAATGATGACCTAAGGTCGTCACCTTGAAGACCTAAAGTTGTCAATTCTGAGGTTTTCAGTGTGGGCATTACCTTTTTGCCCTTCATTTTTCTGTTTGTTGTCCTTCCTTCTTTCTTCCTTTCGTCCTTCCTTTATAGTCCACTTGATCTTTTCTCATATCTCTCTTCTGACGTTCCTTTCCCTTTCATTAAATTTAGTTTTGTCCATCCTTGGTAACTATCGTAACTATATTCATTGTTAGTTTGCTTAGTATTATGATATCCCATCTATCTTAATAAAGACAGTATAAGGTCGGTGCAAAATGTACTTGGAAGCTCCTCAAATATTAAATATACCTCGACGGTGGCTCCAAATTTACCAGGAGTGGACTTCCTCAGATGATTGGTGACTTTTGGACTTTCGCGATGGCCTTCCAAAGTCAGGGGCACCTTTGCTTGCCATCTCCTGAATATTGAAACAAAAAGGCCTTGCAATATAAAGCAGGCTAATCGTTGTTTATGGGTGGCTCTTGTCTGTAAAGCCCAGCAGCTGCATCGGCCATGTAATATTCACACCATACCACGGCCAGGTGAGGGATATTGACAGCGGAGGCTCTCCCCAGGCATCAGATTACTAAATAACGACATGATAAGCACTGATAACAACTCTCCAACTGCAGCAATATGGTCTCTTCATGGTTTCGGTTAGTATGATACCATCTTGAGCCACCAGCACAAGGTTCCTTAGACATGAGGTTTGATAATGAAAACATAAACAGCTAAAGTAAAGATGGGGGTGATTTTGGGTGATAAGAAGACCTCGGTGTACAGATGTAATGCTATTACCCTAATTGAATATTCGGCCTGCCTAACTGTAGGCCTAGATGTGAGACGAGGCTGGGTGTCCCCGGAGAGGGAGGCTATCAGTTATACATGGATGTAAGTGATGTAACATTATGTGGGTGTTAGCCATTACGTACACGTACATGTAATAGGCAACCCAGACCAGTGGAGCATCTAAGGACTAGACCTTATGACAATGCCTCAGCGGCTCCGCTAGATCCACCCTGCTTGTTGCAGTACATTGTAGTTCTTTATGCCGGGAATACCTTGTCACTATTAACTTAAGTACTTGTGTTTAACCCCCATACTCTTATATCTCATGCCTGTACGTCTTGTATCAATAATAGGTCCGGCATGTATATTTCTCCGTTTCTGCCTTCCTTCCCTCATAGATAGATAGATAGATTGTATTGTTTTATTTACACTGAATATGACTCGGCATGGGTATTTGCCTCTGAGTTACATTGCTATAGACTTCGTGGTAAAGTGTTCCTTTTATATGCCACCTTTAGAATCTACGATCGAAACCGCCAATATATACCCTATACCGCTTCTAACTTCGTTTCTGTGCACATACTATATCGGTAACTGAGTAGATTCTACCTCCCCTCCCTCCAGTTCCACGACAATCGGTTTCCCCCTCCCTAACCTCCTCCAGGGCCTGCTCCCCTCCTCCAGGGCGTGGTTCTGACCCCGTGGGCAGTAAGTAACCCAGCTACGTCCGACAGGTCACTAACCCAGCCATGTCCAGAGCCTGCATGTAGAAGTGGCGTAAATTAATGACCTTCCATAGTAAGGTGCTGGAGGTCGTGTGGCGGGCTGGCAGCCAGGAGACAGGTGTATGAGGGAGGACGACGTAGGAGCTGGAGGTAATTGGGTGAGCTACCGTACTGACCTGTATGAGCGCCGGGGTCTCAAATAAGCCCGTGTCTCACGAGATTTGGCCAATGTGAACGTCTTTGACTGGGTGCTATCGTTGACCGGGTGCAATCTTTGACTGGATGCCATCTTTGACCAGCTTGATAGAAAACGGTATACATTGGCCCGATCTCATGAGACACAGCCATAAGCACCGGTCTCAAATAAGGGATAAGATTACAGATGGTTTGAAATTATTTAACGCACTATATCATTGTCTTAAATAAACGCCGGTGTCATATACATGTATAAGTGCCTGGAGTATAGGGAAAATGAGATCAATAAGCGGGCTTGGGCGTTCAAACGGGCTAATGCGGTATGATGCGGAGGAGACTGAACTGTCGGCATGAATGGGGTTGGGCGTGGAAGGCACTTGCAGATGTAAGTTGGTAACTTACAATATAAGTTCTTGAAGCATGAAGAGGGTGCTTATGGAGGCAGCTATCTAGAGGTATTGAGGAAGGGAGAAGCAAGTGCAATTGGGTAGGATTTGGCAGCGCCGGCTCGCTATAGCTTGGATTGTCTCTGTATACCTCATTAAGCTGTGTTGTCTGCGTTAGCTATTATTTTCTTATGTTTATAACGGGGTTTGTGCATTCACCATCTTCAATTCCATATATCCTCAGCTTTATCCACCGGTTCACTTGTAAACGGTAGAACGCACACTTCCAGGATCGATCTTTGCAATAAACATATGCTCCAATCAAAGTCATCCAGGTGAATATGCTATGATTATAGATTCGATGAGCAGGACAGTGCATTGTTTGGGAAGACGCAAAAAGGCAAAGATGGTTACTATAGTAACTTGCCTCGTTTCGTGTGTTGCTTCGTCGCTGCTTCTTCACTGCAGGCTTCTTGGTTGCTTTGTACCCTTGTCCTTCCATGCCTACTCCCTCTCCCAACTATTTCTGGCAATGGTAGGAAACAAGAGACAAGATTAGACCAGGAAAGGAGACGTGGGTAGACAGCCCGAGCCCTGACCACGGGTTGAAGGTCGGTGGTGGCAGGGGACAACAGCGGGCAGCAGACAAGGGTTGGTGTCCACCTTTAGCTCCTGCCTTCCTTGTCCACCAGCTCTGTCCCCAGCAGGAAAAGCAGCAGGCTGACCTGACACTGGACACAGAGCAGCTCTGTCGTGAGTCACTCCCCACATCACTCACCTCAGGCACACCATCACTCCAATAGGGGAGTCGCCAAACGTCTAAGGGTGACTCTTAGTACTAGTAAGACTTCTCTACCCAGACATCAGTGCAACAGAAACAGGTGTATTGAGGGTGTTGAACCTGATGAGGACTGAACGATGAGGGACTGTTTCCTTGGTGAGGTCGTCAATAACTACCGATGGCTTGGAAGCCAGGTTGTAAGAAAAGGTGCCTGCCTTTGAGGCATGCTTGGTATATCGGAAGTCTTTAACGAGGAAAAATGGGCGTAAGGAAAAAAGTTTTGATTGTGGTTGTCCTATACCTATTGCAATATTCATGCATGCCTTCACTAATTCTTATTTGCAGAGACCCCTTTGCTCCTTCCCCCCCTGGCGTGGCTATACCATTGCGCTCTACCAGTATTCGGACCACTGGGACCCCACTGATCCATTTACTGGGTTTATACGACCCAGGCACTCTAACCCCTCTCATACAAATCCCTCCCTCCCCCCTCCCCAGCCCTCCTTAACTCGTAATCCCTCTATCCCGAGCTATGTCTATTAAAACTGTAATGTCTGCCCCCAACCCCTGCCTAAATTGTGATGTGCCCCTGAGTGTGAGTGATACGTGATGGCTCCAATAACCCGTCCCTAAGTAAGCTGCCACCAGGGGGCCCCACAGCAACACAAAATGGCCCCCATCACCCAAAAGGGCCTCCATGGCGCGCATGCGCTTTATGACCACCAGTGCATTTGGCACACCGGAAGTGACCCATTCCAAAGCCGGAACACGCCCTTTGGGGCTTTACAATTGCATTTCAGGGATGGGGTTGTCGATCCAAAGGGGGTTGGGCAGCAGTGTGATGAAAAGAAGTCCCATGAATGTTTGATAAGCTGTGTTTTCCATACAACATGTTTTTTTCCTTCGATTATAAACGATTATAAATGGACTTTTTGTACATGCCAAACATGCTCTCCTGTGTTCGCCAACAGTTAGTGGGAAGCAAAACAGCTCAGGGCACTCACTCGCAAAATACCTCCGACGTTCAGCCTCCTCTCATTAACAATTTCGCACTTGTACAAAAAGACCCGTCTTGTGGCGAGAACAAATTGGTGTAGCCATGAGTCAGCTCTTTTACTTCCACATAGATCTCTAGGGCAGAAGCTACATGTGCTCTTATGCGTACATAACATGCATCTCTCCTGCTTTAGCTTTACATTGATGATGTTCAACCAATATATATATCAGGTATTCAGTAACGTTGTCTGCATTGGTTTCAACCTGCAAACCTTTATTACACCCAGGGTCCAGCATGGTTTTGTGTAACGGCCCCAATGGAAGCTAGCGAGATAGGAAACGAATCACATCCCAGCGTTGGGAAAGCAAAACGGATGTGTGCCGGGGGAATTATACCTTACACGCAGTAGATGAGCAAAAGGTGAGAGCAGCTCGATGAGTGAAGAACCCCTAGAGTCCCTCCTTCCCCTTCATTCTTCCAGCACCACCTCAGATTGGCAAACCATAAGTGTCTCCATAGCCTCATGGAGGCCGCCATAGGGGTCTCATAAAAGGCAGTGAGAAATTGAGCAGCACAAATTGAACTTTTTCTGCGGGGAGACTTGTATGGCCTGTTGATGCCACCAGGCTAACCCACTGGACCCACTTTCTTCCGACAGGAACTGCATTGTCTCATCCCCAGGGGAGGAATATGTCTCATGGGGCGGCTCAGCCCTGACAAAAACAATGGGTTTGGGGTTCTTAGTCCAGGCAGAGTTATCATATGGGCACATGGGAAATAGGCATGTCCTGAGAATGCAACACTTGCAACACTGCTTCCTTCTCATATTCGGTCATCATGCAAATAGCCTGTCGTCATTTCTGGCTCCGAAATTGATATATGAAGACCATAAATCAATTTAGGTGTGAAGTTTACAGGGGTATGAATATAGATATGGGCACTGATAGAGGCAAAACTGGTATAAGAGACACAGGTACAAGGAACCTTCCTTTTCCCTACACCTCAAATGCCCCAAGATATCCTGCCTGGAGAATTACATATCCCCACATCTAGTGTTGAGGTATACGGGTGGAATTGCATGATGATTCTCAGTATGAAACATATCTTTCCCCTCGGGATGTTTCCCAAATGGAATACCGTCTACTGGTACAACGTATAACTGCGGGAATGAGCCACACATAAATAGGCGCTTATCAAGGTATAGTAGATAATCCTAGGGTATTTTACCTTTACCATTTTATCAAGTTACAATGTATATAGGGAATTATCCTGGGTAATAGGGGATTTCTATTCAGGATACAAATGTATAACCAAGGCTCCCCTGCCTTTTTACAATGTTAGGTGTAAACCGTAGATAGGGCGCTCAATAGCTAAAGTGTTTGATATGTAGGGCTTACTGAGTTAGCGAGTGCCTTTCTATCCAAAAAAATAGCATCCGATTAAAAATACACGTGTAATATACCCATAAGTGGTAGCCCTATCTAAAGGCTTACTTGTATGGCCATTGAATATATTTGATTATATCGTCCATAACATTATGTTGTAACAGTATGTGAATATAACTTACATAATGACCATCTTTGAAATCCTGTCATGTTGTCAACATGTTAAAGGCATGTATTTATATACTGGTACACTCAAAGAAATTGTGGTGAAAATGATAGATGGCTCATAAATAGAGAAAGCGGACCACACTTTCACAAGTCTTCCCTTTTCATGTACTATGATCATCTGCGACCATAATAACAAGTTTTCCACCTCACCCTCCAATCAATCAACCCATTCAGAACATGCATTTAGGGTGAGACTTTATCACCGGATGACCCGGGACTATGTATGTCCTGGGAGAAGACTCTATCTATCACACTTCTAAAAGAGGCATCGGAGACCCCTGGTTTAAATGTCAATATAGAGTATAAAAACGATCCCTTTGAGATAACCAAGATAATTTTGTACTTTAAGTTTCATGTCAATTATTCCATCCTTCCTCACCTATTTAAATTCTGGTCAGGTGATGATAATTACTGAATATTAAAAGGTGATGTCAAAATAATTTATTATCATGAGCTACTTTATACCTTGTTTACGGAACAGTTCTTTTTGACTTTAGGTATATTCATATTATACTGCTGAGAGTCTCAAACACTGCTTGAAATTGTCCTAAAATAAGTGTATCTGTACCTGTCACTGTGATTGCAAAGATTACAAAATGTTTCTGCTGATGCAAAAAGCAAGGCCCCTCGTGAGCAATTTATGATTATTCAAGGCTGTGTGGTGCTGATTAAAACCTGTCTAGATGACTACAACGCCACATTCAAACTACATAATCACCTATGTGATCACCGGCATCCTTGGGCCTATATTCCATGTATAAATAAGCCGCAGAATCACTATAAGAGTAATAGAGGAAATGCACTACCGACCGCTTTAGTAACCACAATGCCAGTCCTTTATTTGCTGACTTGGCTGGTTCCTCCAGCTCTGTGTAGATAATGAGCCGCTATGTGGACAAACATCACATTATCATGGGTTTTTACACTGATCATGGGTTCCGGCTCGTGGTTAATGGGCATGCCCACTGCGGTCATATCCGCGTAGCGTATAAGAAGCACTAAGAAGGCATAGAATGGATCAAGCTATGAAAGATTACAAGATTATTTATACATGTCACACTTCCTCCTTCATATTTAATTCAGATAAGACATGTAGCTACCTCAGAATAGAATTACATTGCGCAGTATTTGATCCAAAGGGAGTCCATATTGACTTAATGGTATACTGAGCTGGTAGCTGATACCAAACCACATTCCTGTGTAGTATACAAATGGGCACGAGTAGGACCCTGGAGACATTAAGGTATACAGTAGCCCTCGCTTAATGGTCAGGTACAGATATCTGATGGAGACTAAAAGAAAAACGCCGAAGAAAAGAGGGTGGTCCCAGAAATGGATAGAGGGCTTAAAGGTCCAAAAAAGCATTCCAATTTAGAACATGGGAAGAGCCTCTAGTATCTCCCTCTCACCACAAATATTACTGTACATTGAACCAAACAAAATAAAAAGCGAATCCATAGTCCTATACGCAGTGTCCAGTGATGTGCCAAGCAGCTAGGTAGCACGTAGATTTCAGCTTCATCCCCTCTCTGCCAATCAGTCCTAGGCAGTAGGGCTAACACTACAGGGACAGGCAGTCGTCCACGTGGAACCTATAGATAATGAAACCAGAGGACAGAGCCAACAGACTAGTCCTTCTTCTAGCCTTTCAATATATAGAACCACTCTGTTAGGACTCTATACTAAACACCCATAGCAAATATTCTAAGTCACGGGTATGTATAATGTAACACTGGGAGATTGATGGCATCTATCTAAGCCCGACACAGTCCTGAATCTGTTGAAGGCCTAAATGGCTCGACCCTATGAAGGTTATATAGAGAATTCAGAAAATAGTAAGAACTCGATATGAATACATGGGCAACTTGTGCTTTGCTCCCGGCAAAGGATCACATGAGGTCTACGCAGCATACGGTTTACTGGATCGCTTAATTATACGAAGGTCAATATGTGTAAATATTGACAACACAGTGGACAATTGACCACACCCAGCCCTATAGTCTGTCGCTTTGCTGGGTCTATACTTACATCCTGCACCCACCCAATGCCATCTGGTGTGTGCCATACACGATTCAATACGCCCCTACTATGCAGTTTGTGGACAGCCCTGTCGGCATGGACATCTCTGCAAAGCTTGTCCTGGCCAAAGTTTGCCAGCGGCCCCAGACAGGGAGTTCCAAATTGACTCTGCGATCAGCGTCCTCTGCCGACAGCGGATCCAGATTTTCATTAGGGCTCCGTCCACAGCACCATGCCAATCGGTTCTGCTTTTTTACCTCTCGGCCCAACAGGCAAAATTCATTGCCTAGGGCAAGCAATGGGATAACTGAGAGCAACTGGTATTGCCTGCTCGATGTCAGATAACACCTAATGTATTTTTTCTTCTTTTGTGGGGTGCTATCAGCAGGTTGGGAGGACAAATACCTCAATGTTAGAGTAGTCCTGAACACTGACTTTTATATGGAGAGGGTTTCTACCGTCCAATAGCGACAATACTACTCGTATCATAATTACCGTGTACTATGTATGCTACCTTTATCATAATAGAAACATAGACTCCAAATCAAATTATTATTAACATTAGACAGGACAGGGTTGTGATTATAGACGGTTATAGTGATAATTAATTTGAACTTGCTGTCAATTCTCGGTTTCATCATGTATTTCTAAGACTGTAACACCAAAAGATTACTCTATAGTAGGGCCCAGATATAACCCGTTACAACGAAATAAATAAGATGCAAAATAGCCTCGACTCAGGACAAGTCAGATCTGGCAGTGTTGAAGGTCGTCTGGACTTCTTTTTTCATAGTAAAGCTGGACCCCTTCTGGCAATCCCCTCACAGTATTGTGTGCCAAGCGTATTTCCAACTGTACCATGCGGTGGATCACATAAGATATTTATGGAGACATAATGAAGCTTTCCCGAGGGCCCTTACCTATACAACACTGCCAAATTTGACTTCTTGTCCTGATTTGAGGCTATTTTGCATCCGTTTCTTTTGCGTGGTAACTGGTTACTTTTGCGCCCTATATCACCATGTCACGCGATGACCCTGAATTCAAAGCAAAATAATTGTTGTAAACGCTAAACTCATTCAATTCCGAGAATCCATAGAGACATTCAGAATACAACAACAAATATGTGTCTTGCCTCCGTTGGGGTTGTGCCTGCAAGCACTTGCAGTAACCAGTTAGGTTATAACAGAAGGCTACTATTGGGAAACCTATTATTGGGAGGTTTGAGGGGACTACGGCACCTATAGCTATTGGACTGACAGCCAGCATATAGACGAAAATACCACAACATTACCACATGTGCAATATGAGAAGTTTGCTATCAAGACACAATGATTATTATAGGTTGGGAAGGGCCTCTAAGATGACCACTGCAAATTTAATCAGTTGACACCATAATTAGAGGAATATGGATATTTATCAATCGATCCCCGGCATTGAATAAAATAGACCCATGCAATTGAACTGTGCATGATCTGTCATTCCCCCAAACAGGTGCAAGCAGGTGCAAGTCTACTTCCGCCCCATGCCTTCCTTTGCAATGAAAGCTCCCAGTAGTACTTACAGACTGGTTCCTATGAATGGCCCACCCTTTACTATGATTGATGATGGCAGAAAGAGGCATGTACCTCACAGAATCCACAGTAACCCACTCAAGCCTGAGTTATGGCATCTGCCGTCTCAATTCCAACCTTTGACTATAAATAAAAAGGTGTCTGGCCTTGTCTAACTCTGGGTGTCAGCTTATAGGGCCTACTACTATACCAGTGGGCACATAACATTGAATCAACATTGATAACTGGTTGTCAATGTTGATTCAGTGTTGATTCAACGTTGATTCGATGTTGAACTGAGTTTTGTGCCCACTGGGTATACAGTAGACCCCTTTCATATTAAAAAAATGGGGGCCAGCCTATCATTCATTCATTGCACTTAAATTAATGATGTATAATTATAAATACACAATCATAGCAGTATTGTACATTGTCAAACACATGTTTCCACCTCATTTGAATATAGGATAAATTATGAGGATATGGGAATAGATCTTGTATTTGAGTTTGTATCTATAGTGGGTGGACATAAGAGCTAGCATTATACCATGCTAGAGTGACACACTTGTCCATGCTGATGGGTACACCTACCCCACCTGGAGGAGCCTGACACTGACACTGGAGACATGACCACCTGCTCAACGGGCGGGAAGATTGAAGTTCCCTCCTTAAAGCCCTAGGGAGGACCAAACCTATACTCTCCTACAACCTATTTATTATTAACCTTCGGGTCCACTGCTGCCTGCAACGTCTTTTCTGTGGTACAGTAGAGTCCCTAGCCTACCATGACCTTTTCAGGACTCTTTTAGTAAATCTTTTTATAGGAGCAGGGCAGTGATTTGTGATCTGGCGGGTAGGAAACTGGTGCATATTCATGACCTGTACTGACTGCACATTTAGCAGATAGAGTGAGATACTCAGATTGAGCATTTGTACCTGTTGTATGATAATGTTTTTATGTGCCATGATGTTTTTTATTATGCTATACCACAGTGCCTTATATAGAACGCTGGCCCTAAAATCTTCATTTATAATAATGCCATTTACCCAAGCTTCAATGTCCAATGGCACACTGATTTGATATGTCTTCAATTTTGATTAAAAAAGAACTAAAAGAAAACAAAATCAACCTTTTCACTTTGTAAGTAAACACATATAGCCACATGGCTCCCATCATCATTCTACCACCCCCCACCCACCACCAGTGTCCCAACTCATCCCAATCCATCCCAGCACGTTCCATAGACTTTGTGCAATAGAAAGAAGTGACGATTGGTAATGAAGATCCATTGGAGTTTGGAATGAGGAGGAACATATTGAGTTGAATCTCAGAATGTAATACCAATGCCCTGGAGAACAGAGTGCTCAGCCATAATTGACAGCTTCCAGACATCTTCTGACTATGCTGAGTACTCCAACAGCTCTGCAGAAACTCCTCCAGTGTATATGGGGAATGAGAGTCCTCCAGCTGGTCACATGGAGAAGCCTGCTATTACAGCCCAGGGCTGGCAATCAACCCATTCATACCTGGTATCAGCTGCAGACACACATCCCAATTACCTAGCTGTTTCTCCCTAGTCAACACACATACCCTTTTAAGGTATCTGTGAAAGATATGTTGCTCCAAATGTAGTTGTGAAGGCCTATACCGACTACTGGTAATATCTCCTTGTAACCTCAGAAATGGGATTTGCCTTCAACATGAAACTGATTCCAAAGTTACTCATCAGAACAAGGGGGTTTCCTCATTTTTAGATACTACATACGGTTTAAAAAAATCTGTTACCTTTCTGTAACAACGTATTGCTACCAGACAGTGTCTGGTTTATATCATTTAATACCTAACCCCATGATTTTACCATATTATATAAAACCTCGCAGCAGTATATGGATGTCCCACCTTTTACCGTGACTGATGATGGCAGGAAGATCTCTCTGTATCCCTCTTAACCCCAAGGTGGCGTGCGACCTTAATGTGACCTTTGGCCATTGATGAATACTTCAGGAGAGAAGGACTATCTGCCAATTAAGGGAGCTAATCATCAACCAATGAGTAGTATTTATTGGCTTCAATCTAAGAAGTGCCAGTAACGTCGTCTATATGGGACAGTAAATTGCCCAGCCCGCACTGCTTTAATAAATATTCCTATTGAAACTGGTCATTTGACGAAATCTAGTAAGCTGGGTCATATCAATTGTTACCATGTTACCGGAAACCAACCTTTTTAAAAACATTTTGGCCCAACTAAAAGAAGAATTTGTACTTCTTGTATACTTGTACACCAACACAAATTGTTTGATACATATACTTGATGCTGGTTGACGATCATCTCATGAATTAGACGCCATTTTTCCTCACCCAAACCTTTCGCCCCAAGTCCATGTTTACAGAGCTGCAACCATATGGCTCCATCACCAACCCTACCCTTAGTTAGAACCTGTTAACCTCACCACCCAATGTACCCCAGCACCTCTGTATGACGTCTGATGCATGCTGGTTGCTAGGGAACACGTGTATACATACTCGTAGACCCCCTGATGAACCCCAGTTACCCTTGCTACACCACCTCACCCTGGTCAGAGGGTGGCGATGATTGGTAGGGCCGGACCCATGGTGGTCGAGCTGCCCACTGCATCCATTCCCAATCTAATTATCTTTTAATGAACTCCCATCATTGGGTTACCAGAGGCTAACTCAGAGTTGATTCCTGACCCTCTGAAGCGCAGGAGGAATGGATATAACCATGGCCAAGGCGGTGACGTATGTCTGAGATTATAGAGAAGGCTCGGAATGATGCTAAGGGGAGGAACAGACTCCCTGGTGACTAATTTCTCAGAGAAAATGCTACCTCCGTCCAAATGCCAATCTGCCAGGGAGGCAATCCCAGCGCGACAATGCCAAGTATATCTGGAAATGAAAGAACGATTGGCTTATGGTATGTGGAATAACTTCAATCAGAATGCTCTTTCTCATCACAGAAGTAAAACGCCATTTGCTTTGAGAGACTTGCTGTGGAGTAAAGTTAATGGTGGAAAACAGAACTTAAAAAGAACCTAGATTCCGGTCAACGTCCTTATTTTAAATAGGGCACACATGTTAAGACGTATGCGGACCTCAAGGTAACCAAGGCAATAAAAGCAGCTCACGTCATTGAGAGCTTGGACTCTTGGAGCTGATTAGTCCACTACTCGCTCCAACAATCCCAACCATGGCCCCGAGGGAGTACCTTGATTGGTCATTTCACTGCTCTCCTCCACGAGGACTCATCACTAATAGGCGGTTATATATGTAAGGCCAGAGATGCATGTGTTTCCAGCAACATGGTCAGAAAAGTCTATCTTTGCTTTTTTGTTCACATTTTTTAACATAGCAAAGTATTGGCACATTTCCCCGACAATTAGCGTTGAAATTAGGAATACTAAAATGTCTCACAAATATCGAAAAGTAGAGTTCAAAACTAGATAAAAATGTGAGACCAGTCCTCTAGCCAAGCACAGTCCAGTGTCTGGAAACAAACATTTTTCAAAATTTTACCTGAGCTCACAACAAGGCATTGTCATTAAGGGGCTATACATAAAGTACTGACATCATCAGACTGTTATATGAAGTTATATGCCCGTTAGTGTGTGCTATATGGCAGCTCTGACAAGGTGATTGGGTTAGAAGTAAAGTAGTTTATGTGATCGTGTTTGGTAATATATGACGTATAGGGGGGCGGGGCGGTCGGCCAAAGACTAATGGGTGACTCAGCAGTCTCCACATTGATGTAAGGATACAGTAATAAAGGTATAGCACCCCTCTAAAAGGCCCATGGCTACCTTATCCTATAAACAGCTCTGGCCGATCGCCCAAAGTGTTGTCTGAAGGAGAAAAGACCTGATTGAGATGGTCAACGCCGTCAGACCTTGCCCTGAAAAGGCTCGTTACCCACCATTAGCGCCGGCCCATGCTGGACATAGAGTGAGGGAGAAAGCAGCCAAGTGCTGCAAGCTGTGCCCACTTGGGGCTAGGAGTGTAGGAGGTAGACTGCAGCGCCATGCTCACAGTAGCAACGGTAAAGTAGGGAACTAACACAGAGCTGCTATATTCCTGTTTGTCACAGAGTAGTTTCTCACCCCCACTATATATACACATGGGAGTAAAACATTGGGGGAATACCAGTGGCAGCAAGAGAGGACAACATGGCGGCTTCCATGATGTGACATGTTACAGATCCTACAGAGCAGGTAACCATTGGGGAGGGCCTCCAGGGACCTCGTCCGCCCCCGCGCCGTCCGCCGCCTCTAAACAGTCAACGCCCTCTGCTTACAATCTGCAGGCCGCCACCAATGGACGGCCACGCACCGCCGCCCGCCCCGCCCGTCCCACGAGGGGGGAAGTCAGACAAATTGGAGAACAATATGAGCAGTATTCAAGACGCCCGCTGTATCAGCTCGCCTTCAAATTGAATCCTACATTTCCCACATGGCCCATTGATATCCGCACATATACCGCCACTGAGCTTTCAATTCAGTTTCTCGTATACATCTATAGGTTTCAATTATGGTTAAAGTGATACCTCGGACCTTCTCTCTTATGCCCTATCTATCACCTGACAACTACCTAATCACTCTCTGATAACCTTGAAAAATACCAAGGGAGATGGCGTGCTTTGAAAATGGATAGAAATCAGTCCTGAAACTCTCTGAGTGTGCATGAGAGCCCATGGTGGAAATTGAAAGGCAGTTTCATATCTTGCTAAAAGCTGCTAGATCTACTCGGTGTTATTCATACCCTGTGCCCACTTTGGTCTGGCCCCAGTCCTCGTGTGGTCTTGCACCGACACACAACCAGCTCACTGGGGTCATGGAGCAGCTCACCAAGCATCCGGCGCTCAGAGGAGCTGCTCAAAGAGAATCTAGAGCCTGGCCATTAAAAGATGCCCCGGCAAAACGCCTGCCATCTGCCGCTGTCGTCTTTTAGTATGCTGGGGTAGAGAGGGCAAGGAGGAGGAGGAGAGGGTGAGGGTGGGACTTTATGAGGAGTGAGGGGTAGGGTAGTTAGAGGAGAAGTACCCTACGACCTCCACCTTAGAGACACTCCGAATGACACACACCCCTCTCCTCATTCTCCCCCATACCCCAACCTTTCACTCATACCACGCCCTCCTTCCACCTCTAGCCATGGCCCCCACCCTGCCTGTCTTCCTTGTCCACAGTTCAATTCCTCATGATCGTGGACGCCATTGGCGTCGTGCTGAATTTTGCATGAATTGCCAAAGGCGCGCTGCGTCCCCTGCACTGCGCAGCTTTTTTCATGGAGGACGAGGCCAACTCTGGTAGTATATCCCCCAGCATACATTTCCAATAACTTAAGTAGGCTCCGAAACATAGTTAAGCGCCATGTCTGTCGAACCCTCATTTCGATGTCCTTTCATCGGCAAAATATGGTGATATGAGTGGTGAGTGGTATGGCATTATATGTAATCATATCAAACAAACTCCAGCAATTATCAACCTATCAACATGCAGGCTTCTTCTTAACTCCCAAAGTTACCAAAGCTCATTACATCATTACATACAACTAACTCGGCGTACATCTCTGACCTCCGATCCCCAAACTCTGCAGAACCTTCGATTTCCGCGAAGACATCTCCGAATTGTTGTTCACATTTGTATCATACAATATATTTCCCTAGTGTCACCCTCATGCCAATGTCTATTCACTGATACAGGAGAGTGAGAATGGGAGTCGACTATCTGGGGAAAGGGTAAAATGTACCGATAAACTCTAAAGCTGTTTTGTAGTGTACTGTAAAGAATGGAATAACATTGGGGTTTTTCTTTTGTTTTGTTTTTAACACATTCATTGTCCACACAGCACATCGTTAGACATCAACACAGAGTAGATGTGGGTGATAACTAAACACAGGTTGTGAATGCTGCCACAGCCTGTGTAAAGGTATCGATGAGGCGAAGTGTTGTTTGAGTTCTTTTAGTAGCAGCAGATTGATAGAAGGAACCACCAAGGTGTGGGGATGGCTTACCCTTAGTTGTCAATAGGCCAGGCCGGTGCCCCACCAGTAACTACCCACCGTGCTCGGCTGCTAATACCACATGATGGCCCATGTCCCCGTGTTAATGCTCCTTGGCTGTGGTTCCTTTCTGCTTTACTGAATAGGGACACTTCCTTTAGAGTATATTGCGCCTCATGATGAGGTAGTATCTGTCGCAGACTAGAGCATAGTCCCACTCCAGGTGGGCGAGTTGTTGTCACATCTTATAGAATAATAATGACGCCCCATTAAGAACTTTATTTAGTTCTAGATGTAAGAGAAAGAGGATCATGAGAACGGTGATCAAGTTGAGTTATGGTGATAGAATTAAAGCTAAGTAACATAGATGATTTGTGAGGGGGGGGGGTAGTTAACTTCTGAACTGATAATAAAAGGCCCTTGGGACAATGCTGTTTTACACGTAGAGTGAATAAGAGGGACTCTTTTTTAGATGTCTAATTTCGAACTAATAAAATACAGATTTTAATGTTTTACATTGTACCATCTGAGTAGCTGGGACCGAGTATAGCCCCGAGCAGTTATAACCACTCACCAGTCTATTCATTGCAGCAACAAATAATATGTCCTAAACCCCTCTAAGCCTCTCACCTAATTTAGTCTCTGTTCTCATCCAAGTGACACGATTTAGACCACTGTGTTAGGATCAACCTGTTTCTTATGTGGATCTCTCTTTAAGGTTAACCCCTTTCTGCTGCTCAGTACTGCTCGGTGAGTATTTGGAGAATGGAGTTGAGGAGGCGACTGAATACCGTAATAATGTTACGTTCCAGTTGCAATGCATGGCTTTCCACCATTCCACTCCCACTCCTCGGATTAATATCTTGAGTGACAGAAGGAAAGAAAGAAACCAGTTAAAGGAAATGTCTACCTTTATCTTATTCAAAGACAATATGAAAAACCATCAGTCCTGACTACATGCATAAAGTAAGCCTGCCGGCTAAATTGTCAGGCTGCGTTTTTCCTCTGAATAGGAAAGAACAGGATATATTTGTATATTCTTTTCGCCTGACTCGGTATCTCCCATAAATGTATACTCATAAACAATTGGGTCGCTCTTCTACCTATATGCGCAGGTAATGATTGATATTAGGTGTGTTGACCTTAATTGCTCGTACCTGAGAAGGCTTTGGCATTAAAGATACCCACCTAGGTGTCTCTAATAATTGCAATCATTATCTGACAAAATATTCAGGCGGTTAGCTAGTAATGTGACTCTGGTGTCTGGCAGCAGGAACACACCCTCCTGGAGCAGCTCAGAGCAGCTTAGGGCATGACGTCTGACCCTTTAAGTGCAGCACAGTTCTACAGCGTTGTGTTCTGCCATTTGTCGTCATGATGCATTAATGCAGTCTTGGTGATTAACATACCAGTGCTGCATTCATCCATCCTACCGACCCATCAGCGTTGATGCTCTCCCAAAGGGTGGACATGATGCATGAATGACGACACAGGGCACAGGGCATAGCACATTGGTAAAACGCACGATGCGGCCCTGAAAGGATTAATCAACTCAACCAAATGCTTTCTCTATACCAGATCCTGTCGCCTATAGAATGGTAAGCCAGCTATTGAGGTGAAGACTTCCACACTGCTGGTCCGTCAAAGCCTGAAAGAATTACTGGATGTCAAAATAAGAATACAGAAGTTAGGAGAGGATTAGTCTGACAGGTTTTCACTCAATGATGTCTTTCTTTATATGACGAATACGTCGACACTGCATCAGGTAAACAACTATAGTTCTTTTGCTTTAAGATGTAATCTGACATTAGTAACAATACTGATATGCATACAGTAGACGATGCCCCAAACACTGCTAGATATATTATCAATACTTACCCTTTCATCACGTATATACATTATATGGTCCAATGTGCATTGACCCAGGAGAAAGCTTACTGCTAGGTCAATGAACAGGTGGAAAGATACATATATGTGTCATTGTGGCTAGCATGACACTACGGTATGGATGGGGTCTTATTTTGCTGTTTTATTAAAACAACATCGTATAGACGAACTCCTTCCCCATTCTTCCAGTAAAAAGAAAAACTTATACAGCGAAAAAGATCCATTGAATCCGTCTCAGTCAGACGTCTATCTTATTCAATACCCTAATTGACGAAGACCTACGTTAAGTAACGTTTAGGGGTGCCCTCTTACTCCAGTGTCGCTGTGACTGTGCTGGAGAACTAAGTGAGTAGGTCATGCATGGGAGCAGCTCTGTGGTCAGAAGCTGCTCCTCCGTCCTGCCTGAGCTGCTCATCCACCAGTCACTGCCCCCACACAAATGCTATTACTCCCCCCACACACATACACTGCTGGAGATTGCCTTGGTGCCCGCCACAGCAGCGTGAATAATGCAGAGTCAGGGTCAAGTACCCCTCCATATTGCCGCTATACCCCACCACACCCGCCCATGTACCCCCTCCATTACCTGCACCCCTCCATCCCCTGTATCACCTGCACCCCTCCATCTAACCCCTTCTACCAACACCACTCAAGCGTCAGCCCTTATAGCTTATCCCACCCCTGTACCCCTTCCTCCCCCCTCCTCTTCCCTGTATCCCTCCATCTACACCATTTCACCCCTTTACCCACCTTTCCCATCCTCACCCCTTTACGCCCTTTATCTCCATCTTTTCACCCCTCCGCCTCCACCCGCTCCAACCGCTCAATCCCCAGTATTATGCCGCCTACACACCGCATTTATACACTCCATCCCACTCCTTGAACCCTTCCATCCCAACTTTTCTTACCCCCTCCCTGCCTACCAAAGTGTCCCCTCCATCCTAGTCCCCTGCCCCTGAATGGTGTGTGAATTACGTGCCATGGCTTCATAACTATACCTTGCTGAGGGCATCTGCAATATGGATAGTGCATGCAATGGGTATACGTGGTCGCGACATCAAGCTGGCAGTCAGTGCAAAAAGTGTGGTCTACTGCTCTTTCAGCCAGAGAATACCAGTGATTTGTAGCCCACAGTATCACCGTGATATCCCTCAGTTATATCATCCTACTCGTAACGCTAGATAGGTCTGGGCAAAATGGCCTGCAAGAATCATAAACAGTGCCATATGTCTGTTGTAAAGGGGGCCCAAACAGGCTATGTACGTGGGCTGAGTCTCTATACTGGACCCCCGGGTACTAGACTCGGATAGAGCACTCTATGGTATGGGTTGTCATCCATAACCCTGATTGTAGTGTCATTTATTCATATGGAATTGTCCTCTGTACAGCTGCTATATGTCGTAATGATAGCTTTATATAACATCATTTTCAGAGCAACATATTTGACCTTGTAAGTTATTCCATCTATGTAAGTGTATTTTAAATGGGATGTCAACCTGTTTGCAATTGTCTAACCAATAGTTATCATCATCCATTTAATTGCATGCCCTGTTTAATTTACCTGAAGGTACCTAAATAAAGCATGGTGACTTATAAATGAAAGTTTGAGATTCTCAGATTTGATGTGTGGGACTGAGTTCACATCAGCCAGCCTTCTCAAAATCTAAAATTAATTCCTGACAATGACTGTAAATTGAAAATAAAATATTCAATGACCACAAATGAGGGGAAAAAAGATAAACGCTGCAGCAATTATAGAGAAGGAAATGAAACGTCTGCAGAGTAAACCTCATATCCTACTTGACCCTACAATGCATCCGTTGGGTGTCCGTTGCTTATGTCTATTGCGATGTAGTGGGTGCAGAGAGGGCACAGGGGTATGCTTGTATAGGGAAGGGTGTAGATGAGCATGTTACCCAATGTTATCATGTCACTGTATATGCCTGGTTGACAACATCGTAACTTCATGCTTGCCTTCGACCTTCAAATACAGAAATCAGTGAGCACATGATGCTATTTCGATCACTGCTGCCCTGCGATTTAGCATGGCTTATGTAATTGCCCTTGCCCTATGTGCACCAATCGGTAGGTCAATATTGTGAAGGATTCACAAGTCTATCAATGGATATTCCTGTTCGAAAGACATTATCATTAAGAGGGTATCATTGAACTCTCCAGACCTATATGATTATTATGTTAACTTTGAGGTAACAAGGCTCTCACACTGTAGGGTCCCGAAATCAACATAATAGACCTACAAAAAGGTTAGACCTACCATCAGAAAGAGAAATGTGTTTGGAATAGAATGTAGAAATCCGTGAGCCAAAGTCAGGGGTATTTTGTGAAGTCCTTCCCATAGACTGAGGGTGGGAAAGGTGGTCATTTACCTGCTGCAGGGGCAGGTCAGTGAAACCCCGGCTGTATAGCCTATACCATTACTCCGATCACAGCTAGTTGCAGTAGAGATATGCACTTCATTGGTCTATTAGATGATTAATTATCATAATAGAATATAATTTCTGAAAGATTCTAAAGGCCACTACATCTGCCAAGATTACTGCAGGTCAAATTATTTTAGTTCAGGATTGGAAATAATTGATTAGACTAAGTTCATTAAAATCAATAAATTAGGCTGAGATATGTCCATATATATCCAGAAATCCGTTGATAACTACTGGAAATACAGACTAACGTGCAATAACTTTCTGAAACTTTATAAACAAACCTTTAAGATGTGCATAACTACATTATGGTTGTAATGATTTTTCATGTCATTCCCCTAATTAAGTCTAGTTTTCAATAGCAAATGTACTTAGAAAGAAGATAGAAACATGAAGCTAGCACTCAGATGTAGTGTTAAGTTTCCCCTACACCCTCAAGGTATCAGATTAATTTATCTTAATGCCATCATGAACGGATTTAGGATCAAAGATGATGTATCCAATTCAGACACTCCACAAATAGGTCAACTCAGAGCAGTGACTGCTGTGTGACGGATTGTGCTCAGAATGAAGGTAAATAATGGCCATAGATGTTGAAATATCTAGGTAGCCTCATACATGGGCTGATAGCCCAAAGCCCTGGCTTTCATGAGGTGTCAGAATATTTCACAAATTCTGTTTATTTCCTATAAAAATTAAAGAAATACTCGAGTGAAGTAGAGAAACGGCCGTTTTCGCGGCTCTCAGTGGTACAGGTATAAACACCCTACACACTGAAAAATAGAATCAGCTCATCAGCAAGTGTGAATTCTATATAAGGATGTAGGTTACTCGGATCATACGTAAGTCAGTCAGTGTGGTCCTGATACAATCACTAATTCTCATGTGCAGATCAAACGTCTCTAAGACCTTCCCATTTGAACAGTGAGGAAACTGCGTCGTAGATTTCATTAAAAGGGTGAGAGTTGCAGCAGCAGCAGCAGCACAGTAAAGATATGACCGATCACCTTGGTATCAGATTGCCATTAATGATGCACGTGGACTGCCATGGTGCACAGCGCCCAAAATATCACCAATAACCCCAAATTGTCATTACTGACTGTCACCTATCCCCTGCCCTGCGGGGTAGCAGATTCTTTAATACTCCGTGCACAGGTGTCCCCCGGGAGGATTAGGTGGTAAAGCACTACCCGACTGCCGACCTCACTGCCCCTTCAGTATACACTGCTATATAGCCTGATATTGCCTCTTGGACCTCCATCCTCCCCCTTCTCCTACTACCAGGTGCTCACTGTGCACAACAACAACCCTGATACCCAGTTGCAGGTCGTGTGTAGTGTCTGCTGGACATTAGCCTACTGCTGAGCAGCAGCTCTGGACCTGTCTCCTCTACAAATATATCCATCAACCACATTCTCGTCTACCTGAGGTCTACCAGAATCATGGTATGTGATATTGCTGTTCCTGCTTCTTCGTATTTGCGCGTTTATCTATTTCTTTTTGTCTCTTGTCTCTTGGATGCAAATTTATGGGATAACGAATGTATAATGAGGATACCTTTATGTCTGTCTTTCGGCCTTCTGCCTGTCTGCCCTCTGTCTATCTGTCTCTGTCTAAGATTATACATCTAGCAGTGGGAGGGGTCGCCAGTACTGATCGGACTAACGCAGCAACCATCTCTCCTGGGCGGACCGCGGAGCAAGGAGCAGCAGAGAAATGGCTGGTTGGGGGGACGCGTGTCAGAAGTTAATCGACAGGTCCAGCAGCAATAACAGGACAGAAAATGGTGGGCGGGTGATGGGGTCAAAGGATGTATTTCACAGTGGGGGAATGAAATCTGTCAGAGAACAAAAAACAAAGGCATTTCCAAATGAACGGCTATAGGAAATCGGATTTGTTTACATTGAGTGAAAGTGTTACAACTGTATGCATACAAAAGGAGCAGGGATATCAAGGAGTATAGTTATGACTAGAAGGACTGATTTCCTAGATCATAGAATGGCGATCTATACATAAAGGGGGGATATAGGCACCATACATTGCCCCACGACACCGCCTAGTGAGTGTTGTGGGCGTTAGGTCCAGTACTGTTTCCGGTAACAGCTCAGTATTATGGGATCACGCGTGTACGTCTATTCCACCTCAGAGCAACTCTGAATCGATCTGATGAAATATATGCATGTCTGTTGTGATCGATCCATAGTCTGTGTTCTCGGACAAGTGCGTCTTAACGTACCCACTCAGACTATTGCAAAATCTCAGCTATATACTACATATCATTACTTAGAAAGAATCATTTTGCCATCATCAAAATACATCATGTATATTAAGACTTTGTATATATATTCTAATCTTTGGTAATTCGGTCCACAGTAACTTCCTGATCAGTTATCTCATTCGTGCCGTGCTATGTTATTGTAAAAATAAGAAAGGAGAAACGCTATATAGACATGAACGGACCCTCCAGACCCCATTTGCTAGGTGTAGAGGGGTGGGGGCAGGTGCATTGATCTAGGGCAAGACCTGCATGTTGGCACTACTTAGGGGTAATCTACCCTACCCCGAGATTACAGTCCTGGGGTCGGTCGCTAGGACAGCTCCTATCTCTCCCCCCTTTCCCTCTCTCTTGACATGTACAGGGCCATTGGCCATTCCCACCAACGTCCGCTTCCTCTTAAATAACAGTATCATTGAGTCTTGGCTCCCTACCCAAGTAAGAGGTAAGGCCGACGGCTACCCATTAGATCATAACCAGCATCAATAAAGCGTGATACATATCTTTCATAATTACATTGCGATCAGAGGTGGCACTTTGAATCTCACTGCTCTTTCTACTTCCTTCCAATCATGACATTAGGCACCTTTTTTTCGGAATACATTTCATCGATACCTCTTCTGAATTTTGAGTTCTTGCACATTTCATCAATTATTTTATTCCTTCCATAAAATCCTACGCATTGGTATTTGTAGAAGAATGGCATTTCTCATGGAACCTCATCAGATCTGTGCTGTCATCTTTTTACTTTTCACCAGCCCAAGGTGGACCCCTTTTTGTCCTTTCAATGAATGAACCTGTCAAAATACCGCCAAATGAATGATTAAGTATGTCAATACATTACAAAAGGTATCAGGGCGTCACGGAGGATTATGATGTATTCATCACATCAGTTTTGAAATTATTTTTTAAGCTGAGCGATACTTCATTAGAATACCACCAGTTAGTAATACAATAATTGTGGTCCGCCAGTATTGAGTTATCAATCGTTGAAATACTATCTCCAGGTGTGACACGATCTGCAAAAAAACAGGCCTTTAGTGCAGGGTGCACTAATGCCCCTTTTCTCAGTACATGTCACCTATGTTGCTTATGAAATGGGAGATTTTTAAAAACTCCCAAATACCCGGCCAAATGCCTATAATGTAGATGTCTCTACACCAGCCATGCATGCAGAAAGGTTGGGTGTGACTGCACCAGCCCTGCATGCAGCAAGGTTGGGTGTGACTGCACCAGCCCTGCATGCAGCAAGGTTGGGTCTGACTGCACCAGCCCTGCATGCAGCAAGGTTGGGTCTGACTGCACCAGCCCTGCATGCAGCAAGGTTGGGTCTGACTGCACCAGCCCTGCATGCAGTAGGGATGAGTGTGATCGTGCCCACTCCACTCACCCAGATATTCTGTCGGCGAATGACGAGGCTGCAGGACAACAGATCCCTGCTGGTCTCCTGGTAACACTGGGTGTGGTGCCTCCTTCCCCCTCCCCCAACACCCTCCTCCTGTAGGTACACACCCTACCCCCTACCTGACCCACCACCACCATTCAGTAATAAGGAGCAGGACACATCACTCCTCCCTCCACCACAGTCCTCCCACTGGAAGCAGCAGCTACCATTGCCGTCAGCTATTCTCCCACCAGAGCTGCAGGTAAGGGTGGGTTCTCTATTCAGCTGTCTTCTATAAATACAGGACCCTCCTATTGTGTCAGCAGTATCATGGGGGTTATGCAATGGACATCTGCCTGGGGAGCTTTCTTGGAAGACTGTCATTGTGACTAGTGTTGGAGCTACTAATATCCACATGATCAGTAAGCTGCAATAGTAGGGTCCTGGTATTGACTGTTAATAAGACTAATGCCTGAACTAAGCATGCACCTCATTTATCAAGACTCCCCTGAGATATATGCGACGGTACTTATATTCTTCCATCAAGCTTAATTCTGTAGTCAATTAGTAAGGAAGTTTAAGAGGATATAATATAATACATACTTCAATTGATAGTACTATCTCGAAGTATGAAAAAAGGGTATTTTATATAAACTATTCATCAAGTAACAAAAAGAAAATGAAGGTAGCCTCTCCAATTACTAATTAGTTTTAGAGGTGCTGATAAGTAATTAATAAAAGTAAAGGGAAACACCAATTCTAGTTCCAGAGGTGTCGTCATAGTCGTAATTATCTGAAGCAGATACAATACCTGTTTTATACATCTACTCATTATAACGTATAATTAGGGAGAAAAACAATATAAGAACTTCTAGTGACAACGACTACCATATATCGAGAAAGCAATGGCGCTGAGAAAGTAATTCGAGTATATACCAATAATCGAAAGAGAACCCCTGGAGGAATATATAGTCTTTACTCAGCTAATGTACCACTCCAGTAGGTGTCAGGTGGTGGTTACTGTTGGATG
Organism: Harmothoe impar; assembly: GCA_947462335.1. NCBI lineage: Eukaryota > Metazoa > Annelida > Polychaeta > Phyllodocida > Polynoidae > Harmothoe > Harmothoe impar. The sequence continues at coordinate 28,970,490 of OX381709.1, read as the reverse complement.
TATGTATCACCTACACACCAGGTACCAGGCAGGTAGGTGACAGGTGTGTTAGTGCTTCCCCTATCCTTCTACTCGGCCAAACCCACCTGTGTGTAATACATATACTAGGTGATGTGCTGGCCAGGAGCTAATGGCTATATGGATTAGATCTATTGATGAGTTGTATATAATTCGGTGAGCAACTTTGTATATTTGGATGCTCACTATGGGTTTTATCGGATGGTACATTTAATTGATTAATTCATCTGATTTGCTATTTACATATCAAATCACAAAACCACATCCGGGCTGCTCATATACATTGCAACTACTAGTTCGTAGATGAAATACTTAAATACACAATACTTTATTTGTTGTATAATCTCAGGGGGTGATGAAAAAAGATGGGAGAGACAATTTAATTGAAAATGAAAAAGATATGTTTGTATACATAATACGGATCGCACGCTCCGTTCGTGGTCAGGTCGTATTTCTGCATTAAACGTCAATATAGTTTAGCAGTGACAGGTATCTATAAAATTAATATATGTATAGGTATAAGGTAGTGTGTCACCGTGAAACACTAGATAAAATTCAGCACTTCCGACTCAGCGCCATCTCTGGCCCCTCCCAGCTCAGAAAAAAAACTCATGATGGTATGTCAAAATAACGTTTTAAACGTTGTATAACATTTTGCCATAGTAAGGAGCCTTAGAGAAACGTTATATAACGTTATAAAATGTTGTATAACGTTTTGTGTTTACTGGGCTGCCTTCTCACCATGAACACCCCCCACCACATCTTGCATCTATTGGTAGTTTATATGTATATATACCCCTGTCATGGCTAAAGCCGTAAGGTAGTTGTTGATGTTACTCCTCCCTCCTCCCTCATTATAATCACCCATTGGAGGGTTGTATACAGTATGTGCTAATGTTGATGTGGGGTGTGCTCTACTTTATAGTATACAGCACGGTCATGCTATATAGTTCCCTAAAACACCCAGCCATTAAGGACTGCTTGTGGTAGGAGGCTGGTCTGTGCCAACTGACGGCCAAACCACATAGGCCTTATTCTATCTGCAGTATATCGTCCCCAATTGTTGCTTCACTCAGGCAGTAATCCTCCAGTAATACATGTCCCCTTGGATGCAGACTGGCGGCTGCAATTGTCACAAAAATCACATTTGTATAGTTGTTTAGCACTCAGGGTCTAAAGCCCCTGTTCTATTGTCAGTGCTTACAGAGTACATATGGCCTCGTCTGGTCCCGCGGCTGGGGAGAGTAGACTCTAGATGAGCAGCTCATTTTAGTGGGATTACTGGAGGTAGGGCTCCTCTAATGGGGGAACCATAATGGGGTAGAATGGTTTTGTAACATTATAAATGAGAGCTTTATCCTCTTCTCTGAAAAACTCACAAGCTACAGGCGAATCGGCAGAGGACCACAATGGTTCATATCTTTTTGGGCCCGAATCTCCATGGAGGGTTTATTCTATTTCCCAACTACTTACTTACAATACCTTGTCGATTAGGAAGATTTACTTTATCAAAACCTTCCTTTTTATTTTTCAAATGGCGATCACAAACCTAAAGCAAAAGAGCTTAATAATAGCATAATTTGTTCTTCTGAATATTTTATATGGATGGTGTCAACAGGTATTTCCTTCTGGCATTGCTGCTCTAAATGAAACGATTTAAAAGAAATCCAGTTCTGGCATACATGAACAAGGGCCGACTGCTTAGGATGGGGAGACGAGGAACTACATCCGTCCACCCCCCGTGTCCTGTGCCAAATGTGGATTTCCTATTCATATTTCAGTGTTGATCACCCAATATGATAAAGACGATCAATCACATAAATTATGGAGGAGATTACCCATGCACTGGTCAATCATTCGCCAACAGGTATAATGTGTCGTAAGCTTACTTTGAGTATACCAATTAGGGAGTGGTAATTATTCATCAACATGGGGGAAATGTTTTAAAGGGGCGGTGGGGGAAATTTAGACCCCTGAATCCTTGTATTGCCTGAGCAGAAATCCACCAACCCCCTCCAACCTATCGTTGTTGAAACCACATATAAGCACTGCACAAATGCCCCTCTGAAAGTATAGTTGTTTACAGCCAAGAAAGAAGGTGTTGACGCTAATGTGAATTGATAAGATGTCCAATAATGCATAACTTTTGAACATAATCTTGAACATCAAAAGATTAGCATTATGCAGATTAGAACCTAATGAAAAAATTGTCACACTTTTACCTACAGCTGTTGAGGAAGGGATGAAATATATACTTCACCATTGATATTATCAGCCTTTAATGTGAGAGTGTGCTATGCTGCTATGATTTATCTATAAATCAGACCCACAAAGCTAGCTTTCTTCCCTTCTCTAATCCGGGAGCGGTACGCAATAGAGGGCGACAATTATAGTGAGTGCGCCTGCTTTGGAATTGATCCTGCGTTGCTACCCCATTGCCCTCCGCCCGGGCAGGGCCTTGTGGGCGCTGGAGTAATGCCATTGAACAGCCACCAAAGTTCTCAGGCGACGGCTTCCGGAATCCACTTAACCTCTTCCGGTTCTCGCCGTTTCTCGCGCCCGGGCGAGACATAGCACGACCTTATTCGCTAAAGTTTAAAAAAATGCCCGGATGTTGTAACTGCTTTACTGGTATGCAATATAGCTCGGTATCTCGTATCAGCCATTTTCCTTTTGTGTTTTAGAGTTATGCTGTTGCATGTAGATTTATAGGCCCCAGACCCTTAAAATCGACGTGCTGACAAGACCCATGTTTTAACACAAGGGATAAGGAAATACTGCGGGTTGGAGACAAGGAGACAAGGGAAAGACTTTTTTACTGACAAGGAAAGACCTATTTCTTAAAATCGAAAAGGGGCATTGCCTTTCTTTTTTAAATCGACAAGTAATACAACATCCCTCCCCCGTATCCATGCAGCCTTATTTATGAGCATCATCTCAACCCACAGCGGCATTTTAGACACCAGTGGTACACTTACACAGGTACCACTCAAAGCTCTAGAATATCATCTATGTCAGGCAAAGGATTAGAATCTTGCATGTGAAACTATAATAGCAGGTACAGAAAGAGCATCAAATGAACAAACACTGGGTGAAATTACATACAGGTAAATGTACAGCTAGAAGCACACCTCACAGCGTATACATACTCAACATCACCTCTTAATACCCAAAATGCCAACCACATTCACGCGACGCCAGCAGAACTCCTCATCAGCAAGACTAACCTATTCACTCTAACATCAGCCCCACATCAGCCATCACGGCCCCAACTCGGTGTCAATTCGTAATAGAAAACGTCCCCCGTCTAACGGCAATACCACCTTCTCTGCCCTTCTGGTAACACCCCTGCCACCACCAGTTAGACCCAATACACTTAAACCGCTCCTAAGCTGTTAGACTTTCTTTTTTCCCCTTGCTCGTGCCCGTACCACTTCCAGGCGCCGTCGGGTGCCGCCATCCCTCTGGGAAATCCTGTTTTGGCCCGACGGCAAATACTCGGGCAGGAGACAGGATGTAAATGTCTGAGCCCTGATTGAGGTAGGAGAATTGTCCACACAGCTCGCCGGGTGGTCCCCTGCTCCCTGCCGGCTGCTGCCCGCCCACAGGCCGCCTCCTCCCGGCCCCACCGCCTCCTCCCCGGCCCGGGCCTTTGTGTGAGTAGTATGTAAAAAGTGGGGCCCTTCCCAGGCGCTGCCCGCCTCCTGACGCCCCGCTCCTCTCGGCGTGAATCAGGCCCCCTGCGGACAGCAAGCCCAAATGAGGTTTAGATGGAAACACAGGCAGAACAGAAAGGTCTCCTCCCCACTAGCTTTACCCGAAATACAATAGAGTCAATTTTCTTTTACCTTTATAGCTTTATATTGAATAGTGAGGTTAGCAGCCAAAATGAAAGGGCGATTCACGTGAACATCCTTTCTGCTTGACTGCTCACATATTTAAAAGTAATATATTAAACCTGAGAACTGTGTCTTGGGTCCACACTATATATGTTATAGGCCCATATTTGTACAGTTATGTTAAAAGTCCTATTATATAAATAATAAAAACAAGTTTGCTTGTTCAAGCCCATTATAATACAACGTAGCCAAGAACCTAGAAACAAGACACAAGCACATTTCATTATCGGGAAGCACGAATAGCAGTGTGGCACTGATACCATCCCCATGGGAGCAATCCGATCCGTTTGAATCAACATAAGCAGCTCTGCCTACTTATAAACCTTAGCTATTATAACACATGTCCCGAGAGTAACGACTTAGTCTACGGACGTTAGATAACAGATGAACATTTATTTAGATAATAATGATATACGTCATCATCGTACATGCTATCATCTCTTTTATACCTGACCCCACTGATACAGGTCTAAATAATACCGTTTTCCTATTGCAACTGGCCTTAAAATAATTATCTCAAACGTCTTTATCTAATTCGGGTGTTCTTGGTTGCATATGGTGCCTGATGATATAAGGGTAGATGATTTATTTGTATTGACAATAAGATAATCATTGCAACCATCTGTCACAATTATATATTAAAAGTAAGGTGATATTACATAATAAGTATTGCATTAAATTGCTCTGGTACATTATTAGGGTCTTATTTCCCCAAGATATCATTAACCCAATTTAGGCCCTATTCACAAGATGGGTTTATTTTGGTACCGAGGCCACCTTCTGCCACACCCTTATGGGCTGTAGTGTATAGCTATACACCAACCCCTCACCTCCCCATATTGTCACCTCTCACAGATAGACCCTCAATGCTGCCCCACAAAGAGCCTCCTCATAAAAAAAGAGCCTCCTCCCTCGTGCCAATCCCCCCTCATCCCCCATTCTCACTGCACAAGGTCCCTCAAGTCTGGTAGGGGGGCCATCTAATGGTTCTTTCATAGGCACTGAAGGCCACCCAGGGTCGTCAATACTCTGCCGTCAGAGAGATAGTCTTTTGCAATGACTACATTGACATTTTCCTCACAGCTGCTGTGAGTCCTCTAATTTTAGACTGCCTAATCCTCGGGCACCGCGCGTGTCGTCTTTCTTGTCAGGAGATACAGGAAAGGGGTGTGGGTGGGTGGGTGATGGTGGGGGTCGTGTCTCCAGGGAAGGGGCTCTGGGTATTCCACCATTTATAAATATAAGCGCCTCTACACATGCATGCCCTTACACCATGTTGCCACCACATTAAAAAGCCAACCTCACGGTGGCCACAGACAGGGCTCCTTAGGTACCTGATGGTAGAAAGACCATGCAGTGTAACACTGGGTCTTCTCAAGGTGGAAACCAGTGTACTGAACACATGTGCTACCTGCCCGCCCCCCACACACAGCTCCTTGAGTGTGTCCCTCCCTCCTCCTGTGTGTCCTTATACCGTACACACAGGGCCACTCCACGCCTGCCGCTCTCACCACACCCCCCACCACCTACCGGCACCACTCAATAATACATACCAACCTACACCCCCCATACATACACCTTCTACAGTTTCTAAGAGCCAGGATATATGTATGGAACTCTCTTAACAATGGATATATATCTTTCAGAGTTATCTATATCTAATGGAATCTGAAGTCAACATCGTCCCTTTAAATTCCAATTTCTCAGCCTGTATACATGTTCTTTTTCTTCTTATTCGCCTAGTTACTATTCCCACTGAATCTTTCTTTCTATGATTGCTCTTTCATCTTCAGCATAATTACAATCCATATCCCTAAAAAGGCACCCTAATCCATGATATATATTAGACTACGTGCCCATATCGTTTTTCTATTACAGCCTACCCCTAGGCAGTATTTATTGGCCTGTGTCTGGTTTGCGCCACGCCGTGCTATTAGTGGGCGATAAAGGGGAAGGATATATATATCTCCATTACTTCCGGCTGCGAACTTTGATTTTGGCTTTGCGGCCATTCATATCAGTCACAGGTCGAGCTGTGCCTAAGCCTCAGTGAGCTGCCCACCGCCTTATGGATGGACACCCAGCATGCAATGTAGTCACGTGATGAATGCGTCAGCCCCCTACCGACCGCCATGTTTTGGCTTAGCACCTCCCCCTGGTGTTGCTACAGCAGCATGGCAGACCATCAATTGTGCAGGTTCTTACACCTCTTTTAATCCACCTTTAAATGGGGGTGATTTAATGCTATTAAGTTGTGTTTAATAATGCCCGTTCCCGTGTTCATTGAAGGAAGTGCTTCAAAGACATCAATCATGTCTCACATTATTTCCCATTGATTTCTATTCCCACAGGTGAGGCCTAGATTATTCCCCAGTGGGAGTACGTTCGTGGACGGCAGTCTACATTAAGCAAGCCTTCTTCAATATAACTTCATGGAGTGTACCTGAACGAAATGTAAGTAGAATAGTATATATATATCTGGGAATGGTTTCCTGTGCTTTATTGGTCTAAGGCTACTGGAGGTGTGGGACATAAGCCAGGATCTAACCGAGACATCGGTTAGATACCCTGGAGGAACACACCAGACTGGCAGGGGACTGAGGACTTATTAAATAAGAGGTGGGATGATGGAGAGGTAGACAGGGCGGGGAGGGTGGGGGTATAAAGGGTGGAAAAGGGGGCTGGGCTAGGAAGGACGGTCTGGAGGAATTAGTCCGTCGTAACATAACACCGTGGAGGAACCAGAGGTCACCTTTGATCTAGACACGGTAGACACAAGCACCCACCCCACGCCTTTCCCAACCCCCTCTGCTGCGTACCTCCTGCCTAGACTCACCACTACCGCCCCCTTCCACCCCTGCAGTGCAGCTCCCTCTTTATTCCAATCAGTTAACCCTCTAGGGGCCATATAGTGCCATATCCTCTGTTGTCATGATGCATGAATGACTCCTTTGTGAGTGTACTCGCCAGGGCTGCATTCATGTATCTTGCCAAACCTTTGGGACTGTATAAGCCAAATATAATGGTAGATTCAACAGTGCTGTATTCATACATGATGAAAACAATGGATACCACACGTTAAAACACTGCGTGGCCCGAAGAGGGTTAGAGGGGCATGGCAATACAGGCGTGGAAGGGATAGTGACAGGGACACTGCACACTGTAAGACACGTGCCTACAGAGTGCAGAAATCAAAGAGGAAACATGGAGATGGGAGAGTAAACAGGACTGACTGTGAAGGAAAATCGGACCTTATTTTTGACAGAAGAGGAATCAGGAAGACTGCCACTTAAACAGACAGGCACGCCGCAGCAAAGACAGATCAAACGATGGCACATCAGGCTATAGACACGCAATTACGCCCACAACTGGTGAGGGCACCTCAGGAACAAAGATGTAAGAAATGGGGCCGATTATATAAAACAAAACATGCAATGAAAGGCAGTCAGCTTACAAAATATGCAATAGTACAGAGGGGCTGGAAGTTGACTATAGAGAGATGCAAACCCAGCAGAGGCCTACAGTTCAACAAGAGGAACAGAGCAGTGGCTTAATTAGTTGCCTTGTTGTAATCCGGCGGCGGGGTTGAACCCTCCAGGGGCGGTTGGCAGGACGCCACCTCCAGCCGCAACTCGTGCCGCACCGTCCCCGCCCGTCGCCAACCCACTCCCGCTGTCTTGGCTCCCTCCTGGAGGTCGATGGCCAGGGGTGGCACTGCTGGAAGTGTTGGGGAGAAGTCAAACGATGCCCCACCCCCCACCCATCACCACCACACAACACCCTCTCTGAAGCCATACAATCTCGTTGGTCTAAACGAATTAGTCGGTATTGACAGGAGTGATATCTAATTCCGGAGGTAATAGCATTGAGTGCAGCCAAGGAGGACGTTAAGGTGTTGATTGCATTAATCTAACACTGATAAGGATGTTGGCTGGGTGTTAGCCTGACCTTGCGTTACACTTACATAGTACATCACCATGAAGGTGGTGGGAAAACACCCCTGTAAACTAAACACAGCTGTGAGAAATACAGAGGTGTCCTCATAAGGTTGTACTTCCAGAGTAATGTTCGGTATGCATTGAATGGTACACTAATACATGAGAACGTATGCTGCGGGGCAAAATCCAGCAGACGAGACCATTTCAAACTCCTAAGCCTATTTAACCTAGTTAAAAAGACACAATGTCTTAACCAACAAACAACACTATCCATTATATCCTGAATACTACAACATATCACACAAGCCAGGCCTCTAGAACATTTATCTTATACTACCCTGTGAATATATCCCTATATACAGGAAGAACACTAGGATTTAATTTCCGTTTTTACATCCCTGTCCCCGTTTTTATACTTGTATGCCGTCCATCAGAATTAAAAGCATCGACTCTGGTTCTGCCAAGTGACAGATTACCAGATTACCTCGGCGTCTTTTCTAATCGATGGACATGTGATATATCGATAACTTACACTTCTGACAGAATGATATACAAGCCAAAGTATAGCTATACTATGTATAAATATGGCGTGGGATTAACTAAGGATTATGCTAATGTAGCTGTATGGTTTCCAGTTCCTCTCCATTTCTTCGGTTGAGGCACATAGTAAACATATATGAGTGTAGGTAATCTAATTTCGGTAATACAGAAACAGTCAAAGATACCAGTGTAAGTTCCAGTTTACTCTAAATTACTGAGCGTAATTGTCAAGAGATGGCTCCATTGAGCAATGTATATCTATGTAGATTCGAATATCCAGGGCGGGAGTAATATATTAAATGTATATATCAATAATAATAGGCCATTGCATAGATACTTGAACTATTCTTTCACTTATATTAGTATAACACACTACGCATCCTCTAGTGGTGCCCAGAACTCCAAAAGTGCGCGCTTTTACACCTGTATATGTTCAGGAGAGCACCCTGGATGCCCTATGACTCTGATTGGGGTCATTTTAGGACTGAATTAACCACAGTTACATAGGCTTTCTAACGATACCAGGCATCCTATGGTAGCATGTATGTGTATGTTGATGGGATGCTGGACTAGAAGATATTATGAGTTTAAAATTCCCTTAAAAGCACTAAAAGTGCGCGCTCTAGCAATAGTAGGGCAGATAAATTACAGAAATATTGATTAAATAGTGAAAATATTGATAAAAAGTGATTAAAAACCTTTTTTAATGGTTTTCCTTGGGGATTCCAATTACAATGTTGATATCCTTCTATTTTTGATACATATGCCTTCATTTGGAACCCCAAAAGAACGTTTTCTAAGCCAATCTAGGTTATTACCATCTAAAAGGGCAAAATCTGGCCTTTAGATGGCAATATTGCTTGATATCAGTGAAAAGAATGTTTCTGGTCGTCATGGCAACCCGAGATAGAATATTGTTTTAAATAGTATTGAAAGGGGCACTTCAATAGCTTTCAAAAAATATGATATGAAGCATATGTCAGAACAAAATATTCATTGGTTACCCAATCTACCAATGATGATTTAAAGAAACCGACTTTCAACAATAGTTCTGGGCACGAAAGGGTTAGGTATGTTATGTCAGCCCTACGTTAGATATACATAATATACATTACGAACTCATGTATTTAGCCTGCAAACTATAGGTTCACACGTGACCTTAAGCTGTTGCACAGAATAGTGCTACAGTAAAGGTAGAGGTGTGACGCACCTTCAGTCACACTGCCCCATTGAAGGGCGTGAGGCGTAGCTATCCAGAGGTGGGAGACAAAGTGGACTAATAAAACAGCAGGATGTAGCTGGCAGCAGCAGTGAAGGTGTTGTAAAGATGCCCTCAGGTAACAAGTACCTACACTGGCTTTAACGCCGACTTAAGGGTCTTGGGGGCAACCCAGTACTAGCACCGTTCAGAAACCACTTCCTCCAATGTATAACTCCTCGTGCACCATCGATTCGGTGCAAACAGGCTGATCTTAGACTGATATGGGAGGGGCAGTTTATTTCAGTCCAGAATATTAAAAAGAGAAATAGGATACAAAACAGACTACACAATACCATGTTACGCTTTACTTCACTCAAAGAACCAGGTTTCTGACGTGTGTAGAAACTATGGGGTTGCTTTGCTTTTGTATTCTAACGCTGAAAGGAAATTAATTCTGGGAGGGGTTCCCTTCAGGTGACTTTGTACAGAATCCACACCCCAATCTCCTCTGAAAACTTCTTAGACGTGGGACAAACAATTTAAATCTCAATATCGGCATATCTATCCCTTTGATGGTACCACGAAATAGGGTTACTATTCTTTAGTGAAGAAAGGGGCGTGCCAGCGCAAGTACTTTGGGTGCCATGGGCTAGAGGTTTAAATTGTGGAGATGGGGACGGGATGGGAATGGGTGTGTACCTGTAGGCTGTGTCTGAGGTAGGGTAGATTCCCTTGACTCCCTCCATTCTACCCCACTCACACCCCCAGCAGCCCCCCCCCCCCCCCACACACACACAGGTCCCTCCCACAGACACAGAGGTCCATATTTCACTGACCAGCATCATGCACCCCTCACAGGCCGGCTGCAGAACGCTGTTAGAGGCATTGTGGACGCTGACACATTGCCTTTCCCTCCCAGCCTCCTAGCCCCTGCAAGTTTAATCTGCCGGAACAGCAAGCTCTCATATTTTATGAAAGAATCCATGGATGTTATCCGAACTCCCCCCGGTATGTTGTGGGCGTAATGCTTTGATTATACTCTGTAAACTGAGACACGGATGTGATTTACTCGAGCTGCTCTCAACAGGTGCTTCACCAAAGCTTCATGTTTGAGGAAACAGATTGTTTTATACACTTGTGTGATAATGGACCTTGGTATTTGAAATCAAGGTCGTTTGTGTGTTGTCCTGCAATTAACATTCTTTAGAAAAACCTATATTATTTTTAGCAAAAGGTAAACAAAGTATTACTAAATTCTATAACGATGTCAATGCCATTTGTCCAATTATTGGGCATTGGTTTGTCATTGGATCTAAACTCATGTCCTGTGGGCTGTAAAAATGAAAGGCTGCAGTTGGAATGTGGGGTCTCTAAGTTTAGCCCACAAACAGCAAGCGGCTTCCTGCATGCCTATACAGCCGTCTGGAATGTGCCCCAGTATGAATTGGTTCTTAAACAGTGACGCTATCCAGGCTCACCATTGTTCAGGCGACATGTAGTCCAATTGTCTCATCTTGGACATTATCAGTAACAATTCTCATAGTGGCCCTTTCTCATTTTCCAGGTCCAACTTGAGTTTGAGTTTGGTACTTTTTTTTTTTTTTTTTTTACTTTTCATTAGCATGTTATTAAAGTGCAATATTGGGCATCGACAATTACTCAACAAAAATACTATTATACATTGAGTGCAAAAGATGAGCATCACATTACGATATATTAGTGATGAAACACTAGACAATAGCGCATTATCGATCAACGTATTTATAACAATTATCAATCATGTGCACAAATCACATTTCTTATTGGATGTATAAGACATGTCCATGAAATATGTTGTTGCTATGCCCTCGGGAACGAGAGCAGCCTAGACTTTTTGAAAGGACATGTCTAGTATGTGCCTAATTGGAGTAGCTGTAGACTATGACATAATCATCAGAAACATCCAAATACAGTACGGATAGGCTGTATCTACCCCGGCCATTGGTCTGTAGAGCTATTTGGAGCACTTATCCGAAACGCAGCTATATGAGATTCCGGTCACAGGAAATCACCTATCACTAAAACCACTTACTTATTGTAGTTAGTATTTCATGGGCTAAATGCATTGCTTGCACGAAGTTCGTGCATGGCAAAGCTCATTTCCCTTTCATTATTCTCCTTTCCAATTATCCGCAGCTGGAGATTTTGTCATGTATTTCCCTTCCACTTACGGGGAACAAAGGGTTTTGTTATGACGACAGCAGGGATTATACATATTATCTGTCGAAAAAGCGTTATGAATTGGAACATGTTATAATGCCTTTGGCGGCAGAAGTTCCTCTAAGTATGAGGTCATTGGGTACTGTAGTATGATGAAGATGGCAAATGTTTTAATGCTGGTTATGTAATTAGAGTACACCAGAGTGATAGTAAGATCATTTATTATCGGGTTAGGAGAATTGGCATAGTGATGAACCTGTTACAAAGTTTATACAGTAAGTTTCATGCATAGAGAGTCATTGAAAAATACACCTTTCCGTGAATGCCGGTATATATCTATTGCAAAAGTAAGAGAAACACGGTTAAAAAATAACATTTTGGCAGATACAAGCTGCTGGATTTCTAGGTCGAGTTAGCAAAAAGAGACCCATGAAAAAAATGGCCATCAGATGTGGACCAAGGCTTCAACAAACACCTTTTTTGTTGAATTCTGATCGGTCATCACAACACTGCCGCCTACTCACTGATTGGACAAACGACGCCACGTGACCCGCCCGACTCATTCTCGCGAGAGATCACGAAACCGGAAATTAAAACATTGCATGGGCAGAGTAGAAACTGTGTGTGAAGTGACGAAGAGAGGGGACTGAATGGGAGAGAGAGAGTGAGAGAGAGAGAGAGAGAGAGAGAGAGAGAGAGAGAGAGAGAGAGAGAGAGAGAGAGAAAGAGAGGGGGGGGGGGATAGAGAGCGAGAGAGGGAAGGAGAGATTGGGGGTAGGAGTAGAGAGAGGGAGAAAGAGAGAGAGGGGGCGGGGGGTTGTAGAGTGTAAGAGGGGACGGACGGGGACAGTCTCACAATGGTCACAGCACAGTCCACTAGATCTTTGCCCTCTGCAGTTAGGCTGGACTACCTGCCCTGGCCACTCCCACTAGCGTTCCCACTCTAGGTACGAGGGATCAGGCATGCCAGTCTACTCTGCAGTAGTCACCTACAATACAACATCCGTGCGCCCCCTGCTAGCGGCCGGTAGCACCAGCAAAAGCGCGGCAAATAATGCATCAACATGTCGTCTGCCCTCACAGAAAGGGTTTGACAGGCCCAGTCGGAGAATAATGGCTGCCTAATGAATATCGATGTGTCTCCTGATGTCATGTAATGAGGTCATACCGGAAGTCGGTCTCACTTCCTGTCGGCCATGATTTATTAATGGCAGACGGGGACTTGACGTCTTTTCTTCGTCGGCCACCTCGGATACATTTACTTGCTATACTTGTTGGAGATACTTAGTCGATTTCAAGAGGTAATCAAAGATTAAAATCAAGCGTAATAGAATAATGAATTTGAGTTTTGAGGTCCAATAAGATAATGAATACTAGTCCTCCAGACTTAGACTGAGATAAGTTAATCATGTTGATTTAGTGCTTGATTAAACATTAATATAAATCTCAATATTACCGAATTTAGTATCTATCAGAACTCCGAACAGTAATATCAAACATTTTACAATGAATATCAATAATAGGCGAGATAGCTATAGTGCAGCAGAGAAACCCTCATTTCACTCTAATATACACATACGATGCAGATATAGAGGGCCAGCATCTACTAGTATACATGGGTTACATGGCGTAGGTTACAATGATAAACGACATAGCACATGCAGCAAACATGAGGGTAACCCGATGTGGTGGTGTCGGCGGAGGCATGTGGGAGGGCTGTGTACAGAGGCAGTGGGAGCCGGGGGAGATGAGCAGCCAGTTGTAATTGGTTATTAGCCTGCAATAAGCCGGCGCCCGTCACAGGCCGTCAGCACCATGCCGTCTGCAACAAGTGTACGTCATGATGGATGCGGCCAGCCTCCGGACCACGACCTGCCGCCATCTGTCAACGCACTCAGCTGCTCCCCACTGCTCCCCAGAGAGCTGCTCACAGTGTACAAGGTCCCTGCTGCTGCCTGAGCTACTCCCTCCCACTATCTGCTTTCTATAGAGATGTATAGAGATGTTCCCCTGCCTATACAGCCGTCTGGATTATGGTGCCCTCAATCTGAAATGATCCTCAAACCGTTTAGCTATAGCCGCCTACCATTGGTCAGGTGACATGTAGGCGAATCCTCTCATGTTGAACACTTACAACAAGAGTTCTCATGGTAGGCATTTCCCCTTTTCATATCCCCCTTCAAGAATTACAAGAATTCTCATATGTTAAACGACAGAGACAGAGCAGCAATACTTATCCACACATAGCTTGTAATAAAGCATTCACTAGGAATGGAATGCCGCTGTCAATGACCCCTTGAGCTGCTCTGACTCCCAACCTGTTGCTGTGCTGTTATCAAGTACAGATGCTGCATGGACCCATCCCCTGGATACTTTAGGCACCCATTGCCTATAGAGCCAAGCCGAGCCAAGCACAACGACCACACAGGGGGTATCTCCTACTCTGTATGCACTGCGAGCAGCTCGTAGGACAGCTCCGAGCTGATGTGAGCAGCTCTATAGAATACAAGGTAAACTTCCGTGGTGTACCGCCCATGCCAGGTCCATATAGTATGTCCACAATTGGACGTAGATGTGATGGGATAAAATACCTTTCGGAATTCTTTCTATAGGATGCATCACTGTAATTATCATGATGATTGATGTCATCTCAAACAATCAATGTGAGTCAACTTTATATACCTGTGTACATTAGTTTGTACGAATATGACACGCATATTTAAGGATGTCACACTAAATGTTGCAGGATTATTTTAAGATGACACTTATAGTCAACATTAATGACTATATAAAAAACATGGCTTTATACTGACATCAAGGACATTAATCAAGGAACTATACTGACAGATCGATATCCATCTCAGAAAGTGACCTTCAAAATGTGAAAGATTCTATTGAACCTCTGTCTACAGCCACCAGCGTACTGCGTGGGATCAAGCATGATTTAGATCATCTAACCCTTATCCCAGAAACAGTCATGTTAGATATAGAGCACTGAAGTAGCCTTGGAAACTGGGGAACGGGGCTGGCAGTTAGGGAGCACTGGATTGGGGTTGTCTCCGGAAAGAAGGCCAGGGTGAACAATGTTTAATTACAGCACATGCCAGGCAACGATCTGCAGAAAAAAAGCACGATGCCAGCCAGCCTTCTGTTGAAATGCACGACGCGTGTGAGTATGTGTAGGGTGTTAGTGTGTGCCTGATGCAGCCAGCGACAAGACTTTGGGATATTGATGCCGACATTGTGATGTCAGCCATTGTGTGGCATACAGCAGGCAGAAGAGATGTGCAGTGGGTGACAAGTAGAAGCCAACAGGGAACAATTCGTATTAAACATAGCAGAGGAGTGTCTGCCACCATGAAGCAGGTGCTACAAATGAACCATCCTGGGGGACGGAAGTGGGGGAGGCACAATCATTTTATGGAGCATGACAAAGACAACGGTGATTTTATTAACTTTGATATCCTCCATACTTGGTATTCACCTTGTGATAGTGTTGTATGGTACTAAAATACTTGGATTGTAAGCCATGACCCGAAATTAGAAAAAAAAAGAAGGAGAAAGCATGGCGTAGTTTCCCCTGATAACGCCATCTTAAGATAAAAGCACGGCGTGGCTTATCTGTACCGCAAAAATGATGGTTGTTTAAGTTTAAAACAATAGCCTTATAACGAGCGCAGCTTACGGAACAGTGCCCAGGCAGGCCGACCATGTAACACAGAACCAATAGTATTGCCCCACTAAGTGCAGTCAGGGTACAGGGTGGGTGGGTGACGGGGCACTTTGCTGGGGACAGGACCTGGAGCAGGTCAGTTTGCAGACAGATGGAGTCAATAGGGGCCTTCATCCTTATCACTATTCACAGACGGCGCCGAGGTAATGGCGGTAGACGGCATTGTTCGGTAATCCAATAGTCTGGTTGGCGCGCCAGAAACAGCGGTCTGGCCCCCGCCCTCCTCATGGGTTCTGTAGATTTGGGTGGGAGTAGACTGGTTAGTTGTCAAGGGCAGGCGTGTAAATCGACAACACCGGGAGGTAGTGGCGAGTAGTGAACAGGAAATCGAGGTGGGCGTACAAATTTGAATATCGAGGTGTGTGTTGTAGGGGAAGAGGGTGGTGGGGATAGGAGAATTGTATCAGGTAAGCTGTCAGTTCAATAGGAACTTTAGAAGGAGTGAGGCAATTGGTCTGCCTCTTGCAGAATATGTAATGAACACGGTGATGGTACCAGAAGAAATAGGAGCATAGTTTGCTACAACGCCCTGATAATATAGGTGACCTACAATAGATGCATAATGTTTCTAGGAGGGCAGACCTATAGCTAAACTATTTTCCCATTTTCATGAAGTTTCCTTCTCCCTTCTGGACTGCTCTATATACCATCTTTGTACGTGATTAATACACGTAACCCGGCTACTCACACATTTCTTTTTCAACCTGACCCACACCTAACCGGGTACTATATTTTGGGCCTCACTACAGGAATATCTGTTTTTAAAACCTTTATGCAGACGGTAGCTGAGGAAAGGCGATGTCCATTGCCTTGCCTGGACCCAATGCATTCATGTATCAACCAAATATCGGTGGTGTGTGATCTGACGTATGTATCTATGTCATCCACACCCTGCTTTCTACACGTCCGTCCCTACGTTATATCCTATCTTCCCCATTGGATCCCAGATCAAAGAAGCAGACGTCCCAGGAGGACGCATGGTGCTGATGTCCTGCATACCCCCTGACCCTGCTCCCTGGTCTGCCATTGTCAGACAGACCTACTACCCTGTGATGATGGACTCGTGAGACACGAGCTGATCTGTTGATCGCAGCCTTCCCCTCCCAGCCATCTCCTCTGCAGCCTCTTCCCCTGTCCGCCTGCCACCAAATGTAATGTTTGAGCAGAACCACCAGAGGGCGCCACATCAAAGGCGAAAGGCCGCTGGTACCCGACTAGCCATGGCCTATTCCACCCGCAGGGCAGCCATAGCAGTTACATCGCCAGCACCAGCGGCGGAGGCTGCCTCTGTGCAACTGTCGTCTGCTTTTTGATGGCGTCGGAAAGGCAGATATGGCGCTGTAAATGGGGCGTCTTCTAGCATACGTTCCCAGAGAGGACATACTCCCGAGACAACAGTCTGTTATGATGTTCGTAAAGCCGTTATATTGCTTGGATACAACAACTCAAGTCTTATAACAATGCATACTTGATTGAAAGCGCTTCGCGTCAGCATCTTGTCACTTTGCAAGTATATCATGCCCATTAGACCTCTTGTATGGTTTAAGAAGGCTCATCTGGATTTAACCCTTGTCCCAGCCTGGAGACACTCGTATAATGTATGTTCTATTCTCCATGGACAACGTATCACCATTAAAAGTTGAATCACAAGTCTCTGGATTAAATGTAACACCCCGATCCAAGACACGATGTATTGTACGTTTTCACAATTCCCGAGTCCGCCCCCTCAAGCCTATACAGGATAGGCATCTAACATATACGTGGTCCATGTGCATGGGGAAAGATGATGTCCATGCACCTTTATATCTATTGGCTTTGAGCCGTGTGACGGTGGTCACAATATACGTGGCTGCCACCACATGTCTAGTCATACACCATTCATGTAACTCCCGTCTCCTGGACACGGGTGTCTTACACGTCATGATGTAACCACGTCATAACACGAACATACATCTAGGGGGGTCCATTACACGAGTCACCAGTTACTCGATCCGCTTTTATCTATCCTTAGCTACATCAGTCCAACATGATGTAATTCCTTATTTGACTACGATATATCATACCAATTGAATTGAGTTTTATATAGTTCTGATTTGTTCTAAAGGTATAAGGACCACAGCACCACGCCCCTTTTAGAATTGTTCAAAGCTATCAAATAGCAGCATGTCCCTAGCAATAGGTGCTTGTTCTGATTACATCTCCTATCTGCATGGTCCTCTGTATTGATTTGGCATGGCTACCTATATACGACCCTGTATTGCACAGTGTGATGAATTCACAGAGGCTACTACACCTATTAATTAACAGTCCTGACTATAATACAATAGTCAGGGCCTGTAGAGTGTATTCCTCACTAGCGGGATACCAGTGCTGCCACAATTGGGGGCACTTAGAACTAGCAGTGTTGGTCTCAGGGGGGCCCAACATCTGGGGGGAGAGTGAAGCAATGATTACACTAGGCCTCTACATGTGGGTTGTACCTGGATACTCCTTTTATTACCTGTTCAGGATAGGGTTGTGGTTAGGACAATGGACTCATAATCAGCAGTACCTAAGTTCAAATCCCCTCCATGCTAACTCTAGTGACCATAGCAGGCACAAGTAAATCTCTTTTATTTAGGTCCTGTGGTCGATCTGTTAGGGAACATGCCTTTGAGTTGGAACATTTATTACCTTGCGTTTAACCCCATTGGGTGTTCAAGGTCCCTATTACAGTATTTAGCATTGATCATTAATGAAGATAACCGATAACAAAGTTTACCTATTGTACTTGGATCTACCGTCAGCCTCGATAGCTCAACCAGGAGAGCCTGGAACTCCCAATCTAAGGGTCCCAGGTTCGGTTCTTGGTGTGGCTTTTAGTATAACATAGATGGTTACCAAAAGTGGTTACCACACGACCTTTTCCAAGCATTCATAAATGGTTAACAAAAACGTTTTGGTGCAACCAATAGGGTTGAATCTAGGGTCATAAATGTTCCAACTCAACCTAGCAGACCTAAGTAAAAGAGATCTTTATGGTCACCACACTTAGCCTGGAGGGGATTTGAACTTAGGTACTGCCCATCATGAGTCCATTGTCCTAACCACAACCCTATCCTGGACAGGTAATAAAGAGATTGCAGGTGTCCTAGCATGCAGGGAATGTAGTAGTTCCACTCTCCAAGCAGAGCTTTAGCACCCTGATCTGGTCTACATGATTTGCTGAAGCTAGTGACTGGACAGGAGAGGGTGCATACTGGGACCAGTCAAATATGGCGCTGTCCAGTGGACAACCAGCTAGTGCGGAATAGTGATCTCTTGTAGACCATCACAACCCCCTCCTACCCCCAACCCCCACGTCCCTCACACTAAAGCCCCTCTCAGGCCACTATACCCAAATTCTACATACACTATACATTAACACGTATCTAACACAATAAATAACATTTACAAGCTTCTCCTGCAACACTCTTCATTGTACTGGATTGAAAGGATGTGTTTTATGTGAATAACCACAAGGAGAGCAACTCGAGCACTTTACAACAGTGTGTTCTGACTGGTAATGAGTAGCTCACAGTGTTAGTATGCGGCGCTGTGCTGCCTCTCCCCATTCCCACACAATCTCCTTCGAAATTTCTTGCTCGGCCTGGCGCGGTCATGGGACCTCCGCAGTGCCGCAGGCATCGTTTTGCCACGACGCCTGTTGCATATTTGGAGAAATCAGTTGGTGTTTTTTCCTTTCAAGTTTTTATCTTGGTGTGTTTGCTTGAGGCCCTCGTGGTGTGGCCAAACCCGGCGGACAGGGCAAGAAACACAAAGGTTAGAGATGAATGTCATTTCTTACTGTCCCACTGAGCCCTGCCAGATTTAATTTCCCATAGTCCCCGTTCCCTGTTGCTTCAATTTTTTATGTGTTGCTTTCTTCTTATTGAATGCTCCATATCGTCTCTTTCCGTCTCTTTGTTTATTTTTATATCCATATCTTTTTTGTCTCTCTTTCTGCATCATTCCCTTTTTCTCCTCCTTCCTCTTTTACTGCCCCTCTTGAATGAAAATCAGTGGCTGGCAGATGGGTGATAATATTTACATGAATTCAGGTAGTTTACCTTGGTTTTACGCAGTAGGCGTTCGATGTGAGCAATTCCGACACATTTTACATTTACAATACACAGGCTGGCCGGGTCCCGGGGGTACCTGTAGCTGCAACTATATGAGCTATG
The DNA here is from genome assembly GCA_947462335.1 of Harmothoe impar. Classification (NCBI taxonomy): domain Eukaryota; kingdom Metazoa; phylum Annelida; class Polychaeta; order Phyllodocida; family Polynoidae; genus Harmothoe; species Harmothoe impar. Next base: position 28,950,760 of record OX381709.1, on the reverse strand, counting down.
AGTCGATTTAGTATAAGACGGTTTAGATAGATGTGGCAAAACGGTCTTCAGGTTGCCTCTAGAATGACTTCCTTCTCTAGGGGGGGTGGAGGTTCTTACTTGACTCCCTAAGCTGAGCCAGGGAGTCTCATAGGCTCCCTTATACAGCCTGGGCTCCCCTAAAGAGGGGAGTCATTCTGGACGCTGTTTCTTTTCTATGTGTAGTTATGGGGAGGGGGCCTGTATTAATTGCAGCCTGGCCGTCTTAAACATGGGTGTCCAGTTACATCTTACCGCATGTAACTTTAGAAATCAACCAGGATTGAGCTGGCCAAATAGGGAGCATCATGTATACAATGAACAGAAGGTCAGATCATGGCATAGGTAAACGAGTTACATCCAATACTTAGACCTATACAGAGCTTGGGCGGCTTCAGGCCACAGCAGGGCCGCATATGTAGGGACTGGATAAAGGAGGTTGGGGAACCCCCACACATATATATAGGGAGGTGTATAAAGCCATACACTACCCACCACGCAATATCTTGCCTTGCAATATCCTTGCGGTTTGTGATGTATAGATACCTCATAAGGGCATCTTTGTATGGCATTGACTCTGTCCCAGTGTATGACACCACAGTCAAGTGTCTCATTTCATTGGCCATATCTCAATTTCTCTGACGCAGGGACCCTGTGCAGGCATGTGAGATTGCTTTGCAGTACAGTGAAACACGATGAGGCACAGGTGAAGCAGTTAAACCTCCTTGTGCCGTTCTTGAGTCATCTTCAATTTAATTGTCATTCAAAGAGAGTGCGAGGAAAGTAGGCCTGTATTCTGGTTAAATGAAACAGCGATGACCTATGATAGTTTGAAATCAAAAGTCACCCTGCCTCTGAGAATCTTGTCCGGGAAGAATAAAGTACCATCATGTAAAAGAGGCACAATCATATCACTGTTATTCTAAAAGCTGTTCTTGAAAGGGCTCTATAGTTGATTGTTAGAACGCCTCAGGACTGACTTCTCAGATAGTTCAACATAATGAATGCAAGTCTCAATAAATCATAGTGCACCTATCGAAAGGATATTTGGAATTTCACTCATATAATCTGATACATATTTTAATGATATTCAATCTGTAGTCCGCAGAAAGGTGATACAAATGTATGAATTGCTAAAGCCTTATTGCATGGACGTTATGTATATTCACACACATATATATGCGTTGAAATTCTTGTTGATAATAATATATAGTTATGGACATTGTTGTTATGCTGTAGCATCAAGGGCAGCATTTCATCCATTATACAATGAGGAAAGAAATGCAGTAAATCAACCTCCCTTAAAATCCAATGCTTTAATTTTGCGTTTTGCACACAAACTCTCCTCTCAGAATCAAGATATTTCCTTTTAGCTCCACAGAAAATTTTCTGATAATTAATTGCAGCCAGAATTTAACACTTTTTGCCACATCTCCAAATGACTCAAACTTTCGAAATGTCGCCAAACTTCTTTCGGCTGGATTTATGCGTCGTGGGAGCAACCTTTTGACACAGTCAGTCGGCCCTACCCAATTTGACGCTCAATGGCATTGCCATAATCAAAGTCCAATTCCATTAGGCGGACACAAATATGCCAGGGCTGCATTTCGGTCGCCATCAAGACAGTTTCCGTCAGGGAATGGATCCACAAAAAGGAGTGACTCTTAGTGGGTATTCTGGAGAGGCTGGTGAGCTGCTCTTGGGAGCCGGTGAGCAATACAACTTACAGACCTGGGAGGAATATAAGAAAGCAGATTTATTGCCATTTCCCATATAACAGGCCCATATGTACCTTACACAGTAGAATAGCCTCTGTGTGCGGACCTCTGATGTGAAGTGTCCATTTCATAGATATACCTATCGTGGTAAGTGTGGTGCTCCTTAATAGTGGCTTACATCTTTTGTAAATCTGATCTGTATTTATTACTTCCTTTTATAAAACGGTTGGCCGTGCGTTATAGCTCTAGAGACGTCACGTGCCCTTCGTTATGTAGTAGTTATAGGACGTGTACCAATCTGTACGCGAAATACAATGAAGGAGCCTTATGAAGAGTGACCATCATCGTGCGTTATAAGCTAACAGATAGTCTCAACGTGAAGAACATCGTTTTCTATTCTCGAAATATTCTTGATATTAGCCTTCATATGGCAAATTTCATATAGGCCTACCTTATACATGTGACTACGATTGTAATACTTACAAAAGTCACATTCCTTATTCCTCACAGCAGACCAATTTAAGAAGCGTGTATGGTGTCAAATCCCAGATTCCTTATTCTCCATATACTACTTACATGTAGGCATTCCCTACCTTTCATGTACTACTTACACGTAACCTGTATGGTGAAAACGCTGCAGCCCTCACTCTCCATGTACTACTTCTATGTATCCAGGCCTACATTGTTGGCATACTCGAACAACCAGTTAATGCAGAATTATCCATTCCTCTATATTGATATATTAAGGGTTAAATATGGAATAGATCAGCTGTAGATCCATCCCTTATATATATATATATATATATATATATATATATATATATATAATATTATATATATATATATATATATATATATATATATATATATATATATATATATATATATATATATATATATATATATATATGGTGTTTTAAGAAGATACCTAGCTCGGGACAAAAATAGTGTATTGGTAACAGAATATAATATTATAAAGCAAGGCTCGAATGACATGAAAAACACATCACTTTGGGCGAATCTTGTCGCAAGTCTTGGGGACATATTCTGCAGGGAAGCCCTTTATATGCCCCACTATACGGAAGTTACCATCATAAAGGGTTCTGCAGGCAGTATTACCAAGAATAAGGAAGGGGGACTTTGCACCATACAGGCTTCTGGTATATGGCATATGAAGAATAAGGCATGTGGACAGTATTATCATCCAGCCCTTTGTAAGCAATACATGTATACACACACACACACCATGCACACACACACACACACACACACACACACATATATATATATATATATATATATATATATATATATATATATATATATATATGTGTCTGTGTGTGTGTCTGTGTGTGTGTGTCTGTGTGTGTATATATAGGGTATCCCCCTCCAGGCACGATAATGTTGATGCAACAACTGGCTAAGTCCTCTTCTCTATCTGATAATAGGATAAAAGGATAACACGCCCAACATAGAGTGCATACATGGATAGCACCGCTTCAGTGTTGGGACAAATTGAATGTGGGTGAGAGAGCTCGGGGATTATTGAGTACTAATCCTCATTAGGAATTATCTATAATGCACAGCAGGAAGCCACTCCCAATGTAGAAGCATCCAATGATGGTCATTTGTGGACTGCTAGCTGCTGTCATGGGTAGGGACCACCGCAGCATTAGGCACAATGACGCAAGATGGATGCGTGCACTGTGTAATATCCCCTCCCTCAGGTTCTCTGACTGTCCTCATGTGGCTCTAATATAGTACAGTAATTTTAGATTTCAACATTGAATAAATTCAAAGAAAGCTGAAAACTTCAGGATTGGTTGGGTTTAGTACTAGTATGAACATACTAAAAGTCCTCAGTTGTCCCGGGCTTGGCTTTTTTTTAAGGTGAAATTCTTTGTGTTTTGCACTGGAGGCTCTAAAATTCATTTAATTCAAATTAAAAAGCATAATTGAATAACAATATATGAAAAAAGTCTGGCAGATGATTGGAAAGTAAGCATATGAACATTTTATTACAGTAAATTATGTCAGAGTACCATTATATTGCATAATAAGTGTCAAATATGCATTTTGCGACAAGTATTTCTCAATCAATCAGAAACTACTCCCTGCAAAGTGCTGACTACTATCTCTGTGTGACAGTCAGTCTACTTCATTAGGAGAGTGTGGCTGAAACCATGCAATGAATTAGACCAGGTCATGAACCACGAAGCTCTCCATGTTGTTCTGAATTTCCAGATGTTTCACCACAGATCTTCTCCATTGCATTACTTACGTGCACACTAAGTGGAATTGTTAAGACCCATCTGGCAAGTGTACTTTCTGCGACTCCCCTACCATGGGTCAATCTCTAGAGAAATTCAATGACCACATGAGGACCTGTCTTGTTGTCATGTCAGACCATTTCCCACCCCATAGCCCCATATCCTAAACTGTTTCAAATGGCCATCCATAATGTGATGAAATCACAGATTCGGTTAGTTGACATTTATGGGGCCCTTGATGGGGGGGGTCCCCATGTCGCATGTCGAATTTAAGAAAGGTCCATGTCACATGTCACTAAGGAAAAAACCATGTCATTAGTGTCACTAAGAGATATAGTTGATTAGGCCACCACCAAGAAAACTTTGAAATCCTTAGAACCAAATTGGTGCATTCTGATGCATTTTAGACCCTGAGCTCCGGGAAATGTATGCAGTGCAGACAAGGGGGGTTCGGGGGCACCCTCTAAGAAAATTTGGAATGTCTAGACTTGAAATAGTGCAACACTTTTTCTCATGTCACTAAGGCCCATGTTACATGTCACATTTAAGAAATACCCCATGTCCCATGTCACTTACATGGCCATGTCCCATGTCAATTTTGAGAAATGGCCATGTCACCATCTCCGATTTAAGAAATGGCCATATTGCCATGTCGAATTTAGGGGTCAAGGGCCATATTTATACTACATTTCAATTAATTTATAACTTTGTGTCCAAATGGCTTTCCATAGTTTGAAAATGTTGTCAATGCCCTGTGGCTGATTGTCTACTGGATTGCCTAATATAATTATACCTAATTGGACAATAACAATGCTTCATTATTAAGATGGTATTTTGTGATTGATATAGCATAATCTGCAGTTTGGTGGTATTTTGACATGTCATACGAAAACCCATGTAGAAAAAAAGCCAAGCCCAGGAGACATGAGGACTTTTGACAGGTTAATCCTCATATGTAAACCTACCATTCCTGCAAAATCCAGCTTTCTTTGAATTTATTCAATGTTCTGACTACAACTTGGTCTAAAGTTACTGTACTAATTGGAGTATATGGCCCTTAGATTGACCCACAAAGCTTTAAATATGCACACATGCATTTTTCAAAATCACCCAAATTTTCAAATTTCATGAATTTGGACATTTTGGGAATTCGGAAAAATTACGTTCCCCGTTAATAGGCCAGCTTGTTATTATGCATGCATACACACTTGCAACAAAACATCTGGGAGTCATTGTCGCCAAACGAGCACTTTCTGAAAGTCAGGTGATACTCATTTTGACGACACATGACTCTCTCTGTGTAGGCGGTATCATTTAGTACGATAAAGACATGGCTACTCCCAACAGCACCTGGGATTTGAAAAACAGCGGGTAACAATAATCTGACCCTAGATTTTAAAAAGAATACAAGAAATTATTGAAATGTCAAATGTTTTCAGATCTTCCATCCAAAAATGGACCCAGTTTGGAGCAACTGGAGAAGGGGGCAGCTCATAATTGGTAAAGGGTAGGCGGCAGGGGAATGTAAGAAAGTCCCCCCTGTGATTATTCACATGCGTCCAGACGAGTGTTTATGCTGGTCAATAAGGGAGGGGAAAATGATCCCGACATTTTAAAGTCCAAGTCATTTGACTCAGTCTGTATTTTTTTCTGTGGGTGTGACCTTTTCTAGGAACGAGAGCTTCCATCTGTTTTGCATTTCTTGTTCTGAATTTCGATTTTTAGAAACTGAATATATTTTGTGCTAGCACGTGTCACTGTCAGTGGGCTATCATAATTCATACCATTGGAAATAAATATCAACATTGATTCTAGTTAACACGGTCCTGGACCTTTTAGTGAAAAAAAACGCGACGCATACTAATTGTGAGGAAAATGAAAATAATGACAAATCAGCTTAGTATGCGATAACAACGCGGAGAATCGGAGAGATGGATTTACGTGAGGAATTGCCTACTTTTAGGGGGTTGAAATATTCACCCCTCTCATCGGTAGGCGTCTGATTTGTTGGGTCCCCTCGGAAACGGCCCACCAACTCCCCTCTGCTGCATATAGAGCGGTCCAAGACGTTGTTCTCTTCTGATGTAGAATAATGACTTTAAATAGTATTACAATAGCAATGACCTGTGAGTTACTCTCCAGTACTGCGTGAATGTATCCCGGGATGTATCCAATTTAATTCTTGAATAAAACGACATGGATCCCACATTTTCAGAGCCTCTGCACCATAGCTTGTAGGCCCCAGTTGAGGGCTGATGGAATTGGACACAGTTGGCTGTATTGTGGGATAATTAGTGGCTGACCAGGAATACCATTGTCGTAATGAGCCGACTTCAGAACCACTTGAGGGAGACCTAAATATAACAGACAAAAATAAACAAACCCAACCATCTAAATACACAACTACATTTCTGCCTCTTTGTTCATGACAAACCACTACAGCTTTATAAGTGAATATAGAAACCATCCTTCTCCCTGGAAGAATACCCCACTAATGATAACTAAAAGCCCCAGCTGACATGGTCTACAATAGATTATATTACATTTCCCAAGGCACTAGTTAATTGGCCTGATTTTGAGTTGCATCCCTCGTGTCTGAGGGCCTAGATGAGTGTAGATAGGACTAATGCACATAGTGGGGGATCAGCTGTGGAAGGCCCTGAGTAGCTCTAGATTGGGTGGAAGTAGGAGATATGTTGTTGGACTGCCTCCTACGCAGATACCTGTGTATATATATATATATATATATATATATATATATATATATATATATATATATATATATATATATATATAGGGTTGTGGCACTAGGCGGTAATAAGGGATGATTGATGAGAAATAACCGCCCTGCAAACAAGATCTCAGGCCGAACTCGTGCGGTTCTTGAGTCAAAACTCGGGATCCCTGCGAGAATTGTGCACATATCTGGCACGAGAATATGTGAACAGCTTTTGACCGTGTCATATCCTCCGGAATTCCACGTTATTTATATCAAACAGAACTTGGGAATTGAATGTTTGCAACTGGGTAGAATCTGGGTAGGTCAAAATGATACAAGAAAGGCACGAGATATTCCCAAGAATTGTGAACATGTCCTTATTACAATCAGAACTTGGGAATTGAACGTTCGCAACTGGGTAGAATTTGGGTAGGTCACAATGACACAAGAAAGGCACGTGAATTGAACGTTCGCAACTGGGTAGAATTCTACTTATTAGTGACACACAGTGTGCATTTCGTGAACCCTGATACCGGTAGTACTAAGTCTAACTAAACAAGAGATAGAACTGAAAACCAATGTATGCTGCTGTGTTTCATTCTATCATAAATAGTGTCCTAGGTTATATTTTACTGCTGCTACACCACCATATGGAAGAGTCCAGGAGGATTCGGCAATTACATGGATATATTCCTTCCAAGTGCAAACACTGCCTAGTGGAGTGTTACTGACAGTTCAAACACAGATTCTGACTGCCCCCTCTTGCTCCAGCAGGTCTACCTTACATGGAGGCAAAGCAGGTCCTCAATGTTGACCGTTAGTTGGTGGGGTATGGAGGTGACCTGGGGATAGTGTGTGCCTACGTCGGTAAGGGGTGGTGGTAGTGTCCACAGGGGTAGGAGTGAGCTGGTCATTGACCTTTCAGGACTGCCCACTTCACCATCCTCTGAGCAGGCAGGTGCAGGCAAAAAGAGCAGCTCCAGAAAGGAAACAGTGTGTAGAGCAACTTCTTATACATGAGCATAGGGAATCTTTAACCTTAGTTTAAATAGGAATAGGGTAAGCGGTGGCTTTGTATGTGCTTTTGTGAAGTACCCAAATGCAATTTTCCTTTTGATAATAGAAGGGTATGGTGACAATGTGAAGGCTTCTCAAACAATGCTTATTTGCACTACGATGAGTGTCGGGAGAGGGCATTTAGGCGCTCTCATTAGATTCCTGGTGTCTGATTGAACATACATATTAGACCCCAAACAATGGCAAAGTATGAGTCACCCACACTGCAGCCAAATTCACTAATAGTTTTTTTTGATGGTTACCATTCAAATATGAATGGAATTCTCTTTATATAGGGACTATGGGATTCAGAGCTGCAGATGCTGATTTGGGGCAGGGGCCGGCCTATAAAGAGAGTTATAAGCAATAGAGGTCCATACTGAATTAATCAGTGAAATAGTTACATAGAGCATATCCAAATGCACACTACCCTGTGTGTCACACAGACGATGCCCCATTACCCAGAATAGGCAGGACAGCTCCCAATGGACGGATAACATGGAGCGTGTCATTGTGTATCAGGTAGCCATCAGTGTGAGCCTATGGCTGTGAGGACAGCTTATACATTAGTGTAGGGGTAGCATTATCCAACCATGAATAGACGCAGCATAGAGCATGCCTCGTGTAATATCTATTACGCCCCCGAAATAAAGCATTCGACAGATTTGGCATCTGAAAGAGCAGATGTTCAGCATTAGTGCAATTTAACTTTATGAATTGCACCTTTAGCAGCACGGGTAAGTTAATCTGTTGGTGATGTTTTGTGCCCAAAGATGAAAAGTATATAATCATAATATAGCAATCAACAACAATCAAAAATGTTTGCACATTAATGAGTACATAAAGTCCACGACAAGGCACTGGATGTATTGTTGAACTCCGACTGTGACAATTGTACGCTGTTCCTCTTGATCTTTTATGTTTATTTCCTCATAGCTATATTTTCTAGTAGTAATGTAACCAGCCATATGCATAATCCTCTAACTGTGTCTCTTTACCCAACAACATGTGTACATCCTCACCCCACAACACACTCCTTCAGAGTCTGTCAACGCATTTCCTCTTCTGACAGAAAACCCCTGTTTTTGTTCTACACTCCCTTCATACACAGCAGAATGCCGTAATGTCCAAAGTGGAGTCTTGTTAGTTGTAATGCCTTTATGATGCATGCTTTACGCCAGAGAAAGATTCCGTCCATTTTCCCTTCCACGGTTGTCCCATGGTGCAGAGTAGATTATAGAGGGTGTGAATATTTGATGATGGTTTCTATTGGTTGGACTGACGGAGGAGCTGCTCAGCTCATGTCATGAACTGCTTGTGCTATAATGAGCAGCTCATTCAGAATCTCACAGATGACAACCTCTAGGTATAAGAGGGAAAGTCCCTTAATGCACAGCCATTAGGAATCCCACAGGGATCTGATCACGTAAATATTAGAGCAGACTATCCCACTCACAATATAGTCTACAAAATTCTACCTTCTACATGAGGAGGCTGCAGGCTTTCTCATGTATAATGTAGAATCCATGCATCAGAGTTATTTAATCCTTTCACAAGCCCACGGGATAACCAAAAGGAAGTCTTTCTGTTTGATGCTATATTAGATACCAGTAGCACTGTGTTGGTGGATTATGCTTCATGAAGAAGTAGTGGTTCAGTAAAATACCATCCATCAATGACAAGTCACTTTGCCGTAATTATACTGTTGTGATCCAAATGAGAGCCCTGACAGGGGGACTGACAATAGCCTGTGGTATATTCTATTGAGTTTAAGTGTATCGCAAAAGGTGTCGATGTATTGTTCGCTGGTTGTCTAACATCACATGCACTGTAAGTAGTAGCTCACTATAATGTGCTATATCTCTATGTATTTCATAAATTACTTAGAGGCTAGACAGCGACTTTCTTCACGTCCAGACTGTCGGTTGTCCTATAACGCACAAATGCACCATTCTACGTTATAAATGCCCATAGCATGCCTACTTCATACTACTACTATTTTGCCTAGTAAATTCAGACAAGCCATCACACTGCTTGGTTCATAATCTGCTCACTAGGGTGCAGGCTGGCTTGTCACGGCCCTGCAGCAAGTAGTCACATGCAGGCCGACACAGGCTCTGGTCTGGAGGTTATATGTCAGCATTAACTCCTCGAAAACACTCCTTCATCCCTGTAAAATGTAGGATATCAAATCTATCATTAATGTAATATATATACAGGAAAGGGATCTTTGAAGTTTTCAAATGAGAATATGAGCTGATACTGCGAGGCCATGTCTAAAGTAGTTGGATCAGAAGTAGGTTAGCTGGCGCTAGAATGCATACGGGTTCACATGATAATTTAGCACAGCAAAATGATAACTACAGAAAAATTAAATATTCAAAATCAGAAAGATGCAAAGAGTTCACAGTTTTGGAACACGAGAGAATTCTCGGAGCAATTGGTTAAAACCTTACAAAAGGGTACTGCTTATATTAGGTTTCTTGCTTCAAAGAATTACCTTTCATATCCAAGTGAATGTGCTTCTTGAATACCCTTTGTTATGAATTGTGATGCCCTCCTTATCGTTCCTTATTGGGAAAGCTTATTTTCTGATCCATCTGTTGTCAGTCCAAGAATCTTGATTAATCACTTCACCAATCCTGTTCTAATAATTTGTCCGAATTCCCTTTTGCGTTCGCAAAGAATCCTTTGAGTTTAATGAAGCATTCAGATTAAAATGACGTCTCGAATACTGGGATCAGATACACATTGGTCTTATTGAGGGCTTTATCTATGCCAATTAACGTGGAATTATTTCATTTCTCTTCTTGACACCAGGAACTGTCTATTGCCTAGCACTGTTCATTGTGTAAATTACTATGGTAGATCTAAGTTAGTGAACTACATAAAAAGGTGTTGGTACACTGAAATCCCCAGGTGACTTCAAACTACTCGAAAACTCCTCCGCAATGATGAGTTTTGCCTTATCAAATAGTTCAAACCCCTGTGAGTAGTTTGGCCTCATCATTTGATGATCTTGTCATCAAAATGATGAGTTCAGTATCATCAATTTTTCTTCGTCAGTGATGAGTTTGCCTCATCATTATGATGAGGTTATAATTATCAGCTCATCAAAACGATGAGTTATAATCATCAATTCAGGTACATTAGGTGATGAGTTTACCTCATCATTATAATGAGGTTCTAATCATTTACTCATCGAAACGATGAGTTATAATCATCAATTTGAGTACTTTGGAGTATTTTTATTTTATTCAGGGAGAGGGGTTTGGGGGTGGTAGTCATCATTTTGATGATATGTCTAGGATGCATCACTTTAGGCAGAAAGAGGCCCTTGGTGGCTTGGGCTGTGGCCTGGTGGCTATAGGGGTCAGGTCCTGGAGGCTTGGCACGGGTCCTGGCGGCAGGCGGCAGGTCTGAGTCTCCTGTAACGAGTGAAAAAGGTGCATGTCAATAGGTTATCAATATTACATATCTAACAGGTGAGACAATAAGTCAGATGAATCCCCTCCCTGCCTCTCTCCTTTCCACCATCCCTCCTTCCTTCCTTCCTTCTCTCCCTCCCTTTTTCCCTTCCTTTCTTCCTTTCTTTCTTCCCTCCCTCCCTCCCTTCCATCCTTCCTTCCTTCCTTCCTTCCTTCCCTCCCTCCCTCCCTCCCTCTCTCCCTCCATTCCCTCCCCTTCTTCCCTCCCACTTCTTCCCTCTCAGCCGCCTTCATTCCCTCCCTCCTTTATTACTTCCTTCCCTCCTCCTTCCCTTCCTCCCTCCTTCCCTCCTTCCCTCCCTGCCTCCCACCTTTCTCCTCTCCCTCCCTCCCTCCCTCTGTCCCACTGTACATCACTCCCTTCTTCCCTCTCTCCCTTCCTTCCTTCCTTCCTTGCTTGCTTGCTTCCCTCCCTCCCCTTTCTCCCTCCCTTTTTCTCTCCCTCCAAACCTCTTTTTCTCCCTCCCTCCGACTCTCTCTTCTCCTCCCTCCCTGCCTCTCTCCTTCCCACCATCCATCCTGCCCTCCCTCCTTACCTCCCATCCCCACCCTTCCTTCCTTTCCTCCCTCCCTCCCTCCCTCCCTCCCTCCCTCCCTCCCTCCGTCCTCCCTTCCCGCCTTCTCTCCCTCCTGCCCTCATTCCTTCCTTCCTTCTTTCCTTCCCTCCCTCCCTCCCTCCCTCCCTCCCTCCCTCCCTCCCTCCCTCCCTCCCTCCATCCATCCATCCCTTCCTTCCTTCCTCCCTCCCTCTCTCCCTCCCTCCCCTAATCCCTCAATCCCTTAGAGGTAGATATACTGGCAGACACAGAGTGACAGAGAAAGACAAAGAGAGAGAGACACACACACACAGAATAGGTACAATGTAGTAGGACACCTGGGAGGACTGTGAACTATACAGAACCCACCCTCACTCCATTATACTCATGCCTACCTACCACCCTCACACTACCTGCTTCTTCCTACTTCCATGGTGCTTACCTGATGCATCCCTCCATATACTTGCCTGTGTCTCTTGTCTCCCTGCCTGCTCTTCTCCCTCCCTGAACCCCTGTATCCTTACCTATCCTCCTGTGTCTCTGCCTGTCTGCAAGCATATCACAGTGTGTGTTCCACTGTTCCTACTAACAAGTCAGCCTGCTGTGGGCACACACTGCCCACCACCACAGGCTTAGTAGTACTACAGTCAGGGGAGGGGGCTGATTATATATGCCTACCTTGACCAGGAGTGCTCTCCACATACCTTCTATAATGGCACAGGTTTATCTTACTACAACAGGTGTACACATGTACATATATGTATGCCTATCCCCATCAGATTTCTTTAGCCCCAATATGTCAGAGAGATGCACATAAACCATGGTTGGGGTTGGAGTATTTAAACAGATATTGGCCTGGTGAACTGGGACCCTGGTCTAGTACACCTGTACCCTAAGGGGGGGGGGGGCGCTCTCTATATGTTCTACAGTAACCATGACACACAGAGTAGCATGAAGGAGGTCCTTTTTGGATCACATTGGGTGGTCCGACCGGGCCCCAATAGGGGTTAATTATGGGCCACTTTGGGGAAAAAGTGGTAGGTTTTTTTGGCCAGAAATATCAACTTTAGGGTGATGTAGGCACATGGTATCTATAAATGTGACAGTGGCCCCCCCAGGACCTGTACATGCACTCTTATGAAGTTGGCCCCTGATGAGTTTGGGTCCTCGATACCGATTAGATTGGTTCATCGCTATGATGATGCTGACTACTCCGCTTTGAATAGTTGACTCATCTGGTGGCTGATAGCCCTCAAACTCTTCACAGGCGATGAGTTTTTAGAGGCCCTGGGATTTCAGTGTACAAAGATGATAAAAAATTATTAGAATGAGTTCATAACAAGGTAATCAGCTTCAGTACAAGTGAGAACATCAGGGTATGAAGTAGGAGGGTTTCATCGAGTAGATAAGGGCGCCTTATTGAAGAGATAAGGGAGCCTCTTGACGGAGATAAGCGAGCCTTATGGGGTAGATAAGGGAGCCTAATAGCGCAGATAAGGAAGCCTTATGGAGGAGATACATAGTTCTTTTAGCTGGTTTGGACGGTTTGGGAATTGAGTGGATGTCAGTGGTCTGTCTTTCTAGGATTTGGTATCCAACACTTGAATTGTTGAAGTGGCCTTTCTAATGCTTGCTACTGCTAACCCATCAGTGAGGCTGCTGGAGGATTAGATAAGTGTTCCTCCCCCGTGCAAATACTGCAAATTGTTGCTGATCACAGCTCGAACAGGGAACTGGTGTCTCACTGGTACAGCAGGTTCACCCTAAATCTGTGTAAAGAGGGTTCTGTATGTTTATCAAAAGAGTGAGAGGGGATGAAGGCTCATAGAAGGCACGCTGGTTGCAGGAAGGGTAGAAATGTCTCTGAGGGGGTGAAAGTAAGGCATGTCATAAACCTTTACCATCGCCTGGTGCGACCAAAGGGAGCCGCATCAAGAATAGATGCACATAGTGAACCTTAGTTTAAAAGAGAATAGGTTTAAATGTGATATATGAAGCAGCCTCCTGTGTGTACCATGAGCCTTTGCAAAATATCAAAATGTTCTCATTAAGAATGCAAGGAGAAGGTCACTATAGATGTGGAGGGGAACTGAGCTGTTGTAAGATCAAATTACACAGACATTTAGAAGAGGGCATCTAGGAGCCATGACATTTGCTCTCTGTGAAGATATGAATATTTAAACCTCAAACTATCCAATCACTCCAGAGAGTTTCATCAATATCCTAACTTTTCCTGATGGATCCTATTTAAATATGGACAATAGCGCCCTTATAGTGCATTATAATTGGCCAGTGTATGGGGATGGCAGTTTCAGGCAGCCAGTCTGCTCTAAATACTGATTCTGGGTATACAGGGGGGGGGCATAAGCAATGACCGTTGCTTATGGCCGTTAGTACTGAATTAATCAGTGCAATAGTAACACAGGGCATATTCAAATCCACACTGGTGTTTGTGTGATGTACAGGACACACCATTCCTAGACACTGTGACAATCGTGGACGGATCCCAATGGAATAGATTTAAGTGTTTCAATGTCTATCGCTTTTAATGGGAACCTTTGCATAAGGGGTAATTCAGTCATGAATAACCTCAGTGTATATCATGCCTCATGTCATACCTATCACATAAACTTGTACTGCAGCTTCTGACAGTCTTGACAACTGAAAAAGACAAACATTAACATGATATATACATAAAAGCATTATTATTACTATTATACCTCCAGGAGGCCCAGCAAATCTATCACTGCCCCTGTAAACACAGATACGTAGCTCAAACGTAAATCTACGTTGGTTTGGGGTATGAACTACGTAATTTTACAAGGTTTGTGGACGTCAAAACGTGAAGGTATATTTACCTCCCACAAACCTACAAGTCTGATTTACGTTTTTCTACGTAAATAAACGTTAAAATCAAACATAAACTTGCACTTACATTCTATGTAAAAACATATATTTAGCCATAGATATATCTATATATGTGCCAATGATATATTACCATTCACAAACGAGATTTGTCATGGTAGAACTATAATTGTAATCCCCTATTTGATTCCGTATTAGAACAGTTCAAGCTGTATATTCCTCCTTTGGAATAATTTATTGGACACAGTATCATCTGCACTGTATATACATGCTAAGATTTGGCTGCAGTGATGCTTTGTATGTATTTCCTTACCACAAAAGTGGTGTCCATTGAGTAAAGTGTCCAAATGCATATACGTGTGTCCAATTATTCTATACCCTCTCCTTTAAACATAAATAGTCATTGATGTGCAGCTGATTTTCAATAAAATAACTCCATAATAATTCAAAAATAACTGCAAGAATGTGGTAAATTCCCTAAGGTACCATATGGTTCTCTCAATATCTAATAGTGCTGCCACCTTGTGTGGCAGTCAGGAGTTACATACCCAATTCTAGTTGAAAAAATAC
The DNA here is from genome assembly GCA_947462335.1 of Harmothoe impar. NCBI lineage: Eukaryota > Metazoa > Annelida > Polychaeta > Phyllodocida > Polynoidae > Harmothoe > Harmothoe impar. Next base: position 28,935,520 of record OX381709.1, on the reverse strand, counting down.
TAATTTTAACGTTCATCTACGTAGGTTTGCTACGTTTAATTACGTCTGAATGACGTAGAAAAACGTAATTCAGCCATCTACGTCTGTACAACGTAAGTAAACCTTCACGTTTTGACGTCCACAAACCTTGTAAAAAAACGTATTTGAAACCTTTGGTCGGAAGCAAACCTCCAGAAACCTCTCAGCTACGTTGGAATTACGTAGTGTGTTTACAGGGGCATTAGACCTTCGATGCTGGTTTTATTACTGAAGGGGAAAAGTTTATAATTGTGATGCCTCGTAAGTGGCCACTCAAGCTGTCAGATCCTGTTCATCTCATGGATGGCCATCGGTGACATCCCACAGTTCTTCTTGTCTTAATATGTTGCGTATATGACAGCTAGTGTTTGGCAAGGCCGTGCCATGCTACTCACTGTGTTGATGTCTATTCTGGCAGTTAGGTGTTCTTCTATAAATCCCCTTGTGTGCCATTCCCCACTAATAATGTACCTAGTCACATGGTTTTATTGCAGATAATCCTCCAACTGTGTCTCTCTCGCAAACAGTGTGTATATATTCCAACATCGCTATCTTCTCTCCTTGTCCACTAATACACTTTAATTTCAAGCATGACATTCTGCTTTTGTTCCTCAATAATGCCCTCCCCGCCAGAGCAACCCATTGTCATAATTTACAAAGTTGAGTCTTGTCAGTTGTAATGCCTTGATGATGCATACTTTACGAAGGGTGGCCAGAGAGAAATACGCTCCCCTCACGCTCCCACTTTTACTCATGTCACAGAGTAGATTATAGACGGTATGTGCATGAATATTTGACGACTTTCTATTGGTTTGGACTGACGGAGGAGATGCTCAGCTCATGTTGTGAGCTCCTTGGGCTGTAATGAGTAGCTCATTCAAAATCTCACAGATGACAGTGCCTAGGTAGAAGAGGGAAATCCCCTAATACACAGCCATTAGGAATCTCATAGGAGCCAGATCACTTAAGTATTTAAATAGCCTACCCCATTCATGGTATATCCTACAGAAACCACCCTCTACATTAGGAAGCCACAGGCCGAAATCGAATCACTGCATCAGTTTTTATTTAATCCTGTCAGCAGCCCAAGGGATAGCCGAGAGGAAGTCTTTCCTATGGGTGCTGTATTAGATATCAACAGCAGCACTGTGTTCAGGGTTTTATAGGGAAGTATACATAGTGGCTCAGTAAAGTGCTATCCATCAATAACAAGTGACTTTGTCATATAGTGCTGTCGCCCAAGTGGAAGCTCGGACAAGGCCCACAATAGCCGCCCATGTTAAAATGTAAAGTACTCCCTAGGAAGGCTCGTCTTATGAACTGCAATCCCCAAGTGTCAAACAAGTGTTATATCACCTTGATGAATGAATTGTTGTTTGTACAATAAGGCATGAGCCTATAAGCACCACACTTATTATAGTTCATGATATAAAATAATCCGGGGTCCCTAGAAGACTGACACTCTCCAAAATGAATCTTATAGGTAGATGCCAAAGATTGTTGAGGCGTGGTAGCAAAGTTCTATAGAAACATGATTTCAAAATCTGAAAGACGCGAAGGTTGATAAGCACATGGGAATTCCTGCACACACAGAAAAGTGAGAGTCATTGTCGCTAAAACTACCCTCACCTGAGGGTCAGGCAGTGAGAGTCATTGTCGCTAAAACTACCCTCACCTGAGGGTCAGGCACTTCCTCATTCTTCAGACGTTACTGCTTTCATTTGGTTTCTTACTTGAAAGAATAACATTAGTTTTCATTTTGAATGAAATGGCCTTTTCGACACCCTTCACTTTGTTATGAACAGTGCTCATAGTGCTCAGAGAAGCCTGATACCCTCCTTATCGTTCCTCATTGGGAGAGCTTATTACCTGATCCATCTGTTGTCAGTTCCAGAACACTGATTAATCACTCCCGAAATCCTCTTTCAGTAATTTGGACAAGTTCTCTTTTGCGTTGGGAAAGAGTCCTTTGAGTTTAACGGAGCATTCAGATTAAAACAGTGGTATTGATTGCTCAATGGGCATCATCAGGTATGCTGCTGGGGTTTATCTTTTGGTAATTGTCACATTATTCTTCCAAAGGTGTCAGTTTAGGTGCCAGGCTGTAGTCAATAAAACATGACAGATAGGCTCTAGTGTTCTCTGCATGTCAGACTGTATGAGGAATATCAAGATAATGTTTTATCATCATGTTCAACAGCTATCACATCCTACAAGTATCTAAGCCCCTTAGCATGATAAATACAGACGCACCTACCCGTACTCTCTCTCTCTCTCTCTCTCTCTCTCTCTCTCTCTCTGTTTTGGTGTGAGGAACTGACACATTTTCTGTAATCTGATCGTCTTTAGGCTTTCCATTTGCAACATTGTGCAAATGAGCCCAAGGCTAGACAAAGAGTTTCCTCCTGACTGTTGTGCAGTGCAATAGGTTTTATGTTGTTTGGATCACTGCAAGTTCTATTGGCCCAGGAGAAAAGCAGTGAAGCACGGGCTCCCCGGATGGTATTGTCACGACATCTGCAGAACTGAGTGTTGTCCGTGGGACGGGTGCTAAGAATGGTTAACTGAAAGGGTTGTTATGGAAGTGTTGATGCTCCTGTCCAATACGAGTAAATAGCTTCGTTATTCTCAGTATAAAGCATGAGGGGTTGCGGACTCACATTCTATAATAAATGATTAGGGTTCCGGCATAACCGTTATAGTTAGAAGATTTATGAATGCAGCTGTTGTGGCAGTTTAACACAAACGGCAAATATTAATTAAACAATGATGAAACGCTATGGTATATTGTCCACATTAAGTTGTGATTTTTGAAATAGTAGAAACTAGTCATTTTGATAAAAGCTACAATTATTAATAATATATTCCACACTTCTCGATTTAGCATTAAAAGCTGCCGATGCCATAGCACTGCAAGTGTGCTTTTCAAGTTGTTACTGCTAGGGTAGATCTAGAAATAGATCCAGACATCATGTCTGAAACAGGTGAGAACAGCAGTGTACGAGGAAAGGCAGACCTATAGAGAATATACAGATTTCTTTTTATTACCACGTGTCATATTTCATGAAGCTCACGTTGACTGCTTGTGACACCAGGGGTCAGGCCTGTCTGGCACATTTGACCTGAAACAGAAGCTACTTGAGCAGAGGTCACACTTGATGCTTGGTGTCTAACTCGCAGGACTCACCAGGCTGACAGCCTCTAAGAAGGAGCTGCTCAGGAACCGCTCAGAGCTGCTCACTTCTACTCAGGATGGAGTCACTCACTTGTTCCCCACACGCCAGCATTGTTTAACTTGATTAGCTGCTTTGGAGTTTTGAGCGGATGCCAGTTGCCTGTATGTCTGGCTTTAATTGCATAGATGCCCTTGAGGCCATAGAGGTCTACCTCACCCCTTTCTCTGTATCGGTGTACGCAGGATACTTGGCTGTTATAATATACACTGTAAAAAATTCCCGTTGAAATTACGGGGAATCAGTGTAAAATTTTACAATTTATCACCGTAATGTGATTTACGGTGAGACAGTGTCAAATTCAACACTTTTACACTGAACATCCGTAAACCTGTACAGTGAAACACCTTATTTTCATTTACGGTGAATCTCACATTAAATATTTGCCCACCAGGTGGCAGTCTGGGAGATATGAGGACTTTAGTGGAACCTCTCACTTTAAAACGTATCTAAATGTGTTAAAATGATAACAACATCCAATTACCTCATCAATCACAGGGTCAACCTTTAAGCCTATGGTACATTATAGATAATAGAAATATAATTTCCTTTTCTATATCAGTGGGAACAAGCAGGGATTGTAAAAACACCCATTTTGTGGTAATTAGAATTATACATAATCACACCACTGTCAGAGTTGCTTTGTAACAATCCTAGAGTACCCTTTGCTCATGGATTATACTTGCATATTACTGTGAGGCATTCAATTATGTCTCTTGCGGCCTAATATTTACAGGCCTGAAATTATGTTCATATTATGAAATATACCAATGAATCAAGAAAAATTGAGAATCATCAATGAATAGCAGAGAATCATCATATAATAATGATGAATCACCATAAAATGACAACAGGAAAGCTCCGTAAAATTTACGGGGATTAGGAGAATACGGTGACCGTAAAAAAAACGGTGAAAGCTTGGCATTAATTGATGCCAGTGAATCACCGTAATTTTACAGGATATTTCTAAGAGTGTATCTTAATGGCTCGTTTAGGCGAGTTGCAGCATAGTAAGGCAATAACACCTGCCTTACTATGCTGTAACATTGTACTAACATCTACTCTATTATCCTAAGCCTATGCCCCTCTAATTATTATTTTACATTGTTTTTTTTATGAAAATTCCTCAAGCATTGTACACTATAGCATCACAATCCCTCGAGGTGAATTACAGGTCTTTGACCTGCCTATTCTTCCGTATAAATAAAAGAAAGTACAATACAAACAAAACAAGGCCACCCTTTTAGATAAGCCCATGTCTTGAATAAGCTCCAGGGTACAAAGTTATTGAACTTAGTATTAAGCATTAACTACTAGTATATGTATCTTCAATAAGCGTACATCTTGTATGAGCGTGGGGAGTACAGTATTGTAATTTAATTCAGAGAGTACACCCTCAGAAAAGTGAGAGTCATTGTCGCTAAAACTACCCTCACCTGAGAGTCAAGCAGTGCCTGACCCTCAGGTGAGGGTAGTTTTAGCGACAATGACTCTCACTTTTCTGTGTGTGTAGCCAAAATGCATTGTTTGAATATTCACGGTTTAATTAGATACCAATAACTTGTTATCAGTACCTATGTCGGCTTTGGCACGTTTTAGACCATTACTTCATGTCAAGATTATTGAACTCTGGTAGCTGGATAAAAAACACACACATTGATGAAAAGCATGGTAATTGTGCATGTACTGTGTAGTTTTAACAGCTTTAAAATATGAATCACCGGTATGCCCTGCTACTGGTGCAGACTGTATGTGGCAGAGTTACTATAGCTGGCTTGGAATTTATGTGAAAGTCTCTTTGCTCAATTTTCCAAATTACAGGGGTGTCTTGTGTGCTGTATGGTCAGAAATACATCGGCGCTATATCTGCGTATGCATGATATCAAGTCAGTCTATCCCAGTGGGCACAAAATTCAGTTCACCTTTAAAGCAAAGCATTGAATGAACATTGACAACCAGCTTTCAATGTTGAGTACTGTCTGTGCCCACTGGGATATCGTTGAACAAGGTGGTGTTTGGTAGCACTACGCTGTTTTATTATTACAATAGTATCTATTTACAAATACCTGAAGCATAGTGCATGTAGCACTGCTCTTCATTTAACAATGACTGTCAGATTATCTCAGAACATCTCCAACACGGAATGATCTATTTGGAAAATGGATCAAGGCAAGTGTGATACATGTAGTTCCAATTTAAAAGATGTTAGCGTCAGGTATCTTTGAATGAAAATAGTGTAGCCGTGCAGAACATCTGAAAAAACCATGACAAAACAGAACGCTCCATAACCAGCCCTATGGTTCCACATCACATACGGATGCAGGACATGTTCCTCCGGGACTACCAAGGCACGTGCCCCCCCCCCCCCCCTTGTCACACCTACCGCCGCTAGATGGCGTTGTGACCTTGACCTAGGGGCACCCATCTCCCCCTAGCGGCGAACTTTTACAGCGACAGCCATAACCGGAAATTGACAAACGCCCGTCACCATAGAGACGGTGGGCGCCCATTGGGGCCTGTTCTCGCCTGTTCTCGTCGTCTCTCGCCGTCTCTCGATCTCTCCCCCGCCAGAGGCCTCTGTCTCGCCAGCGGGAATTTTCTAGCAGTCTTGCCAACCGGAAGTGAGTTGTCCACGGACTGGTCGGCCTACTCCCCTACTGGATGTCAGCGTATAGGAGTGAGCGGAAGATGTAACCCCCCCTACTCGCCAAGTACGCATAGGTAACGCCAGGTGACGCCACTAGGGGCGCATTGGTCCGCGGCTTAAGAGCTACGTACCTCGGCATTGGGCAGCATTGGGCAGCATTGGGAGCATTGGGCAGCATTGGGTAGCATTGGGCAGTATTGGGCAGCATTGGGATTATATTGAACCGACGTTGTGTATAGGTGTGAGGCCAGGCTACAGATTCTGTGTCCAAGCTGGCCCTAACTCGCGCTTGGACACGTCCGAGCGACATCGCTGGTATTTAGGAGGCCATGACCGCATCACTTCCCCCGTATATTGGGGGGGATTCGTACGTGGTACCCATCTGCACTTTTAATACAACAGCACCAAGCGCACAAGAACTATTTTAACCAGCAACCTTTGGTGCCAGCGATGACGCTCGGGAAACGAGGTCGAGGTGGTGCGAGCTTGATTCTGTATCCAGAAGTTCAGAGTTGAATGAACCAGCTTGCTACCTGCACGGCTCAATAGTTGTGCCCAACCCACGATGATTCATCAAACTCACACGCCCGTTGAGAGACCCTAGGCTCTCACATACTTTCTCTTGGTTTCATTACATTGCTTTTAGTAATCTATTCACCATCCGAGCACTGCATGTGTTTCTTTATGTATACATTTGACCATGATAACACAACGTCCTAGCACAATCTTTACACCTCTCTACATTTCGTCGTAGTAGAAATTTGGAAGATTTAACGCAGCTGTATAAAGTGCAACGCTATCACGATAAAAGTTCTTAAAAGTACCAAATTTACGTCCCTAATGAGAAGGCAGTGGCAAGGATAACGTAATCATCTAAATGCACAGCTGTGAAAACTTTGAATACTCTGCTCTGACTTTTCCAGCGAAATAACATCAAAATATTTTCATTTACTGTCAAATCATGCCAAGTATGGAAGGCCCGCGGTCTCTCCAATTAAACAGATGGCATTCTCTGTTGATTATTGGTTGAGCAGGAGCGATTTCAGGATGCCTGCATTAGTTATTGGAACTAACAGTCCGTAATAAAAGCATCTTCACGCCTGGACGGCCAGTTGCAGCATTCAGGGAAATAGCAAGTCGTCAAGGCTGCAACCAAAGATCGATATCTGTGTTAATCAAGCTCACACTTCTATTGTTCGCTCACAATCCCATTCCTTGGCCTCGTTGGGTCGATACGAGGACGATTTATTCGTAGCAGTGCACTATCTTTCCTTCTTACGTCGGACTAGCACCAGACCAGGCTAAGGAGTTTGCTAGGGTCACAAGCTGGGACTACACTTTACGATTTTGTTGTCAGATGGGGCCTTCTCTCACAAATCGGATGCCCTGATGTAAACATAAACAACCCTTGATATAAACAATCGGTTATGTTAGGGATGTTCTACTATGATCTGGAAGATTTACGTCCGGGTGATGGAGTCCCAGCTTATCACATTGAGAGCATAGATGCCTACGATATCATCTAGTTGCTACACTCGCCTTATGTCATATGCATTCGGGATGGCACTTTTTGTTTTCTTTAGGTATCCAGATAGCTCCAACCTATTTAGAAAATGTAGTTACAATTAGATGTGCCAGCAGAATGTTAAGAATGGACAGGCATTTAATAGGCAAGTCTTGGTAGGTTATTCACCATTATTATACCCACACTCACAGACTGCCTCCCCATCCCACCGAGTCCCACTGTGAATCCCTCTGTACCTCCCATCACTCGGTCCGACTGTCATTGAATTAGGATCACTTTGCACCCCCACTTCCCATCTGATATTTTTGATGTGCTTTTATTGGGCTACACCCTCCGCCTTCTGCAACCACAGCGATATGCAAGCATTGGACGTGGAGAGAGGAATCAATCCAAATAAGCATAGGGGACTAGGATATGTCACACAGGAACAAACAACAGTCCCTGTGGGGCGTTTCACAAGGAGAAAATAGATACAATTAATTTTACATGTTTTCTAAGACCAACTTAATATCACCCAATGTAAATTTTATCTTGGTGTTTCACAAGTTTCAATTGTATCTATGGTCATATACTTAGATACAATTGAAGATAATAATGCGGCTTGTGAAACACCAACATAAGACTAACATTTGGTAAAAGTAACTCAACCTTAATAACAATGTAGCATTAATCTTAAATATGCTACCCTTGTATGATGTTCACATAGGATCAACATAAGTGTTGTTTAAATGTGTATAACCAGTTTATTTTCATCCTGATTAAACAGATATTTGCAGCGATTCTTGTGTGTAGTATGACGCATGTATTGCATGAAAAAAAAACATGAAAAAATATGTAAGGAATATATTAGCGGGCATGGTATGAGCTCCACGCTAATATGCATTGTGAAACACTTATACATTAGTTGTATCTAGATTGTAGGCCAAAGACCCTGACTTAACATCTAGGTTGTAGACCTTTATGAAACACTTTTTATAAGCAGTATACAATTGATACAACCAAATGTCGGTCTTAGTGGTTATATACAATTAACACCTCCTAAAGAAACACTTATTTTACAATTAATTGTATGTCCCCCTTGTGAAACACCCCACTGACCGTATACATTTTGCGACAGTTTGCTGCCTAGACTTTTCAACAGCGTTGATTGGTACTTGTCACTGCAAGATAATGCAGCTTTGCTACTCCCTAATTAGGGTTATTTTTGTCTTCCACCCCCAAGAAATAAGTAGCTTGATTATTCCCATTACAATATCGTGTAACACTCTTCATTGTGTACTGAATGTTTGGAGAGTCTCATGGAACTCTTCCCAAGATCCGGAATTAGGGAGGTATACGTGGACATGCGACCAATAGCTAGTGACAAAGTACATACTGACTACAGTGGTACTATATGTACCAAACTAGGTTGTAACTTCAGTATACATGCAAACTCGGTTTTATTGATCAGAACATCCTTCAGACCAAGCTGTTTTAATCATCCAGTGAATTCCTTTTCCATTGGTCTTTGAAAAGTAATGCTCATACATATAAGAACCACCTGCTGGCAAAATATACAGTGTACCCTGTATATGCTATATCTATAGCTTACGTTAGTTACTGTATTATACTATAGAGCGTGGTTTGGTAGTCCTGCTGAGGTGGTGAGAGTAACTGCTGATTCAGCAGATTCCCAACACACACAACAAGATGGATACGGCATGGATCAAGTATAAGACGTCTCCTTACCTCTAAACGAAGATGACATTAGGAATGTCACTCTCCAGTCGTGGGGATAGTACGCTAGTACAGTTATGGCTGACTGCTGTGCACGGTGTATGTGTATGGAGATTCTCATCTCCTATGATCCAATATTACAAATAGGCCATGTCAGTGCCCTAAATGTATGGGTATACCCCAACCCATCAGTCACCCCCCCTACATAGGAACCCCTCTCCTGACAGCCCTATATGGTGATATATATGATGTTGTTGGTGCTGGTACATAGCCATTGCTGCCATTATGAACAGCCCCAACCAGGGCGGCATGTAATTGATTCTGGAGGACCTCCCTGGAGGCATATAGATCAATACGTCAGGACGAAAGCCACGTGGTGCTCCAGGGGGATGGGGGTTCACTTGGTGTGATATGGAGGCCCAACCAACTCCCTCCAGGGTGGCCCCCACCTAGATGCTGGCGGTGTCTCCTGGGAGTGACAGCAAAACCAAGATCCACAAAAAATGTATGTACTTAGCATGGCCTGGATTGGGTATGTTTGACACAGAGCACAGCCTGGAGGTAGTCCAGGGGACTGAACCTGATGGATGGTCTCTACCCTGGAGGAAAACCTGAATCCCTGACCAGCGCTGGGTGCTGTTCATAAACACATATTTAGGTGGCAGTTCCACTATAGCTAAATACAACAGTGGCTTCGATACTGTCTGCGGTAGGCCCTCCTGTGCTTTAAGCGTGATAGTGAGCCCCTGGAGGACGGTGTGTTATTATCATGTACAAGGTGCCCCCTCAGGGGTAGTTTCTGCCCTGCCCCTTCTTCTGCAGTCGATGCTAAACCCCTGTCCATTATCTGTAACCTCCCAGCACGTCTATTATCTACTACCCTGACTGACCCAGCAACATTCATTCCCGATCCCTGACCCCGCAAAACCCCAGGTTTCTTCCATTATCATCCAAATGCCCTTTCCAAGTATTAGAAACCAAATGTATTATAATACACTGGGACATGGATACTTTCCCAAGCCAAGTTGCAAAAGTTTTCGTTTTAAAGGCACGCCGTTGTTATGATTAAATTGTCTCGTCCTTCCATTTTACAGTGGAAAGAAGATGTTTTAATCTTCATACATTGTTGCACATGTACTTCTGAGTTGTCCAAAGCGTATGAGAAGCACTACATTATACTATTAAAGGTCAGTAACTGGGTAATCTGACAGCTGTACACCGCCCTCCAAACAGAAATTGGCAATTGAAGGTTCGCAACTGGGTAGAATCCGGGTAGGTCACAATGACACAAGAAAGGCATGGCAATTGAAGGTTCGCAACTGGGTAGAATCCGGGTAGGTCACAATGACACAAGAAAGGCACGAGATATTCCCAAGAATTGTGAACATATATCCTTATCACAATCAGAACTTGGGAATTGAACGTTCGCAACTGAGTAGAATTCTACCCAGTTGCGAACGTTCAATTCACGTGCCTTTCTTGTGTCATTGTGACCTACCCAAATTCTACCCAGTTGCGAACGTTCAATTCCCAAGTTCTGATTGTAATAAGGACATGTTCACAATTCTTGGGAATATCTCGTGCCTTTCTTGTATCATTTTGACCTACCCAGATTCTACCCAGTTGCAAACATTCAATTCCCAAGTTCTGTTTGATATAAATAACGTGGAATTCCGGAGGATATGACACGGTCAAAAGCTGTTCACATATTCTCGTGCCAGATATGTGCACAATTCTCGCAGGGATCCCGAGTTTTGACTCAAGAACCGCACGAGTTCGGCCTGAGATCTTGTTTGCAGGGCGGTTATTTCTCATCAATCATCCCTTATTACCGCCTAGTGCCACAACCCTATATATATATATATATATATATATATATATATATATATATATATATATATATATATATATATATATATATATACACAGGTATCTGCGTAGGAGGCAGTCCAACAACATATCTCCTACTTCCACCCAATCTAGAGCTACTCAGGGCCTTCCACAGCTGATCCCCCACTATGTGCATTAGTCCTATCTACACTCATCTAGGCCCTCAGACACGAGGGATGCAACTCAAAATCAGGCCAATTAACTAGTGCCTTGGGAAATGTAATATAATCTATTGTAGACCATGTCAGCTGGGGCTTTTAGTTATCATTAGTGGGGTATTCTTCCAGGGAGAAGGATGGTTTCTATATTCACTTATAAAGCTGTAGTGGTTTGTCATGAACAAAGAGGCAGAAATGTAGTTGTGTATTTAGATGGTTGGGTTTGTTTATTTTTGTCTGTTATATTTAGGTCTCCCTCAAGTGGTTCTGAAGTCGGCTCATTACGACAATGGTATTCCTGGTCAGCCACTAATTATCCCACAATACAGCCAACTGTGTCCAATTCCATCAGCCCTCAACTGGGGCCTACAAGCTATGGTGCAGAGGCTCTGAAAATGTGGGATCCATGTCGTTTTATTCAAGAATTAAATTGGATACATCCCGGGATACATTCACGCAGTACTGGAGAGTAACTCACAGGTCATTGCTATTGTAATACTATTTAAAGTCATTATTCTACATCAGAAGAGAACAACGTCTTGGACCGCTCTATATGCAGCAGAGGGGAGTTGGTGGGCCGTTTCCGAGGGGACCCAACAAATCAGACGCCTACCGATGAGAGGGGTGAATATTTCAACCCCCTAAAAGTAGGCAATTCCTCACGTAAATCCATCTCTCCGATTCTCCGCGTTGTTATCGCATACTAAGCTGATTTGTCATTATTTTCATTTTCCTCACAATTAGTATGCGTCGCGTTTTTTTTCACTAAAAGGTCCAGGACCGTGTTAACTAGAATCAATGTTGATATTTATTTCCAATGGTATGAATTATGATAGCCCACTGACAGTGACACGTGCTAGCACAAAATATATTCAGTTTCTAAAAATCGAAATTCAGAACAAGAAATGCAAAACAGATGGAAGCTCTCGTTCCTAGAAAAGGTCACACCCACAGAAAAAAATACAGACTGAGTCAAATGACTTGGACTTTAAAATGTCGGGATCATTTTCCCCTCCCTTATTGACCAGCATAAACACTCGTCTGGACGCATGTGAATAATCACAGGGGGGACTTTCTTACATTCCCCTGCCGCCTACCCTTTACCAATTATGAGCTGCCCCCTTCTCCAGTTGCTCCAAACTGGGTCCATTTTTGGATGGAAGATCTGAAAACATTTGACATTTCAATAATTTCTTGTATTCTTTTTAAAATCTAGGGTCAGATTATTGTTACCCGCTGTTTTTCAAATCCCAGGTGCTGTTGGGAGTAGCCATGTCTTTATCGTACTAAATGATACCGCCTACACAGAGAGAGTCATGTGTCGTCAAAATGAGTATCACCTGACTTTCAGAAAGTGCTCGTTTGGCGACAATGACTCCCAGATGTTTTGTTGCAAGTGTGTATGCATGCATAATAACAAGCTGGCCTATTAACGGGGAACGTAATTTTTCCGAATTCCCAAAATGTCCAAATTCATGAAATTTGAAAATTTGGGTGATTTTGAAAAATGCATGTGTGCATATTTAAAGCTTTGTGGGTCAATCTAAGGGCCATATACTCCAATTAGTACAGTAACTTTAGACCAAGTTGTAGTCAGAACATTGAATAAATTCAAAGAAAGCTGGATTTTGCAGGAATGGTAGGTTTACATATGAGGATTAACCTGTCAAAAGTCCTCATGTCTCCTGGGCTTGGCTTTTTTTCTACATGGGTTTTCGTATGACATGTCAAAATACCACCAAACTGCAGATTATGCTATATCAATCACAAAATACCATCTTAATAATGAAGCATTGTTATTGTCCAATTAGGTATAATTATATTAGGCAATCCAGTAGACAATCAGCCACAGGGCATTGACAACATTTTCAAACTATGGAAAGCCATTTGGACACAAAGTTATAAATTAATTGAAATGTAGTATAAATATGGCCCTTGACCCCTAAATTCGACATGGCAATATGGCCATTTCTTAAATCGGAGATGGTGACATGGCCATTTCTCAAAATTGACATGGGACATGGCCATGTAAGTGACATGGGACATGGGGTATTTCTTAAATGTGACATGTAACATGGGCCTTAGTGACATGAGAAAAAGTGTTGCACTATTTCAAGTCTAGACATTCCAAATTTTCTTAGAGGGTGCCCCCGAACCCCCCTTGTCTGCACTGCATACATTTCCCGGAGCTCAGGGTCTAAAATGCATCAGAATGCACCAATTTGGTTCTAAGGATTTCAAAGTTTTCTTGGTGGTGGCCTAATCAACTATATCTCTTAGTGACACTAATGACATGGGTTTTTCCTTAGTGACATGTGACATGGACCTTTCTTAAATTCGACATGCGACATGGGGACCCCCCCCATCAAGGGCCCCATAAATGTCAACTAACCGAATCTGTGATTTCATCACATTATGGATGGCCATTTGAAACAGTTTAGGATATGGGGCTATGGGGTGGGAAATGGTCTGACATGACAACAAGACAGGTCCTCATGTGGTCATTGAATTTCTCTAGAGATTGACCCATGGTAGGGGAGTCGCAGAAAGTACACTTGCCAGATGGGTCTTAACAATTCCACTTAGTGTGCACGTAAGTAATGCAATGGAGAAGATCTGTGGTGAAACATCTGGAAATTCAGAACAACATGGAGAGCTTCGTGGTTCATGACCTGGTCTAATTCATTGCATGGTTTCAGCCACACTCTCCTAATGAAGTAGACTGACTGTCACACAGAGATAGTAGTCAGCACTTTGCAGGGAGTAGTTTCTGATTGATTGAGAAATACTTGTCGCAAAATGCATATTTGACACTTATTATGCAATATAATGGTACTCTGACATAATTTACTGTAATAAAATGTTCATATGCTTACTTTCCAATCATCTGCCAGACTTTTTTCATATATTGTTATTCAATTATGCTTTTTAATTTGAATTAAATGAATTTTAGAGCCTCCAGTGCAAAACACAAAGAATTTCACCTTAAAAAAAAGCCAAGCCCGGGACAACTGAGGACTTTTAGTATGTTCATACTAGTACTAAACCCAACCAATCCTGAAGTTTTCAGCTTTCTTTGAATTTATTCAATGTTGAAATCTAAAATTACTGTACTAAATGTTCAACAACTCTGATCTACCTGATAACTGTCATGTATTCATATAAGCGAATAATAAGGAGGACTTGCCGAAGCCACATGTTTTGTTTGGGACCTTAACATGTTCGCATCGTACTCGTTCGGCAGAGTGTTAACCAAAGTCTTTTCATTTGTTGCAGCTAAAACTGGCATTGAAGGACGATGGCAAATTACCAATAATGAAAGACACAAGATCTGAGATCCCCTATGTATTCAGGTAAGTCCGGCACAACCAGGTCAAAATGTAAACTCGAGCAGTCCTCTCAGTGTCTGGGTGTGGGTGTCAGTGTCCCATATTCCTATTCCTGTTACATTAAATATAATTCAACCAGGTCAAAATGTAAACTTACGATTATTGGGACAAGGGGCCCATATCTTGACATGTATACTCGCACGGCAGGACATGATACCAGACAGGAAATCTATGATATTACACTATGTAGGGGCGTTACGTAATCGATTTATAAAGTCCTGTAGATTTATATATACCCGTATTTATATAATATGCACGTTCCCATGTTAAAATTAGTCATATCTAGCGTCATTCCCATTAAAATTACTGTATAAAATGTCTTTCTCTAAAGGCATGTTAAGTAATGGATCTATGAAGTGGCCTTCCCTAGATCCAATAATATGTTCGCCTCATAAATGGGTCATATACATTTTTATTACGACCAGAATTACCGAGACATAACCACACTCCTCATTATGGTGAATGGTTTTACCAATTCCCACCAGGTGGCTTCGTTGTAGCTGGCTGAGACCACTTCGTGCGGGGAGTACCCCCATCAGCTGTTCACTGATTCAGGGTCACCTTTTTATCTCCTTGAGCTTTTCCTTCCCACTTCTGTGTATCTTTTTGTAGCTCCAATTGTCACGGAGGCGGGTGTTTTATTGGGTAATGTTGACCTGTGTCAGGGGGTTGATGGATTATCTGACAAACTGTGTGTTTTTTAGATGCCAGTTCCTCCTGTCACTGATCCGTCCCACTAACCAGTGTTTAGTGAACAGCACTGCCACAGGGTATTGGAAATATGTGTAGCTTTAAAGATTAAAAAACAGCATCCAATTAACATTGATCCCCCACTGATAACCAGAATAATCTTTGGTTTAACTTGGATATACGTATTTTTAAAATAAGCCAGGTTTGGCCTTGTACGGTTGTCCGCGGGTGTCTCAAATGACAAGTACAGTACAATAACTCGTAATAACTTTCCAACGCAAAAAGAAACTACTCTGCAGCTTATGAGTTTCCATACATCACTGTCTAAAAGACTGACAATCGTTCACTTTATTTATAGTCTGTGTACAGGATATCACATCGTATACGTTATTTCACTTTCTAAAGGCAATGTGGTGATACGATCTCACAGCATATTCAACTCAATTATGTTATTTCTGAGTCATTTGTCATACAAAGGTTCATAAGATGTATTTACATATTTTGGCAATATACTATTAGTGGCTGGTATCGTTTACATCAATTATAGAAATTATCACCGCCAAACTGTTCGCTGTACCAGGGTATGAAGTAGAATGTTGAATGGATCTAACAACACTGAAAATGATCCGATAGATAAATACACATTAACTATTTCTTTTTTAAATAACTATGACCGATCCAGTCCAGTATACACACAGTAGATTTATGCCACAATTCAATCGTAAAGCTCTCATTTGTAAATCAACTTGCCACATGCACGTGCAGCTTATCTGCTACACTCGATAAATGTCTACCATAAAAAAAATAGAAAAGCATTTAGAGATAAACAGTGCATCCCTGCCCTTGTTAGAAAACCAATTCGGGTTTCTCAAGTCATGGGGTTAGACCTGGGCTACAGTCTGATAATAGAGTTCATTCCCCCCACAAGGGACGTCAGTACTGATGGATAGGCGATATGGGTTTCTCCAATTTATACGTATTGGGAAATCCTAACCATTTGATCCTTTACACATGGGAGGTAATGGGAGGATGGCAAAAGACCGAGTGATGTATCAAATTGGCCGGCACTGCCTAGACCCATACCCGGCGGGGACGAGACCCGAGGAGTTGGGGTTGGGAGGCCTGGAGGTTGGGTGGTTTTAGATTCGGTCACTAGGAGGACTACGCCCACTGGCGACACAGGTTCCCCCTGGCGCATTAGACGTGAACTATAGCTTGCATATATGTGTGCCTGGAGGGTGTATAACTACACTATAGACCAACGTTGTGGGACCACGATACGGCTCAATAATGACACTGGTCCAATACACCAATCCATCATCTGCAGCTTCAATGTATCATCCATGTCTCTAAATTACTTCATCAAGTGTACACAGTGAATTTGGTAAATGATCCATGAAGATATCGAGGCATCCATGAATTTTCTTTGTCCCACGAGAAAGTGATACTATAGCAACCACTATACCCCTATAGACAAATAGAGACGCATTTATTTCAATGATATTATCAAATCTCCATGTCTATAATAGCCCTGCACAGGGAGAAGTAAAGGCGTCGCCATAACTCCTTTACCATAGTCAACGCTATGGGCTGCGCGACTTAGACATATCCAAAACACTCCTCATAATGTTTCTTTTATATTCATTCACCTTGCTCGGGTGATTGCAAAATTTCCTGATATCATTTGATAAAAGAACAAAACATATATACCGTAAGACCTCGCGTAGAAGCCGTGGCTTGTACGGGAGTCAGAGCCAGCTTTCTATTGATACCAAACATGCCTATATTATGAGGTGCGGCTTATACGAGAGTTTTTTTATAAGTATAGTACAGTACTAAATTAACGATTTTCAGATACCCTATTAGGCTTATAGCATTTCCCAAAGTTAGGGGTGCGGCTTATACGCGAGTTAGGCTTATACGCGAGGTTTTACGGTAATAATAGCATGACACGTGTAGCTGTAGATATGAGTTGGCATTTGTCGTAACATTAAAAAGAAAGGGAGGATAAGGAAAGATCTAAGAATCCAGTGAGTCCTGACGCCTGGGAGCCAAGGGAAAAACAGAGAAGCCCTTTGATAGGGATTTCCTATAGGCATGCAGTGGTCTAGAAATTCTTCAGGCGAGAAGCTTTGAAGCATGAGCTCACAGAGGACGGCTGGGCTGTGATAGAGAGCTGCTCTTCCCACTGAGGGGCTATCTGTGAGGTTTCAGGAGCAGCTCACGTGGACGGGCTAGGACACCATTGAATCCATGACTTTTAGTGCATCTTCCCACTTCTAGTATTTTATCATCAGAAAGATGCAGAGATCATTTGGGACTATGTCGCTTGAACAGCTGTTGACGTGATGGTTGTAATCGACCCACTTTATGATATGATATCACGGTTGTGTCCCATGTAGAGAGGCACTGCCCAGACTTTTGGCAAGGGCTGGGCTACACCCCCCCCTTATTTTTTTTGGATCACCCAAGAATTACATATCTCCGCCCATTTTTGCCCCTGCCCCCAACACCTTTTGCCCCTGCCCCCAAAATTATATCTTTATCTGAAATGTACGTTCGTGTTTGTTTTTATGTAGACACAATAGAGGGCTTACATTTCACAAACTCCCATAGGCGGGGAGGGAGATTGAAGTGTATAAAGGGTACCTCTCTTTTGTAAAACCTCAGATGAAACTAATTTGGAATTCCCCCCTTCTCTCTCCAAACATACACTTTCCGACCCCTACCCCTCTACCCACATGTATACGCACCTTATATCATTTCTACAACTGTCTTGTGGGCGTGCCCAAATCCTCACCTTTATGTATTTCAAGTATACATATTTCATCCACTAGATTCTATCCCCAAGACGGCTCAAGGCTCAATCTATACTAGTATACAGTGGCGAAGAGGTGCCCCTGTTGGAATGGTAGTCTTTATAAGCTGTGTTAAAACCCTAGTTGCTCTACCCAGTATATTCAAAGTCGCACAAGGGCAGCCGATGGTTCTCCAAATAAGTCGTTGACGTCATTGGCGACTTGAACTTCTATTTTAACACACTGAGGCGATTGGTCTATGTGGCTAATGGCTCTGGTCCACTCTATGGCCCAGCTCAGGTCTTAACAAATCCACCAGAACTCTCAATGATCAACCCTGCTATCTTGGGTGATTAGGGGATTGGGTGGTGAGGTCGAACAGAAGTAGACTTCTCAAGGTCAATGCTACAAAAAGGTAACTTGTCAAACGGTCTGACACCTGTGTACCCCAGTATGTATGTGCTGACACTTGTGTGCCGCAACACATGGAGCCTATATGCTGACACTTGTATACCACAACACATCGTTGTTGACACTTGTGTACCCCAACACGCCTGTGCTGACACTTGTGTACCACAACACGTCTGTGTTGACACTTGTATACTCTAAAGCGCTGATTCCACCGCCTCTACGTGACGGATCCGTCCACTTTTTTGACGGATCCATCGATGGACGGACCAGTGGAAGCAGATTTATCCATCAAAAACGGCAAAAAAGTGTGACGGATCTGCCCAATTCACTTCCACCAATCCGTCCGTCGACGGATCAGTGCAAGCAGGAAAATGGGAATCCGTCCTTTAACAGGTGACGGATCGGTCCGAATTTTGGCAGATCCGTCAGGTGACGGGAATATAAAAAAAATAAGATATTTCCGTCCCTTGACGGATCCGCCAAAATGGTGACGGATCCGTCACCCTTTGACGGACAGATTGCCATTTTGCTGCTTCCACTGATCCGTCCATGAGGGATCTGTCAAAAATGGACGGATCCGTCAACGGACGGAAGCAGTGGAAGCAGAAAGTGACGGATCCGTCATTTTCTGACGGATTTGCACAACCTGTTAATGGACGGATTGCTGACGGATCCGTCACGTAGCGTTGGTGGAATCAGCACTTAACACGTCTGTGTTGACACTTGTGTACCCCAACATGTCTGTGTTGACACTTGTGTACCCTAACACATCTGTGTTGACACTTGTGTACCCTAACACATCTGTGTTGACACTTGTGTACCCTAACATGCCTGTGCTAACACTTATGTATCCCAACACGTCTGTGTTGACACTTGTGTACCCCAACACATGGAGTCTATGTGCTGACACGTGTGTACCCCAACATGTCTGTGCTGACACTTGTGTACCCCAACTCTTGGAGTGCCTATATCAGTGTTTTTTGTGGTGAGAGTGCTTCCATAAACCAAAAGCGAAGTACTTGGATGAACCTAAGGTACGCCACCTAAGTGGGTAGAAGCCAGGTGTATAATATTTATTAATTAAACACGTCTATACAATAATTATATATAAGGACAATGTTTTGAATTTAACCCGTTTAGCTTATTTAGTTTCTAAATCGAAGCATACTTCCCCAGTTGTTATTTCCTCAGTCTAATCTTTTGTCACAAACTGCAACTAGCTCCAGTAAGTAAGGCAAACGTTGCCCACACCCTGGATGACACCACTGATGCAGGATCAGTGTTCTTTCATCATCTATGACACTATATCATTTATGAGTTGATGAAGTATCGGGAACAGTGTCTATTCCTTGAAGGAAATCCCTTTGATGTTTGGGTGTGGCACAGTAGTTGGGTATGACATATATTACTGAGAACGAATACAACCACAACAACGTCTATTTGATATTGATCCGCATCAAGGTTATACATCCAGTACCCAAAGCCAGTGGCTATCACATATATAACCCAAGTTCATTGGAGGACAGGAGCAGCTTTTATAACAGGGTTGCTCCCCTGTATACATCTTCCAATCGATTAGGTACACATATAACAGATGTAATAGCCGATACACAACCTTTAGTGGTGCAAGAGAGAGCAATATGACCACCCCCTATATACAGACGTTCTCTGAAGGGGGCCAATGCTGCAGCAATCTCAAATGTATACTGCGTTATGTGGAGAGGTGGAACATTAGACGTGGTAGTTTCAATCATGTGTGACTCTCCTGGCCCTGGCCAAGGCCACCACAACCCCCTCACCCTGCCCTACGTATAGCTTAGCCGATGCTTGGAGAAGGAAATTGGAATTGCATCTATCAATTAGGCCACCAACCCTAGGATCATATGCTCCCCGGTAATATTTAACTCTTACACAGACTGTCGAGCAATGCAGCATTGGCACTATTGCAATTTAAGTGCAATAGTATAGTAGAAATAGAAGTAGCACCAGCATCACAACGTAGTAAAGGCACTGAATAAATCACCAACAACACACCCAGGAAGCACAGTCCTTAATATAAGTATGTGCAGTGCTATGTGCTGAGTATATAATCATAGACACAATACAGGAACATCTTTCCTGTTTGTTGCAGTGAGAATTAAAAAAAAGTTTGTATTATATTGCATTGTAAATAACGAGATATTATAGTGTTACTCTAGTCTAGCATTAGCACGCAGCAATACACTGTACTACACTTGTGTATATATGTCAGTCTATATGTATGTCTATACTTGGTAGGATTAATGATTGCCCATAACTTACACTGGCCTTTTCACTTTGCTATCTTTTGACTGGTGTTCCACAGTGACCCACGCCCCTTCCCACTCCCCTTCCTATTGCCACCCTCCCCTATGGCCTAAAAGCCCTCATGGCTCTTCATTAAGAGCATACCGTACCCCTGATGCATGCTCGTCCCGCCCCATACCCAGGCCTGTCGTGATCTTGGAAGGATCAATTTTTCTCTCCCAACGGCAACCTTTCATATCAGTGCCACACTCTCTTGACGGGGGTGAAATGGAACCACTGAGTGGGCATCACATGCCATTACCATGGTGTATAGCAGCAGCCTGGTAGGTGTAAGTGGGTTAAGATGTCACGAGTCAGTATAACGTGGAGGAATATGGCAGGCTACAGGAGGAGGACCCATATGCACCACGCTAAAACCCTGTTTAGATGTATATAGATGAAAGGAAAAACAAAATAGGTCAGGGATCAATGCCAACGCCCATTGATACCGTCTCTGGTTGAGGGTGAGAACATGTCACCAAAGAAGTGATACCCAGTGCATTGATACCCTCTCTGACGTATTTCATGAGTGGGGGCTGAGGCCATATCCCACGAAGGGGGTGGATCCAAGGAGGTTCCGAGCTAACAAAAATATGTAATCTTACGTCGAAAGAACGTTTTTAACGTCATCCAACATTTGGCCATAATAAGCAGTGTCAAGGGGGACAAGGAGTCATAGAGAAACGTTCTGAAACATTGTAAAACGTTTTTTTTGTTTGCATTTGAACACCCGGCCCCTTGGATCCGAACCTCCCCACATTTTTTTCAATAATATTTCATTCCACAGTAACTATAGTATCCAACAGCTACTGACGTTGGTGGACGTTGATGGACATGACTGCACCTGATAGGCATCCCCCAGCCCCTAATTCCCCAGTCTTCCCATATCCCGGAGGTCAGGGTGGCATGGGGGGGGGTGCATCTGGGTGGTTACTGGATCAGTGGGTCTAATGTCATCCAAGGGCCATGGCCCCTTTAGAGAAGAGGATAGAAAACGTTGGCGCTGTTGCAGTAACGAAAACCGCCGTGGTCAGATAGCGCCATGTCAAAAGTTGTCTATGCCTGCCTTGCAAACTTGACATCCTCATTGCTTATAGCATAGGAAAGAGGGATCCAGTGACAATTTGGCCATATATGTTCCATAATAGGAGTCGGGGCTTAGAAGAATGGATGTGAAGTCGCAGATATTCTATATAGATATGCTTACTTCAAAAAGATAGTTATTGTTATAAATAAACATGTATTATGTTATTATTACTACAAAAACTAATCCACTTAGGTAGTGTATATCCATTTCGATATGCCATCTCACTAGATTATCACTATTTTGGTTTCGATTTCTAATTATATTGACTGCTTGAACATCGATACAACAGCAGTTAAAATCCCATTGGATGAAGAGATATTCAGATGTATTTCCGTCCCCATATTATAATACTAGTTAACTACAGTACATGTACATAATTAAATTATTAGAATCTATGCCTCCACATGCCTAAAAGGACGGGGTAGCTGGAGGAAGACCCCCGGGGTCATGGGCCAGTAGAGACCGGTGCACATTAGCTGATAGGCGGCCCTGCGTGACGGCGCTAAGTTTTCATACGGCGTTTTCTGCTACTGCGACAGCGCCACTTGGACGCTTGTAACATGCCCTTGTTCTTGGTCCTAGAACGGCTGGTTTGTAGGGCCTTCGGGGATGGGGTGCGGGGGCTCTACACCGGAGAAAAGAAGATCAGCCCTCCAACAGCAGGCCCAGCTCTTGGCGTGGGGCGCAAATGTAATTAGGGGTCGGTCCACAGGTCGTGCTAAATGTGTGCAATTCGCTGATCAGTGCGCGCGGGGGACTCGCCCAAAATTGACCCCAGAAAATGAGGAGTAATTCTATTTTCTCGGTCGCAGATTGGATTAGCTGGCGAGAATCTCGCCGATACTTGCCGCGGCAAACCAGGACTCATTGGTTTAGTGCGAAGGGCGGCTGTCGACTATATAGAAGCAGTGTCTAAGACTGCAGTGACGGGAGGAGAGGAGGGAGGAGATGGTATAGTGGCGTCCTTACAATCTCCTCTATATATATACTGCTGGCCAATAGAGAAGGCAATCCTCCCTATTCTGACCCCAACTGGAAGAACCTGCACAGATGTTACAAGGAGTTACTGCCGGACTCGGGATGTGACCGACAAAGGGTCTGCTGGTTCGGCCGGAAGCATGCTATTACAAGACTTTCTATGTATATGCCAGATATTACAAATCGGTTATACTGAATACATGTTTATATAGAATGTTTTAAAAGACACTATAAGCCACTCTCCATCTATCTATGGGAAATGATATGTTCAAGGATATATTACACCAGATATAGGTCTGATTTCTCTATAAAATATAGAATTATTAATAAATATACTGCCCTTAGGGCTGATATGTATGCAGCAATTGACTCCACAGTTCCAGAGATGCAACAGATGGGCCGGCATGTTAAAATTAATAAATCACGCGGCTTAGCTACCATATTATAGTTTCTGTAATTTATGAAAGCTCATGTAAAAAAATTCCCAATTTAATTCTACCAATGAGCTTTATACCGGCACAGGAGCTGCTCATTTAGGATGAGCTTCACGGGGCAGCACATGAGCTGCTCAGCAATGATCCGCTGCTGAATTTACCCATGGGCTCCTTTTCGATGAGCTGCCTAAAGTTAAACTTTACAGGGGCGTGGCAACCGGGGCGACGGGGGTCCCCCTACGTTTGACCAACCCTAAAAAAGTCGAACCCAAAGGTCAAGCCGAAAGATTTCAAAATAGGGTAAAAACCTCACACTTGCCCCCCACTTCCCACCTTTGAACCTGCTTGCCACGCCCATGCTGCCGCCCGGACTTGCTGCAAATTATGTCACGATATATGCTTCCATCAGACTTATTGCTTCTTGTAGCTTGTTATAGGCTCCTCGTCTTAGTGCAGCCCACAAGCTTCATACTCATCACCCTGTTGCCATATATGATCATTACATGTTAAGCTGCTCCGAACTGCTGTGAACTAACTGACGGTGAGGAGCTCCAAATATAACCATCTCTGGCTGTGTGACATCCCCTGTGACCCACGTACCTGACATAACCATATATGGCATCTACCATGACTGCTACACAGCCTGATGACATCACCACACATTCATAATATACTAGTAACAATGACGTAATCATATCTTCGCTCCCATTATCCGTTCGTTTCTGGGGAGAGAAGAGAGAAAGTGGATTACAACAACGTAACCGAACACGGCACTGTTGGCCATTTTCCTTGCTATATATTGCTAGGGGTCATATTAGACAAGAGAGGAAGGTGACGGGTTGTGTAATTTACACAGCCTGCTTATATATAATTCATAGTGACCAGAACACGGTGTTGGAAACAAGGCTCAATAACCGAAGGGGGAGCCCTCTGGTATCAGAACTAGGATTGCGAACACAACAAGGTCCTTGGTTGCACACACAGAAAAGTGAGAGTCATTGTCGCTAAAACTACCCTCACCTGAGGGTTAGGCACTGCCTGACTCTCAGGTGAGGGTAGTTTTAGCGACAATGACTCTCACTTTTCTGAGGGTGTGTCAGTGCATGTGCGTCACTGCAATTTTGGAGCATTCATACAGCATCCCTGTTATTCTCTTGTCAGACGGGGTACCATGGCAACAGCTTTCTTATTTGGGGCTTTTGTTTTAGATGTGTGGGTTAAAAATAATGTTTTTATAACGTTATACAAAAACTTGCAGTGATCACCCTAAGGGTTCCCGGACAGACTGCAGGGGCCCTCATTAAGACAGGACCATCTGAATTATAATTAATATCATTGCCATAATTAACTCAATTGTGAAAAAATAAATAATGCGTCGTTAGAAATTAGTAAGAGACGCTCATTAGGAATTGTGAACAGATTTACAGTGACGTAGGAAAAGGGGGGAGGGGCAGCGGGTCTTTGGTCCCCCCCTTCTCTCTGCCACAGAAGAGGGGGCATTATATGTAGAGGTCACCCAAAATTTGCCTAAATCCAACATAAAATATACATTATTCCCTCTCGGTCTATCCGGAGCCTCTTGGTCTATCCTTAGCCTCTGGGTCCATCCTTATAGTCTCTGGGTGTACAAGTAGCCTCAAGGGTCTATCCGTAGCCTCTGGGTCTATCCTTAGCCTCTGGGTCTCCCAGTAGCCTCTGGGTCTACCTGTAACCTCTGGGTCTGCCTGTAGCCTCTGGGTCTGCCTGTAGCCTCTGGGTCTACCTGTAGCCTCTGGGTTCACCTGTAGCCTCTGGGTCTACTAGTAGCCTCTACCAGTACAATGTCATGATGCCAGTGACGTAATACATGTATTCCATTATGCATGGAATTCATTCATGACCTATGGAACTCTTTCGAAGTGCGAACCAAACTGTATTTTTGGTTAAACCTGAAAGCCATTTAAATTATTGTGGGAATATTCTATGGAATCGCCAGATGTGGTACTATGGTGATTCGACCTTGCTTCTAGCACATGTGTCCACTGGTGTAATATTCCAAGAAAAATGTACTGCAAGAGTGTACACCAACAAAGCAACGGTCCATAGTATTACTCAACACAGAGCTTCTCTGCATGGGATATGCTACACCAACCTTATTGAAGGTCAATCTGTTGTTGTTTGTAGAATAACTGCGTAGGTGAAAACAAAGGATTGGAAAACAGCCATAGTACTACAAAGCCTCCATAAATACATTCCAGTAGCACCATAAATAGAAGTATTACTTCAACATGGAATTCGCATGTATACACACTTGTTGCGAAAGTATTTAGAAAGTTAGGATTTTCTGAAAGGAGGTGTTTGTGATCTACTTTCAGTTTTTTAATATAGATAATAACCACTAAAACCCACATAGTTAAAAGGTACCCTGGGGTGCCCTTTTCTGGCGCTTAGTTGTTAACACTATAGAAACCTGTTGACTACTTTACTATTGGGAAAGGTTAAATGTGTGATTCGCTTGGAAGGTCACAGGAAGGCCCAATGAGCCAAGTCGAAATGCACTGAACTTGATGAAAATGTCACTAAATGTTAGTTTGTCTTAATTCATTTGTTTCACTTAGTATGATAAACAAACGCGGCCTGCATATAAGTCGGGCAACCTCTAGGATTGGATAATCAAGGTTTAACGACATCTCCCTTTTTCAATTTCGTTGAGGATTTATATTTCAGATGCTCTTCATCGATAAGTAATATTGGGAATGTACATTTATGAAATGACTTTGTATTTAATGGTCTATTAGTAGTATTGATCACACATTGGTGGGAGGGCTTATGCATAATTAGCCTACGGAAATAAGGAGCTGCTCACAGGGGAACAGAAACCATGAGTGGATCGCTCGAGGGTATTGGCGAGGCATGTGCCAGGGAGTGCCTTCCTAGGTCCCCCTTGATATGAAGCCATTGGCCTATAAGGGTTCTCTATATGATTTGATTGGCAAAAAGAAACACGCTAAAATGTTGCTGGTATATATGTAGTTAGTTTGATTATTAACTCCCCCTACCTTTGGCAGGCTGGTGTGTTAAGTTGCCGGAGCTGATGGTGGAGCTAGCCTCATTTAGTGTGATAAAACATCACCATGATCGATAACCTCATTTGCTCTCGGAGCTAAGGCTCATAATTACATGGTGTTAACCCTGAACCCTTCATCACTTCTCCCGTACCACACCATCCAGGCACAGGTTACCTGTACAACACTCCGGATTGGAGAGTATTTGGAGACTTAAACTGTGGTCATCCCCATAAATACTATCAAGCTACTTTATATTCAGGCTGCATTCTAATTATGTTTCATTCTGTGTACTTAAGTAGTCAGCTATCCTCCAATCATGACATATCCTAAAAAGGAATACTTTTATGAATTGTCATGCACACTAGTTTACAATATTCAAATCATCCCTGGTGGGCTGCTCAGAACTATGTATCTGGTCTGTTTGATCAGACCTCTTTAGGCTCTTATGGCACAACCCGAATCCATTTTGTTTTTAAATCTGTGTGTAAAAGCATCCTTAAGTTTATTTCAGACTCTCACATCATGTTTACGTACCAAATAGCACCATGCAATTTCCTTGTAATAAATCCTGGAGGTCAAGTAAAAATAAGTTTTAAATATAAAGTATTAGTATCAGAACGTTTATGATTATAAACTGAAACCGTTGAACAAGCACCACCCTAGTCCTTTGAAGTGAGTGTGATACATATGATGAGAATGGCAATACCCCAGTCCCAGTCCTATACTCTCTTCTACAGTGTAGACCTCCTTTGATCGCAGAGGCGTGGCAAATGTGCAAACGTGAACAACTAAAAAAGACAAATAAGAAGAGATTGGGTGGGAGTGTACTCGATACCCCATATTGGAACACTCCATACGACTTGACTGTCTTTTATCTCCCCTCTATATAGAACAGTGGTTTCCCTTATTTCCCGTCGTCTTATTTTAGCTAAATTTGATGGTGCACTGAAGGACATTTTACTACCCCCTGAGGGTGAGGCTATAATAGGCCCCTGGTTACCTATTGATTGGGTGGGGATGATGAGGTGGTATTGAGGAGCATTCATGTTGAGGGGTTGGGGGTAGCTGGTGCCATATGATGCGTATACCATAGGATATAATGACAGAATACCCCATAGTCTGATGGCTTCCTCTCACAATCACCATGTACAGTCCTGCATAAGCGCCGGGGTGCTTATTAATTTCAAATAAGCTGTACTCCGGCGCTTATTCAGGTGCGTATTACATAACCATTCTACGACCGGCCGTTATTCACGACCGGCGCTTATTCAAGGTCTGATAAGGCCAAAACATCTGTTACACGCTGAATGCCAAGATGGCCTCGTGCAGAACGGGCCAGGCACAGCTCGTGCAGAAACCATCATCGAGGTAACTTTAAAGTTTGTAGATGACATTAGCATCTTCATTTATTTGAGAACTATTTACATACTGAAGGTCCTCGGGCCGTGAAGAACGGTCCATGGTTACTTCATGGGGATGGGGGGTAGAGAACTGCTCAGCTCTCCCTATGCTTTAACAAAGAGATGCTCGTCCCCACCATGGAATAAAAACACGTATATCCCTCCCCACCGCCAACCCATGTTCAGAAGGTACTGAGGTCGTATTGTGTGACCTGTGCACTAGATAAACACGAACCGATTCAGATTTAATTACATATGGACAGCACATCGTGACGGTGCTATCCCCACTGTTATTTTCATGATGGGATATGTGTGCTTTGTAAACACAATGATTTCTGAAACGTTTGCACTTGAATCGAAGTTGAAACTCGGTCACGATGGCAAAGCCTGCGGATGTGTGATAAACAACAGCATTTGGGTGTTTTCCCCACAAGTGCAGCGATATGGGATATCTCTGATTGCTACGCCCTCACATCGCATAAAAACGTGTTTTGCTTTCACTCAGCGGACTTTCATGTATACGCTATATCATATGAACGCTATTTACAGGGAATATTATGAATCATAGCTAGGTTCTAAGTGATTTTTATGATAAAATTAAAGAGGTTCTTCCCTGTTTTATTTTATAGACTTTCCACAGTGTAAATCCCTGCACCCTGCCTGAGTGTAGCATTCAGAGGCTAAGTCTCACCAGATCGATAGAAGTTGATACTAATAGTCTATGACCGGATGACCTCTATGACCGGGTAACCTCTATGGCTGGCAAGCAAGAAAATGCATATAATTATGACCAACTTGAAATAAAATTAGTAATATAAAGTGTTAAAGCTGCATCAGCTTTTCCCCACAATTTCTTTCTACATAATTATCACCCCTTTTAGCCCTTTTCACGCTTTCCTGTCATAGAGGTCACCTGTTCATAGATCAGCAATGTATATATGAAGGTCCCCCGGTCATACACCATCAACTTGTATCGATCTGGTGAGACTCAGCCATGAGAGTTTCCATTGAATCGCTCCTGAACCTCCTTCCTGCTAGAGAACAAAATGGCGGTTATCTGGCACCTGGCCTCACTCTGGGCGTGGTCGATAAAAGGGGTATTAGGTGAACCTAATTATCTACAGAAAGGGGAACTTAAAAGAAATAGGAAATCAATCCATGGAGTTATCACAGGAGTCGCACATGGACATCCAATGAGTTGAACCACGCTATGCAGCTACCGAGGGCTTATTTTATTCATCTAATTGTCTATACATCAGGTCATTAATTAGAGTTAGTGGCAGCCTGTCAGGATCTTACATGTTGGATCCTTGACCTTTCAGTAGACATGCAATATGCAGTCAGTGACCATGCACTGGTTGCGTGTGCACTCCATCTCTTGCAGAGTATTTATGCTATAACTGTATGTCGCCATTCCGACCAATAAGTGATATGATTTCTTTGGGGATTTACCTTTGGTTCATTGCCATCGTAGGAATACAATAGGTAGTTTATATACGACAGTTGTGTGACTTCCATTAATATCGCATC
Organism: Harmothoe impar; assembly: GCA_947462335.1. Classification (NCBI taxonomy): domain Eukaryota; kingdom Metazoa; phylum Annelida; class Polychaeta; order Phyllodocida; family Polynoidae; genus Harmothoe; species Harmothoe impar. The sequence continues at coordinate 28,906,244 of OX381709.1, read as the reverse complement.
TCAATCTCAACGATTCCAAGGGGAAGTATAAATAGCTGTCACGAGTCACAAGTCACGATACTTTCTATGGACTAGTATGTCGTAAGGCAATCGTTTACCTCGGCCTGTACATGGAAAGCAATATGGACGGTTCATAAGACTAGCTACATGACTGTATACGACTTCCCTCTTGAGCTGCTCCATTCCCAATTTATGTGAGCCATATCATTTTGAGTAGCTCACTGGCAGCTAAACTCCAATAACAATACTCCCATCAGATCACTTGTCGAGAAATGCATACAAATAAGGATTTCATTATCAAACTGTAAGACAAAATATCAGATGCAGCACATTCTGTTCATCCTATGCATATATGTATATTATATATCCATCTAATCACTTACTAATTATTTTAGAAATGAAATATCTGTGCTAGATGTATGACAGCTTCTGTCATTTCCATACTTACATATAGTCAGTGCTGTGTGAATATGACAAATTGTGCATATATTGTAACCGATACTGAAATGACTCTGTGTGTGGTCCCACGTATACATATCATAACAAAACGATCTTCTGGGATGTTGTATGGATATGATACACAGCCGTATACATATATCGCAATCATGTTTCAAATTGATGGAAATAGCATTGTGGAAATGTTGTATAGTGGATAGTGCTACATTAGCTAAATACCCTTCTCTGCCTATAGCAAGTCGTACAGGGGCGAGCTGCGCAATTGTATATGAGGCCCTCACAGCCACCCAGTCCGCCCAGTTATCCCGTACCAGGATGTTCCTCCCACCACCTGTCAACTCCACAATATTCCCTAAACAAGCATTGGTCGGCCACTGACCCCCACCCCACCCCCACTCCCACCAGTCGCCACCTGCTCTGAGCTGCTCGGACCTGCTGACCCTATATATATAGGAGCTGCTCGTGACAGAACCTCATCCGGGCGTCTAAAGTCGCCAACAGGAAGCAGCGTCTCCTGGGTCGATACCAAGCCTTCTTTGCTACATCCTGCTTCCTTATTTACTCTTGTGTCCCCCAGAGTCCTGGCGGCCACGGGGGCTCTACCCCTGTTACTACACACCGTGGTCTACCCTAGGTGAAGCAGGCCCCATGAATGGGGCTGCAGCTACTCTGTTTGTATACATCCTCACCAGATTGGGACTGTGTGTATCCCTCCCTCTTCCCTCCCCAGCTTCCTTGGTATCATAGGCCGGTGCTATCCCCATATTGTTGTCCTTACCATTCCCTATCCTGGTTTCCTCCTCCTATGAGACTGTCGCTGGCCTTGTGCATCCCTTGGCTTTCTGTTATATTATTCTATCCATGCATGGTTGTTTCAATCAAATCAGGGCACCGCATTATATGCCTATCAGGGTATTATGTAGATTGGGGGAACAGTGAGCGAGGTTATTTCACTAAAGGTCTAATTGATCTATAACAGTTGAAGTTGAGATTTGCATAACTATAACTATAAAAAGCGTTGTTTCTTTTTCAAAAAGCTGTACGGATTTTCTTTTAATTGTGGATCTACATTAAGGGCAAAAAATGACGTGTGTTTCAGGCTATGCGACCCTATTTAGCAAAACAGGGCCGACCCTATACAATTTTTTATCTAATTTAGGGGAAAAAAACGCCTACTATTTCTGGGTAGGTTGGGGCTATTTTAAGTCAATCTGATGGTCCAAGTGTCGAGGCAGTGGTCGGCGGGTCCGCCAGTCAATTTCTGGGTATTTTCAGACTGTAGATTAAAAACATGATAATGATAGGATGAATTAAAGCCTGACCTACCTACCCTAAATTTCCTTTTTATTTTGTATACCTTTTATTTTGTTTGGCCTAACCACACACTATTATAAAGTATTATGGTGTTTTGCTTGTTTCTACTAAAAAAAAATCGCTGCTCTGCATATAAATTGCCAACACCATAAAATTGAGAGTTATGATATAAAATGATGATAAAAAAGCGACTAATGTTATCATTGGATCAACGTTTTACTCATCATAGCCGATTCCTGCAGCAGTCCTTGACTATCATGCCTACCACATGTTAAGTCCTGCTCTATATTGTAAAATAACTCATTGTTCATGATGCACATTCTAAATAACCTGCTGACAGGCCAGCTTTATCGTCTTCACAGCTTATAAACACGGCCCATGTCAGCTACAGGAGGAAGCAGCTGGTGGCATCAGCAGTTGTTTATGGGCAGGAGGGCTGGCTAGCTTTAGGCAGCTATCGATAGGCAAACTTGGTTATGACGCGTCCTCAGAGATATGGCCTGTCATAGAGCCTGTCATTGATAGGACTGCAGATAGAGGGCCCGGTTCACACCCTCCTCCGTGGTTGGGGCTGTATGAACAGCTGTTTCCTTGCATGTCATTGGACGTAGGCTACCCCTACCCATGCGTACAATACAAGCATCTAACATGACATAAGGTTTGGAAGTAACGCCTAATTTACTTGTCCAGTACATATTGTTGGCTGGTTTAAGTCAGGAATTGGAAAAGATGGTAATATGAAAATGAATAGACGCTGTCGTACAGTTTTCTTTGGCTAAGAATATTGCTCTCAGCCTTGTGTCTCGGAACTATTAGAGGAACCTCTATTAGGCTCCATTGCCTCGTGTTTGGAAATATCATGGGTCTATTATGGATTTGTGAGTAGTTCAGGTATTGCTCCCGAATATTGAGGTTATTTAGGCCTACTGATGCTCATGGAAGGGATAAGCTGCATGCATTGATTCTGGTCCACCTGTAGACCTCATTTCCCAACTTCCCGAATTCAAAGGTTACACACCAAACCTCATGTAACCTTTTCACGAACCACTAATAAGACTGTATCAAAACATCAAAGCTTGCTTTTTGCTTAGGATCTTTGAGGATTCAACTTGCAATGCGGAAATTCAGTTTCGGCATTAACACCCACACTTTGATCTATTAGAATTCTCAGGAAGTCAATGGTTGCACACAATAAATTCTTAATTTTGTGAGGTCTATGGCAGCTATGATGTTACATAATGCGAGAAATAATCAATCTATTGGCAATTGCAAAGATATGCGTTGAACAATAGATAGATGACTGTTAAGGTCATCTCCTCTACGAGTATCCCCTTCCCAAACACTTTAAAACGTGTATATAACTGTCGTTCTAGAGGTAATTGCATGTGATCTGGCACACTCCACCCTTTATTTCAGAAAAGCAGCTTGCAAAACCTAACAGGAAATATTTAGTTCTGCATTTTAATTTAACTTACTTTCTATCCCCCTTTGGTGTTATCACATTTTGCAGGCATGAAAACAACATGGTTCTGCATTTTAATTTAACTTACTTTGTAGTTGTCATATTTTGTTGGCATGAAAACAGCATGGTTGGTTTGAAACATGTTTTCGTGGTGTCATTATTCAACGATGAGTGGGAGGGAAGAAATTCATAATTGGCACCAGGATAGAAAAGTGAAAGGGTAAGAAAAGTAGCAAACTCATGAAAATGGTAAATATTTTGAACATGCTCAGGTGAATTCGGAATGATACATACTTTGTGGCTGAGAGAATAGTTTATTTTTTACCTTTCTTGCTGATGTACGAAGATAGATGACATTATATCAGAATGCTTTAACTGACCCTCCCCCCCCCCCCCCACACACACACCCTGTCTAGCCATTCAATAAACCCTTACCCTGGTCCTCATCAACTACAGTAAGTGGACATTTCCCATGAACTTGAGGAACAGTTGATCGGCCGTACAGATAGTTAGGTCCTTAAATGCTTGGAGATGAGTCATTTGGAGTCGAATATATTGCCAGCAAATAGCCACCTGCCCAAGATTTACTCCTCTAGTTCCTGAATATTTAAAAGTGTGGACATTCGCCCAGAACTTTCAATGGGAATACCTCCATGTTGCTAAGACGGTACCTTCATACTTAAAGGATCAAGCTCGAGGACTAAAGCTAGTTAAGGTGTGGCTTCTTCCTTCCTTGCTGCTTTTGGTAAAGGTCAAATCCCACAACGTGAATGAGGGCTAAAAAATGTAGTTTATTGTGAAATCCTTATCACTTAGCCAATATTGGTTGGTTATATCGGCTGCAACAAGCCCAATGTTGGTTATAACCTTTGTGATTATGATGAATAAGATATCAAAACATTTAGATATTTTGCTCTGATTATGCTCAAATATGTTGCTTATTAGAATATGCCAATGATTTGGTTCATACAGGGAGGACACTCCAGATATCTTTAGGCTAGTTGAGAGGGAATAATCAAGACAAATCATACCATGAAGTAACTCCCCTCAACTAGATCCATTAACCAGTCCTGTAGGCAACACTTGGTTGCTTATTATTGACCGCAGTGGGATTTGGAGAGGCATAAGATCATGGGGCAAGTGTTGCGATTTACAATATTGGCAACAGTTGCCCCTTGTTTTTATGTCAATAATCAACACTTTCTCACCCATTTTTCGCATTGTGGGATTTGACCTTAAGACTTTAAAGATTCTTAGACATGAATTAGTATGCCGCTGGCCGGCTGGTATGTGTAGGGAATGATGCAATGAAATAGGCTAACTCCATGGTTAACTATGTCACTAAAGTTTAACCCCTAGTAATAAAAATATGGCAGAATAAATTATGCACACAGGGACAGAAAGGAATCGTGGGGTACAGAGGGATTACAGGGCTTTAACGGTCCCCAAAAGAAGACATTGTATGGAGGGGAAGGATTATGGATGAGGATAGGACGTATAGAACCTACTGGGCAGTGTCACAATGCACAACATGTACGTAGGATTGTTGCGTATAACAGTGGGGCTTTGATTGACCAATAGCCAAGATGGATTGATAGAGAATTCCTGTCGTCGTGAGGTCAGGGCTGAGGGCAGGTCTCTGGAGGCCGGCTCTATGCTGCCCAGGCCATGTTGGGAATCTGAATTGTGGCAGTAATAAATCACACTCTGACCCTGATGGTGGCCCGGGTTACAGACCAATGGTGGCCAGTGGTAAGGGTGTTCCTCACTGTGTAACATGTTGAGCTATATCGCTGCACGCTACCCATACACCCCTGCATGGATAGCTGGATGGATGTTTTGTACGTACACATTGAGTGCCGCAATAGCTTTTAACATTTAAAGGATACACTTTCAAATGGCTATAGTTGATATCATGCCCCACTTCACGCTATATCATTATGCATTATGTTTGCTCCAACCTTCCTTAATTCTACTTTCCTCTTTAGTGTCATCTGAATAGCTATAGCCTCCTCGTCCTATTATGGACTATTTTCTCACCGCCTATTTTGCCCCCAGCAATGTCCACCGTCCTCTTCTGTATCACCTCAGTCGTCTTGGACTCCTCCCAAGACAAAGCAAAACCATCAGGAGGCCAAAGTATACTTGTAAGTGTACAGTTGCAGGCAAGACCCCTAGGAGTAGCAGATACTGCCCTACAGTGTTATCCTTTCTGCTGCTAATAGGAGAGGAGTGGTGAGAAATGCTGCTAGGTGCCACACTAGGGATGTAGTGATTGTCGCGTCTAATGAAACAAGGCGCCAACAAATGGCGGCTGCATTCTCTGCAGACGACAGGTCTGCCCTCTGCAGAGAATGTAGCTGACATTGCCGCTCCCCCTGAGACCTTCTAAGACGCACATATTGAAAGGTATGCCGCCAAAGGCTAGAGGAATAAGATATGGGATGCATCTTTTCATGTATATATACTGGGCACTTCATACTGTTTCCTCACCATCCTAATAGACTCCATTAAATCAAATCAATCTCAGTATGGATCTCATAGTGGATATGTTCATACCTCCAAGGGGGGTAGATGTATGGACAAAATATTTACAGAAATTCACAAAATATATTAATTGTCATTGCAGATTTACATTGTTATTGGTGGTATGTTGCAAAGCTCCTGCGATGCAGGGACAGGCTCACTACGACATTCATAAGCTGGGACAAACATTAATATTGTATTGAAATCAATACAATAATTGCTGATCCGTCTAATCCTATAGTCCATACTATCCATGATCCATGTAAACATAAGAGGAATTATACAATTGAAACCCTGCTATTTCGGGAAGAAATGGGAGTGCGAATCAGTGATAGCGAGAATTTTGCCGTTGGTCGATCTGGGATCTTGGAAAGCCTGGGAAAGCCTTAAAGGGGAACAAGTTGGCAATGGTGTATAAGTAGCAGGTAAACAATATCACTGTGTATTTCTTTCCCTTTGCTAGGAGACCTGCTAGATAAACCCCAGTTATTGACACATTGGCTGGTCGGTTGGAGCTGTAATCTCTATTCGCCGGCGACTGATATGGTCTAATATACAAAACCATTATAGGACAAGTGTAGCATGAGAGAGATAAAGTTGAAATAACTAATTATCTACTCTGTTTGGGATATTGAGAAAGAATCCTCTTATCGGGACCGTTGCTGCCAGGGTATTTTGAAACATTATTACCCTAATAGGGGATCAGTATATAAACAGGAACATGAGGCTTATATCCTAGGCAATATGGGTTATTTTGCTAACTATTGGGAATTATGTAAAGCGTTTCTTGGAAGTGCTGTAATTTTTGCTACTATTCAAGGGACTCATGGTCTACATTAAGCCGTTATTAAAACTGACCCCTCGCTACATAAAGAGTTGTAATTTAGGTTGAGGCTAATATCGAAATAATTTTAGTTGTGTCATCGATAAATTGCTGCTTTTTGTCTTTATTGCATGGGTGTGAGCATTATCTCAATAATGTTGATCTTAAATCAGGAGAAATTGCAGTTATTCAGTCCAAAACGCAGATATTCACTTCAGTGTGTAGCCAATAGTGGGATTTCAAGCACCTATGTGGTCTAGATCTGGAGTGTATACAGGTTTTATTATGATGAAAGCCTGTAGGGGATTAAAGGTATGGAAAGGCAGGTCTGTGTTGTAGTGCCCCATATTTCAGCCTATACACTTGGACACGCATTTCCTGTGTTTGTGGACATCCATTCCTTACTTCCTTAAAATTTAATGTTTATGGATATTGCGTGGCATCCTACTTTGCAGTTCTGAGTAAATGTGAAATGGGGTTTATTAGTGGCTAGTTTGATGCAGATGGCGGTTGCATGACCTGCCGTTATCTGCACTACTCTAAGTTAGTTACTGCAGATAACGGTTGCACTCTCGCCTCCCTTATTGATCCGATGTAATATCCACATTACCCAATAGTGCCTCTGGGAGTCATAAGACGATGTCAATGGTATTATGTGATAGCCATAAAAGAAACACCACGTGTAGACCAAGGTGTATAACGAGGAACCGTACTATATCAGCGTATGTTACAGGGTAGCTATCATAAAGGTAATGCATGCCATTGTAAACTATTGATCTCCTTATATGGTCTAGATACTGGCTTGTGCATCCATACTATATACCCAAGACACCAAGGTGGGTCCGATATATTTAGGATACAGTGGCGGATCCAGGATTGTCTAGACGGGGGCCCAAACCTGGCCAATCTGGAGGGACTATTTGTTTCCCGCGTGCGAAGCGCATCAGCTATACTAGGGGGTTTAGGGGGCATGTCCCCCTAAGAAAATCCTGTTGATCTAGACTTGAAATGGTGCATTTTCACGCTTTTTAAGACATAATATTTTAAGACTCAGCCCCTCTCACCCCCCCCCCCCTCCATCCAGGTCAGGGACCCTCAATCCAGGTCAGGGACCCTCAGACAGGCTCTATGAACCATACTCCACAATCTCTTTCCCTCTTTTCTTCTCCTTTCTTTTCTCTTCTTCCTCTTTTTTTATTTAATTTTTTTTTAATTTTTGGGGGTGGGGTGGTCAAGGCCTGTCGCCCCCCTGGATCCGCCAGTGGGATAAGGCAACATTATGTAGTATCAATAACATTAGAGACTGCTCAAAGTCCCCTGCTCGTCGCTTTGAATCAGAGTAAGTTTAAAGTGGGAAGAGCTTTGTCAGCTCTTCTGCCTTGAATCTTGCCTACTAAGCGTCTCTCCATATGGACGTATTCCTCTGTTTGCCCTACCTTTTCTGTGCACTCAGCATTTTGCAGGCACAAGGCCAATGGATTTATAGAACCCAGATTACTCTATTAATGCGCCGTGACTTGCCTTTGTGCCAGAACTATATACCTTGGACTGTTATATTGGGTGTGGTTCAGGGAAACATGAGTTGATGTGTGATTGGTATTATGGTCGGCTGATCATAGAGAAACATGATGCCCATAACAGGTTCCTAGGTATGCCGACAATTGTAATTTACCTAAATAATTCTTTGTATAGAGACAGTACAAGTCAGCTCATGCCAGGTGGAAACCATAATTGGTATAGAATATATATATATATATATATATATATATATATATATATATATATATATATATATATACTTTTTCTTCACCACCATTCTGGCTCTTCTCGTAAATGCCCAAAGGTTGGTACCCCTACAGCAACAGGCAGAGTGGGACCAAGACAGGTACTCAGCCCTATATTAAGGGGTGGGTGTGGGATTAACTCTGCAACTCTATTCGATTATTCGCAGGGTTGTGGATCTCAAAGAGTTAGCATTATTTATCTATACATGTACATCCTCAGCCATCTTAAAAACTGTCGTAAAAAATGGTAGAAGTTGGGTTCAGCTCAGAAGGCGGCCATATCAGGGAGCACTTTGAGCAGCTCGATCGAATTTTTATTTAAGGAAGAGCTGCCCATGTCAAAGCCATCAAAGGGACCAGAGTCAATAGTTGGACGGATGTGGCGAGGCAGGGAACACTTCTTGTTTAAAGCCAGTGCCTTTCCCTTTGGTCGTGTGTGAAGTCCACTGTGAAACGCCGGCCAGGGCATTCATTGTGTAGAGCTGTTTCCCTCAGACTAAAGGGGAAGGTATGGTGCAGATGCGACTGTGTCATTGCTTAAAGCATGGTTGGTTTGTGGGAAGGATGATTTAAAGCTACAACTTTGCATTTGTGAGATCATCTAAATATGATATGTGAGTTAAATGAGAAGTGCTATACAATATTGTTAGATTTTGAATGTGTTATCAGCAGTAACCAATCTGACTATTGTGTTATCATACACAGTGAACAGATGAATGAACACCTCAGATGCATTATCTGCCCGACAAATTAGCTGTCACCAGCAGTATCAAAGCCTTATAACAAGGCACAAATATTGGTTGTCACCTTGCTTACCTGTTTTTTTTAATTTTAGCAAATTCTCATGGCGAGGGCACGTAATTCGGTATCGATTCTCTTGGACAACTTATAATACCGAAGAGTAACTACTTTATCCAACAGAACCGCCCAGATTGAAGGCAGGGTGATACTTTACAGACAGGTAAAATAAGATTACTGAGAACTTCTTTCAGAAAAGTCCAAATCCCACTCCGTGATTTTTGGCTCAAAAAGCTTTGTAACACATCTTGATTAATTTAGACAATATTATCTCAAACAGCAGGGTTTTCACTACACCTTAATCTTCTTCAAATCTCACTGTTGTTTAGATACAAGATAGAAATCGCCCTGAATCATTCTGCACATTGTGCGTCGCTGGGTGGGCCATGAAAATGTCCAAATGGCACAAAATTGGTGTTTCTGGGCCATAAATCTCCTAGTGGGACTTGGCCTTATGCATGCAGCCATGCGAATTTGTTCACGTGCAAATGTATGGCAGGACTTCAGACGAAGTCATGGGAGATCAGTTCCCAGAAAAACTTCCCGCCAATCGTTACCTGGTAAACAGGTAGCAGAGAATTGTCACACCATTGACAGAATTACTAGTATTTGACCTTATTCAAAGAAGTTCAGAACATGACCTCGAAATAGTGCCGACTAAAAGGCAACATGGAGAATTGATGTTGTTTAACAGATTAAAAGCACATGGCATTCTACATTTTGTATAACTTCTATGCTTTAACCAGTGGTTGGGAAATGCCTTTCTATCCCAATTTGACAGGTGTAGCACTGGCCCATTGTTGAGGTGGAGAATACAACTGTGCGTGGAGCTCCATACGCCTGCAGTGTTAGTGCAGTGCGGTGCACTATTGATGATGTATCCACCTAGTCAATAGAACCTCCTGTACTCGGCTTGTCATCTGTCCGGATAACCCACATCCAATTAGTAAATCGTTGAAAGCATACTGACAAAAACACAAGGCAAAGAGGGTGCTAGGAATTCTCTTATAGATTCCAGATGGGTCGGGGTGGTGGAGGTGGGAGGGGTGGGGAGGGTTGGTACCCTCGTCCAGGTACTTCAATGTAGCACCCACCTGCCCCATCCCACCCCTACCATCTAGCAAACAACACAGGTGAGCGCCTCTATGTTCCCATGGCTTGTTACAGAGACCACACACACACTCACACACTACCCTGCCCGCTCTATGCCTCTTATTCTCCACTCTGTTACACGTCATCGTTGATTTCGCTCTCCATACATTGCATAGTCCATTATAGTTCTGATTCCGACTGACGACCTTTCTAAGAAGGATTATGCGAAAATAAAAATAGGTACATTGTGTAGGTTGTTTGTCTGGTCACAGTTGTGTGTGTGTGGGGGGGGGGGGGGGTTATACATTCATAGCCCAGCTTAGACAGCTTAACTCTGCCCTTTGCTCAACCAACCGTCCCAGACCTTTTGCCCTTTTACTTTTGTTTAATCCGCACAGCACTGTAACCCAGACACTGGATTTGGAGTTATAATATACCCGTAAGGGTCATGACCCATTAGCCGATTTGGATGCATTATCGGCTGATGTACCCACAGAATAACACTATCAAGTACTACTTTGGGTTTGTTTGTTGAGGGTGTATTGGCCGATAATGCACGCAAATCGGCTAATGGGTTTCCAGCCTAATGTTTGAGAGAAACCAAGCCATCATGCACAAAATGGCTGTAGAGGGGACCTTTCTGTCAGATGTGGGGGGGGGGGGGGGGGCGGGGATACGTGCAGTGGCGGATTTAAAGTTTTGGGCCAAAGTTTGCCCCTTATTGATGTAACATTGTATTGTAGGGAGAATACTTCCAATATCGTGCTCCCCTTTCAAAATCCTGTATTCGTCACTGATTCGGGCTTGGACACTTATGATTAGTAGCTCATCTATATCCTTATTATTGCAATGCGAATGTTCTCATTTATAAATGCTCATTCTTTACTATCTAAACGTTTTTCAGGTATCAAAAGTACGTACTATAAGTCTTTTGACCCTGTAACTCTTTAAAATTGTCTATGCAGAGTATGCAATTCTTAGAGAGTGTTTGGACAAAATAAAAGAGATCAGTCATGTTTTACTATGCTCGGTCAGTGACCTGAAACATTCCTCTTTGACTTAAGTATAATACATCTATATTCTATAAGGCAGCAAGGTACATATTGCATGTGACTTCTCAAGATTGCCTAGCAATATGTTGAACTGTAAGTTAGATATAGGTCGAACCAAAATGATTTTGTATCATTTTCATATCAACAGTCGTCATGACTATAATGTTGGATTAAACCCATAAACTATGAGTGTTGTTACAAATGTATTCTGTGCACATCGGCACATGTCAATAAACACAAACTAGTAGGCCTATTCTACCATTTTATAACATGCATCCCAACCAGTGCACCACTATAGCTGATGATGTAGCCCCCATCATACCACCACCATTGTGGACAAACACAGGCCGTAGTCCTGCCTAATTCCCTGGCAAACACTCCCATATTGATAGGGCATGTCCAGATTTGCCAACACCATAGTAGTAATTGGATATTCATAGAAGCCTCTACAGGACGTGCTAATCTACGCCTCTCCCTCTATATACACGTTCACACAAACAGTGGGGCATGTCTGTTAGTCTAATTAAATAGACCCCTTTCATACAGATGTATATTAACACATTCATCATATATCTTGAACTGTATACGACTGCTATGTTTTAAATTAGGATCTGTCTTTTTTCTTGTGGCAAAATTAATACATACAAGGCAATGCTCCCTGGGATAAGGTTGTATATAGACAAACGTCCATGACAGTGGAGTATGTTTACATTGTTCTTCACGAGTTGGACCCAGGGTCCAACGAGTGGTGGACGATGTAAACAGACTCTGCTAAATGGAATGCGGCTACACTGTATTCCACGGGGCATGAGCCATGGCGATTCCAGCACTTAATTATAGTATCTCTTGTATTCATTATTTATCGTTTTCTCTCTTTTATTTCCAGTTCAGAATGTCTTCAGAGGCGACCACAGTGGGTTGGAGTCTCCAGCGACGGTCGTGGGACGACCCTTCAGGTAGGGCAAGGTATTTTTACTCAGCGCCTGCCCTCGACTCCCAATTATGATTAGCAATATAGGAGACATATAGGCGAGCAATGAGGCATATATTTGAAGACACTCCCAGATATTGGCTTGTCGTGGGTAGGATGGCAAGGTGCCAGGGGAGTTAGGTGGCCTATGTAATCACCTTGGTTATGTCAGAGAGTAGCAGCAGCAGCAGCCAGGCCAGGTAGGCATACCTGTCTGCTGCCCTAATTGATGCAATTTACAGCCCTGCCATCATAGGTCCCAGCACAAAGACTGACCAAAGCCACCTGTAGAGAGCACCTCCTAGTGTGTCAAACCCAGCGCCACCAGCCTCGGCCACATCTAATTAACAATCGTTTACATGCAGCTTTAGCTAGGATTTTGTTTTATCCTTTTACTCCCTCTTGCTCCCCTCCACATCCACGAGCTACTACTCCCCCTGAAATAGAACTCTTAAAACCTAAGTGGTCTCAATCAGTCCTCATTGCTTTTGTCCTAATTAGAATGAGTCATTCTGCCTAGGTCTTTGATTATTATTCCACGCTTAAACACTATATGCTATAAACATGCACTATCATTGGGAGTTAACTTAGATATTTCGAAACATTTACGTTGGGCTCTCTGATTTAGGTGATATTTTAACAGGGATTTTTTAGAGCATGTGCAATTGATTTTTTTTTTCTAAAATAACTGGAAACTTTGTTTCATTTGGCCAGAGTGTATTTATTACACAGCCAAAAATAATTTTCTCATTTTCAGAAAATATTTCTTGTTTTAAGTAAAATAAACTTAAAACAAGATTGTCCGTAGGATAACAAAATTTTACTTGACAGCATGGTTGAGTTTAATATACTTAGACTAAGAAAAACAAACAAGAAAAACAAACAAGAAAGAAATTCTTAAATCAAGTATTTTATACTGGAATCAAGATGATATTTCCTGACATATTTCTCAAAATAAGAAAATCTTTCTTACGGAATGGACCTTTTTTCTAGAAAACCTTTTTCTTAAGTAAGTTTTAATTTCTTATTTCGAGTAAATAAACAAGATTGATGTTCTTGCCTGGGAAATGGGTATGATTATATTTAATTTTAGTCTTAGAGAGAAAGGATTGATGCCAGAGCATCAGAAAGAGGTTCATCAGATTAAATGCAGCTTTTTGTAGCTACAATAGAAGATTAAGCAAACAGACCTTTATTCAAAGTCATTTCACTTCATGTAATGGGACAGGTTATCCTTCCCTTTATCTAAATGATATTATCAAACAAATGGTGTCTCTTATCATTTCTCCCTATAGTTATTATAGTTTATTCACTGGAACAAGAGTTCTTACATCAAATTAATCCCTAACAATTCTCCCCTTTTCCCACATATTTTTACCCTCTTCCCTTTCTTTGGGACTTAATTGGAGGCAGAAATGTATACCCTGTTTGATAAGAAAGTTGTTGTATTGCATAGTGGTGGCCTCTTGTGGCACAACATGTAACTAATGTTCTTAATTTAAGAAAATAATTCTTATTTAGTAGTCTGTATACTTGATCCCTATGGAACCTAACTGAACTCACATTCCACACCTATAAAATTCCCAAATAATAGAAGGAATTTGGTGAAGGCATTAAGCATGGTCATAACCATCACATAATAGAGTATACTTGCACATTTTTTCGCCCTAATTGACACTTTGGACACTTGGTTTCAGGTTAATTCTTAACTGAGCAGATTTTCAAGACATAGCAATCTTAAATCTAGAAATAGAACTTTCTTATTTCAGGAATATAAGATATAATCTTGTTGGGTGCACAAATGACCAGTTTTAAGAAAATTCCTAAAGAAAAATAAACTTGAATACTTGTTTCTAGAAGAATACTAGAAAAATATAAGATATTTTTGTTAGCTTCCCCTTTCTGAAAACAAGATAAAAGTAAAAACTCACAATGAGTTTATTCCTTGAATCGAGAAAATTTAATCTTGATTCTAGTATTTTCTTGGGGTAAGAAAATTATTTTTGGCTGTGTACCTGTGGCGGGAGGGGGGCGATAGGGGGTAGCCCAGGTAATCTGATCTAAGTTCCACATTGTGTAGATCAACAAAAGTCCATTTACAGATAATGTTTTCTTTTTTGGCTCTCTGTGTGGCAGGTCTGGCAGGAGCGGGTGGACAGGGACAGACTGTCACGTGGGCGGCCATTGGCTAGCGGCCTTGGTGAGCGGTGTTAATCATGTCTGTAGTGGTTGTGGCACCAGCCAATGAGAATGCGTGTATTGATTCCACCGAGCAATTACTTGACGAGCCACCTGCCCAGCTGCCAGCAGCGACCAACGAGGGAAACAGCGGCGACAACGCCGGCAAAGTACTAGCGCCGGCCGATAGCGCCAATGCCACCACCACCACCACGAGCAGCCCACAGTTCATGCAGGCAATGTCTTCAAGTTCGGACAAAGAATGTAGAATGGACCCACCGCCGTTGTCGTCGTCTTCTTCTGTCGACAACACCACTAACACCAACGTGTCTAACAACAGTAGTACTAGTGCGGACCGGGGCAGAGTCAACTCTGGTTACAGCTGCCCTGAGATTGAACTGCAGCACTATGGTAGTGAGGTGACAGCTGCCACCACCACCACCGCCGCCACAGGTAGAAAAAGAGACGACGCCAGGTCCGACTGGACGCAGGGCGGCGGTGGTGGCGGCGGTGGCAGCAACCGGCGAGCCGACCCCCTGGTATCATTCGCCACCACACAGGTGGGCCGCGCCAACAGCTCGGCCAGCTGCAGTAGCGACCCCAGTGACATCTCAGAGGAACTACTCACCTGTGCCGAGCTGGCAGATACCGTAGTAACTCCGCCGCTCTCCACGGGTGGCAGCACCTCACCAGCAGACTATGGCAACAGGAGGGGGAGGCCCTCCACCGCCGCCACCGACTTTGGCGGTGGCGGCGGTGGAGGGACTTCCGGTCGCGAGGGCTCGGCGGGCCGGAAGTCGCGAAACGCGTCAACGAACTGCAATTTGAAACCGAGCAGTGCATGTGTAGGAGGTAGCGGCCACAGGTTGACTGACTTTGGAGGATCTCTAGATTCGGCGCGCGAGTCCCCAGTATCGGGCAGGGTGTCGGTAGCGTCGGCCACTTCCGGTGGTTCGCGCTGTCCCGTGGAGCGGTCGGCGACGTTGCCGACGCCGAATTCAGAACTTGCTTTAGCAACAGGAGTGTGGCCTGACGTAGGAGGGCATGACGGTGACGTGACGGGTGCCTGCCTAGAGCCGCCAGGGGTGGAGGTGCTGCAGCCGGGACGTTACCAGCAGCACACGACGTACCCGGACCTGTCGGGGGCGGGCGGCGACTGCTCCTCCTCACCAGTGACAGCGCTGCACGGCGCATCTGCCGACCCACATAGCGGCAGGAGTGGCGGCGGGCGGGCTGCTGCCACTGCGGCGCCCTCTGGTGTGGGCAGCGGCAACTCCTCACACAGTGGCGGCGCTGGTGGTGGTGGTGCGGGAGGGGTGGACAGCAGCGCGCAGCCTCACCATCCCCTGCTCCTCCTGCAGCACAACAACAACAACTACACTTCAGTGGCTGCTCCGCTAGGCGCCTCACTCTATCCAGGTGCGGCGAGCAACTCACAGCAGCACGGGGGCGGCAGTAGTAGTGGAGGTGTCAGCCTTGGAGTAGGTAGTAGCAGCGGCACAGGAGGAGCAGCTCCGGCCGCCTGCAGCTCCAAGCCTCATGTAACTCTGGGTGATGTGACCAACTGTGGAGGAGGTAGTGTTCAAAGTTCCTCAGCACGCCTACCTCATAATACAGGGGCGGCACCGGGCCTCAAGGGTCCCGTACTGGTACGTGGGGGCGGACTACACCACGTCCACCAGGTCGGGGGGTCGGGCGCGGGGCCGGGCGGCCCTCTACACGGGGGCGGCGGGTCTGGCCCACTCTTCTCGACGTGCGGCACGCAGGCCGGCCAGTCAGCGCTCCGGAGCCACTCGAGCCACAGCCACCACAAGCTCGACTCCGGCCTCTCGGACATCGGCAAGGATTACATGAGAGTCAATGGAGCTATCAAACCCTTCAAGCAGCTACAGAAGCCAGCAGTGGCGCGGGACGGGAAGGATCGCGAGCGGGGAGGGGGTGGAGGGGGCGTCGGCGGTGACCACCGCGGCGTCGGCGGGGGCGGAGGTACGGGAGGCCTGGATGGGCTCACAGCGCCCGTGCCAATGAGTTACACGTCCGAGGACGTCGGTATTGCCCTCGTCGGGGTCAATTCGGACTACCCGCGCTACACGGAGGAGAAGAATACCGCGCCCGGCGTCGCGGCTAATAACGCCAAGCAAAGACCCAATGTCGGCTACAGGCTCGGCAAGCGGAAAGCGCTGTTCGAGAAACGCAAGCGTATCTCGGACTATGCCTTGGTGTTTGGCATGTTCGGCATCATAGTGATGGTGGTGGAGACGGAGTTAAGCATGGCCCTCGTCTACGAGAAGGTAAGACAAATCACACATTCTCTACTTTATTTTCAGTTTATAAAATTACCCAGTTGTATTAATCTACATGTTGAATCTTGCTATGTGTTTGTTTTATAAACATGAAATTACAATACAGCACTTTAAATCAGTCCCACTCATTGTGAACAATTGGAATACACTGTATCTCCTTGTCTTGTCAAATATGAAGTTAAACACTTGAATACAGTCTAGATGCTTTTACCTAAATATTAAACTTCAACATGAGCTATGAGACATGCTAGGTGTCTTTTCAGTCGTCATGTCTACTGACATCCTTATTAGGGGACACCAAACGTTAACAAACATGAGTTGAACCCTGAACAGTGCCCTGCACCATGCTCCTATGGGCCTGCCCTGATTGTGGGCATTATGTAGGATGACTTAACACTGTCACTCCCATAGATCAAGTACTAACAATGCTACTGCGTGCTCCCCTTATCTCCTCCCCACATGTTTGAACAGAGGAGGCCTGATAGCGTGTCTGCACGCCTTGCCCATACCCCTGCCACCACAGGGGTGGAGGATAAGGACGGAGGGGGTCCAACCCTGCCTGCTATCAGTCTACAAAACAAATAGTGGTTTGGTGCTGGAGGTAGTTACTGTACCATGGTACCTGCCAACCTCTGGGTTCCATGTGGCTCCCTGGAGAGACCACTGGAGGAGCTATAGGGCGGGAGGAAAGGGTGAAGGTGGAGTGGGTTGGCGCAGCTAGGAAGAAATGATGGAGAGTTGGGGTTGGGGCAGCCGGGGTTAGCTGACACTGGCACCAACAGCAGCAAGGTGTTTGTGATAAACACATGCATACAATAACAATCGTTTAAGGACATCATCATAAACAAGAACAGCAAATACCTTCGTGGTATGACATGAAATACACATAAGGCTATGCACTAAGAGTGCTCGAAGTGTGCACTAAATCATATGTATAGAAATAATCAATATGCCATCTGATAAACTACCAATGTAGAGATCATTTCATTAAAGTATCACCTAGAAGTACATAGTATTAAGGAGTTCATTGCCATTTCAAGCATTCCAACTCCCCACGCCATGTTTAAAGCTGGTTTACCGCCACTGCTGGCGACACACTGTGTGACACATTTCCTATACTACTCACATAGTTAAAAATAGAAGCTACCGCTGTGGCGACAATTCCATGCACTACTTAGATGAGGATACACTGAATAGAAATCACTTTGAACGTGTGGGGGAGTAGTGGGGGTGGGAGGGTGTAGACATGGGGCAGTCCCCTGTGAGCAGGCTTATTTCCTGCAGAGGTTGCTGACTGTCTTCCTCCTGTGAGTCTGACTCCGGATGCAGCAGGTTAAAAAGCAACCGGCGGACCCTCCAGTACTGTGTGACTCACATAAATGAATGTTAAGCCTTTGGTATAAAAGAAAACAAGCAGAAGCTGGCATTTCACACACCTTCCTGCGACACCAGCTCTGTCTGTCTGTGTGTGGCACCTTTGAGTGTTGACTCATGTCTGGCAAATGAAGGTGTTTTTATGCTGTTACTCCTGCCGCCGCTGTAGGCTAGAGGCGGAAGCTTCACTCACTAGGATCTCCTCACCACAAAGAAAACTGCCTGCACGTCCAAAGAATGTATTGAACATGTGTGGAAGAAATCACACACAAACATCATGAGTCGTCATACGTCCCCCTTCTTTCATATCCGCTCCGCGTCCTCTGAAATAAATTGCTACATTGAACTAACTATGTGGTTTCTTTATACTGTGCGTGCCTAAGTCCAATCAGAGCTCCGTCCCACTGGAGCCGTACGTGGTGCCACCACCATGGGAGGCAGGGAGGACCTGTTGCTGAGGGGTCCTGTTGGTATTGATTAGGCTGTGGTAGGGTGGTGTGTTATCTGGTGGGGGAGTGTTGGCACCTCCTGCCTCACACCTGATAACAGGTGAGATGAGCCACTCACAGGAACCGCTCGGTTATTAGGATGAGCAGCTCACAGACATATGTTGTACAGGCAGGGAGGTGTACAACAAGCACTGGGCGTATGAGAGCAAACTGTTACACAAGGGTGGAGCTTGGTGTAAATGCAGAACCGGATGAACACTTCCTGCAACAACTCCAACGCAGGATGTATTTAACTCTCTGGTTTTACCCTATCTAGACATTCTGAAACATGTATGACCAGAACAGCAGAGGCGGATTTAGAGCCCCCCCCCTCCCCCACCCGCTTTTGAGAAAAACAGTAAAATTCAACCTTTACGTCGTGAAGGAAATTATGTTTGCCAATACTTAAGTAACCTCGGGAGTAACCTGACCCCACCCCCGGGCCTGTTGAACATCCTGGATCCGCCACTGAAACTCACTGCCGAAGGGCAGCATAGCTTCATTCTAACGGCTATATTCACTCCACGTGAATCACAGCCCATCTATTATCCCGCTCGGTAATTGCCCAACCACATCCAGCAAACATGGCAGCCCTGCTGTATGGCTAACACGTTAGTTGGTCCCAGGAGGAGCCTGATGTACGGACGATAGTGTACTGCTCCCCACCCCCCTTCTGCACCACCCCAGCTCTCCCAGCCAGCTGCCTCCCCCTCCCCACCTTATACCCAGGGTCCAGGGCCAAAGGTCGCTCTCCACTTGCAGCTTCTCAGCCCTTGCAATGAGCTGCTCGCTCAGCGGGCCGAGCTGCTCCGTGGCCCCACGCTCCCTAACCTAATAGTCATGCCTGCACCCCCAGAACCCTGCAGTATAGGAGGCTCCAGCCTAACGCCCCAAGCCAAATTATGGCTATGTTGACGTGCCCCGTGACAAATATTGAACTAGGGTGTTTAGCAATAGGAGGGAGGCTGGATAAGTGGTTCCCCATTTACATGATTAACAGCACGAGCACTGAACCATTGTCAGGGCGGTGCTTAACTCATAAGGCGCTCCAACAGGCCAGGGGCGACCCCCATGTAGTGTACACGTAGATATGCAGTAGCAGCACTGCTGTTATCGTACGTAGCAGCCTGCCCGCCATGCTGCAACTGTTTTAGAAATGCTGCAGGACAGGCCGACTGTTACATGTTTAAATTAAAGATGGCAGAGTAGTTAAAATCCAAAGTCGTGCCTGAAACCGATTCAACATCGTGCTTCCGCATGAAAAGCTGACTCTGTAAACATTTATAGCGTTAACTGGGGCCACACCGGAGTGGTGATTCGAGCTGGTGCTTTCGATTTTAGTGAATGTGCTCTTGTTCTAACCAGCTATCATATTGCTACAGTTTAAAGTCACACCCATGAAGACACCATGTCAGCAATTGTGCGTGTTCAGCAGTTCAGATATGCACAACCGTATTGCGACCTAGAACAGTATGTGTTTGTAATGATAACGTGAGGAAATATTCTATTTTAACACTCAAAGAAAGA
Organism: Harmothoe impar; assembly: GCA_947462335.1. NCBI lineage: Eukaryota > Metazoa > Annelida > Polychaeta > Phyllodocida > Polynoidae > Harmothoe > Harmothoe impar. Next base: position 28,886,097 of record OX381709.1, on the reverse strand, counting down.
ACCCAATTTGATTGCTTCGAGTGTAGGGCCGGTGCTATCTTTGTCATTGCAGCGATAGGTTCTGTCCGAGTTATATACATGTATACATTGATAGAGCAACTCACATCTTGTGCATGACCTGGTGTGGTTATGGGCTATGTACAGTATGCTGTACCCCGAGATGCACACAGAGTTCATACTACACTGAGCAGCTCGCTCTGAGTATTAGCAAAGCAGCACACTATATGCACCATCACATCAGCCAGTACTGAGAGTTGCTCACACATCCATACGTACACCGCACCACGAGCAGCAGCTGTCCCAGCCCAGAGCCGCCTCCTACTCCCCCACATTGAGCTGCTCGCATTTACCGTGAGCTGCTTCCCATTCGCGACCCAAAGAAAACGCGGCGAGTTGTGTTACGTTGCCAAGACAACCGGGCCCGGATACAGCCAATCTGTGCGGCTGATATCGATGATTGTGTGTGGTGATACCTAACTATGGACACCCTGCAGTGCAGCAGGAACCACACCAGGCGGCGCTGTCATCCCTCCTACTGCAATCACTCCCCATACTATACCTTATCCATGTCCTAACATATATACTTGTGGTATAGTGCGACGGGGTTAACCTTTTTACATGTCTATCTCTGACAGTATGATATGACTGTTAACAGCCAATGTGAGCAACCTTTCTGGTTTGCTGCTCACATATTGTGCAGCTCACACATTGAGCAGCTTATGTATTTACACATACATTGCAAATACAGTTTTGGAATGTTTAATGATATATTAATAGTGTATGATATCATCTGTACTCACGCCATATAGATATCTAACACCACAGGTGCACTGTAAACAGTTGGTTGCCATTTTTGTAGGTGTACAGTAGAATCTACTGTAGGTGTACATCTTATTGTAGGTAACCAGTAGAATCTACTGTAAATCTACTGTAGTTGCTATAATACTACAGTAGATTCTACCGTGTACATACCTACACTTACTTTTTACAGTGTGCTTGTATCATATTAGCTGTATAAGTTAGATTAATGTGCAGGCAGCCACAGGCCGCATGGTGCTGGAGGAGGTGTATGCAGGGTGTGCTCTGTGTACGGTACAGGTGTCTCAGTCTTACCTCAAAGCTCCACTGTCTTCAAAGGGAGCTGTCTGCAGCTTGCGGCTCTCCATCAATGACGGCGCATTAAGGGGAGAAGGAGGCGGGAGGGGGTGCTGGAGGTGGATCTGCCCAGGTGGGGAGTTCACACATGAGGCACACCCACCTCCCCGTCTCCAACACCGCCACAGGCTCCTCTTACATGTACCTCGCCCTATATCAATACACAACTTAAGAAGAATAGCAAGAAATAAGCCTCACTGAAGCAGGATTTGCCACCGTCTGATGAATCATTAAAGCAGGGGGAACGTTAGAACAAATAGGATTTTCCTTTAGTTTGTGCTGGTATCACCTGATGGAGGGCCCTTCGCTCTGACATAACGATTGGGGCTCTAAGGAGAATAGGAGGCGATCGATCAGAAAAATAGACTGGTCTGAATCGGGGTGCTATCATTTAAAGCTGCGGGGGTGCCCGCGCGATACTTGTCTCGCTGAAATGGATGGGCATGGCCTGTTCCAAACCCCGGGGGTCATCAGCATAATGCCCATAATGCATGCCTACCCCTGTCCCTGGAGTCAATTGCCAATCACTATATGATTCATACAGTGGGCTTGGGAATGCCTAGCCATTCGATTCACATGGCTGTGCTACATTGTGGCGTGGTAGACTCAGGTATTGTTAAATGGAAAATGGAGAATACCTAGAGGCTATTGTGCCTGAATAAGGTTGAGCATGTAACGTACCGACTAATATGAGTGACCATGGACAGCCATATAGTATCTCTCTCTATATATATAGTAAATATAGATACTATATGGCTGTACATAGGTCACTCAAATAGTAATGTAGATGTAGATCACCCTCTCCAAATAAGGAACTGCCATATCTCTTATTGTGCCGGCACATGCAGTAGTAACAGACCCAGGCGCTTTTATGGGTGACATGTGAATGCTTTGAAAAATGTTTTCGATCTGCCCACAAAGAATGTTTTTCATGATGACTGATTGGAATTATTTGTACATTCAGCATCTAAACGTGTATTATTCCAACATATTTAGCTGCTCGTTTTCATTCATGTCATGTTGATAGACTGACATAGATTGCCATTGTTCCTCCTACCTCTCCACACCATAACAATACTATTGGTCCATTACTTCACCCTATCCCCCATTCCTGCCACTCTCTTATCGTTATTGCAGCACTCCATCAACACCTATCTAGGTCCCCCTATCACTCCCCACCACCACTATCACTATCACTCCCCCACCCAGCCACCATTACCCCCATCCCACCATTAACACTGCTTACTCCCGTGCCTACTAATACCCCAACCACTGTGACCTTCATCCTATACAGCATTAAGCCCCATACCCTTACCACCAACCTCCTTAGTTTCAGCTCGGAGGGGCACATTCGCATTTGTCACCCTGGCTGGCCACGTGGCTTTGAAGGCCGCCGGCTGGCCTCTGATGCGGCTCCAGATAGGCTGCACCAAAGCTCCTTTCGCCACTGGATCCCTGCTGATCGGGCTTGCCCAGCCCAGCAGGGATCCAGGTGTGGTCTTCTTGGCGGCGCCTAACCTCCTCGGCAGCCCACAGAGTTCCTGCCCTTGCCATGAGCACATAACAAATATATAGACCCACATATTAAGCCCAAATCTGGCTATATCTGTGTGTATACTATATATATATATATATATATATATATATATATATATATATATATATATATATATATATATATATATTGTAGTTACTACCTGTTTCCTCTTTGTATTTGTATCATATCTTAATATTAGCTTCATGAAACTGTGTATAAATAGAACAGTCAACTGTGGTAAGAATATACCAGAATTATTGATGGAATTGTACACCCGTATAATCATAACATACCTACATATTATAGGCTAGGATGAATCAATCAGCCAAAGATATCTGTAAATGAATGGGAATATATCCATGGATATCTCTTTGAAATAGAATACAGCGCAGGAGGTTTGTTTTAAGCAATCCGTATCGACAATGCTCGACAGGAAATGTCGGGAGGAGCTCTAAACATGAGATAAACATTAGTTTGGGGCATTATGCATTTAGAATTATAATTCTTCGGAAGCTTTAACTACAGCTGTCTTAGATTTGCTTGAAAACATCAATGCATATATTATTATAATTATTGGGGAGGGATTTGCTGGAGGCAATGCAAAATCTATAGTAAAGCTTAAATAATAAGATAACAGCACTATGTTGTAGATGTCAGAGGAAACCTCGAGAAATAAAGTCCCTGCTCATGTATTTGTTGCATACCTTAGTGATGACTTGTCTTATCAGTTGTCGCTGTTTGTGTATCACCTGCTACAGGAGACCAATATGAGATATACAGTATACTATACAGGCGCCCCACCGAGGTCTGCACTGCTTCCTTCTTGGTGCAGGTGATAGTCTAGGCAATACTTCCTTCATGGGGGGCAAAGATCAATTGTCCATGCCTGGTAGAAGACTATTAAGGGCTGATAGTCACTTAGTTAATTACATGGCCTTATGGATATTCAATTAGTTGGTTGGGGCAGGTGGCTATGAACGTGACGAGGAGGGGGTCAGGAATGGTAGCTGACTTGGGAGGGAGTCTGCTGGGCACACATGTATGTATAGTGTCAGAAAATAGAAGTGGTATATAAAGGACCATATTAATATACCTGATATATCAGGTAATATAAAGCACCGTCGCCTATGGCGCTGTATACAGTGGAAGGTACAAATATAGACAGCGCCACGGAATATGTTATAGAGTATCAATTGTCTACAACATTGATGACGCAATTTAAATGTAACATTCCTACCTTTCAACCCTGACACACTCTGTGCGTTGAAATGCAATTAAACCTGTCATACTTATATCTTGCTAGCTCAATTATCATATACTTGGATGTTGCTATGGAAATATTAATGTGCCCAGTCTTTAGGCTGTCATAGCATGAGATGTCCTATTTAGGAAACAGGTAAACGGCACAGTGACAAGACAATATGCAGGTCTGGTTGCGGTTGTCAGGGCCTCTCCATAGTAAATAATGACAACAATGACGGCCGTGGTCCCCCAAAGAATGGCAATCTCACAGTAGAATATTCCCTTGTCTAGAGACAAGCCATTGGGACAAAGGATTGGGAATCAGTTAATTGAGAACTTTCCAGGTGTAGCTTACAATAGAGCTCTTATAATGAGGCCCTGGAAAAAGGCCCTGGGTAGGATTTCATTAAAGCAATTAGCAAGCTGCCGTTAATTACTGGATGGTCTTTGATTCCGCTACCAGTATCATTGTGTGAAGGCGTAACGCGGAAAAGGTGGGAGATTCCACTCCCAATTACAGCCATGTAGCTGAATTCTGACCGTGACCTTTTGCCGACATTCTCCTCACAGCAGCCATTTATACCATGTGATATTGCAAACTGCGAATGACCCAGTTAAATTACTTTATTCAAATTTCCTACTGATTCAAAACACAGGTAGAGATCCTTTATTTCTGTGAATGGCTGGGAACTGTCAATCGTGTGAGGCCTCTTATATTCTACCTGACGTCGTTAATATCAAGTTGCATAGAGTATATCACAGGAAGTTACTAGAACTGAACTATTGACTTTTTGAAAAATTAAACAAGAATTGATCAGTCCTCATAATAATATCATACTATGATGCGTCATTATCCTATTGCGACAAAACACGTCCTTCTTCCTGGAGGTGACTAGATAGATGCATGTAGATGCCGTGCTTTTAACAGATCCATGTTAAGTACACAAACAGGTGTATGTAGGTGGGGGAGGAGCCCACTTATAGACCAGACACACAGGTACCCTGCCAACTCCTATACCAGGCACTGATGAGTTTGGCATTCCATCTCACATCAGGCCATACCCCACACCCTACATATGATATTGGTTCTGGTAATTGGAGCCGATGCTATGGTTATTCTTCAGATAAACAAGTCTGTGCTTTCTTTTCTACTGACATTCCGTCGGAGAATGACCAGACAGGTCACTCCCCTCTCTAGGTGCTAGGCCACTCCCTTTACTGCTCATAAGTACGTGAGCAACTCCTTCATCCAACAAACGCACATGTCGGGCCTGCGGCAGTGTTTACCATTGGTTGTGTGCGGGGGAGGTGGGTTCAGCTGGGCCGGGCGCCGGCTGTTACAGCTCTATCTGCTGCCCCACATCTGTACCATGGGGCACACCATGTCTCCACCCTCCAGTACCTAGCATCCAAATAGTTCCTCCCTGTACACAAGTACAGTATCCTGCTGTTTAATGGCTATGACCAGTCTGCTCCCCCTGCTGTTCTTGCCCTGACTCACCCCAATACCACCTGCATCCTCATACATGTATCCTCAACACAGTGAATCTCATATCACTATAAGTACCAGTGTGCTCATCTCACCAACGCTGCCAACCAAATCACTTCCAACCTTCCAAACATCCAACACTAAATGACTCCACTCCTAATGCCTAACGACCAATGGTTCAGCTCCTCCAGGTTTGTACACATCCATCGGCTGCCAACAGGGGAGCCAGGTTACCAGGTTTATCGTGTAAACAAGGCCAGATGTTGTCTCCCACGTCGTGATACTCCAGTAATTCATATGACAGGCCTGCCAGAAAGACATATAGGACAGGCATTTAGATGGCTTGCTGATACAATGTAGCTGATATAGGCTGTCTCATATACTGCTGGAAGTGTGGTGTCCAGGGAGTTGACTGTCACCCTTGGTGTATACTGATCATTGTGAAGGGTCATGGCTTCCAGTACCTTTAGTGCTGTGTTACTGAGCTACTCTCGGTAAATTTTAACGGAATATGACATTTTCTTTATTTTCTGAGATTGCAATGACCAAAGCTTCTCCACATCCGTGTCCGAAATGAAAATCGTTATCATGCACGCTAAAAATGCCAATCTACAACAATCTGACCGCAGCCAAACAGATGCATACATGTAACCGTACAATTATAATGATTATGTTATACAATACAGTTCCCATACCCATGCATCATCAACCGATATTATTTAATCAATCACTCGCGCGACTTGGTGCACATTTTAATGATGATAACTAATATCATCAAAACCAAGGTGCACCGCATTACCAGAATGTATAGGACTTTATGTCGTCAACTAATTGATATATATATATAGGTACCCCATGAGGGTTGTAATGAATGCATACAACACCCAGTCATGTATACATAAACTGGGTGATGCATTAAATAACTAAGCGTTAGCGTGTAATGTCCCATCACATAAAGCCACATGGGGAAGCCTCTGCAGACCCAGTCTCAACTAATGAAGCCATTGCTTGTGTCGCCGATCGCTCGGACTGTCATGCCGGCGTGTGGACCCAACCTCTCCCCTCCTCTCTCCTCTCCCCACCTCTCCTCTCTCCCTCTCCTCTCATCTCCCCTCCTCTCCCCTCCTCTCCTCTCCCCCTCTCCTCTCATCTCCTCTCCTCTCCCCTCCTCTCCCGTCCCGTCCACACCATTCGCTTCCCCCTCTTACATTGCTCCTCCCACCCCTTTGCCTCCCTTGCGTCCACCCCCTCTCCATATCCCCAACACTACCAGCATAACAACATAACTGCCATACTTTATGAATGTATGGCCCCAGAACTGCTGATAACCTAGCGATAATCACCGCCGGGCTCTGCTAAACTAATATGGCACCCGGATTATCCTCGTTGTGGTTCGACAGGGTTGGTGGTGTAATGGTGGGCTCTCTGTCTGTGGGGTGGGGAGATGAGGTGTAGCCAGAAGCTATACCGCACTAAAACCAGGCATATGGCTACTACTGTTAGTATTCATTAGGTGTACTTGTTCGCATAGATAGTACATTGTACCTAGTTTTAATTATTTATTTTAATACTTAATTCAGAGCTTGTCTGGCTGTAGCCTGGACTTGGCATTTATATAGACCTTCTTGTTGATACGGGTGTATCCCACATCCACTGATGAAGCCTTCCCCTACCACCACCATACATCACCAGTGAGATTTCCTCACGTTTACCAGTGGCTCAACACCTGCCCTAATTGGCAATCTTTCCCGCTGCTGTTCGCGGCCTGGTGTCCAGTCTGTAAAGCCATCTGTATAACCCCTCTGCCCAAGTGGCCCAGGATGGCCGGCGTTGGACGGAATCAAGCCATGGATCATTTATTTATCAATTTTAGTCTGGGGCCCACACTGTCCGGTGGACGTCAGTACCATTAGCCCTAATTCCCTGTGAATATGTCGACAGGCAGGGTCGGTGCTGCGCATATTGTGGCCGGAACCAGGCCGCTGCTGGCCTGTATGCTGATAAAGTGAGGATAAAGTTGACTCATGATGCAGTTGATGAAAGTGGGTTGGGTATTCTGCATGGAAGTTGGCATAACTTTCCTATATGGTCAAAACAACAGGGAAATAGCTGCTTGGTGACAGACACTCTTAATACAAATTCTTAAACAGTTATATACTCAAATATTCAGATAGCACTATGGACAAGAAATGGTCAAGAAAATGTGCTTTTCATGTCGCAATCCCAGGCTGGTATAGTCCTAACCCCTAAATCACTAAATACTGGTTGAGAAACAGACCCCAGGAGTGTCATACTCATAGGAGAGGTAGCTTGCAGTCAGGACTCTATTGCCAGGCGTACTTATAGTTATATCATATTCCCATATACTATCACAGGGAGAGTACAATAAAACCATGCGATGTATGGCACAAAGCCATAGAGTATTCTCAATGAGGATAATCAGGATATCCCGTGCTACCATACACAAAGCAGTGTATGTGAACTGCCTGGTAAGCATTTCCACATGGAAATGGAGGATACCCTCATTATGTTTAGTCATGATAGGATGATTATACATAGGCCTATTTCCATATGTACACGTATATAAGTGCCTGTACACTTGTAAGTTGTATGTGCTTGGTGTGTAGGGAAGGCAGTGACTTGTTACATTTAATATTAACATGTGATTGGGGTAAGCCTTGTGTTTATTTATACCATTACAGACCCACTGGTCTTCAGATTTGCACCACAAATTCTATCATCCTATGGTTGTAATTTGTAAGAATTTGTAAGAATTCAACACTGTTACATGCATGTCTCATAGTGGGTATAGTTTGTCAGGCTTCTCGGAATTTCACACGCCATAGCAAAATTCCACAGTGACCTATTCTAAGGAAAATTCCCTTTGAGAAGTTCACAGGTAAAGCACTAACTATCAATTCTCGCTGTGGGAACATGGATGATGAATAGCTCACATACCTAGCGCTACCTTGGCAACCTGACTCTAGGGTGATCTCATGGGTATAAACAATGTTGAGGGTTTCTGGTATACTAGTACCCATAAGGTGGGAATCTGATTTATGATGGCCAAGTGAAGTCAAGTGAAAACTGCACACTTGGAATAGGACCACCCAAGCATCATTGCAGTTTGGGCAACTGTCGACATGCTATACATTGGTATCAATTAAGATTATATAAAAGGAAACAGTTTCCTGTGTCCAGTGTGCTTATAATCATGATAGATCTTACTGTGTTCAGTGTGTTTATAATCATGATTTATAAAGTGTTTGGTTAGCTACAACCGAATATGAAACACGCATGCAAGTTATGAGCGGCATGTATATAGAGTGCATATTCTAAATTCCCATAAACAATCTCACAATGGCCAAGAAAATAAAACGCACACAATCATGATCATCAAAACATTAACGCGAAAGTTGTATCTTGTGGGGGAGGGATCGGGCCCAGCTATATTATAGAGACTGTGAAGTTGCTGGGAATAGATAACACAAACACTAACATATGTGTAGCTAGCTATATGTGGGGTTTGTGAGGTCTATGACTCCAAGTTCAACTTCCATGTCATACACCCCCCCTTCCACCTGCCACACACTAACCCCATGTGGTGCCAAACCCAGTTCTAATAACCTAGCCGCAGGGGGATCCCTCAAGTAAACGAAAATACTCTGCCAAGTTAATATCCCGCAGGGTGCAGGGTGGCCAGAGCTTGACCCTCCCTGTGCAGTGTCTGTTTTGACGTCCGTCACGTCACTTAGCCCTGGTCGCCTTTAACCTTGGATCACAAGGTCGGCAGCAAAGTTGGTGCTTGTGCCTATTAATGGGGGGCAGTGATTGGCATGTTGCTGTATAGCTCCTGGTCCAGCGTCACCTGATAGCCTTCTGATATGGTGGCAGGCGGTAAATGGGAAGCCGTTGGATATCCGCCTGGACACCGTGTAAAACTATGAAGGAGAGAGGGTGAGTGAAGTATTGGAAACCCTAGACTTTTGATTAAAAGTGTCGTATACGAAGAGATGGAAGCACCTGTCTAGTTGCTTCGGCGTCTATTTTGACGGCTGTCATACATATCGCATTCCTTAATAGTTTCTTATACATGTATTGGCAATTCCCATCACATTCTCCTCCTCCCTCATCCTCCTCCTGCCCTGGTTAATCTCTCCAGGGGGAATTAATTCCAAGGAAACGGTCCTGAAAGTGAGCAAACAGCTATACTGTAACCGTGTTGCTCTCTAGGAAATGTGAACCAGGCGAGTTCCGCTATAAAAAAGTCTGGGGTCGGGTGGGGGGCTGAACGGGCACTAACATGGACGCTACCCGGAGCTGGCAATGGGGTGCAGCCAGCAACTCCATGCTTCAGTCCTTTCACATTTACCTGCCCTGGAGCACGGCAAGCACTCCTGTTTCACCCTAGGTGGGTTTCTAGGTGGCTGACCCCCCGTGCCGCCTGGTGACATACTTCTCCAGGGTTGCTGGCATCACGCACCTCCTCCAGGAGGTAGTGGTAGTGCACGTGTTGATGTGCCGGGGGTATTTCCGTACTCTCACTATAAATAAACGCCCCACCGTGGATGTAACCTTAGTCGGGCCGTCTTCACCCATAGACCCAACCCAGACCCCTTCATCACGACCCTCAGCTTCCTCCATGTCCAACCCCTGCTGCTCCCCACCTACACCCTGGTTCACATGCCAGACACGTCCTCCAGTGTCTCACCTACAGGCTAGACCAGTGCTACACCGCTGCATGTTACGGTAACTTACATGCTACGCACCTCGTGGAGGAAAAAAATGCATGGAGCAGCAAAGCTGTTCCTCCCACACCTACTCCACACCAGCGGCCTGCTGTGACCCCCTCTCCTACTGCCCCACATTCCGTTAACTCCTCCAGCGACCTACCTTCTGAGTAACGCTTCTCTACATCTTTTGATAAACAGAGCTACTCACCTCCACCCTCACCCCCCTTAGTTCCCTCCCCTGTGAGACCTATATTCTGGCAGCCACAAATAGAAACGATAACCCACTGTCATCCCCAATGCGTCATGTGCATCTTGTATATCAAATGGCAAATAGGGAATATCATGTTTACACCAAATGCAGGAAGCCACAAGCAGATCATTTCGGTTGTTATAAATTCTATTTACACAAAAGCCACTGACCGGGCATCTCAGTAGTTAAACATTTTACTTACACAGAAGCCACTCACAGATCAGTTCAGTTGTGATGTATTTTACTTAGACAAGAAGCCACTCAAAGATCATTTCAGCTGTAATGCATTTTACTTACACAGAAGCCACTCACAGATCATTTCAGTTGTTATACATTTTACTTACACTGAAGCCACTGGCAGATAATTTCAGTTGTAATGCATTTCACTTACACAGAAACCACTCACAGATCAGTTCAGTTGTAATGTATTTTACTTAGACAAGACGCCACTCACAGATCAGTTCAGTTGTTATAACTTTACTTACACAAGAAGCCACTTACAGATCATTTCAATTGTAATGCATTTTACTGAGACGAGAAGCCACTCAGAGATCATTTCAGCTGCAATGCATTTTACTTACACTGAAGCCACTCGCAGATAATTTCAGTTGTAATGCATTTTACTTAGACATGAAGCCACTCACAGATCATTTCAGTTGTAATGCATTTTACTCAGACAAGAAGCCACTCGCACATCATTTAAGTTATAATGCATTTTGCTTAGACAAGAAGCCACTCACAGATCATTTCAGTTTTTATACATGTTACATGGTCTGGATAGAGGGAGAAGAAACATAAAATGTTTAGGCCTATTACAAAGGCAGATGACCGGAGGTCGGCACAGGTCGGGCCCTGGCCGTAGCCCAAACTCGATCCACATGAACACTTGATAATCCGGATATCATCCAAATGACCATTATCCAACTCGACCTTGGCGGACTGATTCACTTGTTCCGACGAGTGGCGTATATTAGATGGGTGTTCTCTAACTAGGAGTGATTACGTCCAGATGGTCGTTACGGTTATTACCAGTGGCAATAAATAGCTCCGGCATTGGGATGATAATGGAGGTCGTATTGCGTAAGAAGAGCCACTATGCTCTGTATACAGTCTGCCCTGCATAGGCCGCTTATTTACCAGGCCTGGAGTGAAGCCAAGGAGCAGGGTATAGGATGGAGAGCGTAACCAGACAGGGGTGATGAGCAGCTCAGTGCTACATATAGTGTATGGGAGCAGCTCAGTGAGTGCCGAGAGCAGCTCCTGTACTACCTAATGATATGACAAAGGATACGACGAGAAACATGGCTTCCCTTTGTTCAGCAATGCATTTACAATGATGCTCCTTGTTCCTGTTTGAAGATGCTAATGCCCAAGTAATTATGGCTGCCGTGACATTTATCCGGCAGTTATCTCAACATTATAAGCTGTACGCCCGAACCTGCCATATTACAAACAGAGCCTATGCTGCGTCCATCACATACTCTCAAGTATGTAATACATGTCAAGTATGTTACATCTCTAGTACAGATTGTACCGTTAAGTAGTAATCTGTAACGATGGTTACACATGCGGCCGGTAGAACGGCGTAGGTGGTAAACAAACCTTCATGCCAATTCGCAGGAACCTGGGATTTATATGATAAAGCCAACACGTATATATACTCTTCCTTGTAGTTACAAACTAAATCATCCTTGGCCTGCCCCTAAATGCTATTCATGTTGGTGTCAGGTTGGTATGGTGGTGGATTTAGGAGGCCAATGGTGAGGATGGGGTGGGGAGGTGCAGTCATTCATCAGGAGCAGCTCTGAGCAGCAAGGAGGGGGGAGCAGCTCAGGCTGGGGGTTACAGCTCAGCAGTACTACCACCACCAGCTCGGCACAAACAAGCTGTAGACTACGGCCACGGCTCAGCAGCCGTAAATCAGCAACTCCGTCAGCTGCCCGGAGGTGTGCGCATAACTCTACAACCCCCCCCCCTCTCACCATCATCAGCTCAGCTCCATTTCCTCCATGTCCGCCCGTCCTCCAGGGCCGTGCCACCGTGGAGGCGATAGGCCGACCATACCCTGAGGGCCATCAGTGTAACGCCCATGTTAACATGCTGAGAGGTAGCGGGACACTGGATCTCTGCTCCCCTCACAGACTGGACTGCTAATGTCCCTATGGGGATACATTGGTATAGCTTGCCGCTATCCCCCAAAGGGACACCTTCCAAGTCATGCATAAAAAGAGTGAGGAAACGAGCCGTCACAAAGCACAGCTGATGACGGGTTCCTAAATGTAAGGGAAACGGTCATACCCACAGCCTTGGTATTAACTGCAAGAACGAACTAACGGGTGAATTACTTACTGCAGAGATAATAGACATGCCAGGTGCATAATGTATATCCCTGTAGCTGTGTAAACCGATCTCCGAGTTCCACACTTTTCTTTTACTGAGAAAAAGCCCAAAGCGATCTAAAGCTACTTTACTGGTAGCTATTCGTCTTTTGTTTAGTTGTGTTTGGGGAGTGTTTGAGGGAGGGGTGTTGGGGAGGCTCTGGCTGGCTGTGGGTGTTGCCCCCTAACCTTGGCCCCAGGGTGGGCCCCAGGCCATTGGCCACAAGTTGGGGGAGGCTATGGTATAAAGAAGTCGGTTCAGACAGGGGCGGCCTCAGGCAGTGCCGTCTGGCCGATCTGTCTTGTTGGGGGTGGGGCCTGAACCCCATTGATCACCTTTAATTTGCGATAAGTGATGAAACATCGGTGGCAATAAGTTACTTCTGTCTCCTGCACTGCCATTGTATTTCCCTCTCACCATCTCAAGTGAGTAATCCGCTTTACGTCAGTCCTACCCCAATCCCCATTGACCACAATTGTGCGGCAGCAACTTGGTTGCAATCTGTTCTTGATTGCCAAGTTTCTTATTACAGTCTATCTCTGACTAACTGGCAATCTAGCACTCCTACCAATTTGCTGCCAGACGGACCCACTCCATCACAGCGTCCACCGGGTGTCTGGAACTGAACTCATCATTGTAACTCCAAGTCACATTATATCAAGAACAGCAAATCGATATCTAAATGCATGTCTACGGTTGCTATGAATGGCCAATATTTCAGGAGATACCCTTAGAGAGATTTATATATAGTGAAGCCATATAATTCTGTGCTGTATTACTATAGAATATCAGTACAGCTATATGCTGCACACAATCCTGTAAGAAGTTAAAAAACACATTCCCCTGTATCAATATCCAATTCAGGCACTGCAGGATATAAAAGGACACCCCTCTCTCCTCGCACCCCTTCTCTATATCTAACCCTGGTATATCAAAGGGGTACTCTATCTAGCTGAACCTGGTGTATCAAAGCGGTGCTCTATATAGCCAAACTTTAGGTATCAAGGGAGTTGTGCCTGTGCCTGTGGTTGGGTCCCTGAGAGCTCGCTGGCTGGGCTTCAGACGGCCATGTGGGAGCCCAGTGTAAAGGTGGAGGGTCCTCACAGACTAGCACCACTTGTGTCTCAGGGGGTGCACCTACTGTACATCTCACATACTGCCAGCATTTTGGGCTCTGGAGGAGCTTTGATATTGGTAGCATTTGACATCAATATCTCACATGGGGAGTTCTGTATGTAGTGAGCCTGGGGCCACATAACAGTACTTGGGCTTATAAAATATCTCACATTGGGTTTAGGACAAGTCATAGCACCGAAATAGGTGTATCAGATACTTTAATAGACTCATTGAAGCGTGGTACATATTGAGATAGCCATACTTATGCAGAAGGGATATGCAGATGAGCTACCCGGTATGTGCAAATTAATTACTATAGAGTGTGACTCGAGTGATATCAAGTGAATAGAGTACAATAGAGGCGTCTATAGAAACCTTCCGTCATGAACCCCATGTCTGGGGCTTTCGCTCAGATTCAGAAGACGTCGATTCACCGGCAGACAATATGCAGAGAACGTAATTTGTAACTAAAGTCCTCATCTTCAATTGTTCCTAGTCCAAAACCTGATATAAATCACCAGGCACTTTCAGAAAATTGGCCCCAGCCGGGAATGAATGACGTGGCATGGCGGTACAGTGCTGGTTAATTAGGTGTCTACTATTCCAGGATCACTTTTTCCCTGTGCCGGAGCGATAAAGATAGCCTCGGGAATTGAATCCGATTTCAAGAAGTGGGATATTGAATCCCATCCACAGCCATCTGAGGAAATCTTGCTTGATGTGATCTTTCATTAAATCTCAATCTGGATTTAAAACCTTTGGGGGGAATTCACTGCCTATTGAGACTGTTTAGGGTGATGACTATACAGTACTATAAATGCAGCTTTTCCTGCATTTAAAACGTATTTGCCAATTGTGCAATATTACAATGCAGATCTACAAAAATAATATACCGGATAAATGGTATATTAGAATTGAATTGGATTGGATATTCATTTATGTATCTAGTTTCGGGAATAGGGTCAGGCCCTGTCTGGCGATGCCATGGTGACAAATTAGCACATGTAGATTCCGGTGATAATAACGTTAGCACAACTGCTGTTTAATATGCCGCGATAAAATATGTTTTACGGGAGTGGTTCTTTCTGAATAGAACCATATAGAAGAAAGTTTCAATAATAGGGTTCAGCGCCATTCAATGATTGTGTATGGACTAGCAGGTGATTTCATACTATAAAATCAATATAGCAGGTCATATATATTGGTTCAATGTTGTTGAACCCAAGGTACGATGTTGTACCTATTATATTTTTTACCTACATATTGGACACGTTTTTGGAATCGGACAACCACCATTTCAAATCCCGTAGCATGCCGCCTAATACATAGCCTACATGTTTGAACAGATCTGATTTAAACATCCTAAATTGTATCATGTCAGTTTTACATGCTAGAACATAGAGAAGCATATCAACCTTTAACATAGCATGCCAAATCAGGTTAATACACCACGCACGTACATATATCTGCCATACGTATGTCCCAATGGAAAAAATCTATAAGTGTATGGGATCCGCAAACTCGGATGATATTATAAATTCCAGTGCAAACAAACAGCTGGTTCTATATGATCGCGTTCAGCACCCCCCTGTGGCCAGACTGATGCCTGCCTTTCAACTTTTATTTGTAAAATACATTGCACTACATAGATCATAACGCACTCTTTGTACCATACCATATTCAGAAAATGATACCATGAGAGGTGCGGAGGGGGGGGGGGGTGATATGTAGCATCGGGGTGGTCTATTTATGCAGATCAGTTCCAATACAGCGGCTGGTAGGTTTATGTAGAGAAAGAGATATCCGGTGAAGGAAATAGACAATTAGCAATTATTGAATCCAAATGCCGTCCTATTTTGTCTGTGACTTTTCTTATGACTGATCCCTGTTACTACCTCATTAGATACACGTAATACCTGAGCTAATTTAGGCACGTGTTAAAATGTCCCAATAGAAATACAGACAGACAACAAAGTAAACAGCCGAGCAAAACGGATTCTCCGCGATCCCGTACATGGAACGTCCTTTCTGCGAGGCTGCACTGGATGTGTACAAATCCTACCACTACCACCCAACCTCAACAGTATGAATTTGACTCCACATGAGTTGAATCTCATATCCATATTGAATTTTTTTGAGTAGACTGCAGTCAAAGCTCTGCCTATTGGAAGCCCCTGCAATTGTCGGTCTCTTAAAACGGGGACGTCTTTGTCCCAGCAAATTATTCAGAGTTATCGCTTTTATTGGGCTTTTCCGGCGCAGGAAAGTTAAATACCGGTCCCATTGTTTGTCTGTTTATTCTTGGTCTTGAGGGAGGGAGGAGGGGCAGGAGAGGGGTTGCATCAAGCCGTGAGGTTTGAATAGAATGCAGGATGCCGTTGTGTATGCTACTGTTAATTACCGCAAATGGCTTCACTACTGGCTTGCCGGCATTGACAGTACAGTGCATATAGGGAGTACTGATGTTGGCTTGGCTACGTTTGTGGACATACACCTTTACTAACATGCCTATACCACCTCAACTCTGAATGCCATCACCACTGACATACATACCTGTATCGGTATATAGGATACCCCTCTTACTTCACCACCCACGTTTCATTACAAGAACTGGAGGTCTGTGGCTGACCACAGGTCTTGAGCCAGTGTCAAATTGCCATCTTTCAATACTACTACCCCCACCCCCATCTCACCCCCACCCACACACGCATGGTGAAAATCAATCTGTACTGGCTTTGTATGGCGCGGCTCGCATTACTACAGGCCTGCCGCCAGGGCAGCACAGCCGGCCCGGCCTCTCCGCACACTCATACTGTCTGCCATTCATCCTTTCCTCAACAATGCACAATAAAAAGAGTAGACGGAGAGTTAGGAGGAGACGCTAGTGTGGCGGCAGGGCGAACCGGAGCAGCGTCCTGACTGTTAATTGTCACGATGTGTAAAGGAGGAGATGAGAAGGGGGAGAAAGGGGCGGGCGGGAAGAGAGGGTGGTGGGGAGAGATACTGTGGATATTGTCAATTTGCTGATTGCCCGATTCTATTGTCAAAATCTTGAAGTTGCACATGAAAGTCACGACTGAACTGATCTGCAGCTGTATGGAAGGGGGTAAAACCTGCTTTGTCACACCAATGTCTGATATAGTTTATCACAGAGACTGCTAAGTGTTACATGTATAAAGTATGCATACTTCTTGATTCAAGGCTGCTCATCTGTAACCGAAACTATCCCTATATTGTCTAAACCAGCACATTTTTAACTGTAAATAGCAAATGTGGGTACACTGTAGAATCGACTGTAGTTTTACAGCGACTACTGTCGATTTACAGTAGATTCTGTTGTTTACCTACATAAACTATACACCTAGAGTAGATTCTGCCGTACACCTACACAAATGGTAACTGTGTACAGTGCACATCTCCAGACTCCAGTAATTCCTGCAGGAGGTCTAGGAATACCCCCTCCCCTCCATGCATTCCGGCATGCATTACAATGCTATTGAGTTAGCGAACCACCGGTCTGAGCTGCTCACAGAACTGATCACCGCACATTCAAGGTCAGAAGGTCGAGCTGCTCGATGCCACGTCTCGGTGAGTGAGAGTTATTGGTGGTTAGGGCTGTGGGACACGGTCCCGGTCCTGTAGACCTGTTCGGCCGGCCTGCTGGGGGACTAGCCACCGCTATAAATGATGTTTACCGTCACCCAATGCCGTTCCCACGACCGACCCGCACCCATATCCAATGCGTCAACTAGAGAAATCCAGGGTGCCCAACCTCCCGAAACAGCCATGGAGGAGTCTTACATCATTGCATTATGCTTTACAGGCAACATCGTGTTCCAGCTTAAGTTCCAAGACTTCCCCTGGGAATTGCGTGTTCATCCCAGTGCAGAGGAATCATTGCGATCCACTGTATTTTCAGCTGTCTATGAAGTTTATTTTATGGATAAACCAAGCCAGGGTGAGGTGTAGGGATGAGAGTGGAGATAGGTCATGTGGTTGGGAGATACTAGGCAGGGGGAAGGTGTAGGGATGAGAGTGGAGATAGGTCATATGATGGAGAGGTACATGGGGAAGTGTAGGGAAGAGGATGGAGATAGGTCATGTGGTGGGGAGGTACATGGGGAGGTGTAGGGAAGAGGGTGGAGATAGGTCATGTGGTTGGGAGGTACATGGGGAGGTGTAGGGAAGAGGGTGGAGATAGGTCATGTGGTGGGGAGGTGTAGGGGGGTATGTATAGGGATAAGGGTGGAGATAGGTCATCTAGTGGGGAGGTTCAGGGGGAGGTGTAGGGAAGAGGGTGGAGATCCTGTGGTGGGGAGGTACATGGGGAGGTGTAGGGATGAGGGTGGAGATAGGTCATGTGGTGGGGGAGATGCTAGGCAGAGGGGAGGTGTAGGGATGAGAGTGGAGATAGGTCATGTGGTGGTGGGGAGGTACAGGGAGAGGCGGCAAGAACAGAGAACAGACAGAGGGGAGCACTGGGAACTGGCTCTGACTAGCAATTGGCAGTTCGCATGCAGGACGTCTATCTCCTCCTCCGTGCGCCAAAGTTTTGATGCGTTATCAAAGCTGGCCAAGTGTTGGGTGGCACAGTTTAAGTTAAGTCTTGCATTTGCCATCTCAAACTGATAAAAAATAAAGTTACCAATATTGTTTTAACAATTATACCATCCAAAAATTGAAGATTCAACCTAACCGTTCTGAAAAAATCAGCACTACAAGTATCTCCAAAAGAATTCTATGAATATCTGAAGTAGCCATGTGATAAATCAAGTTTCATCACTATTTGAGTGGAAGTTATGCATATCCTGTTGGATACTGATATAACTGATATAACATTCTTAACAATAGTGTAAGCTATATCAAACACAATTTTGTTAAATTTATTTGTGATGTAAATGTCACATGAATGACAAAAAAGTCACATGAATGACAAAATTGTCACATTTACGACAAAATTGTCACATCCACGACAAATGTGTCACATCTGTGACAATGTGTCTCATCCGCGACAAAAGTGTGTCACTCAAGAGAGAAGGTCTCAGAACACTAATGCATTGAACCCCACTATTAATAACAGGATTGTTCAAATTATGGAGAATGATTAACTAAAAATGTCACATTTGTGTTATAAATGTCACATTTGTGTTGTAAATGTCACATGGATGACAAAAGTGTCATATCCATGACAAACGTGTCACATCCGCGACAAAAGAGTCACATCCGCGACAAAAGTATGTTATTCAAGAGAGAAGGTCTCAGAACACTAATGCATTGAACCCCGCTATTAATAACAGGATTGTTCAAATTATGGAGAATGATTAACTAAAAATGTCATATTTGTGATGTAAATGTCACATTTGTGATGTAAATATTACATGAATGACAAAAGTGTCACATCCACAACAAATGTGTCACATCCCCGACAAAAGAGTCACATCCGCGACAAAAGTATGTTATTCAAGAGAGAAAGTCTCACAACACTAATGCATTGAACCCCGCTATTAATAACAGGATTGTTCAAATTATGGAGAATGATTAACTAAAAATGTCATATTTGTGATGTAAATGTCACATTTGTGATGTAAATATTACATGAATGACAAAAGTGTCACATCCATGACAAATGTGTCACATCCGCGACAAAAGAGTCACATCCGCGACAGAAGTATGTTATTCAAGAGAGAAGGTCTCAGAACACTAATGCATTGGACCCCACTATTAATAACAGGATTGTTCAAATTCTGGAGATTGATTAACTTAAAATGTCACATTTGTGTTATAAATGTCACATTTGTGATGTAAATATTACATGAATGACAAAAATGTCAAATCCATGACAAATGTGTCACATCCGCGACAAAAGAGTCACATCCGCGACAAAAGTATGTTATTCAAGAGAGAAAGTCTCAGAACACTAATGCAATGAACCCCGCTATTAATAACAGGATTGTTCAAATTATGGAGAATGATTAACTAAAAATGTCATATTTGTGATGTAAATGTCACATTTGTGATGTAAATATTACATGAATGACAAAAGTGTCACATCCACGACAAATGTGTCACATCCCCGACAAAAGAGTCACATCCGCGACAAAAGTATGTTATTCAAGAGAGAACGTCTCACAACACTAATGCATTGAACCCCGCTATTAATAACAGGATTGTTCAAATTATGGAGAATGATTAACTAAAAATGTCATATTTGTGATGTAAATGTCACATTTGTGATGTAAATATTACATGAATGACAAAAGTGTCACATCCATGACAAATGTGTCACATCCGCGACAAAAGAGTCACATCTGCGACAGAAGTATGTTATTCAAGAGAGAAGGTCTCAGAACACTAATGCATTGAACCCCGCTATTAATAACAGGATTGTTCAAATTATGGAGAATGATTAACTAAAAATGTCATATTTGTGATGTAAATGTCACATTTGTGATGTAAATATTACATGAATGACAAAAGTGTCACATCCATGACAAATGTGTCACATCCGCGACAAAAGAGTCACATCCGCGACAGAAGTATGTTATTCAAGAGAGAAGGTCTCAGAACACTAATGCATTGGACCCCACTATTAATAACAGGATTGTTCAAATTCTGGAGATTGATTAACTTAAAATGTCACATTTGTGTTATAAATGTCACATTTGTGATGTAAATATTACATGAATGACAAAAATGTCAAATCCATGACAAATGTGTCACATCCGCGACAAAAGAGTCACATCCGCGACAAAAGTATGTTATTCAAGAGAGAAAGTCTCAGAACACTAATGCAATGAACCCCGCTATTAATAACAGGATTGTTCAAATTATGGAGAATGATTAACTAAAAATGTCATATTTGTGATGTAAATGTCACATTTGTGATGTAAATATTACATGAATGACAAAAGTGTCACATCCACGACAAATGTGTCACATCCCCGACAAAAGAGTCACATCCGCGACAAAAGTATGTTATTCAAGAGAGAACGTCTCACAACACTAATGCATTGAACCCCGCTATTAATAACAGGATTGTTCAAATTATGGAGAATGATTAACTAAAAATGTCATATTTGTGATGTAAATGTCACATTTGTGATGTAAATATTACATGAATGACAAAAGTGTCACATCCATGACAAATGTGTCACATCCGCGACAAAAGAGTCACATCTGCGACAGAAGTATGTTATTCAAGAGAGAAGGTCTCAGAACACTAATGCATTGGACCCCACTATTAATAACAGGATTGTTCAAATTCTGGAGAATGATTAACTTAAAATGTCACATTTGTGTTATAAATGTCACATTTGTGATGTGAATATTACATGAATGACAAAAGTGTCACATCCATGACAAATGTGTCACATCCGCGACAAAAGAGTCACATCCGCGACAAAAGTATGTTATTCAAGAGAGAAGGTCTCAGAACACTAATGCATTGAACCCCGCTATTAATAACAGGATTGTTCAAATTATGGAGAATGATTAACTAAAAATGTCATATTTGTGATGTAAATGTCACATTTGTGATGTAAATATTACATGAATGACAAAAGTGTCACATCCACAACAAATGTGTCACATCCGCGACAAAAGAGTCACATCCGCGACAGAAGTATGTTATTCAAGAGAGAAGGTCTCAGAACACTAATGCATTGGACTCCACTATTAATAACAGGATTGTTCAAATTCTGGAGAATGATTAACTTAAAATGTCACATTTGTGTTATAAATGTCACATTTGTGATGTAAATATTACATGAATGACAAAAATGTCAAATCCATGACAAATGTGTCACATCCGTGACAAAAGAGTCACATCCGCGACAAAAGTATGTTATTCAAGAGAGAAGGTCTCAGAACACTAATGCATTGAACCCCACTATTAATAACAGGATTGTTCAAATTCTGGAGAATGATTAACTAAAAATTCTTTCATAGATATACCATTTGGACACAGATGTGACATTACGTTACAGATCTTACATTTTGTCATGCACATCAAATTTTGTCAAGGATGTGAAATTTTGTCATGGATGTGACATTTTGTCGCAGATGTGACACTTTGTCACAGATGAGACATTTCACACATATGTGAATTTGATGCAGATGTGACATGTTGTCACAGATGTGACATTTAATCACAGTATTGTCACAGATCTGACAGATTTTGTTGCCGATGTGACATTTTCTTGCAGATGTGACATTTTGTTGTGGATGTGACATTTGTGGCGGATTGCACATTTTGTCGCATATGAGACATTGTGTCACGGATGTTACATTTCGTCTCAGATGTGACCTTTTGTCGCGGATGTTACATTGTATCGCGGATATGATATTTTGTCACAGATCTGACATTGTGTCATAATATTGTCACAGATGGAAAAATTTGTAACCAATTTCCATTTTGTAACATTTGTAAACAGATGTGGTGTTATGGACGAGACATTTTGTACCACTTTGTCATGGATGTGACATTCTGTTGCGGATGTGACATTTTGTCGGGGATATGACATTTTGTTCTGGATCTGACATTCGTCGTGGATTTGATAATTTGTCGCGGATGTGACATTTTGTCACAATATTGTCACAGATCTCACATCTGTGTAACATTTGTAGACAGATGTGATACTATAGATGGAACATTTTGTAACACTTTGTTATGGATGGGTCATTTTTCTCATGGATGTGACATTTTGCCATGGAAGTGACATTTTGTCGCAGAAGTGACATTTTGTCGTGGATGTGACATTTTGTCATGGATGGGGCATTTTGTCATGATGTTGTCACAGATCTCACAATTTGTGACAGATTTTCCATTTTGTAACATTTGTATGCAGAGGTGATGTAATGGATATGACATTTTATCAAGATCTGACTTTTGTCATGGATGTAAAAATCTTCTTATGGAAATGACTTTTTTTCAATGTTTTTTTTTTCATTTAATTTCATCACAGATGTAATACTTTTTAAGGATGTGACATTATGTCACAGATGTAACACCTTTCATGGATGTCAGGAGTGTTGGCACGCACCTGTGAGAGGGAGTGAACTTGGGGAGGTGGGAGGATAGGGGAGTATATCCCCCCCTTGATATGGCTGACACAAAGGGGTCGTCACAGACCTGAAAGGGGGGAGTGGGCTAGGGGATGTGTGAGGACATTTCAACCCACCCCCCTTTAATATGTCACATGCCACATCCATGACATCTAATGCCCTGATGTGCAATTTTTTTATATGTTCATCTATTAACATCTTGTAATAGGTATGTCACACCATGGGATCCAATTAAAAGTCAATTTATACTCGCTTTTGATATACCTAAACCATCCACTTTATTTTACCTCATCCATAAATTATTAATGGTGTCACGGATGTGACATCCTTAAATATTCTAAGCAGAATGAGTTTTGCAATTTCTTGTGCCAATATGTAGCTATATCCCAGTCTTTACAGCTTGCAAATCGGACCATTATTAAGGATTCTACAGCCCAAAACCTAATTAGAAATTCTCCAGGATGTGACAGAAACGTCATAGATGTGACAGAAACGTCACGGATGTGACAGAAACGTCACGGATGTGACATTTCAGGAGTTATTGTGTCATTCTGGCTAAATATGAGGTTCCAGCTTAAAACCAAAAGTGTATTTCTACTCACATATGTGGTACCTAAAATAACCATATGCTATTTTGGTTCATTTTGGGTAATACATAATTTTAAATAGCGTCACTGATGTGACATCCCTAAATATACTAACAAAAATGAGGTTTGCAATTTCCTGTGCCAATATGTAGCTATATCCCAGTCTTTACAGCTTGCAAATCGGACCATTATTAAGGATTCTACAGCCCAAAACCTAATTAGAAATTCTCCAGGATGTGACAGAAACGTCATAGATGTGACAGAAACGTCACGGATGTGACAGAAACGTCACGGATGTGACCGTCACGGATGTGACATTTCAGGTGTTATTGTGTCATTCTGGCCAAATATGAGGTTCCAGCTTAAAATCAAAAGTGTATTTCTACTCACATATGTGGTACCTAAAATAACCATATTCTATTTTGGCTAATTTTGGGTAATAAATAATGATAAATAGCGTCATGGATGTGACATCCTTAAATATACTAACAGAAATAGACTTTTTAACCCCCCATTACTCTAAAAGTACAGGGATTACCAATTTCTCTTGAATACAACTTGAAAAGACATCTATTATTTTACATTTAAATGCACAATTTATGCACCTTTTCTTAATTCTTACCTGAAATAGGCTGAAATTTGTGAAATTGTCACGGATGTGACATAAAATCTAGGACAAATCCCAAATAAGAGAATATAAGATATTTGTCATACTACCTCAATTTCGATTAACAGTAAGATAATTCTATGGTTGATTTTACACTCTAGCATGAATATTTTGTGTATTTTATAAAGGAACACTTCTATTCTTATATTCTAAAATATTCAAACATGGTTTTGGACATGCGTTTCTGACATATTATCTTCTTTGAAATGTTCAGAAATTATAAATATTTTGTGCATCCTATATAATTTGTATATTAGATAAATCAGGAAAGGCTGAAGGATCAATATAGAAGTTAAAAAATATCCCTATTGTCAATATCTACCGAGATATAACGTGTCAAAGTGTGAAGACAGTGAATGCAAGACTTAACTCAAAGTGTGCCGGGTATCTCCGGTGTCATGCCACAGTCTTTAACCCCACCCCCAGCCCTGGTCCCTATGGAGGCAGGATACATACGCAGCTGCCAAGGGAAGGCAGAAGGGGAGCAGAGATTCCGTGTGCTCTTTGTAGAGATTCTCCTCAATCTTGGACAGAGATTTATTTCATCAAATAAAATGCTTGATACAATTTATATACAGGGGTACATATAGTATAGCACCGTCTAACTGTCTCTTGTGCACATTTTAACATTGGAGTGTGTGATGTTCTCAGAAATGCCTACTATGCAGGAAATGGGTAGTGTGTGAAATGCAGTGCTTGGCAGCCTAAGAGAAGGGCCCTTAGGGCGCAATGCACACAATGGGACGTGAGTGGGAGTGAATGAAGGGTGAAGGGGTTGCCAGGGCAGCACCAGCACCCTGGAGGATGTCTAATTATGAATGGTGCAGTGGCCTATAGTAGTGGCTGTGTGTGTCTGTGGGGGGGGGGGGGGGGTTATGCCTTAGCGTGCAGGAGGTTATAGTATAGAGAGTGTGTGCAGGTTGGTATAGGGTGGCAGATACCGGTCCTGTCTGCACTAGGTTTAGGGTTACCTTAGTCCACTATTGAGTACCGAGTCGTGTGGACGGCCCTACAGTGATGGGCCACCAACATGCGTGTTCCTTCAGATGCACAGCAATTAATGTTCACTGGAAATCGAACATATTGTATTGAAGCGATTTCTACAGTTCTCAGAAACACTTGTATCTCCTCAGATCCCAAACTCAGCCATCAATTCAGTCTCCGATTTCTTGCTAAACCAAATGGACAGAGCTCTCCAGTTTTATATTCTTCTACTTTAGATTATATTAAGATAGGGAATACTGACATATATCAAATGTTTGCCTTGCTGGAATTTATTCTGTATGTACTCTTCTATACCAGTTGAGCTGTACATCTACTATATACAAGTTCTAACCAGTGTGGTCAGTGAGATTTACCATCAAATATGCGTATTGCAGCTATACTAGTGAAAGGGTCAGAGATAGAGAGAGAAACAAAGAGAGAGAGAGAGAGAGAGAGAGAGAGAGACAGAGAGAGACAGAGAGAGAGCTGCGTGTGCTTGTCGTTTGCTTCTATAGTCATGCCTACGCTTGTCCAATCCCAATCAACACCGTTTATACCCCCAAAGCATCCTGCACCGTTTAGAAATGCCCTCTTGACATCTGGGACTTTCACCAGGGCCCTAAACTGATTATCCGAGTGGATTTCCCGTAGCCACGGCCAGGTAATACTATAGATTTCCAATATTTGATTATCTCTCCTGCTGGGCACCTCGCCTGCTAACTAATGGCATTAGACGAGGCAGCAGCCGCCTATTGACGCACCCCAACGT
The DNA here is from genome assembly GCA_947462335.1 of Harmothoe impar. Lineage (NCBI taxonomy): Eukaryota > Metazoa > Annelida > Polychaeta > Phyllodocida > Polynoidae > Harmothoe > Harmothoe impar. The sequence goes on along the minus strand of OX381709.1, from coordinate 28,860,126 downwards.
GCCCGGCCCAAAACAAGTTGACAAACCCCAGCATCGACCGCCTTCGACTGATGTGCTACTCGTCCTAACCCATCTATCAATCAAATAAATCACTCTGCCAAAAGTGATGACCGTTACACCACCCCTACAACTTATAAGAAGAAAAAAAAAGGGGAAAAAACATATAATATAAAAAAAAAAGAGTTGGGAGTGGGAGCTGTAAATATTTTTGTCGTGAACTCTTATCATTGATTTTAGCGGTGACACCTGAACATGTGGCTGCAGCTTTCTTTTTAGTCGATCATTTCCAGGGTGGACTTTTTCCCATCGACGTTTTAATTGCCTCATAATTCACCTACTGGGGGGTAATTCACGTGTTGATTGCCTGTTAATTAGCGAGGTTTTAAACCATGTTTTCATTTCTAATTTGCAGGACTCCTTCTACTCTATCGCGCTCAAATCGCTGATAAGTGTCTCCACTGTGATCCTCCTGGGTTTGATCCTCGCCTACCATGCACTGGAGGTTCAGGTGAGTACATTAGCTCAGGTGTTGATTAATCCCTTTACAGGTAACCTACACTCACCTGCAGACTAATACCTAGCTATAACAACACCTGTACAGACTATAGTGGAGAGCAGGTATTGAAGCCTTCAGGATTCTTCATGCTACGTGTATATAAGACACCCCCTGGTGACGTACATATTAGCTATTGTACGATGAGACCCCTAATCCCCTAGTGGCGTGGTACCATTGGGATTGGACTACTACCCCCACTCGTACATCTCTCCCCTCCCACCCTTGTACGTATATCATTAAGCATCCATTATGGACCGTTTTGCTTCGCGGACCGGCGACTCTCCGCATGGATTGATGGCACGGAGCGAGGCGCAGGGAATCAATGGTTTGCGCAGACATCAGCAAATACGAGCAGCTCAGCAGAAAGGATGGTCAGTGCTTCCCAGCGCGGAACGTCCTTTCTTCGTGGCTGCACACAAATGTTTATCGATCTCTGTCGACGGGGTGCTGTGCCTCCCTGTAGGGGTGGGGGATGCGTGGGGTGGGGGTGGGGGGGGGGAGGCAAGGTGACATCCTGGGAGCAGAGTGTGGGTTGAGGGTGAGTTTGTAGGGAGAGGTAACAGGTAGATTTACAAAGTAGAAAAGTGGGACTTGGGGGGGGGGGGGGTTGTGGTGATTGGGGTTGTTTAGATAGAGTTGTATGGAGAGGTATTTGTCAGTGGTGTTACCTGGTAGTGATGGCACAACGCTTTAGGTAGTGCTGGAGCTGTGTGTGTGTGTGTGTATGTGTGTGTGGGGGTTGGTGGGGGGGGGGGGGTGGGAGGGGGGGTTGCCATGTATACAGGTGGGGCATTGTTAGTGGAACCTCACAAAGCCCACCTGTGACATGTGGACACCCCCTCTCCCTATTTAACCCTCCAATTCCCGTTTTGGCAGATACCTGTCGGACGTGTACCCACTATGGAGCCAGGACATCCCATTGTGTGGGGCTTTTAGCCTGCTTTTTGACGTTTTTGACACACCTCGGGGCTGCCATTAGCCATGTGATGTTCCTCACCCTCATGTTTATATTAAATGAACACCAACCTACCTGAGTACTCACCTGCCCACTATATCATGGCTGTTATCGTAGTGTATAGTGTGACGTCGGTTGCTACCCAGTCAATGTAGGCTAGTACAATGTACTGTGACATATATATACGTACCACGTCCCAGTGGGCAATTAATCCAGTTCAACATTTAATCACCATTGAATCAACTTTGAATCAACATTGACAACCATGTGTCAATGTTGATTAAATGTTAGAACTGTGCCCACTGGAGTGTATGAGGTCTTTCTATGTAACAGAAACACCATGATATTTTGGTGTTAAGCAAGGCCACAGAGCATCACATATATTGCATATTTCTGTATTACAAAGTAACAAATAATGCTATGGAAGAATAGTACTATTATTAGTAGACATACATTAGTTGAGTATAGTACTGTACACGTACAGTATATACACTCTCGTGCTCACATGGTTTTAATAGAGTATATAGGTGAGAGGTAGTTGGGTGGGGTAGCGAGTGGCACTGGTAAATGTCGGCCTGTGGGTGTCTGTGAATAAGTAGAAAGATAATAGTGTTTATGAATAGAACAGCGAGTCTAAAGGGTTCTCATTGGTAAAGATGGTGGAGAAAGGAAAAGTCTCCTCCCACCAATCTTCCCACTTGGTTGGCGTCCACTGGCGCTAGGCCACTGTGCCTACCTGGGCAAAGGGTTGACCACCTCTAAGTTATTGGCCGTGTATACCAAGATCTATACCTGTACCCATATCCCTTCTACACTGTGGTTACCACCCCCCCCCCCTCACATACACACACATGTTGAAGCCACCCAGCATTAGTACAGAGTACTGCCTGTGGCCTGCTGCCTGCTAAATGTGCTACTCGAAATAGCAGCGTGAGCGGCTCATGAGCAGCTGCAGTACATTCCTACCTTGTGGGTGCGCAGCAACTGGGTCATGTTGTGAGGTACATTGTACGTGTCCACACCCCAGTGTCTTGTAAGGACATACAGAAAGTGTTGTAGCCACAATACAGAGAGGTAAATGCTGACCATGTTATTGTTAATGCTTTAACAGGGATATGAGCACTTCCATGGCTTGCCAAAGATATACCACAATTAGATATATACAGCTGTGCATTTACACACTGCAGAGGAAATGCATGCCGTCGCCTACTCTCTGCTGCACATCATTATATCCTCTTGCTACCGAGTCTTAAATGACTGTCATATGATCTTCATGATCTACCACATACCTTACAGGCTTACTCTGTGGCACAGACGGTACACTGTCTGACACTGTCAGTATATCGGCAGTATATATATGTGCCACCTGTATATTCCACACACCCAGACTCTTACAACAATCAGGCGGGAGTAATGCAGGCAGCAATACCGCGGGGAAATTGTGGAATAGTTCCCCAGCTTCCAGGCCTCTACTTCTATTCACTTTTACCTCTCGAGATGAAAGCTCTGTGGGGACCGAATTCCCAACTGTAAAAAGGGGAATTTGGGGGAAGGGGTGGGGGTCGGGGAGAGGGGAGAGGGGAGAGGGGAGAGGGGGGAGGGGGGAGGGGGAGAGGATAATAACACGACGAAAACAGCAAGAGGGGTGTTTGAATTTGACCTTGGGGCTAACAAGCATCAGAAACAACTCTCCGTTCGTGCAACTGGGAGAGAGACGCCAGGCTTAAGGCTTCTAAAAAACGACCGCAAAATGTCAAAAAGAATCAAAAATGAAACTAATGAATATTCATTTGGAGCTCGTCTCGTCTTTTTGATTACATGTTATTGTCCTTTGGGCAGCGGGTGTTGTTTGGTGGCCATTTTTAGCCTGTTTTGTCTGGGGTTCAGGGTCTTCCAGCCCCCCACCCCCACTCCAAGTAAGCTCATGCCTCTCCTCCTCATATCCCATCCTGATACCCCCCCCCCCCCCAACACCATCACCACCTCTCAGCGACACAAGAGCCCCCACCCTCCCTCCTACCAAACCACTGGCTGGCTTCCAGCCCTTGTAGTATCAGAGCGGCCGGCCGGTTTTGTTACCATGACAACAGAGTAGTATGGGTCAGACAGGCAGTGGCACTGGGTCACTTGTAGTACCCGTGGACACGACGTGGAGGGGAGGGGCAGACCAGGAGACAGACAACAACAGGCCAGACCTGTTGCCGCTTATGTAATGACCAATAGCCACAATATCAAAACCCACTCACCATCCCTATAGCCAACCCCCTCACCAGAGTCGCCTATCTCTCCCATCCCCCGTGCAATATGGTGACATCATTTATATTGCTGAGCCTCTGATGCTATTAAGCTACTATCATCGATGCAGTAAATCAAGTAGATAGAAGGATAGCTCCCCAGTCTGTACCTTTTGTAGACTATAGAAATCACAACTATAGCACTAGGGGACGTCTGATATCATGATAAACTGGTCGTCCCAAATGTCACCTGTACAGGTGAGAGCTGAGCTGCCCATATCATGTGCATTGAGCTGCTCAGAAAGGCTTACTCTATAATACAAAGGTATAAGGGTGACGCTCTTAAGACAGCGCAGAGAGGCAACCTGTCAATGTCCGTGAATACGCCCCAGAAGCTAGGGACACTGCAATACGATGGCCCAGATTTCTAATGGCTTCAGTCGATGGCATATGGCTTCAGCCTACAGCATGATCTATGCTGGATTTAATGACTATTGTTGCTATTCATAAACTTGCATTTCCAATGCGACCCTACTCCTGCAATTATACTTCACCTGAAATATCTCCGCTTGCACTTTAATAGCCCCGGCCGTATAATTGATTTATGACAATGAACAATAATTACCATGCACCACACCCACAACAACTATGACAATCTACAACCCCCCCCCAACACACATATCCACCCTCCCTCCTCCAGACCACTTCCTCCAGGTCTCTGCTTTCTGCCACTTGGAGCCAAGGCCGACGGCGGACTGTGGACACTTAAGCGGCAAAAGGAAAGTCGTGTTGCCGTCCGCGGGGAAGTTCGTCAAGCATTTGTCTCTTTTATTGTTCTTTTCCCCTGACGAGTGCTGGCCAAGGAGGTGTGCGGCCCTCCTCCAGGGGGTGAAGGTGGTGTGTGGGGCGGGGTTCTTGTTTTTACAGTAGTCTCATTAACATGCTATTGCCCGATGAGATTTGGTATTGGGAGTACTGGAGTACAGGATCCTGGTGCAATAATTGTGGTCGGCTTTGGTACTCAGGGAATATTGGGGTTTGTCATGTGAAGAATGGATTTCCCCCTCGTCTTCCACCACAACCCCGCTCCCGTCCCCACCCAACATTGTTATACCAAACCCTCTAACCAGTAATAGTCTGCTGTGATGGATGGGTTCACATGCCATTAGGTATGATGGGGAAGATACATGCATGATTGGATGTAGGTCTGGATATGCTCACAGTTGTTAATTATGTGTCCATTCCATTTTTATACCCTCCTAGCTTTTATACCCTACTGAATCTTCGCATTTATGTACGGCAAATAGTAGATTACATGTATTTAACTTCAGGATTCAACTATATAGGGGTTAAATGTGCTGTCCAGCTCTGGAGGGAACGGATTGGAAATGTTGATGACTTTGTGTAAACACTGTGGTTAGTGCCTCTCAGAAAAATTGCTTTCTTATCACGAATTACCGAGAAATTTGACGTGCGTGATTGACTATGCGTTGTCCGCATGCAATTGATCGGATTCGATTTAATTGGAATTCTTTTATACATCCCTTTAGCTACGAGTCTAATGGCCTGCAAAGATTTAGAAAATATAGAATACGCATCCTTGATACTAAATGGTCCCACACTTAGTGATATTTCTATCAAGTTTATCTTTCTCTTTTTTCTCAACAAAGAGAGCGATTTTATCTAAATAAGATGGTACATAAACCTTGAGTTTTCTGTGCGCGTTGATGAGAGACCTTTTCTTTTTGTGAGGCCTAGATACTATAGTGACCCATTTGGATACTGGCTATCAGGGGTGATGTATACGTCTGCCGGTGATAGGTGGTATCAACCAGGTAGATACGTCCATCTTACTTACCACAAACCTCCTATACCTTTATCATCTACTCCCTCAATCAACCAGCTGGACACCAGCAATAGACTAGGTGTTACCATAGAAGCATGCATTCACACCTTTAAACCCCAAGCTATTGACAAACTTCAATTTTGCTTTCATATCACACATTCTTGAATATTTTGATTTCATATGGCAATAATCTGATAAGACCTACGATGAGGAAGGGAGCCAACAACCTGTGTTCATTTGTCTACCACTATCAGCTCCGGTCTCAGGATTAGATAAGGGAGGCGTTGTCGGGGACTGCGCTATTTGAGTCTATCATTACAGCGTTGAATTGATTTCCACGTATGCATAACACATATTACGCACATGTGAGATATCTCTATTCACAGAATAGCTTGGTCAGCAATTTCATACTGAAGTAACAATACACCAGGTGCGAGCAGGGAACAGGTGAAAAGCTTCAGGGACCATGGGGTACTCCTATGAAATATCATACAAATATGACTATGATTAATCCCTTCCGGGCTTTATTCTATACGTATACTGGCCATATTACCGGGATAGATTAGTACAATAAATCCTGCTTTGATATATATAGGCAAACTGTAGCCTGGGGAGTGGCCTCTTATATTCACTATACCGAGGATAGCACACCCCTAATTGATATTAATGCATTATGTTTGCTCAAATCAGGGTTAGCTTTGTATAGACTTGCCATTTACATATAGTACGATAGGGGCTGGTGGTTAGATACTTCCTAGATAGAAAGGAGCAACCTAGACTGGGCACAGCAGCAATGGTTGAAATCCAGCAGCCAGCACCCCTATGTTGTGGGTATAAGAGGTGTGTGATCTAAGAGCATGCCACGCTACAGGAAACCCCAATTCAGAGTTGCCTTCCGGGTCATTAGTGTTTTATTCCTGTCAGACAGAGTTGAACACTGGGTTCCTTTTTATACCCTCTCAGAGCTGCTCTCCCTGAGCTGCTCACCTGCACCCGATGACCCCCAACTGCGACCCCACCCACAGGAACCGGAAGTAGGTTCCCTGAGTGTACCTGTAGGCAGGTAGCGGCGGCTTAGACGGTGATACTTTAATGTGAGCCAGGTTGTAAGGCCGGGATTTAGACATACTAGTAGAGCCCGGCTTTATACGCTAATGGGAAAGGGTGGTTTAATATGGCGAATGGCGCTGAAGCCATTACTAGTCTACACTATAGAAACACGAGGTTATTGCAATTTAATCCATTCTGTGTGATGAGTACTTTTGCAGCCTTGGGTGATTATTGAACGTTGGAGTTCACTTTGTACAGTGTCCCTGCGATACAACTACTTCAGAAAGATTATGAATTATTATCATCATTACACATTTATTCCTTCTGCCTCTTCCGCTCGATCGTGCTCAGCCGAGATTGGACCCCGCTGATTGCTAGGAGACTTGATTGTCTATTGTCCCAGGGGATCATACCCCTTTAGCAGTTACTAGGATTAATGTTCTGATGTAAGAAATACAAACTTTACAAGGGACTGTCAGAATGATTGTTAAGACTATTCAATATAGATATAATATTGGTGAAGCTAGAACCTCCTTGGTAGAGGTGCCTCATTATGAGTTAGTTAGTCGTGGTTGTCCAATGCCATGTCGAGAGCTATACGCTCATATTCATGCCGAGGAAGCCACATTAGACATCAATTTTACAGATATATAATATGCCTGTGTCCGCGCATGTGAGCATTAGAGAAACGCTTTTTTAGAAAGAACAGAAAAGAGGAGATAAAGACCCTTTGGGGCTAGGGAAGCCAGGGAATAAAGCAAATTGTGTAAACATACCAAAATAACCGCTGTATTCAAACAATACATGTTTATACATCATATAAGCATAATTATAGAGCAGCCATGAGATGCCTGTTGTTTTTGTTGTTATTGTTTTTTTATATATCGAAATGTGCCTACCTTGGCAAATTTACACTACACACAGTACCCTATGTTTAATCGGGGAACGTGTCGTAGTATTTTAAAGCGGTTAGGCTTCTTTTTACAAGAATAGGCAGAATAGGCAGACCTAAACAAAGCTGCGACTGTTCCCAAGGCTCCCTTTTAATACGATAAAACAATCATTTAATGGCTATTAACGCTATTCCTGTCATTAGCGTAAGGTTTGTATATCCTTACAAATATCCCCTTTCACAAAAAGTTCACCTACATTAAAAAGACAGGCATGACATTTCCTTAATTATGCTATTAATGTATTCACTACATGCCTTCTAATTGAGGCAGGTAATTGACACAGACCCATCTAATTAACCAAACTCCCCATCCTTTCCTGCCCAGCACGCAGCCAGTGCCTTCTCCCTCCCCCTACTCCACCCCATTCTCACATGTTTTTGTGGAGTTGCTCAAAGGTATTAGCTTCGTCACCACCATCAGCTCCATGAGAAGGGGGAGTTAAGGGTGGCAATGGCATGGAAGGGCTTTCGAGGGCCTGGAGGCTGAGCAGGAGGGTAGGTAACAGGATAGGGGAGCTGGGTGGTGTGAGTCCCCAATTGAAAGCCGTCCCTCAGTGCAAGAGAGGGTGCTCCTTAATATTGAGAAGCCTATCCTACTCTTCACACTACTCGGGGCCTTCATAGAGTATGCTTGCACTCAAGGAGGTTGGGATAGCAGCTCTCCCGGAGTTGGCATCGTATTGTTTTCCTGTCCAAAAACGTTGGTTGTATGTAAATATGTGACCTTTTACACAATATGTACATTCAAAGTGACTACGTCCGTGAAATAGGGGTCAGAAATCTTAAAATGAACCAGGATGTGCAGTTAACACCAAACCTCCATCTCTATCTTTTCCATTTACTCCCATTATCTGTAATTTAGCTTATACTTGGTCTACTTTTGAGATGTACGTGTAATGCGCTTCTTTTGTAGTCACACTTTAAATTCGCACATTGTAAATGTTCTGAGGCTTTGGCCCCTGGCATCCACTTCAGAACTCTTGGCCCATGGATAACATTTGATCATCACCACACCCTAAATATAAACCTATAAAAGTGTGCGGAACACATTTCAATAGGATAAAATTGGACATAGCAACATTAAGTAAAAGGGTGCCAGTCGACATGTGTCCTAATGGGACTACTGAACGAGCCGATCGATGATTATCTGGTAATACCTCCCCATTTTATTGTCCTCTGCTGTAGCCTGGTGGGATTCCTGTGTTTTATAGCTGTATTAAAGTCTGTACCTGCCACTAAGCACAGCAGCCTCCCCTCCCAGACCCACACAGTGCACATGCACATTGCTATTTTGATAACGTGACCCTTTCCCCATTATGTGACCCTACATCGTCCACAAACACAACACACTCAGCTCAGCATACTGGAGGAGGAGGAATATAGTGCATTTGTCATGCCTCTCCAGGGCTTAGGTCCAGGTAGGGGTTTGCATGCAGGTTCTGGAGGGAATTGACCTATATAATACAAGGCTTATCGTGTATTGCAAGTTCCTGGTTGCACTGTCATATTTTAGTACAGCAAACCTGGAATTATTACCCATTATCATCAAGAGGTAATTATTGTATTAGTGGCGTATACATCAAGAGTGATAGCTAAGGGTATGAACCCAATATCTCACTCATTAAGACCCAAGTGGTTTATGACAATGCATAATTCTAGCACCAGGACAGGATCTATACATCAAGCTGACATTGCAACAGCCGTGCGCAGCATGCCTCATCATGTTAGGAGTACCAAGGTATGCCAAGTCATGTAGTCCCAACACTGCACACACAATCTGCCCTAAAGGGTTTTAAATAAAGATGCATTGCATAGACTTCCTAAATCCAGCCCAACATTGTTAGCAGCAGCAGCAGTGCCGTATCCTTGAGGGTCATCTCTCTACAGAATGTGATCAAAGTGGAGCAAGGGACAGCAGAGACAAACCCCTGTCCTCCGGGCCTGCAAAGAGTATTGACTGCTTGACGTAAGAGACTGGTATCAAGCTTCTACAAAATTGCTGACAATGCAGTTCAGTGCTGAGCACCCTCCTCCCTTTCCCCCACGGTCGACACCCCCCCCCCCCATCTGCCCTGACTCTGGAGGATGAGCGTCCATGCAGGAGAAGCCCGGCAGGCTGATACAGCAACATTATTAAGTACTGTGAGGCATGGTCTGGAGCTATATGTACTATAAATATAATAGAGGAACTTAGGAAGTTTAAACAATGGAGATTGATGCAAAGACTATCAATACATCATGAATACTGTTGTCATGAACGCCAAGAGATGACAAATATTAATCGGTTCGGGATGAAAACCAGCGTGTTATGTTTAAGCTCTAGGCCTATATATCTTACTACGTCACGCTATTAATCTCTGGTCATTCAATGTGCAATTTATTTTTGGAAAGAACTTTGCACTTATGACAATGCAAACTGTGAAACAGGCACATCCTGAAAGTATCATTATAATGGGAGAAGACCGGTACTAGAAGTGCTCAATAGCTGTCAGCTGGAGCACCTAAGGAGCAAGACATGAGTTATTGACGAGCACATGAAGAGTGAGGAATGTCATAAGAAAGAGCGGCTGAGTCGCTTCATCTTGTATCATCCCTCTCCCTGTATGTCGTAGTGACCTTTGCCCGTCACCTCGCGTGTGGTGTAATACACCTGACCCCCCTCCTCCAGTCACCCCCAACCCCCGCCCATCCCACCTGTCCCGCCTGTCAGGTGTGTCGCAGGTGTGTCGGATCCCAGGCGGGACTTTGACCGTCCTCCTGACGTGTATCTACCTGAGACGCCTGCCCCACCGTCAGCCTGGGACCCGCGAGCAGCTCACTGCTCAAGTGAGTAGCCTAACTCCACGCCGAGCTGCTCTTAATACCTCCTTATCTATCTATGTTAGGCATATCCCATGTAGTACCGACCTATAATTTGAACTATATTATTGGATATTACTGGAGGTTCCCTGAAGGCTCTTGTGATTATTTGAATCGGTGACCTTCTCAAAGTCAATTTACTGATATCGAGTGTCTCCGGTATGCTGATCAGGTGACATCACTGATGATGTCATAAGGCAACTATATCATCTATTGAAATGATATTACAATAGTATTTTATGTGTAGTGGATGGATGATCTTTTCTGCAAGGCCCAATGGTTGCATCAGAAACTGCTGCATTATACTTAAACAGAGTGATATTCAGGCCATTTTCCTATGGATGCTGACCATGCCTTGCAGCTTACCATCACTGCGAGTCCTGCTGTGTGCAGCTCCGCGGAACAAGTGGTCATGGCCAGCGTTGCCTTGACGACCGCAGATGCCCATGAGAAGGCGTGGAGGGACACGCAAAGAGCATATATCTGTCCATGTGCCACAGGGGGAGGGGACCCTGGAGGATGCACAGGAGATAGCTCTAGTCGCACGACCGGCTGGGGAAGGCCTCCCAGGCGTGGGACGAATGGGCTGGTTAGGATGGCATGGTGGTGCGTTTTGGGTGGGAATGGGAGTTGAAATGCAATGGGAATAAAGTGCTGCTATTTTGTGAAGGTCATCAGTAGCAGGGTGTGGGTGGTGGTTGCACAGATTAGATGTGGACAGCGACCAGGTGTGTGATGAGAGATGTTCATGACGACTGGGGGAGAGGGGAAAAAGAGGACAAGGCCAAGCTTGGGTGGTTTAATTACTAAACCAGCCGAAAGTGACAAAGCTTCACATACACATGTTCCCACAGCCACACACATCCATACTCTCCCCATGCAGCCCAGTTTTGCTGAGCTGGCCACTTGCGGTGCTGCCTTGTCTACCCACTGCTGGCCAGCCAGCTTGCATGCATGTGGCTGGGTACGCCTGATAAGACCGACAGCAGCGAAGCAGCATTTTGCATGTGTTCCCCGCCGTCCCAGCCCCCGCTCCCCACTGCCTCTACAGTCAGTCCGTGCCATTCCCAGGCCTGCCCTATGCCCCTGTGGACACGGACAAAAGGATCATGCCCCACACGTCAAGATCTATATCTGCCGTGAGCAGCTCCCCATTGCACCAGCCGCTATATCCCTTCAGCCCCCTAGCCTGTCACCCAAACCCTCCCAACTGCCAGTCCATCCAAAATCTGGGGTCCACTGCAATCTGGACTCCCATCTGTCACAGCCGCGTCCAACAATACGTTAAACTGGGACAAACAAAGCTGCCCCCTCACACCTCAGCCCACCCCCGTCCAATATGCAGAACGCACAACACCCTGGGTTTTATGTTGATTCCAACAAATGCTGCAGGGAGTAGCTCTTTGCAGCATGCATTGATATTACAATCCTTGTCCTAGAATAATAGCACAAGTCCATTAACCGTAGAAACATTTTGTCCGGTCTATGTATAACAATCAAAAAGTTATTTTCTATACCCACTAAATATTAGATGTTGATTCACTATGGTGTGTAAAATAGCCTGCCCTGTCGGCCTTTAAACTAGACTTTTATCGCTATTGGTGCTATTGAATGTGGGGCCGCTGCCTATTGTAATTTATTCATACTGCGGGAGGGAGGGAGGTCACCGACATGTTGGCTTTCGAGATCACCAATACGAAAAGTAATGGAAACGTAATATGTAAATGTAGGTCCATGACAAATCCATGAAATATGCCCTCTATAGTCCACCACAATACACTTACAGAATACTGTGAGGAAATGCGCCATTTAATAGAAACGAGAACAGTGGGTAAATACCCTATATCGACGTAGAATCCACGCGAGTATTACACAAACATAAGAGCCACTGTAGAACCTAGATGAGGGTTTAAGAGACACTGAGTGAACGCCCCTCACACTTTGAGTAGAGCTATTGTAGTATTGCTGGTACACCATCAGTTCCAATCGTTCTGCACCCATAGCATTGTCCCTCCACCCTCCATAGTCGGCCTCCTGCTGCCTGCCTCCAGGACACATGGCAGGGGAGGAAGCGCTGGCCTAATGAAATGTTTTGTGTCCCCAAAGCAATATTTGAGCAGCGTAATTATCGCAGGCTGGGTGCTCTTGTCCTGCCGTGCCGAGATGCCATCCCAGCGCGGCATGCCATGAGAGCAATGTCATAAATGTGGATATGAGTGATATACATTGGTATATTATATCATCATTGCCTGATAAAGGCATTGCAGAGATTGCCTTCGTCAGCTGTTCATATGGATATAACAAATTGCACTGGCGCAGCGACGTGAAACCGAGGAGTGCCTCTCTCAGCCTGTAGGCATATTGGATGTTTGGCTGTTGTTACAAAACCCATCCTCCTAGATTGAGGGTATCAATTAACTGATTAGCTAATTAAATTTTTAACTTCCTCAATTAAATGATAATGAGTCTGGATCACCATAATGGCAAGAGGGGTGTGGCTTGCAGGGTGTAGACAAGGGTGAATTATGAGCACGGTCATAACAGCGGGAAGGACAAAGCACTCCACCCAGGCAGGAAGGTTCCGCTCAGGCCCTATTTACTACCTTCTCCATAATACTCATGACATGCAAGGGTCAATGTTCTCTCTCTCTTCCTTACTCTCCCCTTCCCCGATGTACGTTGGCCGTAATGTATCACAGAGGCGCTTATCACTATGCTAATTCCCAGTGGTCACAAGATGCAGTTCAATGTTGGATCAACGTTGAATCGACATTAAATCAACATTGTCAACCAATTTTCTATATTGATTCAATACTCTGTGCCCACTGGGTTATAACTGATCTGACACCGTGATAATGACATGGATAATATTAATGCTGTAATGTATTTTTGATGTAGAGTTTCATCAAATGATACATTTTATTCACGAAGCAAGAAAAGAACTTGTTATTATTGCTTATAATTAACTGTATTGGTAACATATGTTTTGATGATAGTTTTATTATACATAAGAGGTGTCAGTTTGACCTGAAGTCCAAGCACGTGTCCTGTTCAACTCGCAGCTAGTACTATGGCACCTACCCTACTAGCAGATAAGACCGACCAAGCCTTCAATTTCCCAACTGCTGACGCTGCAAATTCGGCCTGGGCCCTGGAAGCAGGGCTTCAGCCTGGAGTGGAGAAGGAGGGAGGGGTGGGTAGGAGGTAAAGGGGTAGAGGTAGCCCCTAGTCGGTGTATCACCACCTCCCCTCTACGTTTCTCCCAATGGCTCTCACAGGAAGGTCAATAACCAAGAAGATGTATTAGCGTCACGTGTATTGGAAAGAGCAGCTCTCGAAATGAGCAACTCAGCGAGTCAGATTTCTAAATTACAATACACAGACGTCGCCGTAATTGAATGTAAACAGCCTACGGAAGGCGATTTTAATTGAAAGTCAATAAGGCATGTTCAGCACCAGAATCTACGCTCTTCTCAATAGAGACAGGGTATCTTTCCTTTGGGAATTAACATCTCCCATGTCCCAGCAATGTTTTTGGTTGTTATGTGTAAGTAAAACCGACTCCCAGAGCAAATACCTCACAATTTGTAAGCGGGTGGGAGATGGTCTCAGTGGTTAATTCTTAGTCAGCAACGGGGGTTGAAGGGAGATGAGCCACTGACACTTTCCTCCTCGACATTTACTACTTGGAAGTGTTTGGGCGGCGTGTATTTGATTGTAGCATGTAGTCATATTTTGCAACTGACACGGATAAAATAGCTGCTTCCTGGCTCTGAAAACGTCACTCTCTAAGAACAAGTCATCACCATGGCAGCCACCACCAAAACACAACATGCTGTTGTAGTGCCTTGAAATCAAGCATCTATAGATAGTATAATGAGTATAGATTGAACTGCTGCTGTTGCATCCTAGATGCCAAAACGTTGTTAGAATATAAGGGTGAATAAATGCAACCTAATGTACAGCAAATTGCTTCAGTTAGATTCCCAGGTAATATACACGTATTGGGTCAGGTCCACCACACAGGCAGTAGGTTGTACTTCAGGTGACTCCTACATACAGGGCACAGGAGATTGATTGAGGGCCCACACAGGTAGAAGAGCTGAGTTAGGGGGTGGCCTGGAGTAGGTGAGATGTGTAAAACTGTCACCACAGGAATTTCACCTGAGTTGGGGACTCAATAGATGAGTAGGGTGGTTGGTGGTTCAGTAAAACAAGAAAAGTCTTGACAGAGGACAGGGGAGGGTGACATCTTGACAAATAACTCAGGTTGTGAAAAGAACTGCCTTGAGGGAGCAGCTCTCATATCTCCTTGGTACAAGCAATTGAGTAACCCAGCCCGACATCTTGACATCCCTACTACGCCTACCCAGGTAACAAAAATGGAAAGTTGTACACCCCTTGGACAGGTGTCAACACGGGGATCGGGGTGTACCTGGTGACCTGGAAAAAAACACATGCCAGGATCCCATTTGTCAGCCATCCCTCCACCTTATGCATGGAGCCTGTGGGGATAGGACTAATACACCCAGTAGGTCCATGGTTTGTCTGTATGTTTGAATAGTAGGACGGGCGGGGGGTGGGGTCAGAATAGATTGGTAAAAATGTCACAGAACCTGATGCAGATGTGAAAAACAGGTCGGAGAACTGGATGATGGATGTGGAGCGACAGGTAGGATGGTGGGAGTGGAGAGGGGTTCAATAACAAGAAGGGCAGGCCGCTGGGCTATTCTAATGTCAGTTGGGTTGTTTTCACTCAACACACACAAGCGGAATCACCTCGAAGGCAACAGTGTGAAATGTCAGACAAGTCTTATGGTATCCGACTGGGCCAACAGTACACCACCTTGTGTACCCAGGCGGCTCACCCCAGGCTCCCACCATCTCACAGGAAATACCCATATCTCCCTTATCATCAACCCCTAATCCATATCGCACCTTCACAATGCAATCATCTATCTGGACAATCCTTTTCAAATCCCCTCCCACCAGTGGCCTGGCCTGCTTTGGAGATAAGCCTGGTACTCATCGCCCTCCGAGCTAACAAATTGCCCCCGACTTGTCTGATGGCCTTTAGAAGTGAAATTTAAGCGCTGTTTTTAGCTCAGGGGAGCAAGAGGTGAGCTGGTGTGGCTACAGGTGGCCAGCGCCCACCGACTAGGGGAGAGGAGCAGCTCAAGATGAGCAACTCAAGATGTGGGTAATCCACCTCGGTATTATCATGTAATGATCATAGAGATCATGTTACATTCCTTATATTTATATGAATATTCTGAGAAAAGGAAAGGAAACACACTCATTGTGTACTATGTAAACCCACCGCCCTATAGCATTCTAGATGGCTACAGGAATCTACTTTGGAAGCAAGACCAAGGGAAGATGAGTACCAGCTGAAACGCCAGGGCCATATTGCTATTTTGGGGCTGGCGCAGACTACACCAATATACTGGCAAGGCGTAATATATGCTATAACAGAAGTCGAGTTTGTGTACGATTAGTATAGTGTGCACTGCATCAGAGGTAAAGAGGTAATGATTTGTGCAATATGTTACTACACTGTACCAGAATTAAGGATTGTGGACGATGTGTGTAATTTAGATTGTACCAGACTTAAGGATTGTGTAGGATAAAATTTGTATAATTTACATTGTACCAGAAGTAGGGATTGTGCACAATGGATGTAACAACATTGTACCAGATTTAAGGATTGTGTAATATACAGCTCTATAGCAAAAACAATACTGTAGTAAATACAGAGTTTTGCTGGACATAATGTTCAGCAGTCCTCACGTAATAGAGCATTGTGTATTCTCTGTGGTACATTGGGCTAAACAGCCAGCAGTTTGGAGCCGGACAATCTGCATTGGACGTATGCAGACTTGTGTTGGGCTTCTCAAAATTGTATTTGAGGGGTGTCTGCTAGTTCTAAGGGCGCTATAGAACGCAATAGGAGGAGATTGGACGGCATTAGCAGTGCAACGCATGATAAATGGCGCACGGTTTTGGGTCAATCGCATTACCCCAGCGCAGAATACACAAAGGGGAGAATCCCGAGGAAAGGGGCATCTTGTGAAGGAGGGATTTGGAGAAAAGAAAGTCTCCTTTGTTGGTAAGGCTGGAGTTAGATTACAGTTGGATCAGCTGCTCTGTGTGCTGTTTTGTAGAATGACTGAGGCGGGGAGACATGGAGTAGGGTGTGGGATGCAGATGGGCATGTGTTGTTGCCAACTGCGGCATATATACATGCACTACATTTTGTACTCTTGGGTAGATCTATCGTGTCTTATGAAGCTGTATATAATTATATTATAGGCTCTAATGTACATCATCCTTTTTCTATTTTAGAGATAAACATGCCTCTGCATGTATATCATCTCTCCTATATGACAAATAGAAATACAACCAAAAACACTATTATCATTTGCTACAATTCTTGCCCATGCAGTCCTTGCCCTTTCTGTAGTCTATGTTTTCGCATTTCTGTGTTTTACAATAATATGCAGTTACCACCTATCTGCCCGTGTTATTGTATTGGCGGCATTCCTCACTCATTCATGCCATTGCCACATTTCTGCTCGGGACCAGCGTCTCTATCTACTTCCGGTGGTTGCGCGCGCACCAGGGGGTGCCGGTAGTCCCGGGATGTGCACGCATGGTATGCTGGTAAACATGTATACAGACTAAGTAGTGTGTACAATGTGGCCATAAACTCAGGTCAGACAACCACCATAGTATCTTGGGTGCATTGTGTGTGTGTGTTTGGGAGGGGGGTGTAGGATAAGCTGACTATAGACATTTGGAAACTTAGATGTATGAAACTATGAAGGACTGGAGTACTTCGATTGAAGCTACATGTACCATGTGCATTGGCCTTTAGTTATAAAGCCATTTCCCCCTCTTATCCCCAATCCTACTTACTGCTTCACATACCAATAAACATGCTGTCCCAGTCCTACTTACTTCCTCGCATACCAACAACCAGCCCCACTCTTTCTTACTGCCTGATATACCAATAACCATGCAGTCCCACTCCTATTTACTACCTGACAAAGCAATAACCAGCCCCACCCCTGCTTACTTCCTCGCATACCAATAACCAGCCCCACTCCTACTTACTGCCTGATATACCAATAACCAAGCAGTCCCACTCCTACTTAGTGCCTGATATACCAATAACCATGCAGTCCCACTCCTACTTAGTGCCTGATATACCAATAACCATGCAGTCCCACTCCTACTTACTACCTGACAAAGCAATAGCCAGCCCCACTCCTACTTACTTCCTGACATACTAATAACCAGCCCCACTCCTACTTACTTCCTGACATACTAATAACCAGCCCCACTCCTACTTACTTCCTGACATACTAATAACCAGCCCCACTCCTACTTACTTCCTGACATACTAATAACCAGCCCCACTCCTACTTACTTCCTGACATACTAATAACCAGCCCCACTCCTACTTACTTCCTGACATACCAATAACCAGCCCCACTCCCACTTACTGCCCCGACATACCAATATTCCCCCTACTCACCGCAGGCACTCACCATAAGTCCTGACAGATTGCGATCGATTCTATATCGATTTTAGTCTGATGAAGATGACCAAAATAACAAAATGTGACAGTCTACTTCAGTCCAATCCTTTTCGTCATCGTATAGTCGCCCACCCACCAAGCCTTCAAAAAACAGCTCTTGTGTTGTAAACAACTTCGTTATAGCGGGTCCTGACATGAAATATAGCTAATTCGACTGAACAATGTTACTCCCCCGCAATATTATTATCAGTCCAGTACGAACATTAATTCTACGGATAGCTCTATAGATAGAACCTATGGTTACAGCTAGTAGAACCCATAGCGCAGGAGGAAGTATCTGAATATTAGAATGCTTTTTTTAAAATATTAGGATACCTAGTTTATTCTAATTAAGTGGCGTGGACCAGAATGCATTTTAGGTACAATGTTGTAATACAGTGGCAGCAAGACACCAGCTGGAGCAGTTTGGCGGGTGTTTGTTGGTATTTGTGAGTGGTGGTGGCGGTCATTAACCGTCTGACCCGCCCCTATGCTGTCTAACACGACCTGGGTGTACCACGGGGGGAGCAGCTCCAGGCAGTTCCTGCAGCAGCACGAGCAGCTCACCAGCACCTCACACCACGCCATGGTAGCCCACCGTGTTCCCATCTGTTAGTGGAGCAAAGGGTATAGTTAACTAACTACATGAGAGGACCTAATTATACTTCACATGCCATCTACTAGTATTGCCTTTGTCAAGGGATAGGTATGGACATGTGGGCAGTATATTATGTGCTCTATAAGCTCAATATAGCATAGGCAAGTTATATATTCTATAGATTTAGGCTGACATTACTTTTGTCAGTAGACCATGATGGGCCGACTAGGTTAATATATTCTCAATAATTTGGTGCCTATAATGTATCTTATTATTGTTAGTCAACTCGTACTAGAGGTTACTACTTCTGGTATGATGCAAAGATGAGAGGAAGTAAGGACAATGGTCTACATCGATATAAACATCAAAGGGATGGACAGCTCATCCAAAATGTATAAGACCCAAGGATAGCCTAGTTCCTATGCGTATACAGTATTTCTGCTTACTCCCGTGCTAAAAGTGATAGTTTGAATCTGTCTCTGAGACGTCCTTGGACGTTGACTTCATGCTACTTGTGTTTTCACATTAGCTGATGGAATATATCACCATCACATCGTAGATCGTCAGAAACTCTGCAAAAGTGATGACTCGGCACTATTTAACCAAACTTGCATCCACAGCTCATTCGAACCACGGCTTACATTATAAGCCCTTGGATCCAGTAGCATTGCCCAATGAATCCTTATAATGTATATTCATATCCATTACTATGGATTTATGAGTAATATGAAATATGCTAGGATTATTATATTAGTCTTAGTAATATCATTATATCAGTCTTAGTAAGATAAGAACCTTCAGTTAATCACCAGAGATTGTGTACTCTCACCCACATCTCCATATGATCATGTACTATGTTAAGTTCCGAATTACGCTATTAAGAGTCCCCTCTGACCACAGTATGTTACTGGGCCGAATATTATATTGGCGTTCCCACAGTAACCTGTGGTAATAAACACACAATATATAAAGTGATGGGACAGAGAGTAGCTCGCTTGTATAGGGAGCACAGTGGTGAGTGGTGGCCTGGGCTCTTCACTGTGGAGGCTAGACAGTTGAGAGCCCGGAGTAGGTTGGTATCCAACGCGCCAACAGTGATTGTAAGGTCCAAATGGAGCGACCTTCTACCCACTCCTTCTGTCGACTCTTTCGCACCACTCAATATTTAGTTGTGTCTAATTGACATCGATCTTGGTGCTAGTGATCTGTTAGAGTTGACCCTGAGCTGCTCCCAACGACTGCCTCCCACTCACTGTGAGCTTGTGGGCTTCTGCGAGTTGGGTGGGGATGGGGGTAGAGGACAAAAGTAGAAAAGTGTCCAGAATCCAGCACAATGGATGAATTATATTGCTATTGCACTGCTTAAATTGGAATTCCCCTGATGTATTGACAAATGCCCTGAGATAGATATATGTCCATAATCTCCAAAACACTGTGCATAATGAATGGACAAAATGAAATGGAAGTAAAGCTGCTTAAGACTTCAATGTAAAGAATCACTGCAGTTTACACAATGGTCCCCTGTATAAAAGTGGGCATGCAGTGAACCCCCTTTTCTATCCTCCAGTCTAAAGCTATCTACATGCTCTTCCATGTATTCAGATGTGCTACAGACAACTATTCTATAGAGGATCGCTGTGAAAAGAAACCACTGATTGAGACCATTTCTAGTGACCTCACACTGTAAAAATAAGTTGGTTGCCTTTTTGTACGTATACAGTGAAATCTAGTGTATGTGTACAGTTTATAGTAGAATTTGCTATAAAGCTACAGTAGATACAGTAATGTTACAGTAAATTTTACTGTGTGCCTACATTTACATTTTACAGTGGATCTATCTTTATTCACACATCACGACCATTTCACCGATGTTGCATTCCGCCTCCATACATCCCACCTATTAACCCACCTTCCAATGTCCATTGTGGGACAGTGATGAGAGATTCTGGCTGAATGATGCAATATGGAATCAGAGGGGACCTCCTATATTATTGATGATATAATGCACTGCAGTGAGGCCTGAAATCGGATCGACCCAATAGGCATGTGTCCAAATTGTTAACACGGCAGACTGTAGGAGCCCTCAACGAAGTATAGCGCCTCATTGATCAGTTAATTTAGGCATTACTGTCCCCTTTTAGTATCCATCACATTGCCCCTGTTAGAAAATTAAAGCATCTTATGTTGGATATTTAGAATGACCTCAGACCCCGACATGGCATTAATGGGTGGATGAAGTTATCAGTGCAGAGCACAACCGCGGCCTATCTTTCCCATTTCGTACATAAGGCTGTTATATAAACTACACTGGAGACCTGTATATAACTCTCCTTTTCTCAATATCCTGGTCACTTCAGGCGTTCTGGGTGTAAGGTTCCACGTCCCAATCTGGGACACTCTGTGAGGATGGTGCCGCTCTATGTTATAGAGAAACACTGGCAAGGTAGAGAGATGGGGTCTGTATTTTATATTTAGGTAATAGACAGTGAAGGGATGACATTACAAAGTTGTAAATTGTAATTGTTAATATGTCATATTAATAAAAAAAATCCTTAACATCTGACGGCATTTAGCAAGCAGAATTGCACCCTTTTTTATATATTATATATCAGAATAATGAGTACATTTACATAAGGTCAATGGTCAATAAGTTCCCCATATGAATGAAACTAATAGGGCAGTGGCAGAGACCTCAATATTTGGAGGAACCCCTACCCATCTTTCAACAAGCTAAATTTCACATATGTTCAAGCATTTTTCATCAGCTTTCTGAATATTGATATTGGCCCTGCCGGAAATGGTGCGAAGTCAGCCATTTTGGATGGTTTCCATGGCAACAATGAAATTTCTCAAATTTTATAGTCTGGGACACATTTGTTGCTCTATTTCTGGAACCAGTTGAGCTACATACAAGATATTTTGACAGGGTGTGTGTATATGAGGTACCCTCATGTGACCTCACTATTGGTGACCTTGGTCAAGGTCAAGGTCACTTAATTTGACCTTGAATGTGGAAAAAACCCTAAAAAATCATCAAAATCCTGTTTATGACTACATTTATTGCTCTATTTCTAGAACCAGTTAAGCTACATACATGATTTTTTGACAGGGTGTGTGTATATGAGGTACCCTCAAGTGACCTTACTATTGGTGACCTTGGTCAAGGTCAAGGTCACTTAATTTGACCTTGAATGTGCAAAAAATCCTAAAAAATCATCAAAATACTGTTTATTACTACATTTATTGCTCTATTTCTGGAACCAGTTAAGCTACATACATGATTTTTTGACAGGGTGTGTGTATATGAGATACCCTCAAGTGACCTTACTATTGGTGACCTTGGTCAAGGTCAAGGTTACTTAATTTGACCTTGAATGTGCAAAAAACCCTCAGAAATCATCAAAATCCTGTTTATGAGTACATTTATTGCTCTATTTCTGGAACCAGTTAAGCTACATACAAGAGATATAAAATTATTAAATGAGGTGTTGCCATGGTTACTCCTTGAGCATTCTTTGTGAATACAAAATGAATGTTGGATGTGACAGAGGATGTCCTGAGCTTCAATATACCAAACATGGGGTGATTTGACTAGGACTTGTGAGAAAATATTTTCATCAAATTTGGGTAATATTTTTCCATGTAGCACAGTAGTTTCGATGCTCTTGCCGCTTTAGCCGACTGCTGGCGGTGGGAGGGTTAAGGATATAAGAAGATTGAATACTTCACTATTATTAATCATCAGGGATTAAAAAAGATATTAGTTGGATTGTTGCTATGGTAACTACACATTTTTCTTCTCAGCATATCTCAGGAATTGGCTAATTACACTATGAGTCCTGTGGTCTGCAAGTTTCTTATATCAAATGATAGATTTCTGGCACAGATGCTATTCAATTAACTATTGGTACCTTCAGTACTAGGCATGGTTCTTGTGACCTTGGCCAAGGTTAAAGTTACCTTGATTAAGTTGACCTTGACTTTAGACATAAACCAACAATACCTTTCTTGGCTGTTTAAATAGAGCTTACTCAGAATGTTGCTATGAGAAGCACATAGGGTAAGCTCACCTATTGCCGACCTACAACCATGTGTCGACCACCTACTGCATCATATTGCCATGTCCCTGTGTTATACATGGTATCAATGCTTTGTTGGGAGGGAAATTGAAGTGTTGTTTCCTTCTGTCATGCCATTATCCATTATAAATGTCCATATTATCATTTATATAAAATGCACTGAAGTGAGACTGTATGACCTGTTTTGAGATCAAGGAGTTTAGGAATTCTCCACAAATTTTTGATTTTAATGCTTGTTTGTATCCATTTGCTTACATCAATTCGCTGTTTTGTGATTTTAAAGTAATGGGTGTATCTCTGATAAATATGAATCAGAGGTATTCTCATGAGAATAACTTTATGAAACAATTTTAGAGGCTATTCATCAAAACCAACAGATTTCACCATAAAGCGACCATAATTTCACCATAAGACGACCTATATATACAGTGTGGTAGCTTGACCTCGAAAGTAATGGTAATTCTGTAAGGAATCCTACATATATACCTGCTTTTTACAATGTTAGAAGATCATAAAAATGGAACATTAACGGGGAAATGTTGGACCAACATGATTCTATTATCATTTTCCTGAGTAAATTGAGTTAGTCTGGATATAAATTTAAAAGGCTTCATATCATTTTGATTGAGTTAAATCTGGTCGACTCTAGGTTAATTTTGTTCGACATTGAGTGAAAATAGGCCATATGAGATTTTCTAATATGAGGTCAATGATATACACGTAATATTGCTTATAAAGGTGTCAAACATAAATATTTTGGGTCTGTAGATCATTAACTATTGTATGGTACAGCATGTATCTTGTCACAGCTGTATTACATAACATTAGCAAGCTTCTTCTGATGGTCATGAAAAACTGTGACGGGAAGGGTCGGCTTATGGTGAATCTACCCTATGACCTGTGTAAATCAACCATTTTAGCTGCCTAGATGTTATAAAATACATGCAGTTTCTGAGGATATGTTTAAAGCTCTATTTCTAGAACCGTTTGAGATGCATCATACTTGAACAGGGAACAGGTATATCCATATACTCAGTTGAAATTTATGTTGCTGATGTTTGTTATGGTCAAGGTCACTTAAGCTGATCTTGAAAATATTGCTTCTAAGGCCACTAAATGATGCTTATCAGCTTTGGGAATACCATCTCAATCATTTAAAACAGGGCCACATTGGTCCTTTTTATCAATTTTTAAAGAGAAATTTGACTTACAAGGCCTCAAGAAAGTTTAGCATTACAACTTTTTTCCAAGTGCAGACAATAAATGACAATCAGGGGAAAATAACAAAAAGGACCTTACACACCACCAGACAAAAGTATCACAAGTCTTTTTAAAAGTGTCCCGCACTCACCCTTTCCTTTTTTTAACAAAATGTATCTGCTGAGCAGACCAAAACCCAAGCTAAGCCCATATTGGTTAGTCTGCGCGGGGCCACAGCAAAAGCCAATAACCGAACACACTGAGCTGGGCAGCCCACTCAGGGCCACATTGGGAGTCCACAAGGGGCCACACTGTGTTTTCTACTTGGGATAACAAGTCACATAAGACGCATATATAGTAAAAAAGACAATCTTGGGTTCCTGGCAGCCATCTTGGAATTTTCCAAATTGCAATTCTGACTCAAAATATGTATTCTACACCCCAGATAACCCTAATGGTTATGATCTCACACAAGTATACAAGATGATCTTGAGTTTTGGTGGTCATGTTGGAATTTTCCATATTGAAATTCTGACCCAAAATATAGATTTTATAGCTCAGCTAACCCTAGTATTCAATGTATGACACATGGAAATCAGGGGTTCCCAAAGAGACCATTGTTGTGGTTTAAGGGTGTAATCTCCTCTGGGGAGGGGGGTGGTGGTAAAATATAAATAAATCAGCTTATTTTGAAGGCATTTGGTCCCATAGAATGAAGTCCCTATACAGCCATAAAACATCAATACAGGCAGATTGAACCTTTCTGCTGACTACTCCCTATGACCCCCCCCCCCCCGCCAACAGTTTGCTTCAAAAACCATCAGATAACCCCACCTCCCCTGCCTTTGTCTCCATATTACACAGTATGCACAATGTCAGGATCTTTGAATATCATTAGGCATTCACAAACCTTGGCCTGTCTTTGGAGTAAAGCAGTGGTGTGTATAAAGGAGGGATAGAGGGTATGAAGGGGGCCCAGACTACCAGACCTCCCTACTCCCCCCTCCCCCAAAAAAAGAAAACATTCCAAGAGGAGGGGGCACCTGAGCACATCGAGGCACTCCAACCATCAGACCTCTTAGATTTTATTTATCATACATGAATGGCTTTAGCACCTCACCACAAAATTGATGAGGGACCCAAAGAGACCACCAAAGGTCATATTCTTGTGATTGTATGAATATAACCCCTTTAGGAAGGGCATCCTCCTTGGTATAATAGAGATTCATGAGCTGTTTTGTAGACCTTTGCTTCAATATATTTGAATTGCCAATGCATTAAAATGAGGTTAGATCAGATAGATGATACTGTTTTCAAAGGTCTCTATATTCATTTTGACTTACCCACCTATGTTAACAACCCCCTCCCCCCATTACAATAATTATTATATTGTAGTTCTGTGATAGTTTTGCTGAGTGTAATATTAACATCACCAATAACCTGATAAATAATCAATAAGAACCCTGACCCTCCTCCCCAACTAAGTGGTTAAATTCATAGAATGATGGAGGGGGGGGGGGGGAGGGGAGAGCCTGCAGACTCTAAATAAGGATTGATGTCCATGTGTCAGTCCACACCTAACATGGTTACTATCCAGAGACAATTTGAGTCAATTTTCTGAATTGAAATTGAAAAGAAAATGAAAACATGGGTGGTATATGGATGCTCTGAAACCTAGATATTATTTAAACCAATGATAACCCCAGTATTTCTATAATGGGGAGTGGTAGGGAACCCTGGCTACCTTGTTTGCAATGCTAAAGATCTGTCAAAGATAAGCATACACTCAACATCTGAGGGTGCTGCTACAATGTCCAGATATCTGAAAATATAACATAGGCCTGGTAGACCTATGCCATCCTCCACATGGGTAAAGAGCAGGTTGGTAGAAACCATTATCAAACTTTGAGAACAGACGAATACATATTTCAATATAGGACCAAATATTGAACTTATTTTACTTGAAGTGCAGTATCCCTCTACCAGCTGTAGTATATATACACCTACCAGGGTGATCTCAAGGACGCAGTTCACTCATTCTGAAGTGTTGGACGAGAGTTTGAGAGGGGAGGGGGGGGGGGGAATCTGGGCCCTCTATTTCGACCACACCACTCCACTAACACTGATACATATTATGAGGCAACGCTGTGCACTGTGTCGGGAAGTGGTAGTCTGGTGGTCGGAGTGGGGGGGGCTCTAAAGGGCTCTTCATACCCCATACCCTTCTTTCACTGCACTGTGTTGTCCCAAGACAGGCTTGAGAAGGTTGAAAGATCCGGTCATTCTGTTTAATACAGAGACAGGGGGAGGGGGGTGTATTTTATGGCTATTACCTCAGGGTGTAGGTGGGGGGGTGGTCATAGTGGGTAATTAACAGAAACAGGTTGGCCTCCAGAAGGGTTCAAACTGTCTGATAGGTCTCATGTTAATGTGTTATAGTGGCATAGGGACTTGATTATATGGGAGCAAATGTGCTCAGGAACCCCTCCTCTTGGAATGTTTTCTTTGTTATACACACCACTGTCTTACACCCAAGGCAGGTCTTGGTTTGCTATTCAAAGATCCTGACATTGTGCATACAGTGTAAAATGGAGGCGAAGGGGGGGGGGGGGGGATCTGATGGCTTTTGGTGCATGCTGGGGGGGGGGGGAAATCATAGGGGGTAGTCAACAGAAACACAGGCCCTCCGGAAGGGTTCAATCTGCCTGTCTAGGTCTCATATTGATGTTTTATGGCAGTATAGGGACTTGGTTGTATGGGAGCAAATGCCTTCAAAATAGCTGATTTATCAGTATTTTACCAAGGACGAAGCTCCTCCCCAGAGGGCGTAACACCTATACTGAAAACATCAGTTAATAGGGCAGTGGCATAATTGAAAACTTTGGGTAGTCAATAACGACTTTAGAAAAAAAGAAGTGTCGCTCCCCTTCCCCATCTCCACTGAGGGCTTTTGTTTATCTATGCCCCCACCACCTTATCCACCCAGCCCCCTACCTCAACCCCCCTCTGTATGCATTTAGCTTTAGCCTCTCCCCCACCCACCCACAACCACACACACACATAGAATATTCACTAATTTCCATGTCAATCTATAGCATGGTTGGAAATCCTCAATGAAATCTAATGCTGGAATTAACATTTTTTCATTTTGACAGGAATTTAAACTAAATAATAGGCAGTATTTTCAGATTATTGCCTGCTCAAGATCAGTTTTAGTGACCTTGACCTTGACAAAAGTTCAACGATGGTAAGGCTGGGGATGGTATATATTGATTCAGCGCCTTGTCGAAATATTACTGTATTCGACGTAATAAGCGCACAGTGCGCTTGAAAAATTATTATGGGCACACTTTAGTAGTTAAGAGTTTAATTGGGATCAAATATTGAGATATTTTTGGTTATTTGTACTACAAAAATTGGCCAAAAACAGGGGGGTGCGCTTATTAGGGGGGTGCGCTTATTACGTCAAATACGGTATGTATCTGTCTCCTACACACATTATATATAGCTAATACATTGTCAATTTATACAGATTGTCTGTGTTTGCCATAGCAACCTAGTTTAAACTCCATTAAAATACCTCAGAAGGGATACTATGGGTATGGTTGGTTCATATGACTCCCGGATCAAAATTAGTTACGAATATTTCAGTGTTGACCTAACATGTGCATTCTGTGATATGCTGATTTTCTCCAATTTCATAGTTTAATCAGTGACTTTGACCTTGGTCAAGAGCATGAGTCCAGTACATGCATGCATACTTCAATTTTGCAACAGCTGTAAAAGAAATATATAAATCATATAGAACAATAAACTTGCACACAATTTTAAGACCACAGCAATAGTTCATAGTATCATCAGGTTATGACTGAAATATGCTGAAAAAGAAAAATGTGTGGTTACTGTGGCAACAACTTATAAATCTAATTCCCTTTACAACCCTAATGTAGCATGGTAGTGAAGTCATCAGTCATAATCATAAATGAGCATAATTACAGAAATTCTGCATTTTGACAGGAGTTTTCATATTCAAGGTCAAATTAAGTGACATTGACATTGTCCAAGGTCACCCACAGTAAGGTCACATGAGGGTACCTCATATACATACCCCCTGGCAAAATATCTTGAATGTAGCTTAGCTGGTTCCAGCAATGGAGCAATAACTGTAGTCATTAACAGTATTTTAATGATTTTTAAGGTTTTTTTACATTTCAAAGGTCAAATTAAGTGACCTTGACCTTGACCAAGGTCGCCAATAGTAAGGTCACATGAGGGTACCTCATATATACATACCCCCTGTCAAAATATCTTGTATGTAGCTTAAATGGTTCTAGAAATAGAGCAATAAATGTAGTCATAAACAGGATTTTGATGATTTTTTAGGGTTTTTTCCACATTCAAGGTCAAATTAAGTGACCTTGACTTTGACCAAGGTCACCAATAGTAAGGTCACATGAGGGTACCTCATAAACACACACCCTGTCAAAATATCATATATGTAGCTTAACTGGTCCCAGAAATAGAGCAATAAATGTAGTCATAAACAGTATTTTGATGATTTTTAAGGTTTTTGTGCACATTCAAGGTCAAATTAAGTGACCTTGACCTTGACCAAGGTCACCAATAGTAAGGTCACATGAGGGTACCTCATATACATACCCCTTGTCAAAATATCTTGTATGTAACTCAACTGGTTCCAGAAATAGAGCAATAAATGTGTCCCAGAAAATATAAAACTATAAAATTTGAGAAATTTCATTGTTGCCATGGAAACCATCCAAAATGGCTGACTTCGCACCATTTCCGGCAGGGCCAATATCAATATTCAGAAAGCTGATGAAAAATGCTTGAACATATGTGAAATTTAGCTTGTTGAAAGATGGGTAGGGGTATCCCCTCAAATAAGCCTCTTTTGAGAGTTCTGCCACAGGCCTATAATCCCCATTACAATACAAGGCTTTCTTACATAATTGCCAATCCTGCAGAATGAGACTTAATCTGCACCACTAAGTCCTCCAGTGAGGCGAACAGGAGGCCCGAGGCCGCTGATGAACCACACAGATGCCCCCAACCTCACCATCCTCCCACCTGCCAACACTATGCCTATACAGTCATATGCATCCATTTAATTGAAATAAAAAGGTGGATATAAATGGTCTTAATAGAAGAACATAACGATATCCCCATGTTACAATAATAATACTCCACATTGTATTGAATTTGGATTAAGGGATGATCTCACATGCATATACCCGGCCCGCAGAATGGGTTACCTACTCATTAGCCGAGGTCTGACAAACGTGCATTACGACCCTGGCTTTTGAACATACTAACTGATAAGCTGCGTATATCTAGATAATGTCATGCAAATTGTATATAACCGTCAGCTGCTCATGCACTACCCTGATTATATATACTGCGCCAATCCGTGACAACCAGATTGACCTGGAAGCATTCCAACCCTTTGGTCGTACATTAGATCAGACCTCCAGGCCGGCCCCTTGACCTAAATGACCATGAACTAATTGCATGTGTCGGTTAGGCCGTAATCTTGGCTTATCCCCCACTTTTGTACCTGCACAGGTATTGAGCTGACTTCTCTGAGCGGTAGATTACCTGCTAAAGGAGCTCCAGCACACCTTCCTCCAGCTACCTAGCACACACCTAGGATCCATGCAGCCCTGATGAGCAACTCTCCAGTGCTGCATTTAAGCATCATGACATCTCTACAGGATATACACTCCCACAGGCTCGTCATGATGCACGAATGCACTTCTGACTAGTTACTCGCCAGGGCTGCATTCATATATATATATATATATATATATATATATATATATATATATATATATATATATATATATATATATATATATATTCTGACGATAAAGGGCATAGCACATTAAAGCAATGTGCGGCTGCTCCTCCCCTCCCCCCATCCCCCCCCCACCCACCCTACCTTCAGCCAGCCACCTAGAGCACACACACCTCATCTAACGGCTGATTAGGGCACGCTCAGTAGCTGACGTCTGTGGCAGGTCAGCCAAACGCCCTTGGCATTTTGTGGGTTTGGGTGGCTGGTATGTGTTAGCTGGTCAGCCAGGCGTGAGCCGGAACCCCTCCTGATTGGGATCCACTCCTGCAAATACCAAGGCCAGCCGCAAATTGGCAAGATTTGCTGAAGCGTTGGAGTCGCTGACCAACGTGGCATCAAGAGCGGCCGCGGATAGAAGGTTACCAACTACGATAGTCAGGTGGATGGGGTTGTTGACGCCACACAACTTATACACATTAATTGTATGAACAGTGAGCAACTAATTTTGACTCCTGACGTAAGAAAACTAAGATATAGCTATACTTATGTATGTTAGATATAGTGAGCGACTCATATTGTTTTGTTTGCATCGAAGGACTATCGAAAGTAACCATTGATATAGGGAGAGTAGTCAGGGAATGGACGAAATATCAAGAGATCGGTTGTAAATAGAAAGGCAGGTGCCTAGATCTACACATAGGGATAACCCTAACTGTACAGGCAGTGAGGGCAGTACATGTCAATAGGGAATCACTACATGCTAATCAGGGTTGAGGAGGGCACCACGGCGTGTCAATGAGGGCAATAGATGAGAGGAGGGATGTGGTGACAGCAGTAAATCATATTCAGTTATCTCACCCATACCAGGCCCGCGAGCAGCTCTTGAGTCACTCAGAAGTCAGCTGAGTATCGACCCCATTCTCATGCCTTCATAGCCACCTCCCACCCACCCGAACCCACCTTCCTCCCACTCAACCTGTAGTTTAGACTGTCCATTGTGCGGACGGCGCGCCCATCGATTTGTCCTTTGCCACTGTGACCGGAGGGCTGAGAGGGTGGGCCATGTGAACCCTACTGGGTGGGTGGTAAGGCCGGCCAGTCAGTGTTCAATTGCTCTCCCACTCTCATATAGAACCCACCCATTCCCTTAGCCAACCCCATTAAAGGGCTGTGGGTCGTGAGAGGACTGGGCACTAGGGCAGGGAGGAGGGGTGGGACCCCGCCCACCCTGAGCTTTAAATAGGGTCCTGGGTCCTCCTGGAGTAGTGGGTGGGCGGGTACTGGAGGATGGGGCCTGCTGGGAGACAAAACGTCGCTGGATTAAAGGTCATGGAGGGCAAGCAACTGTGCAGCGCGATACGGCGGGTAAGGGCAGGGATAGACAGCTTAATGCTAGAGTGGTACAGAAAGCTTTACGGAGCAGTAACTGTACAGCATAGGTAGGGCTCTGATGGGTAGGTACTAGGGGTAGGGGTTAGAGGAAGGTAGGAACAGTGGGATAGCCAGCAGTACCGAGGAAGTGACGAAGTAGGTAGAGACATACATAGACAGAGACAGACAGATGTATACAGTGAGGTAGAGAGACACATAATCATTTCACAGTTAGATAGTGGAACGATTGGGTTGGTGTGTAGATTGCAAGGACTCGGGTAAAGATCTGGGAGGGAGCTGGAGTTGCACACGTGACTTTAGACGTAATTTGAAACGTGAGCTCTGTGGGAAGCTGTAGCTAGTTAGTTGGAGAATGTTGGAGAATGTAGGCAAGTGGAATGTAATGCAGGGTATGTGATAAATACCTGATGAAGTGCAGTCACATTGGTGTCATCTTACCGATACATAATAGTAGGTTTTGCCGGTGGGTATATCATAGAGTTTCTGCTGTACGGTGTGTCAGCGTGTTAGTATGGTCTAAGTTAAAATGTCCAGCATTTTATGAAGGATAATTATTAGGGAATAGTGAAGAGCATTGAAAGTGAACCATCGAGTTCTAGTTATGCCAATGCCAAATTAATTAGGTATCCAAACCATGCACAGCTACTCTCACTGCCACAACTCTATCCATGCCCCCCTAAAGTTTACTGTGCATACATTAAATCATAGAGGTTAGAGTAAACGTCAATAAAGTATATTATATGTTTGGATATTTTTCATTGTCAGTAGCAATCCGGGCCATGAGTGATTCCATATATATCTAACTAATTGGATCATAATTTCCTGAATATTGCACTCAAAACCCGATCAGGTTACTTGGATAAACAGGGAGTTCTTTTGGCTTTATGTCCTTGATTACGGGGTGTTCTGCTCGTCTAATCCCTATAAAATGATGAGGCCCACGGGGTGGCTTCATTTAAGTTATTGGGTGACATGGGGAGGGGCAGGGGAGGGATGGCAAACAGTGAATGGTGAGGGGAGGTGTTCAATGCCCTCCCACAATAGACATTATCAGTGGCTAACACTGTAATGCTGTAATGGGACTGTTGCCTAGTGTGCGTGCTAAAGTTGTATTGATTCTTACTGGGGGAGCTGCTCGGGGTTCTGCTCACACCGTTAAGTAGGCCCACCCTGGGCGAAAATGGAGTGCTTCTGTCGGCTCGACATCTTCTCAAGACGGCCCACAATTACATTTGGCCGGATGTAACTGAGTAGCTATGCTAATCATTGTTGTACATCTTTCCCTTCAGGCACCTCCTTCCGCAGTTTTCTTCTCCATCCAAAAGTCAAACCTTCACAGCGACCAAGTTCCAGTTTATGTGGCGCGTTTATAAAGACATGCATTTACTGCTGCACCATTCTCTGGCAGAACTGAATCGCCTCCCTTTCTCTCTGCAATATTGAATGGCCTGCGTTAACAATTTCCCCTTTCTTTCCAACTCTTGGGATTGTTTGAAAGTATTTGATGTGGTGTTGTATTTCACTTGCGTTTTTGCTTTCTGAGGATGAAGTTTTGTACAACTTTTTCCACTTTTCTCATTAAGATCCACTGATCTACACCGGCAGTAAGGGCCTTTTATGGGCCTAATGGGCAGGTTGTACATCTTACACTCTGATTGGCTGGTGTAAGCTACACGCTCCAATACCCATCTCATGATTGGGATGGTGATGATCCTGCTATTAAACCGAAAAGGGAGGGAAATATGCGTATGTAAGAAAACGGATGTATATAAATACATATAGAAAATATGTATTAAAAAGCACTATACGGGACGCTAGGTATAGGTGGCTACCAGAGGGAGCTTGCCACCTTGATGGTCACGTGACTGATGGTGTTTGCGGCATGGATTACTCCCGATTACAGTATGATGGATTAGCAGAAAGGGACCACCCACCCTCCCACCCTTTCTGCTGTCCCTGGGCTACCTAGCATACCCCACCATACGCATTCAGCACTCCCTCCATCTCCCTGCAGCGGGAGCTGCCAATGGGGACACACTCCCTGATGGAAAAGAAAATGATACGACCTTGGGAGGCACTCAGTGTGGATGATACCAAAGGCTCTAGCCGCCTCTACATGAACACGATCAGACTATAGTGTTAGGACACCACCCTCCCTCCCTCCCTCCCTCCCCCTATGCATTTACTTCCACTGCCTGCCCGGCGTGTTGCCACTGTGTGCACCAGGCATACAACAGCCTGCTGCCTGCTTAATAAAGGGGAAGCAACCTTAATGGGGACTTCCTCCCCACCGTCCGCAAACATCCCCCAACCCCTTATTATTGCCGGGTCCACACTGTAAGTCGTGAGTGACATTCAGTGTTAGGGTACCACTGGCCTCTGCCTCCAGGCCCCAATTATATCCTGACCTGTTCGATCTCCCCTGGATCCCATACCTCCGGTGTATACAGAGGATCACTCTCTATGTAAGGTGGTTTCTAGACTCTCTCCCCATCCCTATGTTGTATTGTGAGGGATAGGGCGGCAGGGGGTGTAGGATCATGTCTGTGACTGGGAGGTGTGGTCTATATTTCTGGTCCCTGCGCCGTCCAAAGACAATATTTACCCTTCTATTTCTGTCCCATGTAGGCGGCCGGTGACCTGTAGTCTCTATCTCTAGTCTAACTATGCAACCACTTCCATCGGAGTGGGGGTAGAGTGGGTAGAACAGCCTAGTACTATACTGATATGGCGTTGTACCATAATAGTAGGTCCTGTGTACACTATCAAGGCTGTCAAACAGTTGGAAGTCCAAATCAGAATGGTTGATGCTGCAAGACGATATCAATATGTCTCTGGGACATATATAATGGAAGGGGGGTAGACGGGACATGAACTGTAGGAGTGGTGCATTAACTTGTCTTGTGACAATACATTATCCACAGGAATTAGCCCTCAACTGTTGGCCATCAGTCCCTATCTGACCATCCATAGGACATCGTTTATTATGTGTTAGCTAATCTCTAACGTCGACTGCTAATTCACTGACTCAAATAACAGAAACAATCTAACCTGTACTGCCACTGCAGAAAATGTTAACATTGTCTTCTGACTCACTGACTCAGCAATTTATATTATATGATGTTCCATTATCTATGTTTTTGATATCATATGCTATTCGTAAACAGTTATTGAGTATTGATTTGCTCACTTAATTTGTCCTACACGTAAATAGACGTGTTATACATCTGCTAATTGATTTCATATACTTGCCACACCATATAATCTTTCCATGTTTTGCTATATTAAAGCTGGTTGCGGTAAGTAAGATAAGCCTTTACAAATGCAAACAAGTTCGTATAAACTAACATGTATAGAGGTAGAATACAAGTATAATATATGCATAACTTAATTCAGAGAGGCTATCCCTGCAACTGCACATAGTTTCCATATGTTAACACATAAATGATTCGGAGTGGTTGTATTGTTATGGATGATGTTAACATATGTACAGTCAGATTATGATATATCATTTAACCCATTCCGATGTAAATACATAATTGATGGTTCTACGCCATCATCTCATGTGTATAAATGTACATACTATTGAGTTAATACTCTGAAGCAGTAGCCAGTTTTAACCATGTGAGTTAAGTCCTCATCCCCATTTATTTTCAGATGACCACAGACATGTTTGCCATAAATCTACTCCATTTGTCCACATCGATCTCTGTTATAACATAAAGCTTGCCTCTCTCTCTCAACATTGTATATACATGTACCCTAGCCGCCCGTTGATACAGGTCCTTCAGAGACTATTTCACCCCAGGCTCCTCCAGGGTATGAGCACAGAGGTCCTTAATGGCAGTATGAGGTATGAGGAAATGATATACAATCCCATCTCGTAGGTTTTTATCACCTCACACTATCATGAAAATTTATAGCTAATAATGATGTGGCGACATAAAAGCCAGAGCCTCTAAACAGGGGTATTTTTCTTCATCCCAGAGCTCACATACACACTGCCTAGTGCGCATGCGCAGTGTTGCATCAGTTAAAGAGTCTAGGCCCCAAAGTAATTGGTGTATAGATACTACAGTAGCGACCTGCATTTTAGAATTACCTCATTTATTATATTCTGATCCTTTGTCATGGTCTCTAGGGTTCTAGGAGGAGGAATAACGTACTGAATGGGTGATTTATGCATCGATGTCCACTATGATACTACGTAGGATAGTGAACTAGATCAATGTTTAATCGTATCATATATCAAGAAGAATGGACCCTATCACTGCTACAATAGGAAATGCATTCTATATATCAATCTAGTTGGGCATTATATAGATCAGAGTGCAGCATGCACTGTGTTCACAACACCAGCCCCTGGCTCTGGTGCCCATCAGGCCGCAGTCAGCTGTGTGAACACAGTGTTTGGGGCTCCCCACACCATTGTTTGCACTCCATTTGTGAGTTTGTTTGCTGAAACCCTTTCACGAGCACCCCATGAGCAGCTCTGAGCAGCTCAGAGTGGACTAACCCCAACTAACCCGAGCTAAGCTGGACCGGCCAGTCAGGGCCTCCTCAGATTAGTATGGTACGGTGAAGGGCTGCTCAATCAGAACAGCTCGAGGGGAGTTGCTCAGGACATTGGTCAGAAGTTGCTCATCGTGCCCTGAGAATATTCCCAAATAGCTGACATACACACTGAGAATATCGCGTCAATGAAGATATGAACTGTCCATCTCCTTAGTGCATATGAAACACTGCCCTGATAGAGGTCAGAAAGGTAGTTGTATTTTCAGTAAATAAACCGAGCAGCTCCATATATATGCTCGGGAGTAGCTCGGGCGCTGTTATTGCTTTAGTGTGTGCGGCCGGGGCTGCACATGATATAGTGTAAATCAATGGAGGAGGGATATCCGTAAAGGAAGTCGGGGCTTTGTTTGAAGGGTACTGGAGGACGAGGCTGGACCCGGTGTCGGCTGCCTCCTCCAGGGTCCTCTTATTTATAGGGGTGGCCACACTGACCGGACTATCGGTGCCAATCCCAGCCTAATTGGGTTAAGTCCCAGAGCAATCTGTTCTCTGGATGCAGCGCAGACAACTCCATGTATCATCCATTGTGGTGTGGAGTACCTTGTAGACTGACCAGACCACTATATTGTCTCACGCTATCTTTATTTGCCCTTGAACATGATTGACCACTGCCCTATACATATGATAAAGTACATGGAGTCTTGCCTTACCACAACACATCTCTCTTAGTGCATAAAGGCCGTGGGATTAGGGGCGTGAGAGCTCATCAACCGCGAGGGTTTAGCTCTTGTAACAGCTTACCCTATGGTCAATCAGCATTTACATAATTACATGCCATTGGTATTTAGCTAACGCTCCCTAACCGAGCACATGGTTCCGTGAGGTCAGTTCTCAATACAGCTGACAATAAAGTAAAATCGTAAAGAGCCAAACTCAGCACTGAATAGACACCAACTGGGTATTATAGAGAATAGAGCATGCGTGCCGGGACCATTACGGAAGTCAAGAATGAAAAATGTAATTCTAATGCTGCACCAGACCATTGCAATGCTAGAATTACACAGTCATACGGGACACTATGATAAATCATTGTGCTGCGGTTGGCAAGGCATTGGGATGGTACCAGATAGCATACAGTCAGAACCCTGGAGGCGTCCCTCCATTGTGTGAATGATCTAGCTGTTGTGCAGGTGTTCTATGCTAGTAGATTTCAGAGACAATGAGATGCCTGAGAAACATCCACCATCAGTTATATCATAATGGAGAAGAGGCAGACTGATGCTTTAGTATATATGCAGTCAGTATGCAACATCAGACCCAGAGCCCAGTCTGTATGGGCTGCTCTATACTATAGAGCCTAGCTCTAACTACCAGATGGCTATACCGGCCCAGACATGGGCAATGCCCGCAGCTTGAGAGGCAGTGAGGACGGGATTGAGAGGTGAGGGCCAGTGTGTGTGTGGGGGGGGGGGGGGGGGGGGGGGTTGACGCCTACTGCCGTTTACAGGGGTGGCGTGCTCCACCGTCATAAACTGTGTGACGACCAGAATAGGGAATCCCGAACCGATGCCGACCACTGCCGACCACCCCCGACCACCACCCAAGGCCCTAAATCGGTCATGTTGATGGCACTGGTATCACAAACGACCTGCTGTCGACACCACACCAGCCTACTTACCCATACACACCCGGCCCCCATCCCTCTCTGCCTCCTCTCCTGATCCACCGCACCCACGGCCGATTTATAGCAAAGTAGCCCCTCGATTGGCAGAAAAAAGGGAAGATGTTCTCGTTAGGGACCAACGCTTAAAGGCGTTTAATCCTACTCGCTCTGGCGAGCTCGCATATTTTCCACTTTTCATTTCATTTTATTAGACCACTTCTTTTCATTCTAATTCCCAATTCATTCCATTCCTCGCTGCGTTCTTTTGCAATCGCCCCTTTTATTCCCAACCCATCCCCACCTTTTTAAGGGATTATATATTCGTTATCGATAAGAGTATAAAGGCCCCAACACCCTCCACCATGCACCCTCTAGGCGTTGGGAGGATGGTGGGAAGAGCAAGCCGCAATTGGACGCTGGGGCTGCGGGCAAGAGAGCAGTGGAGCATCCAAAGGCAATGGCCTGGAAAAGTAAGCCCCGGACCGACCGACCAGCCCAGCACTGGAGGGGACGTTGGATGCCTGGGTGGGCCGGTCTTCAGCCTGGAGGGGTGGGGCGGTGGGGGTGGGGGGTAGGAATGAGGCCCATGCCTGGTGGATCCATTCCCTCATTCAAGTCGGGCGTATTTCTCAATGCCACTTAGATTGTCCTGCATGAAATGTCCATGAGAGCAGCAGATCTGGGCCCCTTGGTGACTTTTGACTCGGGTATATGGGAGGGGATCAGGGTAGGGTGGTGATAGAAGGCGGGGTGGAGGTATAGGGGCAGTTGGTGGCATGGACAGGAATCGAAGATTTACACATTATTTCCCCAGCCTTTTACCGCGGGAGGTGGTATACATACATCTCCAGTACCCTCCCAACCCTATAGCAATCCCGGCCAAGCCGCTAAAACACTGCCGCATGGGCGGCTGCCGCGTGTACCACCCTCACCAGTAGGAGAGAGACACAAGTAATCGACAGCTTGAGTTGCTCATAAATCTCCACTCTGCGTATGCGGTTGTGGATCGGGTGGGGAGCAGCTCAGGATGCGGGGAGCAGCTCAAGGGGGATGACAGTGGCGGTGGGTGGCCAAATCAAAAGGGGCGTCAACCTGGCGTTTCCAATTAAACCATCCAAGTATTTACTGGTGAAGCCGCCTCTTCTGCGGTGGTGGTGACTGGAGTGGAGCGGAATGGTAATGCTGGTGTTAGTGGCACCCGGATTTGATGCCATGAAAAGTGTGTGTATATGCGGGCGGATTTCTCCACCATCTTAAACTGTTTCAAATTTGAATTTCTGTGGAACCCTGTAAAATGCGGAATATGCTGCTCTGGTTATATAGGAGCCCGGGTATAAGGGTAGTGATCGACATATGGTGATAGCAGACCGTTTAGTGTTTGTGATAACTCAATGCAGCAATGCATATATATTGTCACAAGTTAAACACACACAGATTCTATGGATGATGGCAGTTTTTACCTGCATTTCAAATGCCATAGTGGGTCAAGGATATACTATTATGCGATATTTTCCCTCCGTGATAACATAAAATTTGAACTTAAGACAATGATGTTTGACAAAGGTTGGTGACAAACATGCCATCAGGTATATTACAAAGAGCTTAGCTTGGCGAGTCATCACTTGTTTATGGATACTTCTTGTCTGTAAAGTCTCAGCTAGTCATGCATTGGGCCGCTGAACAAATCATGGTGCTGATTTATTCCGCTGGGCGGCGTGGATGTCGTTGACGGCGGCGCATTGGTCGCGCGGCGGGCACACACACGGTTGTGAGTAGTATATGGGCCCGGGGCTTTGAGCCTGGCACATGGGATGTAGACACACACCCCTGCCGCCCCCTGAGCCGCTCCCCTCCAGCACACACACACAGGATGAGTTGCTTCTCCATTGCGCATAGACAGCACAGGGCCCCACACACTGTCACCCCCTCACTTCCCCTCCGCCCACCATGCCCAATTCAATTTACTCGCGCATTAATCTGCAAAGGAGGTGTAGGATGGTGGAGCTATATTGGGGCTGGGTACTGGAGGATCCGGGAGCGGGGGTAAGGGATATGGTGATGGGGTAAGGGGGATAGGGCAGGGCCATTTTGGCGGTGGCACTGTTATGTGGGGAGTGAATGGGAGTGGGGACCATTGGCAGGGGGAAGTATAAGCAACAAGACAAACTTTGAGATGTAAGATGGGAGGAGAAAGAAGGTCAGAAAGGCCTTTCCGCCCCGGTCCTCCCCCAACATGCCGGTACACAGTGTAGGTGTGTGTCGGCGTCCACCCGGCAGGGTCAGGCCCCACCCACAGGCCTCCCTACTGCTTGCTGAGGAAACACGGCGTCCAAGGGGCCGGCCGGACAGAGCAAACAGCCGCATCAGACGGTCCGT
The DNA here is from genome assembly GCA_947462335.1 of Harmothoe impar. NCBI lineage: Eukaryota > Metazoa > Annelida > Polychaeta > Phyllodocida > Polynoidae > Harmothoe > Harmothoe impar. The sequence goes on along the minus strand of OX381709.1, from coordinate 28,820,454 downwards.
CCTCCCCGCCCGCCTTGTACAATTATGTAGAATACAGCTGGTCCGTTGGACCCATCCCCTCTCTACTCTAATCCCCTACTACCCTCTCCTCACCCCCACCCACCCCCTGGTTCTACAACCAACCCCTGCTGCTGTCCTATCCAAGGACAAAGCTGGAGGCTACTACTATCCGGACGCACAGCTCTGCTGCTGCTACTACAACATGCAGTCCCCGTCCAATGCAAGCTTCTCCCAACTCTTTGTACATCGCCCAGCAACGGTCTAATGTTATATGGCTTTGGGTGTGGGGACAAGCGACCCCCCCCCCTCCTCCCTCCTCCAGCCAAGCCCAGCACTACCCTATGGTGCAGCACACAGTAATATAAGAATAAGAATATATGGTGATAGTACTGATACATTTGATGACACAGCTTTCTCCATCCATTACTAACCAGCACCACCCCACCTCTCCGTGGATGTACCCTATGGCGCTGTATATGCAGGGTCCGGCTGTGCGCTATACGCCATAGGTTTTTTAATAACATTAGATCCTTATCAATATGCAACGACGGCGACCCTGGAGCGCACACAGTCACACTACTCGACGCACACACGGAGGTGGGGAGGCTATGTAGTGGCCGGACGAGTGGGGGGGGGGGGGGGGGGAGCGGATGACCGTGTGTGTGTGTGGGGGGGGGGGGGGTCAGGATATGAGTGTGGAGATTGGGTGGAGGGGTGGGGGTAGGAGTGGGGAGTTGGATAGTGGTGTGGTGTTGACCGATGTAAGCATGTTTTAAGCATGTTTTTATGGGGAAGGTATTAATCTGTCTGTATGTGTAGCACCCCCCCCCCCCCACACACACACACTCAAATTACACCAAACACACACACCATACACACACACTCAAATCACACACACCATACACACACAACCTTACACACACACACGGGCCGCATCAGCATGCCCCATGCAGGGGAGCTAGGCACACACAGCATTACAACATGTGTTTACACATACAGAGCAGCTCTAGGTGTGTGAGCAGATCGGCGTTAATAACGAGCAGCTCACAATGGATTCCTGAACCGTTTACAGTTACCTGATGTAATACATGAACAGCTCTAACCTGTCCCAGATTACTAGAGATTTGCCACATTGTGTGAATTTCCTAATGGAAATCGATTAGACATCGCTGGTAATATAACGGACTAAGATGCCATTGCCGGAATGAATCACTGGGGAAGCGAGTCGTTTTACATAATGCAAGGTAAAATACCACCCCCGCAAGGAAGCACTGCTATGCTCCTATATCATAAACAGTCAAATATTCAAATGCAGTTTATCAGAGGTTCTCCAGTGGACACAGAACATTGAATCAACATTGACTAACGGTTGCTAATGTTGATTCAATGTTGATTAAACGTTGGTTAAACTTCGAGCTGAGTGTTGTGTCCACTGGTTCAGTGCAACTATTGTACTGCCAGGGGCATAATATAAAGGTAAACTTTATTTTGACTGGGTATCTCCCTAGCTAGAATAGTTGTTGACCGCACCATTCATGCAATGTATCACGCGCATCATATTGGGTTTGGGCTTAAGGGTGCTTAAGGGTTTGAATCCTCAGGGTGATAGATGGTTCCATAAATGTTTTGGTGCCTAACGCTTCAGAATTTAAAGGGTCCCATCATTGTGTTGATCTAATCCGAGGAATCAACCCTTGAGGATATATCGGACAGGCATGCCTAGATTTATAAAGTACTACACCTACATCTTTTTATTGCAGCCTTGCATGCCAATTATGCAATGACTTTCGAGCTTCACCTCGTAGAAATAATATTGATCATATCTGTAAACTTCACAGTGGCACGGTCCCATGCAACGTTTCAACCTACCCTAAAATATATTTTCAATTGATATGCCCCACAAAGTTTGCATCGGTACTCAACGCTGCACCCATACGGCCAACTGCTATTCCCTTTTATACAGATAGTATCCAGATAGTGGTGCCATAACGCTTGGATGTATACATCGTTGCTATCAATGAATATTGCCAAATCACCATATACCACTACCATTTGTCCGGGTACCCCAGGGAAAGCCTCAGGGGTATCACCATATAAATGTATAGGAAGGATTGGTGAGATGTGGGAGGGACTGAATGAACTGTCCTTGATCTGTCCTCAGGACAAAGCAAAACGCTTACCCCAAGCCCTGGTCCCATACCGGCTCACATCCCCCTTGTCTCTCCATGGGCTTTGTGTGGGGTACCTCATCGATATGCAGGACTGGCTGGAGCCATCCGTGATAGACATTGCGCCATCACAGCATTTCTTTTATTATAATAGCATTCTCTGTGCAAAGCCATCCATGCACATCACACACAGTAGCCTCCCCCTCCCCCATCTCCCTCTAACCTTTATTGTGTCATAACCGTTGTAGTCATGATGCATGCATCCAGCTCTGGCGAGTAACTCATCAGTGCTGCAATAATGCATCATGCCAACCATACGGGGCTGATACACTCCTGAATGGTCAGCACAATGCATGAATGCAGAACTGATTTTAAAGGGAAATGGACAAAATCACATTTTTTTGGTCGTTTTTGAAGACAGCATATATGGTCATAACCGCATAAAATAGTACAGTTTTAATATGTATTCACACAAACAAACAAGATCAGCTGTTTTATTGAATCTCCCCTACTGTGGGGTAAACCGCCCCAACTACCCTCCCGGGCCCCCATCCCTCACCATGCTCCAATCTTCCCATCATATATCGCTGCATCTGCATTTAGCCTCCATAACCCGGCGTCCATCCCACACGTCCTCCAGGGTCCTGACACCCACCAATCCTTAAATCACGACCTTCCCCAGCCTTACTCCTTCCACCCCCACCCACCCCCTGGACGCCCTCCTCACCCACCCTGTATTCCAGCCACACCTCCCCCGGCTGCAGGTTACCCTCACCAAAAGGAGTGACACATATCGATCTCTGACAATGATTGGTCACGGTGTCACTTTCTCGGCTCCGCAGCTGAATCGATTTGGGAAGATCGGGCCGGAGCATGCATTGGTGGATAGTAGCAGGGGGACGGGAATGGAGGGGGCAGCCGGAGGGGAAGGATGGGGGGTATCAGCGGATCGGTCAATCTCCGAGTGGGACTGGGGTGTGTGGGCAGGCGGTGGGTGGGGGGGGGGGGGGATCAAACAGGTATAGGGGATGATGAGAGCCTGAGGCTAGCCCTGTCTGGTCCTACATCCTGTCTGCTTCATCACCCGCCGCTCTCCTCCAGTAGCTGATGTATGCGTATGTAGACAGGCGTGGGCGCCCCTCCTGGGTCCTCCTCCTGCAGCCTGCTACCTGCCCTGCAGCCTCTGTATGCTGGATGCCGCATGCCATAGTGATCTGTGTATGCGACTAAGTAATGTGTGTGAGAGAGGGGCTGAGGACTATGTGACAAAGTGTGTGTGAGATTGAGTATGAGGAGTGTGCGACAATATGCATGTGTGTGCCTGAGGACCATATGACAATGTGTGTGAGACTCGGGACTGTATGGCAATGTGTTGGAGACTGGGGACTGTGTGAAAAGGTGTTCGAGAATAGGGACTGTGTGAGAGGGTGTGTGATACTGGAGACCGTGTGAGAATGTGTGTGAGACTGGGGACTGTGCGACAATGTGTGTGTCTGACTTGGGTATGTGTGGCGATGTACGTGTGACTTCCCAGCTAACAAAAAAACGTTATTTTACGTCAAAATAACGTTATAAAATTTTATATAACGTTATGCCATAGTAAGGAGCCTGAGAGAAACGTTATTTAACGTTATATAACGTTATGAAATGGTGTATAACGTTTTTTGTTTACTGGGTTAGGACTGTGTGTGAAATTGAGGGCTGTATGGCAATGTGTGTAAGACTGTGAATCTGTGTCAGATAATCACAATAATGCAGTCGTGTGTATGGAGTGTGTCCCGAGGTTCCCTGGCATGTCATGTGTCATGTGTAAAATACACATACACCCTATAACGTGTGGTAGACATGCTTGGTTAGTGTGGGGAATGTGTGAAAATGGTGTCATCGGTAATCATGCGGGCATTGTATTGTGTCATACATGGCGTATCACTACCACACCTAGCATAGTATGGCAATGCCATGTAGGATCTTCATTCGGTAGTGTGTCGCATTGGATGCGAGTAGAGGGGGTGTAAGGGGGCATCATGACAATATAATAGTAGTGTGGGAAGGGTCCCTAGAACTGTGTAGTCCTTTATTCCTGAGAGATGCCCATGTACGAGTATGCTTTGAGTGGAACAGAGGTCTTTGAGACGATGAACAACCCTCATTATGTCCGACCTTGTACAGACACAGCGTTAACCCAGTCGGCACAGAACATTGAATCAACATTGAAAACTGGTTGACAATGTTGATTCAATGTTGATGCAATGTTGATTCAACATTGAACTGATTTTTGTGCCCACTGGGAAGTGATGTAGCTATAATGACAATATGCTGCATATTGCGCTACACGAGGAATGGTTCAACTGAAAGAGAATTAATGAAGTGCAGTATATCATCTAAGTCAATCACCATGTTTACAGTGAGGAAGACGACTATAAGGCAACATAATGTCTCGCGCAATAAGAAAACGCACACTTTGATTTAAGCCATGAGGCAGAGAACGGTATGCATGAACAAGGCAGCAGAAAAGGCGGAAGCTTGTTAAAAATGTACATAGCTGGTGGCTATGTGGACCAGCGTGGACACGTGTTGGTTTTGCGGAAGCAATCTGTGTAACAGGCTTGGTACGCCTGTGCCTATTGTGGGGAGGTGTGTAAAAGGGAAGGGTTGGGGGAGGTGGCGTGGTCTACATGCAGGTGGTGGCCGAGCCCCATCCCTCAGAGCCTGGGCGCTGAAATATTCACAGCAGCGTTATGGATATTGGTGCATGGTTCTTGGTGGGCACGGCCGGTGGCTGGAGGAAGCCCCAGGGAGTGGTCACAGGGGCCTGAGCAGTATGCCATACGCGGCCACACTATAGTAGATTATTATACGATCGGACGACTCATCGTGCTTTTTAGGGGATATCCCCGTGCTGATATCTAGTGATATCGGCACCCTTCCGGTGGATATCAGCACGTTTCCGGGGGATATCATCCCGTTTCCGGTGGTCCTGAGCAATTCCGAAATTTCGTCCCCCATAAAATCCGAGGATTCATGGAGACTCGAACACGCTACATCAAGACTTGAAGTCCGATGTGCTAACCACCACGCCGTGAAGACGCTGGTAGAGGTGGGTGGCGAAACAAGGAGTCTACAGGCGGATTTCCAGCCCTGTAGGACCATTATTTACCGAGTTACAGAAGAAAAGGCATTTTTTCGTATAATTTCTTTGAAAATCGATATTTTATTTTAATTTCTTTTTTACTATAAAGGTAGTAGTTGGACTTTATTTACCTAGTCGTTAAAATAATTTTAGGGGGGGGTTTTCACATACAAATAGGCCTTTTAAAATTGCTACGTTTCCACTAGTCCACGCTCAGGTTCGAACCAGGGATCTCTTGAGTGTGGGCTCGACGCGCTAACCGCTCGGCCACAGCGGATATGGTATAAGGTAGGGGAAACGCTGGCTATGTTCTAGTCTATCTAACGAATGCGCCCCGCGCTCAGGTGCCAGAGCCTTTTTGTATCGTGTCCTCTCATTGGCTGTCCCGTTTTAACTCCACCAATCAGCGAGCAGGTTGGTGGGATGTCAAAATCAACATGGCCCCCTCCTTGCTCGATCTAGTCTACATAAATATCCTTCAAAATGGCGAAATTAGGACGAATTTAAGGTAATTAAAGACATTTGAATCAATAAATCGTATAATAAACCTAATATTGTATGGCTAACACCCTCACTCGGGGTTGTATGGCTCAATATCGTCACTCGTGCTACGCACTCGTGCCGATATTGAGCCATACAACCCCTTGTGAGGGCGTTAGCCATGCAATATTGGTTAACTATGGGACCCTCCCTCCCCCTGATCGCTCCCCAGCCATATCCCTATATAGGTAGGCAGGCCCCTTGTGGCCATTTCTTTGCATACAGACGCGGTGTGGGGCAGCCCTGGCGGAGTGCTCTCTGTGAGATTAGAGAGGGGGAAATGGCTGTGAGAAGAGTTATTTCTAATGTAAAATTTGAACACCTAAATTCACATCGACCTGCATTCCTCTCTGCTCCTTTGCATATGCTTCTTGTCTGGCCTTTTATGATACATATAACATGGGCATACTGCTAGCCTGGTTCCTCTCATATTTAACCCGAGATCCCCCTTCCTGTAAATGCCCCCACCCCCACCCCCACCCGAACATGCCGCCCTGGATATTCTGCCCACTCTCTTCTGTACAACCCCTCCAGTATCTCCCGCTCCCTCATCCCCAATGGCTACTTTTTCTACCGTCCAAGCACCTACATGAATTCCAGAGTGTGAATGAGAGGCCAGAAATGCCCGGACATTGACCCTCAGAGGTCAGAAGTATGAAGGGGAGACCTATAGTACCAAGCATGATGGCTTCACATTTTATTGGTTTCATACTTTTATTCAGTTTTTACTTCAACCATGTGAAGGTCAGTCCCTTGAAAAAGTGAGAAATATTTTTTCCCAGTGGAAATCCTCAGCTGCATAACATGTTTTGATAGATCTTTTATAACCCAACCCTGTTCTCAAGTTTCCTCATGAATCAAATTCGTCTGGTTTGATATTCAAAGCATGCTCGTTGTATGAGTCCCAGCAGAGGAGGCACTTGGGTAAGGGAGGCAGTGGGGAGGAGAGGGGTAGATGGTCGGAAGTGCACCCCAGTGGTGGTGTATCATCTGGCAGCTTTGTGCAACAGCTGCCACAACTGTGATCCACCCAGTAATGACAGCGCATCGATCTGTGCCTATCTCCGGGTGAGCTGGGTTCACACCCTGACAGCAGACACACTCCATCTGAGTAATGGAATTGCCCGACTGTATCCATGCTCTGTGCTCTGTGCTCTCTCCCTCTCTACTCTCTTCCTCTCTGCTCTCTCCCTCTCTACTCTCATCTCTGGTGTCTGCCGTCTTACTTTCATATCATGACAGCTTAAAATGCTCCCCCAGTCTATGATCTTAGTTTCATGCCCATCCATGCTCTCTTTCTTTGTGTCCATTCCTTGTCTTAAGACCTTTCTTCCTGACATCTGTCATCAACCCTTTTTATTTCTCTACTGAAGCCGCCAACTCCTAGTCGACCCCTCCCTCACATCCATACCCAAAGAACCCCCCCCCCCCCATTGACCATCTTTGCTTACTAAACTACAGCTTCCCTTCCGGTTCCAACTATATTTCCCCTGTCCCTGCTCTTTGTATCTCTCCTGTTTCCCAGTTCTTAATATTCTGTATCCACTATGATTCTCTGTCTCTCTGTCTCTCTGTCTCTCTGTCTCTCTGTCTCTGTCTCTCTGTCTCTCTGTCTCTCCTCTCAGCCCTCTGCCCTCTCTCTATTTCACCATACATCTTTGCAGGCTTACACTCCAATACCCCCTCCCGTTTCCTCTAGAGCCTGTTCAGGACGCGTCATAGAGCATCTCATGCCTGTCTAACCTGCCCACCCGTGTGCACACAGCTCGTTTAGATATTGCCTAGACCGTGTTATAAGTAGATTGGCACTCAGCAATGCATAATAGACGCACTAGCATATTGGTATGTGCTATTTTATCAATAATGCTACATATACACATTAATTTTCGCATATCACGCCACATATATGTATATATTTTTTCCTTTATCTATGTCTATAATATACCTCAGGTGTTGACGGGTTGGTGCACCTGAGTTGTGGGTATATAGTACGCTACCGAGTGTGAAATACCCTTTATGCCCTGGTTGTTTGTGTAGAGGTCGGTGGCTGCGAGAGGAGCTCTCCGCCCACCCTCCACCTTGCCTTTCCTCTTTGAGTGAGCAACTCTCAGAAGCCACCCACCGAAGCCACTGCTGAAGCCAGGGGCGCCGAGCATCACGCTCAGCCACATGTTGCGGCCCGGCGGGTGCTCTGTGGCTGCTGCCACTATATAGGACATGTGCTAAAAGTGGGCTGGCCGCCAGCCAGGGGCCGCCTCTATACTAACACACACACAGGAGGCCCCCAAACTGAGCTGCTCATGACTACACTGAGTTATATTACAAACAGCTCACATTCTGCTGTACACCATGTCGACCCCCATTGTGTACTTAAACACCCTACCCCTGACCGGGGTCGAAAAAGAAAATTCCACAGTGCTTTTGAAGAATGTCAGTGAAGTGTTGACGCAGGGCGGGGTGCTAAGGAGGGATAAAAGGTGGTGTCAAATTGCCATATCCGCTCACCTTTGCCAGTAACAGAAAATTATGCCATGTGCTACGTTCATGTATGTGGTGCTAATTTTGGTCTTGCTTTCATTCCTCTTGGAGATTTTTTGGCGTGTGAAGCTCTCACACTTTGACCTAACTTCAATGGACACACTCTGAATATCAGCCATGAGAAAGTGTAGGCTGAACATGTATGTAATATGCCAAGTTGAATACAAAGTATTGTATTTAAACATACACAATTGTAGTGTCCTTCTTCGACTGTCTATAGATGTGCGGAAGTTGAGTCTCATTAGATAAGATTAGGAGTTCCCGAATTTCTCTGCCGAACAGGATACTCAAATATTCAATGTCTTTCATATAGTAGAACCTTGCAGAAAGGTTATCCGATCACTGCGAGGGCATTAATTCACAATTTTGATACCAATCGTTATAATTGTAAATATCCTTAGGAAGTAAGTAATCGCTGATCTACCTTTCCATGGCGTATGTTTATACATATCGTATGGCATATATATGTGTCTCTTTTATATGAGACTGTAGGTATAGCGTGCCTAGATAGGTACACCATTGCCGGCATTTTAGTCCCTTGCCAGACTTATTGGTGATATACAACATGGTCCAGTCCCCTATTGAGGCAGCCACCAATGCCGAATGGCGGCAGCTGGTGCTGTAATGTGTTTCTATAGCCGTGTTGTGTGCTATTGCTGATGGCACTGGGCTAACACACAGCAGGAGTATGGCACGTGGGCACGGCACCCAGCCACAGCTTATGCTGTGATTTATTCAACCTGTAAGGGCGTTATATATGCACCGTCGTTCTACATGTACAACCAGGTGTCGGTGCCCTCTCACCATACATCAAAGCGTGCAGGAGGGGGTAGGGGTGTGGAGGAGAATAGGGAGTAGGGGCTCCAACAGGGGGTGACCTGGATACTAGATTAAACGACCAGGGCATAGGGAGCAGAAACTCTGCAGAATCGGCCTACATCAGGGACTAGACAGCCGATGAATTATTAAGGGACGTCATGATTTGCTCGTTGAGAGATTCAGGTGTGAGAGCCTGCTCTATAGTCAGCAGGAGGGGGCTTTACTCCTGCTCATGACTGGACTACCAAAGTTATGCCATGTACATGGTCATTGTACCCTACACCTGCAGGTGTCACTGAAGGGTATGTAATAGGCTGGGGGTCAGCTTAAGTAGGCCGCCAAGCATGTGGCTCTGGGGTCATGATAAATAGGTCAGGATGAGAGCAAGCGCCAGATTATTGTTCTGAGTCTGGTATGTTGATAAGAAATTAATCTAGATATTACATACAGACTATGATATTTTTTGGAATTACCGTTTAGCATAAGCAGTTGGTGGGGTCTCACATATAGGGTGTAGGCCCGGGTGTAGGAAATGTATTAATGTGCTTAAAGCACCTGCTGAGCTACATATTAATGATATGGACGACTACATGGAATAACATTGACAGCTGAATACATCTGAAATTACAAGTGTCCTTTTCATTTAGCAGGCAGCACTGCTATTTTAGCCGACAAACCTGGATTTCTAGAATATCCCCGCACATCTCAAGTTGCACTCCAAAAATAGCAAGACCTTCACAAAGTGTAAAATCTCTGGGAAACAAAGGCTAAAAAATGTCATACATTATTTGCCGAAATGTCTTTTGATCTTGGACGCGAAAATCTGACCTATAGAAAAGGTCATGAAAATGGAATCACAGAACTGTGTTTAGCTTCTTATTTGGACAACAACAGGGAACGAGTTCCAAACAGATTCACTATGCTGGTGTGTGAGTGATGGAACCTACATTCTTTCAATATTTCAGTTGATTGTGAATTCCTGCTGTTGGCTGAGTGGCGCGGGTAATTAACAAGATCAACGTTAAGCATTTTGGGAACTGCTCAGCCATACTACTCATTACTATAGATAACCTCAGCAATGCGTGGGTGGTGTATCAAGGTTTGGTGAGCACGTAGACGCCATAACAATGAGCCGCTCACCTACTCCAATGTACAGCCAACCAGCTGTAGCTAAGCCTTCCCATTGCACATTGCCCAAATCACTCACATAATCTCCCAGGGACAAGCCAATACCAAGTCAATTTCATTAGAGGTGGCTGTAAAATCAATGGCCTTGGCTTCTGGGGTTCATGTAAGGATGTGAGGATATCATGTTAAATGGCACGTACCATTGAGACCAAACTGATATTAGTCTTTTCCTTTTGCTGATTGTGATAAGTTTAAAAAACAGAAAGAATCCACCGACCATTTCGGCCTGGGTCTGACCTTTGTTGGTGGCTAATTGACACACTAGGCGACCGTCCAGGTAGGCACTTTCCTCCATGGTGTCCCCAGGTTAATGACCACCTCTCTACCTATACACGTCCATGCTCCTCTGCCACACACTGCAGAGAGGGGGCATTAACATGGACGGCTTTGTAAAGGTATCGTTATAGTTGTGTAAGGGAATAGAGGCGAAGGTCAATAGATAACTGCAGTTCCATTGCCATTTACACCTTGTCCGGGACGGTTTGCATCTTAACCAATTCATCCCTTTGCTTGCTCAAATCCTAATTTCCTTTTCGAGATTATCCCAATTACGCTCTATCTATTCCTTTCATGTTGAGTACATCCCTCCTTCTCATTTCTCTGTGTTTCCTTACACCAAATATGTCCCTCCTTCATCTCCTCTCTACTACCCTAACCCCCTCCCTACCTCCCCTGCCCTATAACCGACCCGCCCCTCACAGTGAAGGGTCTGCTTACACACGCACGTGGAACCCGGATCCTGTACAGGAAGCACTACACATGTAATTACCATGACAAGATGGTGCAGGGTCGGCCCTGCAGGCGGCGCGCCAGTCGCCAACATCCTGCTCCCATCTGCGGCAGTGCCCGCCCTATGCCCGGCCCCGTGTGCGCCATAATAAATAGACGGGCAATTACTCCGCCATTCAGCCCTAGCCCGAAATCCAAAACTGAGGAATAGACAAGAAAAGACTAATAACACAAGGACGCTGCTCATGTTCGCGTGCCGCCTTGATTTTTTCCCCTCCTGTGTCCTGGGACGAAAACACTTAGAAATCATAATTAAACTAATGTTGTGAACATTCCCCTGCGGCCGTTTCGAGCACAGGCTGTTGTCGTACTACATTCACAAGAGTCTGATGGTGTAGACTGTGGTGCAGACTAAAACCTTGATTCTATACATCCCCAGAATACTTAGCATCATGCAGCTGTGTTACTGTAAGCTGCTTGCTGGGTGTCTCTGGCATGGGGCAGGAACACTGAAAATCCATAGGTTAAAAGGGTTAGTCAGTACAGACTAACCTAGGTTGGTCATATGAGTGTTAGTCACAATGGCAAAGTTATATTAAAAAATGACCGAGGGGTCAGTCAGTTGTGGCTAACCTAGGTTCATCATTGGTGTGTTGTATTTGTATACCGCTAGAGGGTGCCACCTGTGATGACCACTCAGTGGCTCCCCCTGGAAATAAAAAGACTAAGGTGGGTTGGTCAGTAGTGACCAACCTGACAATAATAACTAATCTATGTTGGGCGTATAGGGATCCAAAAAATGACTAACTAGGTTAGGCACTAGTGACTAAGAGGTTGGGCGTATAGGGATCCTAGGAATATCAGTGAATTTGGATATGACGCTATAGTAATGTTTATCCAGGTGTGGCTTAATTCCTGCATTCATCACAGGTGCATTTTGATAACAACCACTAATCGCATATTTACTGTCAGATATGACAGTCCATACAGTATCAATCTGCCTACTTACCAAGTATTATGTGATAACATAAAGCTGTGTGATGCAAATACCACGTAAATCAATTATTAAATGCACTTATCTATACAGTTTATACGAGCTTTATATGGAGATAATGGAGCGTGGCTGCAATATGTAGATAATTGTTGCATGTTTACAACTAATGGGATTGAGATGCAGCCGCAGATGGCAACCCTGCTTATGGCACCATATCCTGCTTGATGCCCATTAAGATAGTCACCATAGGCATGACATGGATACATACAGCTCTGCAGTACATATACTATGTGTGCCTTGCTTGGTGTGCTCCATGTGTATAGAGCTAATGCTACAACCCATACGCTTAAAATATGTATCACAGACGAACAGATGTACTGCAGACTTGCATACATTTTTTGAATGATATCATATTATCCATGCGCATCTTTTCCAATAAACAGAGCGACTCCAGTTTGCCTTTACATACCCACCCCACGACTAGCAACCAGGCACTGGTGTGTCGGGGGGGGGGGGTTGTCTTGGAATGCTTCTGGAGTATGCTATGAATCTCCACGTGTGTAGCAGGTAGTACAGACTGGCTGCTACAGACTTGTGTGGCCACAAGGTAGCAGAGGGAGGCGGCCCTATAGACACCTGTTGAATGTCATCAAGGTATGCTGGTCAGGTCTGGAGCTGGCCCTCTCACCAGATGCACCTGACAGCTGCTCACACTTGCTCAGACCTGCTCATGGCTAGATAGAACAGCTCATCTGTAATATAGCACAGGGCCGAAGTTGTAATATAGCACATGCAGCTCATGTGTGCGGCAGGTAAAGCACCATATTTCACCACATGTATAACGTTGTGAGGATTAAAGCGTATAGAATATAGCTTTGCTATGTATAGCATAATTAAATGGTTTGTCATGAGCATACATTCACGCCTTTCCCATTACAATCAGGCATTGTGTTTCTTTCCTAAGTTCACCTTATCTTTCTTTTCTCTTATACTTTATAAAGGATCCCTACCGTAGGCCTTAGCGTTCTAATAAAGCGGTGAAATACGTTAAACATATCTTAGACCATCAGGGTGACGATCAGATGGAATGAACACAATGTGGAGCTAGTCTAGTTGGATATTTACTAGCACGAGTGGCCTAGGGGCTTGCTGCCTGTTAAGTAAAGTCTAAAGAGCGGCCATTCCAATTCCTGTAGAAAACTCATCCGGAAAGAAGGGCCATGACGTCACTAGAGTGAATATACCCAAGCTGGTTCCCAAGACCCCAACCACCACCGGTCTGGTACCAGTGCTACCACACAGAACATATAAATGCACCGGCTCCTAGTCTGAAGTGGCTATCCCAGGTAACCCATAGGGACACATGTCAGGCATGACCAAGTGCTATTCAAGAATGACTGGGGCATAACAACATATGACTAATGCCTTACTCAAAAGAACTTGGCCTAAAACTCATTGAAATGGAGAAGACTTAGGTGAATTGGTCAGTACTGACCAACCTGACAAGATTAACTAACCGAGGTTAGGCTATAGTGACTGGGATTGGTTGTATAGGGAGCCAAAGAATATCAGTGCACTGCCATGACCCTTGCAGTGAGGGTTGGGGCAGAACTAGACTTGGAGCATGTGATGGATACCTTTACTGCTTGCTGTAACTGCAGGCTAACTCCTACAGAGGGTCTTTCTGCTGATTTCCCGGTGGGGTTAGACTAGAGTTGGGGGAGGGGTTGACAGGGACGTATTGAAGTGGTCAGTATTGGAAGAGTTGGAGACAACAGTATGTGAAGCTTATGGTGATAATACACTATTATACACTACAGTACAATACCTTATTGATAAGACTATAATATTATTTGACCAAATGTGATCGGAACTACATGGTATGATCCATCAGAAATGAAAGTGCATTTTTTACATTTGTAAACAGTAGACATTTTACTTCTGGCAGCATACTTTGAAAGGTTTTCCCATTCCCCATATTTGGGATTGGTAGGCCTACGATATAATGCATAATGGTTTCATGATACACTATCCCACATACTGCCTACAGGTACAATCAACCAATTCATACATCCTGTGAATCTGTAATAGAACCCTATATACTCACAAACATGAGCCCACCTGTACCTCGGACTGGAACAGTAGTCGTATTGTATTGCATGACAGGTAAAACAAAGAAACCACGCGTGAATTATCCTCTAATTGGTCGAACCGCGGCTAGCATGTCTTACATAAAGAGGATAAAATGTCCACACTCAGTTATGTAAGTTCTAATTGTGTTTATCCCATGTGTTAAACCAGTGTGTAATGAACACACTAACAACACCTGTCTTTTTCCAGGAGTTCCGAGAGGATAACAGTTGCTCTGTAAGCTGACAATGTTATATATATTACAATTAATGGTGCAGGGTACAAGCCCGAGTGGATTTTATAAGAGTTACATAATATCGTGGTGTATACTTTGCGATAAGGCTAGGTTTACGTGGTTGTTATAAAGGTATGGTAAGGCTCAATCACCTTGTTATGTATACCATTTGAAGGTATCATACAGCTTTTGTTCTTACGATGCACTCTCCACTTACGATACGACTGGGTTTAGGTCATATGATACCTTATACACTGGAAATAGTTGGTTGCACTCTTTGTAGGTACATATATATGGTGTATAGTTCAGTGTAGTTACACAGTAGAATCTACTATAAAGCTACAGTAGAATCTGGGAGCTACCGTAGATTCTACTTTATACCTACATTAACTATTTACAGTGTAGGTGTATTAAGACTAGGTTTAGGTGGTTATGATGCCTAAGTTCCCGTTAAGATGCTCAGATGAGTTGCTCTAGATGACCTAGTGGATGGCAGGCCAATTTGCTCTTCGTATAAGAGTAGATTCAAATTCGATTAAAGCGTTATTCCCCGGAGGATTAACTTTACTTAAATATTGAATACTCGGATTCCATTAGTATCATTAGTATCAAATTGCCTTTATGCACAAATCCCTGCCTAGCGCCTCGTATATTATGAAAGAATGCGTACCTGCCAGGATCCAAAGATGGAATGTAATCTGTGAAATATGTGTCATCTGCCATTATTATCCAGTGGTCCGAAAGATAAAGTTCATGTGCAACGCCTTATGATTTGTAAGTAATGTGCACCAAATACGATACATGCACTTCCATTGTAGGGTGAGAATCCCTCTTAAATCAAACATAAACCAGTGCCTGTGTGATGATAGGGATTTAATAGCACTTTGTATTCTAATATCTGCACTGGAGGGCTTCCTCCGGGATAGGATTAAACCTAGCGTGCACACTATTGGTAATGGCGACCATTCCAAGGCAGGAGTGTACCTACTTATACTGCCTCTCGGAATCTTCATGGAATTGAAAGGAAAGTAATAATGTGCCCTGCGCAACATGCTTTGGGCAGATTACAAGACAGCTGTGATTGGTTTATAAGTTTAGTGATTTGTGATAAGCATAATTTGAGTATTGTGTTTACAAAGAATAATTAATTTCTAGCAACCTTGTATAGACCTATTAGTTATGAATTAATGAAAACTCATGAATACAAGTGGTTTTCTTTTCAATTAACCTTTTCTAATAATCATCATAGCTCATTAAAATGTTATTGTATCGTGGAATAACATTTTAGCAAAGCACGATGTGAAGGGTACCGTATACGTAGCTATAAGTGCTATAGTCTTTGCCTCCCATGCAATAGCTACGAATAGCACATATTGCTAATGAAAGTACTTTGGACAAGAAGGAATGACAATTTAACTTACTGTGAGCAAACCCTTTGTTAAAGGATGCCTTGACTTGTACACTACACTGAAGTAAGACTTTTTAATCGGGACGAATTCCCAGTCAATGTATGGAATTCAACACGGCTCTAACATCAACAGATTTTACTGTGACTATCTGCTGAGCTTTAACCCCTTCTTTAATCGAGTTAGGCTCAGCGGTGCCTGGTGTGGGCTGGGAGCAGCGGGGAGCAGCTGGGAGCAACTCCATTAACTCACAGTGTACAGACCTCCACCTTTATGACTGCTAAATGCTAAACCCTATAGAATACACTAAACGAGAATTTAGCCTTGAATAACATATATGCCAGCGAGGGCAAAATATGTTCATACATGTACATACGTCTATTTTATATGATTCATAAGCAAATAAAATGAATGTATTGGCAGCTGTTTTGCTTACCTTACTCAATATTTAATTATGTTTTCTTTATAGGAGCCTTTTATACAAGGACTTCTTAAATCTAGATTTATATTCTAT
Source organism: Harmothoe impar (assembly GCA_947462335.1). Lineage (NCBI taxonomy): Eukaryota > Metazoa > Annelida > Polychaeta > Phyllodocida > Polynoidae > Harmothoe > Harmothoe impar. Next base: position 28,804,063 of record OX381709.1, on the reverse strand, counting down.
TCACCCATGTAATGAGACCATTCATAAACCCTGAACCAAGCAGAGATTCAGAGACCATGAAATTAGATGGCCCTGCCTATGACTTTTTACGGTCAGCCCTTTGACCTTACGGGTAATCATTGGTGACCATTGGCCTCTGTTAGTCTAGAAGTGGCGTGCTGTGAGAGTTAACCAAGATATTTCTCCTGTCAGGAGGAGATAGATATATGGATAATAGTTCTATATTCTTAAAGTCCCTTCATGTATTGTCTTTTTTAGAAGTCATAATACTATTGTGTATCAGAGGGACATGGTCAAGGGCATTACATTTTACGATACATATATGACAGCGATAATCAAATGTACCATACTGCAATGCAGAATCCCATGGCTGACACTCGGGACTGGTGATGGTAATACTCTAAAGTAATGAAATAAAAGACGTATACACTAGACATGAGATATGAAGCAGTAATGCCTGCCGTGGACATTAGTAAATGAGGATGTGGTATCACATGATGAATCCGTACTGTTTGCTCCCGGCTGTACTTCAGGCCACTCCCTGACACACACGGGAACAAGCCATACATCCGGGTATTAAATACTGGACGCCGCTGGTTCCCGACGGCCACTCTAGATCAATGTCATAATTCAGCATTTACAACGGGGACCAGCGTCAAATGAGTCAACTCTAATATTAGCTCAATATAACTTTGAAATACTGAGATATATATAGTCCATATTTCTTAAGACATGAAACTGAATATAATAATATTCAATATTATTTACAACATAAGAGTGGTAGCTCATGATTGGATATTCTTAAATATGCCAATGACTGTGTCCTTCTAGTACATTTATTCAAACTTTCATCATGAAATGCACCCAATTGTTTATGATGGTGAACTAACCTCAGTGTCCTTTCTGTTCTTGCAGCTCTTTGCCATCGACAACTGCGTGGAGGACTGGCGGATAGCCATGTCTGCCCGGCGCGTGTCGCAGATCGTGGTGGAGCTGTTGGTGTGCGCCGTACACCCCATCCCCGGCAGCTTCTACTTCACGTGGACCACCATTCACGCCGATGGGGAGACAGTCACGTCTAAGCGGGTACCCGTGGACCTGCTGCTCTCCCTGCCCATGTTCCTTAGGCTATATCTCATCTGCAGAGTTATGCTGCTGCATAGCAAGCTCTTCACGGACGCCAGCTCCAGGAGTATTGGCGCCCTGAACAGGATAAACTTCAACACACGTTTTGTGCTTAAGACACTGATGACCATCTGCTCGGGCACTGTACTGCTCGTCTTCATGTTGTCCTTATGGATCATGGCCAGTTGGACATTACGCGCTTGTGAAAGGTATATATAGAGAAAGATGATACAATGTGTTGGTCCTGCTAATTAGTTAGGCGGAGCCCCCCCCCCCCCCCCCCCACCCCACTCATGTTTCCATAGGACGGCTTGTAGACTGTAGACCATAAATGTAGTAGCTTTGATTGCCCTGCCCCTCTCCTTATGTACCCAATGTTATAAAATCAATTCCTAGTACCCCTTATCATATTTCAAAATGACAGAATCACAGGATCTTAGCTAGGGAGGCAACTGCAGTATTTTGTCTTTACAATAGAAAATGAACCAAAATTATCAATTCCTTCGAATTGAAAATTTAGAAGAAAGGAAACTTTCCAAATGATAACATTCAATGACAGTAGGTATAGAGATCCCTCTTATTTAGAGCAAATGAAGTATTTATATATTCTGGCCCACTCCTCCCAATACAATTTAACGTAATGTTCCCCCAACCCTTCCTAAACTACTTCTATCGAGGGAGGTTCGGCCCAATGGACGCAGAAAAGCTTTAGGATCATTTAACCTCCATTCATAGTAACCACTGTCGTGTTGGGGTTAATGGTCCTGTTGACCCTGGAGAGGGTGGGTACTCTTACTTACTCTCATCATTACTCTCTTCACGACCTGGAGGACCCCCGGACCAGTCCCTGGAGGTAAGTTCCTTATTCCTTCTCTGTATGGGTGTCCCTGGGACTCCGGGGGATTGCCATTGGTATGTGAACTGGACGCCAATATGTATTAGGATCATGCCTGGACAGACTTAGGGACACATCATGGCTGAGACTTTAAGTATGACCCGGCCTGATCCCCTGTTTGAACCCTACCGCCACAGGACACTCTTTGAACATTGGTTGTGATGATTCTCTTAATGCCTTGGCCCCTGCCTTGATCTTGCTGGTCATCACCACCCTCCAGTACTATGGCCTGTTTCTATCTGAGGCCAGCAGGTTGTTTGTCCTCACATATTAGATCCTTTGTAGACTTGTTGATGGCTTACTCCACTATCAGAATGGGTCTCATTTACCCTCCCCCGTGTTAGTACTTTGGGACCTACATTAGGAGTCTGCATGGCATTCTGACATTATTCAGACCTGCACCTCTACATTAGGGCTGTTTGCAGCCGCGTATAGAAAAGGAAGCAGGCCACTGTTAGAATCCAGCATTTTGCAAGACCTTAACGTTAAACTAAAATGCACCATTACATGCATGTGTTCACTACCAAACCAATCCTTTCTACCAAGCAGGGAGTAAACCACTGGTTTTCTATACAGGTCATGTATAAGATAGCATTGTATGTGTGTCATTGTACATAAGTCGATGCATAATGATGGTTGGAGTGCCCCCCATAAAGGTTTGCTTCCTAAGTCCCAATATTCTGCTTTAATGAGGACCTTTATTTGAAGTGTTGTTAATAATCTCGTCATGGCTATTTAAGAGTCTGTACAGGCTTCACCGATAACTGACACGTTCCTCACCCTGCCAAATCTGTCGCTGCTGATTCTGCCCTTTATATCCGCCTTATTGAGGCCCATCTAAGCTCGTTGTACAGCCCATTGGCACGGCGTCCCTCCTGGCCCATTGGTACCCTATATAGGGCTCCCTGATGCCATCAGCGCCAGCAGCAGCCTACAGGGGCTGCCCTTAGCCTTAACCCTACCTGAACACATTATCTATATCTATAGGGCTTCCCAGTACCTGAGCCGGAGGGTGCTGGCCCAGCCTCTTATTGAGTGAAGCTGCTATTGAAGAGCGGCAAGCCAGGAGGAGGAGACTCCCTTTTCTGGTTGGTAAATGAGGGGATTGGCAACTGGGCTCAGTCACATACAAGACTTATTTAGCAGCGCGCGGACGGCTCTATTCGTTTGTCGTCCGTCCCAATACGCACCCCAATCCACGTCCTCCTGCCTACATACTCCGCCGCCATCGTTTGCGTGTTTATCTTTGCCATGCTAAAGCGACAGCCTATAGTTGGCAGGTTTGGGAGAGACAGAAAATAAAAAACCAGAAGCCCCCTATCTGCCTATATACACCGATGCATGGACGTGTGTGTGCATGGGGAGTTAGGTAGTATTCTGTAGCTGGACAAATTGAGTTAGATACAAGGGGCTGATGGCACCGTTTGCCATAAAGACCCTGCAGTCCGCCCAGACTCTGACAGAGTGTATGTATGTAAGGGGGAGGGGGTATGGGGTATACCGGAGGGGGGGGGGGGGGCTTGTTAGAGGAGTAGAGCCTAGATGTATAGGTACAGAGTGAGCAGGGTGAGAGGTGGCAGAGGGTGATGGGTAGCTACATACTGGAGGGTTATCAGCAGCGGATCAGCAGCTTTAATAGCCGACCCCCTGACGGACGGGGCCTTGTGACAGCTGGGGTTAGGCCCTTAATCAATCAGCAGGCCTGCTTAACTATATTAGGCCAACACATAGGGGCTAAACGGCTCCTTGTTCATGCATGTATTTACACATGTCGCTGCCTTATTACCATGTTAGGACAGGCATTCCTCATCAAGCTGCACATGTTCAGCACTGTGTAAACTGCCTCTGACCTCTCAGTAACCACTTAATAAACGTTGCTTGGGTGGTTAGTAAGCTTGCAACCCTTAGTAATTCAGGCAACACTCATTAGCTGTTCATTGCATGGTTTTGAAGCTTTAATTAATCTGGATCTCAATAGAGTTGGTAGAATTTTACATTTCTTGTAAAGTTTAATCATATTCCCATTTGCCTCTGGAACCACGGAGTTAACCATCCTGCCATTTAGACAGAACATCGGGTTCTGCTATAAACAGCTGTACATGTGCGTCTCAGCAATTCAAGTGAACATTAAACTTGGATGTAAACACGCAGCTAGTCCTGTTCTGTTGGTACCATGTGGGAAGTTGCAGGCTCTGGCAGGTATTTCACCCTAGACTTACCTATCATTGGTAGTAGACTGCAGCGGAGGAATGCCAGGTTTTACACTGGCTGCCAATGGCTCAGGTTGAGTTAGTATGGCCACTATATAAATGCTGGCGTGTTCTGCCAGGGGGATGGTGGTAACATCTAGGTCTACAGCCCCTGCTAACAGCAGGGTTATTGAGGGCACTCTGACCTTTATGTTTCTGACTGTTTTCTACTGAGTGGCTCACAACATCCTATTTAAACGTAATGTTGCCTCACAAGTAAACTACAGTAGTTATTTTCATACAAAAGTATCTATTAATTTCACTAGTTTTGCAACGTGACAATATTGTTCCAGATGAAAGGTACAGTGGACACAAGGTAATTGATTTCAATTTTAGACAATCCCAATCGAACACATGATATTACGCCCTAGCTATGATTAGCATACGATTTGCTCTCCATGCTGTAGAAGGAGCTGCTCTGAGCTGCTCAGCCCCTGCTATTTAGCTCCTTCTATGACTGGGCTGTAACCAGGGAGAGATCAGAAGGCATGAAGACGGACATCAGTCCTCCACCCGTCACCTCACAAGTCCTTACCATCCCCCCCTTTCAAACGTGCGTGACCTTATGATAACAAAAGATACGGCGCAAAAGATTGGGCCATTTTTAGATGATGCAAAGTTACAAATAATATTATAATCAATTTGATTTTCCGTCGCTGAAATCTAATTAGTGGTTACAGTGGAGAACTACAGCTCCCTTGATTAATGTAACCTTTGGAAAATGCGCCAAGGAAAAAACATTCCTATATTATAGATGTACTAATAGGATTGACATCCCTACCGCCAATACACATAATTAACATGACCAATGTTCCCCACACTAAAAAGTAGACTAATTTTAATTTCGCCATCTGAACTCTTCTCTTTTTTTCGCTAATCAAGAGAATAAATGACTAAGGCAATACGCGGGGCTTCTATCTGCAGTCGTCATATTGTCAGTATCTATATTTAGCTGTTCCAGGCCTTGCACGGCTAAAATAGATTAGTTTCCGAGCTGGGTGTGGGCAGAGGATTCAATTTTCTAAATGATGTAATGCAATGTCTACAAATTGTGTTATCACAGAGAGGGGCTGGGGGAGTGTAGCATCCATTATAGGTGTAGAGTTACATGGCAGGACCCGCACCCTCCTACCCTTAGCAAACACCCAGTCCAGTCCATACAGCCCCCTCACTTATGACGTGGGTTTTTATTCTTGTTCAGTATTGCCTTCACCATGGTATTACACTCAGCATGATTCATTCAAGATACTTGGTAGCCTATTGGTTGTGGCTGTTACCTTTCCTTTGGAACTGAACCAACAGTCGATTCTCATGTTATAGTATGTCTTCTCCCTTATCATGAATGCCTTTGGTTTAGTTATAAGGAAGGTATAATACATGCTCTAATATCAGCGTATAGTAATACTGGAAGAGCTAAATTAAGAAAGTGTTAAGAAACATACAGGTCCCTACAACAGCGAATATAGCAGAGGTCAGAGAAGGATAGGGTGAACTTGATTTAAGTAGAAGTGTATAGCCGTGCATAGAGGAATGGAGAAATATTGGATCCATAGAGAGGACCCTCAGTGGGAGAATGCTATGAATAAACATACACACACCACTACAATAGCTTATTATCGGCAGCAAATAGGGACGTAAAAGACAATGATGAGGGGCCCTGTGTGGGAGTCAGAACATAGAAGGTGTGTGGGTGGTCGTGAGGGGGGAGGGTGTAGGACCTGGGGGGCCTTGGAGACCAATGTGGTGGGCAAAGTGGCCCTCAGAGACAGGCAGGGTAGGTATCACCCCTCTCCCTGTCTGCCTCATCCCTGCCCATGATGGCGGCCGACATGAGACTACTGGCCGGGGTTTTATACGTCTTTAATTGCGAATTGCGACGTAAAGTGTCGACCATTTGCAGTCAGGCCCTGCCCAGATATCAGTGTTGAGGGTGGGGTTTAGGGTGTGGGGGAGGGAGGAGGTGGTGACTGGTGAACTGAGGACAGCAGCGATAACAACTCATCGACATTTACCATCATCTCGCTGTCACGGCCACCCCGCCAGCAGCCAGCGCTAAAAAAAAGCCACAATTTCATTTTCTTTCCCCACTAAAAAGAGGGCCCGGCGTGTTAGTGTGGTGTGGAGGGGAATATCGAATGTGGTCATGGTGAAATCCCAAATGTTTCCTATTCCAAGTGGAGCCATTACGGGCTTCAGGGGCCGGGCTAGGCACTTGTGATAAGATGCCCGAGGAGGGTTCAATACGTTGATGTCGTGCCTTAGACGCATTGACCGTGCACCGTTTAGGAGGAGGACGTGGAGGGGTATATGCAGACAAACAACTGGAGGCTGGGGTGGGTTGTGGTACCCAGTTTTAGTACAAGACTGATGTATTCTCTGCACAACAGCAATCAGCATATAGGCTGAGTGGTGCAGGGTGCAGCTATCAGGGTCCAGGGTATAGTGGGTAGAGAAGGGAAGGGGCCCTATCATTGGGTTCCTCCTGCCTTAAATAGGCCCTCTTCTTACCCCCAGGCCGGCAGCAGCCCTCCACTGATGGCCGTCCGGGGAAATGGCGACAACCGTTTAGGTGGCATCACCATTTGGTAGGGGGTGATAAGACGGCGGGAGGTGGGCGTTAGGCGGGTGTTAGGTGCCACCTAAGTGTACATTAAGTAGCAATTGTAAAGCGTAGTTTGGGAAAAAAACTGCCAACTTGAACATCACTTTGACAATATTGTAAGGCATCTATCAGGCAATTTGACAACAAATATGAAAGGAATAATGGTGTAGATTGTGAGTTGTGCAGCTGTTGTGAACATTGGAATATGGTGGTAACTGGTTTTATGTGATGGTCATAAACGACAGGTAGGAGGGGGGGGGAGACATATCAAACAAGTGCATGGGGATCTTGCTTACTAAGCAGAATTGGCCTCATACACCAAGGGTGTGACCCAGTCAATATGTGTGATTTAGGCAGGGGAAGGGGACCAGCTGTTAGCACCAGCATTAATGGCAGCAGGGGCCTCTCTAAAAGCCACACTTGACTGCAGGCGGTAGGCACTGCCATCTCCCCCCGGTAAGGGGACTGTAGGATAAGTTGTATGGGGGAAACCCCCAGATATGTAAACTATTGCCTCCTATGGCTCAAGGAATACATATTCGTTTAAGATAATGATAATATTATACATTTATGTATAGTAAGACCAATGTGCCGCATAGATGAGTTAATCGGACATAATTGCCATTCAGTTTTAAGGCTGCTGTGACGCGTTCGGTGAGGACGGCCAATGGTATAAGGGCCATGGGAGTGTAAGTAGTATAGGGAATTGGGTGTGCGGGTCAGGCGTAATTACCTCATCGGTCAAGGCATTGACAGCAGCGTTCAACCATGGAGATGGGCTTAGTAGGGTCTCCTCCAGCCTCCTCCAGGGCTATCCATGACTGATGAACCAGGGCCGGCATGAAGCACCGGCCCCTTGAAGCTGGCACCTCACTGAGAGCCTTCCCGGCCGAGGTACCTTTATATATGTGAAGGTACGAGTGCAAGGCCTACACATGTGGATGTTTTCTTAGCTCGTTAAACGTTGTGTATGGTTAGTAGGAGGATCTAAACTATACTCGTCATATCGGTAGCCATAATAGCATCAACGCATCCTCTTCATAAGCGCCAACTTGTATAAGCAATCAACCTACTGATACAGTATTGGGTGCATTGTAAAGGTTGCATATATAGTTAATGGGACTCCTGCTCATAGAGTACCAACAATCCGGGACATAAAAGGGGATTTCCCCGAAATGCACCGAATGTCAATGTGGGTAGGGTTGGACAATGGGTGTATTGCTACATCAAAGTGGGAGGCGCGCTGCCCGGGCCTGCTGCCCTGGTAGGTGTCCAAGTGTTGTTACATAAAGTACTCACAGGAGGAGGATGTTCATTACCCAGCTACACCTACCACCTCTACAGCTATCTGCACTCTGCAGATAAACCACCCTCTTGCTGCCAACTGTCTCAGCACCCCGCCCCCTGCTTGTAGCAAAGTAACCCCCTCCTCCAGTAGGGCCCTATTTCCTCCACGGTCTCAGTAGGAGAGGGAAGGATAGGAAATGTACTCAATAATACACACGTGTAGGGGGTGTGAATGTTTTATCGCAGAAGCCAGACGGTCTGGTATAACATCAATAGGGCTTGTCTCTGACACGGCCGGGACCCTGGAGGCTATAGTCTCCCACGCCTCCTCCTCCACCTATTAGAGGCCTCCTCCATCCCCTTACTTCTATTGCTGGTGCCACTTGCTACTCTTCCCACTATAAACAGTAGCGGCCACTATAGCAGGGAATCCTACGTGTGGTTATAGTCTGCTTCTGTTTGGCGTTCTTAGGAAACGTTGTTAATATGATATGGAAACCTATGATAGAGTACTTAGTATTTCTGTTGTCATGAAATAATGTACATGCATGTTCACATGCATATGAGGTCCTTTCTTCTATAGCCACTGGTACTATACGCAGATGAGTCAGTAAATTCTCAATCCTTTGCCAAAATGTACCATAATGTATATACATAGCGCAGCCCAAATCATTAGCGCATGTATATATTCTGAATATATTTAGGTTATATCTTCCGTCAGATTTAGGCCAGTCTGGTCAGAATCGACCATATATGCCTATCTCGCTCCCTTTCGGCCTACCAGCATGTGCTTTTAAGGAACATACTATACTTGTTTATTTTAAACTTTAACAAGACTTAGTAACCATTAACCTTCTCTTTACCTGATATGACCTCGTGATAGGTTGTCTCTGTATCAGCCCTTGATTCTCGACAGTGACCCTAACTGAACCCTAGCTGTTTTGTCACTTAAAATAAACCTCCCACTTTTCCCAAGTGGTGATGGACGGATTCAGCCCCTCCATGACCATCATTCAAGCACCACACTCCTACCTATAACGCTGTGCACACGTCTTTGATTAATTAAGCCTTCAGCAGGGGCCCTCCCCTGTCGGCACCCTGTCACAGTAATCGCCTCAAATCAGATCCCCCTGAAGCCGTCAGTAAGGGGCCTGGAGGAGTGAGAGTGGCAGGTAGGGGTGTTTGCAAGTCCCCTGTAGTATCTCACCCTCCTTGGGAGATGCCATCATGGACAGCCATCTGTCGGCCTGCAACTATTTGTGTTTAGCTCCCCTTCCCCACTCCTAAACCCCCCACACACACTCCTCCCCACCATCCCCCACTCCCTATGGTATAAGGGTAGAGATATTATTACCATGATCAATAACCCTTTCCTCTCCTCCCCATCTCTGCTTGTTATTTTCATCATCCTGTTTTCCTCACACTTTGGCTTCTTAAATCAGTGCCTGCTGATCAGCACGGCAGGGGGTAGCAGGACTGGAGATGAGATGAGGTTATGGCTGCTGCAGCATTAGCTTCACTGCCCATCCACAACTACTGCTAAACATGTGGTGGATGGTGCTTTATTCCATGGGTGATACAAATGTCTCTATAGAAAAGAATAGGGAAACCTGTACCATATGAGGGCATATGAGACACGGCCTCATATACTCCATGAGTCCTTTAGCCTCAAATAGTTCAGGGAAAATACATGAAATCAACACAGATGCCCACACTATGAGATACACTACATCATTGTACTCAACCCATGAAGAATGGTGTAGTCGTATCCCATGACGATGGATCTCTGTCTATGTTCTGCCAACTATACTATACCATCCTTCTCTGTCCCCATTTGCCTTTTATCTCATTCTCTACTAGCTGGCAGCGCTTAGCTATGCCTTCAGCAGCGAGTTCCTGTGTATGTGTGTCCCACTGCTTGATGCCGAGACACAAAAGGCAGTTAATGAAGCATGCCTGATTAGGCTGAACTAATTACTTTTGTTGCCGAGTATTGTTCGTGTGCGGCAGGGATGGACGCCATAACGAGCTGCTCCAATCTTGAGCAACTAAAGAGTCGTTTAGGCCGCTAGTGCTGGGGAGGGGGGACTGGTGGTGGTGTGGGGAGGGGGGGGGAGAGAAGTCTCTTTATTCCAAAGGCAGTCACTTATTCTTTATATCTTAAATAACAAGTATTGCTTTGGCTTGGAAAATGCTGTATGTGGGTTTGTTCACCACTGTACACATTCATCCACACATTCATCCATCAATAATGGTGGCCTCACGTTCCACACAAGCTGTCCCAAGTAGAACATTTATTCGGTCTACAGACTCCCACCTTTATCGTCATCCATGATCAAAATGTGCAATATCAGCATTTGTAGAAAGCCGCATTACAGTCGTAATGTGTGTATACTCCATTAGCCTTGAGTCCCGGACCCCCATATAAACTAGCCAACCGGTGTATATAGTCCTTTTAGAGCCTACCCAGCATGCATTTTCTGCTGGAGACATCCGGCCCGCATACACCTCACGTGCACACGTTCTAAATGTGCCCAATACACGCATGCGCCTGGGATGTCTCCACTCGGCCGGACGGTTCCATCCCCTGGAGTTCGGTGATGCGTGTCCTCCCCTGCTCCCCTGACCCCGCTGCTGCTCCTCCTCCAGGGCCTGGTGTGTGGGTTAACCCTTTAAGGACAGCATGTCGCTAAGAGATGACATTTATCGTTATGATGTACCAATGCAGCCCCGGCGACTAACTCCCCACGTAGGGGCGGCATGATGCCTGAATGCAGCCCTGGCGAGGCATGATGCCTGAATGCAGCCCTGGCGAGTTACTCACCAGGGCTGCATTCATGCATCATGACGACCAAGGGCATGATGCATTATTGCATTATGCCGTCCTTAAAGGTTTAAGGGATGCAGGAGCCGGGAGTGGTATTATGGAGAATGGAGCAGGAGTGGGTGGAGGGATCGGGGTGGTCATAGCTCAGGGAGCAGCTCATGCATGTGACGATCCGTGTCCCCCTGTCCAGCTGCTGAAACCTAAAAAGATTACGGATCGATCCCTCCCCCTCTGTCTGTCCATCCCCTGACGGAGCCACTCCCTCTGCTATATGTGGTGTTACATACAGGAACCCAGGGCATCAACAACATATAGGTACATTGGGTATGTGTTGCCTAATGGCACATTTAAAGGCTAAACTCCATTGGTGATGCAGATACTTCAATCTAAATCATATATGGGGAAATAACAATAATAATCCTCCACAAAAGTATTGACTATACAGTGTGAGGATTTGAGGGTTGGGTGTGAGGTTGGCGTGTTGGAGAGGGGTTTTAAGGTTGTCCTCTTCCCTTTGACAGACGCCGGGTGTGCGTGTTGGGGATACTTGGTTACGGTCCCTAAATCCCTGATTCTGCCATGGTTATGCACTGGTGCTGTGACCTTTAGGGGGTGGTGCCGGGTGAAGGAGCAGCTCAGTAGGCAGGCTCGGAGCCCGGCTCAGTGTCCCTATGTGAGTGAGTAACTCGGGTCAATGCCGCGGTTTGAGTTAATGAAGTGTGGGATATATTCCCATTGATCCGGCTCCACCGTGTTTTTGTCTAGGCCTGCCCTGCCCTGCACCCTGCACCCCTATCCCTCCATACAATACCTAATCCCCATCCCTTTTCCTACTTCCTTCATTCGTATTGTCGCAATTTTCCATCAACTAATCCTATCTGTATTCGGTCGGTTATGCCTTGTAAGCAAGACTGAAAGCATTGCTAACTAATGTGATGCAAGGACTCCTCATTTACTGATGCCTTCAAGAATAAATTATATATCATAAGTTGCCTAAGAGTCTCCACATTATAAGGTACAGGTCTAAGACCGCTCACTGTTTATTACTCCAAATGACCGTATCTCCTTCAAACCTGGATCGCTTGGACCTACTTACACATCCCTTTCCTTATTCAGCCCCTCCATCGTCCCATCCCTTTCACCCTAAGGTCCTCATATATATACATAATACGTTATGTATACAATCTCATATACGTGAACCACTCAGCCACTCGCTTCACATACCTTATACTTTTAACCCGCTGTTCAATTATTCTCCCACCATCACCAGACTCAAGACTTGGATGGGTGGGAGAGGGAGGGGGCGGCTAGTTGGCGTCTTTTCATCTCCCCAATTTGTTCCCTTTCATCCTCCATCGACAACCTTCGATTATTCCAAGTCTTGAGCGATATGGAGCGGTTCTTATCGACTTCAGCGTTATAAATGGGATTCAACGGCCAGACACTTCTGTTTTGGGTCTGTTGGCGAACATTTAACAAAGGAGTATTTATTTTAGTGGAAGTCTTGTTCATACTTAATTTTCCTGTTGTTATCTAAATGTTCCTTGGCACCTACAACATTGTTGAGGGGCAATTAGGAGTTATTGTAAAGTGCTCGGATGTACTCTAAAGAGGATGAATTAAATTCTCTAAAAGTGAAAAACTTTCAAAATAGATGTATACATGCACTGTATCAAACTGACCACCAAATGCATAACTATCGGAAAACAATGCTTTCAAATATGTTTTAGATATAGTATTATAAGAAAAGTAGTAATCAGCCTCATTCCATGAGGCGGTGACCGCAATTCCTGGTTCCGCTCACCGACATCCTTATTTTCTCTAAGGTAGAAGAAACCCCTGGTTGATATTCATCACACCTTCAAATGTCACGAATGTAGCAGTCGGTCTACATGTCTACATGCCTGCGTGCCTGGCCCCTAGATAGTGGGTAGAAGCAGAGGGTGGGAGGGTGCTGTTATATTCGTACAGTGGTCCTGACCTGCCCACACTGAAGGTGGCCAGACCACCTGATTGTGGCACAGGAAATTGCCAACGTGTTTCCGAGGAGTGAAGAAGCCACACCGAAAGGAACTAAGTATTCAGAGATACAGACTACAGAGGCGGTGTAGTGGGCCTGCTGTGTGCGCGGAAGCCCGAGGAAGGGAATACTAAAAAGTCAACTACTTAGAAAGGTGGGGGGATATGTATGTTGAAAGGAAAGTGTGTATAGGCTGAATGTTTTAGTAAGAAGAGGCTACTGAAGAATGAGTAAGTAGTGGTGAGCCTGGGGACATACATGTATAGTGAGATGTATGTCAACAAAGTAAAGGAGAAATTGCCAAAAAGATGCTTCTATACGTATGTAAACTGTGGCAAGGTTTAGGGAGGGGGGACTAAAAGAGATAAACCAGACATGTATTATATCGAGTCATACACATACAAGATCAAACACCCCTACAGCTGAAGAGTGTCGATGTCGCAGTCCTCCTGATGATCAGACATCTACATTTCATCCTTTAAAGAGAGGCCCGAAGCGTCCAGCATTTCTAGACTTTAGAAATACCAGATGCTTGAGAGAGAGTCCAGCATTGCCTGAGATGAGTCCCACATTGCCTGACATGAGCCCCACATTGCCTGCCTGACAATACGTTAACATCCCTGACCCTGGAAAGTCTGTTGTTTTGAAAACAGCTCTAGGGTCAGGCGTACCCTCATGTTTTTCTTTATGCAGAGATGTGTTAAGCAATAAGAATAAAGCAGAATCTACCCGTCTTTCCGCCTTTTATGAAGAACCCAATTTGATGAGCAGGTCTGTGAGCAACCCTGTGAGTAGCTCTCTAACACTGCCTATGAGCTGCTAGTGTAACTCGATTCCCTCATAAACAATTCTGAGCCATGCTCCGCTTTTCGCCGATTAAACACTGCCCTGACAAATTCTCCGGCCTGCCAATATCCCGGCGCTGTGCACTCTTAGTTGACTGCTCCACGGCATGACAGATCCACAACGAACGGCAGCCGTGCGCCACCACGGATGATAATGAAATTGTTTTTAGTGAGGGGCGGTGAAAAGAGATGGCCACTCTTTATGAACTGAAATTGGCTCTTAGCAAAAAGCGAGGGTTTGCTTTCTATTCTGTCAAAGTGTATTCCAGGAGCAGAGTTTGATGGTTGGTGTTCAGTTAGGTTAGATTACTCCCTCTGCATAATACAGCGATGGGGCTTACAGGGAAAAGAGCCAAAGGCACAGGCACATTGAGTTCTCCCTCAGACGTGACATTAGTCAGATACCTTGTGAATAGATAAAATATAGGATTCAGAAGGAACATACGACTCTTACGACTGCAATTGATATGCTTTAATATGCAACATACTGTCTATCAAACCTCAGTTGTGGTGGACGCGGCATGAAAAAAACCCACTAGATTTAATCTTATATTTTTTTCACGGAATCTGAAATCTTTCTGGGAAAAAAGGTCAGGAAAAAGACTCACCAATCTATCAAACCTCACCATATACTATGGGCTATATTGCCCTTATGCAAAGTGTCCAAAATTATGGGCAATTGCAGTTGGCTCATTTCCCATGCTGGGAGCTAAATGGTACATAATGACATTATGTATGCAAATGGGTTAACAAGTCAGAAAGTTTCAGAAAGTAACCACATTATGCCTATACTGTGCTATACGCAATATAATGTCAGAGCTCATTGGTGAAACTCATAGTTCATTCTGTATAATACAATAAGAAGTACTCTGCATAGACCATCTTATTTGTGTACCAAAGAGCCTACCTGTATATCCATAGAGCGTATAAGGAATCGTTGTAGCTGCAATGAGGTAGGTGCATTTTATTGTATCTGCATCAGTATTGAAGATGGATCAGGTAGGCGGTCTACTGTCAGTGATATTACTTGTCAAGGTAAGTCCTTTTTGCTGTCCTCTAACATTACCCAATTTTGCTCTTCTTATAATACCATTATAGAATCTTATCCCTCCCCTGGTAAATCTCCGTAAAACATAGGGTTAACATCTGAGAAGGTCCACGGACTTCTGACACTTCTGGCTTCTACTTGAGTACATCAAATAGGAGTAAACTTATCAATGTAATACTATATTTTGTATTGTTTTGAAAGCCGTTTCCAGGATTCCCCTGGTTTGTGAGCACATTTAAGTCACACAGAAGAATTCTTCTTGATGGTATTGCTTGTTGGTATTGATACCAGCTCCCTAGTGAGGTTATATTACCTTATTAAAGTCAGTGTTTGTCCTGTTCTAATCTACTAAGGCCGGCTTAATTGAATGCCCAGAATCACTGAGTCATAAAGCAAATAAGGGTTATCAGGAATGAGATGTGTCACTATCAGTTAATCAGTTCACCACGTGGAGCCAACCAGATACTTTCTATTGGACAACAAAAATGTGTGTTTCAGGTCACTTACGGACATTTCCATAGTTTGCGAGTCAATTCCTGGGTATACCCAAGTAAAGTTTTAAAAAAACATTTAAATGGAAAAAATACTCAAGCCATGCCAGCTGAAATACACCTGAAACACACATTGTTTGTGGTTTTCCATGCTTGTCATGCTTCCCCATTCTAAACAGTATTTTAAAAATTGCAGATACGATGTATATGAGTAGATACTGACAATATAACTGAACTCTTCTGTCTTATTTGAATGTGTTTTGATATGAACGTAACACATGTTCTCTAATATAATTCCGTCTCCGTTCTTCTATTTGCAGCTATCACGATGTGAAGCATCAAAATTTACTCAATTCCATGTGGATGATCTCAATTACGTTTTTATCCATTGGTTACGGTGATATCGTGCCGAACACATACTGCGGCAGGGGAATTGCTGTAACGACGGGGGTTATGGTAAGCATTTAAAACAATTTTTGATATTTCCAATTCCTCTTTAGCTATTACCTATAATAAACACCCTGGAACTAACACTATGTATTACTGCATACCCATTGTGTTTATTGTTATGTAGCCTCATATATTATGATTTCATCCAGACCAGGAAGAAATCATTAGTCATAATGACTTCAAAAGACCCAGGGAGAGAAATAGAATAGAAGATGAGGGGGCGATGATGGGAGAAGCTGTTCTTCATCGTAAACATGGCCAGAGACGAGTACATATAGAGAGAGGCCCAGTTCTGGACCAAAACTAAAGAGAGACCTCCTCTACATGCTACCAGTGCTTCCCACCACGGCCACTTGGTGCGCCACTTAGTGAATGTGGTCCATTATACAACTCACTGACTGCGCATGATCAGACACGCCTCCTATCCCTATCATATCCGCCCTTCCTCTACCCCCCTCCCCCCTCCCCACCCCACCCCACATGTCCACTACTGACTCAATACTCATTCGCGCATGCTCCAAAAGAGGAGATGTACTCTGCCTTCCATCAGCACCCCGAGACGACCTGTTAATAGCCACCATGACGTAACACGTCATTCCTGTGACATCACAGATGGCATGGTCGACGTCACTTGTGACGCTAGTAGTGTGAGGTGATCGATACGTTGCCTACACGGTAAGCGGACTGGGGTGGGTTTATGTAAGGTGTGACGTAACGAAGAGCGCTGGACATTGGTTCCATTTGTTTTGTGGGCTTAAGCAATTAGTCCCCAGCTTGCATATTTACTCTATAGGTGGCTCTGCCAGTCACGGTATTAAAGGTGCAGATTAGTCAGAGTCATCTGGTATGTCACAAAATAGCATTACTTATATAGCTACCAGATTAGACACTGGCGTATACTGTACCTGGGCGCAAACCTACAGACTTCAGTGCTAATCATGTGGGCGCCAATGTTCTCACATGTACATGTCATGAAGTGTACAATATATGAATTATTAAATTGATATTATCTATATAATTCATGAATAATGCATTGAGGTGTCCTTGTGTATATATAGGCATTGAATGAGTGGATACTGCTGGCTATCTGCTGCATGGTCAGTTGATGCCATTACATTTGTCCATGGGGTCACGTACTATTGTAAGCAAGATAGAAATATCTAGTAGACGTTGACCGGCAAAGTACATTGCAAGTCTGAAAAGAGACCAGAGAAAGTGGACGAGAATAGGACCAATGTGCAAGCATTATCGTCAGGTGGCACCCTAAGGTGGTAACGCCTTTATGACGGTCCACGGCCCTCCCTTCCCAAACTTGGGAGCGGTCAAATTGTCGTCAGGCTGACGGCGCGAGTCGTAAAAGGCGGGAAACTATTTCCCGGCCAGACGACAAAACGACTCCGGAGAGCGGTCACGTGACGAGCTTGCTGATGGCCGCCATATTGAGCGCCACCTCGCGACACGCTCTTGTACTTCTCTAGGGTGTCGTAAAATTAGAACTAGCAACCGGAACTAGCGAACAAACTATCTGGATACATCCAGCGGAGTGTCTCCACCCCGCCCCCTCTGAGATTGTGTGCTGCTCGTATTAACCGCAGCCAAACGTGAGGCTACTGCATGGGGAGCGGCCAATGGTCTAAATACAAGATCCTGTCAGCCTATTTCATTTCGTAAATAGGGTCTGCAAAAGGAAACTTCCGGCCTCCAATCCTACTTTGCCTATACTACACTGATATTCCTAGGATCCCTATACGCCCAACCTCTTAGTCACTAGTGCCTAACCTAGTTAGTCATTTTTTGGATCCCTATACGCCCAACATAGATTAGTTATTATTGTCAGGTTGGTCACTACTGACCAACCCACCTTAGTCTTTTTATTTCCAGGGGGAGCCACTGAGTGGTCATCACAGGTGGCACCCTCTAGCGGTATACAAATACAACACACCAATGATGAACCTAGGTTAGCCACAACTGACTGACCTCTCTGTCATTTTTTAATATAACTTTGCCATTGTGACTAACACTCATATGACCAACCTAGGTTAGTCTGTACTGACTAACCCTTTTAACCTATGGATTTTCAGTGTACTATCGAGGTCAGAATTCTGACCCTCCCAGGGCCCACTACATTGTTTATACCTAGACTTATTCCATCCTCTCCTCCTCCAAAACAATTTGCTTACTACACCATTGTGTGGTAACTGTGATATCAAATTGGCAGTGAAGTGTAAATATTTCCCAGCAGTCCAAGTTTGTTTCACATTTTAAGGACACTTAGACGTCTTAGAAACATGTAAGACAGTATTAGATATGGACATTATAATCATGTCTACTTAATTCCCCCTATACTTGGTTATTATTCAATATTGGACAATCTAGGTTCCCTGTCATACCCTACCAGCATCTACGATCCTGACATCTGCCATTGGCATCGGGCAATGTCGAGAAAACGGAAAAGGAACACCGACGGTGTCATACATGCTTATTACCTGTCAACCTAGCAAATAGCCCACTAGCTGCCTAGTCCTACCTGACGCTGGGCTGGGGAGGGAAGGGGGAGGGGGGGTGAGAGGTCCCTACAACCTGCTCCCACCTCTCTACCCCCCTCTCCCTACCTCCTCCAGGGCGGAGTATAGTACGACAGGTGGCAGGTCTGTGGGTGTCCGATAGCATGCCGTGACGCGGCGGGCCAGTACATTAGGCTACTGCACTGACCGTGCTGTCTAGGCAGTGCCATCTTGTATGCGTCTGGGGGGGGGGGGTGGCGTGGGTGGTGGGTAGAATAGGGTATACTGA
Organism: Harmothoe impar; assembly: GCA_947462335.1. Classification (NCBI taxonomy): domain Eukaryota; kingdom Metazoa; phylum Annelida; class Polychaeta; order Phyllodocida; family Polynoidae; genus Harmothoe; species Harmothoe impar. Next base: position 28,785,431 of record OX381709.1, on the reverse strand, counting down.
GGAATATTATACGTAAACAAGACATGGGGTCCCGTACTCTCCATGCAACAATGACATCAATCCTCATTCACATAAACGAGAAAAAAAGGCATGTTTTTATCACTCTCTCCCAATGTCCTTGAAATCGAGAAAGGTGTTTTTCTCACAAAGTTGATGATGGATGTAATGTTTTGCTGTAGAGGGTAAGATTAAGACGGTTAGGATAGAATCAGCGTTGAAGCGTTGCAATATGGCAGGGTCACATGCAGGACTGTTTTGACTGTCATCGATTCAGTTATTGCTTAGAGGTTATCAATATTGTTCGGGTGAAGGCTATATTTTTTCCTAATCCTAAGCAGCAGTAGTAACTCTGTTAGATCTTAGAGTCAGTGCTGTATGGTTCATATGGATGCAAGACAACACATTGGGCCCTACGTCACCTTTACTGACTGGGAGAACTCAAACAGAGGCAATGTCGGCCTGGAAATGGCGACATATTTACGAGCTACAACAGCTTGGTCCACCCAACTGAAACACTATAAAGCTATCATAATCCTCTTCAGCCTGCTGTTTATTAGGATGTATATTCCCTTGCCACCCCACCCCCTGTATGCCTGAACGGCAAGTTCACTGTGATAGAGTTCTACAGGAATATTTAGATACCCTTCAGCATTAGAGAACCATGAGTGAGACAGTAAACATGACATGTCGCAGTTGATCCCTGGTTCTGCCAGCACTCAGGAAAACAATCATTATTCTAAAGATAACTTCCATTACAACAATAGCCACCAGCTCACCCCTGCCGCCGCTACCCTACGATGGGACCCGCCGGACTAATTTCAGAGTGTTAGTCTGAAATAAAAGATGAGTGATGGTTTCTATTGGTGCCCTGGGAAAAGAGGCTGACCTTGCATTAAAATACCAAGCAACTTGCTCAAAGTCAAAAAGGTCAATGCATGAACCTGGCTGTTTTAGCTGGATGTTTTGCAATAATGCTACAACCTACTGTGTCATGTAGTCGGTGTCTGACCCAGCACTGCCTAAGGAACACACTTTAAAGTTATTTCTGCGCTGATGGCAATGGGTGACATATCGCATTACAATAGTGCCATGCCTGTGAAGCACGTCATAGACGTGTTAAAAAACTGATGCGGTCAGCAGAAACACGTCAGTGGGGAGTCAACATTGTCAGTCCAGTGGACAAGGAAGGGATGTAGCATGCATCTAGTTATCTGGGAACCCCGATCTGGTCAAATAATGTAAGAAGGGTGGTGGGTTTTATTTTTCGCATTTCTACTGGAACATTTTGTATATATGTACCTAACATTTCTGGTTTCTCCTAGTGCTTGTTGTGATCGATATATTCACTTCTGCGTTTATACCAGAACCCTGTTTATTGAATGGGGGGTTGAATAATGTGGTATTGCCGTGCTACTGCCAAATGGAGGAGATAAAAGTGGACAGCCCCTGTCCCCCTGACCTCGTGTTACCCCAATATCACGTTCACCAATACCCGAGCAAACAACACTTTATCCCTTTCCATCGGAAAGCCTCTGTCAATACTAAGGCCTGCTTGTGTCCTTTTTGACCCCAGGCTGTCTGTGACAAACATCTTCCATTTAGCGTGTCCACTGCCTTTAATCCATCTGATGGCTTTGGACCCTGGAGGCACTGGGCTGAGGGATCTACGCAGTGCCCTGTATTGGCCAATGTACATGCGGGCATTCAATAACATACAGCCAACCCCTATCCCACATATATAACCCCCAAGACATCCTGACCCTGGTCTCAATATGTACACATTGCATTTGATATACAAAATGTATTAAATTTACTTTTTATCATTTCGAAATGACAAGAGGGGACTCCAATAGTGTTATACATATTGTGTGTACACTATAGGTACCCAGATAGTCGGAATCGTCAATACTTTCTTTAAAAGAGTATTGTATTAGATTCCTTCCCATCTTTGCTAACACATTTACCTAAACGATGTACATAGTGATGCACATTGAAAGGGATGTGAGGAAACACTTGTCCTTTTCTCAAACTATGCCCATCTGTCTTTCTGCCAAACTGTTTCCCATGAGGCAGAGACGTACTTGGACATGTTGGTCTAGGACTGGTAATTGGCTGAAGACGAACTACTTGCCCTTTGGTCATTTAAAATGTACTACTGAATTGAAATTTCAGGTTACTACAGTTTCGAGCCTTAAATACAGGGACGCATTCTGGCATATTCTAGGTTATACAGTAGTATATGCACGTAATAGTGTACATGTAAAGTTTACAAATAGGACATTCTTGCTCCTATGTTATGAAAAACGTGCACCATGTATTCGGCTAGAACGAAGTAGACACTTTCTGGAGAATGATGTAGACGTCCTAAGTGCTAAGTTGATTGATGACAGATACCCCTAAATGATTAATGTATCTTCCTTGGGGGCAGCTGAGGCAGTGGGTAGGGTTGACTTGTAACTCCAGAAGGTACCAGACTGTTTGGTCAAGGGGAGAAAGTAGCTTCTATATCCAGATATACTGAGCTGTATACATTATTTTCTTGTTCGCAATGCTATACCAGAAACCGCCGTTATTTCCCATCATCTTCTACTCAAAAATCAATTGAGTAGAGATTATATCAAGATGAAATAATATGCATTTACAATGTATGTATGTTTTATACTTCAGGGTGCGGGGTGTACAGCGTTAGTGGTAGCAGTACTTGCCAGAAAGTTAGAATTGACGAGGGCAGAAAAACATGTACACAACTTCATGATGGACACACAATTAACTAAAAGGGTGAGTCTGAGCTTTATTTTGTTGTTGTTATCATTGAAATAGTTTCTCAATAAGGTGAGTAGTCTTGCAAAAGGGTGTTCTACGTATTCCCATGTGGAGTATCCTTTCTGTATGCCTACTCATATATATTAGCTGAAGGTAAATGCATTAAATCGTTGAACAACATTTGAAGACACTATGTCTAAAAGCCTATCTTGGATAGGGTAATCAAAGACTCAAAGAAGATTAAATAATAAAATGACATACCTTATGTTGGCATTTAGATGCCTATATCTATGTGACTCTAATTCCGTGAGGGATAAGCATGAGAGTTCTGCTTTATGCACTGCATATGAAGAGGAAAAGCGTCCTCTTTAGAGAATTTCTGGAGAATCCTCTCTAGTTTGTGTGTTTTCCTTCATACAGTTAAAGAATGCTGCTGCCAACGTTCTACGAGAAACCTGGCTTATATACAAATATACAAAGCTCGTTCGGCGAGTGAATACACGAAAAGTACGAACGCATCAACGAAAGTTTTTACAAGCTATACACAGGTAAGTAAAGATTGCTGTTTTATTCTGCCATGAAATCTAATCAAGCTATTTATTGACTGTGTACAAGACACTTCCGGTTATATCAAATCTACTGAATATCGCTCATGATTGTGTATAGAGTATCCTCCCAGTCTTAACCCTACAATTGGCCATGCACAGAGAAAAGGAAAAGAGTCAGTGTTGCCAAAGCTACTCCCTTTTGAGCTTCTGGCAGTGCACATGACTGGGACTCAAACGGGAGTAGCTTTGGCGAGAGTGACTCTCACATTTCTTTCTGTGTATGTTGAATGCAGTATCAAAATGAAGTGTGTGCCAATGTTTGTTTTCAGTTTACGGAAAGTCAAGATGGACCAGCGAAAATTAAACGATAATGCCAATACACTGGTGGATATGGCCAAGGTAAGAGATCTTTCTGCCTCTTAATACACATACCTATACTAACCTAAGCTCTATTTTTATATTCCCTGTCCCTTTCGCCACTACTTTGTTGTGTTTTAGGCATAAGAGGTGCTTTGGTATTACCAAACTATTTTCAAGAGTTTTGTTTAGGATGTTCCTGGTGTCCACCATGAAATCAAAGTGTAGGACTCAATGATGGGGAAACCAACATGCAACCTCAACAAGTTAGGTCAACAAGTGAAGACAGCCATGTTTTTCAATGTTTTGTCAATGTTATACATGTTGAAATGACGGAAAGTACACCTTTTCATGAGTTAATATAAAATGTGAATGCTGAATGGAAATAAATCACCACAATGTCTTATATAAGACAAACATTGATGTGGCTGAAGTAACCAGTGAATGAGACCAGTCTATGTCATTACTAGGGACGTCATAAGGTAGATCTGGATTGATTGTTATCACCTAGATTAAGAAGAAATCACGAAACTCTCCACATATAACATCATTTCGTTTTTGTATTATTGGTGTGATTTTATTGAAGCTTCCTATCATGTGTGAGGAGCTGGTAGTTGCATGGATTGATTTCCCTTTTGTACATGTGTGCTTCGCTAAGCTATTTCAAGCAAGACACCATAGCAATTAAACAGAGCTGCCAATACAACTTAAAGTGATAAATTCATATATAGTATCCACTTGCAATACATATTTTATATAAACAAATGTGTAGACCCTACTTTAGAAATGTCCCGATATCTGTTCCTGACGATATATAGGTGCTAGCACTATGGGCAACATTGGCGGATCCAGGGGGGTGGCCCGACGGGCCTTGCCCCCCCCCCCCCCCCCAAAAAAAAAAAAAAAAAAAAAGGGGGAAAAAGAGAGGGAGAAGAGAGGAGAAGAGAGGAGAAAAGGGGGGAAAAGAGAGAAGGGGACAATACCATATAGACACAAACCATCAGCCATGTTAGGGGGGTGGGCATCTCCATAACCCCCCTAGTATGGCTTTTGTGATTTTCTTGCACTGCGTTTCACTTGCGCTATGCGTGGGAACAAGCAGTCACTCCATGGTTGGCCAGGTTTGGGCCCCCCCCCTCTGGAAAATCCTGGATCCACCGCTGGGCAATGACACATGCAACTATGGGTGTGTTGCGCATGACATTGTAGTGTAATATAACAAATATCTAGCAATCCCCGCCCCAATAGTATAGAGACCATAGACCTCTTTGTTGAGTTGGGAAATAACTTTCTAAATTGCAATTTAATTTGGCTGTTAAACATTTACATAAATTTTGTAGCATCTCTTATTTTTGAAGTAGGCTACTGGTAATCCCTAAAGACATGATTGGGTTGTGTCGGAATACTAGACTGACTTACATATTTAATATTTAGAATTTCACTCAGAGGTGGCCTGTCTTACGATTCACAACATGATCAAAGTTGGTATGAGCACAAGAAGGGAGAGATTTGCGATTTTCCCACAAAGACTTCCCTTGCAAATACAAATGGATAATCTCATGTTCTATTGTAGTAGTTATTGCTCTCATAAACTTCTATTATTATATGAAAGTTCCACTGCCTTTATCAAAGGACTGCATACCATATTCTGTTTCAGTCATACAGCGATGACATGTTGACATTGCCAGAGAGATCAATTTATTGTTCAATACCTTTTCCCGTGTACGACCAGGTTAGATAAGACTTGTTCTTTATCCATGACATAAAAGCAGCAGGGCTAACTCATGGTAACGGCCACAGTGGTGTTGGATACACAGATAAGGCAAACGTTTAACCTCTAAAGATTAGAAAAAGAGGCTTTCTCAGTCAAATGTGATGTGAAGACTTCAAGTAATCCAAAGTGTATTGGCCAAGTCTCACCAGATCAATACAAGTTGATAGTCTCTGACCGGGGGACCTCTTTGACTGGGTGACTTCTTTGACTGGGTGACCTCTTTGACTAGCAAGCGTAAAAATCCATATAATTATAACCAAATTGAAATAACATTTGTAATACATCGTGTTAAAATATCCATCAACGTTTCCCCGGGATTTCTGTTTACATAGCCCCAATTTCAGCCGTTTTGACGCTTGCCGTTCCAAGAGGTCACCCGGTAAAAGAGGTCACCCAGTCATAGACTATCAACTTGTATCGATCTGGTGAGACTTTCTCTATTGTTTATTTGGTGGTTGGTTTGGCTTCTGACGATATCCACAGCAGGTCTTAATACAAAAGGTATCATCCCACCTTTCTCGCTTATACTTTGTGATTTTAGAGATTTTGGCTCTTCAAATTGGGTGAAATCCCAACCAATTATAGGACATGGTAGCCAATCCTTTTCCACCGAATATCTTAACCCCTTCACCACTGGATTTCTTGTAACTCAATGCACTTTTGTGCAATATATTGGCTTACTATGTTGAACGGGCTAAATAGTTTTAGTAAGGAACTACTGAGAAATAGCATGATGTGGAAGACCCCCTCAAGTGTTTCTACCTCTGCTTCTTGTGCCATACCAACTATGTCCAAAAAAAGGGGTCTCCAACTATTTGACCTTTATGAAAGCTTATTGCTGACTGACATTCCCAGCACTTTACGACTGATTAACATAAGAATGCATACCTATTACTGGCTAACTAGATCTCTTATATCATGTTATATTTTATTTATATTTATAATGTTGCTGCGTTATGATTTCACATCTATGTATGTGTGCTATGATTTTGCTTTACAAAGACTGTGGACATACCGAGAACCTGATATGTTCTGTTGTACGTGTATAATGTCATCTAGACAATTTTATCTTGGTCCCCATATGACATGAAATTGTGCATAGTATTTTGATGTTAATTTTCTGTATCGTTCGTATCTAGACAGCCAAACCAACCCAAATGCTCACCATGAACCGATTACTTAGTTAGACATGCAATAGGTCGTCATGACTGACTTAGAGACTCTCCTTATGCCATAATATATGACGCACTGATGGTTTAAGGTCACTGACGATATACTCAAAAATAAGAATAAACGTAGCGGTTTAACACATTATACCGATTCTATATACTGACTTGTATATACTCTACAATATGGTGAAGGTACTATATATGACGTTTACTTATAACCATGTATACATATAAGCACTGTTAGATATGAGCCTCGCCATACGTTACTTCTGGTTTGGATCCATCAGATGATCAGGATCCAGAGATTGAACTAAAGAGAAGCTCAATACTTAGTATTTTTACCACCCCTTTAGCTTGGTTCCCACATGTTACGCAGTCTCTTTCTATCTGATATTGAACGGATCCAGGATCTAAACAGAAAACAAAACCGTTATGAAAGTGATTTAAAAAACAAAAAGTCACCATCTATGTAAACCCGGTACTTCAACCCGACCCAAAATGGTTGCCTACATAGTTGGGCTTTCATGCTATGGTCCCACACATCATGCCATACCAAATCTTCATATACTACAATATTATATACATACTTTCTTTTTTCGTTCACCCGTTTTTCCTTTCTGCACCCTGTATATTGCATGATGGCTCGTCCACGGGGAGTATATAGAGAGAACAAAGAGGCATATGTTAGGAACCTTCATAGCGTTACCATAATCACTAAACCTAGTACCCCTAATCAGAAATAAGGAAGTTTTGGAAATCAGAGCCATGTTATTTGCTGTCAACTTTAGACAGGTTCATTTACTAAGTTTCGGCCCTCTTCACGATCACTTCACCAACCTTTGTACATTACAAAACACTTCACAGACAAAAAGTGCTGTTTGAATAACGATGAGACACGCCCTATAACGTGTGGGAAACTAGCCATTGGGAAGTGGGGAGCAGCTCTTCCGGAGCTACTCCTATATCAAAGTCACTAAAACTCACACACACTCACCTATGTTTTGTTCCCCTTTTGCCTCTTTGTAGCACGTAACTCTTTCGGGTTTGGACACTGTGGCCAGCGTCTATAGTTCCGAACCGCCCGCAGTTTACCGCCAGGTTTGGTTTTCCTCTTTATGTAGTTGAGGGCGAATTGGGACCTGTGTCATTATCATTGAATATAGATGATAATTATGGGTTCCCCTACCACGCCCCCCTCCCCTCGGATGCGCTATACTTCCCATGCCTAGTCTGTTCCTTTGATATATTGGGACCACAATGATCAAAAACGAAAGGAGCAGACGGCCAGAGGACAGCCTCAAGTGAAACGTGTCTGCACTATATCCTCTCCTCCTACCCCTCCTTCGGGGCTCTATTCGATGTTGGTTTATAGACAAACATTACAGAAATCCCCGACTACAGCTCTGACCGTTAGGCCCCTCAATAAAGGGTGTGTTTCAGGTTATGTTGGCCGAAAGTCTAGGCCATGTAGGTTGGACCATTTTATCTATTTTTCTTATTTAATGGCTTAGAAATACATGTACACAGATCGCAGGAATCACCAGTAGATTGCTGCAGCGAATCGCCAATTGCCTCATCGACAAGATTTCGGCAAGATTTCAGGAAGAAAGCATGAAAATAATTTCCTCCTTCAAAAGTGGTCAAACAACATAGGGTAACCTGAAATACACCTTTTATTTGTGTCCTTGTCAAAAAATATAAACTAGACGTATTTCTTTGGAAATGTGTTTTTGGTCTAGACGTAAGAGTGGTGGTCCGTGCTGTGGTTCTCTCTGCCTCTCGCCCTTTCTCGTCATCGTGAGATGTGATCGTTGTAACCATGGCAGCTCTAATATTTAAGCGCCAGTACTGACCGTGTGACCCCCGTCTGCTCCCCCCCCCCTCCTACTCCTTCTACCACACAGGAGGAGTGTGTTGGCTTCTGTCGTCTTAGAGATTAGGCCCTGTGATGGACACGTGCACACCGCACGCCCTGTGCACGTGATGTCCTTTACTCTCCAGTTCCCGCCCTGTCCTTGAAATGGGCAGACGACATTCGTCGTTACTTTGGCTTGCTATTTGTTTATGTTTCTGTGAATGGGCCCCTTCCTCCCACGCATGTACAAGCAGCATATGTTCCTGCCTCTGATTCTAGATGAACAACAGGGGTTATTTCCTTTATGTACACGCATGCACGCATGGCAAGCCCACAACTCGCTTTAATCACAATGCCCTTAGCTCTCCCTGCGCATAGTGGCAATTAATGGTATCAATAACCATATCCGATTCAACAAGAATGGGGTTTTGATTCGTAATCGAAATCTTAAAGCATGACGAATATATAGCCGTCCGGATTTACATAGGTGGTGCCTAATTATCCTCCTTTACCAGGGAGGATAATATATAATTTCATATTCACAAATAAAAAAAGCCACATACACACACTTCCTTACTCTTCTCCCAGCACGCCATAATCATATATTCCATAATAGACGCAGTTGTAGGGTTTTTTCTTTCACTTCATAGCTACAATACTATTAGGAGGCATGCTCATGGTGTCTCTGACAAGATCTATGCCACGGATTCGCATCAAGAGGAATTAAATAATATATTTGTATATAATTAGTGATAGAGCCAATATAAAACATTAGTTTAAAATCTTCAAAACAAAACTATCATAACTATACTATATCCCTAATTAGTTTTAATTAATATTATCCCCACTACTACAATCGATGCCTGTACATAGATCTATGTTATGAAACGGCCTCTGCAGCATTTCATCAATAGTGTTACAATGTAATGGTATGTTGGGTCATATACTATGGCTGTTATAACATACAACACACACCAATAGGTGTAGGGCCATGGACTCTAGTACAACTATAGACGTTGTAAAAACATGTCCTCAACTCCTGCTAAATGCCTCTACCTTCAGTTTCAGTTGCCGTGTTGACTTGTTTTGATCTGTGACTGACTACTAATGCTATCATGCTCTGTCTAAATTAAAATAGACATCTCTATTAGAAGCTGAGGACTACTACAAAGCTGTATCATGTACAGCCTTCCTAAGATACATTTCGTTGTAGATATTTCTTATTCCCGCTATCAATGAATAAAAGTCATATGTGTCATGTCTTTCCCATCTACTTGTTATCCTAAGATATTTTCATCATAGATATCTAATACATGTATATAATAAATTACAATATCCTTGTACAGATTATGAAGTATCGCATGATGACCTGTTGGCTTGAAGTAAGGGCTCACTAGTGTTATTGTTAGAGACTTATAGGTGTTTTGTTATGTTCTGTCCTCCAGACACAGACCAATATGTATGAGATCGTGATGGAGATGAACAATCGGCAACTGCAAGTAGAACAGCGGGTCGATAACATTGAACTATCGCTCAGGAATCTAAAGGTAAGAATAGTTATTCGCTTCACAAATACTATTGATGTATGATTATTGACTTGACACAGGTTTTATTCACTCAGTTTTCTCGATTTTAAATTCCGAAAGACGTAGAATTGGTACCATTCAGGATATGACGGTCTATTAAACCACATAACATTATATAAAATGCCAGTATATTTCCTTTGGACCAATGTTAATGGCCTTGAGATGATTTACATGTGCATAATTATGGTAACAATTCTGATAATCTTCTCCAATAATTAGATCTTGCAATTAACACAAATGCGTTTCTTCTTGAGAGTTAGCAAATAGACAATGGATCGTTTCCCAAATAATTATGATAAATCTTTCTCCTATTCATCTCATGATATAAACATATGTACATATGTGTATGATAATACTGCTATTAAACGTAACATTTAACAAAGATGTGTCTATCAATGAAAGCAGGCCAATATGCAATGGATGGCCTCCCTATTAATAATGATTAATTCTTCTCCTGCGTATGTCAGGATATTTTGACAACCTCGATGGAAGGTGAGGTATATTGTGTAAATTTCGAAAATGAAATCTTCTTCAAGTTTACATGTTCTCAACTATGAATCACGTGTTCTTGAATGGCCATGCAATGCTCACATCCCTAATAGTTGCGACGCATGTGAAAATATGTGATAATGATAATGTCATGAATCGAAACATTTAAGACAGGGACTGAAACACTTGCAGTAGGTTGTTGTAAACCTCATTTGCTTTATCATACTATAACCATAATACACTTTTCTAATATTAGTATTACCTCTTCAAACACAAAGAAAGGCACATATGTGTGCGTTTGAAATATCAGCCCAATGATTTTACAGGTCGGGCAAACCCACGCACGAGTTCCATGTGTGTTGTCGTTCATATATCCCTTTCCTTTCACACACCACAATTGCATGTAAGATAAAACAATGCTGACATACATAAATTATACTTAACGTGGCTGTAACCTCCCTTATCTGTCCTTTATCTGCAGGTACAGCTGGACGCATTGCCTTCCCTGCTGGCGGGGCACCTCCAGGCCAACCAACTTGAGTTGGCCCGCTCTCAGCCCTCGTCCAGAGGTAGCTCCCCGACCCGCCTCATGAAGAGGGCGCCCTCGCCATCAGCCCACAAACCTACAGGAAGCAACTGAGGCAGTGTCTTTCCCGGGAGAGGGATGTGAGTTACAACTGACTTAGAGCGGAATGTCAAGGATCCAGAACGAATGGAATCTCAGAGCATGCAGCGGTGGTGATGGGGATAGGATGTGCGACGGGAGAAGGTCGAGGTTCCAAGTGACCAGTTCTCTACCCTCGGGAGGAGCCTCCAAGGAGCGCACACACGTGTCTAGGTACACCTACCTGATATGATGGCTCCCTCCTATGGCTCCCTCCTGTGTCTCCCACCCCTTCAACACAACACACAGCCCCGCCCTACCCTCCACCCCACCCTCCGGAGCACCGTCATGCACTAAGCCCTCTCCTATACACTGGGCACCAAACTGGTTGGAAACTTCCAATGCTACTGGCAGTGTGGAGTTGTGATCGAAGCCCTAGATGGGGCTTCCCCTCGACCCCCTGTAGCCATGGGGCATGGTGTGTGAGGGCTGTGAGAGGGTGGGTGAGGGGGTCGGCCGTCTGTGGCCCCTCCAGGTGTGCCAGGAGGAAAGGAAGCTCCTGAGTCCTTGGTTCTACATGCAGGCATGTGAAACCCCAGAACTAGAAGCAACAAGCAACTAAAGCGTTGTCAGCAAAGTATGGCCTTTCTAGGGCCTAGAGTGCAGCCAAATGGCCATGGTTCCCATCTGTCTCAAGTTATAGAGGGCAATAAGGACAATATATAGACGAGCATTGTAAAATTGATATTGAGAGCAGAAATGAAGTCCTGTTGTAACCTTTTCCGTTTCCGTTCAGCCTGAATGCATGGACCCCCAACGACCTCCAATCACCTGTGCCAGTGTGTTGTTGTTTACCTTTTTTGTTGTAATAAACAGTTTCTTCTTACTAGTAGGACCCTCCCATTACCAAAGGTCTGTCATTGGCCACACTGATTTAGAATGACGGCAATGTGAACATGTGAAGGCATATCATGACTGTTTTAGAAGACAAAATACGTTCAGAACTGAAATCGTGCAGTGAAGGAAATGAGGACTTTTCAGCTAAAGGTACAGGAATATGATAATGATAAATAATGATAAAATGTCAATGGCCTACCTGGAGGGTCGGAGTTGAGAAGCGGTGCACCTTGTATTGTATATCTGCCACGGTGTCATGCTCCGTTCTGGCGTCATTCTGACGTCAAAATGACGTCATGACACCCATGATGTCACACTAAGGCATACCTTGACGTCGTCGACAGGAGCTCTCCTGGCTGTGATTTTACTTGTACAAAGTGACTTGAGGCTAGAATGCTATGATTCATTACATTCATTGACTGTGATGTTCACAACAACAACCCCGATTCGGATGCATGTTTCACTTCTACTATTATACATACTTCTGACGAGGTGAAGAACTGGGTATACTATACAGTAGAGTTACTGTATACCACCTCTTGTTGTCTCTTAAAAGCTTATATCGGACTCATGTGCGACAACAATCTCATGATCTTATACTAAAGCGTTTGTTATAACTTATATACTGTAATGTTAGATCTTGTACTGCTGACGCGATAACTGTCAGACTTATTGTTTATCTGGTTACAAAGACCCGACTCTGGTTTCCATACAGGGTCACCTTTATATACACTTATTGATAAAGGTCTGACATCATGCCACGATGTTTAAAACAAGGCTCGCCTGATTATGTTCAGCTGCCCGCACTCATTTGTGGTGGGATTTTATACACTTGGGATGTGCAACTTTAGAATGGTAGGTTTTTTAACAGCATAGCATTAGGCTCCCAGTGCCAGGTAACAATAATAATGCATATATAATGATATGGATCTTCCAAGAAGCTCTTCTCAGTACGCCGCTGGTTTTCAGTTATATCAAGTTGAGGCGATGCAGATTTGTCATCCGTCCTATATATCCTGTCAAGGCTAGCCATGGAAGGTCATGTAAACACATTGCTAACGCTATCTTAAAGTTGACAATTCTACTCTCATACATAGATCTAGAGCTACAGATGCTACTTATCAGGTTCTGCAATAAATCTCTTTGAATACGGTGTGGCAAAGCAAAATACTAATAATTACCGGTCGCAACAAAAAATATTTTCCAAACCAAAATTGACACATCAAAGGCTACGAATTATGGACAAGGTCACAAAATTAAGTTTTCTAAGGTTTCAGGCAGACACCTCGAAAAAAAATATATCAAGAACAAAATGCTGCCCAGAAAATTTGTTTTAGATTCATAGCACCTGCCTGTGGTCTCCCCAATGTGCCTCGGTTTTAGAGGTTTCAGAGAAATATTTCAATTTTAAATTTAAATGGTTTATTATACTGAAGAGAACATTCTACAAATATATGCAGTTGTATATTTAAAATCATCTTTATGCCCATTTGAAAGCCTCCTCAGTATTCATAATGTTACATGCAAGCTGTCAACACTGGTCAAGCATTCTTGTTATAATCACTGCTTTTGACTTTAACATTAATTATTGATAATTTGATAATTTGAAAAAAACCTGACAGGTCTGTTTTTAAAACACTTCATGTGCCTAAAATATTAGAAGCACCTTACAGAATAAGCCATAGAGATAATGTATAACAGGGATTGCTCTCTATACATGTATATGTCCAATTCAAGTTTATAGACAAGTTACTTCTATCCAACGCGGATTTCTCGTGTGCAATTATGCAATGATCTTTCAACATAAGTAGATGGTTAGTACATGTACATAGGACTAGTTAACATAGTCATATAACACCAGCGATATGGCATCTGCATAAGAGTGGTATAACTTGGAGGCTTGGAAAGTTCAAAGTAAGTAGTAGTATCCCGTACAGACTGGTTGACTGTTGGAAAGTCTGTAAACGGCGTTACAAACGTCTTTCCATACACAATCAATGGATGCTGAAGGAGGCACGCATCATATGGAGGAATCTATTCAATTTTAAATGGATTGTCATTGTTGACAGAAAGTAAATACATTTTTATTAGATATTTCCAAACCTGCCCTTAGATGAAATAGATTGTCATAATTCTAGTAAGTTCCTGAGCCAAAAAAAAAAAAAAAGCCTCTTTACATTCTAGTATTCTGTAGATGTCTTTCACAAATGGTACGAAATATATCTAATATGTCTGCCTATTTGGATTGTGATGATAGTAGGGTAGAAGGGTGGGATAGAGAGAAAGGCAGTGATGGACCTTTGATTGTGTATGCCTCAGGGGTATATGAGAAGAAAACTTCACTTGACCAAGTGGCAGTGAATTTGCGTTGCCTACCTATATATCTCTTAATCTTATCTCAGTAGCCTTACAACTCTGAGTGTGGCCTCTCTGGTCACCTCTCTTTACTCAATAGAAACCTAGTCTTCTAGTGTGGCCAAGAACGGGTCTACATCTTTTCTCTGTACCCCTGTATACACATGCGCTTAACATCATCAAGCCCTTGTACTACTTCCCCAAAGATCAACATGCTTTAAAGTAATCACAGACATACGTTCATCCTTCAGCCGCACCAAGTATGAGCATTTAGGAGTACCCCCAATTCCAGGCAATGAAGCTGGATACATGTGGCTGCCAACAGCAAAAGTAACAGCTGCATATCCCAGAGTCAGTAACAGCATATACAGCCTACAAGACTATGTAAGAGAGAATATGTGAGTTGCAAAGGGAGCAACTGCACACCATTGACTCAGCAACAGCAAAGGTAACAGCTTCATGTAGGAGAGCTTCAAACAGCAATGATAACAGCTGCATGTCATTGAGTCAGTAACGGCAGAGGTAACAGCTGCATGTCTTTCAGTCAGTAACAGAACATGTACCCATTGCATACATTTGAGTAAGTAACAGCAAAGGTAAAAGTTGGATATCCTTGACGTAGTAACAGACAACAAAACAGTTGCATGAGTTGAGTAATGAGAAAAATCTAGAGGATGGTGAATAACATGAATTTATCAGGGTGCAATACAATTATCCATTCTCTGTGTCAGTGTGTAGAGGAACTGGTTACTATTGGGGGTTTCACAGATAGGGTTCCCCGTGTGATACGAAATTTAGAATCGCTGATATTTGACAAAGTGAGCATCTCCTGATACTTATGAGCTACTCCCTGTTATATGTGTCACGTAGAGTGAGTTCAAACTGGCTTATACCATGTCCAATGGGGGTCGTATGGACTGGAAGACATAGTTGACTTATCAAAGAAGGATTAGTTTGGTGGTATATGTATGTAGAGATTATGAGTTGTTAGCATGCTCTGGGCCTAATGAGTATTATGGCCAAGGGATGAGTATAATGCAGGCTTTTCAGCCTAAGGTTTCAACTAGACCATGTAACCTAGATACTGAAACAACACTTGAAGAGCAAATAAACTTTCTTTTGTTATCTTAAAACTCCATATTGGATTAAGGTTGCCAAATGATGTATCATAATAAGAAGGATTGTATAACTGACAAGCATCATGAATTGTTATGAAAACGGGTATAGTTGGTATTTGGGATAGGAATATGGTAAAACAGATGATGTATTTTATGTTCATTTAGCTAAGGCAAATTATTCCTTAACCCCAAGGTGTATTATTATAATGAGTGACCTGACCCTGCTGTTTCAGTTAACATACACTTGAATAACATAACAGACAATTTAGATACAGTGTTGATAGTAATGTAAGGTAACTGTTGGATGATAACAACACAAATTCTAATCATGTAATTAGTTTCTAACCTGCACCTGTTCCTTTTATTGTATTATCAAATTGAAGTAGGTCACTGTTATGTTCTGTCTTGGTTATTATTGTCTACCCATTCGTTGACCAAAGGAGGATTATTGTATGTAGAAGTGGAAGAGGAAACTTAACACGAGTGAGTGACTCAAATCCCACGTGGGATTATACACATATATATGTAGGCACAATAGCTTAGCACTTATTCTCCCTAGTAATGTTGGGCCTGCTCTCATAGTGGCTAAACCATTGTGCCTAAACACCCCTTCATTTAGGGGTTGCCACCCATATTTTTATACCTCGATTGTATCCAACTAACCATCATGTATATAGGACAATGTAGAAAAACAAATAATAAGGTGTCTATACCTATCTTATATTGACCACATATTCTATACAGCCCAGTTATAACTGAAGTCTATACATTATATGTATACCAACCTGACCATGTCCCCTTTTCTGGTCGTTCTCTCACTGATTATCCAAAGCTGATCAGGAATGTTGTGTAGAAATACACTAAGGAAAACAATACTACCATTGGCAACTGTATAGCTTCCTAGAGTCCAATGGGCATTGTTTAATTGTATAGATATGTATGTACACTGTATCATATGCAAATAAAAGCGAGGGCTTTGCTATAAAGCAATCGCACTGATTCCCATGGAAAATAAAAATTACATCCCACAAAACCAATGGCGTCCATTCTTCATATCATCTACTGGAGATATTCCTACTGACGGTTATTTGTATACCTGATGCGGAGAGGAGTTATCTCAAGGATTTTAATTTAGCTCATAAAGACTATAGAAGTATACAAATGCATCTCAAATATTGGTGTTCAGACCTGTCCTATCACGCCCTATCTTAAAGCTGCATACAAGCTCGGGCGTATAGATATTCCACTTTCTGCATATAAAATTGGTATCTCAACTGTGCTGACTTTTTTCAGATTTTGTGGCTACTTAGTTAAATCATCAATATAGATGATACCTTTTTGATTCATGTGGGCTACTATCAGTACCAGTTGGTTTAGATGGTCCAATAGAAGGTGTTTCATTGAGAGGAAATATACCTGCTTGACAAGAGAGACACATTGTCCTTCTGGGTTTGCAACTTTGCATTCCCTGCCCACAAGGTAGCACCACCTCTCAGGGGGAGAACACTGGAAGCAAGAACATCATACCACATCATGGACCTCTGCTGGCATTTACATGCCCCCTCCCCAACCCAGTAAGAGTATTTGGCCCTCCAAAGTAAATCACCCACAGTCAATACCAGACCTGGGAAGAGCCTGTCCAAGTCCTGCACGCCTTGCTAATAGACTTAACAAGTACATGTGCCTAGCATTCTATTTCTGGTCAGCATAGGCAATTGCCCGTACAAACACATGCTCCCATGCACCTTATATATTGTGGGGATTCAACAACATACTGGGTAGTTTCAGTATATTCCGCATTAGTGAGATACAGTGGCTCTACCTGGTAGAAGTATTTGTAACCAGAACTGGCTGAAGCTGGTGCCTGCCACGTCCAAAATCGGAAGTTTTAGGGGTCATAACCTGGGTACTGTGAGTGGTTTGTACCTGGACACCAGTTATAATTATCACCTGTCCAGTATAGTGTAGTGGTTATGACAGTGGACACATAGTCCATAGTCCAAAGGTATCTTAGAAATTTATATTCTTATATATTTTGGTTAAATTGGTAGAAGTGAGTACATTATACCAGCCTTGAGGATTTGTTAAGATTAAATAGAGAAATATCAACAATGTGGTATTCGTCTCCCTTCCCTTACAAATGTAATTAACTTGATCAATATGTATTTGACCGAAAATGCTTGGTCCACAGTTATCAAAAGTAGTAGATATGGAGAAGGTTTACTTTTGAATGGTCACCTAATGTGGCTTGAAAGGGAGTTGAGCTTAGGTCCTCTGGACTGTGAGTCCACTGTCCTAACCACTACACTCTACTGGACACAGGTGACCTGAGGAGTTTCCAGGTACGACCTATTCATAATACCTGAACCCTGTTTGTACCCTAATATCGGCCACGAGATTTCGCTAAACTGGTTGCTGTAAGTACTGGGGATAGCACTAGTACCAGTGGTAATGGCGCTATCCACTGATCATCTAGCTAAGGCGGAATAGACTACACACCCTTGGGGATCATACAAACCAACCATATTGCCTTTTCTTGTATTCTTGTTTTTAGCATTTCTATTGATAATAATGACAAGATTTGCTGTGATGATTCAAGAAATATAAATAACTACCCATAAAATATTGTGAGAGGGGGTTTCACATCAGCATCAAATTGCAATGATAAGGGATATCATAAACAACATTAGATATATTCGGATTTTATTTTCATGAACCATATCTATGTTAAAGACGTAGTTAAGTATAGGTCAGAGGACATTTCTATAATACACACGTACTGTATATGTCAATACTAAACAAAGGGAGAAATGTTACTTTATGTAATGATGGAATGGTCCTTGAATCACACAAATATGTACAGATACTAGAATTTATTTCAATAATAAGTGTCATACAGCTACACACAATATTACATGTTATGCTTACTTACCTGATATTAAAGATACTTATAGTGTAGCTTTGACCATATCTATATTAAACATCTAGATGGGTCAGACGAAACTTCCATGAAATACTTCATATGTCAATATTAAACAAAGGGAAAAATATTACTTTACGTAATAATGGAATGATCTTTAAATCACACAAAAGTTAGTTTATGTACAGAAATTCTTGAACTTCAAAGCTGATATTTAGTTCACTGTTAAATGTCACACAGCTACATAGGATGT
Source organism: Harmothoe impar (assembly GCA_947462335.1). Classification (NCBI taxonomy): domain Eukaryota; kingdom Metazoa; phylum Annelida; class Polychaeta; order Phyllodocida; family Polynoidae; genus Harmothoe; species Harmothoe impar. The sequence goes on along the minus strand of OX381709.1, from coordinate 28,766,743 downwards.
TACATCACAGGTGTGTCATGTTATGCTCGTCTATCTGACATATGTGCTTATAGTAATCCCTGGGTAAAATACATAACTAGATCTGTGTCTAGAGTTTAAGTATCCTTCAACAAGCTATAGCACACTATAGCAATCATCATATCGATAAAAACTAGAATAACTGCAATATTATTTTGAGTTTTTCCCTCCAGACCTCAATAACAGTCAGCGCTCAGTAGTGCAGGATAGCAATGGAGAGGATGATGTTCAGTGCTACAAAGATGAGGAAGAGCAGCCTATCCAAGACGGCGGCAAGCTGCTGCCACTCTGCAGTGGCCTGGATGATGGCCACCTTGGTGTTGGCTGCAGCCCTGTTCTCATAGCTCTCAGCATCAGTGGCCTCCTGTAGGGGAGTGTAGGCTTCACGGCTGATGCACAGCAGGCGGCCACACAGTCCAAGCACGATCTGAAGGTAGTACAGCAGCAAAAGGTGTGTATAGGTACAGAGGAGAGCTGCATGGGTAGTATTCATTGTTGGTGTGTGCATCAGTTGGAGTCGAAATTATGATATTACTGCACCTGTCACTTTACCAATCACTTGGGGTTGGTTGGAATATACTCAATTCCAATGTTACTAAGACACGTTTTTTTTTCTATTCATCAATCATTGAATATGGTAATACTTGACTATACATTGTTTAGCCAAGTAGGTGGCAGCATGGTCAAGTTGCATGAGGCCATTACTTATGAGATAAGATAATGGAGAAAGATATTAGCGAGAGAAACGAGAATAAGTTTGGCAGATGTCGATGGCCTTTGGATCACAAGCGCCACGTTGTACTAGCACACTACAAATCTATATTGGGATGCCGTCTCAGGTCATATAATATATTCTTGGACTATGATTGATGTTTCATTGGGAGATTCCCTGCACATGGTCTAGTTGAATAGTATACTACCAGGGGTAGACACTAACGCTGGCCCGGGAGCCAATGGCCCGTAATTTTGGGTCCGGGCCCGTAGATTTCTACAGAATTACCTTCTTATGGGCCCGGGTGGCCCACAGGGAATTTTGCAAGATGTTTGAGGGGAATATACCTGACAGGTATAGGCATGTAATAGTAAAATGAGAGCAAATGAGCCAATTTGATTGCATCCTTAACATAGATAAATCAGGAAAATATATGACCTTCTCTTTGAAAAAAGTAAAATTTGTTCCCGGGCCCACACCTGAAGTTGCGGGCCCATAGATTTCTGGAGCTACGGGCCCGGGTGGCCCAGAGCTGAAAAAGTTAGTGTCTACCCCTGTACTACCATGGGTCATGAATGCATACCATTAGAAGCTGTCCATGGCAGTGTTAATATAACCCTCAATAGTGCAGCAGGGCAAGGGATGCAACCACCATCAGTAGAATAAAGATCAGAAAGAAGAGGCGGTCAAACACCACTGCCAACTGCCGCCACTCGTCTGCAGAGGATGAGCCAGGGAAGACCATGTTTGACGTGTCCACGTCAGTAGACGCCGTGTCTAGGTCCTCCAGCTGCCTGAAGGTGGTGGTAGTGTCGGCTTGTGGCCTCCAGGTGTCGGCACTGACGCACAGCAGACGCCCCAGAAGCCTCAGCACCACCTGGTGGAGCCAAACCAAACCATTTTGTGGGAAGGAGTCATTGAAACTGGACTTATATACATACCCAATTTTTTAGGTCTATATCTTAACATGTGCTTTCCAAAAATATATCTACACCTAGGAATAATGTGAGCTTCAGCGAGACTCCCCCTAATTATTTCATTAAATTGACCCGTTCCAGGGTCCAGCATTTCAGGCCAGTCAGGCAATGCTGAACCCTTTTTGAAATGCCTAATTCTGAAAAGAGTTTATATATTTGGTGACATAGGGAGCGTCTGTCTGACTTCTTTTTTTCTTTTTTAGTGGTGGGGCCCTACCATGAGGTAAATAATATATGAGAGATAACACTCTGGTCAATACAGAAGGTACATCTAACCCATGTTACTCTAGTCTAGGCTATATACTTGTACTAACTTTATGAATATCATAAAATAGTCTAATAATGAATGTCCCTATATTCAATGTCTTACACATCAAATAAATTGCAAACCAAGACAAACTCATGTATGGCCTCACTATATTGGTATGAACTTGTGTAAAATCCTTATGGTGTATGGCAGCACATGGACTGGTTGATTTTGGCTCCACAAGGGGTGCTTAAACCCTCACACTACGACCACCCTAAAACTGCATTGGTATGAATTAGTAACAGTGGTACAAGGTGCAGCTATAGATTTTCAGTATCGAATAGGGACCAGTACTCACCGTCCTGAGGAAGGCAGGCACAGGTTTCTTTCTGTTACTCTGGCTCCAGATGTTCCTGACCATGACTGACAGCACCAGGGAGAGTCCCACCATGATTAGACCAAACGTGAAGTAACGACCTGATGAGAAAGGTACATATTTAACACGGAAGGATTATTAACCTCCTGAAAAGCGCTTACAATGTATTCATACTTCTATCAAAGTTGGTATAACAGGTGGCCCACTAAAATCTATGTATTCGTCATATACATACCAAACCTTTTGTCTCTTATATGGCCTTTGAATTTGGCATGGTTAAAATGAGCAAAATCATTTAAGATGCTACCAATACACTCCAGCAAGGAGACGGTTTATGAATATGCAGAAAGTGAGAGTGCTGCTGAGCCATGGCAATCAGGTGCTGATCTACATAGATCAAATAAGGTTCGGGTACAGAGGGGTTTCAACACAGATCGGAAAGTCACCGAAATCAAGGGTTCCAGGTCAGAAGATCACTATTTAAACCATTTTAACAATAGCCAAATTTCTCCAAAGGTCCCTAGGTCACTTAAATCATTGAACCAAGTTGCCAGATCACCTGGAAAACAGCCATCTGGAGCCACACGGTTCCGGCTATAAGTATGATATTACAAAATCAATGTGACAGTTATCAATGTTTCTAGAGACAAAAACGAAGGATAAACAGTGGGTATATTCTACAATGCCTCCAAGGGATAGGCCTACCAGGCCTAGACTTACCAATGACAGGAACGACAGAGTGAGCAGCAGGGATGTAGTTCTCCAGCATGACCAGCATCAGCACATGTCCCAGCATGATGCCAGTACCTACAGGAGGAGGGACATTGTATGGCAGTTTATTACATGGTGGATACGGCCCTCTCTATGTTAAAGCTATGGGAGCTCCATACTCCATGGCCTCCAAATATGTTGACCAACATATAACAGTCAGCATGATAGGGGTGTGACAGTAGGGCCATGTAATAAACACAAAACCCCACTTATTAACATAAATGCACATCATACATCACTCGTTAAAGCTGGGTCATATCACACTCAGCCTTCGGCATTGTGTGATATGACCCCGCTTCAACTTGTGAAGTATGATGTGCATGTATGTCAATGGCCAGGAGTTTTGTCTATACAGTCATCGACATCTAGTCAGTTAAGACATTTGAAATAGTGCTAATATCATAAAGATTCTCTAAACATGCACTTTGACCAATGATCAGGTTTGAACAAAGAAGAGGCTACTAAATACCACTTTGACAACAGATGAGGTTTGGCCATAGATAGAGTTACTAAATACAACTTTGGCCACTGGTAAAACAACTCAAATAAAAGTAACATCCCCCTATAACAACAGGTAAAATTCCTGAGCATCAATTTGACCATAAAAATAACTAAACATCAGATATATCACACATCAATATATAAATTACCCAAAGTCATTTTCTCGTTGCAGTCAGGTGGTAGCCAGAAGATGGTTGGGGTGATGAAGACGAGGATGACAGCAGGTGCCACAAACACCTGGGTGTAGTAGGCATTGCGCCTCTTGAGGAGGACAGAGAAGGTCACGTCCTGATACGTCTCAGGGCAGCAGTCATACTTCTTACCACTGAGGAGAGCATCATGGCTGATCAACTCCCACTCACTGTGGTCTGTGTAGGCGGACATGTCCAGCTGGTTCATGCCATAGAAGTGGTTCAGCTCAATCTGCAATGGTGTAGGCAAGACATGGGATGGAATCTACTGCAAGCTGATCTGTGCTTGTTTACTATGGAAGTCCATATTGCAATGCTCTCATTGCACTGCAACAAAGTTTTAAAATCTGGATTTAACCATTAGGTGACATCCCTGGCTCAACTCTGTAGATAAGGGCACCATTGAGTTTACATTGCATACCTGCATGATAATTAATAGCACTACTCTACCATGATAGGTACATATAACTCCCTCTAATGTGGTCATCCTTATAACTTTGGAAGCTTTATATATATGAGATCAGTGAAGCATTTTCCACGGGCAATGTTTATAAAAATGGGTATATATTTTTAATACAAATCATCTGTAATACATAGGGTAAGATGCCCTTGAGTCGGACATGGGCCTTCAGTCAACCACTTTGCCCCTTTCTAAATGCCAAGTTGCAGCCATAAAAAGCTGTTGGCTTAGTATTTACCCTATTTCCCCTGGCAGGATAGGGGGAGATTCAGCTTTCTGCTTCTTAACAATGTTGAAGATTTAATTCTTCCTCCCTCTAGCAGATGATTAATCTACCATGTATCACCACATTTTGCTGTCATTTTGAACAAATGATGGGCGAATTCCAAGCGAACCCCCTAGCTTAGAGCTTTGTGCTTAGTTACTACATGTGTCCATGGCTGGTATGATGTTCTTTGGTAGGAAATGTTTATAAAAACTCATTTATATTTTAGATTGTTACGTTAACATAAAAAACTAATTGAAATCTAAAAAAAGTACATGTCTAATAACCCACTGAATGGGGTGTGTCAATGTGACAAGGTGATTGACTCAACGTACCAAAGTGGTTGACTCATGGTACTGATGCTGACAAATTTGATACTTTTTTCATATGAAGCAAATGAGGCCCCGATGTCTTAGATTTGAAAGTGGAGACACTTTTTCATAGTGCTTAGGACATCAGAAAACAACTGTGACTATCTTTTGGAGACCCGTACTGATTAACATACTACAGCATGGTTCCCAAAATATCTCACAGGTGGAACACAGGTCGAAGTGGCTGACTCATGGGCACTTTACCCTAGATCTATATAATGTGATGTGTGACCACTGCATACAGAAAACTGTCATCCATAGAAGAAGACACTAACTCTTGTCTGGTAAAGCACCTCCTTTATATTCACTGCATACAGAAAACTGTCATCCATAGAAGAAGACACTAACTCTTGTCTGGTAAAGCACCTCCTATATATTATGTTTAATCAAATCTTACACATTTTACATTTAGTTTTATGCCTCACTTAATGGGATACCTGCAAGGGGTGGGTCCATGGGATTTCCCTGTCTATACTAACATGAGCGGGGTGGCAATACACATGCACCCACATGTGATTTGCCCTGCGTGATCATTGCATCAATTTTCATAATAGATCCCAGGCTGATTATCTATACTGGGTACCCATAATATCCATGTACCTCTATATAATTATTTAGGTAGCCTATAAGAGGGGTGACCATTAGGGGAGAGTTCATTGTGTACACATGCATGTCATATACTTACCATACCCTTGTGGTAGGTCCAGGACCCAAACTTGAGGCTACAGTTGTGTGTGTCATAGGGAAAGTTGGACATGTCTAGAGAGCAGGTACTCTCCACATGCAGATGGGGAATGTACAGGACAGTCCCTTTGTTGTCCACCACGCACAGAACATCAGGGATGTTGAGGTTAGCCTCATTGGTGTGGGCCCTAAGGGGTGAAAATAATCATAGTTGAAATGAATCATAACCATTTTTTATTTTTGATATAAAAAGATTTCATTCAGAAAGAGCTGAACAGAAATGGTTATCAAGTGTTCAAGTCATAATCGAGACATAATGCCCATAATCACAAGAACATGATTATTTTATCAACATGGTTTTTGATTTAGTCTAGGCGATTGATCACAAGTGCAGTATTCTAAAGCCTTATTTCTTGTCACACTGTATAATTCAGGGGCACAATGTTTGTTTACAGATATGGCGATTAGTATGCCATGGCATTACAACAAAGTATTAGTGTACAACTATTGTATACATTTTTGCATAGGGCTACGAGGGCTGTGGGGGGGTGCATACCCAGTAACGTTCAATATCATCTAAGGCTGTGTCTCAGGAGATCAGGCCATTGTGGTCGTCTTTGACTAGGTGCCATCTTTGACCGAGTGCCATCTTTGACGGTTTGACCGGATGCCATCTTTGACTGGGTATCAGCAAGACAATTGTTTTTGAATTTTATTATTATTCACTGATATATGATATGGACTAACTGGTTAGTACGAATATTGATCGACAGGGGGTAGTACCAGCTCTCCCGCCAGTGATGCCGTGACGTCACTGCAGGCTGCTATTCGGTCAAACATGGACAGTTATATTAGAATAATGGCGGTGGTTACATGATTATTATTACCGTTTTTGGGTCATTTTAAATTATGCAACTGTTCAAGTGACGTCTCTGACCAGGAAAATGTAGGGTTTGAGGTAATTTTTAAAAAAATATTTTGTCTTATAATATAGTTGAGAAATTAAAGCACAAGAATTGAATTATATGTTAGTACTAACTGTTATCTGTATACCTTATAAATATATATATATATATATATATATATATATATATATATATGTATATATATATATATATATATATATATATATATATATATATATATATATATATGACATCCCTACTTTGACCTACTATGTGACATGCACTAGGAAAAAGAACCTTAGTGCACCCTGCACTAAGAGCCCTTTTTCACAGATTGTGTCACATATATAAATCAGTTCTACATGAATAAAGGTAAATTCCTGACATATTTTACAAATTATTTATTAATCTATCTATTTTACCATATTTCATCCTTGACATTACATATTAACACTATCTCCTGCCCTATATTAACAATTTGATGCCAAACCGGTCAAAGATGGCACCCAGTCAAAGATGGCACCTGGTCAAAGATGGCACCCGGTCAAAGACGAAAACATTGACCCGATCTCATGAGACACAGCCCTAACAAGTCATCTTTATTTCTAAAATCTAAATCATCTCTGACACAGGTATGGCACATAATTCTACATGATGACGGTTACTATTTTAACGGATACTCATGGGGATACGGTGAGTGGATAGTAAAATGAGCGTTAAATACATTATCTGATCTTGGAGATCGCATGGACTTACATGTTGTACAACACAATGTCTGGGTTCCAGATCTTGCTGGCCGGGATCCTCATCTGTGTAATGTTGTCATACTCCTTAGGGTCCCACGTTAACTGGACATCAGTCCACGTCTGAAATAGCAGGTCGTTTTAACAGCACTATTATCATAGATATGCGTTATCCCATATTTGTATATTTATGCTATTATCTAACATTCAAATATAGTTTTCGTGCATCCACACTCAATATATACTGTCCTGTGTTATATTATTTTCATCATATCATGACGTCATTTATAAACATGTACCGTAAAACCTCGCGTATAAGCCTAACTCGTGTATAAGTCGCACTCCGAGTTGGAGGCAATCCTATAAGCCTCAGAGGCCTTCTGAATCACCCTGGGGAAAAACTCGCGTACAAGCCGCACGCCCAACTTGAGCCTAAAGTATGTAAATCAGGCATACAAGTACCATAGTACATCTACATGTACTAGTACGTGGCGGTGTGTCACAGTCACCCCCCCCCCATACACACACACGCACACCCCGCCCTATTGTTATTGTTAGGATGCAAGCAGGGATTAGCAGTGGTCTGCATTGTCTTAGGGCTGAGGTGTGAGTGGGCTGCATTGTCTTAGGGCCGAGGTGCGAAGAGGTACATTGACAGTGTGCCCTCAGCTTATACCCCCCCTCCCCCCACACAGTCCCTGTAGCTCCTGGGGTCATATCAAGGTTATTCTATGGTGGTTTTGGAAATTAAACCTAGGAAAAACTTGCGTATAAGCCGCACCCCGAGTTTGGCCCTATTCCATTACCCGCACTAGTGATCTGATTCGCGTACTAGCCGCGGCTTCTACGCGAGGTTTTGCGGTACATGTTTTCAAAATTATCATTAGAGCCAATCTAGAGAGAGATCTGAGTAGAATAAAGAGTTTCTTCTAATATTGTGAAAAAGTTTTGTTTGTTTAGCTGTGAAAGTAATTGAAATATCCTATAAGCCACTCAAAAAAAACGTAATTTCTGATCACCAAGGTCTGAGAAATCTGACAAGGGAGGCTTATTTCCTTCCTTTTTTTTTTACTCGCAGGCCAAAATGTATAGAATGACTTACTTTTTTGTAGCAAAAATTCACATTTTATTGGTTAAGAATTGATCAATCTATAAAAGTGGAGAAAATGTAAGTTATTTCTGTACCACTGGATTGCTGGTATTATTACCTTGATACCAAATATGACCAATTTTGTCCATTTTTATCAGGTTTTTCATCAAAATTTGGCAAAAAATGTATGTACATATTTGTGATATTATGATGATATATTATAGTAATATTATAATTCTACTTACCATCTTCAGCCAAACGTTCACGGATAATTTCTGTGCTCGCTCATCCTAACAGATATAACAATGCTCACATGTCAGGTATATATTCACAATGTTTAATATGACAACACAGCATAAGCGGGACAATTGATGCAATGGAAAAGAAATTGAGTTTCCCTTTTAGCACCTGGTGGTTACATGAGGTTAAATGAGGTTCTTTTTTCAAACACAAGCCTATTTTATATTACGGAAACCAGTTATATTAGAACGGAAATCAAAATGTTGAATGAACACTTGTCTATACAATGCTTCCTTAGATTTTTATCTGTAGTACATTTACCTTGTTAATAGGATGTAAGTACTGGTTCTTCCATGGGGCTCTTCTTAATTTGTTCACCTTCTTTAATTTAGTACTTTGTTTACCTGCCTTTAATTTAGTCTTTCTGAAAAGCATGTTCTATGAAGTCATTATTATGTGAAACCTGTAAGTGTGATTCACTCACCAAGTCCTGGATTTTGACGAGGTTCATGCCAAAGCCAAGCTTGACAGCGTCAGAGGTCTTAGCCACTGGGCGTAGATTCTTATCAAGGTTTGCCGGATCCACCAGTTTGTGATAAAGTTTTCTCTCATCAGAGAAGTATTTCTTCTCCTCCTCCGTCAGACCATTTACCACACTCAGCCCTAAAATGGACAAAAATAGGGAAGTTTACAAATTGTAGCCCTTATGTATTTGTCAATGTATGAATTCAGCAATCAGTGGACGTTATACTTTTCAACACACAGAAAGGGAAAGGGAGTTCAACAGGATTTTGATGAGGTTCATGCCAAATCGTGAAGCCTAGTAGGGGCAGAGTCCGGCAGTGCTGGACTCTCCGACAGTCTGGGAGAGTCCAGCACTGCCCGGCTCTCTTGCAGTCCTATGGAGGGTCAAGCATTGTCCAGCTCTCCTGCAGTCTGGGACTCTCCTGCAGCCTGGCAGAGTCCAGCACTGCTGACTCTCCTGCAGTCCTATGGTGCCTGACTCTCCTGCAGTCCTATGGAGGGTCCAGCATTGCCTGACTCTCCGGTCTTGTAGTCCCATGGAGGGTCCAGCATTGCCCGAGCCTTCTTGAAATATCTGGCCCTGGCAGTCCCTGGACACCACAGGCTTAAACTAATCAGTTTGGTTATACTGGGAGTAGATGACTGTATATAACACGAGGTATGACTCCCATCATCTTTATACTATAGGTGGCCCTACAGTACTATGCCTTTGAACATAGACAGTAGCACCATCTATTTAGGAATATACAAACTGCTTAGTCCACCATCATCTTTATACTTCAGATGGAGGCACATGTCTTTGGCCAAATAGATGGACGAATCATAGATAACCACTTTGTGACATATAGGAAAGCTCTCTGTAGATTCCCTGAGTTATGGAGGCTAATAGTTTTGTCTAATACTATTGAAGTGCATGTTGACAGAAATGTATTAACCCTTAAGGGCCGAGGATCGACTATAGTTGATGCCATGGCTGGCCAAGCATCAACTATAGTCACCATAACTTTATGGGAATCAGCAATGGCTCGGCCCAGGGAAGGTGCCTATGAAAATGTCCCGGCCCCATCACCAGCTAATTTATTTTTGGTCGGCCTTAAAGGGTTAAACGGTGTAAAAACATGAAGTTACTATAAGGATAGAAGGGGTTGCAACTGGCACTTGGGACAACCAAAATTGATGTTAGATGATTAATCAATACTAAGAGTGTGGAACTGCTTCTTCAAATGTACTAACATAGTGTACATGATTGTAAGGCTCTGAGAAGCCATGTGCCTAGCTGCACACCCCTAGCACTACATACCCCAGCCGAATTGTGTAAGGGAGTGGTCATCATTTAACAACAGGGAGGGGAGGTTGGTGGATTTTCACGTGAGCGTGAAAACAACGTTCTGCCCCCCCCCCCGCCCTTGGGAAGGGTCAGAATTTTTCCGCCACCCCCTCTTTGGACTAAGTAATGTGCAAGCTTTTTCACTGAAAAAGGGATGAAATTTGTCTGTCCCTCCTAGAGGGGTCGACATTTTTTTGACTGCCCCCTTATAGAGGGGTCAACAAATCTTTGCCCCCCCCCCCCAAAAACAAAACAAAAAAACAACAACTCACAGGTGGGCAAACAAAGCACTAGACTGTGACCCCTCGGTAACTGACCCATGGATCAGGCACTTATGGTATTTATGAATGGCCAGCCCAGTGGGCACAAAACCTTGATTCAACGTTGACAACTGGTTGATATAGGGTTACAGGGTAGATCAACATGTTTTCAACATTGATGCAATGTTACTATTTCAACGTTGTCAACCAACACCTGTTTCAACATTGATGCAATATTTGGATATTAACCTTGAATCAATCATGTGTTTCCTGCCTTTCCCACTAGGTGCCTCCACAAGCTCCTCCTTAGCAAATCTATCTACATGCTACATCTATTTTCCCTAATTGCAAGCCCTTATTTTCTCATCAATGTATACAATTGATCAAAATCTCATTCATTTTCATTGACAACTATGGTGTGTGCATTTGGTTGACATTTGGAATTAAATGACAAGAATAAATGCATGATTTCAGTAAGACACCCTTTATGTTGCTAAGAATAATAGATAAAGTCTCAGTCCTGACAGGTTCAGTTTGAAACGGATATCAATGCCTCTTAGTGTGATCACCAGAGGTCATTTTTGTACCCCTGTCCTGGATGGTGCCAGAATTAGCATTTAATCTTGGAGAAACGGCGGGGGGATGTTGTAATGAAAATACTTAAATTGCAAGGAATGCGTCTACATAAGAATACTGCATTTAGGTTGAAAACATGACTACATTCTTAATCCCAAATTATACATCAGCAGTCAATATTAAATCAATGTAAATCATCATTTATTATGTTTATTTGTTGTTGATTCACAATGGCCATATTGATAATGTTGAATCACTGATGAATGATCAACGTTGATGACCTCATCAATATCAACGAAATGACAACCCTGTATCAACTGTTGATATCATGTCGCTACACACGTTGAATCAACATTGAATCAACTAAAGTCTGCCCACTGGGAGATATCCTTTTTATGAGGCAAATGCAATCATATACATATAATGTATATTTTGCAAGTGAAGTCTAGAATAATGACCCTGGTGTGTTGTTATCATGGTCAGGTTACCTGACCACGTGTAGCCTATGTTTGCCCACACTGTGACGTAGCAGAGCTTTATATGTAACCTTCCGCATTAGGGTGGACTACTTTCCTAAAGGTGGACAGGGTGAATACAGGAATGTTTATCAACAGAGTATGTAGGTCCCTCTTTGGTTTAATGTATCAACCTCACTTAATGATAATAACCTATCATATGTGTGAGTTTCGTACCTGCCTCAATCTCGTGAGATGGAATGCCAAATAAGATGGCCACACATACCAGGGAACCAAGTTCATCCTCTTGTACGCATGAGTTGTTATTAGTGTGGGTATATTGTGACGAGTTGCACTCCTGAAGGACATAAATACCTTGTTGGGCTTGTTTGCCAAATACATGTGGCGTGATTTAGGAAATGGTTGGAGGAGGTCAATTTTGTGTGTCAGTATCGGGTTCAAGTTCTGGGACAGTATCGGGGGCTGCTTCTGTGCCAGCTATCATGGCATGAGTCTGTATGTTTAATAGTATACACCACTTCTACTATGTACTAGTTATAGGACGAATACCAAGCTGTACACGAAATACAGCGAAGGGAGCCTTATAGACTCCCTTCAACAGTCACGTATTGACAGAGTAAATAAATGATAATTTAAATGTTTTCTTTTTATCAAATATTGCATACAGACATGAACTTAAGCACCACAGGAGGTGTTGGTGAGGATACGGCACACTTGGTCAGCAGGCTTCCTGCTCAGGGAGTATTAGCCATATTTGAACAATGTCTGGTGTATATTAAGTCCCTGGAGGTTTATCCTTTATTCACACACTTCTGACATAATGTCTAGACCCTTTATATCCGCAGGCTTAAAGCAAAGAGTAAGCAATACTAAGAGTGTCGAATGCTTGACTCCCGGGGATTGAGTTCATTTGGCCCAAATGCCCATGTTACCCTCCTGGTGGATGTAGTCTATAGCCCACACAGCCCACTCAAAACATATATACTTAACCACAGGTGAAACGCATTCAGTTGCTGGGGAAAAACTTTTTTCCTTACCTATTACTCAAAATATTCCATGTTTACAGAGTAATGGAGGTAACACATGTTGGAGCTACCCTCCAAGCAATGCTGTCATCCTTTCGGGGGTATTTTTGAGGTATTCCGATTGCTGAGGGACAGTGCTAACCTATAGGAGAACACCCAAGTGGACCCTCTTAGTATTTCTCACTTTTTGTCTAAAGCCCTACCTCCTCTATAAAGGCCCTGGGTACCGGTTCTTGCTCAGCTCTGACTGTTACTGGAGGAGCAGCAAGCATTTCGCTTTTAACCAGGGCCCACTGTTTGACAAATGCCCTGGATGCTTGTATGACTAGACTGAAACCCTGCACTGCATTGGTACTAGTTAATGCCCTGGTTGATGCTCTAATTGCCCCATGCTTACTGCTCCTGCTTTGAAGAGATTGTGTAGTACGCAAATACTAGTATTTGTTTCTTATCTATAGTAAAGTTATACTATGGATTATATTATGTCTGTACCAGAAAATAATAACAGGTCTGATGCTTCCGTGATGACTGCTAATCCCCTCAACTTTCTCTGTTCACTCACAATGCTTTACAAATTAGTTGCAACTTTGTAATTGTATAGCATGTGATGGCAATCAACTCAGCTAAGTGGAAAATTGCCAGTCAAACAATTATCTGAATAACCCCCGACCTACTGTCACAGTTAGCGACATAGGCCATAAATACATGCCAGAGACCTGTGTGGGAGATGACCTGTGTTGCAGTATACAACATAAATACATGACAGCGACCTGTGTGGGAGATGAACTGTGTTGTAGCATACAACATAAATACATAGCAGCGACCTATGTGGGAGATGACCTATGTTGTAGTATACAACATAAATACATAACAGCGACCTGTGTGGGAGATGACCTGTGTTGTAGTTTACAACATAAATACAGGACAGCGACCTGTGTGGGAGATGACCTGTGTTGCAGTATACAACATAAATACATAACAGCGAACTGTGTCGGAGATGACCTGTGTTGCAGTATACAACATAAATACATAGCAGCGACCTGTGTGGGAGATGACCTGTGTTGTAGTATACAACATAAATACATATCCTTTTTATTTCAATATCTCACCTGGACCCATAAATGTAGATTTCAATGTGGGGGAAAAAAGTACATTGGGTGCACCTCAATTTAACTAATTTCCTAACAAAGTTATGAAAAGAAATAAAAAGGGTTACAAAGATGCATCTGGCTTGGGAGGGATTAGAACCCCTGCACCTTGTATCACAAAGCCACAGTGCTAACCACTACACTATCATGGACAGGTCACATAAGGAATATCTAGCTACAACCCACTCACATTACTTAGACCATGTTTGTACCCTGATCTCGTCCACGAGATTTCCCTGAGCTGGTTGCTGTAGGGTAGAGTGGTCACACTGGTACCAACAAACATGGCGCTGTCCACAGGACATCCTGGTAAAGCGGAATAGAGCTGTGTCTCATGAGATTGACACATCTTTGCTGGTTGCCTGAGCCTTTATACATGGGGTACTTTGCTGCACAGGGAATACAGGTTCACAGGGCTAGGATATGCCTGCATGTGGGGATTCTGTATGAGTGATTCTAAATATAAGTCAGGTGTTATGTAAACCTAACAAGGCTGGCCTAATAGTTCAGCATCTAGGAAGGCTTTCTCTTTAATTCAGTATACCTTGGTAGACGATAGGCTTAAAGGCCCAGCGCCCCTATAATATATAGGCTAGAGCTGAGTACCTGTCCCGACTGCACATGTGCTGCATGTGCCGCTCCTACTCTTACTACTACTGGTACTACTACTAATACTATTATCACTATTAACTACCACTAGTGACTAGGTTGTTAACATGGGGTGCCACGACCTGCACATATTTGGATCCTCACTCTGAGACTTACCACTGAGGGTGAGTAGGAGACAGCCTACAGCTGCAATGTGTAACACCCCCATCCTGCTGACTGCATCCACACCTGTCCTCCTGCGTCCTGCTGCCTTAAGTTGTCACACCTGAGCTCTGCACTGATCGGAAAAGGTTGAGGATCTACCCAGGTACTCAACTCCTCTCTGGTCCTCTAGCTTCTGTGGCACTCAACCCAAGCCCTGCCTATTGTATACTAAAGAGGTCACAGCAATCTATACAGAGGCTATATATGCACAGTGTACACAGTAGGAGGGGGGATGGGGGGGAGGGGGGAAGCAACCAAGCGTTTACTAAGGGGGAGTCAAATATAGACCACGGTAGTATGGGTTGTACTTGTGTGAAGGGGATTCTCAAAGCCTGGATTCAAAGCATGACTAGAGGTCAGAAGAGTGGTTGCGTGCTTCTGAATGGACATTTTAAAAGCTTTCAACGAAAATAGAGTGTATAGAATGGTTTCTTCCCAGGGTTTTGTCAATGCTAGTTTGGTACTTATAAGATGAGATTACCCGGTGTTTAAACCCCAGTTATTTGTGTTTTATGCATGTGCCCTACTATGAGGATGAAATTTATCACATCTGGGTATTTCTAGGTCGCTGAGGAAGTCGGTGAATTATGAGAGCATAACCGTGAGGCTTTCCATACGAACTAGTTCAAACTTTATAAAACTTTAGGCCGTTCGTTTATACGTTTAATCAACCCGTTTGAGGGCGAGCATGAACTACAGTTGATGCCATGGCTGGGAGAGCATCAACTATATAGTTGATGGCACAGCAGGGCGAGCATCGACTATAGTCATGATAACTCTATGGGATTCAGCAAAGTCTCGTGCTTAGGGAAGATTCTTGCAAAAAGTCTCGTCCTTAAAGCTAACTGTATTAATCTTTGGCCGCCCTTAAAGAAAGTCACAGCTTGAGAGACGTTGCCTGCCGTTCATTATCATAGGCCTATCAAAGTTCAGTGAATGGTCTAGACAGTTATAATCACTTTTTGATTGGTTATAAACTAAGGAGAGTCAAATATAGACCACGGTAGTATGGGTTGTACTTGTCGGTAATAAACACCATTACCAATACCATGCGCTCCACAACCAATTTCTGGTATGCAACTACCGATTATAGTAATAAGTGCGATCATAGTGCAGACGACTCTGTATGCATTCATGGTGAATATCATACTGTGGGTTTACTGATATACATTCCATGTTATAAGAATTGAAAATGTTTTACGAAGATAATAGGCAACATTCGACCATCCTAGCACAGCAGACAGTGTCGAGACTAAGAACTTCGTTTACTATTCCCCAGATAGATTTCATTCAATCATTTGAATTATAATGTATTAAGCCTAAAATGTCAATTCTGGGTCATCATATACTGCGAATTAACCATGTTTCATCTTTTGTTATCGTTTCCGGTTGACAGGTCGGTGTTGGATTTCGAGTTGCCTTAAGCATAGCGAAACACAGCCCCCCAACTAACGAAATAAAACGTTATTTTACGTCAAAATGACGTTTTTAACGTTATATAACGTTTTGCCATATTAAGAGCCATAGAGAAACGTTATATAACGTTCTTTTTGTTTACTGGGCCGAGTTTGGTTGGGTCACTACTGTTTTAAAGAAATGACGGTAGTGCCGTAAAAGGGGTATATGAAAAGTCAACTCTTTGCTTTCGCCCAGGCATGCACAACCGGCGGCAACCGGCCATGATATCGTTAACTTTGTGTGTATCATAAGGCGCTATCATTAGAGCTATTGTTAATTTCGCTATCGTTAAATCCATTTGCTATCGTCAAAATGCTAAATTGAGTGTATTTCATAAGGAATTAACTATTCCGCATTGACGAGATGATCACTGTACAGCACCATTTTGTATGGTACCAGTGCTTATTCCTCTGTAAATCATAGCAGCCTGCTGATCAGCTGAAGCTGGTTCCTATCATATCCAAAATCTGAAGTTTTAGGGGCCATAAACCTTTCAGATATAGGCCTCTATTGTGGGTCCTTATTTTATCTTTTCAGATTGGGGGAGTGGTTAGGACTCTGGCCTACTAATCTAAGGATCATGAGTTCAAATCCATGTCCGCCTATTTCATTCAGACACAATTTTAAAATGTATTTTGATTGTGACAGTATACAAGATAAATATTTATACATGTAGTGTAATCTAAAATGATTTAGTTACTTTTTTTGTTGTAAATACTGCATGTATTACTATCTTCAACTAACTGGGAAAAAACATGTAGCCTTGGCATGGATTTGAACTTATGACCCCTGCATTGGTTTGCCAGTGTCCTTACCGCTTCAGCTAGAGGTCTCACCAGGTAGAATTACTGCATCTCGCTAGTGCGGAATAGCGTTTAGCAAGAGTGATTTTGGTTTATAGAGAGCGATTTTGGGCTTTCACAACCCACATTTATCTGGCCCTTCACCCCTGCTGATAAAGGAAAAAAATATTTGAATAAATGTATATCAATGATGGTGTCATAAGACTTTATAATTATAGTGCTTCTATGTATGTGTCCAATATATTACAAGACTAACAAAATCAGGTTATGAAATAGACTCACCTTTCCGTTTCTACGACATCGTAACTCTGCTATCGTTATATTTTAATGCTATCGTTAATTCTATGAAATGTATAAGGCTCTCAAGACACTTGCTCTCCTTCTGACATCATTGAAGTCATGTCCCATTAGCGAATTGCTCATTTGTCCCTTTTATCCCATAGATGTGGTCACTGCTGCATCGGGGCAAGCAACATTCTAAATTCCAGGAATGGCATGGAACACGCAACATTATATTGCTTATCCTGTCCTATTTCATAGATTGAAGTATTGAGGATAGGTTGGAAACTTGGTATTGGGGATAACTTGGAGTGATTGTTATGGAATTTGGGGGAGGAGGTTGGGACAAGGATCTATGCATATCCAAGCTCGCACCACCTCGACCTCGTTTCCCGAGCGTCATCGCTGGCACCAAAGGTTGCTGGTTAAAATAGTTCCTGTGCGCTTGGTGCTGTTGTATTAAAAGTGCAGATGGGTACCGCGTAGGAATCCCCCCCAATATACGGGGGAAGTGATGCGGTCATGGCCTCCTAAATACCAGCGATGTCGCTCGGACTTTGTCCAAGCGCGAGTTGGGGCCAGCTTGATGCATATCACTAACTGCTAGCGTTTAGCTACCCACAATGCACAGAGTGAATAGTCAGTGTGCAGAGCAATCCGATGGACAAGTACCGCCCCCTGGTAAGAGTTGGTGTGCCTTAAATGCGTGTACACTACTGCCCTCTAGCAGTGTCTAGCATTCATTAAATGTAAAGTTCTCGTGGTCTTCTGGATGTCAAACATTTTTCTAGCATACATGACATCTGAAAACAAATATGCAGCTCCTGTGGGATAATGAACTTTATCCATCTTAGTTTTATAACATAAGATTATTGTACCATAATTAATTCTGCCGTTTTCTCTGATGTCAAAATCACTTCTAACGAACACTTAATGTATAGGGCCCTCTGGCACATAGGCACATTTTCAAAAGCTGACTAAAATCACTCAAAAATGAACTTTGATGATGCAAAGTATTTAAAAAATGTACAAAAGATGTTGAAAATGTTTGGAACATTGTATAGATATAAACTTGTCAATCAAAATCAGTACCTCAATCTACCTCTTCAACATTGACTTATCCCTCAATCTGACATGCACTCTTCCCCTGTATCACACTACCTATCCTGCACACTGCCTATCCCTCAGCCTACCTATCCCTCAAGTTACCTATCCCTTGAATTAGAACCTTCTTTCTTAAATTGGCTTATCCCTCCAAAAGCTTAAAGGCTAAAGCTTACCCCTCTCCTTGCTACTCTTGCCCACTTTCTATGCCTACCTGTCCCTGAGTCCACTTATCCCTAAGCTGCCTATCACCCAGCCTACCTATCCCTCATAATGACTATCCCTCACTCTGCCTATTACTGTACTATGTGTCATGATTAATCAGCATTATCCATTGTTTTAACTATGATCATCTGCTTAACATAACATTCCTCACAATGTCCACTATAATCTATACCTATCCCCAATATTCCTATCACCCAGCCTACCTATCCCTCATTGTGACTATCCCCTACTCTGCCTATCCCTCATGTTTTACCTTCATTCAATTTATCTAATCCCAGATGGAGCTCAAGATAACATGTCTATTATTTCTATGTACAAGTTAATTTTTCTATGATCTAGGCTACCTATCCTTCATTGTGCCTATCCTGGCATATCCCTCATGCTTAACCTGCACATCCCTCAGACTCCATAGCACCCATGGCATTCACATATCCCAACCTTTCAAGGTACCCACCATACCTATCTCTCAAACTACCTATTACAAATACTACCTATATCCCTCTCACACTTCATCTTTCTGAATACCTATCCCTCATCAGTGCATGAAACACTCAATATAAGTCCATTTAAGTTTTTCCTAAAAGACATTATATATATGCTTAAATGTCGTAGATAAGTAGCTATAAGGACATTTAATCTACCTTGCCGTGCGACTTAAATGTCAAAGCTTTCACATTTAAGCATATTTTGATATATTAAAAGTGACTATTTTGGTATATTTAAGTATATTTAAGTTTATCAAAATGCACCAAAATATTTACCTAAAGGTGATTATATGTGATTAAATGAAATGTCAAGGCCACGGGAAATTTACTTAAATGTGATAAAACCAAATTTCAAGGCCATGATAAATTTACTTAAATGTGATTAAACCAAATTTCAAGGCAATGATAAATTTACTTAAAGGTGATTAAACCAAATGGCAATATCCAGGTACCTGTATCCAAAAATTCATATTTAAGCAATTTTAAGTACCTCTATATATGACCTTTTAATGGATATTGCCATTTTCTCAAATTTAACCTAAATGTCATTAAATATATCAAAGTCTGCTCATTTTGTAATGCAGTGGGATGGTATTCTTTTATTTCATCAATTTCATCTTTTTTGGTGGCCGGGGAAGGGGATTAATATCCGGTATTCATTCATCAGTTTCATCATTCAATGGCAGCCTCCATGGGGGAGCCCCCAGGGAGGTCGGGAGACTCCCCAGGGAGGCTGGGGGAGCCACCAGGGAGGTCGGGAGACTCCATAGGGAGGCCGGGGGAGCCCCAAGGGAGGCCGGGGGAGCCCCTAGGGAGGTTGGGGGAGCCCCCAGGGAGGCCGGGGGAGCCGCCAGGGAGGCAGGGGGAGCCACCAGGGAGGCCGGGGAAGCCACCAGGGAGGTCGGGAGACTCCCCAGGGAGGCCGGGGGAGCCCCAAGGGAGGCCGGGGGAGCCCCTAGGGAGGTTGGGGGAGCCCCCAGGGAGGCCGGGGGAGCCGCCAGGGAGGCAGGGGGAGCCACCAGGGGGGCCTTACATAAAGCTTGGGAATTATTCTCAAGTGGGACTTGAACCCAATTGCATTACAATTACACCCATATCCCCCCTTAGGCTCCATTTTTGGGTAATTCCTAAAAGTTGAGAAACATTCTCAGAAAGTTGAGACAATTTAAGGGTAAATTCTTTTCACTTCGCACCTCGACCCTTTGACCTTTCCTCTATCAGGTAAGTAGATACTTAAACCTTTTCTTCAACCCAAACCATTTTCATATGTTGCATAAATTCATTCTAACATATTTTTCTCAAGCTTTGAAAATGACCATGCCAAATATGGCTGAAAATCGGGAAGTTAGGGTGAATTCTTTTTGGGGGAATTTCTCTCAAGACGTCGCTGGTAATGGGCGGTCCTTAATTGGGGCAAC
This sequence comes from Harmothoe impar, assembly GCA_947462335.1. NCBI lineage: Eukaryota > Metazoa > Annelida > Polychaeta > Phyllodocida > Polynoidae > Harmothoe > Harmothoe impar. Next base: position 28,746,270 of record OX381709.1, on the reverse strand, counting down.
CAGCGGCAAGTTTCTCACAATTTCGGCGGGATGGCCGACGAGGAGCTGGACCGGAACGGCCGTCGGCGCAAAGTCTACCTTGAACGACATAATCCCTTCCGAAAATGGTCGGAAGGTCGCTTTGTTAGGAAGTATCGTCTGTCCAAGAAAAGGGTCAAAAAGATTTCAAAGGACTATGGCGCATGGACTGACCGGACTAAGGGGAGCAAAACTGGTGGCGGCTTGTCATACATTGAGCAGGTGAGTCCTAAGTGGGTGGGGCATGTATGGGGGTGTGGCACCTAACAGCTGTAATTGGAATTAACTCAATGATTTTCCTCCTTTTTGCCCCGACATACCTTACTAAGATTTGTTTCCCAAGGGTAACCCTCGCCCTCTTACTGCCAGTAGTGGTATTTATTTATTCTTTTTTGTTTAACAGGTATGTCTGGCCCTAAGGTACCTGGCGACGGGGGCAGCCTTCAGCTGCATTGCCGAGACTCAGCAGGTGTCGGAGGCCACTGTCAGTCGGGTGGTGAATGACCTCTGCCTGTTCTTCTACCTGAACGCGGCAAAGTAAGTATATCTTTCCTTAGGTTTATATTTGACTATGTAATGAAAACAGATAGTGTAAAAAAAAAAAATTAATCTTATGGTGTCGTCCTCGCTATTCTAGCTGGAAAATTAAATTTTTCACATTTTTTTCACCCAAAAAATAGGTACATCTGCTGGCCCCATCGGCCGCGGGACAAGATGGACAACGCAAGGGACTTTTACACGAAGCACAAGGCCAAGCCCTTTGTCTTTGGGTGTATAGACGGGACGCACATCCAAATCGTTTCCCCAGCCAAGACCGACTACCCTGGACCTCACCCCCCTGAAGGGGTCTATGTCAACAGAAAGGGGTTCCATTCGATCAACGCGATGGTGAGTTGACGCTACTTATACCGATTTTTCGGAGCCTGTATATATGTGTAGTTAATCAAACATTTTCAAGTTATTTCCCAAGTACTTGACCTTCACAGTGCTGGCATTGTGTACATATTCATGTTTGATTTTTACTTCATCCTTACTGTTTCAGGTGGTGTGTGACGGGCAGCAGCGTATCACCCACATAAATGCTTCCTATGCCGGGTCGGCGAACGACCAATACTCGTTCGCCTCCAGTCCCCTGTACGACGAGGCCGAGTCTGGGGAGTGGGGTGCCTTCTTCCTCCTTGGGGACTCAGGGTAAGTTGACAAAAAATTAACAATTACCAGTAGAAGGAATTCCATCTTTAAACTGATTGCTCTGCATAATATGCGAGTTAAGCTAAATTCTTTTACACCCTAAAAAAAATTACCTCACCAGCAGTAGTAGGCAGGAATTTGGTCTTTAAATTGAAATAAAAGGTTATTTGACTCAACCAACATTCCTTCTTTTCACAAAATAGTAAGCAATCAAAGTTTTTCTTTTCGTCGTCAGATACACCCTCACTGACTATATGATGACCCCGTACGACAACCCTGTCGGCTGGAAGCAGAAGGCCTTCAACCGTTGGCACAGGTCTACTCGATGCCTCGTCGAAAGGACTATAGGAGTGCTCAAGCAGAGGTGGAGGTAAGAAATTAACCTAAAAATACATGCCTGCCATGTGTGATTGCATGTCCACTGTACTAGACATATTTCTGCATAGCATAAATTTATGTGGTCCTTACATCCTATGAGCAGGGAGTCCCTGAGCCAGTTGCACGCGACCACAGGGACCACTATGTGGCAGCTCACTTCAACCGGGCGGCCGGTCACCCGGCACCGATCTAAAACCGATCTAAAACGTTCATGAACTAAGGGGGAAAAAGAAGACGGCAAGAGAGCATAATGGAAATATCTCTGTTTTATTTATAAAATAAATCTTAGTCTTTAGAAATATAGTAAGAAAGGTATATTTTATTTAAGAAATTTAACTTTGCATTTTACTTTAAGAACAGCGCTGGTGCAAAATTCTCTAAACTTTTCATTTTTTGACTTTAGGCAAGTGTTTAAAAATTAAGTTATTTAGTTGTCTTCTTCTGGCTCTTCCTCTTCTTCTTTCCCCCGGTGCACCTCACTTTGTCTGTGGGTAGGTCCGCTGTGTAGTTGGGAACGTCTTCCCTCTTGAAGTCCCACGCCTTCTCAGCGGTGTCAGCATATTTCTGTTGGGACTTCATCTTCGTCTTTGGTTTAAGCGGTACACCACTGCAACCAGGGATACCTGTAAATAAAGTTAGATAGATCTTGTAGTGGATGTTGGCAACGTCCACTTATTATGCCATGAGGTATTATGATGAATGATACACATTCCTTTACTGTTATTTTCACCCTGCAGTCATAACGAAATGTCAAAATGTGATGTGCTTACCTACGACACCTTCAACACCCACATAGTCCAACATTGACTGTTCTGTAGAAGTCAGGTACATTTCGTCCGTGATGATTCCGCCGCCCGTCTTTACCAGAGCTCGTCGCAACTTGTTGTACTGTAATGTGTAAGGTAGTTAACATTTATATTTATTCAAGTTTGTATGTCCGCGCACATATTAGTCATGGACAGTTACTGTAATGTATTTGATCTCATTCATAGATAAGAAGGATTACTTCGCATGTCGACTAGGGAGTTCCTTTAAAAGAGTGTGAACGAGCAACGTGATATTTCATACAGGAATGTTTTTAAACATGTTACACTACGCAGTGAGCGTCATTGTGCCTTTACCTTGTCCTTGACTTCCTTAGCTTACCTACGACACCTTCAACACCCACATAGTCCAACATTGACTGTTCTGTAGAAGTCAGGTACATTTCGTCCGTGATGATTCCGCCGCCCGTCTTTACCAGAGCTCGTCGCAACTTGTTGTACTGTAATGTGTAAGGTAGTTAACATTTATATTTATTCAAGTTTGTATGTCCGCGCACATATTAGTCATGGACAGTTACTGTAATGTATTTGATCTCATTCATAGATAAGAAGGATTACTTTGCATGTCGACTAGGGAGTTCCTTTAAAAAAGTGTGAACGAGCAACGTGATATTTCATACAGGAATGTTTTTAAACATGTTACACTACGCAGTGAGCGTCATTGTGCCTTTACCTTGGCCTTGACTTCCTTAGCGTAACGCGTCGCTTTGCCCTTACACTGTTCAACGTTCCAGCGGGTAGAACAGCGGTTGTTAATGTATTCTGGAACAGAAAGATGTATCATTTATCAACTATGTAGCAAAAAGCATATCTGCAAAACCTTTCATATGTCAAGTTGTTTGCGATGGTGGTGTATTTGGTGCTATCTGTGATACTCTGTAAATGTCAAGTATAGTGATATTTGGCTACATAAATTGATTATTTAATAAAGATGTTCACCTGCTACTTCATTCCATGCTTTGTCTCTTCTTATTTTTCCACCCCCGCTCCCTTCAAAATTGCCCTTCAAGTACTTGCGGTGATGGTTAAGGGCCGCCACCAGCGCCTGGGTATCCTCTCAGCGCCAGAAGTTGACATGCTCCTGATCCCCAGTGTCCTCTTCCGGATCGTAGTCAAGGTCGGCCGTGTTTTCGGTAGCCTCCCTGGGTAGGGTGTGTGGTGCGTTAGGGTCAAAACTTGGGTCGGGCCCTTTATCCCCACTTATTTTCTTCTTGTGGCCGGGCAATTTCCTTTTCTTGGCCGGGGGGGACACCTGCTGGGGCGTCTCTTCCTCACTCTCGACCTGTGGGGGGTGTGCGTCCCCGTCCGACAACCAAGAGTCGTCACTCTCGCTTTCCAGCGTCAAATCCTATTGGACCAAAGTAAGGGCAAAAGTTGAGACAAAAGTTGAGAATAATACTGCCAATCGAAGTGTCGTTTTTCGTGCTCGCTAGTTCAGTTTGAGCTTGTTCCTATGGGTCTACATGATCTTGAGTACTTTATGATTGATTCTGATATGTTGCACTCTACAAATTCCTTACCATATAGTCTGCATTTGCCATTTTGTTCCCTCAGCTTTGACTTGGGCACCTTTGTGTCACCCACATGTATGACGTCAATTGCAGGTGTTTTCCGTCAGATGGCGCCTCGAATCACCTGGGTTGGGATGTACTTCTCAACTTTTAGGCCTTTGTTTTTTAAAGTTTAGGGAGACTGAGAGCTGTATAGTTCGTTCACTTATAAAATCAATAGAACAATTTCTAGTTTAATCTATATTTTTATTTATTTCATTACAACACTGCGGCAGAAACTGTTTCAGTCGCAATATGCATCAATATGAACAAACTACTTGTTATTACTCGAAATGTTAAATGCTAGGATTGTTTTAATGCACACACAACATGTTGAACGCTAGAATATATGGATATTCTAAAACCCACGTACACTATTAGACATTGCCGATCTTGTTTATTCTTTGCAAAAAAGGTTTGTTTTAATACACGTACAAGATGTCCTACACTATGAGTATTTTTCTTCTGGTCATTCATATTTAAATAATTCTTTATTAATACACGTACAAGATGTCCTACACTATGAGTATTTTTCTTCTGGTCATTCATATTTTAAGAATTCTTTTATTATTAAACGATACTACCGTATCAAAGACCTAAACTTCCTATGTTTTATCCTAACTACAAAGTAGAACAATTATTTTTTACAGAACAGCACCCATCAAGTTATCAATATTAATCTGTATTAAGATATTCAGAATGTCAACTGTTAGCACCGATAACCGAAAACGTTGGGGTTCTTACGACAACCAACAAGTTGGGCGGAATCATTGTTCATTAAAGCTGTGACCCACAATAAACTTCCTGAGATGTATCCTGGATTTTACTTCCATTTAACTGAGATGTCTCCTGAAGTTCAGTCTATGTTTAACTCAGTAAGGGTTCATTTCCCGTTGCGCTTCCCGCCTTTCGCCTTCCGCGGCTTGTTCCGCGTCTTGGGTTTGTTCAGCACCTCCGCCTCCTCTTCATCCTCATGCTGCGCAGGCTCAGGAGGTTCCCTCTGCTGCCGGTTTTCTTCGTTACCTTTCACCGTGGAAAGGTCGAGAATCTGAGGTAGGGTTGACGATTGAGTGTTTGTGCGACTTGTGGGTAGGAGGGCCATCATAGGTGGGGGCGTTATAATGAGTTGGAGCTGTGGTAGGGTAGGTAAGGGGAGTACATTCGTCGGGATCGGTGAGGTGGTCGGTGCAGCCAGAGTGGGCTGGTCTGCAGTAAGGGTAGGTAAGGCCGAGACCGTCGTGGTAGTTGGTGAAGTGCTGGTCGGTGGAGGCAGACTGCTGGGCTGCTCTGCAGGGAGAACTGCCTGCTGTGGCGTAGCCGGTTGGGTAGGTAGGGCAGTCGGGGTCGTCTGTGAAGGGTGGGGTAGAGTCGGAGGGGTAGCAGGCAAGGGGGGCAAGGCATTCTGGGTAGGCTCAGTCGTCGACGCCGTATGGGCAGTCTCCGTGGGCAGGGTAACAGTTGCAGACAGGCTACTGGTTTGCAGCTTTTCCTCTGGCTGAACATCCACAGCTTGGGATATTTCTTGGGAAACTTCTTCTGTCGGAGTGACCTGCTGCTGAATCTCGGTGGTCTGCACCTCAACCAACGGCTGCTGGCTGATCGGTGGTGACTGCTGCTGAATCTCGGTGGTCTGCACCTCAACCAACGGCTGCTGGCTGATCGGTGGTGACTGCTGCTGGGGTGGCGGACGCGCAGGCACGATATCACCTGGCGGTAGAGTTAGGGCAGTTTGTGTCGCCATAGCACAGCCCACCCTGCGTGTGACATCCCCCAGGATACCCCGCATTAACTGCAGCTCTGAAAAGAGAAAGAGAAAGGTAAATACCTTTAAACAGTTTTCGCTTTATAATTTTACATCTCTCCAGTTACTTGACATGTTCGTAATTCTACTGAAAGTAAACCAATTCTAAATGTGTATTGTCAGGTTCATTGTAATGGGACGGCCACCCAAAAATTCATTTTTTATTACACAATTTGTGTTAAGCGCTCACCTGAAGCCATGATCGCCTGGGTGTTTGCCGTCTGCGTGATTACAATCCGTAATGCATCGGCCAGGTGCATCTCAGGTGAGTCTGGCCTCACTGCAGGCGCCGCAGGAGGGATGGAGTTTTCGGTGGGCAAGACACGCCGAGCAGGTACGAGATCAGAGTTGTGGCGAGTGGTAGCTGCTGCTTCCTTGGGCGCTTGCTTGGGTGTAGAGGCAAACAACTCTTCAGGGCAGGTCAAGTCAAGGCCTGAGTTTGAGGTAGGAGCGTCATCCTCGTCATTGGAGCCATCAGTGTCCTCTGCTTCCTCCTCCACTCGACGTCTCTTCGGGTCTGACTCCACGGACATGTCTGCTTCCTCCGCTTCCTCCTCCGGCTGTTCGTCCTTATCCTCGGTCATTTCATGGCTGCTGGTCTCACGTCTTTTCTTGGCGCGTACGCAACCTGCATAAAGGCAAAGGTAACTATTTACATTTCGGATGACCTTGGGCTGAGAAATGACAGATATAAGTTAGGAATAATTCGCGTGAACTTGTAGATGAAACGACTGGAAGAATTTATCTTAAACCTGGAGATGAGTACGGCATAAAAGCTTAACTACTTTTTAGTCGGCACACTAGTAAAACTTACCAGCGATATTCTCGACAAGCTTGTATTTCAGGGCGAGTTTCTCGGTCTCATCTAAACCCTCCCCGCTAGGTATGGGGAGTCCCTTCGACACGTACTTGGCCAGTAACTCGTCGTTCTGTAAAGTAAAGTGAGGGAAAGAGCGATGAGGAATTACTCCACAAGTTTTTTCTGGTGATGTAAAATTGAAATAGCCGGAAGATAAAAAGATACAAAGACACAAAGATAGAACAATGACAATTAATGAAGAAAACACTTGAGAACTGAGTGGTAGTGAATGAAGATGACCCAGGGTTGAAAACGCACCTTAGCGCCGGCCTTCGATGGAAAAGTTGAGAGTTTTTTGAGCACCTGGTCCATGGAGCGGGTGACGGAGTTGTTAACGGCGTTCACAGCGGCTGAGAAATGAAAAATAATGTGTAAGTTTTTTGATGTAAGTACCCATGCATCCACCCAATGTACGTCTCATACTCCATTGAACAAAACTAACCAAGGAAAATCTCCAGCTTAAAAGAGAACCATTTCTTGGGGAGAAGACATAAAGGCAGCTGGTTAGGGAAGATGAAATAAATAACCTAGCATTTTCGCGTTCACCGCGTCCTTCAGCGGTGCACTCTTTTTCGTCCTTTGAAGATTGAGCAGGTGGCGGTGCTTGTGGGCAACAGAGAAGAGGGCCAGTTTTTCCTCAGCGGTGAACCACGGCAGCTTCTTGGAGTCACTGGCTGTGGAAGTTGTGGAGACGTCCAGATTCTTTGGAGCTTTTGAGGATTTAACTACCTTAGTAGTACTTGACGTGGAAGGAGTAGGCGAGGCAGCCCTCTTCTTGGTTTTCTTGGAAACTTTCTTGCCACCGACCTTTGATACCGATTTAGCCACTTGAGTTAATTTCACGACTACTGGTTTCAACTGCTTGCCCCCTTTGTTAAGACGGTATTTCGTGGGCAGTGCCTCTTCCTCAACACTGGAAGTGGACGAAGAAGAGTCTGAATCCTCGGCATCTTGGTAAGTGGCGTCTCCGTCTGTGTCGTCATCCTCATATTCGGACGACTCCTCCGACTCCAAAACAACTTCCTCCTCCTCACCCTTCTTTCCGTGTCCCTTTGCAACACCGCGGGGCATTCTGCAAGGGAATGAAGGGAAACCTGAGATTAACTTGAGACAAACTTTAGGTATCAGGGAACAACGAAGGGAAAGAAAAATGAAGACCATCCCTGCGACGAACACGCACAACATAGGTTGAGAAATTTATCCTTAAACTTTCCCGCGGGCGGGAAACGTATTTACTTCATTATCGCCCACTTTGCGGGACGTAAAAGTGCTATAGAAGGCCTAATTTGCCGATTGACATGAAAAGACCTATACCCGGATGATCTCTGAACCTTATTTAGTCAACATATAGAGTGAAGTTAAGGTAGAACATCGATTAACCTACCTTAGGCTGGTTTTGTATCTTCGTTGGCGGATCCTGTGGTGTTCGAGAGGTTGAGATAAATTTCCGGGGTACCCCTTGGTCACATGACCAAGTTGGGGGGAATCGTCCTAACTTTTTTTGCCCTAACTTTACAGAAAATTTAAGGAAACATTCTTTTTGGTTGCGGAACTTTTTGGTACCCTTTATGTAAGGCCTAACTAGCGGTACCGCCAAAATTATTCCTCACACCCTAAGTTGCGGTCAATATTATTCTCTGCTTATGTAAGGCCCCCCAGGGAGGCCGGGGAAGCCTACAGGGAGGCATGGCCGGTCTCTGGAGGTTGGGGACGGAGTAGGGAGGTTGGGGACGGAGTAGGGAGGCCGGGAACAGGGTATAGGGAGGTTGGGTACTGGAGGCTTGGGTTGAGTCCGACTTGGGTTGAGTCCTGTAAGCTGGGCAGTCAGGTAGGCAGCTGGGCAGTCAGGTAGGCAGCTGGGTAGTCAGGTAGACAGCTGGGCAGTCAATTCGGCAGAGCTTTAGCAGGCAGGAGGTAGGTTGTAGCAGCAGGAGGTGTCTCCAGTAGTCCAGGCAGTGGTGAAGTGAGGAGCACCCCTAGCAGCACCCCCATTACATAGGGAGTGCACTCATGGTCAGGTGACCTCCGCGAGACCTCCCTCTGATTGGCTAGGGAGGTCACGTGACCTCTGATGTTCATTGAAGCAGATCAGTGTTGTGTTGGCCGTCATTGGGTAAGGATGGTCAGCCCACAGACCGCCACACCTCTCCCAAAGCTACCAGCACCTCCAGGGCGCGTACAAGGTGTAATATGCTACCTCCTGGCGGCTCTATAGTGGCCCACAGACCGCCACACCTGTCCCACAGCTACCTGCACCTCCAGGGCGCGTACAAGGTGTAATATGCTACCTCCTGGCGGCTCTATAGTGGCCCACAGACCGCCACACCTGTCCCACAGCTACCTGCACCTCCAGGGCGCGCACAAGGCGTCATATGCTACCTCCTGGCGGCTCTATAGTGGCCCACAGACCGCCACACCTCTCCCCCAGCTACCTGCACCTCCAGGGCACGTACAAGGCGTCATATGCTACTTCCTGGCGGCTCTATAGTGGCCCACAGACTCCCTCTCCCCCAGCTACCTGTACTCTTCTAGATGCCGTCAATTTTAGAGGCCTTCAAAAATATGTATGATAACAGAATGAGGTACCCCTAACTCCCCTGATATATATGTGTAAATAATTGATAATTTCCATTCTGTATTTCATATGATGACATTTTTGAATGCAGTAGCTTTCCAACAAATTTAAGAGGAACCTCAATTCCCAGGAAAGGTCATATGATACTGTCAATGAATTTAAGATCATCTTAAATTCACCGGAAATGTCATATGACATTTCTGGTAAATTTAGGGTGAATTTAAATCTACCGGAAATGTCATATGACATTGCCGGTAAACTTAGGGTACCCCTAAATTCACCGGAAATGTCATATGACATTGCCGGTAAATTTAGGGTGAACCTAAATTCACCGGAAATGTCATATGACATTGCCATGACCTTGCCTGGATGTTTAGGTAAACCTTAAATATTCTTAAACAGGAATGTTCAAGCAGTGCATGCTATGACTATCCCCTAATCTGCCTATCCCTCTTGCTCCCTACCCATCTAAGGTCTCCCAATCTTACTTTTTCTCAATGTACCTACATTATTCCTTAGTCAGCATACACCTAAGGTACCTATCCCACAGTGTACATGCACATGTACCCATCTACCTATCATTCATGCTTCATATAATTGAGTCTATCTATCATCCTCAAAGTCCCTATAATTCATGCCTCTGTTTTGATGTGTAGCCCTTAATGTATCTATCTATCTTACATGTTGCACACCCCCCCCCTGTCTTCCCCCCCTGTCCTCCTATCACCCATAGCCCACATAGTTATATAGGTAGATAGACATGTCTATAGACTACAGTGCAGTCTATACAAAAACCTGCCGGACACCGGCTATAGCCGGCTAAAAGCCTGCTGCTCCGGCAGAATGTCTGTGTCTGCCGGCCCCAATGGTTGGCTATGATACTTGTCTACATGCCAGTTTTTATGGCTTGTAAATCGGAGCATTATTAAGGTTTCTAGAGAGTAAATTAGAAAGCCTGGATATTTTGTAGAAAGTTACCTAAAATTATACAATTGTACTTACCAAAATGATTTAAATTTACCAGTAACCTCTATTCATCATATAGATAGAGTGGAAACTAGGCATGTGAAGGGCAGGCAAGGTGAGGCATGGATCTAGATAAGCACAAATATCTAAGAGGCTCAGGGATATGCACAGAAACATCAGATATATGCAAGCTGAAGGATAGGCACAATGGGGGATAGGACCACAATTCATAAGAGGCAGACTTAAAAATAAATAGAAAGAAGAGAACACAAGGTGAGGGATATGTTAAGACAGGCTAGGCACACTGAGGAATATACAGCAACAGCATGAAGGATAAGCATCATGAGGGATAGGGAGGCTGGATGATATGAAGTATGAATGATGGGTAGATGGAGGCACATGTGCATGTACACTATAGGATAGGTACCTTAGGGGTATGTTAACCAGGAAATGGTCATCATAGGTACAGGAGGTCTGAGATATGGGTGAAAGGTTTATATAGGGAGCAAGAGGGATAGGCAAAATACGGGATAGTCATAGAAAGCATGGGGGATGGGTATTCAGGAAGATGAATTATGAGAGGGATAGGTAGTATGTGTAATAGGCAGTTTGGAGAGATAGATATGGAAGATACCTTGCAAGGTTGGGATATGTGAATACCATGGGTGCTATGGAGTCTGAGGGATGTGCAGGTTAAGCATGAGGGATATGCCAGGATAGGCACAATGAAGGATATGTATACTGGATGAAAGGCAAATCAACTTATCCATAGAAATAGTAGGCCGGTGATATTTAGCATGTGGGATTGTATAAACGGAAGAAGAATGCAAATTGAACATGAGGGATAGGCAGAGTGAGGGATAGTCACAATGAGGAATATGTTAGCTGGGTGATAGGAAAATTGAGGATAGGTACATATTATAGTGAACATTGTGAGGAATGTTATGGCTGTGTCTCACGACCTTGGGCCAATGTTTTCATCTCTGACCGTGTGCCAGCTCTGACCGGGTGCCAGCTCTGACCGGGTGCCAGCTCAAAAAAAGAACCTTCTTTCTTAAATTGGCTTATCCCTCCAAAAGCTTAAAGGCTAAAGCTTACCCCTCTCCGTGCTACTCTTGCCCACTTTCTATGCCTACCTATCCCTGAGTCCACTTATCCCTAAGCTGCCTATCACCCAGCCTACCTATCCCTCATAATGATTATCTCTGCCTATGTGTCTTGATTAATCAGCATTAGCCATCGTTTTAATTATGCCCATCTGCTTAAACATAAGGCAGTCATGAAGAACAGCATGGGACATGAGAAATCTCAGAGATAGTGGGACATGGCCATTTCTTAAAATCGACATGGCGACATGAGCATGTCGTCCCCAGTGAATAGGCCGTTGTATGGGCCGTACCAAACTGGCCTGTCCTCTACTGGAGATATTCTGAAGCATGTGCAATATAGTGTCGATACTCATCTGCCCTCTAGTGGGCAAGTGGTAAAGCTTCCTGTTACCATAGAAACCGATGACGTCACTGGCGTTAATGCAAGGTTGTTGTCCTGTGTGGCCATAGTCTGACATGAAATATGAAGTATCGTACCTTAGGGAGGCCATGTACGTAGTGATGCCTTCGGTTGTGACAGCGATGAGGGTCATGAGGGCGTTTGTATATTATGTATGGATAGAACAGTGCCATTGCTTGTGCTACTTGTGGGCTAGCTGTATCATATATGCAGCTACACACTGACTCAAATCAGAAATGCTTTGTAAATTGTGAATGTAATGGTGGATGTTAATATTATATCTATGGAAGCCAGCTTCACCTGTACGTTTACCACATGTAGGCCTGTACAGGGGTAATGTTTTATACAGTCATGAAGAACAGCGTGAACAGCATTTTGAGCCTTAGTGACATGGGACATGAGAAATCTCAGAGATAGTGGGACATGGCCATTTCTTAAAATCGACATGGCGACATGAGCATTTCTTAAAATCGACAGGGTGACATGGGCATTTATTAAAATCGACATGTGACATGCCCCCATCGAGACCCCCATTGTATTGGTAATTCGTTATAGGACTAAATAGTGGTTCAGCCTAGAGATCGAGCTACTGCATCTGCTCAAACCAGCAGATATACTTCATAACCTGCCCAGTTTAATAAAGCTAGTGAAATCATGATGGGGATAGTACACAGCTGACATGTAAGGTATATAGCGAACGAACGGCAAGAAACTTGTTCTCACAACCACTGAGTGCACACATGCTGCACCTAGTGGGAAGATGGTTCTGCTCTCGGAACGCTGATGTTTGCTGGTGAATCATGACGTTTGGGAGTATAGAAACTGACTAAAAAATTGACCAGAATTGTTACTACTGGTATATATATATATATATATATATATATATATATATATATATATATATATATATATATATATATATATATATACATATATATATATATATATATATATACCAGTATATATATATATATATTGTAAAGATATTTGTGGGCATATGATGAACGACACGACAGCCAGCCTTGCGGTTTACCAAGAGATCCTTTATTTAGAAGTGCTCAACAACAACTGACCAACTGGCCTCAAACGTTCCCTTATATACCCCTCCCGCGTCCCTTCCCCGAGCTGCGTCCCGGCCGACTCCCGCTCCGGCCGACTCCCGTTCCGGCCGACTCCAGTTCGGCCGACCCGGTTCCGGACGGGAGCCTTCCCGGCCGAGAGTGTAGCTGCAGGGGCGCCCGTCCGGCCGACCCCTCCTCCGCCCGCTACACTCTCCCCACCCTATCCAAACCCCTACCCGAACTTTATACTAACAGAGTAGGTACCCGTGGATACTAGTCCTTAGTGATATCCTGAGTAAGTTATATCTATATACCAGAACAATACTTATTAACTACTAGGCCGAGGCCGAACAATCTCCCTTCCCCTTTAAGCGTTCCCTCCCCGCTCCCCAAACGTGATATCCTTAAGTAACGCCACGGCCCGCGGCCGAACTATCTCCTATAGGAACATGATAAGTACAATCCGAAGTGGAGGGGGGCTCCGCTACCCTCCGTGGTGGAGTAATACGCGGCATGAGGCCGACTATAACACTATTTAACAGACTACCATAACAATCGGCGTGGAGGGGGCTCCGCTACCCTCCATTCCTTAGCGTAGTGTCCTTCCGGGCATAAGGCCGAACTACATATACTAATAAATATGATAACAACATGACTATCCGCCGGCGTGGAGGGGGCTCCGCTGCCCTCCGTTCTGTCGCCTTGGAGGGGGCTCTCCCCTCCGTATCCCTCCGGCCAGTGCCGTCCGCACCGCCTACGTCCTCGTCCCGGCGTAGACGCCGTCCGCCGGACCCCCCGAGGAACGGGCCCCGGCTATGCATCCGTCTTCGGCCCCGTGGCTGACTGCAAAACATAAACGAAAGACCTTGTCACCATCACCCGGCCGAAGCACCACATCTCCTCGCCCCGCCCGTCTCCTCCCCGTCCGGCGTTTCCAGTGGGTCACCCTCCCCGGCCTTACAGCCCTACCGCCGCCACCAACTGCGTCAAGAGATCCCCGTACTCGGCTCCCCCCTGTACTGGGGCGGTCCATCCCTCACTCTCCCAGCCCTCGTCCGGGCCGTCCTCCCCCAACACCAATACAGGTGCCTGATGCTCTCCGGCCGAGACTGGCCACGCTTGGTTTTCTACTGCGGCCGGTACAGGCCATCCTTCAAGTACTTTAAGTTCCATAGTACCACTTACCGGGTCGGACTCGCTGAAGGTGTACGTCCTTCGCTCCTCTACTATCCACTCCCCGTGGCCCCGGGCTTCCACGACGGAGGGGGTGCGGCCGCCCACCAGGGCCAGCGGTCGGTCGTCCAGACCCCCGGTCGTGGAGAGGTGTCGCCTGAGTGTCTGTTCTGGGTCGGGCCGGGACCGCTCCCACCCACGGTAGGGCCACCCCACCCGGGCAGCGGGCGGGTGGCTGTGTGGCCGGGTCCCATGGCGTAGCCCGGGCCTCCTTCTGCCGCTTGTCGGCCTCCTCTGTCTTTCTCTTTTCCTCCTCCCTTTTCTCGGCCGCCCGGTCCTCGGCCGCCTGTCGCTCCTTCTCCAATTTTTCGGCCGCCACCCGTTCGAGCCCCTTTCATCTTCTCTCCCGCTATTTCCAACACGGCCTCCGTCCTACCCTTCACCGTCATTGGGCGGCCGTCTGCGCAAACCACCGTCCGGTCGTGTGTCTGCAGCTCCCTGTCCGGGGTACGCCGCTCCCACCATCTACTGGAGATCATGCTGATTGAGGCCCCCGTGTCCACCAGCATGTTAATCCCATGGCCCAGGACCCGGCCCTCCACTATTAGGCCGGTCCCTCTCTTTTCCCTCCCGCGTACGGAGGTGACCGACAGCTCCGGCCCCATCCTCCCGGCCCCAGGACGCTCTATGCCTGGGGCCGGGTCCCGTTTCCCGAAGCCGTGTTGTTTTCGGCCGGCTGCTCCGGCTCGGCCTTCGGCCGGGATTCTCCCCTCTCTGGGCACTCCCGCCGGAAATGTCCCTCCTGGCCGCACTTGAAGCAGTTCCGATTCTGCGGCCTAGCCACCCCCCCCCCCCCCCCGACGCCTTGGCAGCCGCCGACTGCGCCGCCAGGTCCTTCCGGATGTTTGCCAGTTCTCTCATAAACTCGGACCGCATGGGGGATAGCTCCCGGGAAAACTCCTTCCTCAACGACTCCAGCTCTTCTGCCATGGTGGCGTCCGTGGCGAAAACTCGGTCGCTCTTCCGCCCTGCTTGTCGATCCTTGTTGAGGTGGGCCTCCGCCCTTACCCCTACCGTGGCCGCATCTTCCAACGTCCTTGGTTGGGAGTAGAGAATGAAGTATCTCAACTGGCTGTCCTTAAGCCCGTCCAGGAAGCGGTCCTTCGCCAGGCTGCAGATGGTTCCCGCGTCCGCGTCCGGGTATCCCAACCGGGCCAGCCGTTCCAGGCTTTCCGAGTACGACACCAGGTCCTCATCCTGCCGGCGGTCCCGGTTCCGGAATAACGCCTTATGAGACTCGGCCTGGTTTCGGGGCTGGAATCTCTGCTCTAATGCGTGTACTAGCTGGGCGTAACCTAGTTCCCCCCCCCCGGGCCACTCTAGATAACAACCGTCTGGCGCTGCCTCGTAAGCTGATACCCAGGAACATCCCCGCGGTGCGCTCATCCCATTTATTCGCCTGTACACACAACCTGAAGTGGGCCATGAACTCGTCCAGGTCTGACGTCCCATCGAACGGAGAGGGCATGACCACCGGCCGGGCCCCGTCCCCCGCCGGCGTGTTTGGGATCGTCACGTTTAGTCCGCCCGTTCATCCCTGTTGCTCCACCACCCGTTCCCGCCCTGCTGGGGCCGTGTGGAGGGACTGCTCCGCCCCTCGTCTTTCCGTCCTCGTCTCTTTTCTCCTGGAGCCCATTCCTGACAGCGGGAGATCCCCGCCTGCCCCTGCCGTCTCCGCCGACCGCGGTGCCCGGCCCGACATCCTGTGACGCCCGTCCGTCCTCCATTCTAGCGAGCTCCGACCCCCTGCTGCCGATCCCGGCCGCGAAGACCCCCATATCTCCGGCGTCCGATCCCCGCTCCGGTCCCTTCTGAGGAATATATCTTCGTCCGCACACTCCACCAGGTTCCCTCCGATCCTCCCTTCCATCACGCCTCCCCGTGCCTCGGAGGTGGAGTCCCTGAAGCTAGCCGTCCTCCTGCTCTCCGGATGCTCGTCTCCCGTCCGCAGTTCCCCGCCTGCGCCGCTGTCCGCTGCCGAATCTTCACCCCGCAACATCTCGTTATGTCCGTGGGTCCGTATGCCGTATAGTCACCGCTGTCACCAATGTAAAGATATTTGTGGGCATATGATGAACGACACGACAGCCAGCCTTGCGGTTTACCAAGAGATCCTTTATTTAGAAGTGCTCAACAACAACTGACCAACTGGCCTCAAACGTTCCCTTATATACCCCTCCCGCGTCCCTTCCCCGAGCTGCGTCCCGGCCGACTCCCGCTCCGGCCGACTCCCGTTCCGGCCGACTCCAGTTCCGGCCGACTCCAGTTCCGGCCGACTCCAGTTCGGCCGACCCGGTTCCGGACGGGAGCCTTCCCGGCCGAGAGTGTAGCTGCAGGGGCGCCCGTCCGGCCGACCCCTCCTCCGCCCGCTACTATATATATATATATATATATGCTTTAACATAACGAATTTACATCGCTATAGTAGATTACTCTGCCAATATGGTGCTCTATATCACATGACACATTATATTTCGATTTTATGTGATCAGATAACTAGAATAGCCCTCCACCGTGGGTTAAGCTCGCAAATACATAGGCCCACATAATGTGAAATTCCGGTGAATATGCATAATATTGAATAAATACAAAAGTTGTAGCCAGGAGCAGTATAAATCAACCTTTAGACATAGTTGTTTCTTCATCTTTTTTATTTTTATTTTTTATTTTTTTTTGGGGGGGGGGGGGTACATGTAGTATAGGTGCTTTTATTCTACTGATCCAGTTGTGCGATTTGCATTAACATACAATTTGACTGATGGTAATCTACGAAATTGCCATTGAATTGTATACACGTGTGAGATTGGACCCGCATGTCGGTCCACACATTAGTGCCTCTACTGTTGACAATAGAATTGTACTCTTACACACAATAAACTCATGCCTAGCTGGCACGCCATTGTACCATGCATTGAACCTGCCTTGATAACTGCACAGTACATATGTTGAAGGAACACAGACAAAAATAACTTTCTTATGTTAAGAACATTTTTATCATTTTAAGAAAAATCAACTTAGAACAAGATTGTCCGCCAGGTAACAACGTTTTATTTAGACTCTTGTTTGAACAGGTTTACTTGAAATAAGAAATAAATTGTTAAGAAAAAAAATCTTTAATCAAGATGTTTATTCTGGAATCAGGATAATGATAAGTGGATAACAAACGATGAGAAAGGGATCCCCAAGGTTAAATCTAATGTTTAAAATTAGTCGCAAGCTTTCTACTGCGATATGACAGTCGCAGGTGACCCGTTTTCGTGAAATTCGTATCATGAATATCAGTTGATGTTACTCTACCCAAATGGCCAATACGCCCTCTTTGTTTTAATTATATTATATATTTGATGAGCATATTTTTGTAACATTTACATTCACAACTGGCCAAAGCTTTTTAAACGTTTTGTCCTAGCTTTAGATAGAGAAATGATATCTATACAAAATGTATTCTGTTTGCAGTGTAGTAATCTTTGTGAGTTCTTTCACCAACTGGAATCGTTTTTAATTATATTAAGAACTAAATGTGTGTTGCCATGGTAACACCCTTTGAGAACAACTCTTATTTGGGCTTTTCCAAATTATTTCCAAATTTAGGAGCATAGGACTAAAATAGAATGTTTTGAAGAAAATCATCGTTACCTACATTCATAAAAACTAGTACTTTGGACATTTTTGGCTATTCTTTAATGTTAAAAATGGTAAAAATGTTTATATAATTATGTATATCATATTAATAAATAGCTGTATCCTGCAGGTGGGCTCATTTTCATTTTGCCTGAATTGCCAACTACTGAGATTATGTTTAATCTGTTAGAAAATAATCAGGTTTTATGCAGGCAGCTATCTTTAATATGAAAGAAAAAATTAAAAAAGGTTCTTCTGAAGAGGGTTTTTCATACGTCACAGATATGAGAAACACTACTGACTATAGGCAACATGTCATGCTGTCCAGATAACTTACCTTGTATTCATGTGTTTATTCAACCTTTTGAAGACCACATCCGGAGGTTTTTAATTAGCAATTTCGCTATCATAAACAGGTACCTAGGTATGTTAACTGACTTCCTATTTAAAAGTAACTCCTGTAGAGCTATATATGTTAATTTATTACTTGATTTAGTTGGGGCCACTCCATGAGACTTCACTTCCGAAATATTAGTGATTGTGCTGTCCCCAGTGAGAAGCACATGAACTACAGTACCCAATACCCAATGTGAGTTCATATTGGGTGACAATAGGACTGTCATTGGTATCCAATTTATTTCGATGCCGATTATCGCCATTTTAGTCTAGATTTTTCGATTATATTGATTTATTTTGATTGGAGATCAATGGTTATAATATGCTTGAAAATTGATATTTTTAATTGTTTACTATTTTAACAGGGTGCTGATTCTCCACATAATACGGACGTCCGCATAATTCTAAAATATTGGACATCAAAATAGATTTTGTTTCACATTCGGCAGTAAATTCCCCTAGATATTAGGCATTTTAAGTACATCACTTTAAAATTAGTAAATAAGTTAGTTCTAGTTATTTACACAATTCTTACATTTTCTGAAAGGTAAATTCCTGGGCTACCTGGGGAAATAATAGGGGTATTGATATAGGGCACCTGGCCGTCGACAGCAGCACCGCTTGTGGCAAATTGAGAACCTGCAGTACGGGCCCTTGGCCATTAGGTGGAGCAGCTAACCGGGGTTTATGACGTCACAGGGCAGTACTGAGTCTATAGGTGTCCATCTAGTGGTACCTGCTTGAACTTCCAACCCCCGAATATGGCTGCGCCCATGGCCTAACCCCTAGGTGCCCTATAATGCCCACTGCATGTGGGCAGGGGAGGGGGTGGCCTTGTTTGCTGGGGGCTACCTGAGGGAGGGGGGGCAGTATGGTCAGGTCAAGTGGCAGACTGTGGATGGGGTATAGACGGGCACCCACCTGTGATTACCCCTAGGTAGTACCCCCCCCCCCCCCCCACACACACACACACCTTACACATGTACTTCTGTCCTCAGCAACGACCACACAGATGACCATTCACAGCAGTGCCCCCTTGTGCAAAGTGAGGAAAGCACACATTTACCAAATTTATATTTTGGGAGATCTACTATTTTTGCTAAAAACACCACTGTATCTACATATTTATGTAATACATATTAAAGGATTATCTAAAGCAGCATGTCTGCAGTGCCATATTCTGGTTTTCTCATATTATTCAAAACCTCCGGATGTGGTCTTCAAAGCCATTTAATCTTATGCTTGGTATTTAGAGATAAAGATCATCAAAATAATCTTACTGGTCGACATTTTTAGTTATAATGAAATAAAGGGAATGGTTCTGTGCATAGACGCCTCACGTGCGTATCAATATTGGGAAACATAACGAATTTACATCACTATAGTATATTACTCTGCCAATATGGTGCTCTATATCACATGACACATTATATTTCGATTTTATGTGATCAGATAACTATACATCTTCACCGAGAGCAATTTTATATGCAAGCATAAAATAAAAATGATTTCATGATTAATAACAAAACAATCCCATACATCAGGTTGACAGCACTGCAGTTGCCATGGCAACGGATTCTCTCCATCACCTGTATTAGATGATACCTAAAGTGAATTATGATGGCGTTGTGAAGAAGATGGATGGAACACACCGTGTAGCCTGTGTTTTTGACCTAGGTACATTGAACTGGAAATGTCACTAGTACATGTATAACAAGCCATCTTGCCTACATGAGTCAGCTATTCAAATAGATTTATACATGTATGTCAGATGATCCAGCCTGCCATCATGAAATATGTTGTTTTACATCAATAGATTTTTCCTTGTCATCTTGCATATTAGGTATCCGGCTAAATTGCGACATACTTACTCTTGCATAGCTCAGTATGCTAGTTACCCATAGTGCCAACATTACTTATATATTGTAAACATAATATCAAACAGTGGTCTGCTGAACTCCATAGTTTCTCAAAATGACATAAAAGCGTGGCAACCTCCTGTAAACTCCCATGGTTTCCTTTTTGTGAAATCAACCATCCATCTCTAGTTAACTACTTTCTATATAAAGCTTTAAAACAGGTAGGTCAGCCTCAAGGAGAAACACACCTTCATGAATAGGTTGTGTACAGGCAACAATTCAACATTAATCCCCCAGTTTATGGGTTTACAATCTAAATTGATTACAATCTAAAACAACCATAAATGACGTCATGCGGCGGGGCAAATTGGTTAGAAATGGTTAAAAATAGGAAGCACGACATCAATTATGAACTGCCCCTGAAGAAATCCATAATAAGTTGGGTTTTTTTATTATGCAGTACAGATCTGAGAAATCTGATCTGAAAAATCAGCCATTAGTCCTCAGTGTGATGAGTCATACAAGAATAATGATGACGAATACTGATGTAGGTCACATGATGCAAGCCTGTATTAAACGTCGTGATCTCATCAGATTCAATGCAGTCACAGTGTCGACAGTGGAACTGTCGTAGGGATGATTCTTTTTAAATTGTTTATTCATAACATCCATTTGATTTTCAGTTACAAATATGGTTTTTGTTTGGTACAATGGCTTTCATTTCAGCTTCAGCATATGGCAATATCTTCGGCATAGATGAATAGATGTAAAACATGCCGTTGTTGTTCCATTATTGAATACAAATAACTGTCAGGGCAACATACTTATGCAGGAAAGTTTATTTTGACCAGATGTGGTGAGTGAATTGCTGAGTCATTTATTTATGTGATTTTATTGTGGATCGTTAATGGAAATATTCATAGATTGCATCATTACGTGTTGTTTCATTGGCAATCATGAGTGAGATAATCTAGATATACGCAATGGGGTTCATTAGTAGCTTGATTAAAGTTAGTGTGGTTGGCATCTCCCATAACAAAGACATAATGATACTGATTGTACATACAAGGTATATCATTATTTATTGTATACTAGTATACAAAGGCCTAATGCTATATATCAGTCTTCTATGTAGTTATCGCCATTCTCATCACCTACTATAATCAGGTGAGAAAGGGCTGATTGCAAACACACTGAATAAGCCAAGCTGATGTATGTAACGAGAATATGATGATAGGGCCAGTGTTATAATGACGATCTCCTGATAGATATAAATACAGATAGCAGAAGCCTGACTGTGTTCTTTCTTAATCCTAAATGCTGAGCTGCATATTAGTGTATATACATTCCTGTATATGGGTGACAGTCTTCAATATTGTTTACACTGTAAGGCTTTGTTTTATACTATACTTGCTGCAGAGAGAAAAATAGCTGAGACAGCATATTCAATGTTGCCTCAGTATAGTGGTTCTTCCAGTGGGGGGGGGGGGGTGCATGGTAAAGGCTGACAGCTCGTGCTGATGGAGACAAAGCAGCTCGTAGTATCTCTGCCATAGATATATTGTACTAGCTATTTCCCATGCTTGTTCGTTTACTGATTTCAATTCTATATTTTCCGGGCAATAATTGCACATTTTGTTTAACAGATATGCATCATGGGATAGAACATTCCCACATAGCTAATAGGGCATTTATAAACTTGTGTTAATGGGCACCATCCACTGGGCTCTAAGTGGCCGAAGCTATAATGGTTCTTAGACCATAATGATTGAGATATTTGCCGGGGACATTTGGTGTCACAAACTTGTACATTTTCAAGAGGACACACATGACATAGTATGTATTATAGCCACCGTCCACTATGGAACTTCGGCCGATTAAGCCCATACATTTCCTATATAACTTCGGACGATCAGAGCCCAGTGGACGGTGGTCATTAAGTAACAAATCGATGCAACTTCTAGTCACAAAGGTCGTGTACACTGTAAGAAGTAAGTACTGTACAGCTACAGCGATTTCAATTCTATATTTTCCGGGCAATAATTGCACATTTTGTTTAACAGATATGCATCATGGGATAGAACATTCCCACATAGCTAATAGGGCATTTATAAACTTGTGTTAATGGGCACCATCCACTGGGCTCTAAGTGGCCGAAGCTATAATGGTTCTTAGACCATAATGATTGAGATATTTGCCGGGGACATTTGGTGTCACAAACTTGTACATTTTCAAGAGGACACACATGACATAGTATGTATTATAGCCACCGTCCACTATGGAACTTCGGCCGATTAAGCCCATACATTTCCTATATAACTTCGGACGATCAGAGCCCAGTGGACGGTGGTCATTAAGTAACAAATCGATGCAACTTCTAGTCACAAAGGTCGTGTACACTGTAAGAAGTAAGTACTGTACAGCTACAGCAAAAGTTGCTGGCAACTTTTGTTCAAGTAGATTTTGCTGTAGGTGTACAGCAACTGACTTGCTGTAGGTGTACAGCAACTGACTTGCTGTAAATTTACACCAACTTCTACTGTAAATTTACAGCAACTTCTACTGTAAATTTACAGCAACTTCTACTGTACATCTACAGCAAAAGTTGCTGGCAACTTTTGTTCCAGTAGATTTTGCTGTACATGTACCGCAACTGGGTGCTGTAAAGTTACAGCAATTTCTACTGTAGGTTTCAAATTGTTGTTCTCATCAATTTATATCAATTAATACGCATACATGGAGAATACTTTCCTGCATAATAATTCAATCTCAGCTAGGATAATACACACTACACAATGTAATGGTTTAATCCTGCTTCAATACAGCTGAACCGTATTTGATACTAGCTTTTCCCCAGTCCGGGCACTTAAGCATTTAACTCTTCCCACCAATGTGGTGTCTATTCTATACTTTTGCTGTTTTTTTTGTATTATTCAACACAATGATGCAAATATCAATACACTTGAAGAGTTTGGATGCAAAACGACATAAATCCATTTTGTGAGTTTTGAGATAACAGCACATTTCTAATTTTGAAGAAATGGTGAAGAGAAAATGTTTTTTTCAATCACTAATGATTAATAGGCAATAAAGGGGAAAGGGTTGGGTGGAATAATTAATACAGAAATGGTCTACTGCTGCCACCTAGCGGCGGAAATCTACAGCACAATGTACTGTAAATGTACAGCAACATTGGCGGAGACCCAATTTACAGTACATGATGCTGTAATTATACAGCAAATAGTGCTGTAATACTAACTACAGCAAAAAGTGCTGTAAATGTACAGCACATTGTGCTGTTTAAATACAGTAACTTCTTACAGTGTACAGGGAAGGCACTGTCCACAGACAGTTGCCTTTAATGGATACAATTTATGAGGGATTCCTTAGATCACTTGTCTTTTGTATCTACAAAGAAACACCTGTCAAGTTAGACAAACCTGCAGAGTTAAGGCAAAAGCAAATATTTCCAAGTGGTAAATCACTGGCTGTGGATGCCAATTAGTTAATGCATTTCACCACTGTTTTAGGAAATATCACTTGCACTTATGAAGGGTGTTCTACTGACATATTTCGTGAAGGACAGAGAATTCTGTTGACTGCCCATGCGTCTTGAAGAGCATAAAAGATCAACTTAGAATGTTGTCACTTGCAAAATATCATTTGTTGGCCTCGAGATTGGATTGATTCGCTACAGTGTGTCAATCCTTATAATACGATACGTAGTAAAGATAGGAAATGTCTGATATCTGATGATGAATATAGAGGGGGAATCCAGTGGTCTGTCTTTGAATGTAGTGCAAAGTAATTCCACAGTGGGGACGATGGGACAGCAGAGGTGTCTATTGAATGAATAAATTAAGGGTTATAGATTTATGATCTCTAAAAGTCCATGCATATCTGAATTACAAAATAGTCGGGCTTTTCTAGAGATTTGAAATTCATTCTACACCACCACCCCACGATATAATGATATGCTCTTATTGATGACAAAAGAGGAGTCATTATACTAAACTATTTGTGGAAACCAAAAAAAAAACGCCCTTTTATAGAGAAAATCTATTACTCACAGTGCAGCTATACGCTAACTTCTGACAGTGTACTATGTTTGAAGGTGCATATATACACTTGAGTTTGACACTACCCATACCGTTGTCTCATTGTAGCTATACACTAATGAATTTTGACTGGATCAAGCCCTAAGAGTGCTGAGCAGTACTGGATAACTCAGATATGAATGCTGATATTCCAGATAGCATATTTATTGACAGTACACTGCAAAAAAGGTGTTTAGATCCTAAACACAATCCTAAACACATTCCTGCCCCGTTTTTGTCCACACAATATGTTCCTAAACATGTTTAGACCAATAATATGTTTAGCTCAGTGCTTAGACATTTATGTGTTTTATGCAATGTGTTTAGGACAATGAAGTGTTTAGAATTCAAGTATTTAGCATATTATTGTGTTTATCTGTCAGGTTTTTAAAGATAAAAGTGGTGTGCGTAGAGATGTATGTTTTTATTATGTTTAGATATTTATATTTAAATAAATAAATAATTTCTATTTCCATATAGTGTCTTGAAGAGACTTCTAGCAGCCCCCCCCCTTAGGGCAATATGTGCACCATTATTTTACATAGGCCTCTATTTTAACATAGACACAGCCTTGAGTCAATACAACAGACCTTCAGGGAAGATAATGCTTTATCCATTCTTAAAGTTCTTAAAAGAGGTGTCTATGTAGCAGATGTATCTTTATTGCATCGTAATCATAGTGATATAGCATTCAACCCTTGAATCCTGCAATGTGTATTATTATCCTTTTGTATCCCATGTAATTTAAGTTAATTAACTCAGATTTAAGCAGCTTTAGATCCACAATAACATCCAAGTGGTTGTAGAAACTACAGCCATCCACAGAGCTGCCATCTGGTATGTATTTGATATACTATGATCTAAACACTACATGTTTACATCCTAAACACCAACTTTTCATACTGTTTAAATACTAAACATCTAAACATATTCAATATAACTGTTTAGGTGTTTAGAATAAAAGTGTTTGATTCCTAAACAGAAGGATTCAAAGACACAAACCTAGTAATATGTTTAGACTTTAAACATGTTTAGGTCTAAACATGTTTAAAACCTAAGCACCTTTTTTGCAGTGTAGTATGATCTCATCTTTACATGCTGTACTTTATCTTATGCTCTACCAATT
Source organism: Harmothoe impar (assembly GCA_947462335.1). NCBI lineage: Eukaryota > Metazoa > Annelida > Polychaeta > Phyllodocida > Polynoidae > Harmothoe > Harmothoe impar. Next base: position 28,721,206 of record OX381709.1, on the reverse strand, counting down.
TGAAGTTTGTTGTATTTCGAAGATCATTTATGAATAAATACACGTTGAAAACTCAAAAAAAAAACAAAAAAAAACAGCACCAATAGAGCAATGCATGAGACCTTGTCACATTCGGGTTTGGGGGGTCTACAGTGCTTCCCAATTTCAGTGGCAAGGTTTTGGGAACTTATTTAATGCTGTGCCTTATGGTTCTACAGTTTTGATTTGTTATTCTAAACACACCAAGCCTAGACTCTGTTTTGAATTACCCCATGCCCTGCCCATGCAATTTTACTACATGTAATCGAATTCTGTTCCCTATATTTACTGTGCCTGAATGGCTTCGGCTGCACAAGATAACTATATTTATAGTTGTGTGGTTTCTATATTTCTTGACTGATTGTCCCAGACCTGGTCATGTTTTGTACCCAGCGATTGCAGTAGACATATTACATGTATATGCCAGTTAGTCCTTCTGTTTGAAGGTTGTTCTTTTTTTTTAACATCCATGTGCAATCTGTGTGTCTTCAAAGTTCACATATATTGCCCACTATGTCAATACTTTTGTTTCCCGATAAACATTTTACAAGTATTCTCCCTAAATCTTCATACACTGCAATTGAAGTTGATTGCTTCCTTACACCAATCATTGACTTAAGATATCTGAGCTGTATGAACTCAAATCTGTCAACCTCTTTACCGTTGTTCATGCCCCATATATCACATCCATCTTTAGTCAACCCCTTGTATTATTTGAGTGTCAAAGGCTGGTCTACAGTTTGGTTTACAGTAATGTTGGTAGCAACAGAGGAATGACTGATTGACTACCCTCCGGCCTTCATCACAACGTTGGTCTATTACATATATGTTTCAGAGGCGTAGGAAGCAAATCTTCATTGGGGGGCCGGGGGTGGCACTCCGGCCAACTACAAAAACGCTATTGACAGTTCGAACTGTCAATAGTGGAAAATATTTCTGTTATTGACAGTTCACACTGTCAACAATGGAAATTATTCCTGTTATTGACAGTTCCTCATGCGAACTGTCAATAGTGGAATATTTCTGTCTTATTGACAGTTCCCACTGACATTGGAGTCAAAAATTGTGTTTTTTTTGGCAAAAGTTTTTTTTTTTGGCAAAAGTGTTTTATTTTGGCAAAAGAGTTTTTTTCACCAAAATCGGTTTTGCCCCCAAAATCGTTTTTGCCCCCGAAATCGGTTTTGCCCCCGAAATCGGTTTTGCCCCTAAAATCGGGTTTTGCACTTGAAATTGGTTTGTTCCAAAAATCGACTTTTCCACCAAAATCGACTTTTCCACCAAAAACGACTTCTCCACCAAAATCGACTTTTCCACCAAAATCGACTTCTCCACCAAAATCGACTTCTCCACCAAAATCGACTTCTCCACCAAAATCGACTTCTCCACCAAAATCACTCTTAGGATTATGACAGTAATTATAAGCAACTGTCAATAAGAGAGGAAATTTCCACTATTGACAGTTCGGTCAAGAACTGTCAATAGCGGTATAATTTACCACTATTGACAGTTTGAACTGTCAATAAGAGAAAAATATCCCACTATTGCCAGTGTGAACTGTCAATAAGAGGAAAGTTTTCCACTATTGACAGTTTGAACGGTCAATAGCTAAATCAAGGTGGGCCAGCTATTGACAGTGCAAAGTGTCAATAGTGGAACACTTTCCTTTTATTGACAGTTCAGACTGGCAATAGTGGGATATTTTTTCTCTTATTGACAGTTCAAACTGTCAATACCAGGATATAATTCCCTTATTGACAGTTCACACTGGCAATAAGAGACTCATTTTCTCTTATTGACACTTCCTTTTTCGAAGTGTCAATAAGAGAATCTTTTTTTCCTTATTGACAGTGTGAACTGTCAATAAGGGAATTATATCCTGGTATTGACAGTTCAAACTGTCAATAAGGGAATTTTATTCTGTTATTGACAGTTCGAACTGTCAATAGTCACGGCCAACCAACTATAAGTATATAGGCTTTTATGCATGATGTATCATATACACGCTTATATTAGATTGTATAGAAAAGTACTATTTCAGCCCCCTTTAGTTCTGATTGGCGGGCCCAGGCCCCTCTGCCCACATTTTTTTCGGGTGAGGTAATGATTGGAAATTGTGTGTATCATATTACATGTCTTGACAATTTTCTTTTTTTTTGGGGGGGGGGGGGCATATTCAGGCCCCCCTCCTCAGTGGTTGGGGGGCCCGGGCTCCCCTTGCCCCCTTTCGCGTGTTGTAAATAAAATTAATTAAACTGTTGGAAAGTTGTTTAGTTGGTGATGATATTATGATGTGAAGTCACCTTGCAGTCTGAGAAGGTCCCCTGGTGATAAAGCAAGTAAGACCAAGTCTTTTACATACAAAAGCCATTCCAGAAAAATATTTGTATACACTCGACTTTTTTGTCAGAGTGAATCCTGTTATTCTGGATAACGAAGTGGCCAGGCTTTGTTTGCATGGCAGAAGATGGCATGCTAATTACAAATCCATGTAATTACTAACTGAAGAGATACCTAGACAAAACCATGTCCTGCATATAGTCTTAAAAGAACATCCCACCTAACCTTATGAGTTCTCCTTTTGACCTCAAGTACGGCATTAAATCGAAGTGTATTTTCGGTGCACAGCAGTATCATCATCAAAACCTCAGTTATGTAGACCCTATATTGTGAAGGCTGTATAGTGTTTTTACTTCAATAGTCCAATTTTCCCCAAGGGAATAGTTGTAGAGCCAGAATAGACTTTAATATTTCACATGATTTATGCCCACAGGTTCCTATCCATATTGTGTTAATCGAAATAATTCCGGTGAACTATTAAAGCCGTTCAATGTGAAATGGGAATTATCTTGATTGATTCATATTTATATATAACTATGAACCAATTAAAATAATTCCTGCGAAATATCAAAGTCTTTAAAGCAGGTGTGAAAAGACCAGCACACGAAAATGGAAAATGGGTTATTTCTGAATACTGAAGCAGGTGTTGTGTAACTGGTGCATGATAAAACCTTGCAGTGACAGGTGCAATTAATTACCAAATTTAGATTCTTAAATCAGTTTGACTTCCCAGTCATATCTACCCGACTACAACCTTTGAAAATATTTCCTTTCAACTAATTACGGAGCGGCTTGCATGACTTGACAGGTGTTTCTTTGTAGATGCAGATGGCAAGTAATTTCATGAGTTTCTTCCAAATTGCATCCATTAGGCAGTGATGTTTGACTGCTGCCTGCCATATTACTTTCATGACAAGACTTGGCATTGATTTGTTACTTAATACTATCATTTTACCTGTACAATTTCTGGCAAATGCACTTGTAAAATGGCGCGCCCAATGTCTCAATCAATATGACTTTAACATCAGCTAGGGCGTGCAGCTATAAGTATGGATTGTGTATATAGATTGTATGAACACAATGTTCTGAGTATACCTAATCACAATACCTAGAACACAATATATTTTTGATATTATATCAAACCCTCCAAGGACCTATTATGGTCTATGTCATATAAATTGGATAAAATGAAGTTCTCTGTATATTACTCACTTTATCTTGTCTGCATATACACACATGAATGGGCTTTTTCATTGGAAACAATCCCATATTGCCCACAATAATGGTCCAACATGTTTGCCTACCCCCATCCACCTGTTGTTAGTAATAGAATGATGGTGTAATACTATATTCTAACGCCTATCCTGGACGTTGTATACGTATCCACATTTAATTAGATACTATGGTAGATGGCGAGAATATATTTAGTTATCCCACTCATCTATGAGGGGGAGGGGACAGAAGGAATGGGCTTAAGATTTACTTCTTGCTCTGATTTTCTCATAGCGCACTGTACCTTGCCCTTTGACGGTGTTGACTGGAGATGCTTTCTGATGACAGATTTTTTTTTGATACATGTATATATACTGAGGTGAATGATACATTGCATCCGTCCACTGAAAACCCAGAGGAAGGTTCCTAGTCATTTTGACGACCTAGGTTCTCATAATGACTAATGGAAAGTGCTCTGGAGAATGGTGTATGAATATAGTCTCTAATTAGTTCACCTCCTAACGAGAGGCATCCCTTTCACATATTTGGTTTACTCTTGATTAAACTAAGTAGCTTTACTTGTTATAAATAAGTTGTGTATGGGTGAGAATGATGGCCTTGAAGGTATAGAGACTACTCTGCTCCCTGTCACCAGTTTATATCTCATGATAGAAAATTTACTTTAGTCAATTTACTCTGGGTGGCAGCACGTGACAGGATATGTTCTTGTCCAACACCCAGATATACTCTAGGTTGTCCCAATGACTACCTAATGGTGTTGAGACTTGTCATTACTGATGACTTTAGGTCTTCAAATTTACAATACCTAAAACAAAAACCTTATGGTAGTCAATCTGACTACCCAATGCACGTGACTACTTAAGGTTTTCATTATGACAACTTTGGTCTATATGGATCAGATGTGACTACCTTAGGTTGTCACAATGATGACCTAAGGTCGTAACCTTGACGACCTAAAGTTGTCAATTTTGGTATTGTCAAAATGACGACCCTGAGGTTTTCAGTGCCATTGTATTGAAAAGTGTTCCAGCGAAAGAGTGTAACATGTAATAGGATTGCATAAACACCTATACGAAATAACGGGAAGTTGGTACTATGTAGAAACACAGTACATAGGGGTGATAACTCTATTTGTATTCACCCTGTCCACCGTTGGATGTAAAAAAAACACTTAACTACAGTTAAACCATGATAAATCCACTCCCATACTCGCCCCAAATTTCTTATCCCCATCAAAATTGCTAATTTGCTGGATAACTGAGAAGTTATCCAGCGAATTAGCTTGACACAATTGTTAGTTGATGTGTCAAGCTTGTTCTATAGAGTTGTTGCACCATGCAAGTATATGTTAGTAAGTTGTTAGACAATTTTTGATATTATGTGGCAACATTGTGAAACATTACCACATAATAATAGCCTGAAACACTCCCCATTTTGTCAGTGTATTCCATGTGTTCCATAGCACAGGCCTAACACAAGCTGCACGTTCCAGACACACTATTCCATACTTAAACAGGCTGACTTATATACTACGTATAGTAAGGTTGATACTGAAGAATATATGCATATTAAGATGTATATAATTATCTATATTAATAATTTATAGACAGATGGGCACAATTCTCATTAGGCGAGAGGATAGTCAGCGAAGCCACAGCCAATAGTCAGTATAGGCTGACGTACATTTTGGGTGAGGACCAAGCCCCAAGGTAAATAAGCTGAACAAATAAGGTCTAATACATACGTGTCTCTGTAAATGGGTCATCCATTCTCCGTAGACACTGGGGGTGACGGTTCTATCAATATAGGGGTCCTGCAGGGCTTCGCAGTAAATAATATGGTGTTGTAAAATGGGTGACGTAGAACGGGATAAAAGCAGTCATCCAAGCATAAAAACTGCCTCGTTTTACAGGCCTTGGGAATATATATAGATGGGTGTTTCTATACGGGCAACAGACATAATTTTCAGTATACGATATGATATATATCATTTAAAGTACTGGTTGAATTATTACAAAGGTTTTCACGTGTGTAAGCTACACTGATATAAGACGTACAGAATCATACCATAATAAGTTTGCGAGAACCTGGATCGCTCGTCCTTCTGAATAATTGAATAATAGCGAGAATGATAAGGACAGGGGGATGTAGGGCATACTGCACAGTACTACAATGTATCTAAAGAATATACGTACAAAGCACTAACGCCCTAATACCTATTATTATCATTATATAGGTTGGAGTAATTTTAAGGCGTACAATGGAAAGGTCGGATCGCATCAGACCATGACCCTTTTTCATAGGAATTAAAGTTTACACTCTGTACATTCTCAGTCATCATAATATAGAGCATTTCCATTTCAGTAAGTTGTTTGGGCGTGAAGCAGTTCACTCATTTTACTCATTTTAGAGAGTATGGTGGCTACAGATTATTATAGAGACAGACAGGTGGGGATATTCTTCCCAATTGTAATGCTTTTAGAATGTGCTTCTGGTCATTTCATTAATATACAAAAACGTATACGTGTGCGTGTACTACGATGACCTTTAAAATAACGGGTTTACTATACATGGCTTCTCGAATAGAGGAGGGAGTAGAGGAGGGTCTACATAGTATTTTGTCAATGGATAGCATAAAACAGATGTGTAATAACAAGAGTATGTTCCAATACTACAGTTCAATGTAGCAGGCCAACATATTTGCTACCTGAGATTTGCTTGCATGGAGTATGTTTATTCCAGTCTTCTTCCACAAGAACCTGGCACGGTGTGTATTGTGAGACACGTGCGTGTGGCTTCTGGCCTTACTTACAATGGCTTCCCCCCACACACAAGGACAATGCACGCAGCCATTAAAACAAAATGGCTGCCCTACGTCCGGGTGACCCTTGGGAGCACAGGGTCCAACCCCAAGCCCACAGAGGTCGCCCCAAGGTCATGTATCCTCATGTGGCATGGTGCTGGATATGTGTGCAGTGGTGTGACAGATTCTGGCTGCTTCTGAGTAAGAGAGTAGAGAGAGGGCTGCTATGTAGCCATATGGTGTTGGTGTCGGGGAAGCCAGTCCATGGTCATGAGCAGGGCCCCAGGTGCACAGGCTGTCTGAGGAGGCCGCTGGAGGGGGAGGGGGGGGGTCTATAGTGAAAGCTGTTCCTAACCAAAAGGTTCCATATACCACATCTTATGCCCTGGAGGCACCACCACCATCCTCCCGATGACGCCACCATAGCACCACTAGAGCCACCACCTTTTACACTACATGCCACCATACACAAGAAGGTCACTCTCCTCCAAATTCCACACGTCACTGGGATATAATGGCGGCTATTTTTAACCACTTAAAGGGCAGCCTGTTTACATGACATAAAAGGCGCCTTTCATCTCAGATAGCCGACCATTCCACCGAATAGCCTCCACGGCTCTTGATCGTCCTCCTTCAAGCCCTTGACAACCTTGCTCAATTTCTCTACTCCTGTCAAGTTGAGATCTGGGTTTGGCCTGAATTTGATAGTGGCTGATGCAATCTCTAAAGGCCCAGAAAGGTACAATTTCAACATGGAGGTACATGTATATGGCAGCTGTGAAGCCCTTGCTTGAAATATTTGCTATGATCTGCAGAAATTTGCTCTGGTATTGCCCTCTTCATATGCTACACTGTAACAAAATTCCATTGAATTTACAAAGAATCTCAGTGAACTATGTAAACCATTGCAGCAAAACTTCGTTATATCTTTTACAGTGAAACTCTGATTTCATTTCTGGGGTAGTTCTATCTTTTCCTACCAGGTGGCAGCCTAGTTCCTAAGGAGACTTGTCTGACGGTTCTAGATTCTAAAGCAATATAAATGTGCCAATATGCTAATAGTTTTATTCATCATAACATGAACAGATGTAATTTGACTTTGATGAAATATTCCTGATTAAAAAAGAATAAGTTCCGTGGGACACAGGAGCATAATTGTATTACCATAGACACCCGTCTTGTGGTAATAAGAAAAAGATATGCTCAGCACTGTAGGCTAGTTGATGTTGTATAGCAATTCGAGAGTATTTTCTCATGGAGTGTGATTATAAGTGCTGTGGGTCATTTAATGTGCCTCTCAGGGGCTATTTCATAATAATTATGATGTCCTGGCACCAGATGAAACAGAAATACATATGGTGGATACTTATAATGAACTGTACACTGATACACATGGTGAATACTGACTGTGTAACAATGAGTGCTGAATCACAACAAAATGTTAATAATGGTGTCTTTAATTCATTACAATATAGCTAATAAGCTATCCCATTTATTGAAATTGTCCGCATCCTTGACCATGGACATCCTAAACTGCTAAAAACGGGGGATTTCCTTGTTACATCATATAAGGTCCAAATCCACCATGTAGAGGGTAACATGTGGATATTTTAGCATTTGGGCTGTAAGAAAATATATTTTACCTATAATCTGTGAAAAAATATGCCAATCGGAATATGTTCTCTTCCAAAAACAGACATAATGTAATTAGTATTTTTCAAAATGATGCCAAAAGGCATCACCCGTTTTGGGGTGGATGATGCCAATTGGCATTACCCATAGTTAATATGTTATTCTGGGCTACTATATAAACAGTGAAATTCCGTAAAAGCCACAGTGACTTCTAAAAACGTAGATCCCTTAAAAACGTGCATGGGTTTCCTGGCTCCCATTGATAACAGTGGTACTCTGTTTTTCCAGTGTAATTATGTGGTATAATATTATACCGGGGCCTATACACGTCCTTCTATTGGATGGTGCCATTTCATCAGATCAGCAGATGACATTTCTATGGGACATTTCAACAAGACTATACAGTGCATGTACCCATGGTGTTTAGAATTCCCACTTCATCTTCGCACCACTTGGAGCGACCCCAACCTCTGTGGCCAGCCATAGCTAGGCAGCACCTTGCCTTTCTTTTTAAATTCAACATTCTACTTTTACCCCTTTTTTTGCATTAAAGGCAGCAGCCGGTCGGTGGAGACCAAACTGGCAGATTGCCAAGTAAAGTAGAGGCTGTAAGCCACCACCACTGTACTAAGTATAGGGCTTACTAGTGCACCACTACCGGCACCACTGCCTCATCAGGCTGGTGCCCCGAGGGCGCTCGGCAAGGAGGAGACAGTGCATCCCTGCAGCCCCTGACAGTGTGACGGTGATCAGCGGGCAAGTAAATCACACAAACAGGAAAGTCGTCTGCTCATGCTTGCTCGTGTGTGGTGGCGCGAAACTGGGCTCGAGGCACTGAAGGGTATAGCATTGAGTGACAGGGTTTGGGGGAGGAGTGTAGTCCTGACGTTGGACCCCACCACGGGTTGGACATTGAGCTACCTTGGTCCTCCCATTTCTTCGACATCCGGCTCTAATATGCTACAACAACTACAGCACCTTCCCTGCCTCACCCATTCATGATCCTGACCCCAAAACGCTACAACAGCTGCCATACTACCCAGCGAGGGAGGGACTCAATCAGGCCTGAGCTGTCTGTCATAATCAACACACCTCTCCACAACTGCTACCATCTATTTGGACAGAATTATTTACCTTCTCTTCCTTGACTGGCACAGCTATGGTAAATGACCTGGTGAGGAGCACTTTAGTTTCTGTTCATGTCTTTTTAAATGTTTTTTTAAAATAATTTGATATCCCCTTTTCTATATCACGATTTATAAGATGCATAATATTAATAATTTGCAGGATGGATGGATAAGTATTGATACAATTTTTATCAGACATTTTCTACATGGTGGGTAAATAATGGCTGCCACGTGGTCATTCGACATGATACCCACACATCACGACCATACTGTAAACTTAATTCTAATTGCCTCCTGACAAACATACAGCATACACTATATACGAGCCAAATATGGCATGTACACATGTATCATTGTATGTGATAATATGTTCCTCATTAAGATAATTTAGCAGACATTAGGCTTTTGATAGTACATGGCATACCTGATTGATTCATCATAGTTCACTAATAGCCTACCTAGCGGTAACAGTCAAGTGGTGTGTTTGCCCACCGCACGTTCAATATAAATGCATGTAGAAGCAATCAAGAAAGTCTAACTTACTCTACTGTGCTATCTGGTATGTTGTTAGAGAAGAACGCAACGTGCACACAAAAAAATGTGTTTCATTTAATGGTCGGAAAAGCTGAGGTAGGTATATCGGCATTTTCTTGTACACTATGAGTATTGCCACACCTTTGAATTTGCAATTCTCTAGGAATATAGGGGAATGGGGTAATCATAATTGCATTGAGGTCGACCCTGCTTGTGGCACGGTCAGGTGACCGGAAACCCAATATTGGTTTGCCTTAGCCAGGGGTGGGCATAACTAAAAATCCTGGAGCCAATACAGGATTGCCTGTAGCCAGTGGTAGAACGAAAATTGTCAAGGGGGGGGGGGGGGTGCATTCTGATGTATTTTGACACACAATATATTAAGGCTCAGCTCTGAATTATTCTCTATGATTGGGGGCTGGAAACTTGTTTAACTGGAAATTTAGACTTGCAATAGTGCATTCTGCTGCATTTTGGCCAAAGATATATCACAACTCAGATATGTATTATCCATCCTCTATGGTTGGGGCCTCATCTTTTTTTGAGGAAAGGTTTTGGGAAGATTTGACAATCTAGACCTGAAATGGTGCGTTCTTTTTCCTTTTGGCCAATCTGGGTAATGAAACCTGTCTTTAGTGGGAAAGTTTTGGGAACATTTGAAGACCTGAAATGGTGCATTCTGAATTCCTGGTACATTTTGGCCAGAAATGTATCAAAACTAAGATCTGTATACTACTTATCGACCAGCATCAGGACACAGGACAAAATCGCGCACCAACCCTAACATACGGGTCTCCCACAGGGCACTTCCCCATTCCTTTACCATTGCTGTGGTCGAAAAATAACCCTTAACTACCTAGAAATATACTTTTATGTGCGTAACTCGATGGTGATCACCTTCCTGAACATATACATGTGTCTGGTTAGTTGGTAAGAAAATTATTAAAGCTTCTAGAGCCAAAACACTGAGACGCCCCATTGACTTAGCACTGCCGCTGCCCGTGGACAATGGGCGATAATGTGACGTAATACATGATGCGCCGCCTGGTGAGGAGAGAAGGCACTGCTGGTAGTTATCCAGTATTAGCCAGCCACTGCTTTATATTTGGGGATGGAACTTCTTCTTTTTTAGATGGAAAAGTCTTCAAAGATTTTGAAATTTTTGACTTGAAATGGTGCAATCTGATGCATTTTGGCACATGTGGCATGCCTGCCCCCCATCTTAAACTATCACTGAAAGAGTTAAATGTTCCTTTGGGAAATATCCTGGGAGATCTTTGGAAGTCTAGACTTGAAATGGTGCATTCTGAGGCATTTTGGCACACAATATATTAATTCTTTATTGAAGAAATCTTGCAGTAGGCTAACAGGTGCATTATTTTCAAATTGTAAATACCCAGGCCAAGCAACCATTAGGATAGGGATGGTCAAGGAAAAGGGGAGGGAAGGCTGTGACAGTGGAAGGGAACTAGTGAGATTTAGGAAATGGGATTGGAAAATTTTGAAAATATTAATGTCAAATAGTGTATTATGCTGCGATTTGAAAATGATTGTAACTTTGGTTCTAGTTGGAATATTTTCAAAATTCTTTCAGTTTTAGAAAGCTTGAGACCAGGAGGAGAATCTGAGAGGGTTGTCGCCAATTTCAGGGCCAGTGTCGCCACTTTTTGGCGACATGGCGACAGCTGCCCACCCCTGTTAGCCCACGCCATTATGGCGTGCCTGGCACCTCTGTACACCTCGGCACTAGCAGAGGCTGCCGATCATACATACACTCAGTAGCCGATCAGCACTGGGCGAGCTAGCCTGGCGGATCGGCATAATACCGGTAATCTCTCCACGACCATAGCCTCGCAGCTAGTCTGCCCTTCTGCAGTTCACCATGTGGTAGTGATGCCGTTAGGCTTTACTCCCTCTGCGGCTATTGAAGTAATCGTTATCACCCCCCTATGCCCACAGTACTACTGTATGGCGTAGCAAGAAAGCTGCATGCCGAGCACCCTTCTCGTGTGTGCTTCCTTCGTCTCAGAGACGGCCATCGTGCCAATATGTAAGATAACCCACAGCACTACGGCCTGGGGGAGGATCCATCATTATGGATCTATTTTTAATGTGGGTGCCATACTGATGCAGGATGGCCATGAGATTATGACGGAACCATGATAGTACCCCAGTGGTACCCATGATGTAATGGGTTATCTGAGTGATTCTGGGGAGTATATTTTTACTAGTGGTGTTATTTTATATATTAAAAGGGGAGATGATCCAATGGTGTTATGTTTATCGGAGGAAGTCCCATTTGTAACTTCCGATGCTTGCTGAGTCAATATTGAGATCGCACTGCCCCCAATCACTAGAAGCCAGCAGGGTTCTCCATATACATGTGAAGCACGCCGGCAGCCCGCCGGCGTGCTTGTTAAGCCCGCCGGTGTTCTTGTTAATGCCACAGATGTGTCCAGAGATACCCCGGAGAGATACCCATGTTATCTTTTGAATTGAAATTAATAGCAATTTATTGTATTGATCCATATCATATGAAATATCTAAGAAGCTCCAAAATGTATGATGTCATATAGATAAACATATCGAAAACTATGAAAACTAAATATTCTAGCCGTTGACATGCCCAATGTCTCCATGGTCAGTGACTGAGTGGGTGGCATGACGATGGCACCATAGGCTCCCCGCACGATTAGCTCCCGATAAATGTGAGGAGGGATGTGAGCAGAAAGAACGTGTCTCCTGCCCCCAATGGTGACACATGTAAGGGGGTTTGAGCGGATGACGTCAGCGGGCCGTGCCGAGCTGTGTAGGGAGGCTGCGGAGAAGACAAGGGGAGGTGTGAATGGAGCCTGTCTTGTAGGGGTGTAGGGAGGAGGGGGTGCAGAGAAGGGACTCTAGGCAGGCATCTATGACACCTTTGAGGCCCATCATCTAGAGCGACGTCCAGGCACCAGAAGGGATCTAAATTCCTGGGTGACATGTACCAGGGCCCTGACTTCTAGGGGGAGGCAGAAGGAAGCCGCAGTATGTGTATGGGGGATGAAGGGAGGAGGGGGTGGACCCGGGGGGGGCACTTAGTATATTTTGTATACACAGGTGTGCGGCTGGCAAGGGTAGTTTTTCAACAAAATCTCCCTAGCAAGGGTCCTCTTTTGGAGAAAAAATGTCCCTAGCAAGGGTATACTTTCGACAAAATGTCCCTAGCAAGGGTCACTTTTCCAACAAAATGACCCGATTTTCACCAAAATGTCCCATTTTTGCCCATTTTCTGCCGAAATTTTGCTGACACGGGTAAAATTTCTCGGCAAAATTAGTCATCCATGATTCATTTAGTGTTTTTCCTCTTCAAAACAAGGGCTTTTCGGCCGAAAATGCCCTAGCAAGGGTTGGTTTTTTGAAGCAAAAGCTCCCTAGCAAGGGTAAGGGTTGTCATTTGTCCAGCCGCACACCCCTATCAGAAAAAATCCAAGTACCCCCCCCCCCGGGGGGGTGGAGGATAATACAATATGAGTTGTTCAGCCTTTGGGGAGGGAAGGGGATAGCGGGGGGTGGGGGGGGGGGCGCAGGGGATTAAAAAGAACTTGGCATCACAGCGGGGATGAGGGAGAACAGCTCCTGTTCTAAGGCCCCAAATCTAAAAGTAAATATGAGATAAAAGCCAGACATGTGGCCCTGCCCTGTGGGCCTGTGGCAAGGATGTGATGTGTGATGGGGCGAGGGAAAAGGGTGGTGTGGGGGCAGGTGTGCGGTGGGGTGGGGGGGGGGGGGGGTTGCGATTAGGACTAGGTAAAGAAGCAGGAGAAGGGGATGCTGCAGCACATGTAGGGGATGATGCGGAGAGGGGAGGAGGGGACAGGGGGCTCACCTAGCCCGGGAGCCAGGGTTTCCGGTTGGGGATTTTGATGTGAGTCACCGAGGCGCCGACCCTCTTAGCCCTTGTGTGTAAAGTAGAGGTGTAGTGTTCGTTTAGGGGTCAGGCAGCGGGAGGGGTGGGGGTGGGAGGGGTGCAGAGGGATGGCCGCGCTCTGTTTCCATGAAGTGATGCTGTGAACAGGCTGATAATGCAACAACATCAGTTAACTAGCAGGATGTGGGTAGATATGGGGTGCGGGCTTTTAGGGACGAGTCATTTATATCAGTGGCGGGGGATGGGGGGGGGGGGGGGGGCTTAGCAGACTTTCTGAGGACTCCACTATCTTCCCGATCCGCTGCCAGCAATAAGCTTTATGCCCGCTATCCAAAGAAAAGTGTTGCATGTGAAATTAATGGTATACTGCTATGCAAATCAAATTGTCCATTTTCATTTTCTACACACCCTCCCCCACCAACCCTCATGGACCTATTTTTGACTATGCCCCCCCCCCCCCCCATTATATTAAAATGACCCGTCTTTTAGTTACGTAGCTGTCCATTCAATATAGGTTATATAACGTATTGTATAGTTATACTAGGGACTTGAGCAAGTCTAATCTCCTGCTATCTATACACAGCTAAACACACACCCACCCCCGGGCACCCACCTTACCTCACCCCATCCTCACCCCAGTCCCAGGCCAGCTGGACACGCAGCGGACATCTTGCATCAATCACCTTCCTGGCCCTTCATACAGGTACATCTTGCATCACCCTCTTGCCAGTCTTGGTCCTTCAATTAGAGGCTTCATTCTGTCCTATCAATGATCAAAACATTCTATATTTTCTGTAGGTGTCTGATCAGCATTGTAATAGATGCATCTACAGTCGACAATGACACAGCCTGGGGTGAGGGGCATTTATCTGCCTGTACCTCGTGGTAGGGTAGACAAGTGTCACAAGTGGCTTCCCCCGGGTGCAGCAGGTGTGGCAGGTGCCTCCACCCCCAAACAGGTGTACAGCCCCTGTACAGCATGGGGAGATACTTTAACACGTTTTACATGCAGTAATAATGGTTCATGTACATGCAATCATGCCAATTCCTATGGGTAGACCTCTGTATTTGCAATAATAGAACTTCAAATATAGCCTGCTGTATTGACTGTTGTACAATAGCTCAGATATATAATGGGGTACTATAGATTTGCTATCCAAAGGGCCAAACTTCCAGAAATAAGCTACTCTTTACAATACACATTCGACACAGGTTCATTTGGAGGTCTTGTGAGTGAACATGTCACCGTCTTGCATGAACGCCTGTCGTTTGTATGCCTCTGAAAGTCCCTGGCAGAAAGCCAAACTTGTATCTGTCTCCCCATGGGGTGGGGTATAGGGTGGGGCATGGGCGGGTGGCTTCCAATAAATAAACCATATATGCCACCCCTAGTAGCCTGTCTAATGGACAACCCCCTACCAGCTTCCTTAAAGAAGCCTTAAAGGAGTAGAGCATGACCGCATCTTGCCCTCCTCCCTTTAGCCTGCGGGCCCGCCGGGGTATTGTTATTTAAATTAGTTGTTTCCAATTATGAATTGAGGGTAGGCCAGCAGGCACATTTTCCTTTGTCTGGCGTTGGGGGGCGCTGGGGCGGTCGATTCAGCAGCGTAGGGAGTGCACCACCACCACCACCACCACTACCACCACCACCAGCAGTGGCCCACATGTGTGTGTAGGGAGGGAGTGTGTGTGTCTGTGAGTGCTAAGGGTGGGTACTCTTCTCCCGGTGCTCTCTCCAGGCGCTGACACCCACACCCGCCGCCGCCGCTGCTGCCACCGGCCACCTTAGTAAGCACATACGGCCAGGGTGCACAGGGAGAGGCTGACTCGAGGTAGCAGGGAATGTACCGAGTGCCACAGCAGGAAGGTAGTGCCAGACATGGCCACCATTACCACCACGACTACTACTACTACTAGCCTGCTACCTCCTCCTGCACCGTCGACACCAACACTCCAACACCACCGATACCAAACCACAGCGCCACTCCGGTCACTCGGCCGGCTGCAGCCAAGGTAAGGATCCAGTGTTGTGGTTCGCTGCAAGCACAGCAAGTTACCAGGGGCTCTTGTGGTGCTCGTAATGGGGTTAGGGGAGGAGGAGACAGGGGCAGGGAGGGTGGCTGGGACCATGCACGGCACGTGCTGGAGCAGGGACGGCAGGGTGGCAGGGCTGGCAGCTGGGGAGGGTTGTAGGGCAGGGCACAAGGGCGGCCCGCCTGCCCGCCCGCCTCCTGCATGTAGTAGGTTTTGTCAGTGATATACATCGGGCGCTGACCTACATTCAAAGGCTCTATAAATATGGTACTCCCGCAGCGGAGGCGGTGGTGGTGGTAGTGGCCACTGCTGGTGATGTGTCTGTTGGTTTCTTTACTAAAATGGGCCTTGTGTGACGACGAGCTCAACATTGTTGTCATGCCTTGCCAGCAGTTCACCATGGACATGAGTCATGTTATTGTGGGCTGGCCCCACGTGTTTAAAGGTACAGGGGATGCAACATGACTAACACTACCATTACTACTAAACCATAGACAGACTGACTGTGTATTCATCGTATTGACACCACATAACGCTGATGGTAATGGTATCTATGTCTACAGTGTAACAGTCATACATGCATTATATTAAACAACAGCATGCATTATATTAAACAACAGCATGTGCCATGGCATAAGCCTTATTCATAGCTGTCAATATTGGTATACACTAATACACACCCAGACACTGACACTGTGACTGTCTTATTCTATATAATATTCTACCCCAATGATTATGACATGTCATGATTTACATAAATATTTTGCTGCGCCAGCTGGTATGATCCATAAATGTGAATATAATTATCTTTATTAATTCATTGTATACATATTTTAAGTCTAAGGTAGATTCTGTATATTATGGTATAAATCATATGCCATATTATAATCTTGAGGAAGGATCTACATGTACAATGTAGTTGAGCCTGCCCCTCCCACTATGACTATGTCTGTGCATGCTGCTTTAGGTTATTATTATTGTCACTGTGTTAATGGTAGGGTCGTCCGATCCGAATTATTCATGCCTGATAAGTTTGTGTATAATAGTCCCATGGGCATGCTGCAGTCATTAGCCTGATTAGGAGGCCACGTCAGCTGTGCATGGAGATGACATGGTCACAGGTGTCTGCCACCCACGGCACATGCCATGGTCCTGGGGGACATATTATATGGTGTCATCAGTTTACTAAGTTATGAGTATTAAAGGAGCACTGAACCCACGACGTCATTTGCGTGCAAAACTCGGCAGGGTTAGGTCCCCGACAGTGCGGTTTTAAACTATCAGCGGATCTATGGTTAGTGCTGATATAATGCGTATGTGCAGGTGTCTATATACATGTATATTTAGCTGATATCAAGAGTTTCTACATTTGATTTGAAAGTTTTTGATATTACATCATAGTTCTGTAAGATTTTTTTGACATGGTTTGTCAAAAATGGTAATTCCAATATTTAAATATTGATACCTCAATATCGAATACCAAAACTTGATGTTTTGATACTTCAGGAAAGTCTAGCATTTAAATCTCAGACTTGAGAAATTGTGTATAGATTCATGTGATGAATTAGGTCATTTGATTAAGAATTGGTATGCCAGAATCCAATAAGATGTCTCATTTAGATTAATTTAATTAGAGATTTTTTTGGGAGATCGTTTGTGTGTGTGTCTGTGGTAAAGGGGTATGCCTAAGTGAAACTAAATTCTCACCTCCCATAAGATATGGTCGAAGGTACATTTCGGTATGGAAGAAAACAATGTAATATCTCATCACGAAGGCCAACGTGTCCTTCTCCACGAAGGTTTAGCAGCTTGCAAATTATTCATAAATATGCAACTTATTACAAGCACACTTGTATTGATATCAGCATCTACCTGAAGGCTATCCGACTTTGTACAAGGATTTCAATTGAGCATAAAGCAAAGGTAAGATGATGGGGTAGGGTGGGGATACTGCATGTATGCAAGAGTTAATGTGTAGTGTTACATATTCAAGAATTATGCACCTATTGTTACAGCTAACAGGTTTTTTTAATAGAGTTGTAGATACTATTGGTTGAAATGTGCCATCTAGAGCAACAGTCTTCAACAAGCCCTTATGTATATAAAATTGACCAAAAGTGCTATTTATTATTACAATGTAAATCTTTAAAGAGAAAGAGCAGATACCTGCATCTAAAATCATGGGTCAGTGCCTGCCAGGCCACCCTGCTGTAATTGCGTGGTGCCCAGAGGATATTCATCATAGTATAGACTTAAGTATCCCCAAAATGTAATCTGTAGGCTGGGCTGGTTGACCGATGGGACCCTGAGTCGCTGACCGATTGGCCAGGGCTGATGGCACCAATTTTCCTGTAAGGCCAACAGAGATTTAGATCTGTGTTTCTGATGATAGCTCGGGAAGGTCAGTTACACTTTTTGTTTTAGAGATTCAGTCTTGCTGACAGATGACACGGATCTGACAGGTGACAGGGATGATCCATTTTTAATTTTAGGACTCATTTTCATGTGCTTTCATTGGCGCATATGATACTTGTATACACATATGTGTAGTCGTTGTGCATGAATACCATTAGCGTATGTCAATGGTAATACTTCTCACTGAATAGGGCATTCAGAGAAAATACAAAGGGTATCAAGACAGAAGGGATGTGGCCATGTGTCATCTTCCCCCAAAAGAAAGGCTGTACATGCAATGAGATTGGTGTCTTGACTCATGCCACATTTCAGTACATTGTTACAGTATTTTGTTTTTGTCCATCACTATTCAGAATTTAGTAAATAATCGATTTTACATAATATTTTCAAAAATCAGTTTTTCCCCTTCACGTATAATAACGGCAAAGGACATACTGCATTAAAACATTATGCAATCCTTAGACCTAAAATTAAGTTGTGTACCGGTATCCCGACCGACCATACGCTTGGGGCCGACCCTAATTTCTCAAAGACATTTTTGGTGTCTTTACTACTAAAATAACCTTTCTAACTATAAAAAAGAAAAGGGTTTAAAAAAAAACGACTGACCCGATTTCTTTTTGACCCTGTAACCGGATTACGACTTCTTTTTTAGGCCTAAACTGGTTATAACCTACCTGATTGTTCAGAACTGCCCATTGCAGACCCCGAACCTACCACAGAGCAGCTCCAAGAGCAGGTCTGTCACCAGTCCCTTTGCTGGACGTGTTATAATGAGAGTTGTATATGGCCAAACATCCCAGGCCTAAACAGTGTCCCTTTGTACTACATGTATAAACACAGGTATCCCTATATCAATGCCATAACGTTGTTCATGCGTTTTGCATTGATCGTTCTGTCTTTACTAGTCCATATACCATGGGCTCGTAAGATGGCTTATCTAACTCATATGTTAACGTAATTATAGACATTTATAATTAGTAGCTTGGTTCTGCAAATCATGTTTCCTGCATTTGGAATAGTCAGTTCTGAACCCGAAGAGCTGTCGCTGTGGGTACGTGGAAGCAAGAAAAAAAAGGGGGGGGGGGGGCTGTCAATTATATGAAAGTTACAAATTAGGGGTTGTCAACAACTGGAAAATACTGAATAAGCGGCTGTCACAATTAATATAGAACCCTTAAATATCATACATGACTTGAGTAGTCTATATTATTCCAAACTGAGCTCATGTTAAATGGAAGAGGCTGTCATCTGACTTATTAGAAGATATGAGGCTATAAAAATAATACACGTTTTCAAGGGGCTGTCAAATGACCAAATATGGGGGGCTGTAGTTTCGCAGTTGGTACCTAGCATCAAAGAGTGACTCCCTGCCCCCCGGGTATAAACTACGGTTCTGAGGTGATAACATACAATTATAAATGACCAGTTATGTGTGAAAATAATTACAGAGAGACAAAAGGCCTAGTTAATCTGATCACACGTGTAGCTAGTTCCATCACCCTTACGAACCACACTAATACTACCCCTATGTTGCTCAATGTTACCTTGTATAGAGCGTCGATAACAGAGGCCACACGAGACTGTTTAGTCTATGTGAAGCACTTACTACCTTATACAAGTGGGGAATTGGCTGCATTATTGACTTTCTTCACCCAATGTCCCTGCGCGTGACTGTCAATGTTTGGTTGACACTACACGGTTGGACATGTGTTGAGCACGACCATTGATCAGAAACCTGTCAAATACGAATACTCTCTGCATGCAGTCTACAGGAACCGTGCTTAAAAACATTGAAAATAAACACCCAAAACACACACACACAAACTTAATATGTCCACTGGAAAATAACTTGTGAAAAGCAAATGTAATTCTGAATTTCAAAGCTAAAATATCTGGGTCACCAACTCTATGACTCTAATCCAATTTGTCTACTATGTAGCCATGTTGTTTTTCTTGAATGATAATGCAAATATCGGGGCCATGTTATTTTACAATTTCGTGCCCCACTTTCCTTATCAACAAGAAATAGCTATAGTTTTTTCCTCAAATATTTTTAAAATCATAATCAAGTCATACTCAGGATGTTTGTGCTGGGCAGGTCGTTGGATATAGAATAATACATGTTTTATATGAGTGCAATAGCAGACATGTCGTAGACACTAGATTCTCCAGGTAATATCCCCAGAGGGTGAGGCAGATGATGCATGGATATGGAGTGACTGGGAATATGAAAGCCCCTGAACGAGCTCCCATGTTGTCATTAATACGCCATCGCCATTACCTAAAAGGCATCTTTCAAGAATGATAAAAAGGCTTGAGGCACCAGGCAATCTTAGAAGCCATCCTTCATTTGATGGGTTGCAGTGGGGGGTCATTCATCACCTGGTTAGTCTGAGATCTAACATTATACCTGGTTAATGTGTGTGTGTGGCCTTATCTGTAGCACGTTATCATGCTGCCTGTTTCTTGCTCTCAACAGTGGCCACCATTTTCTATCTGCAGCCATGTTTCTGACGATGTCAGCGTTGGGTTTTGTACCACACCGTATGTAATAGGTAATGGCCAAATGAACCAGGGTATTTGAATTATAACCACGACAGGTTATGATCAGTTAATTGATTTAATACCTATAATCGTAGGCGATATGCTGGATTTAACTAGCTGGTTACAAGGGAAGCATGTTGTTTTAATACATTATGGCCTTTTTCTGTCATGATGCATGCGTGAGTAACTCTTCACTGGTACTGCATAGATGCATCGTGTTGACCCCAATGGGTTGGGGCACTCCCGATGGGTTAGTGTGATCCATCGATGCCACACCAAATAACAAATTATGATTGGTCAGTATGATGCACCGATGCTGCACCAAAAGGTGAACCAGATAGCATATGGACATGATGCCTTGAGCATGATGCAGTCCTAAAAGGGTTAAATCATTAATCTGTATAGCATAAAAAAGTGATGGAGTATCACAATGGTTTGTAATAGAGAAAGATACTCGTGAATATGCTACAATATTCTCGGAGAGTACACAGTTCTAACCTCTTGGATATATGGATTCCAAGAAGTCACCATAGAACACTGCCTCTCCTGTCTAAGTGTCCTTAGCCACCCGGTTCTAGACAGTATCGAGATACCCCGAAATGTACAAAGACTCCTTTGTGCGCCCCATAGCCGCCATCTTGATAAAAACGACGCCTACTGCTTCAATATACTGTAAACGTACATATTTTCGCTGGTACAAATTTTCGCGGATTTGCTTTAAAATACAAGTTCGCTGGGACTTGAATTCGCTGATATTGAAATATTACAGTCATATAGCAATATTGGATAAATTTTCGCTCTTTACATATTTTCGCGGATTTTAAAATCCGCGAAATCCGCGAAAATATGTACAGCGCGAAATAAAATACGTTTACAGTAGAGCATGTTTCTAATGTGCCTCAAAGTCGTCTGCTAGTCTCCATTTTGCCGCGCCATGTCCCTCGGCTCATAGAGGTATCTCTGTTGGCTGCGGGGTACCCCATTCAATCTGCAGAAAGCCTGTCATTTCACTTCCCCTCTACCTTGATGAGTGAGATACAGTAGAGCTATTTTTGGAGGGCTGATTGGCCTATCTGTTTCCTACCCTATCAGAAGAGATAAGTAGCTTTCATCCAGGAGGCAACCCCAAGGATTTAGCCTTAAACACTGTTTCTATTCCTACCAAAGAAAACAGAGTTAAATGTGGAGAATTTACATAAATATTCATGTACTCGTAAGAGGGAGGGTTTAGAAATGAGACCACCTATTTTGAGACCATATGCAGGACATTAGGGCAAATCTATGGCTAAGATGGCTTTTCATCACCAAACTCAAAGACCCCAAACCCACTAGCCGATGACGCCATTTATGAACTTCCCTAAAATGGATTTGAATTTAACGGAGGGTATTTTGAATTCCTCAGTTATTTCCTGAGCAGGCCTGCATATTCTAACCTGGCTTTCAAGGTAACTCAAATGCCAACCAAGGACAATCGGTGACCCTTCTGGTTGAACCGAAGGTCATAGCACAGATCTAGTTTGGATGGGCAATTGGGAAAGGAACATAGATTTAAGCGTCTTAGAAGGTTAGCTCAAAGAGGGATTAAGGGCGGCGTTCAGGGGGAAGTCGCGTTAGAAGATGTAAAGGATTTTTCAAGGCGGTATTCCTTCTTTAGCAATTTGCATTGATTTATTTCAATGAAGATTACATTTGGCACCCATTAAAAGCAACACCCACCCTCTAGATAAATCGATGAAAACAGAACACTTCTAGTACGCCCCATGGCCATGATGATCCTTAACCTTGGTATATTTATTATGCTATCCAAAGTGGAATTGAACTATTATACCGGCAGTCTAGTTTAAGCAAATGTCTAATGTGTTAGATAATGATTAGGTATTTCCCCTGGACCTGGAAGATTTTATATGCTAGAAGGAGCTAGTGTTATAGCATCAAATTACTATACTGATTACACTACAAGCGGTATTCTGTTCATCTTGATCTCTTTGAGTAGAATATATCTTGAAGGCGTGCTCACTTGTGGGGAGACGTCTTTGAATAGGCGCAAGTCAAAGCAATGACTATAGCTATATACAACCTTCAGTATCATTATCTTTGATCAGTTTAAATGCCGAATTCCCCATTCTGTCAATCAGGGTGACCCGGATTTATTGTAAACCACAAGGAGAGGCAAGTTAAGGTTAAACAGTGTCTGGTTACATGTATTAATCATACTTTCCTTTATACAAACTGTGGCTTTGCTAGCTTTGACTACCTATGTCTGAAACCGGATGCATTTTAGTGTATTTTCCTTATATATGTACATTCTTTAAAATCGTGATAATGCTGAAAAAAAAGCCCATGCCAAAAATAGAATATATTCTGAATCTGACCAATATACTACAGTGGTATAAAATGGAATATGGCTCTATTGACATTATTGTAAAGGGTGGCCATGACAGCACGTCGGGTCAGATGACAGACTGACACCAAGTGACTTCCTGTATAGTAGCACAGTGAGCCTTCTACCAGAACTAACCAAGTGAAGCTGTGGGCCGTTCTAAGACAATCCTCTTTGTCCCTCTGGCCTCTAGTCTACACTGCTGTGCCCCAAGGATAATGACATTACCCAGCAATAGATGTGCTAGATATACTAAGCTGGAGGCCTAACTAAAGACGATTGTGGTCTATACTGCCCACTGGGTATTTATGTGAGATGGAATAAGGGGGTGATATTGAATAAAGACTGCTTCAGTATGTGTCCTAGCCCACAGCTAAATGAATGCACAATATATAAGCCGCTCACTATAGATCTCTGGTAGGTTTTATGATTAGATTAGACAGATGGTTGCTAGGATACGGGGCACCCGGTGTGATATAGAGGAATAGGGGGGCTTTTACTATCTGTGTAGAGAAGGACACGGGAAGCCACACACAGAAGCCACATATTACACCCACCGTGCTCGGGGCTAGCCTAGAGTCAGGACTTTAAATTGTGTTATTAGAATGACACCGTATTCTGCTGGGGAAGATTAAAAAGTGTAGACCTATATGTGAAGTCGACATTACTAGGTGCTTTATGCAGAATGAGCGGCGCTGATATTATTTCCTTCTTAATAGAGAGGCCGGTGGGAGCCTTCATAGGAACTCTAAATTATAGGAGACCGTTCTGATGAATTTGAGATAAGCCAGAAGTCCCTGATTGTATTTATCCTAGGTAGTCAGTCATGCCCCTGGAGCTGTTATTTGATTATGTGATCTCGTATAGAAGGATCGGCTGCTGTATTGGCACTGATTAGAATATAAAGCTGACTTTCATATCGGATCTGCATTAAATATTCTAGTTGTACCGATTTAATTATGTATGTGCCATTGCATATTTGAGTATACCTCTGTAGGTTATTGATTATATAGAAGGATGTGATATTTTAGTGATACATGTATTTTAGTTTCATATTGTCCTGCTAGTGATGTAACAAAGTCTTTCATTTCTAGGCCACATGCATGACACATGTGTAAGAAGATTTTATACAATGTATATTGAATATCAGTCTTTGTTAATCAGGTCAGAATACACGACATTTATACCCACTGTTTTGTAACGTTAATATCTGATAGTGGTTACAATGTACATCCCTATTACCCAGGAGGAGTTAGAGTAAACAACAGTATGTACTGGAGCGATACCACTTTCTTGCTGAGAAAAATACACATTAAGTTTGGAAGGTCGATGGGTCGGCCATTTTTAACCCAGAATAGAGTGTTGGTCTATTGATAGCACCGGCGTCTCACCACGGTGTAAGCCTGGGGATGGGGTAGGGGGGAGGTGGTAGGGGGAGAGGGTAAGCAGCCCTAGCACCAATGTTCTCCCAGTCAGACAGTGTAACTGTTAGACGCAGGAGAAAAAAAAGACTAGAAAGGGACTAGTGGTGCGATACTAATAGGTGTAATGTCCCAGAGAAATGAGAGGCAGTGCAGTCAGTCTCCTATTGTCTACTGTAGATGCAAGTTGTATGTATAATACAGCACACCGATTATTACACCAGAGTAAAGGCACGTCCATTAAGGTTTAATGCATATTGTTCGTTGCTGTCCCTGGCGCTTGGTGTATGCACTCATATTGATGAAAGATATATAATGTAGATAAGAATGGCACAGCACTATTTGCCACCGTATCCATTGTGAGTTCTCTCAGGTAACCTGGGCTTTATTCAGTGCCACTGAATACTATATTGCACACATGGGTAAACAAGTAAGGTGCAAGCCTATTTCAATTAAGGCAGGCACACATTTAAGAAAACGTGCTAGCAATTGTTAGGACAATATAATTCAATAAATGTGCAAAAATGTTCATGTACTAGTTGACATTACACAGCTCTTTACTCTTTGCATTTCTCATATCATTTCGTTGTAAAGATAACATGGTGGCAACACTAGAAATAGATAAATGAATCCAAATATACACTAGCTCATTGTTAAATGGAAGAAAAAAGGTTGATTCCCGAGAAGGTAGCCCCTCAAGGACCTATCACTAGATACCCTGCAACTTCTGTAGTTTTCACAGGAAGTAATAGGACACGTGACCGTGTAGAGTCTCTTCAGACTGACGTCATTACTGATATGGCTATAATCTGTGATCTATGACAGTATTAAAGTACGGTTTCAGCTCAGGTTAAAATGATGAGTACCTCTCCTCCACAGGCATATAATGACTTTATATGAGTTCTGTAACGACAACTTCTGATAATGAAGAGCTATATTTAACCATCTTTTTCTCTTTTCCTACAGATAATGGCTCCTGTGTAATGGTGGAATCTGCACGTATGCTGGTCGTTATTACGCCCTATCGGCCCCACTGCTGCTGCCTTGTCCATACAAAGAAGACTGGATGTGGCAGTTGAATTGCTAAAGCCCTCCAGTGTGATACTGATGCTAGAAGGGAATATAATGCAAATGCCAGTGCTGACTATTGGTTATCAATGGTAGTCGCGTCAAGGCTCTTGAACACATGTAAATGGACATTTACTGGAGTTAGCTTGGAGGGGAGCGATATCTGTTGGCATTAGATAAGATAAGATCCCAGCACCATGCAGCACCCAGCCTTTAATGCCCAGCACGCCCAGATGCTCCTGGCCAGGAGTATGATGGGGCCCCTACCTCAGCGGCCCCCTGCGGCAATGTACAGACCTGCCAATGGCCTATTCCAGGGCCCTGACCATGGTCCGCTTCCTCCAGGCGCACTGCAACCGAGGATGCGGCATCCCCATCCAGGAGCAGGATCGGTTATCCGGCACATGGGTCAGCACATGGCACAGCATGTTCCACAACTTGTGTCACAGCATGCGTCACAGCATGCGTCACAGCATGCGTCACAGCATGCGTCACAGCATGCGTCACAACATGTGTCACATCAACCGACTCATGTACCCACCTCTCACCAAGGACCGACCCAGGCGAATGGAGCATCGGCCACGAGCATGCAGAGCCAGGGGCGATCCTCAGGGCAGGCACGGGGGCAGGATACTCTACACCGTATCCACCACCTGGCTGCTCAGGCAGTCAATCTACCTGAATCCATGCAGACCAGGGTAGATAGTGCCAGTACCAAGGGTATCTTTGGTTGGACCCAAGTGGATGGAGTGGACTTACCTTTCCTACTCCGAGACGAGAAGAAATACCTCGCAGTGCGTATGGTTGAAATGAAGCTATTATCCAAATACCCAAGCACATATCCTGAGGAGCTCAAAAGCAGACCGCCCCTGATGAGTCACTATATAACTGAAAACGAGGCCAAAATACTCAATGAGATTAACAAAAACCACTGTGGAGGAGAATATGGACAACACCTGTTTGTGACTCAGGATCTGATTGTCAAAATGGCAGACTTTGAGGACTTTTATAATATTGTGAAGAAGCATTTCCCTCCTAGTCTCCTTGCTCAGTTACCTCAACAGAGTACTACCTCACAGGAGAAGAAGGTAGATGGAGGTTGGCTCCAAATGAATAACACTGTCGTACCTTATGTATTCAGGGGCAAAGCCCGTTTTGTACCGCTATCGGTTATACGGTATGCAGCCGGTCTCCTCACTGATGTAAGAGTAGACGGAGAGAACCCAAAGGAGGAGGAATGTAGCTATCTCAATGACTGTTGTAAGACTGCCGGAGTGGAATTCAACTTTGTCAGGACGACAAAGTTGGTGATGCTTGACCTCGTGCAGCGTTTGTGCAATAATACTGTTAACATCGCAGAGCTTCCGAAGGACGACCCTTTCAGTCAGGCGGAGTACCATGGTTCTTTCGATGAGGATAGTAAAGATGAAAGTGTCTCAAACTCTGGAGGAAGTATGTCTCTTTCCACAAACCAAATGCCCTACCCAGGATTATCTTCTTCAGGGGGTAGAAGTGCATCCAATGGTCCCAGCCCACCCTCTGCTGCTAGTGGTACCCCAGTGTCACAGGCTGCCTCCTCAGGCAGTGGGGTGCCCTTCTGGATGAACCAGCACCTTGGGATATACCCTGGGGCCCCTGGAGGATTCCCTCCTGGTGGTGGTCCCCATGGGGGGCTGCGTGGTCCAGGGCGTCCTCCTCATGCTCCCCCACACCCACACCAGGGCTCACAGGCTGCTCTTGCCAACCACATTCCCAGTTCAAGCAGACCTTCCAGCCAGGGCTCCCATATTTCTCCCACGGCCAGCCAATACCAACCCAAATCCACTGAAGTCAACAATAACTCTTTTGCTGGGGCACAGCGTCGCCCCTCACATGAAGCTATGGACCTGAGTAGAGAATTGGCTAGCCCTCGGGAGAAGAAGGAGTCTAGTAATCCCCCAACACCCTCTGGAACACCTCTGGGGCGTACCCTATCTTCCTCTTCCCTGCCACAAGCCACAACGCCAGTGCCCAGGACTAGCAGTGCTGGTTCTGCAAGTGGCGGGGGTATGCACAGGAGTACCCCAGACGGTTCTCCACATGCTATGCTACAGTCGGTGCCCCCTGGAGTAATATCTGGAATCCCGACTCTTCACCCAAGCCTGCAGGTAGGCCCTGATGGTCACCCTGTGCTAGGCAGTCTAGTGCCCCCTGGCCACCCTGGATGGCACCCCATGATGAACAACCCAGCCGAATATCATAAGATGGTGCAGATTATGCAGCTTCAAGCCATGGCTCAACAACAGCAGCAACAGCAACACCAGCTACAACAGCAACTACAGATGTTAGAACAACAACATCTGCATCAACAGCGGTTAAAACAGCACGATGCTATGTCAAAGGCCTCGCGACCTGGTCCCCGACAGGATGCACCACGGTCAGCATCAGCCGGTGCACCACAGGTATGAATTCTCGTTCTTTATTAATTTTTCAAGGACGGCATGTCACTAAAAGATGGCATTTGCAACAATGCAGCCCTTGCGAGTATAAAGTCACCAGGGCAGCATTGGTGCATCATGCCGACCCTTCGGGAGTGTTTCAACCTTGCAGGATCAGCATGATTCTTGAATGCAGCACTGGCGAGTTACTCACTAGGGCTGCATTGAAGCATCATGAGGACCAAGTGCATAAGGAATTAAGGCATTATGCCGTCCTCAAAGGGTTAACCAGTAATGCCATTAAAGATTTGAGAGTTCTTGGTATCATATACATGTAGTGTACAATTCATGATACAGCGACATGTTCACTGATCTCAGTTCATCTATAATGTATAGTCTGAGTATACTATAGGCCAAAAGTATTTTTGGAACTATACATTTTCCTTATGAATTAATGAACGTTTTACCAATAAATGAAAATTGATATCAATTGCCAAACCAATATTAGTATGTTAACAATATCTTGATTCTAATTTTATTAATCATTGTTTTTCAGGCCCGTGGAGACCGTGGGCGTAGTAGTGCCACTAGCAGCAGTCAGTCACAGCCCTCGCCAAGTGGTCAACAAGCGGGAGGGTCCAGGCCGCAGTCTGGTCCCTCATCTGGCCCCTCAGGAGGATCTGTGAATAAATCATCTTTAAACCAAGCTGTTATACAAAGGGTAGAATTCCAAGGCAAAACCCTATCTTGTATTGTCAAAGGAGAGCGCAAGGAGTACTATGCACTGGTTGAAGCACTATCCCGAGTCTACTTTCCAAATTGTACTTTGGAGGATTTCCAGTTTGCTCTTGAAAAGTCTCTTCAAGTCCCTCTGGTCAAACTTACTGAGGAAGAAGAAAGATCTTTCATCAGTTTCTACAATATTCCAACAAAGATGTTGATGTGCAACAAGGTGATCCGCCTTGCAGAATTCCAAGAGCTCATTCCCCAACTCAAAGCTATGTTTAGAGATAAGCTGTCCTCGTCTGCAAATGAAAACCTGTCAGACACTGCTGTGCCACCCAGAGGCACAGTACTTGTGTCTACTGGCAAAGATGGTAAGCAAGGTTCTCCAGGTGAGTCTAAAGACTCACCATCATCCTCAAAACCTGGAACCCCAACTCTGAACAGTGAAGCAGTAGGAAAGATACAAGCAGCGTTGAAGGCTGCTTCGGGGAAGAGGCCTGCACCATCTGATAATGACAGTACTGATGGACAGGATAGTCCCGGGCCATCAAAGCAACCTAAAGTTAGCATTGAAGATGCAGTAAACCGTCTCAAGCAGTTCCAGGCTGAGCAGAAAAGTAAACGCAAGTCTTCGAAACCAGCACGAAGAACAGGTTCTCAGTCACCAACTTCAGACACTCCGACCGAATATATAGCCAGGTCTCCTGATGCTGATATGCAAGGTGTAACTGCGAGTGAGACTGAACCCCTTGAAAATGCTGATAAGGAAGCAGGTGATAAGGGGGTGGATAGCAGTGCACCAATGGAGGTGGATGGCTCAGAACCTGTAGAAGTACAAAGAAAGGAAACTGTCTCAGAATGTTCAGCACCACAGAAAGCTACAGACATGTCCACAGGGAAGGAAGCATCTGAAGTAACGCCACAGACACCTACAACAGGTGAGGAAGAGACTGTCAATGTAGAATCTACTGACTCCAGTGACATGCAATTCACTGTGACCAGTATGGCACTAGACTTTTCTAGTAAGTCTCAAGAGGACATTCCATGTGCTGAAACTGTGAAGGATGCTGATCATGCTGAGACTGAAACAACATGTGTTGAGAAGAAAGAAGATGTGGAGTCGTCCACAGGAGGGTGGGCGAATACTCAGCCAGAAACTGCCTCAGAGGATTTGCTGCTAACTGAAAAGAAATCTGTAGATGCAACTACAGATGAAGCTCAAATGGGAATAGATTATTCTGCCCGTAAACCTGATCACTCAGACATTAATGTAGACTCGGAAAGTAAGTTATCTGACAGCGGTGAGACAACAGAGGTGCTAAATTTTGCGGTGTCAGCGAATAGTGCTGTCGATGTTCAAGTACCTATTTCCAGTGATGAGAATACTGATACAGACTTATCAACAAAAACCAAAGAAGATATTCCACAAAAGGAACAACCCCTATCTGGAGACTTACCTGCTATAGCTTCAGGAACAACTGATGACCCTCTTAATACTGAGAGCTCTGTAGACGAGTCTAACAGTGTTAACCTCTCTGTAGATAACAGCAAAGTAGACACCGAGGAACCAGGTGACAAAGTGCTTAATGAACAACCGGTTGATTTGCATAGTACTCCCGCAGCTCGCGACAACATTGTTTCTAAAGTCGACACGTCCGCTCTAGTGCTAGGTGACACAATACCTGAAAATTCGACAAGCGTTATGGACACAGAAACAAAGACTGTTAGTGCAGAGTCAAGGCTTGAATTTGCAGAAGTTCAATCTGCTTCAACTACTGTCATTAGTGACAAAGAGCTTTCCATGGAGGACCAGGGTCCTGTCTCATCTAATATGAATGAACTGAGTGAACTTCAGTCTTCTAGCGGGTGCCAAGAGTCTTATTCTGGTACCTCGCAGGAGGCACCTGTATGTGACATTAGAAGCAGTCAGCCAAACCAGGATTTGCCAGAAAATGATATATCTAACCAATCCAATGCTGCTCAAAGTGAAGTCACAGATGCTGTACCCTCTAGTACAGATGCTGTGAACCCAGTTCCATGTGAAGAACCTATGAATCTGGCTGTGACTGATGATAATAGTAATATGGATGTTTCAGCTAGTGATGATATACCACTCAACCTTGCCACAGCTCCCAGCACTCAGCAGGATATCTCTCCAGTGGCGACTGCCAGTGACATTAGAGAAGATGTATGTGCTGAAATTGAAAATCAAAACCAAAGTGAAAATTCCAAGGTGGGAAATTCCTCTGATAACTATGGTGAAGACCTACATGATACTCAGCAACTCAACACTATAACTGCTATGGACATGAACCAAGGAACCCCCTCAAATGATAGACTTACTTCTAATACGCCAGATGACAGTGTGTCACCTGTTGTAAGTGGCACTTGTCAGGATACTCCAGCTACCAATAATGAGGATTTGGAGCAATCTGTGTTAAACCAAATAGGGGATCAATCAAAAATGGAGGAATCGCCCTCAATGTCAAATTCTAACGAGCATGTTGAGGTGGAACATGAAAGCAGTTCTCAGCAGGAAATGCCCGTTAACCTTGAGGCAACGCCCAAATTAACTGATGCTGATCCTGCAATATTGAATACAGCAGGTAGTAATCTACAGTCAGATCAAGGCAGCCCAGCAGCCAAATTGTTAGATGAAAGCCTACAAGATGGCAGTGACGGCCCTGTCTCCTTGAGTATTGATTGCAGCAGCCTAGGCGATGCATCTACCATACAACACACTGCTGAAACACACAACCAGGAGGCGAATATTATTGACCCTAAGTGTTCTGACGATAACAGTGTGAGACCAGACCCCACCCCCACTGAGTCCACACTAGAAGCAGCTCCTACTCCTCCTGTTATGGACCTGTTCCCTGGTCTTGATGAGGAAGAGGATGAGGAAGAAGAGGAGGAGCAAGGAGATGATATCACAAAATGTTTCAGTGTTTCTGAGAGTGAACCAATAAATGAAGATATCCCTCTCCCTACCATTCAAACAGCCCATGTTGCGATAGCATTAGATGGGGACAATAAAGATGAAGATCGTGGGGCCTCATTGGTTACTCATAATCAATCTGAATCAATGCCAACGGTTTCTAGTGGCAGCAATGATACCAGCAGTGTGATCGATGTAGGAGTTAGCACCAAAACCATTGATGAAGTCACAGATTCTAGCAGTCAGGAGGCTACTAGTGTCCTAACTACTGAAACCATGCTGGGCACTACAGACACTGCTGTAGCAGATAATACAGATTCATCGACTATGCAAATAGTGGATCAGACCACTGATGAACCAAAAGCCTCAGTGGAGACTTCTAGTGTAGAGAATACTAGTACAGAGAATACTAGTACAGAGGCTACTAGTGCAGAAACTACTTGTTCTGAGACTACTAGTACTGAGACTACTAGTACTGAGACTACTTGTACAGAGACAACTAGTACTGAGACTACTAGTGCAGAGACTATTAGTACAGCGACTACTAGTGCAGAGACTACTAGTAAAGAAACCACTAGTACAGAGATCAGTAGCACAGCGCTCAACATTGCTGCCAGTCCAGTAATTATGGAGACAAATACGGTCAACACCAACGGGGAGGAGGACAATGCAGGTGAGATTATTCAGGATGTACCAACCACACCTGTGCCTGAAATATCTCCTGCTAATAACAATACCGAAGATCATGTAGCCCTGGACAAGGATATAATTGCCTCAGAAACTGAAACCAATACTGACGCGGCTGTAGTCCCCAATGAAGTTGATTCTAGTGATGCAAACATGGAAATTGCATCAGTTTCAAACAACCAGGTAGATGATGCTGTGACAATGGACGATGCTCCTACTACCAATGATGAACCCCCCATTGATATTGAACAGGTTACCAATGTATCAGCCCCTGAAAATACCTCGGCAAATGTAGATACTTTTAAATTAAATGCTACAGAAGAAAAGGGAGTTGAAAGTATGGATACAAGTGAGGATGTCAGTGCTAATAAAGAGAGTGATGATGTTGTAATTGATACAACTGTGAGTGACAGTGAGGTTGTAAATACCGCTGGTGCCAGTTTAGATACTGAAACTGTTGATAGTGTAAGTTGTAAAGACTCAGCTGTTGAGATGGACACCCAGGGTTCTAATGATGATACATGTAGTGCTAGTAATGAGAACAGTTCCCCTGTGGGGGAGCCAAAGGAAAACAGCAGTGACCCCATTAGCAGTGTCTTAGCAGACCCCAGCTGCAGTGCCGCAGGGCTTCCTGCTATGGAGGACGTGAGTGTAGAGTCAGCGGACACTGTCTGTCCAGCACCGAGCACTACTCCTAGTATAGACAAAATCAATACTGAAACTACACACACGCAGAACCAACAACTTGAGGATGTAGCAGACACCCAGCCTACTGAGATGGAAGTAGCCAGTTCTGAGAATGTCCACAGTGCTATTGCTGAACAGTGTCCTCTATCATCTGACACTGCTCTCAACCTGCAAGATGCTAATGTAACTGACACTACCTCACAGGGGGATTTGGGGATGGAGTCCTCAGAACCCATAGACTGTAGTTCTATGGGGGCTGAGGAGGACATGGAGGTGCCAGACTCTGACCTGGAGGCCAAACTACTAGAGTCTCCTCCAGGGTCCAGCTCTCATGACCCTAGTGGTGAGGTAGACGGCTCCTTGCCTGCTCCTGCTGATGTCAGCAATGTCCCTCAGCGAGGCCCTGCTGACGTGGCTGTACCTGAGGTGCAGGAGGCTGTGGACACCCCTGCCCTGGTGCCAGAAGCTGCCTCCCTGTCTCAGGTCTCCCAGGCCCAGGAGGTCCAGTCTGAGACCATGGAGGAGGTACAGCCTGTAGCACAGGAAGAGGTCAAGCCTGCTACCCAGAGTGAGGTCCAGCCAGTACCTGAAGAGGGGGTGGGCTCCCAGCTAGAGCCTAGTCAGACTGATGACCATTGTCCAGAAGAGGACAAGACAGAGCAAGTTGTGCCTTCTATAGAGTCTACCCCCACCTCTGAGGACCACGGGGAGCAGGTCACAGATACCCCTAAAGACCAAGGGGAGCAGGTCACAGATACCCTTAAAGATCATGGGGAGAAAGACACAGATACCCTTAAAGATCAAAGGGAGAATGACACAGATACCCTTAAAGACCAACGGGAGCAGGTCACAGATACCCTTAAAGACCAGGGGGAGCAGGTCACAGATACCCTTAAAGACCAAGGGGAGCAGGTCACAGATACCCTTAAAGACCAAGGGGAGAATGACACAGATACCCTTAAAGACCAAGGGGAGCAGGTCACAGATACCCTTAAAGACCAAGGGGAGCAGGTCACAGATACCCTTAAAGACCAAGGGGAGCAGGTCACAGATACCCTTAAAGACCAAGGGGAGAATGACACAGATACCCTTAAAGACCAAGGGGAGCAGGTCACAGATACCCTTAAAGGTCAAGGGGAGCAGGTCACAGATACCCTTAAAGACCAAGGGGAGCAGGTCACAGATACCCTTAAAGACCAAGGGGAGAATGACACAGATACCCTTAAAGACCAAGGGGAGCAGGTCACAGATACCCTTAAAGGTCAAGGGGAGCAGGTCACAGATACCCCTAAAGACCAAGGGGAGCAGGTCAAAGACAGTTCTGTGCAGGAGGAAAGTAATGTTGTACTGACAGTCACCAGTAGTAAGCAGGCTGCGACAGAGAGTCTCGAAGAGAAGCCAAGTCTTGCGACCGAATCTCCCGAAGTAAATGTCAATAAGATGGATTTATAAGGAAAGCAATTTGTGTTTGTGATGAGCCAATAACATATCGGGTTAGATTGTGATGAATGCAATTAAACTGTATTTTCTGTAATGCTTTTCTATGTATGTACGCGTACCGAGTGGATCTTTCTAATCATAGCTATTTATGACGTTTCCAAATCACCTGAGTGAATGATACACACACATATATATATATATATTCAAAGTTGGGACATGTGTCTTTAAAGCTATTCATGATCTCAATATCAACAGGAACGATGAGTGTCTCCTCAGACTTGCATTAATTTAGACAAAGAAACAATTTGCTTTCAAAACCTGTTATGTTCTAGGTGCGTGTGTATGGTTGGTGTCCTCATTTAATAAAGTGAACATAATAAGTATATGTTCAAGGTGCTTTGAAGTCACACACAGCTTCCCAATACATGAAGCTTCAATGTTTCTGTTTAAGTATTGGATGTCGTGTGAGAAGAGATATGTACATACCATTAGTTTCATAATATGCCGATTGGCTATATAGATGTATTATAACATTCAAGAGACCCCATGCAGACATACTGGGCCTTGCTCAGATTTTAAGTTTATGCAGTCAGCAATTGTATTTTATAAGTTATTTATGAGCCGTATTTATGCAACTTACATAACCCAGGAGACTAGAGAGTTTTGTGTACATAGAGGTTATTAAGAGAACTTACATACCTAGCACTATTACAATGTACTTGTATGTGCGTCTTCCAGGTTACATGTATAACAAATGTAGGGTTGTGTCAAATAGAGATATTAAAGACAATATTTATACATTTTAAAACGTGTTGAATTATTTACTTGCTATTCCTAAGAATGCAGCTTCAGAAGTGTACCCTGGGACTAGATGTCGGTGTGAAAATGTAGAAATAGTCTTAAAATCCTGATAGATAGTTCCAAAATTATGATGTTGAGACTATTTGTCAACGCTCAGCCTAGATAGCCCC
The DNA here is from genome assembly GCA_947462335.1 of Harmothoe impar. Taxonomy (NCBI): domain Eukaryota; kingdom Metazoa; phylum Annelida; class Polychaeta; order Phyllodocida; family Polynoidae; genus Harmothoe; species Harmothoe impar. The sequence goes on along the minus strand of OX381709.1, from coordinate 28,685,881 downwards.
ACCCAACTATAGCTTTGTCGACCCCGCGTCCTCAGTAGTGTGAATAAGGGTGTAACGATGTTATATGCGACCCTTAATATCCCCGACTTTCCGACCCAGGGAGGGGACCCCTCTCTGCCTGTCAGATTGTCTGGCTTGATTTTGGCTGGAATGCTAGTTTGACGAAATAGATAAATTCTGCACCCGAATGGTCCATTTGCCCACTAGTAGCCTCATTCCTGCCCTTCCAGTCATTTTATAACTTAAGTCACAAGGTGCACAAGGTAGAGCAGTCAGTAGTGTTGGGGAACCCGTCAGTTAACTTCATTTTGTAGGACTACAGCTAAAATTTAATGTGGGTAGGCTAGTACCAGGCCTAGGTGACACACCTCATGGTGGTTAGAAGAAGGGTGGGGGTGGGTGAAGATGCACACAATTATGTCTCTCAAGCTATGAGACATCGGATCTAGTAGCCTATTTTGATATAGAAAAAATATGCACAGTATATGTTAAGTCTCATTTTTATCATGATAAAGAAGGAAAATAAATTAAAGGGTAGGATTGCTTTAGTGTACCAACGAGTTGGAGACCTGCTGTGTACCCCGATCAGGTGTTATGCCGCATCCACACAGAGGTGCTAATTTTTATTGCCCTACAGGGGGTCCTGTCTGAAGTTTAGACTGTTTGGAGTCATTAGGGGGTGGGTGGTGGTGGGAGCAGCTCCATAAACTTACCAACATCCAGACAGTAGAGGGGGTGTTTCTACTGAGGGAACAGCCAGATTTCAAAATTGTGACAGTTGGGAAAATGATAAACTGGCCTTTTAGAATATTTTACTTGAGGAATATATTTAGAAATTACCTAGACATATAAGGCAGATATTCCCACAGAGGTCATACCTTTTACAGGAATAGATATTCACTAAAGACATAGATATTTAGGATAGTTTAAAATGTTTACCAGAGCTCTTTACCCTACCATTTATGAGACCCCCTGTGGGTTCAGAGGCTCTTCCGCCATTTATATATAGTCCGTGGCACCAAGAAAGGGACTGCCAAACTATGTTTGCCCTTTTGCATTTCACGTCATGATCCACTACTTTGGCACTAGTAGTCGCATCATCTTCATGTAAAAAACGTTTTTTAGCCGAGACTCTGTAGTTTCAGGTAATGACGATGTTATGTTTCTCTGGAGAAATGTGGGTAATTGTGAAAATTGTAAATACCCTAGAAACATTTCTGAAATGTTATATTTTTGTTGACTTTGATTTGCATTAGCACCTATAGAAATTGAAATACACTGTCAGAGATGGAATTAGTTATCAAATAAATCAGGGAACATTTTTGCCTTCACAATGGTACCATTTAGAACATTCTGGTTAAAGGAATGCAAATGTGAGCCTTTCCACAAAGTGAGATCGAAATATTCAAAAATTGCTTAAAATCAGCATTTTGGGGAAGTTTTGATGATATTCCCTATACTTATAGTATGCCATAAAGAGTGCTTGCCAATATTGTCATGAAACTGCACTTTACAAGCAAGAGAATGAACAATTTCCCTGATTGTAAACATATATTCTCATGTGTATGTGTTTAGCTCTTCATCTGGAAATAGTTTGTGCTCATTTGAGTTGCTTCTACATGTTATTTGACATAGAAAACAAGCCTAATTCAATAGTCCCTTTCTTGGTGCCACGGACTATAGCCTCCCCTCCCCTTTAAGAAAAGGGGGTAAACATATAGACAGAGATGTTACTTGTAACCACCTGATGGGCCTGTGGCATACATTATTCATAAGTTAACAATGTCCGCATGTGTCTTCATTCCACCTATCCTATATAGAGTCAATGCATGCATATACAAAGGTGATAAACCACGAGCCTACCTATCCATAGGCACCCAATACAGCGGTCATAAAACCAGGCTATAAACTAATCAATGTGCAGATTCATCCAGATCTCCAAAGGATGATGTCAGGGAAAGTCTTACTTAATTACGTTTACAACGGGTTGTAAAATATTTATTTGGAGCTGTAATTCAAAATGATTGCTTTAATGAGTTTTTCATTTTGGAAGGAGAGCATTTTATGAAGCCATCAAAACTGATGAGGTTGTCAAAAGTCAAAAGTGATAACTTCCTTAAAAGTGATGACCTCAAATGGTCAAAAGCGATGATATTGGTAACAATATTCACGTGTTCTATCTTTTCACTATGGCTATTCATGCACATCGAGTGGCGAGGAGACTCGCCATCTACCTGTAGGCACCCAACACCACCGTCATAAAACTATGCAATTAACCTACAAATGTGCAGATAAATTGGTAATTCCAGGAGAAAATGTCAGGGAGAGTCCTATTTGATCAGGTTTACCACGGGTCATTAATATTTTGTTGAGGTTTCAATTCAAAACAATGGCTTCAAACGTGTTTCTCTTTTGCGTGAAAAAGGAATGTGAGCCAGGAATCGTGTGCTATGGCATTGGTTTTGGATAACTTTAGGATAGGCAATTCATGATAAAGAACGATGATATTTATAGACTAGTCGTTCTTAATTATTGGTAGTTGACCCGCGACTCGTCTGTTATACTGAGAAGAAATTCACTGCTGGGAAAAAGCAATATGCAGTAAACACCTACATGAAAGAACCGTAGACGTCAAAGCAGTTCAGACTCGCTCTTATTCTGTATAACGAGTCCACTTCATATGTTTTTATCCAACAAGTCTCTCACCAACCAGAATGAAGCATAGACATCCCCTCACACTTTCTGTGTGAGGCTGAATGCGGCCTACTTTAAACTGCGTGTGGCACAGAGTTAGTTACATTGACCTAATTATGTGACAATCTAATACAATCTAATAAATACCCCACCCCACTCAGCTCAACTGTACCCACACTCTTTAATAATAATAATGATCTTACTCTACTCCTGCCAGCCAAGATTTACAGCAACAAGCAGATAATTCAAAACTGAATTTAACTTAAATTTAATGCAGATACCAGATATATTTCGGGGCAGTAGGCAGACCCTCGAGGGGTCGATTGAACTCCCCCCCCCCCCCCCCGTCATGATTTGCTTTAGAATGCTGAAAATTCTTCATTGTTACATAATATACTAGTATCGACCCTGCAAGTGAGTCTGACTGAACCTTAGTCACCTGTCCATTCTTCAATGGCTTTTTGTACTTAAAATAACAGTTATTATCATGACTCATGAGAGAGTTACTGCCTAAATCCTGAAATGAGGGGTTTCCATGATTTTCATAGTTGATTCAGGGTGTGCTAAAAAATTAGATTAGGGCCAGGAAATAGGGTCGGTTGGGATATTTGAACACAACCTCTTCTCTTTTTTTGGCCCTATCACTATGAGTCCCTTGTGATGTGTATTACATGCCCGATCTTTCTATCTTACACCCAGCAGGGGGGTGTGCCAGGGGTGCACCATGGCCCACAGCTGTGCAAGTCTGTTATCGGCTCTCCAGCACCATATTGAAACACATGGAATATCCTGTTCCAAGTTGAAACATGCTTCATCTTTTCTTTACTTTGGAGTCAAATCTACAGAGAAAACGTGTAGATCTGCCTGACCCTTGAAACGCCTCCAAAACACTCATGTCAGCCAATGCTGGACCTCCTTATATAACCCAGCATTATTGTCAAGCAATGCTGAACTATCCTTCTGGAATTCACTTTATGATATTATACTGCAAGAGAGTCTGGCATGCTGGACTCTCTTCCCAGAGTATCAAAATTATGGATTCTTGAAGGCTTCAAAGAGAGGCTATACATGAGTCTTGCATTGCCAGACATATGCAATCTCAGATTATGAGGATGCTGGACTCTCAGCATTGCCTGACTCCTGTTAAAATGTCTAGCTCTGCAAAGTTTGTTGTTTTGGAGACATTTCGAGGATCATCCCGATGCGTATGTTTCCCCTTGTGTACACAATACTTTACTTTACTCTTAAATACATAATTTGATTCCTCAATAGACCAGGAATCCCAAAAAATCTAGGCATATTCTTTGTCTGTAATTATCTGATAATTATCTGACCGAATTGGCAAAACTATGACTAGGCCTTAACAATGTCCAAATCTCTTGAAGTAATTAGTAACCTAATTATTATAGGGAAAAACTGCCTTTGAAGCCCTTTGAATCAAACCCCCATTAGGCATGAAATTAAATGGCCTTCAATTAATGTTGTTAGAGAAATGAGGGACCTCATTGAATAAAGGAAAAGGGAAATTCATCTTATTATTTGGGCAAACGTAATAACATTGGTGACTGTTTGAAAAGGACAGAGGATCACATTTTGATACTCAAGTGTGGTTTTATAATAGCATCTTTGCAATTCTATTCAAAACATGTAATATATTGACCTTTTTGGTATGTAGACTTTCAAAAGAGCACAATAAATAATGGCATTATTATTACATCGCGTATGCCTTCCACTGATGTATGAGAGCCTAGAATAGAGTGATGTTACCTAAATGTAGAAGCCTTTATCTCAATTTGAACGGCTACAGCTAAATGTAAAATACATGTAAAAATGTATTTGAGTTCTAAATCTATGACATTTTGCACTGTAAATGGTATACCCAAAAATATGTCCTTTCATACCGTAGATCAACAGTAAATTCCACTGCCCATGCACACTTATATCGTAGTATATACTGTAAATTTACAGTAGATTTTACTGGTCAGCTACATTCACTTCGAACAGTGTACCGTGTGCATAACTAAAACACAATATTGGTATCTGCATTAATTGTTTGTAAAATGTTCTGTTCAGTGTAATAAACGTTTAAAATGAAATGATATGAAGTACGTGTTTTATCATCAAACTAAACGTGTGCAAATAGCACTGTATGACGTCAGCAAATAGGTGGTAAATGGCCAAGAAATTATGTGAAGCATGCACTAAAGAAATGAATATCCCTTTACTCTCCCGGATAAGGCTTCTCCTTCATACACCGTTATATGAAAGCAATGCAATTGCAAGATGAGAAAATATTTGCCAGTAGAGGCTTATGATTTAGAATGCCGATTGAAAAAGTTATATACCCAAGTAGCAAACCAAACTGGGCCCCAGTTGGGCCCCGATTGGGCTGCAAACTGGGCCCCACCTGTGTTTCCCGACTGGGGCCCTGCGAGAACGGGCACTGGGCGCCAGACCGGGCCCAAGTGGGCTAGCCCAAACTGGGCCCTGCCAGGGCCCCGAATGGGCCCCACTTTGATATTTTAGGGTTACAACTTGCATAATAGGGCAGTCCAGTAATTAATTTTAATTAATACATTCCCTTACATTGATTTAATGACTAATATATAGCTGGGCTTGAGGTGGGCACAGGTTGGGCTGGCCCAAGGTAGGATTCTGGTATCCCTACCGGAAACCCTTCAAGTCATACATTTTCTACACAGAAGATAGAAAATGTATTCATCAAGTTTAAGTCACCAAAGATGAGACTTGTGCAAGTGGCTAGATACTATTTCATCTTAGCCATCAAATCTGCAGATGATGCCTTCAGGTTATGTGGGTCCATGTCTTGTAGTTACCTTTTTAACCACATTATAGGGGTCTCCAGGTGAATACTTCATTTTCTACTTTGATTTACACATTAAAATGGAAACTTCCATATATTATCAAACTGCATTGAAATACCTTCATTCACATACATGTATCAACTACATGACACATTTTGGCTTTATTGTATCTATGAAGAAGTTATCTTGAATTGGAAGAATTCTCTCTACATGGTATAGAGAGGACATCTAGTGTCAACGCTTAGAACCACATAGCCCTCTAGTGTCAATGCTCTAAACTACTTGCTGGGAAGCCCATGTCAAGCCCAAAGAAAGCCCAACTATGATTTTCCAGCAAAATCATCATTATAAAATTTCATATTTTTTTTATCTTAAAAGGAGAGTTTGATTCACATTGTTAGGGACTACCATAAAGCATTTCTGGAAGTGAAAGTTAGCCCAGTCTAAGCCCACCTAAAGCCCAATCATACATTACCTACCCAAAAGTGACTATAACATGTTTATACTTGGAATCGTTTTAATGGAGAGTATGATTCAAGATATTGTGGATATTTACAAAGCATGTTGTAAAATTCACTTAGCCCAACTGGGGCCCCACTGAAGCCCATGGATTTGCCCAGCCCAAAACGCAGCCCATTCCAGCCCAAGGTTGCCCAAGGCAAACCCAACTGGGCCCCAGCTGGGCATGTTACTTGGGTATATATCATTATTACAAGTCCAAGTCTGGAGCAGTCCAGTCTCCTAATCTGCTCAGGTATCACTGACTTAGGGTAGATTAACCCTGAGTAATATACACTGCCTCATTTTGGGTTTTAAGACAAATGTGGGACATGGGAAAAAGTTTGTCTTTCAATTGCTATACAAGATAGACAAAAGGGGGAAAAAAGAGAGACGTAGGCAAGATCGGGGGCTACAAAATTCCTTCGAAATTCTTTCAAAAAACTCATTTTTTCTTTGTGATATTCAACTGCGATCTTCAACAACTTTTTTCTATCTTTCACTATTATGGAAATGTACTAAAACCAATCTACCCTTGGTAACGGGCGACCATAGTATTAATATTTTTTGTTGAAGATAGAAATCATATTTTGAGCCAAAGTTGTGTTATTTCTCTCATCTACCGCCAAACCTGGCAAAAACTGGACATGTCCTGTGGTAACACTGTTGGTAACACATTTCAAGAAATAAAGTACAACCCAAAAGTCATACTGTAGGCCTACTGGACCACCTTAGTCCACCCACTTGCACAACCCCCCACTATAACATGCCCCCCCCCCCAAACCCCCAACCTCTGACCTGCAGCAGACATTGCACCAGACAGCAGCACCCCTCCCCCCCCCCGCCCCAACAGCTCTCCCCCTCACCCAACCCCCTCGACTATAGTCGACACCATTGTAGGCTTACTGTCGACTATAGTGGATGGCTGTCACATACGAATACTGTAGGAATTGACATGAAGCCTGTCCTCCTTAGCGCACCAGACAGGGGGTAGCTGTGTCACTTGTCAATACTAAAAAGCACCAATGTCCCTTGTCCATCGCAAGAAATGGGTCTTGTCCCTTTTCAAAAAAAAGAAGCAGATTTGTCCCTTGTCGCCGACCCCTAGCGCTGCTTTGTCCCTTGTTTAAACTTAAATCCATGACACCAAAGCTGACTGCAGATGGGTCAAAATCGACCTGGCGACCTGGACTGTTTTGGAGGAGACTTTCGACCTAAGGGAGTGATCATTTTTTAACAACAGGGTGGGGGTGGTGGCAAAAAAACTTGGACCCCTTGACTGGGGGGGGCAAAAAAATTTGGACCCCTCGATGGGGGGTGTGTAAAAAATTTCGGGCACTCCAAAGTCAAAGATATGGTGGCGCCACTAGCAGTTCTCGTACTCCGCGAGAACTCAACGAGACAGCACGAGAGCGGCAGCATAAAAGTAGTGCAGAGCAAAATAGTACTACCAATATCTTTGTTGTTTATGGTCCGACTAACTCAGTTTTAGACACGACCAGAAGGCGGTACATGCCCGCAGTTTGCAACTGTCGCCCACACCCACCTGCACACCCACACCTACCTGCTCTCCCACACCCACCTGCTCACCCACACCCACCTGCTGGCCTGAAATGGAATAACATACATGTATGACACATGACTTGGAGGTACTTTTAAATGAATGATCATAAGGCAGTACTTTATTTAAGTACATGATAAGCTACAGATCCAGCTTACCGTGAGTCATCTGTGAGGCCACTCACACGCTCAATCTTTGTTTCAGGCAGCTGTTTGGAGACGTTCTGTCCTGTCCATGGCTATCAAACAATGCTTGACATCTGGAGGATGTCCTGTCACCTGAAAACTTTCATGTATCATCACTCCAGACAGGTTTGTTGCAGTATGGAGTGTGTTAACCAATCAGAAAATAGGTATTTTGTGTTGGAGTTTTCGGAATTGTCTATTTTATGATAGAGTATTAGTACTTTAAACAATTAATTAACTTGTTTCTAAAATTGATAATTTTCCTTTACTACTATTCACATAATCATGTATTAACTGCAGATATTCCTTAACTATACATATTAGATCTACCCATGAGGTGGTACCACCCTAAATGCCTAGTTGGGCCTCGGAAAAATCAACGTCACACACCTTGGGTCTAATATTTGAAATACTTAAAATTCCCTGAGAGCTAAGCCAAATATACCATATTTTAGCTATTGAAATGGAGAAAATTACACAATAGGCCCAAAATAAAAAAGTCAGCCTAGATTTAGTATAAATCGCCATGGAAACCAGGACATTGATTTTGTGCCGTGAGACCTAAGCAGTGTATGAATACTATATATGGCCGTTTCACCCCCATAACCCTCCACTGTTTACATGGTACCAATAAAATATTTAGCCTGGACTATAAACAAACACCTCCAGATTACTATGATCCCAAATAAGCATACATTTAATACTTTTACCCCCACCCTGAGGTCCGAATTCCCAAAAATAATTAATTTTCTGAGGGACTATTTGGCCATTCTACCCGGAAGTGGCGGATTTAGGGTGGTACCACCTTAACAGTAAAAGTGATTTTTTGGTTGCCATGGTTACCAGATAATTCCTTCATAAATAGAAGCTATTTGATACCCTAAGTCATAAATAAACCCCAAAATATGCCTAATAACCCTACTTTCTTAGTAATTTGGGCTAAACTAGGCCATGGTCGGGCATGCAGCGACAAAAATCTGCTCAAAATGTCCGGGTTTCAGACACAATTTTTCAATCGGTCGTGGACAAAAATCGGGCCTGACTTTAATATGTCCAACATACCTCTAACTGCAGCAAATGACATCTATATTAAGCTTGCTAGGCCCACTAAGCTCTCAGGAAGTTAGGGAAACAACCAAAACCCATGAGAATGCCCAAAAATGGTCATTTTTGGGCCAAAATCGCTGTTTTGGGCCCAAAATAGGCCCTAAAGTAAGATAATATGTTGTTTGGTTGCCATGGCAACCCATAACAACCAATGGAATTGTCATATATTTGATGCTTAACCTGTTGCATGATACAATACCCCGACATTTGATACTAAAACTGCTATGTGGACTCTAAAAAATCCCATTTTTTGTCATATTTTGTGAGGACGTGGAAATATTTTCCGGGCGCCATTGATGGCGATCGAAGCAGACGCCTGCTTTTGAGGTCAATTTTTTGAGAAAATTGGAACATTCCTTGGTCAAATCCATGAAAATATGTAATTTTAGATGTTTATATTCAAATATGAGCAGTGTACTGCACCAACAATTAACAATTGTTGACAGAAAAAGGGGGAAACGGGTTAAAATTTGAGCTTCTTTGGCCTACTTTTGTCAGAATTTCTCTACTGTTAACAGTAAAAGTGATTTTTTGGTTGCCATGGTTACCAGATAATTCCTTCATAAATAGAAGCTATTTGATACCCTAAGTCATAAATAAACCCCAAAATATGCCTAATAACCCTACTTTCTTAGTAATTTGGGCTAAACTAGGCCATGGTCGGGCATGCAGCGACAAAAATCTGCTCAAAATGTCCGGGTTTCAGACACAATTTTTCAATCGGTCGTGGACAAAAATCGGGCCTGACTTTAATATGTCCAACATACCTCTAACTGCAGCAAATGACATCTATATTAAGCTTGCTAGGCCCACTAAGCTCTCAGGAAGTTAGGGAAACAACCAAAACCCATGAGAATGCCCAAAAATGGTCATTTTTGGGCCAAAATCGCTGTTTTGGGCCCAAAATAGGCCCTAAAGTAAGATAATATGTTGTTTGGTTGCCATGGCAACCCATAACAACCAATGGAATTGTCATATATTTGATGCTTAACCTGTTGCATGATACAATACCCCGACATTTGATACTAAAACTGCTATGTGGACTCTAAAAAATCCCATTTTTTGTCATATTTTGTGAGGACGTGGAAATATTTTCCGGGCGCCATTGATGGCGATCGAAGCAGACGCCTGCTTTTGAGGTCAATTTTTTGAGAAAATTGGAACATTCCTTGGTCAAATCCATGAAAATATGTAATTTTAGATGTTTATATTCAAATATGAGCAGTGTACTGCACCAACAATTAACAATTGTTGACAGAAAAAGGGGGAAACGGGTTAAAATTTGAGCTTCTTTGGCCTACTTTTGTCAGAATTTCTCTACTGTTAAGGTGGTACCACCCTAAATGCCTAGTCGGGCCTCGGAAAAATCAACGTCACACACCTTGGGTCTAATATTTGAAATACTTAAAATTCCCTGAGAGCTAAGCCAAATATACCATATTTTAGCTATTGAAATGGAGAAAATTACACAATAGGCCCAAAATAAAAAAGTCAGCCTAGATTTAGTATAAATCGCCATGGAAACCAGGACATTGATTTTGTGCCGTGAGACCTAAGCAGTGTATGAATACTATATATGGCCGTTTCACCCCCATAACCCTCCACTGTTTACATGGTACCAATAAAATATTTAGCCTGGACTATAAACAAACACCTCCAGATTACTATGATCCCAAATAAGCATACATTTAATACTTTTACCCCCACCCTGAGGTCCGAATTCCCAAAAATAATTAATTTTCTGAGGGACTATTTGGCCATTCTACCCGGAAGTGGCGGATTTAGGGTGGTACCACCATGATGACTATACATTACGCCAAGAGCCCATAATCTTAAACAATTATCAAAATATATCATACATATTGAATGGATACTACTATACATTTTCGTGTAAAACATCTAGGGTATATTTCTTTTAATGAAATGCATTAACACATTTTTACTTCAAGACACGCTCCATAGTTCCTTGTAATGACGTGTCTCCAGGAGACAAGACAACACTTTAGCACACACTATGTCTATCCTTAGTTGGCATAGGTCACTCTCTTATCATATATCATGTATGTGACGCAACATGGGAGATGGTGACAATAGGGGAACTGACCAATGATGCTCTAAACATATAATATATGATATTACAAGAAGAGTTAATATTTACAAGAAAATTGCCATCTTGGCCAACTTTTATTGAAGATTTTGATTACACCATCATTACGATTCCATTTTCATTCTAAGCCTTACAGTGTAATCTCATTATAAGGAGGACTTATATATGGAACTTCCTGATATAAGGAAAACATTTCTATGGCTAAAATTGCACATTATCTCTTTATTTAGTATTGGTTATAAGTAACATTGCTTATAAGGAGCAAATTTGTCTTGCCAAAAGGCCCTCCTTATGATAAGATTTCACTGTATTTGGAACGTTAACAGAACATCTTTACCAAACTGTAGCTTATTTGTTGACGTTTGGTTGCCATGGAAACCAATTTTTCACTGTTTTAGTCATTCCATAAGGATCTCAGAACTGAAAACAGAGTACCATTATTCCTTCTAGATCTAAATGTATAGTCCATAATTGACATTCATTAATTTATTTTCTAATGTAATTATTTAGATGGATTATGCAAAATATATTGATATCTAAAGGAGCTATGATCTATTTTGAATTTCTAAATGTTTCTATCATCTCATGTTTGGGAGGTCAGTTCTCTGCAACCCATTGTGGTTTAACAATCAAAGTACCAAACTGTATTTGACCTGACTGAAGACATGAACTTAAAAAAGGGGGTTTCCTCCCTATAACCTCATCTTATGCCATGTTCTGTCACATATTAGTACAATGTATGGGCAATTAGGATCACCTGGCCGGAGTTCGAAAAGTCACCTGGAAAAGGCCCAGGTCGCTGCATGGGTTATCAAAATACAGTGAAGCTAACCATAGATTAGGCTCTATGTATTCAGGACCACTACACCTCCCAGTAAAGAAAAACAACAACATTTAGGCTATAACGTTTTCTATGGCTCCTTATTGTGGTAAAGCGCTATATAACATTAAAAACGTTAATTTGACGTAAAATAACGTATTTCTGTTAGCTGAGCTGGAATATTCAGCAGCCTGAACGCAGTTTGTAATCTACACATGATATACATAACATGTTCAGCAGAATGGACATGTATATATAGCTATGTATGAGATTATTTAGGCCATTGTTGACACATGAAGCAACAGAAGGGATAGGGTTTAAAGTTAACAAAATATACAACTTTAATGTTTAACTCCCCCTAAAAGCACAAAACATAGCTTTAATTTCTGTAAAATATTGGGATCCTTGCACTAGAATCTTAACACTAACTGCCATGGTGTAGGTACAACATGTAGGGACTTGCAGCGAGCGATTAAATAAATATGATCTCTTATCTTTTTGGCAGTCGGCTCAATATTATAGGCTCACAGTGTTAGTCCACGTTCTATTCAAATCTCTAATTCTTGAGGCTATTATTATCTGGCAGAAAGCAAACACATTTAACTATTTCAGATGGATCCTAGCACACACAGCGAGACGTGATAATTACAATCTCCACTTAGATAATTACTTGTTTTAAGACTTGAGAGCAAATACAATTGAGGCCTTAATGAATTCGAATATTAATTAAAGGATATACATCTAGCCATATTAGATGTGCTTTTGCACTAGGTTTTGAAGGTAATTATTCTCATCGGCCATAAGTAATACCCATGTAAAAAAAGCACAAATGGGGATATGTTGAATGGGTGATTCTCATGCATCCCTTAATTTCCGAGTACATGTGGATGGTATGATGCCCATTATGATATATGTAATACATTTGGTGCATGCCCTATAGACATAGATCGGTGCACCATGGCGTGTTTCTCTATACAACATACCATTGCATGGGACAGACACTGTATCTTGGCATGTCCTATTTCATAATATATCATAATAGAGTACTATACTGCCGCTGGCCTATAGTAATAACGATCCATCACATTGGCGATGTGATGATACAGGCATTATAATACCCTACACTCACCATATGCATTATTCTCAGAATTACACTTTACATTGTTTAAATGTGTTGCAGGATTATGTTGATTCCATGAAATTGCATGCAAACACATCGATTAACGTGCACCGGGAAATTATCTGATCAAATAACAAATGCACAGCTTGGAGGTACAAAGAACTATACATCGTAGCATTTATTATAGATATGCCAATCCAGGAAATCATCTTCATATTTATCCAAGGAACCAATCGTCTAAAAATAAACTAATCTCGGGAAAGAACACCACAGGGACCTACACAGGGAATGATAAATGGCTAAAACAGGGTATTTAGAGAATAATTTATCACTATAGATCTAACCCTTTAGACCCCAAAATGGCCGTAAATGCTATGGCCGTTTTTAGGCCTTGATTATAGAGCCTATATTAATGATGGAACATTTCTAGAACTCTTTCGATTTTATTTAGCATTATTGCTTGTCACATACTTTTAAGAACTAACTGTATAACAGGTCATACATGATATTCTGGAAAGGTTTAACATGGGTTGGGTGTGCCTAAACAAAGCTCATTTCTTTGGGGCACCCCATTTTGACCCAATGGAATATTTACAATAAAATGTACAGGCCTAGCATTATGTTAGTGATCATTCTACTCAGAAATATTACCTTCATTAATGCACGTGACATATACTTTAACGGGTAGCCTATGTTTATCAGGGGATGATTTAATTCCCATTTGATGATCCTAATTGTTGTATTTCTCATAAGATTTATACAGCTCAAAGAGGATCTAGCAATTTCCCCAGAATCTATAAATTTCAGCCCAAAGCAAGCCATTTATATAAGCTGTCATCAAAGAGGCAAAAACAACACATGTACAAAAACCTGTCATTAGTTTGAAAATGGAAAATGGAAAATAATTATGTTCTTGGAATCAATACAATATTAAATCTGATATATGGATTAAGGAATACAAATTCAATATTATGTTTAACACTGAGGGCGACCAATGGCCGAATTTAACTAAATTCACAGGAAATCCTGGGGAAACGAGGCACTTAATTATGCAAATGTTTGGGGTCTAAAGGGCTAAGCAGGTGCATACATAATGATAATGAACTTCCATGTGAACGATTATCAAGAGCCATTCTTACAATATCTGATGCAACGACTGAACTCAACTCCGATAAATAGCTGTACCTCTATGTTTCTTTTGTTCAGATGTGGCACACCCTCTTAATGAATACAATAATATACCTTACCGCAGTTACACACAATGTCCAAATTTAGAGGGGAACCCCTTGAGGTCTCTATGAGCTCTAACAGTCAACGCTACTGACGTACTGCTAGTGTGTTTCAGAGGTGTGTCTATTATCAAAGTGTTAAATTATTGCAGAAATAGGCATCAAAAGGAGTAATCTGGTCGCATATAAACATAATCCAAATATCATAAGCCATATAATGTTTAAAATAATTTGAGGAAAAATCTAAATCTAAAGTCTTCATGTTTAATCATTCATTACAGAGGACAGTGTTAAATATCTACCACTGCTGCTAGTCCATTTTCACTTTTAGTTATTGTTTTGTTAATTTTTCTTGGAGTGATTTAAATTGCCCCATGCAAACGGCACGGCGCCAAAACGTTTGAACACCAAACCCACCCGTAATTGATATTATAATATGGTTGGGAAAGTTATTGTATAATGATGAGTCCCTAAAGTTAGTGCATGCATAATATTGACCGTCCATGCACTACAATATATGACAGTCTTTCTCATTCAACGATTGTACTAAATTCAGTTAAAAATAAATAGCTTATGCATCATTATTTGTATTCAAATACTGCACACATTTGTTTGAGTAGGTATACAATAACGTACAATGCTGTAGTTAATTGCAGTTACATACAGTGGCTAAATTTGGATGCAACATAAACCCAGCACAATTGGCCTCCCTAGAGTGTAACCCCTTGGGCTTTCTACGGGCCCTTAATTAAGGTGGGTCAATATGATGCCTTTTTCGTCCACTGCGCCGTCTTCTGCGTAGGTACATTCTCTAGTTTGACCATAGAACACCAGGGCACCCTTGTTTCAAATTGGCCTAAGTAACATCAAATGGTCATAAAATAAAATAGGATTTTCCCTGACCGGGGCGAGAACCACCAACCTTTGAATATGAAGGCATCCATTCTACCACTGTGCTATGCAGTCTGTAGTGGTTGTCCTCATTGGAAGTCATACATAGGTAGCCCTCAGTATATTTCTATTTCTTTTCAACAATTTTTTTTAATGGGCCTAAACCTTAGAAATATGTGCAGGACCATGTGTTAAAAATACATTCTCTAGATAGAAAACATCAAAGCCTATACTCTGAGAGAGTTATATAGGAATTTAGCTACTTTTCAATACAATTTCATGTAGATTTGTGGCAAAACACTGTATAATCCATCACATGAGACATTAACTTAAGGCTTGAATATCTCAGAAAATAGCCCGGGACCCCCCTATTTTCTCAGTTTCTTTGGAAAGTGTATGCTATTATGGTCTTATGGTGAAAACTTGACGAAAATCTAGCTACTTTTACATCAAGGCATTGACCCACCTTAAACGGTGTATATGCTGCTGTATTGCTATTGTAGCCTATGCTATATTTTAGACTCCACTAAGTAGTAATTACGTACTGGATATACTCATGGTAGTCGAGAGGCAATATCAATGATATTGACTCGAGGCACCAGGAGTATATCTGACATACAGTCCGCTTTCATATTAAAATTGATTATGTAAAATAGGCTGATTACAGCTAAATCTTTTCACACATGTGGCCTAGGAGAATATCCTATATAACCCTCCTAGGAGGTTATATGATCATCAAACATATTCTATGTGTGTTCTCATAGAAATACAGTGATCATAGCATATGCTTGAAGAGTGTAGCCTCATACTGATAGAACAAAGTCATATATAAACTACACTGTAAAAAAAATGTCGTCAAAATGACGGTGAATCACCGGCAACTTTCGGGACATCGCTTTCACCGTTTTTTTAACGGGGACCTGTCCCCGTTAAATTGACGGAGATTCAACGTTCTCAATTTACAGAGATTCTGCGTTTATTTAGCAGTGGTATTACGGTAACTCAATGTTTTAATATACGGTTATTCACTGTTTTATCGAACAACTACAATGAATCAGCGTTTTGTTTCCACAAGAAGTGACTAATATTTAACATGATTTTACGGTAAACCTATGTCTGTTCAACGAGGTCCCAGTTTTTACGGCACAGATTCACCGTTATTTGGACGACTTATTTCCTTGTTTTTTACCACTGTCCACTTTTCTTGCTAGCCATATGTGGGATGTTCTGTGAAATGGGGCCTTATTGCAGGGTTCATTAAGGGTTCCTTTTCCTGCACCATGTCATATATATTGCTGAATAATTTATATTCTGGCGGATGATTAAGCGCTATTCTAAGTGTGGAAAGGCTATATAGAAAATAATACAGCAAAAAGAACACAGCATACAACTTATGCAACATTTTATTCCAATTTTAGCACACACACACATATATATATATATATATATATAATATCATATAGATTGGCTGGTGTTCACTCCTATATCCAAGTAATCAACTTGATATTTGTGTGACAAATATTGTTGGGGTGGCATTATGGGAGTGCTCATTTTTTAACAACAGGGGTGGGGGTTTTCATTGGCGGATTTGGGGTTGGGAGGGGGGGAACAAACAGATATTTGGGGCCCTTTTTAAGGTAGGGTTTCAGGGTTAGTAATAATTAAATATCAATTTCGGTATTAAATTAGTACTTAATCAGTGCCTTGAGAAAATTTCACATATTAGACATCATTGGATTGGATTGTTTTCGTTAAACAGATTACTGGGTACAATCTAGGGTATTGGTGTCGTGGAATGAAACAAGAGTGGAAATAGATCAAAAATGTTCTTTATAAGGATTTTGACTGATATATGCCTACTTTGTTGCCTCCATATATGACTAAATCCAGTAATATCAAAAAAATGTAAACATTGAGTGAGAATTCAAAAAGATTCATATCATGTACCCTTTATAGAAAAATTGTCAGTTTATAATTCAAAAACTTTAAAAAGAATGATTTTGTTCTACTCCCATGATATTTGCATTTCATAATACTAGAGCTAGAATGTTATATCAATAAACCTCTTGAACGAAAATATTCTGATTCAATGATGTCTGATATGTCTAATTCTATCAAAGCAATGATTTGATATCAATTTAATACCAAAATCAAACTATAAACAAAATTTTTTTGGACCCCTTGACCGTGGGGGGAGCAAAAAAAATTTGACCCCTCTTGAGGGGGGGTCAAAATGATTTAACCTGTTTTGAGCCAAAAAGCCCGCGCGTTACCATGCTTCAAAGGGCCCGCGCGTGAGCCAATTTCCGACCCTAAGGGGGGGGGGGGGGAAATTGTGACCCCTTGACCGGAGGGGTGTAAAAAATTTCGCGCTCTACGCGCGGAACGCCCTGTTGTTAAAAAATGATCACTCCCTTATTTATATTCCATGACCTTCAAATCGAATAATAGAGGAAACTTGAAAACAGCATAATAGATGGTTAAGCAGATGTACAATATGTACATATTTAATACATATCTCCTGCATTATAGATGCTAAAATGTCTCTTTGATTCTGCCTATTGGGACCCTTTAAGAAAGATGTGGACTGAATAACCCTTTACTCAGTCCACATCTTGGTTATTAAAGTTAGAATCCGATGGTGGGGGGGGGGGGCTGCCACCGCCTTCTTCTTGGCAGATTTTGATCCACCAGTCGGGTTGATTTTCAGGAAACATCTGAAAATGAAATGAGGGTGAGGTATGATTCATTCAGCTTGGACAGAACATTTGTTATAATTTACAAACAAAGCAGTCCACTGAAGAAGCATGTCATTATCAATTAATTTGATTATTTGTAACTTTCGCATTGCTAATGTACTTAAAATGGACTATAAGAATATTGAGATATATGTTTGCAATCTAACACATATTCTTTTTACATATTGAACTTCATTTACTGTTGATATAGAGTTTGATCTTAGAGCTTTTGCTAATCTTCTATTTTATATCTTTTACCTGTTAAAACCACACCAGAAAATGCATTGTCACTCTTCATCTAATAACTGTTGCACAATTATGATATACCATTAATGGAGCACAAAAGTCATGCATAAAGATAGTTAAAGCATTATGCTAACCTTAAATGGTCAGCATAAAGTCATTTATATGATGTTTCTTTTTATCTTATCAAACTATTAGTAAAGTTTCATATGTCAAAGCATCTTTTAACTAATACCTTTGGATGAATTCAAGTGTGCAGCCACATTCTCTGGGTAATGAATGTTTAGATTGTAGAGCAGTCCACAGAGCATCCCCAATGCTGTTTGAAAGTGGCCACCTGCATGGTGACCACTCCATCTGTGGCCACCATGAACCGACTTGCAGTCAAGACCTCTCCTGGAACAGAATAGACTTATTCATTATGATCATTATCATTATTATCACCTCATATACCGGAGTTTGCCCGCATGAAGCCAATAATTGGGCAACATTATATTGACAGTGGCTGTTGGTCCACTGTTTAAATGGGAAGTGCATGGCGGACCATGATACATGACTTGCAACACATTATAAGTAAGATTTGGAATTCAGAAAAAAAAAGTCTGATATAGCCACTTTAACTGGTATATTCCATCCATGTACCACTAACCTGATACACTCCTATAGCCATATGTCCCCTACACCATACTACGAGTACCTAATGCACTTCTAGATCCTAGATAACCCCCCCCCCCTCCACTTTTTAGGGAAATTTCACAGTTTTCAGGTTTTTGAACATTTTTCTCGCCAAACCAGCCATTTTTAGGGAAATTTAACTTTCTCACGTTTTCAAACTTTTTTCTTGCCAAACTAGCCATTTTTAGGGAAATTTCACTTTTTTCCGTCTTTGAATTTCTTCTTACCAAACTACCCATTTTGAGGGAAATTTCACTTTTTTGAATTTTGCGATTTCACACTTTTTCTCGCCAAATAGGGCGTTTTTAGGGCAAATTCACTTTTTTGCGATTTCAAACTTTTTTCTTGGCAAATAGCGTGTTTTTAGGGAAATTTCACTTTTTTTCTCGCCAAATAGGGTGTATTTATGGAAATTTCACTTTTTCGCGATTCCCAACGTTTTTTCTCGCCAAATAGGGTGTTTTTAGGGAAATTTCACTTTTTTGCGATTCCGAACGTTTTTCTCGCCAAATAGGGTGTTCTTAGGGAAATTTCACTTTTTTGCGATTCCGAACTTTTTTCTCGCCAAATAGGGTGTTTTTAGGGAAATTTCACTTTTTTGCGATTTCGAACTTTTTTCTCGCCAAATAGGGTGTTTTAGGGAAATTTCACTTTTTTGCGATTTCGAACTTTTTTCTCGCCAAATAGGGTGTTTTTAGGGAAATTTCACTTTTTTGCGATTTCGAACTTTTTTCTCGCCAAATAGGGTGTTTTTAGGGAAATTTCACTTTTTTGCGATTTCGAACTTTTTTCTCGCCAAATAGGGTGTTTTTAGGGAAATTTCACTTTCTTGCGATTTCGAACTACACCATACTACGAGTACCTAATGCACTTCTAGATCCTAGATAACCCCCCCCCCTCCACTTTTTAGGGAAATTTCAGTTTTCAGGTTTTTGAACATTTTTCTCGCCAAACCAGCCATTTTTAGGGAAATTTAACTTTCTCACGTTTTCAAACTTTTTTCTTGCCAAACTAGCCATTTTTAGGGAAATTTCACTTTTTTCCGTCTTTGAATTTTTTCTCACCAAACTACCCATTTTGAGGGAAATTTCACTTTTTTGAATTTTGCGATTTCACACTTTTTCTCGCCAAATAGGGCGTTTTTAGGGCAAATTCACTTTTTTGCGATTTCAAACTTTTTTCTTGGCAAATGGCGTGTTTTTAGGGAAATTTCACTTTTTTTCTCGCCAAATAGGGTGTTTTTATGGAAATTTCACTTTTTCGCGATTCCCAACGTTTTTCTCGCCAAATAGGGTGTTTTTGGGGAAATTTCACTTTTTTGCGATTCCGAACGTTTTTCTCGCCAAATAGGGTGTTCTTAGGGAAATTTCACTTTTTTGCGATTCCGAACTTTTTTCTCGCCAAATAGGGTGTTTTTAGGGAAATTTCACTTTTTTGCGATTTCGAACTTTTTTCTCGCCAAATAGGGTGTTTTTAGGGAAATTTCACTTTTTTGCGATTTCGAACTTTTTTCTCGCCAAATAGGGTGTTTTTAGGGAAATTTCACTTTCTTGCGATTTCGAACTACACCATACTACGAGTACCTAATGCACTTCTAGATCCTAGATAACCCCCCCCCTCCACTTTTTAGGGAAATTTCAGTTTTCAGGTTTTTTAACATTTTTCTCGCCAAACCAGCCATTTTTAGGGAAATTTAACTTTCTCACGTTTTCAAACTTTTTTCTTGCCAAACTAGCCATTTTTAGGGAAATTTCACTTTTTTCCGTCTTTGAATTTTTTCTCACCAAACTACCCATTTTGAGGGAAATTTCACTTTTTTGAATTTTGCGATTTCACACTTTTTCTCGCCAAATAGGGCGTTTTTAGGGCAAATTCACTTTTTTGCGATTTCAAACTTTTTTCTTGGCAAATGGCGTGTTTTTAGGGAAATTTCACTTTTTTTCTCGCCAAATAGGGTGTTTTTATGGAAATTTCACTTTTTCGCGATTCCCAACATTTTTCTCGCCAAATAGGGTGTTTTTGGGGAAATTTCACTTTTTTGCGATTCCGAACGTTTTTCTCGCCAAATAGGGTGTTCTTAGGGAAATTTCACTTTTTTGCGATTCCGAACTTTTTTCTCGCCAAATAGGGTGTTTTTAGGGAAATTTCACTTTTTTGCGATTTCGAACGTTTTTCTCGCCAAATAGGGTGTTTTTAGGGAAATTTCACTTTTTTTGCGATTTCAAACTTTTTTCGCGCCAAATAGGGTGTTTTTAGGGAAATTTCACTTTTTTGCGATTTCGAACTTTTTTCTCGCCAAATAGGGTGTTTTTAGGGAAATTTCACTTTTTTGCGATTTCGAACTTTTTTCTCGCCAAATAGGGTGTTTTTAGGGAAATTTCACTTTTTTGCGATTTCGAACTTTTTTCTCGCCAAATAGGGTGTTTTTAGGGAAATTTCACTTTCTTGCGATTTCGAACTTTTTTCTCGCCAAATTGGCTTTTTGTTAGACAAATATTCCCACTTCCCTATATTCCCCCCACTCGGGGTTGTATACTTTGGACATGTATATGCTCTGGCTGTACAGTGAGATCTCCAGGTTTAGTACTAATGCCACCTCCTCCTCCCACCCTTACACCTGTGCACTCTTCAGTGGGGGACCTATACTCAGGGAAAACCCAAATATTATTTGCCCTCCAATGGTCTCCTGTTAGGCAGATTCTACATAATTCTTCACTCAGCATAATCTTCAAGAACCTAACTTCCATTGCAGAATGTTTCTGGTTCAAAATAAGCCATACATTGATGGATGCATGTAGATTTACTTACCTGCTTTATTATAATAGGCCCTGCCCATTGCTGCCTGAGGGAATTCCCTAAGTTGATGACATCACTTCCTGTGTGGGGGATTCCCAAATCAAAATCTGTGGCAGAATATAACTTATGTGGCTCCACCTGATGGTATACTCAAAAAACGCAAACTACGTTGAATCCCGGTTATTTGAATCTCCTATACCAGTGGCGGATCCAGGAATTTTTTAAGGGGGGGGCCAAGATCTAGGAAAGTGAGGTGAATTCTACCGACCACCGCAAGCGAAGCGCAGCGGCCAAACTAGGGGGGTTTGGGGGCATGCCCCCCCAAGAAAATCTGCAATTTCTAGCCTTGAAATGGTGCATTCTGGTGTATTTTGGCACATCATTTATCACAGCTGAGATTTGTATTTATCTATTTTGTTGGGGCTGGAAAATAGTTTTCTTTGGAAAATTTTGAAGTCTAAACTTGAAATGGTGCAATCTGGTACATTTTGGCTCCTAACATATGGCTTAGATCCATATTATTCTCTATCATTGCAGCTGGGATATTCTTTTTGGAGTGGAAAATTTTGAAAATTCTGAAAGTCTAGATTAGAAATGGTGAAATCTGGTGCATTTTGGCACATATATCATGGCTGAGAGATATGTATTTATCCTTTATCATTGTGGGGGGGGACATTATTTTTAAACTGGAAGAGATTGGAAAATGTCGAAGTGGCAGGGCTTGGTCACCAGGTTTTTGGTCAGAAAGGGCCAGATTTAGGGCCCAATCCCAGGGTTAGGAAGGATCAGGTTTACAGCCCATATGAGGGTTAGGAAGGGCCAGGTTAGGAGGTCAAAAGGGCTAGGCTCAGTGGTCAGAAATGGCCGAGCTCGGGCATAAAAAAGGACCAGGTTTGACGGTCAGAAAGGGCAAGGTTTAGGGCCTAATCCCAGGGCCTAGTCTCAGGAAGGGCCAGGATTCAGGGTAGAAAGGGCCAGGTTTGGACATCAGAATTGGCCAGGTTTAGGGCCCAGTTTGAAGGTCAGAAAGGGCCAGGCTAAGGGTCAGAAAGGGCCGAAGCTTGGGCATCAGAAAGGGGCCAATTTCAGGGATCAGAAGGCTGATATCTTGGCATTAAAAAGGGTCATATTTGGTCTCCAGACAGACCAGATTTCCCTTTCTCCCCCCTCTTTCTTCCCTCTCTCCCTTCTCCTCTTTCTCCCTTTTTTTTTTTTTTTTTTGGATTTCCCAAGGGGGGGGGGGGCAGGGCCCGTGTGCCCCCCCCCCCTAAATCCGCCACTGTTATACAAGATGTAGCCACATTACACTGATTTACCGTAATCTGGTTGCTATTTACAATGCTTCAATGTATTCAGAATAACGGTGAATCAGTGTAACGTTTTACATTGGACCCCTGTTGAAAGTACATCTATTTTTTACAGTGTAACCATGAACCAACACTCACAGTTGGCCTCAGTGGTCAAGGTCCTTGAGTACATGGCACTTCTGGTTTAGACTTCTGGACCCTGGGTACGGACCCCATGTACAGTAGATATGTCTGCTACATATTTTATATTTCTCAGCCCTGGATCCTAAAGTCTCATCCATGGATATTTCCCCCAGAATCCCCTTCTGTGTCTCATCCAACCTGTCCCCATTACTCTCAGGATTGCTGAGTATTGAATGTATGCCAATTATCATTTATGAATATGGGAAACATAGTTTTGCTATTCTGATATTTCAAGAAAAAAAGAAAAAGCAGAAAAAAAGAAAAAGAAAACAGGGGTGTGGGGCACAGGCCCCGATTTATACAACAGCAGCACCAACTAAACAGCATTCTATAACTTTGTCTAAAAGGACAATACCTCACCACTATAGGTTCTAGCTAACAGACTTAAACACAGCCACATATATGTGACTGTGTGGTCCTGCTGCTAGGTACAGCATAATTCTCTTTGGGATTAAATTGAATGGGGCTCAAACCCCTCAAAGTTCTTATATAACATTACTTACCATACCGTCGTGTTTAAGCGCCCCGGCGCTTATAACTTTGGAGGGGTGTTTACCCCCAGCGCTTATACAAGACAGGCGCTTATTCAAGATCCAGTTTTAGTGCTTAAGAGTAATTTCAAGACCCTCATACCCCCAGCGCTTATACAAGACCGGCGCTTATTCAATACCCGGCGCTTAAACGCGATGGCACGGTATTGGGCTAAAAGGCATTTACCGTCCCTAGATTCTATATAATGAAAATACTACTTAGTGTTGCCATGGTAGTCTGCATTTTAGAATGGCAAATCTATCTGTACCATAATTATATTGTAGTCATTAAAATATTTATTTAAGAGTATGTATACAAGTGCTATACAATATTATATTATATCATAATAAAAGGTAAATTGAAAGGTGTAGATGGTGATAAGAATGGTGATGAAATCAGTTATTTCATGACTTTGAAAGTGATGTTAAGGTCTAAATTGGCATGCGGAGCAAAGAACCAATCTCTTCCAGGAATCAATGGAAACATTTTTTTATCGAAATGGGAGGAATTGTGCAAGTATATGCCGCTATACTACTGTCAACTCCTGTGTTTTACCCGGGAAATAGTTAGCAAAGCCTCATCTGAATCAAAATTAAATGGTGTCTAATAATAACCTTATCACATACCATCTACCAACTGCTTTATCACTTGTTAATGCTATTAGAAATCTCCCAAGGGGCAGCTCCATCCCTTTGTTATCCACAGTCTGGATCTATTCCAGGCCCTTTAATGGGCTTTGTATTGATGTAAGGGCGTGTGTATTTCTGAAGCAGTAAAAGTCCTCATATATAGCCAGTCTGTAGTGTTGGCCACCCCCTGCAGCCACAGGCAGGCACAGCTTTACATTGCATACTAGTCCGTGGATAGGGAGTTATATAAAGGGATTGCTACTTCATTTGATATTAAGACTGTTACATGCCATGAGCTAGAATTTTAATAATGCAGTATTGGGAAGAATAGTTCACTACTAAATAAATTGAGCTATTATCCACACTAGGGGACAGTTACAAAGTGCTAGCTGTGACACCTACATACTGATGTGTCTCAGTGTCCTCTCTTCTTTTCGGTCAAGGTAATAGTATTTTTCATTGATGGGAATATTTTCCATTGTTTGTAGCTTGTGCTTCAGTCAGTACTACTTCTAGCACTTATAAGACTCCTACAACGTATAAATACCATACTGGCGCTCTTTTGAAACCCGGTGGATGATCTCAAGTGTACAGTATAGCACAATCTCTCATGTTCCAGCATTACCACAGCAGTCTAATACAATTAGATACGGATTCAAAACTATTGATCTCTTTGATAAAGGATTAGCTCCTGTCAACTCAATAAAATATCAGTGGTTATAAATAGCTGCAGTGAATAGAAGGCAAATGATGTACTCTAACTGGAAATGGTTAGCTGTAATAAATAGACCAGTTGCCAATAATAATAGGGTGGATTCCACGCTCTGTTGTCACACAGTTCCCTATATCACTGTCTGGAAGGGGACTATGGTAACTGCAGTTACCAGATCACCATTGAGGGATCCCCACTGTAGCATAGAGAATCAAACCTATAGTGGCCCAAATGATAAAGTATGGTACCAGCTAGAACTACATTGTATACAACTATGCAAAACCCAAGCTGCTATAAACGCAGTGTAATCAGCACTTTTGATTCTCTATGCTACAGTGGGGATCCCTCATGGGTGATCTGGTAACTGCAATTACCATAGTCCCCTTCCTCATAGTTTATATAGAGTAAGATCGATCGATTCCAGTTAGCCCCATACTCTCGTTCCCAAATCCTTCCGAAGGAAGGCTCTGGTAACAGCCAAATGACCTTGAACTTTGGATTTTGCTGTGGCTGGGCAACCCCTGCTGGTATGCTGGAACCAGCGAACAGGAACATGAAATGGAACCAGAATGTATGATGGTAGTTTTAGGTAGATTTACCATCAGCCTTTCTGGTTCCATTTCCTGTTCCTGTTCGCTGGTTCCAAGCTACCAGCAGGGGTTGCCCAGACACAGCAAAATCCCAACATTTGGCAGTTACCAGAGCCTTCCTTTGGAAGGATTTGGGAACAAGAGTATTAGCCCCACTGCTAATGACAAGAGTGGATAATTAACAATGGTAATCCTGTTGAGATAGGGCTAGTGGACTATTGTATAGAAAATAAATCTCCGGAAGAAAATTTGCCAAAATGTTTGGTTTAATGTTACAACTATTGGTATAGGCAAGCTACTCATTATTATGGTGGTTAATAAACTACCCATAGAATCGTAAGACCAACTTAGTGCCCGCGACAAATGATCTGCCAGTAAAAATGTAGAATGTGATGTGCTACAGGGGTCTGGGTTGGGGCCCAGTTGTTCATTGCCTTCAGGAATGATATTCCACAAGTCATCAAAAACTACAAAAATAATCCTGTATGTGGATGACCCCACAGTTTGCAGATTCTCAGATGCCGTAAAAAATCTGGATTTGTATTAAAACAGTGGCGCCAAAGCAGTACGTGGAATACAACCAAATAGCCATGAGGACTATTATAGTTAGTCACCGTGGAGAAAATATTTTGCCAGACCTGCATCATCCTGGACCTTACTGTACATGTCACATGGCCATTTTCTCTCCTCTTGATCTCTATATGTGTTATTGTGTTTGCTGGAAATTTTATTTATTTTGGTTTGTATTGAATGGCTTACCATGTACCATATTCCGCCAAAACATAAATTTCCCCACACCTTGCATTCCAACAAATGTAATGGTATTTTCAACCTACTTTGTTTCAATTTATCAGAGGTAAAGTTGATGGAATCTAGGCTTTAGCGAGGTAGAGACGTATTATTCGCAGGCAAAAGAAAAAAATAAATAATAATATATGATGCCTAGTATAACATGTAAATGTGATATGCACCCTCAGCCCTAACTCAGTTTGAGGGAGTAATCGAGGTGGGGGTGATGTAGGGTTGGAAGAGGGAAAGCTTTTAAGAATTTAGTTTTGCACTTAAGGCTTATAGTGTAGGGTGACACATATTCCATCTCACGCACAGGATTATAGTCGTATATATCACTTATATGTGCTGGTCGATGGAAGTTTCTATTCAGCCATAAGAAGCCCCAGAGCCTCTTAGAACATGCAGCAATGGCTCAATAAATCTAGCCATCTCCTGCGGCCTTAGAGGAAGGAAGCATTAGACTGTATACAATCTGGAGGAGGGTGTGTGTCTAAGTATATACTATGAGAGATTATTGGACTTTCAATCTGCAGGCCTAGATATGATACAAACATTAGAGTGATGGAAAACGGATCAAAATTGTATTAGTTTCTTCTTTGTTCCCAGGTATCAAAACATTTCAGCTTTTATGGTTCTAATAAATACACGCTTTTGAAATTGAGGACAGTATATCAGACAATTATCCCGTACAAAGATTTCGCGGAATTTTAATTCCTGTGAATGCCACCAAAATATACACTGAGAAATAAATTACGGCCACAATAGGAAGCATAATTTCACAAAGCATGCAGATGCGGTTATATTGGATACCTTGGGGTATATTTTCCGGCGTATATTTACAGGTTCGAAAGATGGAGGTTACAAATTCAATGCAAATGTACACTCAGGTTGTGTGTCTAACAATCATCTTTATCATTTGAAACTATTCATTTTGTGCTGCCTTCATTCAATTGTTCAGACACCTGATCAATAACCCTCCCTTTACATCCACCTCTCTCCAATAAATGAGGTGTTTGTGTATCTAGCTGCAGTACCATCACAACCCACTGAGTGAGCAGGTCATGGAGCTGCTCTGAGCTATTGATCGTCCTTAGGCCCGTGACACGGTTGTACATCGGTCTCAGTTATCATATGGCCATTAATAGCAGCTATAGTTATCATTCACCTTCCAACCCAAAAAAAGCATTTTTCTCTGCAGTGTTGGTATAACATGTACCACTATGTTCTAAGTGCCTTGGTAGGCGCATCAGCATTAGTTAGATAGCCCCATTATAATATTATTTACTTTATGACGATAAACATTACATAATAAGATGAGTCTCGATTGAGTTGTTAGTCTATTAAAGTCTCTCTTATGCCTCAATTAACCTTTTCAAATCTTCTCTTTGTGTTGGTTAAATGTATATTAATTTTTCTCTTCTCCAATAATAATAACGTGTGCAGACTTGAGTCCGAGCGCACAGTATACTTTACTAGACCAAATGAAATCCTTGTACATTCATAAAAATAGTACAATATTTTATATGGTAATATAGAGATGCCTGCTATCCATGAATTGATATAATAACCACACAACCACATAGAGGCGATACGATCACGTCAACACATCCTGACATATGCCAAAAGCCTTTATCACCACCGCCACATGCACTAATCAATATAGATCAGTCACTGCCCATTAGCAATTATAACTATCTTTGAAAGAATGTAAAAGGAGTTTAGAAATGGACGGATATATAAAGGGAATTTTCGCAACATCTTCCTGGGCTTGATTTTAATTTAGTGTGCTGTATGCTTTAGCCTGTAAGTACTACATTGTGTACATGCAATACTACACATGGTTAATGCTGCTTTTTGGGCCCGAGATCAATAGTAAGCTGCAAGCAGCGGGTCAAACAATAGTTTTATTAGATGTGGGACAGGGAATCAATATAAATTTCTTTCATTAATTTTGTTCAGCAGTTTATTGTAATATTGTGAGGGTGAACCAGGGGATATTTATTGCCATAGTATGTAATGACCTGGATAGGTTTTATATCCAACACGCCATCCACCAGCCAGCCATATGAGACTACGTATGAGTAATCATTTTCAAACATTTTTATACTTGGGACATTGTAAATATATAATGGAGTGACTGATTATGAACCAGGTATGTTACTCATTGACTGTTTATACATTATATTCATGTTTGCAACTGCAAGAGGGTGTGATAATTCTTTTTAATGACGGGGGTGGGGGAATGGTTTTTTACCGTGGAGCCTGCAAACCTTTTCACACCCACCCAGTCACGGGGTCAACATATTTTTACCCCTCCCCTATGGGTCGAAAATCGGGGTGCGCATCGGCCCTTTAAAGCATAGAAACGCGAGGACCTTTCGCTCAAAACGGGTGAATTTCCCCCTCCCCCTCCCCCAAGAGGAGGGGGAAATTCTCCTCACCCCCCTCACCCTGTTATTAAAAAATTATTACTCCCTTAGCTCTATGAATTATCTTTCCTATCTAAAGATCTTATGGGAATTGTGCAACAATAAGACAGTCAGCGATTTATCCTTATGCAATCAATATAACCGAGAATATGGAACCAGAAATCAATTGGCATCTTCAAAACTGGATGGATCGAGTTAGAGGTTTCAATACCATAACTGTAATGTTCAGGGAGGGAAATGGCTTTCCTTCAAAGCTCACGGCCAACATGTCATCTTCACTTTTAGCCAATTAGTCCACAGCAACCATAATATATTAGCTAAAGTGGACATCAAAGAATCTGCAAAGTGAATTACTTATGAACCGATCGCCCTGTATCTGTCGTATAGTATAAAGCTAGAGGTGGGACTCCACTACCCGACTTTTTGGGGGAAATCGACCTGAGATGCAAATCGGGACCTAAATCTTGTTATTTAGCCTTATCAATTCTATTGCCCACTTGTTTATAAACATAAACATTATTTGTGAACATAAACCTATTGTTGGTCCAGATTTCGTTTGGGCAGAAATATAAATATAGAACAGCACATATCTAAGCATTTGATTTAAAAAAAGACATTTTCCCTTTATTTGTGGACCATTTTTTGACAATTTTTGGCCAATTCTTGGCACCTGGAACCTTAGATATAGATATTAACCATGCAAACCAATATGTACCATCAAGAACTCATCTGCACTGATATCACGAAGAGAAATCTTTAAAAATAGATATCCTAAAGATGCTGGCCTGGGGAAGTGTAAAAATCCCATGTGCACTTTTCTGTGATTTATGACCGGGAGGTTTACCCTAAGCCTTAAGTGCTGAACTAAATTTTGACAGCTTTGCCTTTTCTGATCCCACCTAGCCCCCACTCCACATAACCTCTCAAATGTCTGGGTTATGAGGGATCAAATTAAACTTGGATCAGCGTCCAATTTCCTTGGCAATGTGATCAAAGGGGTCGTGGAAGACGAGCAGAGAAAGCGGATCATTCAAAAAGATTATGTATGTGTTCCTCTGCTTTTATCGTTCAACTGGATAAATATTTCAGATTGTTTGGAAGACAGGGGGAATGACAAAAACTATGTCAGCTGTAGTAATAGTTCAGACTCAAGGGCCTCTACATAGAAAACATACTGCAAGAAACAACAAATAAACATAAAACATAGAAAGACCAAATATGAAATTATCAAACACGTTAGCAAAAGAACATAAAAAGATAAAACACCGAATGAAAAGACATATATGGGGGGACCGGGGCAAAACAGACCCCCGGGGCAAAACGGACCCGACCTCTAACTCAGTTCTCAGCTATCAATTGCATATTTTTGTCAAATTGGCTGATATAATTGATAGAAATAACATGTTTTAAGAAAAAAAATTGATGCTACTCCGGATTCCATAAAGAAAAAACTGAAATTAGAGATTTTGATCTAATTTGGCAAAAATCAGTTCATAAGCTTCTGAGAATTAAAAAAGAGGTATATGATAATGTTTTATGGCTAAAACTATAATATTATATGTATATATTTTATAATATTTTATAGCTAAATATTGTATAACATATTTGCAAATTCATTAAGAAAAAAACAACCATACAGTTATAGTTTTGTCAAGATCATTTTTACACATTTTTTCCGTGAAGCTGGGGCAAAACGGACCCCCCCCCTCACAATCATAATTCCTATGGTGACCCCAAAAGCCCTTTGCCCCCGGACTTTTGGCCCATGACCTTTGTAGGTCAGAATATGTTATGCTATCCCACTATGCTATTGATGGACCTAACACAATATTAATTATTTTCATGGATGACATACTTCTATGTTATACATTGACATTTACTATAATAGCTAAGCGAAGTGTTGTATTGAAATAATGCTTGTGTCGGATAATAAACGGGATTGATGTATTTACATCATCTCATACTCAAAAAATGCTTTGTTATGAAAAAATAAATGCTTCAATTGAGGGTTTTACCTCGGAGTTATTAATCTTCCATTAAGAGGTCCGTTTTTTGCCCCGGTCTCCCCTACAAATACAAGACTCGGAAAGACAAAACATAACACACAGACACAGGTACATACCACTATAGATGACCAAACAGAAACTTATGAAACCCAGAGAAAGGTGAAACATGAAATCATCAAACAGACCAAGGTACAGTTTTACACATAATGACAAAACATGAAATGATCAATTTACAGGCGTGAGAGGATGGTCACTTCGTATTTTGCCTCTGTATGATCTTGTGATGGCATGTTTGGTCTTTCCATTTTTCGCCTTTCCTGTTTTCTTTCTGTCTAGTCGTTTAGTGATTTGCCTCTGTCCATTCTTGTATTCAACAGTTCGAACACACATATGCATACAAATTACCAAATGACCAAACATGCAAATGCATAAACACGCAAAGCATGTAAACACACAAACCCGACGCGATGTCACTCTCGGGCCACCATAACCCTGCTCTAATTCACTGTCTATTCGATTGATTAAATGAGATGTTTTCTACTTAGAGCCATCTAAAGTGTATTCTATTTTAATTTGGTAATGTACATGCCAAGTCTTGTTACTTTTCTATGAGGGGCAGTGGATTATAAATGGGCACTTGGGGAGAGTGAGCAGAGACACCACTTATAAATCTCAATTAAAACCACACCCTCTAGACATCCTACCCTGTGGCATTCTATTCTATTCCCCATTCATTAATATCCTTCATTTTCTAATATGAAACTGCTGGTATGATGCTGCATTCATTTATGTGTTCAGACACCTGATCAATAATCCTACCCCACTCCCACCCCTCTCCAATAAATGAGGTGTTTGTGTATCTAGCTGCAGTATCATCACTACAAACTGAGCAGTTGAGTGAGCTGCTCAGGGAGCTGCTCTATGTTATCGATCACCCTTAGCTGCTGTGTCATGGTTGTACATGGTCGCCAGTTATTATAAGGATATTAATAGGAAATGTAGTTGTTATCAGGCAGCGTATTATGGCTCTTCCAACCCCCACCCCCTCTTCACATTGTCTCTGTCCTGTTATGTTGTCCCCATAGACCTCCAAATGTACATCCTTGTCCATTGCACACATTATGATAAAAATGCTTACTCAAAATCAAAATTAAAGTCGGTTTTTGACCCTGACAGGAAATTCGAAAATAAACCCTGTCATGGCCTCCACGGTTTAATACCAAAAAATGCATTATCGTAGCATGTGGACATTTTATAACCATCTACTATTCACTGAACCTAAGGTTAACGGCCCATTACAACACTGAGAAGTGTTATCAATTCTCACTGGGGTCCTTTTATGGATTCACTTGATGTTACAACAATATTTTAGTACTTATTCACTGAATTGAATTATTTTTCCGTATCAACTATAACCAATATAGCACACCCTTGGCGCAATTATCAAGAAAGATGAGTTGTGGATCTCCTTGAGCAAACTCAGGTGCAATTCTCAGTCCCAATTATCTTGGAATCTTTCCTTAATGGCGTTTCAATATAACCTCTTAGCTAAAACTGGCATGAAAGTTATGTGCAGACAGGTGCTGGGTAATATAGCTCTACCATACTGCACTACATGACATGCTGATATCATATAGAAGTCTGCTTTTAATAAACTGATAGCCACACGGCCACATGGAGGTGATACGATCACATCAATACATCCTGACAGATGCCAAAAGCCTTTATCACCACCTCCACATGCACTAATCAATATAGATCAGTCAGTGCCCATTAGCAATTACTATCTCTGAAAGAACATAAAGGGCTTTTGAAAGACTATATTCATACTGGGAAATTCCACAATATCGGCCTCTGCCCAAATAATTTAGCTTGTTGTACACTTTAGTCTGCCCATACTGGGTGTACAGTTGATACTCTATCCACATTTTATGCTAATTGGGCCCTAAATCAATATTAATCTAGAAGCCATGGGTTCAACCAACACTGTCATTAAAATGATATGAAGTTGTTTTATCATGCTTTCCCCCATGTGGTTTAATGTAGTATGGTGTGAAAGAGAATAAGGGGATGTTCTATTGCCATAGTGAGTTGTTATAACCCGGATTTTCCATATTCAGGACTCTATACATATAAGGCTGTGTCTCACGACCTTGGGACAATGTTTTTGTCTCTGACCGGGTGCCGTCTCTGACCAGGTGCTGTCTCTGACCGGGTGCCGTCTCTGACCGGCTTGGCTTGATAAGGTCAAAATACTAGCAGCAGGAGGCTAATTATAATTATAACTATGATTATGTAACAACCGCCATAACGTTTTTCCAAATCCTTATATATATGAGTATAATTCTTTTTAAAACACCTTTTTCTGACACCTGGTCAGAGACGGCAGCCGGTCAGAGACGGCAGCCGGTCAGAGACGGCACCCGATCAGAGACAAAACATTGTCCCAAGGTCGTGAGACACAGCCATAAGGTCAAAACATTAAGATCACATTAATTTTTTCATGTAATACTGCAGTGCCATTGCTTTAACCAAGGACACCCGTATTTAACACCATCCCCCCATTAAATAACCCATGGCCGTATTTAACGGCCTGTGACATCATCAAAAACGGTCGGAGAAATACGCCATTTTAGCCTTTTTAGGCCCCCTCCTACCATAATTTTTGTATTTTGAATCGAAAAAGATAAAAAATAAACACAAAGGTACACTTGTTTTTGGCCTGTTGGAGAGTTATTTCACTTGTTGACCCTCGGGCCGTATTTCACTCGTGAAATAACCCTCCAACAGACCAAAAAAACTCGTGCACCTTTATCTATATATTGCTATTAAAAATAGGTTGTACTACAAAAAAATATCGGTAGCCAAACGTGTACAATTTGTGCCTTTTAAACACACACTT
The DNA here is from genome assembly GCA_947462335.1 of Harmothoe impar. NCBI lineage: Eukaryota > Metazoa > Annelida > Polychaeta > Phyllodocida > Polynoidae > Harmothoe > Harmothoe impar. Next base: position 28,652,311 of record OX381709.1, on the reverse strand, counting down.
ATTTATTAATACAATACAAATCATAATGTCTATTTTAGTCCATGGATGTTTGATATTGTTAATGCTGTTTTGAAAAGATAATTGCTTTCCCAGTGTTCCGAACTTTTGAATATGCCAGGGAGTATCAACAGAATGAATCTACCAGCATATAATAGTACATACAAAAAAGTAGATAGCACCCTCCAAACAGAACTTGGGAATTGAACATTTGTAACTGGGTAGAATCCGGGTAGGTCACAATGACACAAGAAAGGCATGGCAATTGAGGGTTCGCGACACGGTAGAATCTGGGTAGGTCACAATGACACAAGAAAGGCACGAGATATTCCCAAGTTGCGAACGTTCAATTCCCAAGTTCTGATTGTAATAAGGACATGTTCACAATTCTTGGGAATATCTCGTGCCTTTTTGTGTCATTTTGACCTACCCAGATTCTACCCAGTTGCAAACGTTCAATTCCCAAGTTCTGTTTATATAAATAACATGGAATTCCACAGAATATGACACGGTCAAAAGCTGTTCACATATTCCCGTGCCAGATACGTGCACAATTCTCGCAGGGATCCCGAGTTTTGACTCAAGAGCCGCACAAATTCTGCCTGAGATCTTGTTTGCAGGGACAACAATGTTATCAAGATGAAGGTTTTCAGATAACAAAAATTTGGAAGTATGAAATCAATTCATGTATGATTCTACAGTTCAAGTGCCTATAAGGAGGAAAATGGCATCGCCAGTAACGCTTTCAGTATGTTTTCCTGGTTGATTTGGGTATTGGTTTACACAGAAGGGTGTGTATAAATATTGACGTATGATTTATTTGATCCACCTGCACCAGGCATAGCCTAATAGATAAAGCTATAATATTCCTTTCTACCCTTTCTGTTCCTGCTTCAGGTATCCAACGTACAGTATTATACACCTATACTGTGTGAGATGAAACAGGGTGTGTGTACATATAATAATGGGTGTGAACAGACTTAAGGAACCCAACAATTGCTTCCCATCAATATACATGGCCACGCCTACACAGATCATCTAAAAGCCCCAGCCCTTAGTCAGTGGTGCCTATCCCAGGTTGGTCATAGGTACATTGGTCAAGCATGACCAAGTGCTATTCAAGAATGACTGAGGCAAAATGAATGTATGACTCATACCTTACTTAAAGTTAAAAGGACTTAACATGGAAAGACTAATGTGAGTTGATCCGTACTGACCAATCTGACAATAAAAGGGCTTAGCCTAAAATGGAAAGACTAAGGTGAGTTGGTCAGTACTGACCAACCTGACAATATCAGCTAACATAAGTTGGTTGTATAGGGAGCCAAAAAAACTTGGTTAGGTACAGTAGTGACTGAGACATTGGTTGTATAGGGAGCCTAAGAATATCAGTGTACAACACCAGTCATTGTTACAGCATCATTACTCGTCATCATACAATTTGCTGAGGAGGTACCTCATCAAAGGCAACCTGTGTACTAATACAACATGCCCGACAAAGGATAAGGAGTAGACATTTCAGCACAATAAGTATTAGTCAATAGTGACTGTTAGGCCAGACCATATTATATATATACATGTACTAGGGAGACCTTGTATTTATTTTCCTTCTAATTGGTCCATTGCTGCTGGTATTGTGATCGTGTTTATCAAGAATTTCCATGTACTTTGTCATTCTAGTTACAGAAACCCTACAGAAACTATTTCCTTTTCGGTTGGGATATGGTGAGTCAGAATCTGTCTGTAGCTGACCTGAGAATTTCCGCCAATTTAAATAGTCCATTTCACAAGTAACAGCGCTAAACATATATGATAGTATACTATGAAGAATTCTTCAAACAGTTTCTTTGAAATCTGAATTTTCTCTCTTTGGGAATTAATGCTCGTGATTTTCTCCGTGCCATTCCTTTCCCTATTCAAAGTTGACAACAACGTACTCTTTGTAGATTCAGACTTGAAAGCACCAATTCATCTTTAGAGTCTGAGGTTTTTCAATTACCCTGTGGTAAGCCTCCTTATAAAAGGTACAGTTGAAGTACAGAGGAATCAAAAGGTGGGTGATGACAGGTAAAATGTACCCTGCCTAGAGGTGGGTTGGATCCGCCCAAATATAAAGGGAAATGTTTTACTAATGAGATCACCTTAAGATCTAGAGTCTATATACTTTGCAGCTTAAATCTTCACCTTCAAATACTCTTTGATACTTTGATTGATGTCTGTTTACCATTAATACAATCATTTATTATTATTTAGGTCAACACTTTGGGTGTGAATCACTATTTGATTTTGAGAGGAACAGAACCAGAGGTATTGAATGTAAAACACCGTTTTAAAGGTTTGCATTTTCACGGTAGGTAGGCAATGCATGTTTGTCACACGATGTGATGTAATGAATTATAAAAGATATAATTGTTGTCTACAACCTGTAATATATAATAGCGTTCTAGTTGATTCCTTTAATATGTTTGTAGGAAACATGATTCGATTTCATGAGTAGGAAAGGCGAGCTATACTTATGATGGGGGCAAATAGTTCCTATGTGATTGTGGGGACGAATTCTCGAGGTGCGTTCACATTTACATACCCTGCGTAGTCTTATAACTGTAGACCTATAATGAGGATATCAGGGGCTATGCCTCCGCACCCCTTCCCTTTATCTATATTTTCCGTTTCTTTATCAGGGGCCTTGGCTCCCCAAACACCCCATATTTCTTTCATGTCTGCCATGTTCCTACTGGAATGCCAGCTATCAGCATTTCTAGTAACTATGACCGTAAGAATACGTAAAGTATGTATATTTAAGACTATGCACACTGTGAAAAAGAATCTGTTAGAATAACTGGCACCACTGGGTGCCAGACTTTCACCGTAAAAAACAACCGGCACTGTTGTTTCAAGTTCACCGTAATTGTAACGGTGAAAGTCCCAGTGGTGCCAGTGAATCACCGTTGTTCAGAAGACGGAACATCACTGTCATTTTCATACACCACTAAACAATGATTGTAATTGTATTATGTGTAATTTAACTAATTCATCCCAGTATTTTCCAGTGATTTACTCCTCCCCCCCTATACCCAACTCCATATTCAAAATTGTTCCATGCCCAATAGGGTACCATGTCCAATCAGCAATATCATCTTAGTGTCAAGACTCCAGGCCTAATCATTAGGAATTAGTTTATAAGAGCCTTATAGAAAGCTTCATGACACTTTGTAATTCCAGTCCATGAGTAGAAGTCAATCTAGTAAAAATAGTAGTATTGGCTACAGAGCAAACCTTACAGTTGTGACTGAATATGTATTTCTTATTACCATGTGTATGGTATCTATGAAAATCTTCTCATGAACCAAACTGCCACCTGGTGTGCTAAAAGTGAACATTAATTAAACGTAGCTTCACTGTAAAATAAATTGTGTTTCACTGTAAAATAAACTGTGTTTCACTGTACTGGATTATGGACATTCAAAGTAAAATTGATCAATTTTACATTGTCCCACCGTTATCATACAATATGATGATCCACCATAAACTTTTACAATGATACTTTGTATATTCCACGGAATATTTTTAGAAGATGTAGCTTCACTGTAATTGAATAAACTGTGTTTCACAGTAATGGATTACAGATATTCAAAGTAAAATTGGTTGGTTTTACACTGCCTCACTGTAATTACATTTACGATGATCCACTGTAAAATTTTCTATTGGTTCTCTGTATATTCAACAGAATATTTTTACAGTGCCGCCTATTAAATGTACAAGGACTTTGAGAGTTCATTCCTTCTTGCTTCCTATGTTGATACTAGTTGTGAGCCTCGGTGAGTAGATGTAGTAACATAAGATAGCTATTTCTAATCACGCAGATACAAGCATGAGGTACAAGAACAGAGGGAATTTGTTATGAAATAAAAAGAATACGAAAGGAGAACTTAACTTAAAACATAAATATAGCAAGACGATTTTCTTTCTTTTTTACAGACTTGCAAGATGAACTGTGGTAGAGAATGTGTCATGGAAGGAATTTGTGACCCACTTTATTGTAAACCAAGTATCTTTCTATGAATCTAGGGTGCCTGTAGATCAGTACTACGGTGCAGAAAATGTTCGTGGTAGGCTAAAATTAACCTTTAGTATATTAGAACTACCATAGGGATACAAACAGACCTCAGCCATGGGGGTGTGGTGAGAAATAATGACTTGAAAATTCTTACATTAATTGTGTGTTTTCAAATTCAATAGCATATTGCCATTATTCATCGCTGGGGATCTGTTTTACCATTTCTCATTACAGTTCTTGGCCTGTTCATGCCTCTTAGAATACATCTTTTTGATATAAAAATAAGAAGAATTGAAAATAAATCGGTTTCCATAATACACCTGCTACGTTCTGGAGATGGCCCTGCCCCTTGTCTCACACTTATTATCCTATACTGTATGGGAGTTAGAGAATACTACTCATCACTATGTCAAAGTTAAATCAATTAAAGGTTAGTACATTATGATATTAAGTAACTGTTGGATCAAATACTGTTTTGAATGTGTGTAGATTGTTTTCATTTGCGTTCTAGATATGATGATATTATAGCTTCTTTACAAAGCACATGCTCTAGCCTTGTTATTTTCCCATAATGCTACAAAGTACTGCAATTATTTGACAGTAAACATCAATGTAGGGTATCCTCCCCTTAGGCTACATGGACTTGAGCAGTTATCACTAACTGCCATCTTTCCTCTGCAGTTTAGGTTTCATGTCCTAAATGTGGCTTGGAAAAAAAAGGATAGTAAAACGGTGCTTAGTCGTCTCCTAAAACAAGCTATGTTTGTATGAATGTAAATAAAGTCACTAGTCCTGTGCATACACGTATTCGCCTCAGCTGTTGTGTGGGCTGTTTTGTGAGGCTCCATAGAGAGCATATTGATTTTCCAAAATGAATAATCATGTTTGCATAGGTTACATGAGTGTGGCTATAATATTGGATATGATGGCGGCTGTGTTGAGACACTGGAGAGTGCAGAGCAGAACATTCAATACGTTGTAGACTTTTTTCCATTTATGTGCTGCTGAATGAACTTAGTTGATAATGCAGGAAAATATCCAATTCATAGAATTTAAACCACTGTGGTATAGATACATAATGTGTATCCAGTCAGTGTTCGTGTCTAATGGTCACCGTCCACAGAGCATAAATCGGCCGTATATGGATAAAATTGCCATAACTTTCCTATGTAAATTGCGTATAAAATGGCCGCATACGGCTGATTTATGCTCTGTGGATGGTGGCCCTCAAGGATATCCCATTGTCTTTTGTCACGATCGGTACGCCGAATGACGTGTTCAACTGTTGTGTACATTTAAAGAACCTGAAGAATGATATCACCATAGTGTATACGCAGTACTATAACAGTCTCAGATACAAGTATTTTTATCAGATGCGTTCATGAATAGTGTGTTATCAGCCGAGCCCGCATACTTACATTTGGGACGAGTATGGTTATAAATTTATCATTGTTTGGCTGCAATTTGATCTATCTTCAGTTGGGTAGTGTTTTAATATATAACGCTTGAAAGCCATGATAAAAACAGAGAGAAATCATGACCGTGCAGAAGCTATGGCCTTATCCCTATATACAGCCATGGGGTTGTAAAGTCAATACCGAGGCCAAACCAAGATGCATTGTTCTAAATCAAGGTCAGGAATCTGTGCATGGGTTATTTATATCCATATCAATAAATCATTTTATTCCCATGACGTATAGAATCAAAACATGCTGGAGACAAACAGGCTTGTTGTTATGAACATCCAAATTATAGAACATCCTTTGGGCCCAAATTGGCATATTGCCATAGGCTGGTTTTACTTACCCTGTTTACTTTCTTGTGACACAAGTCGAAATGTCATGGTATGAAGGAGACCCCCAAACCAGTGAGGCCTATAGAGAAAGCTGGTTAATGTAGCCGTTAGATACCTATGAACTATATTGGTTGCACCATTACTCATCTCTGTTATACACAGCTATATATTATGTAGATCAAACAGTCACCCTGCAAGGAAGTTGGATACGTGAATTCATGAGTATGCTCTTGTATACGTTTTAAAGCCTAAATAAAGAGCAATACGTGTAGCTGTCATTCAATATAAAAACACACACAGAGGAATTTACAGGTGGAAAATACACATTATAAACTCCACAAATGCTCTAGAACACAATATAACACAGGACAACACACCTCATCTCTATAGACTTTTCCAGTTCTTTTTAAATATCAGATGAGATATTTGATTATACTGGAGGAACATGGACGCCCTGGAGGAGCCACCCCCGTGTGTATAGTTTATGGTGACATCTGGTACCACGGTCAGTGGTGGAGATCTGTCCCCTCCTGCTGGGTAATGCTGCTAGTCGTGACACTAACCCATTCATCACCAGAGTATAGGCTCTATATATACCATAGTCATGACCCACTTCACCTAACCCTACACTGTAGGGTATAGGAGAGGCTCTCTAGAAGTGAACATGGTAGAATAGGGGTGGGGTAGGCCAAAAGAGCTTGCATGGAGGGTTTGCTAAAAGGTGACCCAGAATGACTTTTAAGTATCCCTCAGGTGTGAAAGGGGAACCAACCATGTTTGTACATGTACAGAATTGCTATTTAACCATGTATGGAATGGTTATAAATGCTGCTTGTGTCTCTAAATCTCTAAATTGCTATACCCCACGATGCTATTGCATATGGTATTTTTGAAGGGTCAACACACATTGATATCATGCATGCAATAGTGTTGTACTAAAGTATATTATGTTTCTAGTTTCATGTTTGTTCATGATTTTCTATTAATGAGCATTCAAAGGTAACTACAAAATAAGTTGTTGTGAATGTGAAGACATCAGAATCTAGTCATTTCAATGTTGATTCATGCTTTGGTATGGGTGATTATTTAGTTAAATTGTAGTCATTTATCAATAACTAAAACTAATTGTAACAAAAATGCCTATGACCTTCTTGTAGAGAGCAGAATAGGTCAACTGACGTTTAGAGCACTATCTTAGTCATATTTGTCCTGCAGGCCCATGCGGCTGTAAGTAGTACATTATGGTGTCAACATAAATCAAACTACAATCTTGAGAGATTATATATTATTAATATTAGACTGGTCATGGGCTGCCTCCCTCATTCAGTGACCTCTAGAGGTAATGAGGTATTACCTAGACCTCCTCGCCATAACACCTGCCCTCTACCTACCTTGAACACCTGCCACACTCTGCAGTGCTCTGTAGCATAAGGGCTAGTACATACAGGCACAGGTGTAAGTGTAATTATATATAGAAATACTGTGTTATTTAACTGGCTACCATATGCATATACATACATACACATCCATTCCCATTCATTTTGAAGATTATTCATGGGTAGAAGGAGCAGGAAATGGGCATTTTGGTTTTCAGTAATATGATAATCATATCTTTTCTGTGTGCAACTTTATTTCGAAGGTTTATAAATATAGTGTTTTGATCTGCATCAATATGAATAACATTCATAATATGAATGATATTCACATTCCTTCTCAAAGTCTACCCATGTCAACATGACTGTATTGCTGTAACCATATGCCAAGTAATAGCTAATTTAAATATGATATCCGCCACTCTATGGGTAATCATTGTCTCGATCCTTTCACATTAATGTCCCTATATTATATTTCCCTTTACAGTAAACTGAGGGGAGGTGCTGTAAATCAATCCATCACAAAACATAGGGCCCATTAGCTGCTGTGCTGAATGTGTGCAGCAGATGGGGTGGTGGGTGGCAGCCAATAATTGAGATGTTGATAGACATCCATGAATCACAGTATATGCGGATATTAAATTTACAGGTCTGGTGATAAAAGGAGCTCTTCAGGCCAAGCCCAATATCCAGAATGTCTATATTGAGCTGCCTTTTAACTATGTGATATTAGGAAACATCCTGCATCTTGGGGTGTAAACTAGTATATGTATTACAATGATGTTGTTCAATGCTAATCTGAGTTGAGGAGAGAAATAGCCAATATGAAGCTACGAGTCATGATTTCATTTTGAAACACAAACATAATATTATAGTGAGTAGTCCGAGGCTGTGCGTACAAATAAACAGTAAGCCATTAAGGTAGTGCATGAGTGTCCGAGGTAAAGAAGTGTAACTGCGGGTGTAACTGCATGTATGTAGTATTTTCTATGAGACTGGTGTGGCTAATATATTGCACCATAGAGGAGTTCACGATCCACGGTTATAATATCATATTAACATGTTAGTTGGGGCATAATCGGCGTGCGTTCTCCAAAGGACACAATAACAGAACTATTATTTGATGGTACAATATAATTAGTAAAGGGTACCCTGCACCATCTGATTGGTCGACCTGCTCATTGAGCTGTTCGCCGAGCTGCTCCTTCATCAATCAGAAGCTAGGCAAAGCTGTCCATGCAATATCTATAGTTGGATAATATTTATAAATACCACGCCCGGCGGTGATCAAGGAAATATCATAAATTAAGGAATAGCTCCCTTTAGATATTTTAAATCATTTGTTTCCCCACGTGTCATAATCTTAAAAGGGCACCTGATCAGATAACCCAGGGCGTGCGCATGATCTAGACTATCTAGAGATAGTCGAGGCAATTAATATGTGGCTAAAATTACCCACTGATCAAATATGTTAGACCAGGAGTACACACAGGCAATATCGTTGATTATCTAGCTGAACTAACAAGACCAAATGTCAAGGTAAACACACTGAGAGGCTGACTGTTCATCTAACCTTTACAAGTTGTGTATGCTGCTAGACAGTGAGGCATGCATGACGTCACCTCATGTTAGTCATGAATAAAGGTGGGGCTCCACTAATGGATCTTTCAGACTATTCTCACATAGTTTTATTTAACAGTGTACTTAAGGAAGAGGATCCCGATTTTTGAAGGCTTTGCTTAAGGATGGGTATCTAAAACAGAAGTTGATTTACAATACATATACTACGGTACTAGTGTGCATGGGCAGCAGAATCCACTGTTGAAAATGGTGATACAAGTGGTCTTTGGTCTGATGACTCTTTATAATGCTTATAGACGTCTCTATGGGTTATAGTGCTGCAGCAGGGCAGACTGAAGTAGGTGAACACCCATCACCAAAATATACTAAGCAACACCCTATATCACTGGAAAGCTATGGTTTTGGAGGTTATTGATATGGCGGGTGTAAAAAAAAATATTGGGAGGGTTTTTGTCAAGGTCAAGGTCAAAAGTCAAGGTCACACAAAATAGAAAATGTTGCTATATTTCAATAAATTGTGAATATTTCAGGAAATATAGTAGCTATTCTTTTGATTTTTGGGGTCAATGTAGGCCCCATATAGGTTAATTAAATTTTCAAAAAATATTTGACCTTGATGTAGGTCAAGGTCACCAAAAGTAGGTCAAATCGGCTAAAAATGAGGGTTTTTAGTCGAAACACTACATTTCGCGTTGTCCCAAAGCAACAATTTTGGGTCTAGAGTGCCGGAAATTGGTATGTTGGGGAATAGGGACATAGGGAATAGACACCCCAGATGTCATAAGAAAATTCAAAATTTCTCCAGAGATATCCTAGGGTTAACACCAAACTATATAGAGGTCATTATTGAAATTCATGTGTTGGACATCCTAGGGTATAATAGGGGGGCTTGATGGGCATAATGTCCATATTCAAATTTAGGTTGAGTGAAATTCTATACTACTTTAAGGGTAGGTACCCCCTAATTTGGGTGTGCTGATTTCAAATCTACTGGGTGTAGAATGATACAGGTGTCAGAACAAGGTCAAAAACAAGGTCAAAGGTCAAGGTCACCCCTACAAAGGCTCAAGTCAGAAAATATACTTATAATGGCAGTGCTCATTTAATAAAAGTAGCACAGCTTTGATATTATGTGCCATGTTAGAACTATATAGGGGCAACATGCATAAAAAAGTTACATGCTCCTTGCCAAGGTCCAGGTCATTTTTTTCAAGGTCAAACATGGTAAAATTGGCATATATGCCATACATACCATCATTCAAATACCCCATACTGTTAGGAATACCATCAAAATGTTGCTTTTTTTCAATCAATTGTGAATATTTCAGGAAATGTAGTAGCTATTCTTTTGATTTTTGGGGTTAGTAGCGGCCTCATATAGCTTATCAGATTTCCAAGAGATATTTGACCTTGAAGTAGGTCAAGGTCACCAAAAGTAGGTCAAAATGGCAAAAATATGTGGGTTTTCTGGGGAAACACCTCATTCAGGGTTGTCCCGAAGTGAAAATTCTTGTTCTAGAGTGCTAGGAATTGGTATGTGAGGGCACAGGGACATGGGGAATAGACACCCAAGATTTCATGAGAAAACTTATGATTTCTCCAGAAATATTGTAGGGTCAACTTCAAAATAAATAGAGGTCATGATCAAAATTCATACTTTGGACAATTTTTGGTTCGATTTTAGGATTTTGAATCTGGTGTGTAGTCATATATATAGGTGTTGGAACAAGGTCATATTATGTGGTCAAAAGGTCAAGGTCACCCCAAAAGTAAGTCAAATCATATAAGATAAACATGCCTAAGAAAGCTGCATGACCTTGTCATATTTCTCAAGGTCAAACTTGAAAAAACTGTCAAAAAGTAATATATGCTATCTTTCAATACTTTTTACTCATGAGAATAGCACCTCAGATATGACTTCTGATGTTCACATGATGCTTACATAGCTTGGGGACAATATTGATTTTAAATTTGTGAGAAATATCAAATATTACCAAGGGAACAGCCAGCAATTAACCAAAGTCAAATATCATTATTAAACCAGATCAAATCAGAAAGATCCCTTGCATGGGGCAGTCTCCATTTATTATAACCAGCATATGTATATCATTTGTGACCCGTTTTAACTTAATGGTCCTAAGTCGCATATTAAAAATGTGATATTGCAATATTTGTGTACAGCTCATCAAGAGGTTTCATTTGGTACGTGACATGTAGTATATTGGCCAGTTTTGACCCTTTGGCAATATTTTTGATACATTTGTAGGGGCTAGGGTTATACGGGTATGTTATATGACGAGTGCTGTTGGATGTTGTGTTGCGAGCTCAGTCCGAACCCTTCAGTCCGACGGTAGGTGGCAGCACCTACCCCGGGCTTGGGGTATGGACAGAGGTCGCTATAGGCTTCCGGTCTGCGTGTGCGCGCGCAGGCTGGCTGCCTATATATACCCAGCATCTGACGGTACTCGTCGGTTACTCTGAGCCACGCTGGCAAGGAGACCCTGTGATCAATACGGCTGATTAGCCTACTGACCCGTTCCGAACTCTATAGGGAGTTCGCACACATAGATACTGCTTGTCTAGGTTTTCTGAATAAACCCGATTTGCAACCTGTAACACTTGATCCGAACTGTGTCGACTTTGTTCTTTAATTGATACTCTACCAATATCATAAAGAGACAAAGTATCGTTTATTACACTGGTGCCGTGACCAGTTCTGAGTGAAACGCAGGTTAGCCTGTGCAGTAGCGCAGACCTCCTGCTCTGGACGGAGCAGCGAGGTCTCCCGATGAGGCGTCAGCCTTATCACCGGAGGGGTTAGATGCCGTCAAGGAGGCAGATACCCGCAGGAGTGCGAATGTTCCATCCAGGACAAGCGCATTTTTGGGATACAAAGGTCCCGAAATAATGAATTGCTCATTAGATGAAATGAGCCTGTCAATGTTCAACGTTGGTGGGTCAAGATCAGCCGCTCCGAATCCACGGAGGGCTACCATCTTGGAGGAACGTCGTTTCGACGACATGAGAGAGGCCAGAATACAGGAGCGTGTGCAAATGGCCCAAATGGAGTTGTTGACCATTCAGAAACAGTCGAATGAATGGAAAAGCAGTCTGATTGCATTGGAAGGTGCAGTCACACATAGAGCTTCCAAAATCAAGGAGAAAGACGCAAGGCTTTCAACTTTGTTGGAGGAGAACGAGAAGCTGGTGCAATCCCTTAGCAGGGTTCGAGTGGAGTTCGATCAGAAACAGGCTGATCTACAGGGACTCCGTTCCGACTTTGTTCAGGCAAACACTGATCTGAATCAGATTTGTGCGGCCCGAGATGCCGTCATCCATGAAGCAGAGGAGACCCGATCAGAACTTGTTCGGGACACTGAAGACTTACGGGAGGCTCGCCGAAGTCTACTGTCAGAATGTGACATTCTGAAGGCAAAAAGAACTTCTTTGGAGAAATTTTTGTCAGAGACCAGGGAGAGTATACAGGATAGCAGTACCTCGTACGCTTCCGCTGATAATGACAGTCCGAAAGGTCCTCATTACAGGAGTTTTACAGACACCCCAAATCTTCCTATGGGACGTGGGATGACTGTAGAAGGGGCCTTGTCTACTTCAACGCCAGGACGACCACTAAAGGTTGGCCGAGCAAGGGGTAGAGGTAGGGCGAGTGATTACTCACCTAGGGTGGGTATCAGTGGTATCCGTCCAATTCCGAAGCAGGTCTTTTCGGCTCCGACAGGTGTAAACACGGCGGGCAGGGGAAGGTCATTATCGGAGTTGGTGCGGAGTCCACGTTCTCAGTTGAAACTGGATGAGCAGCAACTGGATTCGGAACGCTTGAAGAAAGCATCCGAACAAGATAAGGCGGCCAAGACCGACTTAACTCCCTCGAGTTTGTCGCAATGGCGAGAATGCCAAGCAAACATACTGTTCAATGAACAGAAAAACTTGGAATTGGAGAGGCGAGATGTGTATCGCAAGCAGCAGGCTGCTCTTGAGCAGCAACAGGAACGCATGAAGGAAAATGCAGCCCTCGCTGAGGAATTAGCAGAGCAGGAGGCGGCGGTTTTGAGAGCTCGACAAGAAGGGCTCCGAGCGGCCGGTGAAGCTGCGAAAGCTAAATTGGCGGAGGCACAGCAAGAGGAGGAGGCTGAGAGACAGGCCAAGGAACTGGAAAAAGAGAAAGCGGCGCATCAGCGATTGCTTGCTCTGGCCCAGCAGTGTCAGTATATGACTGACCAGGAGAAAAATTGGTGGTTCAGTCAAGGTGTGGACCCCACTAAGGATTTGGTGTCGTATGGTACCTACCAGACCTATCTGGAGAGGCAGAATAACGTGCCTACCAGAGGCGCTACTCCGGGGATCACTCCGGGCGCAAAAAGTCCGAGGAGGGCTCCAAGGAGAACAATTCTGAGTACAGAATTGCAAGAGTTGTACGATACAAACCCAGCAATAGCTGGGATCGGATTGCACAACGTGGGTACAGAAAAGGACGCCTCGGCTTCCATTTCTAAATGCCTGGCGATAACCTCTAAAATTAGGGGGTCATCCAACGCTGCTAGACGCATTGCTAGCGAGCCTTTTCCCTACTGGCAGAAAAACTCTTGGGAAGAGTGGTTGGGAGCCACCGTTGAGGACATCAACCTCAGTGGGTGGGATCAACAGGATGCAATTCCGTATGTCTGTAAGGGATTGCGCTTGGGAGATGGCCTGATGGCCGTGGAGCAGTGGAAAGATGAATGCGGACCCCGCGGCACTTTCAAACAACTGGTAGAGATCGGAACTATCCTATACGGAGACTCTGCTCGGATTGACCCGATGGTCGCTTTTAAGAAGCGAGTGCAAGGCAAGCACGAGGCCCCGAGGGTTTTCGGACTTGCACTGATGAGACTCCTGAAGAAGGTACATCCAGCTTCAGGAATCCATGATGCCTTATTCTCTAAGGAATTGTTCTCTCAGTTTGTTGGTGGACTGAGGGACCCAGAAATACAACATGTGGTGTATGATACCTGGAGAGCAGATACGTCATTAGATGACCTTTTTAAGGCCATCGACATACATGCTCTCAAGAAGTCGCTGTTAGGGGACCGGGTGCCCACCCGGGCCTCGGCCATTATAGAGTGTTCTCCGGAGCAGTCTGATGGTTCGGGCAGTGAGGAAGAGGGAGCGACAGCTTCTGCAGCTCAGTTTAAGAGGAATGGGAATTCCTCTAAAACGCCGTGGAAAAATAGGAAGCCGGAAGGGGGTGGAAACCCCCCTCCAAAGAAGGAATCATCGGACCCAAAAGCTCCGATAATGGACGCAGCGTTTTTCACATCGCTGTTTGAGAAGATGACGACTTCCATTCAGGGGGCTACACAGCCTAACCGGAGGAAGATCAATCGGCGGACCGCCAAGTGCTATAGGTGCCTGGAGATCGGTCACTTTGCTGCGGAGTGTACGGCTCCGACTCCGAAAGTTCCCGGGAAGGAGGGAAACTAGAGGGGGTGGTCCGAGAAGGCGAGCGGACGACCCCTGCATATGATGTACGCCAACATACCAGAGAGGTAGAGCCTAGTGAAATTCCGAAGGCAGGAAGGGAATCAGGGGTGGCTTCGAGCTTGAGGGGCTCGGATGCCGGCCTGGTTAACATTCCAGTCCAACAGTTGCCCGGCAATGAGGCAGGGAGGCCCATTACGGATCGGAACGAGGAAGTTGCGGCTGTCACAGACACCGTGTGGGTAGGGAGTACCCAGCTTTCCCCGGATCATCCATGTTTCGACCATTTGAAGAAACATGGCCTTGATTTGGCTGCTCCGAAGGATTTTAAACGCTTTACTCTAAACCCGTCTCCGCTGGGGGGGAGGCGGTGGTATGTGTCTGTTACTGTGGCCGGTAGAGCGGGCGAATTTTTAGTAGATACGGGAGCTAGCCACTCCTTTATCTCCTCTAACTTCTATGCTCTAATGCCGGATAGTCGTGATAACTTCAAAACGAGGGTAAACGCCTGTTCGGCCGATGGGTCAAGTATGCAGACGTATGGGCGCGCGTTCATACCGCTCCGAATTGGAGGGAAGGAGTATGTGGCTTCTCCCACCATTGCGGATATTGCAGACGACGGTATACTCGGATTGGATTTTTCGGCGTTGTATGACGCGGTCCTGAATCCGGGTACAGGGGTACTCCTGATAGAGCACCCGTACCGTGCGGTAGAGCAATGTGTGCTCCGACAAGTGTCGACAGTGGCAACGGTGGTCCAAACTGTAAAGATTCCTCCCGGACAGACGTGTGACGTGCTGGTCCGAAGCAAGGGGCTTAGGAGAGAGGAAGAGGCAGTTGTGGAGCCGGATGTGGCCATGTTGGGTAGTATCGGTTTGACGGGCATGGACACCCTAGTGGGTGATGGTGCTTGGACCGTAGTGCCGGTTTCTAACCCCGGGTTGGAACCAAAGTATCTAAGGAAAGATACAATACTGGGGAAGGTGTTCACCAGTGAGGCAGTGATGCCTGCTGGACAGGTGAGCATGAAGGGTGACCCTTCTCCGACCGTTCTGAGTGAGGGACTTGAGAAAATGATCTCCGAAACGGATTTGACGGATCGGAGGGATCTCGATTCCCTAAGGAGGCTGGTAGTGAAGTATCAGGATGCATGGCAGGTGGAGGGGGAGCCTTTGGGCCGAACCGACAAAGTGTTGCATTCTATCAATACGGGTGATGCACAGCCTTTCAAGATGCCTTACCGACGCTTGCCTTTGGGTAAGAAAGCGGTGGTAGAGGAACAAGTGAAGACCATGTTGGAACAGAAGGTGATCGTGCCTAGCACTAGCCCCTGGTCCAGCCCGGTCCAGATGGTTACTAAGAAGGACGGGTCTATCCGATTTTGTATCGACTATAGGCGCCTGAATGGGGTAACCAAGAAAAATGCATATCCTCTCCCCCGGATTGATGAGACTCTGGACTCTTTGGGTGGGAACCAATGGTTCTGCACCCTTGATTTGCAGTCCGGATATTGGCAGATCGGGATGAAGGAGGAGGATAAGGAGAAAACGGCTTTTACAAGTCACATTGGACTGTATCAGTTTGAGCTGATGCCCTTCGGGTTGTGCAACGCCCCGGCCACTTTTGAGGCTATGATGGAAACTCTTCTGAGTGATCTGTTGTGGCGCAAATGTTTGGTATACTTGGATGATGTCATTGTCTTTGGCAAGACTTTTGAAGAGTGTGCGTTGAACCTCGGAGAGGTTTTGGAACGAATTCGGTCCAATGGCTTGACATTAAAGCCGAAGAAATGTGAACTTTTTCGGAAGTCCATGGTCTATTTGGGCTGGATCATCTCCACCGAAGGTGTGCAGGCTGATCCGGCTAAGTTGGAGACTGTGGAGACTTGGGAAGTTCCAAAAGGACCAAAGGATATCAGATCCTTTTTAGGGTTCTGTTCCTATTACAGGGACTTCATCCCCGGATTCTCTAGGGTGTCTCAGCCATTACAACGGTTGAGCCATTGGACTCCGGGGAGAAAAAAAGAACCCTTCCCATGGGGGATGGAACAGAATGAAGCCTTCAAAGAGATTAAGGCGTTGTTCCGAACCACCCCGGTGCTGAGATACCCTACGGAGAAGGGGCATTTCATCCTTGACACTGATGCGAGCAATGAGAGCATCGGGGCCGCATTGTCCCAAATCCAGGACGGAGTAGAGGTCCCGCTGGCGTTCGCTAGTAACAGTATGAACAAGGCACAGAGAAATTATTGCACTACCAAGCGAGAGCTGCTCGCAGTAGTGGTGTACACGAAGAAGTTTCGGCACTTCTTATATGGAGGAAATTTCACACTCCGTACCGATCATTCGGCCTTGAGATGGCTCCTTAATTTTAAGGACGCCGAGGGAATGATTGGTCGGTGGTTGAATCACCTCAGCGAGTTCGGACTGGAAAACTCTCATATCCAGCACCGAGCAGGCACGAAGCATATTAATGCTGACTGTCTGAGTAGACGTCCGGTACGCCGTTGTGTGCGTCCGGAGTGTGGGGATTGTGGTGCTCACAATGCTGTGGTAGCGAGTGTGCGTTTGCCTTATGATGGGTTGTTGCAAAACCTGTTGGATTGGTCCACCGACACTATAAGGACGTACCAGATGGCCGATCCTACCATAGCACGACTGAGGGAGCTTGTCCCTACTGGGGTCTGTCCAGTGAGACCCGAAATATCACTGGAAAACCGTGAAATGCGACGTTTCTTGGCTCAGTTCCACGAACTGGAGGTCCGAGACTCGTTGTTGTGCAGGTGGAAGACTTGTCCCGGAAAGCGGAGGGTGTTACAAATGGTAATCCCTGCTGCTATGAGGAAAGACATCCTGTACTACTGCCACGGCCATTCCACTAGTGGGCATTTCGGAAAGAAACGCTCGTTGGAAAGGCTGAGTCGGAGATACTACTGGCCCGGCATGTCAGGCGACCTTTTAAGGTGGATCGAGACCTGTCCGGCCTGTTGTTTAGGCAAACCTGGTCCTGGATTAGGAAAATTGCCACTGCAACAAGAGCTATTCGGAGTGAGATTTGCTCGAATAGCTGTGGACATTATCAGTGGAGTTAAACCAACTCGTGTAATACGTGTATGATGGTGGTCTCGGACTACTATACGAAATACACCCGAGTGTACCCACTCGAGGATCATACCGCTGCTACTTGTGCGGAAGCATTGGTGAAGGGGTGGATCCTCCATTTGGGGGCTCCTTTGATGTTACATAGCGATCAAGGGAGAGAATTTGAGTCCAAACTATGGACAGCTATGTGCCATCAGTTGGCTATATGCAAAACTCGGACCAATCCGTACCGACCACAGTCCGACGGGCAGGTGGAGCGGTTCAATCGGACCTTGATCCAGGTTTTGAAGCCATTAGTGAACTCCCATATGGATGATTGGGATGATCAATGCGAATTTGTGGTGCATGCGTATAACAATACGGTCCACACTTCGACAAATTGCACACCGAACCTCTTGGTGTTCGGAGAGGACTTGATCATGCCGGCGGATTTGGTATTCGGGGTGGTAGGGATCAGTCCGGAAGCACCATGTACGGTGCTATTTGTGGAATCTCTACGAGAGAGGTTCAAATTTGCCTACGAAACAGTTAGGGCTCATTTGCTCAAAGCTGCGAATTGGCAGAAGGTGGGTTACGACACCGGATTGAAGTTGCGACGATTCGTAGTGGGGGATAGAGTGATCCGCCTACACGAACCGCTCTGCAACGTCAAGCTGGCGAATAACTGGGATGGACCACACACTGTGGTTAAATGTATCAGTCAAACGACTGTGTTGATTCAGTCCGAAGCAGGACGCATCCGGACGAGCCATGTGGCTCGGTTGCGTGCTTGGGCTGGAAGGGAGCTCACCCCGGAAACGGAGGTGGAGAAGGGAACTTCGGAGGCTAAATTTGTACCTTTGGAAGGGGTGTCAGTGGATACCCCTAAGAGAGTGGTACAAAAGAAGCTCCGGAAGACCGTGAAAAAGAAAGTCTCGGCAGGCGAAGGAAGAAGGGCACGGAAAACTAAAATCAAGGCTGGAGTTTTAGTTAAGAACGAGTGTCCTTCGGCCAGGTTACGAGAGGTGGACGGGAAACCCGTTCGGCGAAGCCCAAGGCTGGTGGCTAGAGGGGCTGTAACCTAGCTTGTTTACACAACGAGTGTGGTGTCCTGTGTTGTCCTATATGTTATATGTATGTTACCAACAGGGGCGCTCAGAGTCAAGATGAAAAGAATGTAAGAGTGCTCCCCGAGGGTGGTGGACGGATAATCCGGTGGGGTAATCTTCGATTTCCCATAAATATCCACTAATACTCCTGATGAGCTCTTTATTCGAAGTATATTTTGACTTTTGTGAGCCGCCTACGTAGCAGTGTGATCCCCCGAGCCCGAGCTGCGGGCGGGAAAGGTCGTGACCTGATTAAACAGTAATTGGGTCACACCGGGTAACGGGATCGCGTCCAATCACGCGAGACGCTGCGCATGCGCTTTGTTTTAAAAACAAAAGCGAGGGAACGCCATATTGATTTTGGGCTCGCCCCGGTCAATAGCGGTGTTGGTCGGCAGCGTGGAAGTTGGTGTTTTGGACGGCTAGAAGAGGAGAAAAGTCAGTAAAAGAGTTGTAAGCAGTGAGTACTCTTTCCTGGTGCGTCTGAGACAAAGAGGGAGACGGGGAACTAGTGTTTTCCCCGTCAAAACTCCCGTCGAAAGACACTTTGCCGAAGTGAGGATGGCCGAGCAACAGCTCCGTCAATCCGAACTCACCGGACACTCCGAGGTGGCATCCGCCACCGAGGAGGCAATGGATGCTCAGAGCCCTAGTGGTGATGAGTTGAGCCAGACACTAGCGGATCTCCGTGTAGATCCAGCCGTGTCCCCGATCCGAAAGTCCCCGTCGCCGGACGGCAGCGAGGACTCCGGAGTGCTGCAAGGACTCGCCTACACCCAGGTAGCGGCGGATCCTTCCGAGACGACTGCACGTCCCTCCCGGATATGCAGTCTCAGCATATCACCAAACCTCCAGAAGACGGTTGCTCGCAAACTGTCTATGGGGAGTGGGAGTGATTCCGACACTTCACGTCCGAGGACGCGCGGTGGGAAGGGTGCTACCCGAGATCGGTCCAAGTCGGCCGATACTAAGGCTAGCACTAAGGCTATCAAACACACTGGTGTGGGGAAGAAGCCTCCGGGAAAGGACGAGCCTAAAAAGCCCGCTCCGAAGAAGGAAAGTACTGCGAGTACGAAGAAGCCGGGTTCCAAGGCTGCCACTGCAGCGGCCTCCAAGGATCCAAAGACGGTGGACCCCAAGGCTCCTGCTACGAAGGCGCCTAAGGGTCAAAAGAAAGCTGATCCGAAGCCTGGTGCTAAGGACCAGCCGGGGAAGGGGCCGACGTCCGACAGCACTAAAACTGTCAAGACTCCGGGTCCCAGTAAGTCCAACCTACCGATCCCTGCCAAGGGGAAAGGTAGTGGGAAGGCAGTTGTAACCACAGCTGCTCCGACCCCAGCCGTTGACGTGTTGTCCTTCTCGCGAGGGCTGGACAACAGCTCAGCAGTAGCTGCTACAGCCGCTGCGATGGCTGGTACGAAGGGACATGGGGGAGCCCGTCCGAAAACGGTAGTTCCTCCCGAGGCACCTCGGACCGAGGAAGCTATGGATACAGCATCCGCAGCCCATACGGTCCAGGTAGTGCAGGATGTGCTGTCTGGCATCACATTCAACCTCCCGACTCCCCTGGAGCCAAGGAAGGAGGTACCCGTTCGGGTGGAGTTACCTCCTCCAAAAGAGGTACCCGTCCGAGTGGATAATCCTCCACAGTCTACCGAGCCTGCTCTGGAACCATCCAATACCATGGATATTTCGGAGGAAGCCGGGAAACTGGACCAGGCTGCAGGTGGTGGTCCAACCGGATCGGGGGTGCAAATTCTCGCTCCACATCAGCATGACGCATGGGAGAAGGAGGACGCCGACGTCCCATCCCTGCTCCGAGGTGCTATCATCGATCAGATGAGCGCCACAGAGGTCAGATCCTTCGATCTGATCCAAATGCGAACCTTCCGGGGGCTGGACGAGTTGTCTGCCAGGTTCCCGGCTTGGTTCCCAGATCGCCTAACGGCGGCCATGAACGATCTTAGCAAACAGTCAGAGACAGCTCGCTTAGTTGCTGAGACCGAGGGACGTCCCGAACTTATCGCGGCCTTGGAGTACGACCTGCAAACTGCAGCGGAATTCAAGACCGTGCATAGCCGGCGGGAGAAGAGGAGACTTCTGACGCCAGCAATGAAGCTGGCTCGGAGTATGGAACAGAAGACCAAAGAGTCCATTCTGGATGCCACTCTGGAGGATGAAATGATCCAACAGAACACGGCCGCGGCTAGGTCTGCGGACACTAGTCAAATGGAAAAGGCCAATCGGAGGGACCAATACCTACGAGAGACCATCAAGGTAACCTCTCGGAAGGGGGGTCGATCCGACGAGGAGGTAGAAGCGGTTCTGAAGGGATTGGATGAAAATACAATCCCGGACGACGAACTTCAGGTTCTGGTCCGGAATGCACTCCGAGCCAATGCTGCAAGTGGGTTTAAGTATTTTAAACCCATGTGTGTGAACGACTGCGTCAAGGACAAGCGGGCCTCACACATTCCGGAGGAGGTGGGTCCTGACGGTCTCTCTGATGACGAGGAGTGGATTAAGACGGATCCACTCGAGAAGTCGGTACAGTTGTACCACTTTGAGCTCCTGGACAAGGTCCGAAATGGTAGTACCAAATACCATTCGCCTTTCCAGAAAGCTAAGTTAGCATGGGCTATGGCTAGATGGCATCCATTTAGCAAGTGCCCCTTTGAGCCTTGTCTGAACGTCGACGAGACACTGGAAACGCCCCGAACTTGGCCTAGCAAGGTTCGGTACGCAAGGCATATTACCCGCTTTCATTTGCGTCACTACATGCGGTATGACTGCTTGAGTGTGGGTACAAAGCAGAGCAAGGGTTGTCCGAATGGTGGCTGGTTCTACACCAGAGCCGATATCATCAGGCATCTTGCTAAGCAGCACGGGTTGGCTCTGGATGTCGCAGCGGAACGCATCCAGACAGCCCATCAGGAAGTCTACTCCCACTTCCCTCCAGTAGTGGGCCGAAACGAGAATCTCGAGGTGGATTTTGGCACCAACGAGAGAGGAAAGGTCCGGGTCTTTTACAAGGTAAACCCGGACGGCAACTACAACCGGGTTCCGGAAGGTGAGCTCTTCGATGAATTCGAGGAGTACCAGAAGCGTACCAGCACGCGAAAGGTGCGGCGCGCTCAGAAGAGTCCTAGTGGGTCTTCGGAGCAGGCCGACTCTAAGAAGGCCAAAACGGATGAAAGGAAATCCGTTATGGAGAAGGCGGATCCGGGCTATAAAGGGCCGGCATTCACCTCTCACACGACTGACTGGAAGAAGGGTCCCCAGGGCAGGCCACCTCGGTCTGTTCCGGAGGATCCGAACTCCAGCACGATGGGGTCCTTCGCAGAGGAGTTCCCCGAAAACGAGATGGTTCCGGGTGATGAGTCGCAGACTCTAACCCAGACCGGTAAGACGAAGGCTCCAGCAAAGAAAACGCCGAAGCCAGTTCAGACCCCGGATCTCCCACCCGAGACCGCAGAGGAGGGGCGTCTAGTCTTGCGACTGAAGAGCCCTCCTTCGTTCCCTCCCGCCGACTTCACTTCCTATGAAGCCGGACAGGAGGCCTTCGGTCAATGGCAAGACAACTTTCATCGGTTGCTTGCTGGCCTGAGTCAGGAGGTGGCGATGTTGTCCTTAAACACGGTGCATCATCTCCATCAGAGGGAGGTCGCTACCCAGAAGGCAGCGGCTACGGAGTCCGTACAGGAAGAGCGTGAAAACGCTCGGACTGAACGATGTGCTGCTAAAACCGAAAGGAAGAAGCAGAAGTTGGCAGTTAAGAACGCAGAGGAAAAGCTGGACCACGAACGTCGTCGGTTCCGGGACTGCTTCGCGCATGAAATGCACGAGTGGGATGGAACTCGGGCTCAAATCGAGCTCTGGCTCCAGGAGCTGACTCTGGCGGAAGCTGCGTCGGACTCTGAGGAGGAAGAGGAGCCGGCTCAACCCGGTTCCGGAGACGAGTCGGACTCCGGATAGGATTATCCTATTCTAGGAGCCGATTAGGAGAAAGGGGGGGGTATCCTAAGTATACCAACCCTACAAGCAAAACCCTTAGAAAGGGTTTAGGAGTGTCCGGACAGAGGAACGCGGCAGGCTGGCTACGCAAGGATCCAGTCTGCCAGGTGGTACTGACGGAGGAGGACAAGGAGATCCGGAGGGGACGCTGAACTCGGGACTGGAGCACTTTACCAACATGGATCCGATACAGGATGTTTTTTTTATATAAACTATGGATATCAGGACCGAGTGCTCCTAATTATAAGTCCGAAGATCGCCTGGAGGCAGGACTATTTTTTTCTCTATTTATCACCTAAAAAGCTCCCGAGCATGAGCTATGAACTTTCTCGTTCCGGTGAGTAAGAGCTGAACGAAGTAGGTTCTGAAAGCCGGGCGGAATGCAACACCATCAACAGAGGATCCGGATCTTCACTACAAAACCACGTATGATGTCTTTTTGTAATAATACTTTAATATGTCTTTAAAACTTTAAAAGAAGTGATATTGTTTATCACTTATAAGTATTATTCGTTACGAGTTTAATTAGCTCGGGGTCCTGAAGGGACGAAATTTTTTTACTGTGATATTGTACTTTTTCAAGTGTTTGTATACTATATGTATAGATTAACTCCATCTATCCTAGGGAATGGGGCGTAATTGTCATTACGGTCTATATATGTAGAAATGTGTGTAATTAATACCTTTTTGTGTTCAACAGTATACGTCATATTGTTTGTAAGGTATAACTTTAATAAACCCCTAAGGTGGTATTTATAAGATAATGCCAGTCCGAAGTGTTTTCGGACTTTAACCTTAATTAATTTTTTACCTCCCGGTTATTATCTGGTAGGGGGTAGTGTAGGGGCTAGGGTTATACGGGTATGTTATATGACGAGTGCTGTTGGATGTTGTGTTGCGAGCTCAGTCCGAACCCTTCAGTCCGACGGTAGGTGGCAGCACCTACCCCGGGCTTGGGGTATGGACAGAGGTCGCTATAGGCTTCCGGTCTGCGTGTGCGCGCGCAGGCTGGCTGCCTATATATACCCAGCATCTGACGGTACTCGTCGGTTACTCTGAGCCACGCTGGCAAGGAGACCCTGTGATCAATACGGCTGATTAGCCTACTGACCCGTTCCGAACTCTATAGGGAGTTCGCACACATAGATACTGCTTGTCTAGGTTTTCTGAATAAACCCGATTTGCAACCTGTAACACTTGATCCGAACTGTGTCGACTTTGTTCTTTAATTGATACTCTACCAATATCATAAAGAGACAAAGTATCGTTTATTACACATTTTTGTTGAATTTAATGGAAATTAATTAAAATGAGATAATTAACATTTATATTAGATATTAACCATGTTATACAATACAATCTTAAATCCTGTTGCCATCATTTTGGGAATAATGGGAGTTGAAAGCTGGTATGTACCTTATTACTCCATAAGATAACTGTTCATATGTTAAAAAGAATGTCAAAAGTTAATTTTTTTCCACCCTATACTACTTAAAGAGGCCATATCTAGGCTCTTTAAAGTGTGACTTCTGACCCATTTCGTTAAAACGGGTCACATTTTGTCCCATGATAGAACTATTTGGAACAGTCATTTCCCAAGGTCAAATGTCGAAAAATTTAGAAAAAATATCATCTTTAGATTGTCTACTCATTGGAATGCCACCTCTAATTTGACTTTTTGAGTATACAAGATGTGGACATAGTTTATGGCCAATATTAGTTTGAATTTGTAAGAGATATGTAATATTGCCATGGTAACAGCCTACCATTCACCAAGGTCAAATATGAATATTAAACTAGACCAAATTAGAAAGATTCCTCAAATAGGGCAGTCCTCAGATGAATAAATAGCACAGGTTTGGTATTTTGTGTTTTGACAGAAACATATTCTGTCTCTCAATACTTTGTACTTGTAGGAATAGCATAAGACTTTTTATGTCTAGGTGATTCTGACATAGCTAGGAAAAATATTGATTTGGCATTTGGTGAGAAATATGTAATATTGCATTGGCAATAGCCAGCCATTCACCGAGGTCAAATATAATGCTCAAACCAGAACAAATAACAACACTGGGCAGTGTTGAAACTAGAATGAGGGGGTTTCTCCCCATGATGTTCAGTCCATATATATACCTGTAATTTTAAGTTCAATCAGAAAGTGAAATTTGCTAATATCTTACCATTATTTGCTAAAAATGATTAACCTATATAGTTTGCTATGTGGATGGGAATAAGCTTGTATAATAGCCATGTATTTCTTGAGCCATAAGGATTTAAATGACAAAATACAGCAGAAATAAGGTATATTTATAAATATGTTGACTCCTTCCCCTCTCCCCCCTCCCTTACCATCCCACCTTTATTAGATACAGCACTGGGAGAACCAGAACTTATTTTTAGAATGAAATTGTTGGAATTACCCCCCCCCCCAATACACAGATTGGCTCTATGTTTATTTAGGTAACAGAAGTCAGAGAGTAAAATGTAATGGGAGGACCTCTACTGCCCTTCCCATCTCCTATGATGTCCCCCAAGGTTCCATCCTTGGCCCCCTACTATTCATCTGCTATGTTCATAGCCTACCAAGTGTACTAGAAGCTTGTAATAAAAGTATGTACGCGGACAATGTTTTCTTCCATACAACCTCTGTAAATTGTACATAGAGCCGCTCATACAGTACATACTTCTACCAGAATATATGACTGGTTTTGTAAAAGTGGCCTAGTGATACACACTGTTCAGCCCTCGACCCCAACAGCCAGTGCCTCACCATCCCCCTGGTTTAGGACGGGAAGTAGTGTCTTGGAATGCTGTGCAAATTATGAATGCCTTGGTATAATTCTAGATAATAAAATAACCCTTAATAGTACTGTGAGTAAAAATGTAAGCAGTGTCTCAAATAGGTGCTATATGATAGGAAACGTGAGACGCTGAATGTCCCAGCATACTGCTATATTAGTCTATAAACAGACGATCATGCCAGTACTTGAATATTGTGGGTACCTGTTTAATGGTGTAGTACAAACACAGCATAAACGCCTTCAGCTAATGCAGAACCGCTGTCTGAGAGTAAGCTTTAATGTCCAGAAAAGGTACCATATTGTAGACCTGCATGCTGATGCTAATATTGACCACTTGTATGTACGTTATGATTTCCATTATTGCTTCTGATTCATAACTATCTGCCTGATATACTCTCTATGCATGTTTGTATTGTGGTCAGTCAGCTGATATCTCATGAGATGCTGCCAGATATACTGTTGGAGGTTGATGTATGATGCTGTATTACAAGATTGATTTGCTGTATGTTACACAAATGATCCATTCTGTATATTCTATTGACTTGATCGTATTAATAAAATCACTTTGTGAATAAGATATGTTATAAACGCAAAAAAACAGAGTGTGAAGGACAGACAGGGAAGGGATAATAAGGGAATAGACACTGGAACCAAGAGGCAAATAGATGGATAGGTGGAGCAGGGGAAGGGAGGGTGAAAGCAGATGGTAGATGATGGGCACGGAGATTGACAGGAGAAGAAAACAGTAGAAAGAATAGGTACTACACTAATGGAAATTGATGCAAAAGGAGAGACGTGCAGGGATGCGTACATGGTTAGAAAGAGAGACAGAGAAAGAGGCGGATAGGAGGGATAGGTAGGGGATGGGGTTAATATTGTATCAAGAGCTAAAAAGAGGGATCGAAAAAAGGGAGGAAAAAGAAAGGTTAAAAAAAGAGGAACAGAGATAGATAGATGGGGATAGCTATTGTGGGTATTGGGAGTGAAGGGTTAGGCAGGAATGAGGCATGCAAGTTGAGTGATATAGTAGCTAGAGAATAGACAAGGAACGGAAGATGCAGGCAGAGAATAGATGGAGAAAGGGAGAGTCAGAAGAAGGACATGTAGGAGGATAGGCATGGAAAGGGAGATGAGGGGAGCAGAAAGATACTGTAATACCTGTCCCTTCTTTCCTCATCTTTCCTCCTGCCTATCCATATTTAACAAATCCCTCTTTCTGGCCATTGATACAATACTGATCCCCTACCTATCTGTCCCCGTGCCGCTCTTTGTCTGTCTCTCTCTCACCTGTCTAACCACTTGCAAATTCCTGTACCTACCCTTCTATCTCCCTATCTCTTTCCTTCTATTATTTCAATCCCCTACATATATGTAGGGGTTATATACTATGCTCTGGCTCTTCCTTCTGCCATTCAACCTAACTGTCTCCTTGTCCTTTCTTATTCTCTGCATATCCCCCAGCTTACCCCTTCCCTACTTATACTACCGCAGTATTAGTAATGCCTATACTCTCCATTCCCTGGCATACTCCCTGACCTATCCTTCTCATTATCCTATCATTCCACTGCCTACCAGGAGATCGGGGAGGGGAAGTAGGGAAGGTAGGCGCTTGAAGGGGAAGTGACAAATGGGCCCCCAGGTAAAAAAATGATTTACTATATTATTTACTAGGGTATACAATGATCTCAACTATGATGAAATTAATGTTTTACTATGATTTACCACTATATACCATGATATACGATGGTCAATATCAGAATATACGATGATATCAATACCATGGTTTGGCAAAATATGATGAAATTAATGTTTTACTATGATTTACCACTATATGCCATTATATACTGTGGTCAATGTCAGAATATATGATGATATCAATACCATGGTTTGGCCAAATAACCAGGATAAATTTACCATGGTTAATTATGGTAAATACTATGATGAACTATGGTGGAAATACCACAGTTTGGCCAAAATACTGTGGTATATTTACCATGGTTTACTATGGTGAATACCATGATAATTATACTATACTATTTTAACCCTAGGGCTAGGTATGGAAATGGATGGTCATCAAGAGGGATAAGTAAGCAGTGGAATAGGCAGTGAGAGGGAAAGATAGTATGGTACTGAGTAGGGTGTATGTAGGGGAATGGAGTCTGAGGGATAGGTATGGGATAGGCAGGGAGGATATATGCAGGGAGAGGGACAAGTATGGGCATAGGCATTGGCAGAGGGAGGCATTGGTCAGGATGGGAGTATTATGCAACTTTGTGCATTTTTACATGTGTAGGGGTTTACTACTATAACCATTTCCATCCAGGCGACCGAGGAGGGTTAGTTCGGGTTGTTTCTGCCTGGGGTTAGTGTGTGCAGTATCCTGGAGGGGGCGACAGTCCTCTCTCGGGTACTGCGCACGTGATCGTGTAGATTTCACGTCGGAAGGGGGTATATAGACCTCCCCTCCTCGCATAGTTGTCAGTCAGTGCAGGCCCGGCTGACTCCCAGCGGTACCCTACCCAATCGTATACGATTGAACAAGCAGCATTGCTTTCGTCTCCTCCTCCGGGTTGAGACTTAGATTCTTTGTACAGGGATACATTGAATAAACTTCATTCTACTTCGCACCTGGAAACTGACGTTCTTGTTCTCTTTTCTGAGATCCCGAACCACTACACATGTTCGACCTTGACCTTGGCCAAAGTTATGTAAGCTTTTCATGGATGTTAATCCCGTCATAGAAGTTCTATTACTTTGTTTATCTCGTTTAAAATTCATATTTGACTGATAAATGGTAGGCTGTCAACATTGCTCAATGGGGCCAATATATGTGTTATTACTTGGACAAACTGGTTTACCCATCCTGGGTTTGGATCCTTTTTGTCCAGGGCTATCAGGGGGAGCCCAGATGGGTCAGCCGAGCTCTATTCCAGATGTATCCCCCATTAGTACACACTGTAAGAATGTACAATCAATGGTAATTTCTGGAGGAAAATCAGATGTCAGTATGTTTCGAAATAGTCATGATGTATTTTGACACATCTGGGCTCCTACTGGAAGCACTGGGAAAAAAGGACTAAACCATGGATATGGGCAAACCCCATGGTATCAGGGTAGTGGCCCTCAGCTATGCCAGCATCATGTAAACTTTAAAGGTTAAACCGGAGATGGCAAAATATGGTCTTAATGACTGTTTTTGTTAAGAGAATATGATGTTGACCTTGCCAAAAGTCATGTAGCAATTTTTGGGGCCCTCAACTTTATGAAGACCCATCATGATACAGAATACCAGACTCATAGATAAGGTTTTAACCAAGCACTGCCCCATTATAGGACATTTTTCAATTCAATCGGGTGTGAATATGATATTTGACCTTGGTGAATGGCTAACTATTGCCATGGTAATTTGTCATATTTCTGGCAAATGCAATGACCTTAAGCTATCTCAGCATCATGTAAGCATAAAAGATCATGTCTCGATGGTATTCCTAATAGTACAAGGTACTAGACAGATGGTATGTATGGCATATTTGCCAATTTTATCATGTTTGACCTTGAAACAAATGACCTTGACCTTGGCAAAGAGCATGTAACTTTTTTATGCATGTTGCCCCTATATAGTTCTAACATGGCACATAATATCAAAGCTGTGCTACTTTCATTAAATGAGCACTGCCATTATAAGTATATTTTCTGACTTGAGCCTTTGTAGGGGTGACCTTGACCTTTGACCTTGTTTTTGACCTTGTTCTGACACCTGTATCATTCTACACCCAGTAGATTTGAAATCAGCACACCCAAATTAGGGGTTACCTACCCTCAAAGTAGTATAGAATTTCACTCAACCTAAATTTGAATATGGACATTATGCCCATCTAGCCCCATATTATACCCTAGGATGAATTTCAATCATGACCTCTATATTGTTTGGCGTTGACCCTAGGATATCTCTGGGGAAATTATGAATTTTCTTATGATATCTCGGGTGTCTATTCCCTATGTCCCTAAGCCCCCACATACCAATTTCCAGCACTCTAGACCCAAAATTGTTGCTTTGGGACAACGCTGAATGTAGTGTTTCGACTAAAAACCCTCATTTTTAGCCGATTTGACCTACTTTTGGTGACCTTGACCTACTTCAAGGTCAAATATTTTTTGAAAATTTGATAAACCTATATAGGGCCTACATTGACCCCAAAAATCAAAAGAATAGCTACTATATTTCCTGAAATATTCACAATTTATTGAAATATAGCAGCATTTTCTTTTTTGTATGACCTTGACCTTTGACCTTGACCTTGACAAAAACCCTCCCAATATTTTTTTTTACACCAACCATTTCAATAATCTCCAAAACCATAGCTTTCCAGTGATATAGGTTGTTCTCTAGTATATTTTGGTGATGGGTGTCCCCAGAAATAATGATCTGAGCTTCCTGGTGCTGCAGCACTATTATAGTTGAAGATAATAAACTAATCTGCTAGGTTGCAGCAATTAGGAACTGCTATTGCTAGGTAGACATTTGCTCAGCAACGATTCTATAATAGGGACCTTTAGCAAACCCCACGTAAGTCATTTTACCCAGACGTATCCTATGCACTGCTACGTCTGCGTTTATTGAGCTTCTACGTGGTTGCTAAAGATCCCTAGTACCAATAGATTACTTAGGACCAGTGTACGGGGGAAGGTATGATTACACTTATCCTAGGGGCATCAATGCCCCCTGAGAAGGGCTCTATAAATCCAAGGTAAATAGTTGCAATGGCAATTAAAAGAAAATGAAAATTTTGAATGCCCAACAGAGCCAAATAAAATAGTTCTGTATAAGGATTGTATCAGTTGTATAAAGTAATCTTATCTTTCACGACGGGTGGCCGCTACTATGACAAAAGAGATTTTTCCCAAGGAAACATTCTTTCTAGAGTAGGCTATTATCATGCACGACAAGATACTTGGAACACTGATACAATTACAACCATTTTTACCTGATGTTCTGTAATCTTATACTGGTTAATATAAGTAATAAACACAGAATAAAACGAAGGGCTGAATAAAACGAAGGGCAGCTTTTTGGTTATTCAAGGGCGGCAACCATACTAAGTTTGAATATCATAACATTGTAGCCCTTGCAACAAGGGACGAATCTGCCAAGTGACTAGACGCCACACATTTTACCTGTAATCTTAAAACCCCATTTTCTTGGTAATCTTAATGATTCCCCCGTCTTCTCTAGATGGCACCACTGAAAGTCTGCAAGTTTGAAGGTAAATGGGTAGTTATAGTTCTGTTACAGTTTCAAAAAAGGATATAAACAGCAACGTTACCAACTTACAGTGGTGCCTTCCAGAGGATAAGCCTGAAACTGATTAAGATTACCAGAAGAGTGGGCTTTTTAAGATTACAGGTAAAATGGTGGCGTCCAGGGTAGATTTAGCACTTTCGGACGTTCGTTGTCAGTCCCAATACGACCCCTTTTCTAGTTGCTATCTAGACAAGGAATTATTTCACCTTCAAATACTTGTGACATACCTATGGATAGCGGAGGGTTGTCATTTTATAGTTCAAAGATATTTTCAAGGGAAAACTTTAACATAACTTAAACTTACATATGTTGCAAATGTGTATATTCGTATTTCACAAAATAACGGATTGGTAATTTTTCATATTTTCATGGTAGAACACAAGATAAAATCAATATTTAACTCATAAAATTGATTACTCTATAATGTGGAGAATGAATAAAACAAGGCAGATATTGGTGTCTGACTTCAGGTGAAATGGTACTACCTCTTTAAAGGGCTCTCATATATTTATTCCTGGTAGTTATCCCTATCTATTCTATGTTATAAACTTGTAAATATATATGCCCTTTTGCTCAGGTATGACATAGAGAGCCCATACATCAATAACCCTCCAAATATAGCATAACAGTGGTCATGTCCAGAATGTGGTCCTCTAGAAATCTGTCTTTGGGTGAATCTACCCTAGTCACTTGGCAGGTTCGTCCCCACGTCCGTAGCGCTTAGGGGGGACCTCTGCAGCGTGACTCTGTATGCACAATGTACTGCGATAATTGTGAACTTTGGTACAATGTTAACCACTGAAATCCAAATAATGAACTCCAAGTGAAATCACATTAAAAGTGTAGTAGATAAGTGACCAAATACAATATTTCTGGGAATATAGAGACTAAAGGAAGCACGGTATTATTCAGCGGTAATCTTGGGTTTGTTTAAGTAGAAAGTAGCCAATTTTAATTTTAAAATTGTCAAGAGTTTCGATAGCTCTTTTTAAAATTGTCAAGAGTTTCGATAGCTCTATCTTCAGGCTCCAAATCATTTCAAATCATTTCAAACAAATGCAAGCGTGTGTTCTAGACTTCTAGTGTATGCCCCACTTGTATTATATGATTTTTGTGCATGTCGTCTTCTTAGGGGCTCCGTAGTATTAGCATATACTGTACTATTCCAGAGTCATTAGCCAATTATGCAACAACTGGTGGTCCCCTCTTCCATCAATCAATACTAAACATAATTTGCAGAGAATGTGCTATGTCTCTAATGACAGATGTTCTTCTGTGGTGTTATCTGTATAGATGATGACATTAGATATAGCTGCTGCCTATGTTTAGAAAAGAATCAATGGATGTGCACTCCTTTATATATACACGTATATGTCATACTGGTTGTGTTTCCTTCTCCATTGCAACATACAACGACCACCATCCCCACTGTACCGTGTTTAAACAACTTTATGTACATATTATGAAACCGTTCATGAATAGACAAGGGGATAGACTATTTTAAACATCATCATCGACACACTCAGGGCAAGGTGTTTAGATTCTAAACACTTTCCTAAACAATTCGCTGTCCTACTTGTTTTGGGGCTAAACATGTTTAAACATCCAGGTGTTTAGGTGTTTCAGCTTTATTTGGGGCTTGGGCTAGCATCAATTAATTATGATAATTATATTCCTCTTCCTTGGGTCCTTCTATGCTAAAGTTGATATAGAGTTGTGCAGTTTATCCTCTGTAGTTTTAGATTCATCTCACCAGGAACCTGGGGGAGAGAAGTAAGATATTTAATCTTTAAGCTGTTATATATACAGTGTGGCCATGTACAATAGAACAAAATCAGACTACTGCTATTTTGATGTAGTAGTTATCTATCAAGCCATACTCCAGTACTAGATGAGAATACTTAGAGCTGCAACCAGAGAATTAGTACTATCTTATTGGATTCTGTGGTTTCAATACAGAATTAGATCTTCCATAGAACCTTATCTAGTTCATCACAGCTCCTACGGAAATTGCAAAGTGCAATGCATGAAAACCTCCCTTCTTGTGTGTTTGAAGTCGTCTTCAAGAGTGACCAGAAATTTAGCACATGTGACAGGTGGAGATCTTCATGATGCATGTATGTAACCTGACACCAGTGGATAAAGATTATTCAGCCTGAACCCAGTGTGCCCAATGGGATTATCCCTGGCGGGTCCCAGGAGGTGACACCCAGAGATGAAACAGCAACATTAACCCCTTCACCACTGAATTTCTTGTAACTCAATGCAATTTTGTGCAATATATTGGCTTATCTTGTGGAAGGGCTTAAGCTCATTGGTTACCTATGTTACCAATACCACTGAGGTGGCAGTAGGCAGCAGGGGCTAGAGGGCACAATGTCATACTAAACACTATGGTGTATAGAAGCTAGAAAAAGTCCATCATAGTCTTTAGAACCCCTGTGTGCTTAGGTCTTAAACACAAAAAAGCACCAAGTGATTAGAAATGTAACACATCCTAAACACATGGAGATGCTAAACACATCTCATTCCTAAACACCTCCAGGACAGTGGATTTGACAAGTGGTTGTTAACTTGTACTATAATGCGGTAGTACTTGATCAGCTCTTTTTCAAATGACAGACATCCTGTAGGACCTGTAACCTTTGTTGTTCCCTGCATGCTCGAATTCAAGATGCAACTTTTAGATAAAGGATGCTTGTAGATGGAGAGTACGTCACCGCGTCTTCCCAAAATCATTTATGAGCAATCAAATGAACGTAATCTGTAGAATCAACATTTTGATGAAATACTACATTTAGTCCACCGGCTTATGGAAGGGTATTTTTTTTTCGGGTAGAAATTTGGCAACGTGGCTAATTCTGACCCAAAAAAGGTGCAGATTAAGAATTTCCATGTTGCCAGCTTTTCATTTTACCCCTTGGGGGCATAACCGACCAAAATCCAAGATGGCCGCCAAATAATCCAAAAACTCATCTCTCATATCGTTAATATTGCCCTGAGAAGAAGTTAAACCATACCTATCCCCCCTAAATGAGGGTCTGGGAATCCAGTGGTGTTATTGGTTTGTTGCTAGGTTTAGGGGTTGCTTAGCAACAGCCATTCCAAATGTTTATTTGCTTAGTTACATAGGTTTCCTGGCTACCAAGGTCAATTCTTTTGATACCTACCCCCCCTATATCCCAACCTGGTAATCCATTTGTGTTATTGGTTGGTTGCTAGGTTGAGTGGTTGCTTAGCAACAGCCATTCCAAAGGGTTATTTCCTTAGCAACATAGGTTTCCTAGGTTACAAGGTCAATTCTATTGATACCTACCCTCCCTATATCCCTACTGGGTAATCCACTGGAGTTATTGGTTGGTTGCTAGGCTGAGTGGTTGCTTAGCAACAGCCATTCCAAATGGTTATTTCCTTACCAACATAGGTTTTCTGGGTAACCAGGTCAATTCTAATGATGCCTTACCCCCCTCAATCTCAACCTGGGAATCCACTGGCGTTATTGGCCTGTTGCTAGGTTGAGCGGTTGCTTAGCAGTAGCCATTCCAAATGGTTATTTCCTTAGCAACATAGGTTTCCTGGGTACCAGGTCAATTCTAATGATGCTTCCCCCCCCCCTTAATCCCAACCTGGCAATCCACTGGTGTTATTGGTGTGTTGCTAGGTTGAGCGGTTGCTTAGCAACAGCCATTCAAGACGTTTATTACCTTAGCAACATAGGTTTCCTGGGTAACCAGGTCAATTCTAATGATACCTAGCCCCCCCCTAAAACCGAACTGGGGAATCCATTGGTGTTATTTGTTGGTTGCTAGGTTGAGTAGTTGCTTAGCAACAGCCATTCCAAATGGTTATTTCCTTAGCAACATAGGTTTCCTGGGTAACCAGGTCAATTCTAATGATACCCACCCCCCCTAAAACCCAAGTGTGGAATCCAGTGGTGTTATTGGTTTGTTGCTAGGCTGAGCGGTTGCTTAGCAACAGCCATTCCAAATGTTAATTTGCGTAGTTACATAGGTTTCCTGGGTACCTTGGTCAATTCTAGTGATACCAACCCCCCCTAAATCCCGGCCTAAAAATCCATTGGTGTTACAGTCACGTTGTCCTAGTCCGGGCGACGATAGTCCGGTTACCACACCATCCGGGCAGGGTTCCTACTGCACAGGAGAAATGTGCTATAATAGTCTACAGTAGTCCGGGTATCTCATGATCCGGCCACCAGTTGGTATCTCTAGGGTACAGAGGGTGTGTTTACTAGTAAGATATGGCCCAATATAGCAGGTGGGTGACTGCTATATGCACGGATATAGTTATAGTCTGCTGTGATTACTATATAATTAGGATCGTTGTCAGTTTGTCTGGGTTTGTCCACCATCCTACAAATGTACAAAAACTTCACGCACGGGATGTTGAGGGATGTGTGCAGAAGGGGTACAAGAATACAAACATATGTATATATATATATATATATATATATATATATATATATATATATATATATATGTATATGTACCTATGTAGATGTATCACCCCACTGCCCTCTGGTCCTGACCCCTGATGCCTACATAACTTTAATAGAAAGAAGATTTCCACGAAACACACAGCAGTATCTTTACATGATACAGAATATCTTTGATCTTTATAAGAGTACTATTTTGCTGATTTTTACACAATAACCCCTATGACAGGCCTATTCCCTGCCCTCCTGAAATGTTTCAGACACCAGGGCATTTCACCTACCACGCAGTTTGCGCTTTGCACGGTACTGGACAGATTACAGCCCTGGCGAGCTAAAAATGGTCGCAATGGTGAGGCGGTCGCAGTAGGGGGAGTTTGGGTTTATAAGTACATGGGGCTATGTGAAAATTAGGCCCGCATCTGTAATGAGATGGGGGACTCCACTAGCCATGTGACAGAGTCGCGGCGATCCGGGGGGGGGGGGAGGCCTTCTGGCAATCCCTCTGGTGTGCGACCACTAGTCAGGTGAGAAGATGGCAGGATGGAGGTGGCCAGATTCTGTCCCTCTCATGCCCCGATTCTATAATAGTAGAGTGTGGCCAAACTCATATAAAAAACTTGTTTCGCTAACTTGTCTTCAGGAGTTGGCGAATCAAACTGGTCTCCGACAGGTCAGTGCAAGGGTGTCTATAATAACATTTTAAAGACCACATGGATACAGTGGTCGCATTAGAGGGAGGAAAACGTACCTTGGGACTGGAAATTCAGTGGTCGGAGGGTGGGCTGGTCGCATTAGAGGGGTAGTCGCTATAGGGGGAGTTTTATACATTAAAACAAGAAAAATGGTTGGGACTTTCCAAAACTGGTCGCAATGGTGAGGTGAGTGCTGTGGAGGGATGGTCATTTGGAGAGAGTTGACTGTATAGTGGCAAAAACTTGCGTATAAGCCGCACCAAGTTTCATGAAAATTGCCCTAACAAAGATTTATCTTTCACTAAACCTTCACAAAAAGTGTCCACCCCATTCAATTTGAAATGTTAAAAAATAACAAAACTATTGCACAATCTGGAAGCATGAGGGCACAAGTATTAGCTCTCCCTTCAACAGAAACCAAGATGCTGGAGGAGACAGCCGCTAAGCATCACTGTCTATGTAGAGTCAAAGCAGACATTGGTAGGCAAGAGAATGCAATCAGTAGATTTAAACAGGTCCCTGAACAATGCAAGATCTTTGAGACACAATGGCAATGATCCTAGCAAGATTTCGGAAGAGGTTATGCCAGAGTCTTTTGGGAAGGATGTCCTATCTACAGAGAAAAGAAGCATGGAAGGCTTTACATACAGTCCATGCTGCACATGAGGGTGACACTGTTGACATACATTCCCAAGATACAGATGTTCTGCTCCCAGCACTGCAACTTGGACAGGGGGCAGCAATGATCACTGGTACAGCAGAACATTAATGGAGGATCAATCTCCATAAACTGTATCACAACCTTGGAACTGAAAGGGTCATATCACAACCTTGGAACTGAAAGGGCCACTGCCTTGATTTTCTGGCATGCATTGACCTGTTGTGATACAGTCAACTCCCTCCTTAAGGCAACCCCTCCAGTGCGGCCACCCCGCCATTAAGGCCATTTTTGGAAACTATTACGGACACTATTTTTGCAGCCCCAAGGGATGGTTTTCTCCCTCCAATGCGGCCACTCTGTAATAACATTAAGATCTTTCTTGTAGTTTTGGCCCAGAGAGTTTTTTCAGAACAGAATCCTGACTGTTTAGACAGTTATTTTCGTCAATAGTGCAATATTTGCAATTGATGAAATTGTCAATAGGTGGTACAGAGTTCCATATTATATTCTTCTATATGTTTTGATAAACTTTCTTGTGTAAGAATGTCACAAAAGGCCTACGAGTTTGTGACATCTTCTGGATGATATTTCACTGGTTGTAATCAGAGTGCATATTCTTATTAGTGAAAGGATACAGGGCATGGTGGGATGGGGTGTCACAAACACTAAGACAATAGCGGTTTGCTGTAATCCCCCCGTTTTAATCCCCCCCCTCAAGCCACGCACCCCATAGCATTCACTATGCAGCCCTTTTCCGCCACCTCACACAATAGATGTTGGTTTTAGATGTGCTGTTTTACCGTGTGTTTCACACCTTAGACCCCCCCCCCCCCCCCCGCATCCACCCTACGAAGACACATGCACTTACCACTCGCCAGCTTTAGCACATATGCTATTGTAACTTGGCTACGTGAAACGGGGGGGGGGGGGGAGTTATTCAGTGTCTTTGCCCGTCATAATCAGCATTGCTTTCTTATTGTGAGCAAGGGGGCAGTCTGAAAAACCTCACAGAATGAACAGAGAAACATGTGTACAATCCGTACATGTGTATTATACATGTTTATCATTTCCCAGTCATATTATCCTGCATAATTGGTTGATGTAGGCTTTAAATCTTTCAGAATATTAATTGATACTGATACATGTATTTTAATGAGATTTTAAACCAGCTTTATACCGAGTTCACATGATGATGATATCTAGGACTATCTCCCTATTGCAGCCACCCCACTAATGCGGCCACTTTTGAGAAGTCCCAAGGGTGGCCGGATTAGAGGGAGTGGACTGTACCACTGGTCAGATATTTGGGTCGATGCTATAAGCCGCACCAGAGATCTGATTATGGTGACCTTTAGTACCGTACCATAGTAGCAAAAACTCTTGTATAAGCCGCACCCTGACCATGGGCTGATCCTAGAAGCGGCACTGACGATCTGATTTGCATGCTAGCCACAGCTTATACTTGAGGTTTTACGGTACTGGCTGCCTTAAGCCCTGAACTAGAATTCCTCTCTCTGACCGGTCAGAGAGAGGAAAGGTCATCAACATAGTCATCTTGAAATGGTTGACATGGCTACCATAGGCATATAACTACAACTACCAATCCAGTAGTGTCCACCCACACCTCTAGTATACAAATATAAGAGTATTTATACTAATTTACTCTGGGCACCTCCCCACCACATCAGGTTCATGAGAATCAGTCCAGTGCAGCTTATAGGATTGGCCCAGAGATGGGGTACGGCTTATAAATATGTGAGTATTTGCTACTATGGTAGAGTACTAAAAGTGACCATTATCAGCTCACTGGTGCAGCTTATAGGACTGTCCAAAGCCAGGGTGTGGTTTATATGCAAGTTAGGCTTATAAACACAAATTTACGGTCATTTTTGAATTGCAATCATTATTATATATGTCTCTCTGCTCTCCCTCCCCTACCACCATCAGAATAGGCAGATCACCTCTCCCCTACTCAATTAGCAGATATTTTAGTGATGAGTTGTTCAATCTGTATCATATTATTTATTGCATTATGAGGACTGCTAAGCAACCATATGTCTGAGAAACAAGTGAATGACACTGTTAAAATGTCAGTGGTGAATTTAGTGAGGCAAGGCATTATTAAAATTGAAACAATCATTAGGAATAACTGTTACCAAGCAACCCCTGAACCTAGCAACAAGCCAATAACACCAGTGGATTCCCAGGTTGGGATTGGGGGGGGGGTGGTTGGTATCATTAGAATTGACCTGGGTACCCAGGAAACTAAATGTTGCTAAGAAAATAACCATTTGGAATCGTACTCAACTTAGCAATCAACCAATAAAACCAATGGATTCCCAGGTTGGGATTTAGGGGGGGTAGGTATCATTAGAATTGACCTGGTTACCCAGAAAACCTATGTTGCTAAGGAAATAACCATTTGGAATGGTTGTTGCTAAGCAACCACTCAACCTAACAACCAACCAATAACACCAATGGATTCCCAGGTTGGGATATAGGGGGGTAGGTATCAAAAGAATTGACCTGGGTACCAAGGGAACCCATGTAACTAAGCAAATAAACATTTGGAATGGCTGTTGCTAAGCAACCACTCAACCTAGCAACAATCCAATAACACCAGTGGTTTGCCAGGTTGGGATTTAGGGGGGGTAAGCATCATTAGAATTGACCTGGTTACCCAGGAAACCTATGTTGCTAAGGAAATAACCATTTGGAATGTCTGTGGCTAAGCAACCACTTAACCTAGCAACCAACCAATAACACCAATAGATTCCTAGGTTGGGATATAGGTGGGGGTAGGTATCAAAAGAATTGACCTGTGTAGCCAGGAAACCTATGTAACTAAGCAAATAAACATTTGGAATGGCTGTTGCTAAGCAACCGCTCAACCTAACAACGAACCAATAACACCACTGGATTCCCAGACCCTCATTTAGGGGGGATAGGTATGGTTTAACTTCTTCTCAGGGCAATATCAACGCTATGGGAGATGAGTTTTTGGATTATTTGGCGGCCATCTTGGATTTTGGTCGGTTACGCCCCCAAGGGTTAAATTGAAAAGCTGGCAACATGGAAATTCTTAATCTGCACCTTTTTTGGGTCAGAATTAGCCATGTTGCCAAATTTCTACCCGAAAAAAAAATACCCTTTTTTTTCATGCCATAACCAGGTGTACTAATTTGAAGTATCTTTATAGAATCTAATTTACTATCCGTTATTATTGGTATAATCCTACTGCTGGCATAGGAGATGGAAAAATATGTGTCTATATCATAGTCATGACCCTATCCCTTTCATGTGTAAATCTAATTTCTGAAGATGTTGTCATTAGGTCGTAAAATATATCAAACATAGGGATATAAGGCAACACGAGGAAGACATGAACCTGTCTACATGTGAAAAAAATTAAATCAAGGAACCTTTTAAAAAAGAGCATGTTATATGGTTGTTTTATAGTTCCCACCTGGATGAGGTTTCCAGGACAAAACAAACACCTCATGTCCTGATTTCCCTGTAGACATAATATTTATGATGAAACTCTTCTTTCCACAATAGAGAGTTTCCTTCTGTGCCTGACTTAGAATGAGACTGTGTGAGGATAATATACTTTTCTACATGTACTAGCAGCTGTACTACCCTCCCCTCCCCTACCAACCTCGCCGCAATAGATGCAAATACGCCGGGGGAAATACCTCAAAATGGGTATCTTTCTGTTACTACCTTTCGGGCCTTAGGCCAAATAAAAAAAAAGGTGTGTTTCAGGTTACCCGACCCTACCTAGTAAAACAGGGCCGACCCTAGAAATTTTTATCCAATTTTGAAAAAATATTATTTTTTAAAGTGATTTTAGGGCTATTTCAGGGTCATTTGATAGACTACGAGTCAATGTCGTAGTCAGTGAGAAACTTTTATCCAAAATTGAAAAAATATCAATGTTTTAAGTAATTTTGGGCCTATTTCAGGGTCAATTTGATATTCTACGAGTTGACACCGTTGTTGGTGTGTCAGCGCTGAAGTTGTTTTTTTTAAGTGTTTTTATTAAGGTGTACAGTTATTATGTAAATACATAATCTGCCTCTGGACTCGGCAATGCCGTTATGCTGTCCAGGCCTTCTTATGATTATACTTTGCTAACTAACTAATTGTGTAATGGCGTCTCTTTATATCACATTTTGACAATAAAAACCCAAAGAAATAATAAGTCTTTGTTGTCGTTTGATGAGGGATGAGATGAGGATGAGTTACAAGTAACAACATATCAATAAACCAGGTATATGCGCATAATACAGTGTCCATAAAATTCATGTCCTAAGTGGTGAAAAAGCTTCACCCATTATACATATAGTTTTGGGGTATGCCCTAGGGAAAAAACTAAACCATGACCATATATTGGCCATTTACATAGCAGTGAGGATAATCCTTTTTCACTTTTTCTTTGAATAAAGATTTTTTCTCTAATAATGTATAGGCAGTCTTTAGCTTATTCCATCTACGTATAGCCTCTCTATGGAAACTATGTTGTACCGTTGGATGTCTTGAATTTCTTTGGGTATATCGTAATCCATTAGCAAGCCTGGTATTTCTAGGCCTAACATCCATATAACGAGGCATATGCCTAATATCATAAGCATAAGTGAGTAGATGGATATCTCTCCTATGGGTCAAGGGGATACATCCACTCATTTTTTGCATCTGCACAGTTGAATAGAGGGGATTTTCTTCCAACTTGACCTTATAAATTATCCTCATTGCTTTATTTTGAATGTTCTGTAACTCCCTTTCAAAATTTCCCTTATTATTATCCCAGATAATATCAGCATAATCGGAAATTGGAATAACCTTACTTTTGAATAGTTTAAGCGCTCCATGAATATCTAGATATT
Organism: Harmothoe impar; assembly: GCA_947462335.1. Taxonomy (NCBI): domain Eukaryota; kingdom Metazoa; phylum Annelida; class Polychaeta; order Phyllodocida; family Polynoidae; genus Harmothoe; species Harmothoe impar. The sequence goes on along the minus strand of OX381709.1, from coordinate 28,611,032 downwards.
TTCTAATTCTTGCTAATTGAATTACCCTAAAGTTAGTATTTTTTATTGTATTTTTTCTTTGTTTCTCGAAAGTTAGACTATCATCTATTGTCACACCCAAATAATTAAAGTCATCTACCCTTTCCAAATTTTGCCCATCTAACTGTATAATATTATTGGGTAAATTTTGTACTGGAGGCTTCTGACCGAAAATCATCCACTTGGTTTTGTCTTTATTTATAGTGAGGAGATTATTTTTACACCAGTTTGCGAGTCAATTTTGGGATACTTTTCAGTCCAAAGTAAAAAAAAAAAAATAATTTCGATCTACCCTACCTAGATTTTCAGACTATGTAACCTGAAACACACCTCTTTTTTTTGGCCTTACCCCTAATCCTCTGCCTGTATTAACATTTCAACAGGATAAAAATGCCACTTTATAAACCGACTTGTAGCGTTTATTTATTAGAAGGAACATACTTTGAAGTGGATATCCTTCTGTGTCCACCCTTCAGGCTCTTTGATTCCTTCTTTTAAATTTAGAAGCACGTCTTCTTCAACTTGGATTTCTGACACATTTTACTACACTTTCTTGTATGTTCATATAAATAGTGCATAGTACATGGTGAGGATAATAAGCCATTGCAAACAGGCCCGTAACTAGCGGGAAGGCTCGTTTCCAGATATGATGGAACTTGACTTGATTATCCCAATGGTGGGACTGGATATATTATGTGTTTTAACTATCTGTTAATAACCCATACGGTTATGTTGTTGCCCCCTTCCTCACTGAGGCTGTATAAATATTGACTATACTTATGCTGGTAAAATATAAACATACGGCCATTAAAACAACCCAGAATAATGTTCCTGAGGTGTTAATACACTAAGACATATCCTATATATTCTCTCTTCTTTTTCTCTTTTCATTTTAAGTATGTCCTGTATAAAGTACTATCAAAGGAATATAGCTATCTAAATAGAAAATATTGTAGAATATCAGTTATATATAGGTATCAGTTCCACCAACAGTTTTAGTCCTACACCACCAGCTGCAGGTGTGGGTGACTGATTGCTGGGTCGGTACCTGGTGCCAGGCGACACCTTTTTGTGCTTTACAAAATAATGCTGCACCCTGCTGTTGGGGAAATGAGGTCACTGTGAAACTAGCTGTCCACCCTGTGATGTGCAGTGTGTGTAGCTACAGCTATATTACTGCCATGGCCTTTCTATGCCCCCCCAGGTCTTATACAGCATCCTTGATAAGGATTACATTTACATTCATACTATGAATTTTAGATGATGATACCCGAGTACCTGGTTGTATGGATATATCCTGTTATCAAATATCAATATACTGCATGGATTTGAATTGTTACAAAGATAGTTTAAGTTACTGCATTTGGATGATTGGGACTCACAAACAGATTTACCTACGAATTGGTCAGAATGTTCATAAATAGCATACCTATACATACCTTCTTCTCTATTGCATTCCCCTTATTCCCTCCAATTTTGCGCAGATTTGATTTCATTGTCCAATATATGGTTATAATGCACAATTTTATCCCCCCATTGAGAATACACTAAAAAACCGTGGTTGGGCCACATTAGATCCTTTTTGGATGACCTATTACCCATGGATAACGTTTGATTGACCCCCATCCTCTAATAATACTGTTACAGTGTTTGGAATACATTTAAGTAAGATTTGGAATTTGAAGGAAAATCAGATATAGCCACTTAAACATATTAATAAGCAACTGTTACAATCCATATTGACGCCAGAGAGTCGGCTTGTGATTTGCAATGGCAGTTAAAAAGAGGGTGATTGAGAACTAAATTAGATATCATTCTTAGTAGTGTGAAGTGTGCTAAATATAATATCATTGCTTATCAATGTTTAGACCTAGATTTTCAACTGCCAGATCTACAGGAATGGTTTAATATTATGTTTACTGCATCAACATAATAAGTCATTCCTGCATACAGTACAGCCTATGAGGAATTCAAAACTGCCATAAAGGGTACCAGGAAGATGATGATTTACCATCATATACATGGCCAGATGCATTCTATGAAAAGAAGTTAGATGAATATCCGACTCAGTGAAGTCTACCCACAATGACATTATTATACACTCCTGATTTGATTACTTTTCAATTATCTTGTATTGTTTTACCCCCCCCCCCCTATGAATAACACTATCGGTACGATCATCTAGGGGTTGTGCATTTACCATTCAAACTAACAAATGATAATGTATATATTCAACTAGAATTATTCCTGCAGCGGGCTACCACCCTATGTATTTTTCCAGTATGAATAAACAATTCCAACTAACTAAGAAGAAAATGAAAGAGAGAGGGGTTTCAGAGCTGGAACATACCTATATATCACAGTATGTCTGCACCTACAGAGCCAAAAATAATTATCTCATTTCAAGAAGATAACATTATTAAACTTGTCTGGCGGACAAACCACATGTTTTAAGAGAAAAAAATTAACAAGTGGCTTGTCCGCCAGACGAGTTTAATAATCTTATTTTCTTAAAATGAGATAATTATTTTTGGCTGTGTATATATAGTAGCAAGCATGGACTAACCCCCTTTTCAGTGTATAAGTCATATGTCAATTTTAATGAATACATGAAGGACTATATGCGTTGTAGTTTTCTTGCCAATATGAGTCCAGCATTGTCAGAGTTTCTCCCCAAACAGGGTTTAACAATGCCTGTTTTGAAAGCCAGGCTAGGCTGGACTCTCTATGGCTGACCCTGGTCGTCACAGAGAAGGTCAGGTACTGCCTGACCTGAACTGTAGTGAGAGTCAAGCAGTGTCTGACTCTCATACCAGTGTGATAGTTAAGCATTCTAATTGTATATGACCTGGTGGAGTAGACCTATAATTTAGCTATAATTCATATTCATTAGCCACATACTGAAGCAATCAGAGACCACCAGTCATTTAGGTATTGTAGGAAATCCAAATCCACAGATAATATGGTGTCTTACACTTAACTATTATACTCAATACTGCATTGTATCTCCGTCTGGTAGCAAAGAAAGAAGGCCCAGGCTAATCGACCCTCATCCTGGAGTCAGGCATTGTCTGACTGTGGAAAAAAAGTCAGACTGACTCTAACTAGTATGGAGGCTTGGCCTGACCCTGGAGTCCAGCTGATACTCACTTTGTTCTTTGTGCCGGAATATGTATAATATTCACTATAGTCACGTATAGCTAGATATGGCACATGTGAAGAGCATTAAACAACTTGAACTAGCAGCTAGAGGATGTTGGCCTTTGACCGCCTTTGAGACCTCAAGGTATATTTACATCTTTTTTTCAGTAAACCTTCTGTGGCTGGCAATATAGAGCAGTGCAGAATAACACTAAAAACACTGAGCATCAGACACGAGGGGGCTCTTCAAAGACGACATCTAGAAATGCAACTCTTCTTTCAACATACACAAAAACAAGGCTCTTGGCCAGAGTAAAGAGATCTAGTTCTTCTATAGGGCAGAAAGAGGATACGTTGTTCTGGAGACCTGTGGGCTTTTTCCCACCTCTTTTATTGACAGAGTCCTGCCTGGCCTTCTTACTGGGGAAAAGTCGTCTGCAACCAGTGGGAAACACGAAAGCCGATATTGATCGTCACCATGGCAACGCCGTTTTCAATATCTGTAGGTTTGTGTAGTTTAATAGATGGCTGAAGGCCCGTAATCTCACTTGCATGGGGATAAAAAGGAAGATGGTTAAAGTGAGATTAGCACTTCCCAGAAGGCCTACAGACTGATGCACATGTTAAGGCGGGAGCGCCCCACCTTCTTTGAAACAGCTGGGGTCAGATGACTGGCATACTAAGCCCCGGTAAGGCGGAAACTGTTTTCTTTTTCTTTTCTTTAGTGACCGTTTTCCAACCTTTTACTATTTACCAGTTATATTAAAGGATGTGTATATATGTATGTATGTACTACTATTCAATGGTTATTAGGGACATAACCTTATTCGATGACATCGAATACATTTCAGTTGTACCTATACGATAGAGGTGGAACATTACTGTTCTGATTTTTACAGAGAAATCATCCCACCTTGCTATGTAATGTAAGAAGGGACGAACTCTCGACCAGTGCCTGAACATTTCATACCTTGCAGATTCTTAGAGACATTCCCAAAATGTCTTGATACACCGTGTCATTAAAAATAAGAAAACAAAAGAGAAAAAAAGGGGTATAATATTACCAACTCAAGAACACAACATAAGGGTCCCAGATGTGTCAGTTATCCTACTTATATAGAAAGTGATGGTGCCATATGGTGGCAAAGTCTCCTAAGACTACCAGGTACGCAAGGTATGTATTAAAAAAAGTTATTAAAGCTATATGTCCAAGCACGCACCCGTATAGAGACTTCGCCCCCACCCCCCCACCCCCGACACACTGAAACCAAATCAATCATAAGTTTGTAAATTTTGTTGGCGAATTAGATCTACAAGCATATTGAATCATGGAGATCGATACAGATATTGATATGTCTGGGTTTACTGGACATAAAAAATATTAAGTTAATTTCTTTTAATGTATTCTTTCGACAATTGTCTCAGCTCACCAGTCAAGTTCCTTTATGTCCGACCATCCTATTATAGTTGTTGTTTTTTCCTTCTATTTTTTATACCTGCGCATACTACGTTTGTTTAAAATGAGCCCGTGTTAAATTTGTGTTCCCTAATGCCAGCCAACTCCTAATAAAAAGGTCAGAGTAACTGTTTTTGGTCATTCAATTTTTATTACCAAACAATAATATTTATCTTGTGAAGGTGGGATGGAGGCCGTTCTGCAGATGAAGAGCACTGGAAACCACGGGACATGCTTTACACTTTTTGTTAGTCCTTTGCCACTGTTTGCAATTGGTCATCTTGTTTGTAAAGCTTTGTTTATCCAAGCACACGCATGAACGAGCCCCAAGCACAGTCTTAGTCCTAGATAGGACAGAGTGTATCACCCGGTCCCTGCACTCCCCATGGTAAAGGTACATCACCTGCGTTCCCTCTTCTCAAAAACACCCACATATCCACGGATTTTCAGGCAAAAAATGACCCCTTTTTGTGGAAAAACACTGACTTTTTGAAGTAAGAATGACCCCCTTTTTTTTTTACAAAACGCTGACATTTTCCCAATGCCCTCTTTCTCCATGATTACAAGAAATTGGTATTCAAAAGGAATTACACCATGTACTTACAATCTGAAGGATAACAACCAGTAGTCGGCTAAAACAGCATCCAACACACAGCAGCATACACCCTTTAATTCAATTCCGCTGAGTGAAGCTTAAAAATACCCCCCTTTTAAAGAAAATCCACTGACCTCTTTAGGAAATAACACCCCTTTTTTCTCAATTCCTAGGACATTGGGAGAGAATTAAAAAAGACTATTTTCCCGTGTTTTTGGTAACGCAGGTGTTGTACATGTACCATGGCAAGTGCAGGGACCGGGGTGCTTCACTGGTCACTATTCTGCACGAGCGGGATGCAGTAATTCTACCTTGTGAGACCTTAAGCTGAAGCTGGTTCCTGACAAGTCCGAAATCGGAGTTTTAGGGGTCATAAACTTTTGAATCAGTTGTATTTGAATAATCTTTAGATTATCTGTTCGGATTAGTGCAGTGGTTAGGACACTGGCCAACCAATCCAGCCGTCATAAGTTTGAATCCACGTCAGGGCTACATGTTTTTCCTAGTTGGTCAAAAATAGTAATGGTATTTACAAAAAGAAATTAAATATGTAACACTACAAAACCATTTTAGATTACACTATAGATATGTATCTAGTGTAGATGATCTTTACAACCAAATTTTGTACTACCACGATTTTTGAACTTACCTTGTGAACAAGATAGCCTTGATATGGATTCGAAGTCATGACCCATGGATTGGTAAGCTAGTGTCCCAATCCTCAATCTGAACGTTCGGATTATAAAATGTTTTGTCTTTCTGATATTATTGCCCAGGCAACTCTCCTCCCCTAACTGTCAGAACTGTAAGCATTATTCACATAGATGGGTCATATGATACATTCTCAGAGAGTGAAATATCATCAAGAGAAATAACCCTTGATCATGATTATTGATGATAAAATAAATTACATTTGCTCTAAAGTGACAAACGGTACTGACAGTTCCTTCTATCAAAGAAGCGTTATTTGCCTTATATTGATAGCTTCCCCCTCGTGATGTGAATAGAAAGAGGTCAACGAGAATCTGTCTGAACGACAGTTTTCTCCACCGGGGGTGCCTTAATCTTTGTATCATATCATACAAGGCAGAGTCGAGTGTGAGATGATCCAAAGCAACAGCTAGTAAATATGCCTATCCTTTGCATCAACATAGTAAAGTAATACGCACCTGCCAAGCTAATAAAGATATATTAGATACATTTCCTAAAGCATGTAAAAGGGTACTTTTTAACAAATACATATCCATATGTTGCACATTTCTCTCTCAATAGTTTCCTATAGTATAGTTACAGGTTTACGCGTGTTTCCCTATCTAAAGAGTAACAACGCAGGAGATGGAAATGAAAGGATGCAATATGCACGAGAAGAGATCGTTCGCTACGAATAAGAACTGTTCCAATTGCCTTCTAATGGAGATTATTTTGTGGTCCAATGAGTGATTTGCAATGTTTTCTCCTCATCCCAGACCTGTTCTTCTTCCACTCGGTGCCTCCATTACCCGCATATTGCTCTTTGATAGGGCATATCTTACATCTGTACTGGCCAAATAGAAGCAGACAGACCGAATATAGACAAAACAGTACATGGGATTCTCTTATAAACGGCAATGAAAACCAATTCCATGTTGCTAAAGACAACAATTATTTGGTGAATTATTAATAGTGCTGACTCCTCTTATATCTAATACAATATTGTCAATTAGCCTTCCCCACTTTCCCCTCGTGTACATATTATTACATATGCACTGACCAATAAATAAAATTAATATGTATGAAAATATACTTGTTTGAACACGGTGTGTACGTTGCCTGCAGACTGTGGGCATTTAGGGTTTTCAGGAAGTCCTTTCCTGTCCCAACAGGGTGTGATAACCTTATCTAATAATACCCCAATTGCCATATCAGCGGCTTTTGCTGTTACCAGAGATTAATGTGTATGCGCGATAACAAAACATAACAACACATATATACCAACTCACACAGTCTATGCAAAGTCTGAGAACAGAGGAGGTTGACCATATTGAAGAGGAGAGAATTTTACTGGTCGATACTGCCTCTAAGAGTGGTATTGTGTGTGTGTTAATGATATGTTCATAGCAGCCATGTAAGTATTGATTCAAGTGTTTTCTTGATATTTATCTACATTATATTAATTTCAATGGCTAGTACATGTAATATGATAAGAGGATATGAACTGTCATTCAATGGCTAAATGTCCATGGAGGATCTGAGTTTTGTATTGTAAACATGTACTGGTAGTAAGCATAGGTTCTTTCTAATACAGTTAATTCAAATGTATTTCGGTTATCGTGTGTATTACGAAAATCATAGGAAAATCTATTTTATAGTTCATCTCTGATTAGACATTAGAAAAGAAGCCCATTTTGAACATATCCTAACAGTTAATTCCTGTGACTATCCAGGGAGATAAGTCTTCTTTTTTTTAAAGATATTATTACATGTATTTAGAAACTCCACCTATTAAAGTACCAAAGATGTGTAAAGTAAAATATCACCATGCAAAGAAACGTATTGCACACATCTGCGACATGATACATAGACAAATGCCAACTACATTGATACTGTCTCTGCCGTATTTCACGAGTGGGGGTTGGCGCCATATCCCGTGAAGCCACAGGCTGAGTGGGATATGCCTCAGCCCCCACGAGTGAAATACCTCAGAGAGGTATCAATGTAGTTGGCATTTGCATTCGTTTTTTTTTTATTTGAAGCTATTTAATGAAGGAAAGACAGCTTTCTCATAGCCCCTTGAATACAGCCACATTGTGTACAATGGGGGCATTGAGAACAGTCCTCCCCATACTTAAGCATAGTGAATCTTGTATATCCAAAAAATAAAGCAATTTACGTTGTCTAACCCTCTCTTCAATTACAAAAATATTTTGACAACAGATTTTATGTTAACAGGAGCTGTAGAAGATCTGAACATCAATTCATAGAGAAGAACACTACTGGATCCTTACTGCCGAGAAAGGTGCCATCCAGACAAGTGTTCCTGTGGATGCTGTTCCTATATATCATAGTAGTTGTTGGCTATAACATTGCACAGTCAGTGGTAATCCATGCATACACTGAATACCGTGGGTCGATGATGCATTCAACTCTTCCAGCTTTACAAGACACCTCGGCCAAAAATAGAATGTTAGTAATTCAGAATTACTTAAGAGAACAGAAGGATTTGTGTGAAAAAGAATCGGAGGGGAAAAGACTGCCAATCGGCTCAAAACCACTATGTGAGTGTACTCCCAAGACACTCAAGGGGGCACTCATCGTGAATGTGGATCCTATTACCTTAGAAGAAACCATTGCTGATAATGCTGAAGTACTGCCAGGAGGTCATTGGGAACCAAAGAAGTGCAGAGCCCGTTACACGGTTGTCATTGTCATACCTTTCAGGGACCGTCAGCACCATCTATCCTCACTCCTTCATTATCTCCACCCAATCCTTCAGGCACAGCAAATCAACTACACCATCGCTGTAGTTGAACAACACCGTCCAAAGCAGTTCAACAAAGCGGTAATGATGAACGCTGGTTACCGATATGCCATGCAGGAACACAACGCTGACTGTATCATCTTCCATGACGTCGACTTCATTCCTGAGGACGGTCGTCATTTGTACAGATGCAGAAACAAACCTCTCCACCTAGGTGCTTTCTATGACACCAATAACTATACAATCACCTACAAACGTAGCTTTGGTGGTGCGACTGCCTTTCGTCCTGCTGAATTTGAAAAACTCAATGGTTTCTCTAACTTGTATTTTGGCTGGGGTGGTGAGGATGATGATATGTGGATGCGCATCCAGGACAAACGGCTCGGCATTCTCCGTAACCCACGCGAGGTAGCTGGATACAAAGTCATTCAGCATGAGAGGGATATGGGTAACATCCAACGGAACCGGACCTACATGCTTTGGCGTCTTTTTCATGACCGTCACCCAGAGAAGGATGGTCTCAATAGCCTGCAATATGTTGTCAAGAATAGAGAACTTTACCCTCTCTATACATGGCTACTGGTGAATGTAGGTGCTGAAAACCCTTAGAACCCCTGTTGTTCTTTAAATAATGATATGCAATTAATAGTCCAGAATAAACTGTTCATAAAATAAACGATTTCCCACTAGTGTCAGTTTGAACTATATAATAACACACAGTCAACACTGTGAGATATGGTTATCAAATGGAGCAACCTCTTGCCATTTTAAATTGGGAATTTGAAAAGGAAAATGTAGAATTCTCGGTTCAACAAAAGACCTATAGAGACACAGCAAATCAACTGCACCATCGTCGTGGTTAAAGATGGTATTTCACCTCATTCAGTTCAGACAGCACTACTTGTTTGCACATATTCTTCGATTACATGTTTTCCTATTACTTGACATAACTGATCACAGGGAAAGCCCTGGCTTTATTGCACATTGGAGTGTGATAAGAAGATACCTATATACATAGGGAAGCAAAGCTGCCAGTAATAATACATGTATCTTTTCAGGTAACCAGTCTGGATCACACTGTAAAAAAAATGTCGTCAAAATGACGGTGAATCACCGGCAACTTTTGGGACATAACTTTCACTGTTTTTTTAACGGTGACGGTCACCATCAATTTTACGTAGAATCACTGTTAATTTGACGTAGAATCACCGTTAAATTGACATTGAATCACCGTTAATTTGACGTTGAATCACCATTAATAGATTAAGAGTATTCAAATATACAGAGATTCAGCGTTATTGCTAGTGCTATTACAGACTTTGGGAATATTCTATAAGCCTCACAGGGAGTCTTATTATGGTGACTTTGGTTTTTGTAGTATACATCTAAAAACTTACAGATAAGCCATACTTTGCCTTTGTCGTGATCCTATGTGCCACATTCACGATCTGACTTGCATACTAGCCGTGGCCTATATAGGAGGTTTTACTCTATAGGATTGATACAAGGCAGAGTTTCCAGAGGTGGGGATATATGCATAGTATGTTACCACAATATAGGTGTATAGATCCATGCAGCTGCTTTCCTCTGGATATTATCAAGCGATCATGGCATTTTGTTAAATGTATCACAAGATTGAATTGTTAGATTGTCAAACATATAGAATAATTGAAAATGACCATTATTTCAACATATATACTCCACTTCAAGGGCTCACACTCTCCAGAAAAATCTTCTTAAAACCAGGCCACCTATCTATGATAGGGCCCACTATATGTGGCTCCCTCTGGGATTTGACATTAGAAGATGAATTTACGTTGAATCATTGTAATCCAAACCAGGTTGTCACTTAACAAGGATCCACTGTGAAATGGCTGATATATACGATGCTTCATTGTATTCCAAATAACGGTGAATCAGCGTTAAATTTTACCAAGCAAATCTGTAAAAACTACATCTATTTTTTACAGTGTGCAGTCTATGGCTGAAATATGTAGGCCTACACATTTGGTCTTTAATTGGCCCTTTCAATGCACCCATATGTAGGTTGATCAAGGGTAGTTTGCACACCCAATCATGGGTATTATGCGTATTTAATATTAGGGCTGGTACCCTTGCCGAATGTGGTGTAATATGGTTAGGGGCATTTAAGTCTGGTAGACAGTAACTCATTCTGGACGAATTTGTTTAATTGTCATATATTTAAAGGTATGTCAGGGGAAATATGATTGATTCCAGGCGAAATACTATCTTTAAACCACACCTTCCAAATGTGTTCAACAAAGCCATTATTAATAATGAATGCTGAATGGATAACTGGGGACAGACTATAATTATAAAAAACATGTGACCTCAGGTATGTTGGGTGATGTGACTGCCTTCCACCTGGACAAGGAGAGACCACGTACACAGTGATCTTCTTGACCAATTTATTGTAACACCTGTGTATCATGTGGGGATTTCTCTGCATATAAATTCAATGTCCTTTTCTATATCCACATCGATATTAAAACAAGTATTTCATCATCACATAAGCCTATCTGATGTATTCATATCGGTGCATTAAACAGGTATTGTATGCTATGTCCCATCAAATCTCTTATCATACCAGCCATGATACGTTATACTTTATACACACAATGTATTATCATAGCTCCAACAATGAGGTCATATCAGCTATTTGCCGAAGTGTTTCTTATCTCGTGTAAGATTATCCATGCTTAGCTGCTCGTTTACTATTTTAGGAGGTTTATGCCATCAGTATGTACATTTACCATTACTGCCAAGCGTCAACAACTAACAATTGAACTGGGTTGAATTTGAATCTAATGACTAGAATAAAACGGCATTTCATATGGGAAAGTGTTCAAAATAAAGGTGCTGTAATAATTTGATTTCCTATTTCAGAACAAAATACTAGAATCATCAAATTCTGTCTTTTTTATTCAGGCATACTTTTCATAATAAGTGAATCCAATGCCGCCTCCATGTATCTCATCATTCATACATATGTATGTATATATACTCATATACCACCTCCTGAGAATACGATGGCGGAGGCACTTCCCAATCTTGCCACCAGGGTCTTGTTAACTGCCCTTTGCCCTCTGACCTGGTTGAAGAGACAGCTTTGATGTCGCTGACATCAAAGGGAATATCGATCAGTGCCAACGGTTCTACACTGGAGTTAAGGGAGCTGCCTCCCGCTCTGCTCATCACCATGTGAAACGTCAGGGTGCCATCTCTGCAGGCTGGACAAGATTCCTTGAGAAAAGGCGAACTTTGATGTGAAAGCTGAAGTGGCTCCCAGTGTGTGTAATGTCCTGGGTAGCCTCCAAGATTAGTTCCGTGCCGCATGTGGTGTCATATTTTTAACTTGGCAATTTCCCGCTATGCTATAGGATGCCTAGGAAAATATAGGAAGAGTGTCCAATGGGGTATGCTCTGTTGGTAATCTGGTGGGCACTATAGACCTGCATATTAAAGTGACATGGTCCGATTTTTTCCAAATTTTAAATCCTACTTAAATGTGTTCCAAATGTTAGCACAATGACATATTAGGAGGATAAGGAACAAAACAATGTCATCTATGGGCAATAGGATCCCATTTAGAGGGTAAACGTGGCCCATGTACAGTATTTTACAGTGTATATTCAATGGAGGAATTATAGCGTGCACTCCAAAGTCTTAAATTGGGCATAAAACTGAAGATTGACTGAATTCTAAGCTGGATTATGGGGAATGTTGTTAAATAAAATAGGTAGGACATGTAGTATGGCCATATTGGACATTCTTGTTCATTTTAAACAAAATTGATTTTGAGCCCTAATAATCGGACCATGTCACTTTAAGGTATTAAAACACATTCATAGTTCCTACTGCCAATATTTGAATTCCCCTCTTTTGTATTAACAGCTCATCTCCCAACACTATAGAAAGTACAATATAACAGGTGCACATCTTGTATACATCTGGAATTTCACCTTTCGGTCAAGGGGCCAAACTTTGTTTATCCCAGCACCCCCCCCCCCCCCCTCATATCCATCAAGCCCCCCTCTTCTCTTGTTGCAAAAGTTACCACTCCTATAATGTCAGTAGTGTTGCCAACATTGACTCACTTTACTTTCTGTGTGTGGTCTCACCACTGACCATTGTATTGTACTATTCTATCTTACAATTGGATATAGGGTGTATTTGATACACCAAGTGATTAGAGTATAGATGGGAATAAGGATGACAGTAAATAAATAAGTGTGAATGCATTGATCCTGGGTGTTGACTCACTATAGTTATGATGGGAGACCTCTTCCCTTTGAGTTCAGCCTAGGTGTCCCCTTCAGCTGTGCTGACCTTCCACATCGTAATTTCACGGGTGGCGGAATTTACATCAGTTCAATTGGCTAATGGATGCATGGATACTCCTGGGGCATTGGGAGGACACCAGTATTGCAACCTCTGATTCCTATGTGACCAGTATTCTCGGTTAAAAGTGAAAAGCTATCAATTAAGGAAAAGGTTTTGTGTTTGCAATTTCAATAGTAGACAGAAAAAAATAAAGAGTCATAGAGGTCGCCATAGGTTGATCGTGTCAGCATAAAGGTATACATATTGCAATGTTAACTCACAGGCTCCCTGAGAAATTCACATTTTGGACTGTCAATAGTTAGATCTCTAAGAAAAGTACAGACTATAATCAATAGTCATAAGACGTCTGTAAGGTATGCATTCCATATGATTGCATCTCAAACATCAATGGGTTTGCATACAGCCCTATACATGTGCATGTTTGAAGACTTGTATTGTACATGATATGCTGGTAATATTCCAACACAATACCATTTTCTATTGATCTGATATTTACATGATCCTATGATCTCAATTGATATATAGACCCTTTGATTGTATCTAGTAAAACAATAACTGGCTTCACATACACATGGAAAATGAAGAGTCAATGTGGCAAAAAAAATTGACATTAATGCAACATTCAATAGGGGTTCAAATTCTTTCCATCTCTTCTCCTAGGCGGTTCTAAATTTAACGTGCCAAACCCCTTAAAAATCAGCTGTGGTAATGTGCAGGCTTTTTCATCAAAAAGGGGTGAATCAAGAAGGGTCTATATATGTTTGATCGCCGCTTCTCAGAGGGTCCAAATTTGTCCCCCCCCCCCTCAATATCTACCAGCCCCAGCCCTGTTGGTAGAAATGACCACTCTCTAAAGTCTGTAGTTTTTGGCGACATTGACTCACTCACCATTATATTGTAACATTCTACATTACACTGAGTAGAGGGTGCATTTGATGAACCAAGTGATTAGAGTATAGAAAGGAACAAAGATGACAGTAAATAAATGGGTGTAGATCAATGTGTAGATGGGCAGTATGCGGTTGGAGTGGACACTGAAAGTGAAATGTGTGTGAGTGTATTGACCCTGGGTATTGATTCACTAGTCATGAGTTCAGCCCAAGTGTCCTCTTCAGCTGTGCTGACCTGCCACATTGTAGTTTCATGGGTGATGGAATTTACATCAGTTCAATTGGCTAATGGATGCATGTATACTCCTGGGGCATTGGGAGGACACCAGTATTGCAACCTCTGATTCCTATGTCACTGGTATATTCTCAAAGTGAAAAGTAATCAGTAAGGAAAGTGTTAACAGCTGGCAAATTTCATCTGTTTGTAAACTTAATAGTATTATAGTTATATAATGGACACAAATAGAACAACATTTAGTTTAAAGTAGATTTTTTATCATAGAGATCACAACGTTTCCGCGAAGTTGTGCTTCATCAGCTGATCAAGAAAAATAATAGTAAAGCAGAAAAGATGGAGTCACATCGATCGTCATTTAGGTCCCTCATGTCAGCATAAAATTAATTCATCTGAAATCTATTCTACTGAACACCCGTTTTACAAATAATGATCAAGTGCTAAACACATTTTCTGTATTTTCGAGAATTGTGAATAATATCTATGATGAATGTGGTCTTCCTACTGACCATGGCATGTGTGTTGTTTGTACATAAGTGCCTCAGTGTCTTCCTCCCAGAATACTAAAACGTCACCTGCGGCCAATCCGCTTATTGCCCTCATTGTAGTAGCACTATGGGAACAGATGCTACAGATGCTAATCCTATTGGTCAATATTCTCAGAGCCAGAGGTAGCTGTAGTGGCACAGTAAGCTCTAAGTCTACTTTCTTAGGGTGACTTCAATATAGACATATAAAACCTGCGTTATATCTGCCAATGCCATGCCTGCAATGAGTTCCTATACTATGACAAAATAATATCTACAGACAATGGTGTATTATAGAATTTTTGATAAGCCATACCTGTAGGGGAAAGGAGCGGAAGTCTCTCCTCCCCTTGGTGAATATATCGACCATGACATCATTATACGTCAGTCACCATCGTCTAATAGGACACACAGTACATGCTATCTGTTTTCTATCCGCCTACTCCATTCCCTGCTTCATGATTCATAATAATTTAGATCATTATAGTGGCTCCCGGGTATTGGCTCAGCGACAAGGATGCACCTACGCCGGTGATAATAGGTTGAAGGAATAAGTGTGCTTTGGAGACTAATAACCATACACCACTTATTGTTGATATATTTAAGAGCTCTCAAGAAGCCAAGGCATCTGTTTGAGGGGGTGGAATTCTGTGCGTTCCAAACAAAGCACTGCAAACCGATTGTTGCTATTTTGAGGAACAATACATCATACGATGTTTTGTTTTTGTCAATTTGTGCTTTCATGATAAAGTACACTATATTGGGGTTCCCTTTTTATTTAGGTTCCCCTGGTCCCCCCCCCCCCTTCCTCCCCGGTTCCTACCCTGCTGTAAAAAATGCGGCTAGTATACCAATAACCATAGTATCAGCTAGAATCTATTTGAAACCTCTTTCTCACCTAAAATTAACTTGAGAGGATATAATAAGTATTGTCATTTGAATGTGCCAGCGTTCTTTTGAAATTGCCGTCCTCTGAATTGGAAAGACACAATAGTTGGTTGTAAGCTTCATGCGGTAAAGCTGGGTCAGGCCAAGTAGATTAAACGTGCACAATCTGCACATTATCCCACAATGGCACATCCTCACACTAGTTTGCTGAGTGAAATGTCACTAGCCATCAGTAATTGAGGCATCCAGCCTTGCTTTGATCTTTCGCTCACATCAACATTTGCCAACATCATTGTTATATTGGCAACCCCTGTATATATTTATATATATGGAAACTAGTGAGACCTCTTCCCTACTTAACACCACCAATCCACCAATTCATATAACAAAAAAACGTTATTTTACGTCAAAATAAAGTTTTTAACGCTATATAACGTTTTGCCACAATAATGAGACATAGAGAAACGTATATAACGTTGTATAACGTTTTTTTTGTTTACTGGGAATGCTTTGCCATGAATGAAATTCAGTTTCAACAAAGGATATTTGTGGTACAACCCCAAATCATAATTTCTTCCTCTGTAATTCTAATTAATACTCCATGTCGTAAGCACTCGCCCCATTAAATATTGACAATTCAATTCAGGATTGGAATTGCTTATTGACAATTCAGCATGTCAGCTGCCTTCACTGTTATTTTTCAAAGTGGTAATAATGGAGGCACTAGTGCGTTGATGTTATCCCAATCAGGGTAGTCTCTGTGTGTACTTTCTGAATTTAGCTCTAGTTAAGCAATTACCAACATTCAAATGATGGTGAAAGTCCCCTATGCCATCAATACAGGTCCAGTGTTGCTATAAAGTCATGGCTTTACCCAGTGAACAAAAAACTATATATAACGTTATGTATAACTTATAACGTTTCTCTATGGCTCCTTATCGTGGCATAACGTTATATAACGTTAAAACGTTATTCTGACGTAAAATAATGTATTTTTGTTAGCTGGATTATACATACTACACAGAATACTGTACACCAAGGATAACCTGTGTTCGACTTTGTTACACTAAAGCTGTCCTCTAGCCAAAATGGCGCCAGTCTGTGTGATAGGTTGCCAAATTTCGCCTGGCTCCCAACATATGCTAGACGTTAAATACGCTGGGTTGTTGCCAAACTGAGTCTGTCCAAAGACGTCGTCATCCCCCTACTGGCTCTAGGAAAATGGGTCAGATGTATCATTTATCTGTATACTATACTTACTACAGTAAAGTGCTTAACGGCTTTGGTAATCCTGTTTTCCCAGACAATAGACTTGCTCATACATCTTCCCATTATAGCTGGAAGGCAGCATGAAGGATTTCAAGTATGCTGCCAACCATTATTTCATTCATATGTTAGATGCCTATATTCCGTATTTGATATCCTATATTTATTATTCCTCTATACTTTCTGTAATGCATTGGCATCGTTTATTACTATGTACAATACACTGTAAAAAAATTCCCTTGAATTCACGGAGAATCTCAGTTAAATTTGACAGTGCATCTCCGTTTTTTGGTTTACAGTGAATTCACTGTAAATCTCATCTACTTTACAGTGAAATTCCGTAATCCATTGCAGTGAAACTCCGTTATTTCTTTTACAGTGAACCTCTGTTTTCTGGGTAGTTCTATCTTTTCCTATCAGGTGGCAGCTTAGTTCCTCAGGAGAGTTTTCTGAAGGTTCTAGGTTCTAAACCAGTATAAATATGCCAATATGTTAATATTTTTCAATATCTTAATTCACTATGAAGTAGATATACAGACGTTATTTAAATTTGATGAATTATTCACGCTCAATAAAAGATTCAAATGTGTGGGACACTAAGCAGTACTTGTAATACCATAGACACCCTTCTTGTGATAATATGAAAAATATATATTCTCAGCACTGTAGTTGGTGTTCTATAACAATTCTAGAGTAAAGTTTGCTCATGAATTGTGATTATAAAGTGCTGTGTATGTGCTTCATAATAATTATGAAGTCCCAGCACAAGATATCTCATGGAACAAAAATGGATATGGTTGATAATTATAGTGAACTGTACACTGACATAAACACAGAATAAAACAGGGAAATTCCGTAAAAATTATGGTGACTTCTAAAAACGGAATTCCCTAAAAAAACGGTGACCTCCAAAAACGGAATTCCCTAAAAAAACGTGGGTTTCCCGGCTCCTTTTGATGCCAGTGCTTCTCCGTTTTTTCTACGGAATATTTTTTACAGTGTAGGTATACTTGGTCAATACGGAATAGACAGTAAACAAATGGACAACTTATAAATATAAACCTACCACGCATCATGCACTGAACACCCTATTGCCCATGAGGTGATCAGTAATGATGACCTTATAAGGGTGATCATATTGATGGTGTCCTGGTGGCGTACCTGGTCCTCTTTAGACTGATCATTATGCGAGGACCCAGAGTCATCATATTGATCACCTTTTATGCTAAATCTAACAGGACACAGAGTCATCAATATGATAACCCTGAGTAGTCAATCTGATGACTGTCTTCATTATGAAGTGGTATTTAGAGATGCTGTTGTAATTACCCCTCCCAATCATATGCCTAGCACGGCCATCCCTTATAACAGGCACCATAAGGCATGTGGGTGTATATAACAAGCAACAGTCACTCCTTCCATTTGTAAACGAACATGGGCCGATGTTTTCGTCTATGACCGGGTGCAATATATAACCAGGTGCAATCTATGCCCAAGGGCAATCTATGACCGGCATGACAGAAAAAGGCTTATTTAGGGCAGATTTAAATAGACATTTTAAACAAAATGTTCTACAATATATGATGCATAAATTAACGTGGATGGCTTTTCCCTTCCTTTCGACAATGTAGGTGTTAAAAATGGATGCTACTTATAAAGTGACGTCTATGACCTTATAACATTAATTGATAGATCCCCTAGAGTATGGGCTGTATGTTACATTGTTGTATAGTAGAGCCCTCTTGTGGCAAAATTATGTCCTCAAGTTGATCACCTAAGGTCATCACTGTGATGACTTTAGGTGATCAACTGGGAATGATCACCCCCAGTCATCTGCACTGAGGACCTTTCCGCAGGCCTAGACTTTTCAGTGTACATTTCAATGAGAAAATCTGAAAACCACAATGTGAGAAGACATGATTGCTTTTACAGATCTCAGGATCTGGGGTTAGACAGACAATCCATTGGGAAGCACGTTGTACCTCCCCACTATTAATATATAACATATATGAGGGCGGTGGTGATGTGTAGTACAATAGCTTACAATGTATTTAGCTCATGAGTTTATGTTTATGATGCATGGGAGACACCTTGCACCCTGCAGGGCGTTCCCTATCCAGAGCATGCAACCTAAAACGAAACGCTGTCCAAAGGGGAGCTGAAAAGAAACCCACCTTCGTTATCTTTTCAACTTTCGGCAGAATGTAATGAATAATTAAAATGAGACTGGTTGGTATTAACCAACAAAGACAGCCTTAATGGGTGAGCATGCCTGAGGTGTTTGGTGTGATAAAACCAGGAATAAAACAGAGGGGGAGCCATGGGAAGCCAGGCCCACAGCGAAATGCTTCCCCGTGCCTGCAGCCAAAATCCAATATGGCCGACATGGCTTCCAGTGACGTCATCGGGATGCTGGTGAAGGAAGGAAGGTAGGCGGACGGGATGGCCGAGAAGGGTAAATAAACCAACACAATTATACCAGGCTCCTGGAGCAATCGCATGTGAATTATGGCATTGGACGTGATACACGATGGTAAATGCATTTGACTAATGGAAACTAGTTACTATAAAAGCATTGCCTACTTGTGGTAATGCCCGCTGAAGCCATGCACATTAGAGTTCTTATTATCTACATTTCCCTTGGCTGCATGGTGATTTAGAGTCGATCACACATGATTATGGAAAACAATATGGTGGCAGGCACCCATGGCGTGCTTCAGTAGTGCTTATAGCGGCCCCTTATTATACACGTTAGATTTTATTTTCTGAAGCACGATCTGAACAGCCTTTACTCCATGCCATACTGATAAGAAATGATTGAACACGTGGGCTTAACAAACACCCAGGCTGTTCCAGGGCGTGAGACACGATATGTTTTGTGCTCTACCTATTTGTAGGGCTCTCCCTGTTAAAGTTGCCTACGTCATCCGCCGACCTTTATAAATGAGAAGTAGGCTGGCTTCGGCATAAACAAGCTCCCATCAATTCTGCAGTGCATGCCATAACAGCCGTGCAAGCAGCCACTTGTTCCAGAGCCGAGGCGACGCCGTGTCTAGAATTGCCGAGGGCAATTAAACATGGTGGCCTTGCCGGGGCTGCACTGCTCCGGTCGTCTCAAGGGTCGAGCCAAGTGGTGCATTGGTGGGTGATAGCGATCAATATGTAAGGTGGCCGGCTGTGTGCGACGAGGCAACGAATTGTATTTCAAGCCCCCTTCAAGCTGCCGCTGTCGGACCGACCTGCCTGCCCGATAATTTCGCGTTGCTATGGCAACCCAAGTCTTGACGTGGTTTCATTATGACTGGGTGGGTGGAGGTAGTGGCAGGGTGGGTATGCTGGAGTATGGGCAGCTCTAGGTACTGTCTTGGTGCTATATGTAAAGGCCTAGAGGGGAGTCTGTCGCCTCCTTTTATGAGTAGGATAAGGCGTTGTTCTGTAGGTATAGCATGTGTCCCTGCAGGTGATGGGGGAGCCTAGGGGGTGGCAGGGAGGCCAGCATGCAAGATGGAACTAGGGAAGGGGATCAGACATGCAAACCGTTAATGTCCTTTAACAAGAAGTGCATTGTATAAGGTCATTATCGTCATATATATGCTCCTGTGGGGGGGGGGGGGCGGGGGGGGGACTTTGAGTAACGACATATGTATACATACAATTTACCAATTTCTCTCGGTTCTTCCATTATATATGCAGTTCACAATGTACACCAAAGCAACCTGGCACAAAAACCTCTGGCAGTGTCATCCTTCACCCAGGCCATTATAAACAGGATAACATTTTAATACAATCTAGGTGCCAACCCCCCATTATTGGCACAATTTTTGCTGGTGTGCAACGTAATATCACTCTGTGACTCTCATCTCTGCATCTGTCCAATAGAGTCTCAATAGACGTAGTGTCATCTAGTGTATGTTGGGGGCACTAACTCTTTGTAGAGTCTATTGGGAGGTGCAGAGATGGGATATTTAGTTGCGCACCTTCCCATGGTATTAAATGGTACCTAGGCTATAGCCTACTCACTCACCAAGCTGAGGTCTTGTTAAAACCTGTGTTCCAACCTGACTCTGACTTTTCTTGTCCATTCATCATCTCAGACATCACATTTCCAGGTACAAATTATTTTATATGGCTTGTCATCATGCTCAGACATTATAGATCTATTTACACAGATCTAGATTGTATTTTTCTTGTCTTTTGCCAGCATATACATTTTCGCCACTGTGCAGACAGCGTTGTTTGAAACTGAATTGTGAAAAGCCTTTGTGACCTACCGGGTAATACAAGATTCATATTCATACGATCAGGTGGGGGCATGTCCTTTCATTAAAGCTGCTATACGGCCTCAGATATATATTAGGGCTATTCATTTGTATGTTATATCATTTTACAAAATTCTTCCGGCCACCCTGCAAGTTCCAGCATTCTATTTAGCACTTGATTATATCAATAAGGTAGTGCCATCTATAGGGATACACTAGATACTAGTAGACCGTGTTCGTGTGTTGAGCAATGGAAGACTTCAAGACTCCTACCCACTCAGTGCTGCCACCTGATGGCTTTTATCAACACTAAATAATCAAAGCCCTCCAGAACATAAATAATAATTGAGATAACTAATATTAAGACTTTAAGTCTGCCAGCTTTTATAGTAGCTCTAGCACACTGATTCGCACATTTGAACTTGAATATACCTTCTTGATTTCAGTAGACAGAGAAAATATGTTGTGACAGTTGTGACAGTATATTTAATTAGGTCATATGATTCAATCCGTAGATATTCAGAGTTCGCAGAATCGAACCCGGATAATTGCATCAGAGTTGAGAATGCTAACCATTAGTCATTACACCACAGATCTTTGCCCATCAAGCAGCGCCATACATTACTTGATTAATACAAGAGGGGAACAATTATAATCTTAGTGAGGGACGCCTTTGGACCTACTACACAGAAAAAATCCAGAGTAGAAGGGACTTGTGCCTACTTCAGCCCTGGTGAATGACAGAAAAGAGGTGTGTTCACTCTACACCTATCATCTATTTCCTTAATGCTGCCAAAACCATGCATTCTTTACATTAGATACTTCACAGAATTCTCCATATTAACATATAGGTATGTTAATACTCAGTATTATATTAAGATAGGAATTAATCAATTTATTCCCAAGGGTACACATTAATGCTAGACAATGGCCACCTGCAGGGGAAATGGTGAGTAACTTCTAGACAAGTTTAGGGCTGGCATGTACCAGGTCTTCAAACTGAACAGTCAGCCCCTTTCCTAGTCAAATTAACAAGGCAGTGCCAGGTTTGCCGACTGGTATGATCCACACATATTATATGCCTATAGTCCATTGCTGATGAGTAGCCTATCCTCAGTAAAGACTTGGTGATATATTATATGAACCCTTGGTGGCACTAGTGTATTAGATATCACTTCTATATGTGGTTATGTATTTAAACAAATTGATGAAATAATCTTGTCATCTGGAACCAGACCAAACTCATACATTTGAAACCCTAGACCTACCACCATTATGCAATGATGAGCCCCAGCTGTGGCTAATCTAGGCCTGCATCAACTATCTTAGTTTGACGACCTTGACAAGTCTAGGGTCATCTTGTGGGATGGTAACCTGGCAGGTTGTCAATTTGACGAGTTGAAGCTAGTTAATTCTATGCTGTTCACTTAGAAGACCCTAGGGTCGTCCTGTAAGACGACCTTATGGACTCCAGAGCTGTCCAGAGTTTTTCAGTGTACCAGGGCACAGGTTTTATTTCTTATGAAATACGGCCGTGCCATTGGTTTAACCAAAGAATGCCGTATTTTACACCCCCGTGAAATAACCCATTCCCGTATTTCATGACCCTATGACATCATCAAAATGGCAGTTTGTTTACATTTGAACGGCATAGAAAGAAGCTACTTTAGGCCCTCCCCACTATAACAGTTTAATTTGAATTGAAAAACATTTTAAAAAATCAACACAAAAGCACACCCATTTAGGTCTGTTGATTGGGTTATTTCACTTGTTTTGGCGGCCTCGTGAAATACGGCCACACCTTCAACTTGTGAAATAACCCAGCCAACAGACCAAAACTCGTGAACATTTGTCATTTACTGATCACCTACAGTATAGGCATATTCTCGATATTAATTGCAGCTGCAGTTTTGCTCCCTGAAAATTAAAATTATTCAGAAATCTCGTTATAAAAAGGGCCATTTTGGCAAGGCACATTTGTTCTTTAATTTATATATAAGCAATGTTCCTCGTAACCAATACTAAATGTAGAGAGAATGGGAAATTTGGCGATGGAAACGTGCTCCTTATAATAGGAAGTTCCTTATATCAGTTCTCTTTTTAATGAAATTTCACTGCATCTAGAATAGAAAAGAATGCTTGATTGGATATGGTGAGGCTACTCCATATTGCAACCTGATTATCTGATTACATGGTCGCCTTAAATCATATCTCCTGCAAAGGATATCTGGCAGAAGATGCAATGATTTCTGATATAACCCACGCGCAAGGTAATGTTATATGATAGGAGAGCACAGATATTAGCCTACACTCAAAAAATAAACTTGTCTCCAGACTCTTCAAAGTGACGGTCATAAAATAAACGAGTCAAAAACTTGTCTAAGTGACAAGGAAGTGGGTCTTCTAGCTGGAGATAGAAGACCCACTTGGTATGTGCCAGCCCAAAACCCGACATTTGCCAGCTCCAGATTCTATTTGTGGGATGGTAACCTGATATGTTAAACAACTTTTGAGTCGTTTATTTTATGACAGTCACTTAGACGAATCTGGGGACGAGTTTACTTTTTCAGTGTAAGGAGAAGGGGAAGGGGACTCCTTGCTGAGGATTTAACTCAGAGACCTGTCTATCTGCCTATCATTTAAGCTTTGCATGTCTGATCAGACTGACCTTATAGTTTGAGATCCGGACAGATAGCCAGGGAAGACACCCACAGCTTAAACCCCTCACACGTCTCCCTTGACATTTCCAATAGCCCCAGCCAGGACAGGGTGAGTCTACAAGGATATGGCATCCTGCCCTACACTTATACAATAGTTGCCTGTCGGTGATCTGCATCAACAGAACGCTGAAAACCCCTTTGTACGGTGCATAATTAAATTTTATACTGTGATACCCAATGCCGCCCATTTGATTAATTTAGTATTTTGTTCTGGAAAGGGTTTTGGGCTCAGTGCGTGATTCACAAAGGCCAGAGTAATCTGATTAGTGGACGAATTTCCAAAGGCATTATAAGCAGAGCACTTTCTGGAAAATGTCAAGTTGCCATGTTTGTGCAATGTTTTTGCTCTGAAGAATTCCATTTTCTGCCTCTGAATAAATAAATACCAGTCAAGTGTTAAAAGGAATATGATGTATGTAATGAGGAGAGCTATTAAAGAATAGCCTTTGGTAAACAATTACCCTTACGGCAATATAATTGAACAGGAAATCACCACATTGAAAAAATCACTAATCAAAAATTGATCATGGCGTTGCCATGGTAACCACCATCTTTTTTTGTGAATAACTGATTCATCAGAATTTAATGAATTCTAACCGGCCTTTGGATAGATAAAGACACCCTGCACAGCGTTGAATGTACTGAGCATGAATAAAGATACACATGGGTTCTGAAATGTTGTTAAATCACCACAATAAAGCCATATATATCCTCAACTCGACTTCATGGTCATTATTGATAAATACACACAGAAAAGTAAAGAAGTCAACTGTATCTCCCACGTGGCTCTGGTCAAAAGGAAGTGTCAAATAGCTATTGACTCTGCTTATATGAAGAGTCAACTTGGATTGACACTGATAGTACAGAGTCAACTTAATTTGACATTGGAGAGAGTCAACTCAAGTTGACCCTTCATATAAGCAGAGTCATTAGCTCTTTGACTCTCTATTTTACCAGAGCCACGTGGGAGACACAATTGACTCTTTTACTTTTCTCTGTGTACTACCGTAAATTCTCGCGTAGACGCAGCGGTTCGTAGGAGAGTACTCAGGGTGGGATTATACGAGGGTTTTTTCAGGGTCGTTTTTGCTAATACAAATGTGTAGTACAGTATCATAAGGTAGCCATAATCAAACCCCAGTTGTAACTTACATAGGATTGTCTCGAACTCTTGAGCGGTTTATATACTGACTTAAGCGAGAGAGTTTATGGTTCATTTCAATTATCCATTATTGACCGCATTATCGAATCTGCCCTGTAGTATAGTCAATAAAGTACGACATTAATCGATTAGGATAACATGCAATATATCCAACAGGGGGGGGAGTGGGGAAATTTTGCATGGACTCGCAGAATCCTGTCCACCCCCCTTCACAGAGAGAGGAAACAGAGTCAAAAGGGAGTCCAGGTTGCCTCCAGAATGACTCACCTGTTTAGGGGAGTCCAGTTTGCCTATATAATGAAGCCTAGGTGACCCTCTGGCTGACCTTAGGGAGTCACCTGGGGGACTCCCTTGGGTCAGCCAGAGGGTCACCTAGGCTCCCTTAGACGACATGGACTCCCCTAGAGAGGAGAGTCATTCTGAAGACAACCTGGACTCCCTTTTGACGCTGTATCTTTTCTGTGTTGATGTGTCGAAAATATTTGCCTCCCCCTGCCCTCTCCGGTGGGTCGAAAAACGGGCGTGCAAATAACACATGTAATGGTAACTAGAGATCACTTGCAGACGTTATGACTAAACTATTAACAATAAGAGGGGGGGGGTTCTTGCGGAGCAAAGGCAGTTCTAGTGCTTTACAGAGGAATTGAATTCCCAGTGTAGGAATAGTGGCAATAGAGGGTTGAAACCTTTGTCTGGGTGTTATTCAGCACCCCATCTAAGCCGACCCCTATAGAGCAACTCCCAATTTAGCAGACATTAATTATACCCCAGAGAGCAGAATATGAGCCACTCAAAAGGGATGATTGCTCATTAGTGTACCCCGTATTGGTTATTAGCTCATGTTATGGTGATGGGGGTGGTACAGACAAGGCTCTTTGCATATTTTCTAACATGAACAGGGATCCTGCATTCATATGACTAAAATATTCGGTCGTTGTGCTGGGATAATATTATTTCAAATGTACTGAGTTGACTCTCCTGTAAGGAAAATAATGTTTCAAGGTCACCCCACCTAGCCCAAAAAACGCCCTACTGTGGGACCCTACTTAGTTTTTATGTTCAGGAATTACAGACTACAACACCACTTGTCTAATATCTATGAATGGCAAAAATATCTAAGCCTCGCCTCCTCCTTAGCTGGATTATTGGGATTATTGTCATAGCAAAAGGGGAAGTGCTTAGTAAAGCTATGAAGGTCTATGTACTCTGTAAGTCTTTCAGATTGGAACATTCAGATATGTATTGGTGGCCATCTCTTTTATCCCCAGTGTAATATGTCTGCCATAATCATAACTACGAAGGAAGCGCAAACAAAGCAAACAGCGCCTGAGAATCCACAGGGGTCTCATGAAAATTGTTTAAAATCTGCCATCCGGCCTTAATGTCCTCCTTATAGCGGTAAATCAATGTGGAACATTTTGCCTCCAACATGTAGAATTTATAAAAAAATATTCTAACGCTCAAATGTCTTGTATATGTAATACATTGTACTGGTGGCCCGACGCCTTTAAAAAGATGGAGGAGGGTTTACAACCTACCTAACTAACGAGCACATATATGTCCAACTCGATCCAATTGTATTATCTTATATACTTGTCCCTAGTCATAATATCATGCTGTACTTAATAGATGATACGCTACTCTAGTCTCATCAACTATGTCATTGGTTGAAGGACAGATTGTACCTTGTGGCTAAATAGTATTGGCGATAACCCTTCCCTAGATGTCATAAAACTCTCTTATCTAATATTATATTGTTCACTTTTAATATCGCATCCGATAAATGAAAAAAAAGTCATCCTCAAAACTCGAACTGTAACACACACAGGAACGAACATCTCCTTCGACATTGCAATATGAATTATTTTTCAGCCACTGATGTAATGTCATTTGGGTGGTAATCATAATGGAAACAATATACCTTGTGCGTCTGCTAAACTGTGTTATCGGTATAGAAGAAATGGGCTATAGAAAGACGGGAAGCAATCAGACGCAGTCTAATGGACGATATATGAGCTTTCGTTGAAGGCTGTGAAATATCATTGATTATAGAAGGACCACCCTATGACAATAATGGAAGCCGTAATGAGGCTGCCGCTGTCTGACACCCTGGAGATGTCCATAACACCTGGCCCCTCTGCCATTAGCACCAGCATAAAGACAAGCTATTTAGTGCACAGAAAATCGAAATGCCCCGGCCCTTAGTTTTAAGTGGCTATCCTAGTTTAGTCATAGGGGCATGACCAAGTGCTGTTCAAAAATGACTAAGGCGTAACAGTATGCAGGTTCGGTCCGTATGGGCCCTGTGGACCTGCTGACCAGCCTTCGGCTGTGTTGATTTTAAAACTATATCATCATCCTATCATCACAGTATATGACGAATGCCTTACTCAAAGGATTTAGCCTAAAACTCATTGAAATGGAGAAGAATATGTTGTGTTAACCAACCTAGGTTGGTCGTATAAGGAGCCAAAGAATATTAGTGTGGGTAGACCTTTTGAATGTGCAATGTAATGTACCTTTTGCAGTAAACTTAAGTCTCATGTCATCCGATCCTACCTCAAGTAATCTAGGGCAGACCCTAGATGTTTTGAAGTAAAGGTGAGGCTCCACTAGCCGATTGTGTGCTCAATTCGGGTCTATACTCACAAATCGGGCTCAAACCAAAGAATCATATTTGTGTATATTGTAAGTAGGGAGGTACTTTAGATCCTGCCAGAGGTTCATGTTTATAAACATGTTGATGTTTATAAAAACCCATGCTCAAGTTAAAATTAGACTTGCCAAGACTATATAAACAGGATCTATGTCCAGATTTGGGCCCCGATTTTGCATCTGAGGCCGATTTTGGCTCCCAATCATATATCAAACTGGTTTGATTTTCATTTATCTGATGCTCCCCCATTCACAAGGCTCTAATCGGCCGATTTATGCACAATAACAGATAGCATTTCTTCTTGTTTTGACCTGATCAAACTGTAAAGACCTATATGATCATGATGATCGGTTCGTGAGAATGACCCAGAAAAATCGGGTAATGGAGTCCCAGCTTAAAGGTAAAACTGTATATCTGAATTACCTATCTTTTGATATAACAAGAAACATTATTTTATAGGGGATTGGCCTGGTATCTGACATATAGTATCACATATATACCTTGATTTTCTGATATGAGGAAAAGTACTGGCTACATTTAATTGGGCTTTTTACAAATGCCAGATGGCCAGTAAGTATGAATTACACTATCTAGTAAGGTCAGACCATAACCGTCACCATGGCAACGTGCATCTGCATGCACAATTTTACAATCCTACTATAGAGCCCTAAAGGACCCCACCAAAAGTGGCCTTATGTGTATTATGGGTAATATATTACATGGCCATAGCGGACCATCTGCCCCTTCACTTGTCACTTGGGAGTATACAACGTAGATATTGTCACCCATTAGTTATGGTCAGCCAACTGTTTCTCAGACCTGCAACCAAAGGTCAGAAGGAGCTGCAGTAGTAAAGGTTATAAGGCCTAAAAAAAAAGAGGTTTGTTTCAGGTCACCCGACCGACCCTATCAAAACAGAGCCGACCCTACTTTTTTTATGCAATTTTGAAGAAGTTTTTATATTTCTACACTATTTTGGGTCAATTTTATGTTTTCAAAAGAAAAATTGACTTTTTTTTCCATTTTTCCACTTTTTTGGTACCGAAGAGGGACGGTAAAAAAAAAAAAAGTTAAAAAAAAAAAAAAACGACTTACCGACCCTACATTTTCATTCCATGTTACCTGAAACAAAACTTTTTTTTTATTTGGCCTAATGATCGTGTGTTCAGCACTATATCCCAACTGTGTTTTATAACAATAATTTATACTTACAAAAAATAAGTGTCTAGCCTATTTCTGTTTTATTCTGATCTTTTTAGCTGTTTAGTATTTTAGGGATTACCCTGGATAAACCTGCATGACTAAAGTCGGAGGAAAGATGTTGATCTTTGCTTATGATATAATTTAGCTTTTGGGTGTTGTTTGCATACGATTTCGTCAAAATAGCTCCAAAAGACAAGAAAATAGGATTCTTTAGGTTATGCTGCCGTATATTTTCTCTCAGTAGAATCAAATTATTGGACTCAATCATGTTACACCTTTATTCAATATCATTGTGTACACTGTTATTACAATGAAAACACAGGATGCACAGCTGCCAATATTCTGCATTGTAGTGTAAAAACGTAATCCAGGAAGGACATGTATTCTCATTGCACATAAAAGTTATTCGTGAAGCAACAATTAAGTGGTATCAGTCTATACACGTTCATGTGAGATTACAGACAATCTATGAGAAAAAATGAATGATGGACATAAGTTTGAATAGCTATCGATCAAAAAACCATTTGATTTAATAGTAGAACCAAGCACAGAACTGTTAATCAAAACACTGCAAACGCATGAGATTCCTCGGAATTCCCATCTACAACACACCACAAATGTGGACAGTAGTAGGACCTAGAGAAAACCTCAACAATCAGCAATATCAGCTGTGACATTTGCAGATGGTGAATCCTTGAATTGTGTGTGGACAGTGATTGAAGTCGTCAAAGAAACAGGCGGCGGAAAATACTCAATTAAGCCACAAAATGCTACAACGTTTAAAGTTGATTTTAGCAAACCAAGAATGCCACACACATCATTGGATTAATTTACTAGCACATCTGATTGCAGAATAGCCATTTTTATTAGAAAAATATTGCCTATGTGAATTTTTCCAAGGATATAGCAATGAGAAAACTACAAAGTAATCATAGACTAATCATTTGAAGATTAAACAGTACCTATGAGGCTTTGTATACCTGGTCAAAATTCACACAATATAGGCTACATTTAATACACTATGTCAACATTAAGCAAATAGAGGAGAGACATACCATCAGACAATAATTTTATGCATATGGTTAGTGCATAGGAAAGAGAGAGAGAGAGAGAGAGAGAGAGAGAGAGAGGGAGAGAGAGAGGGAGAGAGAGAGAGAGAGAGAGAGAGAGAGAGAGAGAGAGAGAGAGAGAGAGAGAGGAGAGAGAGAGGGAGAGAGAGAGAGAGAGAGAGAGAGAGAGAGAGAGAGAGAGAGAGAGAGAGAGAGAGAGAGGGCATTGAGGGTTAAAGAGAAATTTGAAATGTTCATTGAAGTCATAACTTTCACATGATACATTATGTTCAAATATTGGAGAAATTGGTTCACAAATATGGGTTGAGTTTGAGACTATCTATTTTCTTTTTTATTTGGCTGAAGCATCATATGACATGGGGCGTTTTCAAACAAGGAAAATTATGATATAAGGTTCAGTAGGACCTATAGGTAATACAAAAGGGGAGTGACAAGCAATTTCAAATGGGGGGGGGGGAAGGGCAAAGCGGATTTTCATTTGACCTTTTGGGTCTGACCTTTATTTGGGTTGGTGAATGGGGAGGACATGCCCCCCCCCCTGGTTACCACGCCTTGCTTTTATCTGGCATGGGAACACACATATCCTTCTTGTGGGTAGGATTTAACATGTCAAAGAGTGACCAGTGTGTGCTTGTAGTATGCCGACCCCAAACCTGCCACATACACTGAAAATCCATAAGTTGAAAGGGTTAATCAGTACAGACTATCTTAGGTGCGTTATATATGTGTTAGTCACAATGGCAAAGTTATATTCAAAAATGACTGAGGGGTCAGTCAGTAGTGGCTAACCTAGGTTCATCATTGGTGTGTTGTATTTGTATACCACTAGTTGGTGCCACCTGTAAGATACTATAATGTCCACTCAGTACTGACCAACCTGACAACAATAATCCCCCCATAATAACTTACTTAGGTCGGTCGTATAGGGATCCAAAAAATGACTAATTAGGTTAGGTATTAGTGACTGAGAGATTGGTCGTATAGGGAGCCTAGGAATATCAGTGTATAGGCCTTCACACAGCAGTCCCTTCAGGAGGATGGGTGGGTATGAGCTACAGGCCTATAATGGCCGTGTATGTCTGCTGGTGGTGCCCACTGAATGCCTTCATTATCGCCCACCTTTAATGCACATGTGCTGTTCAGTTGGACTGAATCACCCTGGAGGTGAACAGAACAGCTCCAGTGCCAGATCCACACCTAGGTAGCCGGCTGTGAGAATGAGTTGTATTCAGGGAATGGGAAAGGTCACTGATATATAAAATGCACCTAGTGTGGGTGGAATGATGCCTACATGGGCAAATAAAGCTACATAAAATAAGGTAAGGTTGGTATAAGCGGTAATCCAGCAAGGGCTGTTGATTGTGAACGGGTAGCTTCAGGTAATGCACTGTATTACGTGGGTGTCTGTTATAGGCAAATGTATTAGAAAAGGTTAGTGGAAAGGATAATTAAGAATTGTATGCCTAATAGTAATAATAGCACTGCTACTACTAAATATTAGGGGCAAGCCGGGGCAGATATTAACCACAAGGATTGTACAGCAACATTTGCTGTGATTAACCTTCATGGGTAACTCTTCAAATCTCCTTGATTGGATATTTAAATTTTAGAATTCCCTGGAAACAAAAATGCATTATAGAGCCCGCCAACGTGAGCACCACCATAGCTATCTATATTATGGTGCTTGAACTATTATATAGCCATTGCAGTTTAAGAAGCTGATTTAATAACTTGGAATAAAAATAAGAACATGGGTTATCAAATTAACACTGCTTGCAAATGAAACATAACTGTTTTCTTAAAGCCCCTCTATCTATCTGCCACATATACTTTCTGGTACGAATAAGAAGTAAATCTGGGCTGAAAATAAGCATGGAAAAATCTATGGTTTGATAATCATTTATCTATCCTGAAATTACATGGAGCCAGGCCCTGGTCCTGCCCTGATATGTTGTTCATAATAAATATACATTCCGTGCTTTTTCATATATAGTAAGTTATACTGAAATAATGGAGAGGAAGTTAACTTCCTCTACCCCTTGTAAATAGACCCAAGATGTTTATGGGACTAGCATTACCTTATTTTACCTTGTTACTTTTATAAAAAAATTCTTTATCAAAATGATTTGATGAAATTGAATACATGCTCACATACATGTGCGAACCTGTCTATGAGCATATTCCCAAACTTAGGGCTGTTCCTATTGCACAAGGTTGATGTTATTACCTTTGCATGTACACTGATAATAATACCTATAGTCAGTAGTGACTATACCACCATATTTTGACCCCTGTAGTCAGGGGACTATAAAACTTAGTCACATATTAGTCATAAGATAGTCAGTAGTGACTATATCTGGATCACACAAATTGATGATGTCACATGAATGTGTGCACAGGAAACAGTTAGAATTCAAATTTGAATGGTCCATGGACTTCAGGTAGGAACATCCTCTTCTAAACCACTGTTATATAGATATCCCTGCTTGTTATATGTTATGTTACAGTTGACTATGACAACTTAAGATGTTATAGGGTGCATGAGTTTTCATGTTTGCTAGAGTAATCATGGTATTTTGTTCAAATTTTGATAACATAGAAATACATGAACAGTTTATGTCAGACTAACAGAGCATAATAGGCCTACACAGGAGCCTGTCACCTACCCTGCTTTATCCTATCCTGTCACATGCCCTGCCTTATCCTAGCCTGTCCCCTGCCCTGCCCTATCCTAGCCTGTCCCCTACCCTGCCTTATCCTAGCCTGTTCCCTAGCCTACCTTATCCTAGCCTGTCCCTTGCCCTGCCCTATCCTAGCCTTTCCCCTGCTCTACCTATCCTAGCCTGTCCCCTGCCATGCCTGATCCTAGCCTGTCCCTTGCCCTGCCTTATCCTAGCTTGTCGCCTGCTCTACCTATCCTAGCCTGTCCCCTGGCCTGCCTTCTCCTAGCCTGTCTCCTGCCCTGCCTTATCCTAGCCTGTACCCTGCCATGCCTTCTCCTAGCATGCTCATTGCCCTGCCTTATCCTAGCCTGTCTCCTGGCCTGCTTTATCCTAGCCTGTCCCTTGCCATGCCTTATTCTAGCTTGTCCCCTGGCCTGCCCTATCCTAACCTGTCCCCTGCCCTGCCCTATCCTAGCCTGTCCCCTGGCCTGCCTTATCCTAGCCTTTCCCCTGTTCTACCTATCTTTGCCTGTCCCCTGCTATGCCTGATACTAGCCTGTCCCTTGCCATTCCTTATTCAAGCTTGTCCCCTGGCCTGCCTTATACTAGCCTGTCACCTGCCCTGCCTTATCCTAGCATGTTCATTACCATGCCTTATCCTAGCCTGTCCCTTGCTCTGCCCTACCCTAGCCTGTCCCCTGCTCTACCTATCCTAGCCTGTCCCCTGGCCTGCCTTATCCTAGCCTGTCCCCTGCCATGCCTTCTCCTAGCATGTTCATTGCCCTACCTTATCCTAGCCTGTCTCCTGGCCTGCTTTATCCTAGCCTGTCCCTTGCCATGCCTTATTCTAGCTTGTCCCCTGGCCTGCCTTATCCTAGCCTGGCCCCTGCCATGCTTTCTCCTATCCTAGCATGTTCATTGCCCTGCCTTATCCTAGCCTGTCTCCTGGCCTGCTTTATCCTGCTTTATCCTAGCCTGCCCCTTGCCATGCCTTATCCTAGCCTGTCCCCTGGCCTGCCTTATCCTAGCATGTCACCTGCCCTGCCTTATCCTAGCATCTTCATTGCCCTGCCTTATCATGGCATATCCATTGCTCTACCTATCCTAGCCTGTCCCCTGCCATGACTTATCCTAGCCTGTCCCTTTCCCTACCCTATCCTAGCCTGCCCTGCCCTGCCTTATCCTATCCTAGAGCAGGACAAAGCTTGACCTGCCTTTCCCTTATTTCTCATGATTGACTATATCTATTAGTCATAATGACTACGTTAGACCATGAAACCATTAAATTCATAGTCACTTGACTATATAGCCCAAATCAGCCAATTTAATGGCTGACTATAGGTTGACTATATGACTAACTTACATTAGACATAGGTGACTAACTAGGTATAGCCGTTTTTTCTACGTTTACATGACTAAAGAAACGTAGTCCGTAGTGACTAACATTTCCAGGGCTATTATTATCAGTGTACAATAATTGGATATGTTATTCCAAAATGGTGGATGATGTTAAATCCATAGGAGAGCATCAAGCATGACTAGAAAATACACATTAAATTGAAGGTAGAATAATGGATGGAAGTGAGTGGATACTTAACATATGTATATGCTACACGACACAAATTCAAGTTTCAGGGGGTTGTTGTTGTTAAGGTATTTTATTTGGCAAGTAAAAATGTTACATGGGAACTTTTTCATCTACATGCCAAAAAGGGGCACTTTAATAGTGCTGTGAATATTATATTATATATAGTATGTTCTTGAACTTTCTTGTTCCACCTCTGGAACTTCTCCTTTTCTCCTTTTCTTTGTGAGCGCTTGTCTCTTGATCAAAAGAGTTCCAGAGGGAGGAGAGCCTAAACTCTCTAATTTCTCATATAAAAGGTTTTTTGGGTTTATTAATCTTAACTAGCCTCTCATGAGCTCTTGTTCGTATGCCTATAATGTCTAAATTGTCACTATTCATTGAGAAATCAAAGGCTGCTGAGTTCACGTGCATCTCACTTCTATCTTTTAGTCTATTCACATTACACTTTCTCAGTGAAGGTTCAACACCAAACTCTTCATTATTATAGGTTGTTTTTATTTTAGTCCCCTGTTAAAAGCATACTGCAAATTGTCCAGAATGGACTTGGTGGTAAATTCCTGCCATAAGAGAAAAGTCACCATCTAGATGTTAATGGCATACCCACTGCAACAACAAAAAACGTTCAATCCTTGGGATATGAATTGGTGTTATGCACTATATGAATGGAACTTTCAGACAAGTTTGATAAAATATTCGAATATATACAATTAAACTGGATTGAACTACGTTAGAGACCGACAATAGATCAATACAATGCTATCCAGATGTACCCTTCTATGGCATACATCACGGAATGGAAGGTCTAATTTTGAACAATCCGAACCCGACATCAGAGTTAAGAGCTGAGTACTTCACGACCAAATATAGTCTTAAATCAGGATATTTGGTCCAGCAACAATTCAATAACACCAATGGGATCTTTCTGTTCTATTTAGGGAAATAAATGTGGCTCAGATTCTTCTATATGGACAATATTAATGCTCATGGTAGAGGGCTCTGTCATTCATTAAATTTGAAGGGAAAATGGCAACAACAAAACAATAATTTGAAATGTGCAATCCATGCAATTTGAGGAATTACAGTAAATTCCATATTTGTGTCAACTTTTCCCACGATTATTATGTAAATAGGCAGTTATCTGCCCCACTATAATGCATACTGGTAGTACAAAAGGTGAGGCTTGGACGCGACTGTATATGGACTGCCAACTCAGGGCTGATGGGTGATATTAAGAACCTAAAACTAGATCATGTTGTCAGGCAATGTACAGAGGTCATTGTTGTATATTAGATAATAAGATCACCCGAAGATACGCCCTATGCAAGATAGAGAGGGCAGAGATTGTCCACACTGCATCTTCTACATTAAATGTTGGAATGCCTATATATGCATGTCTGAGGATTGGGGGCATATCATACTTTTTATAATGCAAGAGTGTTACTTATTTAGCTGGCAGGTAAACTATTTGGTGGACTTATATCGAGACACCGCCTGTGGCTATTGTAAACCATCCGCCAGGTTCTTGGCAGTAGGCCAAAACACAATGTCAGCGTCATGGTCTTATTACAAACACATGTGACCATGGAAAAAGAGGAGAAAGACCTTGGTCCGCCTTGGTCGCTCAAGGAATCGTTATGTGAGGTATAGTGCTGTCTAGTTTACATCCGTGTATAGCAAGTTTATCATTATATCGGGCCGGATATTCCCAGACCTACTTTGCACCTTCGTACTTTCTGTGTCCACTGGAGTGTGTGCACAATACATTTTGCTGGGGGTACAGTAGGTTATCACTTATAGGGACCCCAATATGAGATCCGTATACATTGACAAATCTGTATTTGAGTGAAGGGTATGGTAGCCTATTACTTATAGGGACCCCATTTAAAGATCCACATACATTGGCAAATGTGGATTCGAGTGGGGAGTATGGTAGCCATATATCAAAAGAGCTAAACAGTATATGAATTTATTTTCACGAGCAAGGTAGGTAGGGCTTTTGTTCGGAATATTGGTATTTGGATAACATCAAATTGTATTTTTGATGAAAATGTTGCTTAAGTGTTATATAAAGGGCATTGGGATTATAAACTCCCATCATCGTTTATCTACAAGAGAGGGTCAAGGGATCTTTTATAATATATAACTTATATTATAAGCGTTCAAAACTGCGATGTCGAGTTTTGAAGCTGCATTTAGAGACCACTTACTTTGCGGTCATAACATTTTAGAATTTTGAGAGATCCGTATAAGTTGAATTGAAATACTGATTTTGTAGAGGGAATCCGCTGTATTGTAGTGAGCATGCAATTAAATCTAGGATCAGCCAACTTAATTCGTCATTTACTGGTTCTATGAATAAACTTTGCAACCAGTCCTCAATGCATGTGTCCATGCTACTATAGGACATAATTAAATATAAAACTCTGTCTGACCATGCAGGTGCAAATGGTGACGCATTTGACTGGGTAACATATTTCACCAATTTAAATGTCATTCATCTCATATACAGTGACAGTAATCTAATGTAACACTATACAAATATTTAACAAGAACATGTAAAAAAGATTTGAGGCTGTTAGGAGGTTGCTGGTCAAATAAAATATACCCAGTCAAATATGTCACCCAATCAAATACGTCGCCCAGTCAAAATGTCACCATTTGCACCTGAATCGCTTTGGTGAGATAGAGCCAGGTATTAGTGAGGGGAGTTTAGAGGCTATTTACATTTTAATATGTACACTGATGAACAATTAAATTCATACTACACTGTCATATATAAGTAGGGTTTATTAATTTGGAGGCATGATTACCCCTTATGCTTATACAAGACAGGTGCTTATGCTAGACTGGCTTTGCTACTTCCAATAGAGTTATAGGCTGTGTCTCATGAGATCGGGCCAATTGAGACGTCTTTGACCGGGTGCTAGCTTTGACCGGGTGACGTCTCTGAACGGGTGCCAGCTTTGACCAGCTGACATAAAACGGTTTATTTAGGGCAGGTAATGTCATATATGAAGATACAACCACCGCCATTTTCTTTATTTTATCCCTTACATATCAAAAAAGAAATTTATTTTTCTTAAATGTATTTTTTATGGTGGCCGGTCAAAGCTGGCACCAGGTCAAAGCTGGCACCCGGTCAAAGCTGGCACCCAGTCAAAGACGTTTCAATTGACCCGATCTCATGAGACACAGCCTATAGTTAATGCTGGCCCAGCCATGGCATCAACTAGAGTTGATGCTTGAATTTTGAATTTGAATTTGTTTATTGCCCGGAATCGTTCCGTAAGAACGTTTTTCATCGGGCTCAAGAAGAATTTACATAAGTTCTCTGGGTCCAACGATGCACAATATTCAATATAATATTAATCAAATACAGTTTTTAATAAGATATCATGAGGTGAGACTAGCCTCCTTTGCTCCGTAATGAGAAGAAAGATACTAAGTAGCTGGATTAGCGAGTGGGAGCTTCTCTATAGCGTGTTTAAAACGGCGCCTGGTGGGAAGCTTCTGGGTGTCTGCTTTTAAGGTGTCCCATAGGGTCACTCCCCTATAGTAAGGGGATTTCTGATAAAAACTAGTTTTTGCCCTCCTTTTGTCAAAACGAATCTTTAAATCTCCTCTGGTTCGGACATTACCTTGTTCCAGAGCCTCACCTCCCCGGGCCTTTTTCCACATTAGCAACAGTAGCTGGAGCTTTCGTCGCCGATCCAGCAACTCAATCTCACACTCAGTATGTAAATCGACAATACTTATACTGCGCATACCCCTCCGTAAGCAGACACGCAGAGCCTGATTCTGTAGCCTTTGGATTTTGACCAGCTCGCCTGAGTGCGCGCTTCCTGTATAGAAGGAGCAATATTCAAGGCTGGGAAGCATCATGACTTTATAAACTTTCAGGCTTGCTTTAGCAGGCAATTTCTTACTGAGGTTTCGTAATTTGAACAGTTTATTTCCAAAGCCCTTCTTAATCCGGTTCATATGGGGGGTCAAGCTCAGCCTACTATCAAGCTCTACTCCCAAGTACGGGTATACACTACAGGTTGGCAGTATAGAGCCATTGATGCTGATGACAGGATTACCAGCCCCACTCAGCTTCCCTTCTGAGCCAAAGAACATCCCCATGCTTTTTTGAGTATTTATGGTTAGGAAATTAGCATTACACCAGTCGCCCACCCGATTGAGATCCTCTTGGAGAAGCTGAGTGGCTTTGACCGGGTCGCTGTCAGAAACATATATAATCACATCGTCCGCATACATGGTTATACTACAGTTTTCAATGCATTGAGGAAGGTCAATTATGAACAAAATAAACATCAAAGGGCCTAAAATGGAGCCTTGAGGGACGCCAAAGGCCACGCCAGACTGCTTAGATTTAGCATTGTTGGCAATGGTACAGTGTGACCTGTGGGCGAGATACTCCATCAACCATTTCTTTAATTTTCGACTGATATTAAGGGCTACTATTTTCTTAATGAGGGTAGGGTGGTGGACACTATCAAAAGCTTTGCAGTAATCGATGAAGCAGGCTGCAGTAATCCTACTATCATCCCTCGCTGCATATAGGTCCTTTAATACATTGAAAACTGCGTCTCCGGTACATTTCTCTTTACGGAAGCCAAATTGCGTTTTACATAAGGGGCCATCCATTAATTACGTACGCACATTTCTGGCCAAAATAGACCCCCCCACCCCCCCTGTTGCACCATGTACGCATTTGAAATACCCCCCCCCCCCCCATGCGTACATACGCATTTCACTTTTAGCCCCCCCCCCCCCCCCCCACTGATAAAATAACGGAATCCTATAAAGGTCTTCTAATTAATAAGAAACCCATTCATCTGGAAATTGATTCCTTTCATAGATAATAAAAGAAGTAGATAGTTAGGACAAATTTCCCACTTGTAAAATGTATATCCCAAGGTTGGGGGGGGGGGGCTGGTCAAGCTTAGGGCCGAGTTATATATTGCCATCTAGCGTGGGGGGGGGGGGGGGGGGGGGCTGGTGGGCAAAACTTAATAAGCCTCCATGATGGGGTGATCAGAACCAAATATTACAATTTAAATACATACCTCATCACACCTCCATTTGCAATTTGTTAGGAGGGGGGAGGGCAATTAATGACGTCTTTCTTAGAGGGATGATTGCTGGTAGGGGACAAAAGGTGACGGCGGGTCCTGAAAATTACCCCAAGAAAGGTGACGTCATTTGTGAATGTTACCATAGACATTCTGTTGTTTTGCAGCAATGTATCCTCTCATCTATGCCCTCTAT
Organism: Harmothoe impar; assembly: GCA_947462335.1. NCBI lineage: Eukaryota > Metazoa > Annelida > Polychaeta > Phyllodocida > Polynoidae > Harmothoe > Harmothoe impar. The sequence continues at coordinate 28,571,599 of OX381709.1, read as the reverse complement.
GTCGGCCGAAGTTCCCCAGTGTACGGTGGCCATTAACGATAGGGGAGATTAACAGAGGTATTACAAGATACCAGTTTGGGAAGAATCTACATTGACGGCACAGCTGGTCTGATTGGATGGAGTGCCACCACATACTACGTTTTACCATATACATGTACTGTACAGATCTAGTTGTGCCACCTTTGATCAAAAGACCCATGTAAGACTAATCTTGTCACCCATGGACTTAGGCCGTTACTGATCTTTGAGTTGCTTATTACGCCCCCTACATGCATCCAACTTACTTCTGACACGTCAATATGGACTCGATAGCCCCGGTCGTATTTTCTATACATTAATTGTACCTTACTCACGTTGCTTGCGGAATTGGACCGGAATCTATCTAGGCTAACTGAGCCGTAATTCATAGTTACTCTGATAATCTTGCATATTGTGAAATGGCATAAGATCCAATCAAAATGTAGAGATAAGCTTGTCGAAACCAAATAGGATGATGGGCACTGGTAAAAGAGTGGACGTTGAAAATTAAAAGTGCATCTTGTTCTGATACTTGATAAGTGGTGTTGGAAGTGATCTAGGCTACCATCACCTGACTCTACTCCTTTGTAGGTTCATGAGACTGATGTTAAACTATGTGCTTCCATCTTTGTACCAAGTTTTAATACTTCACTGTTTGCTTGTAAATGAGTTCATGTTAATAACAGACTATAGTTTTGCAGCTAAACACAGATTATTCTGGAAATAGAAATAGGTTGCTAAACTATGTTTGTGCTAAAGTTGTATCATTGATGTTCATCAAAGGAGACCCCAGTTAGAAATTATCGGGTATCAGTTAGAAATTATCATGGCATACTGTTTTTATATGTTGTGAACGATAAATAATTATTTAAAGAATGAAATAAAAAAGTGTGAGTAGATACTAGTACAGATACTTGATAGGCTGAGGTAATGACTCAGGCTTGCATGAATCATGACATGGGGAGTGGTGAGACGGGAGAGAAGGGTGAATCATCAACATGTCGCCTCATGTCAAAGATTGAAGATTTGGTGCCCATTAAATCCTATCTACAACCGTGGGATTGACGCCTTGATTTATCTGACAAAATGGAGTTTTGTCAGGAACTGATTGTAGTGGATGAGATATTGTAACAAACACGCTCCCCCTTTTTTGTCATTAATTTTAGTTTCGAGATCCGGATGTTAATGAATATGAACTCGTGGGTTATGAACCAAAAAGAGGCAGTGGGTTATCTTACCCCCCCCCCCCCCCCACACACACACACCCGTTACCTACTGCTCTGTAATCGCTATGGAATGTGGGGGTTCTTGTAGTTTCCCTTGCCTAACCACCACAGAGAGGAATTCCTTTTCCTTACATTGAAAGAAGAGCCAGAAATCCCCGATAACATTAGCATCACATTGCATCAATTTAAGTTTTTTAGCAGCATCACAGAGCCACATTTACTGTAACTCGCCAAGTCATATCACCAAACACTTGTAATTATGTGGTTATCCCGTGGCCAACTGGCGACATAACCATGACCCCCTCCCATAGTGTCAAGGGAGGATAAAGGATGAAGTTCACCCCCATGAGAGCCTGCCCCACGCAGGACTCATCTTTATGTCACTACCAAGACTAAAACCTGTGCACTTTATGAATTTTATAAAGTATGTCAGGTCTCACCCATCAGGAATCATTCATAATGTTGGCTCTAGTTACTATTCTGTCGATAAAATAATTTCAAGAACCAGGAGCCTAAATAAGGCTTCCAAGGGCACATACATGTCTTTCTCTTGTAAATAAATTACCTTAACAAAGGCTAGCAATAGTAGAAAAATTTTGGCCTGAAGCTAAATTCCTAGTGTCTGTTTTGAGCAATATAGCCCCCGACATATCAACAACCACAGTATCTTAAAAACGCACACATGTCAAATATTTTAAAGTTTATTGGTATAAACTAATTTGAGTGAGCCTTTAAGGCCATATATACAAATTATTACTGATCCATGTACATGCATACTATAACTCTTACTGACTTTGAAAAACAGAACTTATAATTATAATCCATAAAAGGTACATTTGAGCTGCCGAAGTCTATCAAAGGTATTTCATTACAAAAATAGATATATACATCAAATGAATCTATGATACGTCACACGATTGTCAATGAAACTAATAGCAGAGAAGAATTGAACCAGTATAATTCGTATATCATAAAAGTGGTTTTAAATTAATGACGACAAATATCTAAATCGGTCCCCCCCCCCCCCCACACACCACCCAGACCTGTATAAACAAGACCATGAACGTACCACTCACTAATCATAATGGGGATTCATATGGCGACAACGCCCACTTCTCATAGTATCCTTACACATGTCAAATACATATGTTAAAATCATCGATGCTCACGTGAATTCTGAGCTCATTTGTATTCTACAAATGATGTGTCTAGATGTAAAACCCATTAATGACTTTGTGTGTTTCATACGGAACACATGGTGGGTTATTAATCCATACATTGTTCATACTAGTTGTATTGTACATGTATTTAAAGAGAAGTTTTCAGATATTTAGAGTCTGAACGCAAAATATTGTGTATCTCCAACAAATGAACGTCAGTGTCAGATTTCGCTGTACAAGGCTGACAAGGCGTGCAATAATTTAGGATAAAATTGAATTTAAAGGCCTATTGCATTTCCAAATAAATTGTTTCAAAAATGTATATTGATAATTCAGGTGAGCAATACCCTTCATAATAAACCAATCACAGGACGGACAGATCTCTGATACTATTTTAGTCATATCAAGTACTTAACAGGTCACACCAATAGGCTCAAAGTGAAGGACTAATGAGCACTAAATGTAACCCATGAAGTATCATCAAAAGGCATATAATAGCTACAGTAGAAGAGATGGTACAGGGAGTGGCCCAGTAAGGTCTTCCATACCCAGACCTTGCATGCACCTTGTATACCTATAGACTAGATTACAAGTCAGATATCAAGAAGGCCTCTGTCCCTGAACTTGAGGAAGAGGTGGTAGAGGGAGTGGTTCTCTGGTGTTTGCCCATACTCAGCCTTGAGTTCAGGAAAGTGTTCCCCTAGCGCTAAGATGTCAGCCTCTAACTTCCCCGCCCGCCGGATGGTGGCAGCCGCTGTCACCGTCTGAATTAGATGAAATCATGATTATTTGTTGGGTTAATACTGTATTAATTTATAAGTACAGTTGTACATTATCTTTAGTACATGATACTATAGTATATCAAGTACTACTAATAATGATAATAACGAATATACTATTTTCACATGCTTTGGCATTGAGAGCTCCCTGCTTTTGGTGATAAGCAATACCCTTAGCCGTTTTACATTGTATATCACATTGCAGCCAAAGCTAAACTGTACACAGGAAAAATACATTTTCTTTTCCTGCGGTGCTTCTGATACATATTACAGCAAAAGACCAATGAAAGATGCCCCCTCCCTACCCTGGGGTATTGGTATAAGGTCTAGTGCATGATATTGTCAGGGCTGACCATATATGTGAGACATAGATGACATACCTGTATGATATGTGCCTTAGCCTCCTTGGTGCCAGACGCTAGTTGATCTGGATTATAAGGCTTCCTCGCCGCCAACTCTAGTTTGATACTTGTGGCGTGGGCGTGGCTCTCTTGGACACGTATCCGGACCTGAAATGAAAGGCCAATTATACTGTAATTCCAAAAGTAATCACTCAGATAACCCACTATTTCTGTCTGATGACATGGATTAGCCTCAGAGCTGAGGAGTAGTTGTGAAAATGATAGAATATCATGTTTCTGTGGAGGGTTGGTTCATAAAGAGGCCGATATGGCTTGGGTTGATTTCCACCCCTGCCCCTTACTAGTTACAGCAATTAGTGCGAATAACAGTGTAATGTAATCAGTGTGTCAAAGGTTCTTGTCAGTTGTCATTACTACCTGGTAAGGGGTTGCTTGGTGCTTGCTGTTTGCAGTATTTGTTAGTAGAAGTGGGAATAACAGCTAGTATACTCTGAGTACACATGGTAGAATAGATTTCTTCGAATATTTACCTGCCGCAATACATATATCAGTTCATGATGACATTCATATTTGTATTTTTAATTCAAATTCAACCTTATAGAAAATTACATCTACATTTGTATCAGGATATGATGACAACGAATTTTTGTTTTTAAAATTCAAATTCAACCATACAGATTTAAATCTAATTTCAGAATTCAATCATATTGATATTTAATATACTTTCATTTTATAGATATAAAAAGAACCTTCTGTTCCACTTCTATTCATCAACTGTATTCCCATTGGTTAATATGCTACTTGCCTTTATTTATGATATGGATGGTCTAAATTGATTGTTTATAGATTACCGTGATATGGTCAAAGAGGCGATAAGTCTGTGTGCCGAGGACACTGTTGACGGTGACAGAGCTATCGCTGGTGACGAGTGAGCCGGCGGTCCACTCAGGGAGCAGCTCAGACGTAAGGTATAACACCTGGTGGTCCTTACTGCGCAGGTACAGCGCCGCCTTCAACCCATACCTACAGTAACAATGGTGTAATAATTATAGGCACACAGTGTCAGTATACATGTGTATCACAGCATCCTTCAACCCATATCTACAGTAACAATGGTGTAATATAGGCATAGCAGCATATCTTATTTACAACACCCTTTACATAGCCCATACATAATTATAAGGAGAACACAGACCTGTGTTATATAGACACAGCTTATGTATATCAGTGCACTCTAAAGAAAGTTGACCAAAACTTTGAATGTATATATATATATATAACCTGTTTAGTATAGTGCTGCTCATGGAGTGGTAAATGTCCTACCTGGGTAAGAATACAAGGAGACCGTTGAGACGGATCTGGAAGACGACAGCATCAGCCAACCGAGCCGGCTGATCATCCTCTTTGTTGGAGAAGAATAGCATCTGGAAGAGCTGCAGGGACTCTTTCTGTGCATACTGAGATGCCTACAAGACACAAGAAAACATCTTGGACAATCACTTTCTGTATATTTTTCATGTACTGTTTTGACCAATGGCTTGCGGGGTACTATCCATTCCATACGCCTTGCCTCGATTCCATTTCAATTTTATTTTCTCGCTTGAACTGATTACCGAGCAATCATATGTAACATAGTCATATATCTTATCTATTATTGTGTCCTCACAAAATGAATAAGGTGTCCATATATTAACATGTGGAGAAACAAAGTTACTATGCTTAAGTACTAGAATGGCTGTTCTCCACACCCCTGTGGAGAAACTGATACTCATTGTCTATGGAGTGGTTTCCCCATGATGATGTCACTGAAATAGCTATGAAAACAATTGTTAAATGTCGTTTTTAGATATAATTTATCAATAGTTACATGAAATAAACACAGAAATCTTCTCTAATCTGTCTGAATTCCAGTTTTTTTCTACTTGTAGTACCTTGGATCATATCACACTCAGCTCCGTCTCGTGTGATATGATCCAAGGTACCACTCATGGAGAAACTGTCATACTGTCTATATATTATATGTGGACTCGTACCCTGTGCTTTGTGTTCATGTGTTGAGTCATCTCCTCCAGTTCCCGGTTACTCACTAACCGGTTAGGGTCCTCCTGGCCGATGGCACATAGTAGAAGTCGATGAACCTGGGAACAGAATATTAAGCAGTCAAAAAACTGAGTTCATACTATTTCTTGATTTGTGATTTGTAAAAGTCGACATGTATAAAGAAGATTTAAACGTGTGTTTTACATCACAAATGACCCAGGGTGAGGGTTATTAAGTGATTGCATAGAGTGATTGAGAAGTCTAAACTAACTTAAGACAACCTATATCACCATCCACAGACCCTACATCACCACCCACCCTACCCCAACCCCACATACCTCTACCCCACATACCCCTGCCCCACATATCCCTACCCCACATACCCCAACCCCACATACCATTACCTCACATACCTCTACCCCACATACCTCTACCCCACATACCCCTACCCCACATACCCCTACCCCACATACCCCTACCTACATAGCCCAACCCCACATACCTCTGCCCCACATACCCCTACCCACATAGCCCAACCCGACATACCTCTGCCCCACATAATCCAACCCCACATACCCCTACCCCACGTGCCCCAACCGCACGTACCCGTACCCCTACCCCACATACCCCTACCCCACATACCCGCACTCCCCGATCCTCCCGCCATCCACTACCCCCTAACCCCCAGACTGATTTGATTTCTCATCTTGCTTCTGTTCAGTCTGACCGCCAGTATCTGTCTACACATTAAAATAATTCAATATATAATTCAAGATACTGGAAGAGAAATATCAAAAAAAGGTCTTACAAAAAACATCTCACTTAATAGTATTACATGATACCGGGTAAATATTGTGTTGACTGTGAAGGAGACATACAGATTATTCTAGTACTAAGATTGCAATATTCTTTGGGGTATCATCTAGGGAAGTGTCCGATTGTTTAATATAATTTTCAATATGTCTATAGGATGAATATTTCCTAATTAAAATCCACTCTAAGTGGAGTGATTGACTATCTTGAAATGCCTCCTTCAAACCGTCGTATAAGACTCAGGGTAGTAACCCTGAGTCAATGATACAAAGTGTAAATATAGAAATTCAGTTGATTGCAGGGCAAAAGAAAATCAAAAAATCTGATAAGCCTTAAATTAATTATTAGAGACCCATTGATACTAGTGGCCATGGACCACATTGTAAATTACACTGACTGCGGTAGATGTAGAGGTAAAGAACACTTACAATGACATCTGCGTATCGCCGTATGGGTGATGTGAAATGAGTGTAGTAGTCTAACGCCAGACCGTAGTGGAAGAACTCAGTGCGTGCCAGGCTCCCCGTGGAGAAATACTCCGCATTCGACATGGCTTGCGTAGCTAGTGATCTCAACAGCTGTTAAATATCAAAATGCAATTCTTTTAAATAAGCAATACACCTGGCACATCTTTAACAGAAGTAAGAACTGAACACCCATCGTAAAGATGTGCAATAAACAACCTTAACAGTCTTATAACAAACTTACAGTAAAGTCTTGCGTAGATGACACAGCGCGCCTTATATAGTGGTCCCAAAGTTTTCGTGCGGCTTATTTGAGGATTTTTGCTAGTATAATACAGTACTAAAGCAGTAATTTTCAGACCCCAGGTGTAAATAGGATTTCCAAAGTTGCGGGATGTGGCTTATATGAGGGTTAGGCTTAGACACGAGAATTCACGTAATACTTTTTTCGATTAGGACAAACAGTTTGTTAGCAAATGAGGTCAAATTTTCAACCATGATATCCTATTTACATAATGATATACATATATAAATTATCTCACCTTGTTTACGTATGGGTCACTGGGGTCAACACACTTGTCTAGCGAGTCAGCTAGTTCCTTGTTGGTGGAGGTTTTCACGATGTAGCCTTTTGACTTGGCACACTGAACTAGTGTCTCAAAATGTTCTTGTCGAGGCAGTGGATGGTGTCGAAGCTTGAGAAGAAAATGTTCAGAATCTTATGATTCATTTTATTTTAATTACATGTATCTAGCATTAATCCTCAATTATACTATGCTGTACTATTTTGCTAGTGCAAAATAAAATATCAAATATTGGTAGATATTTTATAGTAGTTCGTATCACTGTCCCCTACGGATTTACAGAAAGGGAATCCCATGTCCATAGGAACCAATGTCATTATTTTATGGAAGCTACCTCATTCAATATAAGTATCGATGAACATTTTACTTTCTAGAAAAGCAATACAAATTTTCATTATTGAACAAATTACAATTAACTCACCAGCGCTTGGTTAGGGAATGCCTGACAAATCTTCTTAGCTACCCAATGATTTGCGAATATCATGCATTCCGCGATAGTTTCGTGTATTTCCATTGGCTGAAATTAAGGGTAGATGGAAAATAGTAGACTTCCTAGTAAATTCGCCATAAGATTGTCATATAACTGAAGAAATTACAGCAGATTTATGCACTGAAGAAATTTCACTTTCTATCATTAATAGTTGTAGCATATTCTAAATCATAACTAAAATTTTATCTAATTGTTTTGTAATTTCATTTGCAACAAGAAATAGAACTGACCTGTTTGGGGAGTAGGTCCTCTATTGTTTTACGTGACTTGTCGGTAAACTGGATCTGCACCTCCACCCCCTCCAGTACGAGCGCACCGCCCGACGTCCGCTTGGCGTTAATAGCCCGTGCCACATCTATTAGTGTGGACACAGACCACCTCAAGTCTTCTACTCTGTGTTGTAAAGTGTGCGTGAATTATAATATATTTAATATCTGAAAACCTAGACATGATTCATGGTTTTAAATCTTTGGAAACAACAGAAACAACCTCAGACATTTAGACTGTATTCTACTTAATAAGGCTCCCCTCATTTGGGGCATTTTTTAGACTAGAAGAAAGCCATAATCTCCAACTGTCATTCAAGCAGTCGCATAATGCAACAGGCAGACATATAGTCATAAAATTGTATGTGTGTTTACTTATCATGAGCTGCTCTTACTTCTTATTGAGTTGCTCCTGTTTGAAACCCTGCAGCTCAGGGATGTTGTCTACTAGCGTCTGAACCGGGGCCTTGTCATACATTTGCTGAGCGATCTAGAAATAGGATAAACTGGTATTTAAGCTTTGTGTGGTGTCCTTTCCATGAAAAGAAACCTATAATTTATATCTAAACAAGTTAAACAAACAACGCTTCAGGAGACTGCAGCATTTGTAATTTATTATCAAAATTTGATGGGAACATACAACTTTTTCCTTTGATCTGTATAATAACAGTGTGGTGGTTCGTAATTAACTCTAGGTTAAAGAACAACGATCACGGCAGTTTCCAGGTGCGAGAATATATCTATCTTTATTCACAAGAATAACAACTCTAGTTCCTTTACTAGGGAACGATCAGTGTAGAATGAATACACACAGGTAGATCAGGTTTCTCTATAAATAGAGGAAACGGTCAGTATACAACTCTTAGCATACAACTCTGTCCGCACGGTTGGACATGTGAAGTCTCTCGTCAGTCGGGCCTGCACTGACTGTCGTTCCAGGTAAACACATGGGTCTTATATAACACCGGCTCTTAGGTCACGTGGCCAGGTGGGTGGGTCGGCCGCCCACCTGAGAGCGGCACACGGTCACCTGAAGAGGACCTGCGCCCTCTCCCGGGAACTGTGTGCACTAGCTCCAGGTGGAGAAGCCGAGTAAACAGACGTTACCCGGAAATACCGTGTATGAGATTAATATGTAATATCATGCCCCTACACTACCCCCCCTAGACAAAACTAGGTGGTAACGAACATATATACTGTTTTCTTAGTACATAGAAAACCTTTTAGAACAACGACTTTATAGTTATTGTCTATACAGTAACTAGGGGCGTAAACATATTATTACGACATACTACACAAGTGAGATCATAAAACTCAATATAAATATGGCATTACACTGTAATAGCAACCATAATGGATGATTATTAATGACATGTGAATATAATATCATACATACAATCGAACGGCTTGACACATTTCGATATGACTTCCTTATGAAGTTACCTTACTCGGTTATTAAAAAAATGCGCGTGGGGTGTGTTTATATTTAAGTTGAACAGAAAAGTTATTAAAAAACCAGTCCTGATAAGGACTCACAACCACCAGCGTCTTACATTGATTTGTGATTTAATGAAAACATTCACACAATGGATAACAGTAACCACAGCCTTTGTTTTAAGCCGGGTAATCCGATTATATAACCGGAGTATTAATATCTCTCGCAACATACAACAGAGTCAACACACACGACAATACCTGGCGGTATATTTAGTATATACACATAGTCTTAACGACTTCATATAAACATTACGGGTAGCCACGTTTCCTAGCTTATCAGATCATACAATCTTCATATGTAGCATATTATGAAACCTGAATACCTTATTGGAACACCTGAGGTGATATGTATCACATAATAATGATATTTTATATATTAAAAACGTTTTAATGAGTAACCCGGCAGTGTACCCGGAAACCCTTACAATTAAATATAGCTTACTGGTGATCTAGTTGTGGTCAAGGTGCTCTCCGCTTCTAATAGACGAATGAGTGAGGTGCTCTCCTCTTCTTAATACTGTTTCTTGGATAAATATCACCCGAAGGTAAGTTCATATGTATATAGCTCGATAAGTATCCCGTCCTCGCTCCAGTAAAGTTCATGACATATATAACTATAATCCGGCTGGAAACCACGAGTACTGTCCGTTTAACACGTAATCCTAGCTCCAGGAATGTTCATGAAATATATAAGTAGATCTGGAACCACGAGCATTGTCTGTTTGACACGTAATCCTTTGGACGGGAACAGTTTATAACTCAGCATAATAGTATCAGGAACACATCATGGTAACGTATCCCAAAAGTTAGTTTCAGGGACGTTAGGTTGGTAGCTTCCCGGTGGAGTCCTGATTCCCCATCGGTAGGCTATAGTTGAGAGTTGAGTAGTTAGGTAAGTCCAGAGCTTCCACGGAAGGTTCCCCCCGTGTTGATCCATATGCCTCTAAAAAGATGCCCCTCCCCTCAAAAAGGGATACCCCGTCATAAACAATTTATGACGTCAGATTAAATGAAACAACAATTAATCTATCCGGAAACTATTATATTTCCCTCCTCTATTCCTAAAAGAATTAGAAATAGACTCTGAACCTTTTATCAGTCTTTTTAACCTAAAGGTTCATCTCTTGCCCTCATTAAAGCAAGCGCGTGCTCAGTGGTGCCATCCCAGGTATCGATAGTCACGCCGAACACCCCGTAAAATTTTACGTTCATGTCCTGTAACCGTTTGGTTAACTTCTCGTTCTCTTGCTGAACGAACCCTGCGGCGGCCTCAGCGGTCTTTTGGCCTGAAGCAGCTTCCCTTGACTTTTTAGCCAAGTAGTCAGCATTGCCGACAGCGACCAATGCTTTCTCCTCCCGATGTGCAATCTTTAGGCCATGCGTGAACAGGCCTAACATCTTGGTGTTATACTCCACCGCCAGCTCGCGTTGGGACTCCTGGAATTCTGTTACAATTCTCTGTCCCACTTCGCAGCTCGCCTTCTCTTCCCTAGAGAAGTAGTTGACTATCGGGACGTATTTTAACTTTACGCCACCGGTAGTTTCCGTGCGGGAGGTGCCCGCGACTGGCTGGATGACAACCGGCTCCTGGGCTGCAGGAATCACGGGTTTAACATCCGCTTGCGGCGCTTTCGCAACCGCTGCAGCCTTCGGGACAGTTATGCCCCGAGGCGTCACCACTGAGATTAGTGATTTTGGTTCCGTTTTCACGGTCAAGCCCTGCATGTCCCGAGTTGGGGTAGTGGGTGACCGGACGTCCCTGGGGGTTAGCTTTGCAGTTGTCCCCAGATGGTACGTCAAAGGCAGGGAAGCCTTTGTTCTGGTAGCCGGTTCTTTAGGCCGGGCACCTCCACAGTCAGGTTGACTGGTGGCACTGTCTGAACTGCTCAGACGTCGGGAACGGTAATCCATGTTAGTCGCCGCCGCTTGACCACCGGAATCACGTTTCCGATCTTTCCGGTCTGTAAACAGCGGGTCTGGATACTCGCGATAATAGTCGCGACCTTCCGGGGCATGATAAATCCCATAGTAGGAATTATCGAGATCCTCTAAATTGGATCCGGCATGTCTCCGTTTTGGTCCAGGTGAGACCGCAGGAGATCGAGAGCGGTCGCGGGCGGACCGGCTCTTCCCCCGGGAACTACCCCGGGTTTCCGGCTGACGGAAACTACCGCCACCTCTGCGGGAAGTACGGGTAGTGCATAACACCGTATACTCCTCGTCATTCATGGCGAACTTATGTCGTCCGTCCACTCTGGCAATCCTGGCTTTGAACTTCCCATCTGCGACCTCGCAGTAGAAGGGAGTTGCCGGCCGGATCTTAGCCTTTTGTTCCTCCGTGAGTGACTTGTACTGGTCACATACGGCGTCATGTAGCGCATTCACACGATTGCGAGCTACACTGATTCCCATGTTATGGCAATCCTTCATGTGGCGCATGAGCTCACCTCTCCGGGGTTCTAAACACCCGTTACACAGCTGGGATTCCCTACCTACTGTGATATCACAGTGGTACACCACACAGTGGTGCATGTGATTTTCACAGAGGTGACGCAGAAACCGTTGCTTTGTTACAAACACGGTTCTGTCTGTGCCAATCGTGTTTACACATGTAGCGAATGGGCACCAATTCCTTTCCCGCTGGCTATACCAGCGGTTAATCGCAAAAAGAAGTTTTTCCTTCTGCTCCTTACTGTAGTAAGTATCCGGCAGGATCCTGAGTTGATCTAGCCACTGCTGATAAAAAGCAGACGGAGGACGGTCCCGGGGGGTATTCCGGATCCAATCCTCATCGTCACTTTGACCTTTACAGTTGGTCGCAAGTGGACATCCGAAATTGGTAGGACCAATCGGACACTGTTCCCATGAATTGGGAATAAACACGCGGAACTTATTGTTCGCGTTCTGCCAGACCCGCCTCATCACGTCATTAGGCGGGATGGGGTCCTCTGGGGCATTTCCTGGTTCCTCAGCGTTAGCCGGAACCTCTCCCTCTTCCGGATCCGAATGAGCCGGACTACGGAGAGGGCTGAGACGTGCTGGATTAAATACCAGCGCAGCCGCCACGGCGGCCGCTGCTCCCGCGGCGGCGGTCATATCTGCCACAAGGGCCGGGGTGGTGGTGGTGGTGTTGGTGTTGGAGGGCTCCGGAGTATTGGCTTCGTTTATGTCCATAGCCTCATCCGTTACCTCCTCAGCCCGGGGAATAACGGGCTGTCCTCCGGAAGGTTGTTCCGGTAATCCCTCTGCTAATACAGAGTCCGGCAAGTTAGCTAATCTTGCCTTCTCGTTCCGGCGAGCCTGACGTCCTCTCTCCTGGACAAACTCGTCCGACTGGTTGCTGTCGGCCGAGCTTGACCGGTTTGAGGCCCCCCTCTCACCTTTACTGCCGCGCCCCCTAGGTGTGGCTTTCAGCGCTTTTATTCGCGCCTTCTCCTCCGCACTGGAAGATCTGGTTCGTACTGTACGAACCGCCTCATCAACCAAACAAGATATGGCAATATCTCGTTTGACGTTGTGAGAATCCATGTAGTCTTCAATAGTGGCTACATCCAGGACATACGAAACTACCCCCTGCGTATTAGCGGCAGCAATCTCGTACTCCTTCCGGGTTTTCGGCTCTCGGAGTTTCCCGATTCGTGCCCGGTATCTGTTGACACCAGTCAACAACATCCCGGCAACTCCACAATTCGGGTCCAAAGACAGAATTGGGAGTGCGGGCATTAACCGCTTTATGTCCGCGATATGCAAATCGAAGACAGCTCGTCGTAAGCAGTAGCATACGCGTAGTCCTTTCTGGAGTGCCTCCCAGTACACAAACCAGTCCGGGGGCATCTCCTCCTGCTCCTCCACTAACAGGAAGAGCAATATGGCCTGGCTCGTGAGCGGGTCAATCCGGCGGGGAGCTCCCTCCGCCGTGAGCCTTAGCACGTCCTCGTGCAGTTCTACTTCACGTCCATCGTAATTGGACATGAAGCCTCCCAGGGTTGGTACGGCCGGGCGGGGTTTTTCAACGTCCGCCGGCGGTTCTCCATGGTACAATAGACCCTGATCCTGATACTCAGCTTCACCGGTATCAGCGCGACCGTCAGCAGGGCTGATGGCCTCAATGTCTAGACCTTCCAAGTAATTGGCGGCGACATTAGCAGGGCGAAGCGGTGACTGAGAGTCAGCGTCGACGTCCATTATCTCCCCTTGTCCCAGGAAATCCAGAGATTCCTGGTCCACGAGGTCAGGTTGATTAACAACCTCATTTCCTCCGCTAGCGGAGTCGCCCTCTTGAAGAGGGTCCACCTGTTGGTGGTCTGTCTCGGAGGACATGTTTTTGTTTCACACTCAAGAAAAGTGTTTGTTGATGGATTTATAGGGGATCCACCTCCCCACAGCGACAATGGTCGTGTCTGAGCTCTCACGTCTGCTCTGGACCGCCTCTCAACCCCAACTGGCGATTCCCGCCGCTCCGCGGGCCTTATATAAGGCGCGCCACCGCGCATGCGCAACCCCGCGCGTCCCGTGACCCAGTTCCTTGGAACCAGGTCACCGCGCGTTTAATTGTAAACAGGTACCCTTATTCCACGTGTTAATCCTTACGCTCTGTCAACTCGTCGAGAGTATCAATGAAATATATATGAATGGCATAATAAAGCACATTCACCGGATTATCCGTCCATCACCCATGGGATCCTTGACAGGGGGACTATCACGATCATTCCGACCGTACTTACTTCCACACATAACTGATTACAACATTTAAATATTTAACAAGATTACAGGACACCACACTCGTTGTGTACCGGCTTAGGTTATACCGTCCCTGGCTAGTAACCGGGGACTGCGTCTTATGTTTTTAGGCATAACATTAGACCTGGTTCTAGGACACGCTTTTTCCAGAGTGGATTTAGCCTTAACCACACTCTTCCGGGTCCTTTTCCCTTCAGCCAGCGAGACTTTATTAGCCGCCTTCTTCCCGGATCTTTTTGGGATGACGGACTTCTGCACCATTAGTTTCCGGGAAACCTCCTTCCGCGGCCTCCCGCGTTTCCGGGGAGGTTCCTTCACTAATTTCCGCTGTTCACTTTCCTCTATCAAAGTATCAACTTCCAACTCATACGAGTCCAGGGACAAATCTCTCCCCTTCCACTCTCTTAGTCGAGCTACATTAGATTTATACATCTTTCCTTGTAATGAACGTATCACTACAGTACTGTCACTTACTATGCGGGTAACCACAAAGGGGCCGTCCCAATTACTAGCAAGTTTCAGAGTCGATAACGGCTCATGTAATCTTACTACCTGATCACCAACTTTGAATCGTCGCGGCTTAAGGCCTAGATCATAGCCGGTCTTCTGCCAGGTAGCATTCTTCTGCAGTTCAGTTCTCACCAATTCATAAGCATATTTGAATTGATCTCTTAATGACTCCACAAACATCACATGGCAGGGGGTTTCCGGGTTCATTCCAACCACCCCGAATACCAGATCCGCGGGCATTATCAAATCTTCCCCGAAAACTAATAGATTCGGGGAACAGGAAGTACTAGAATGGACAGTGCTATTATATGCATGGCATACATAATCACACTGCTCATCCCAGTCATCCATTCTATCATTCACCAGGGATTTCAACACCTGAATCAATGTACGATTGAATCTCTCAACCATTCCATCACTTTGTGGTCGATAGGGATTTGTTCTCGTCTTACAAATCGCCAGTCGGTGACACATTTCCTGCCAAAGATCAGATTCAAATTCCCGACCTTGGTCACTATGCATCATTAGGGGAACCCCAAGATGCAATACCCAACCTTTAACAAAAGCTTTTGCACAGGTTGCTGCTTTGTGATCCGCTAATGGAAACACTCTCGTATACTTAGTATAATAGTCAGTGACGACCATCATACAAGTATTACCATCAGGGGTAGTTTTAAACCCACTGATAATGTCTATGGCGACTCGCGCAAATCTTACACCAAACAACTCCTGGGACAAAGGCATTTTACCCATCCCAGGCCCAGGTTTGTTTTTACAACAATCCGGGCAAGTAGCAATCCATCTTAATAGATCACTACTCATCCCTGGCCAGTAATATCTCCTTTTCAGACGTTCCAGAGAACGCTTTTTTCCGAAATGTCCACTGGTCAGGTGTCCATGGCAATAATACATAACATCCCTCCTCATACCGGAAGGTATTACCACTTGCCGGACTCTCCTACCGGATGAATTAATCTTCCACCGGTAGATGATTCCGCTCTGGACCTCTAGCTCTGCCCATTGAGCTATTAGTCGTCTCATTTCCCGATTCTCCAGGGAAATCTCAGGCCGAGGGGGCCGTATCTTCCTAGGTAACAATACCAACAACCGGCTAAGGTTAGGATCCTTTTCCTGGAATTTCCGGATGGTTCCCATGGACCACTCCAGAACCCCAGTTCCCTTGATCTCAAAGGGAATCCTTGCTCCGGCTATGACAGCTTCATGCTGACCACAGTCATCACAGTTGGTGTTTTCGCACTTCCTGATAGGACGTCGGGAAAGTGCATCAGCATTTACATGCTTTACCCCAGCTCTATGCTGGATCTGACTTTGCTCCAAACCGAACTCGGAAAGGTGTGCTAGCCAACGTCCAATCATTCCTTCCGCATCTTTGAAATTCAATAACCATCTCAAAGAGGAATGATCTGTTCTTAGCGTAAAATCGGACCCCCAAAGGAAATGTTTGAACTTTTTAGTATATACTATCACAGCCAACAATTCCCTTTTAGTGGTACAGTAATTACGCTGGGTCTTACTCATAGTATTACTAGCAAAGGCAATGGGAACCTCCACTCCGCCTTGGACTTGACTGAGGGCGGCCCCAATACTCTCATTGCTAGCATCGGTATCCAATACAAAGTGACCATCCGGGGTAGGATACTTTAACACCGGGGTCTCTACAAACAACTTTTTTATTGCTAAGAAAGCTGTGTCCTGTTCCCTCCCCCATGGGAACTCCTCCTTCCTACTTCCGGGTGTCCAGTGTGACAAACACTGGATCGGATAGGCTACCCGGGAATACCCCGGCAGGAAATCCCTATAGTATGAGCAGAATCCTAGAAAGGATCGCACATCTTTAGGACCCTTGGGGACTTCCCATTCAGTTACACTCCTGATCTTTTCCGGATCCGCCTTAACCCCCTCGGTGGAAATAATCCGCCCTAGGTAGTTAATATCCTTCTTAAACAGATTGCATTTCTTTGGTTTCAATTTGAGACCGTTAGACATGATTCGGTTTAAGACTTCCTCTAAATTACTTAAACAATCCGCAAAGGTCTTTCCAAACACAATTACGTCATCCAGGTAAACTAGACATTTCCGCCATAATAAATCACTTAACAGCGTCTCCATCATGGCTTCAAAGGTGGCCGGCGCGTTACATAACCCGAACGGCATTACCTTATATTCAAACAACCCAATATGGCTAGAAAACGCGGTTTTCTCCATATCTTCAGGCTTCATGCCTACTTGCCAATACCCGGACTGTAAATCCAGGGTACAAAACCATTCATTCCCTCCCAGGGAATCAATCGTCTCATCTATCCTAGGAAGAGGATAGGAGTTCTTCTTAGTCAACCCATTCAGTTTCCGGTAATCAATACAGAACCGTATGCTACCGTCCTTCTTGGTTACCATACACACAGGGGAGGACCAAGGGCTCATGCTGGGAACAATAACATTATCCTTCAGCATTTTCGCTATCTCTTCCTCAGCTACAATCTTCTTCTTGAGGGGTAATCTCCTATAAGGAATCTTAAAAGCGGGGTTATCCCCGGTTTTAATTTCATGCAATACCTTATTGGTTCTCCCCAGGGGTTCCCCTGGGGCTGCAAAAGCTTGCCTGCATCTCTTCAGCATAGCTTTTAGGGCTTCCTGATCATTCTCATCCGTTATGGACGATCCTGTTAACAACTTAGTTAACTCTTCATGCAATTCCTCTTCCCCTCCTTCTTCTAACCTCAGGTCTTGGTGGCTACCGGTGACTGCCTCCGCAAGTATCACTTTCCCAACTTCAGTGCCTTTCTCAAGATATACTGTGGAGTTTCCGGGGTTGGAAATGGGTGTCACTGTCCATCTGGAATTCCCTACTAGGGTATCCGCAGATTCCAATCCCTTCCGGGATAATACAGCCATATCCGGCTCGATTACCGCTAATCCTTTCTGGATTAGCCTCCCTGAACTGACTAACACGTCACAGGTCATTCCCGGGGGAATCTTCACCGTCTGTGCCACACTAGCGACACTACTTATCACTCTCAACTTACAGAGTATGGTCATATCATACGGGTATTCAATTTTCAACTTCCCACTTTTCGGATTCAAAGTCGCACCGAAAAGCGCCGCAAAATCCAAACCAAGAATACCATCATCTTCAATCTCAGCTATGGTCGGGGCCCAAACAAATTCTTTCCCGGCCACAGAGATTATCAGAAAAGTCCGTCCAAATGTCCTCATTCTGGTACCATCGGCCGTACATGCGTTTACCCTCATTGTGAGGTTCTCACACATATTCGGCAATAAGCTGATGAATCTCTTAGAGACCATGGAGTGGCTAGCTCCAGTATCCATAAGAAACTCCCCAGTCTTTCCTTGTACAGAACAGGAAACGTACCACCTCTTCCCATCAGTTACTGAGGGATTCCTAGTAAACCGGTGAAGGTCACTATCAGTGCCCAGGTCGAATCCACATCCTTTCAGGTGTTCCAGACAAGGATGGCCCGGGGGAAGCCTGGTTCCTCCAACCTTAACCAACTCTTTGGTTATTGACTCCTCTAAACTGGCACTAGGTTTCCCATACGCGCACCCCTGGGCGCCTGTTGTACCAGTCTCCCCAGCCTCATGGTTTCCGGGATGTACGGTCCCATCTCCCTTCTTGCTGGACGCATTCACTGCTAATGAATCTTCACCGCCAACGTCGGTGATAATCTGACATTTTTCCTCAGGGGTTACCGTCCTGCCATCCCCGGTAACCCCCTCTAATTTCCCGAAACCTCACTTCTTAAAACAGGTTTCTCGGCTTTGCATTCAGATGCAAAGTGCCCTTTGACTTGACATCTGTAACACTGGACAGTGTTACGATCGACCCTAGGGCGGCGCCTGGTTTGATTATCAAACACCTCGTTCATGCGTTTAATCATGGACTCCATTAAGGTATTTAATGAGTTTCCTGACGCATTTGTTTTATCCGGAGTGGTCGTCTCCGGGGTCTGGGTTTTCTGACTGGGTACAGTCTGAGGCTCCCGAATGTCGGGTTTCCGGGTGGTTTCCGAATAACCTTTGTTACTAGGAAGTTTCCCGGAAGCTGGGGTTGAGTTAGATTCCTGTCGACCCTTGAATTTAAGGGCGTCTACTCTCTCCTCCCCTTCAGATTCTTCCGCGGAAGAATCGTCTCCATCTAAGGAATGTTCAATTCCAGAGACGCGCTGCCCCCTATTAGCGGGTATCATACCAGCCAACAGTATCTTCTTTTTGTCATGTTGATCAATCGCCATGAACAAATCTGCTAAGGAAGACCCAGCTTCCCAAGCTCTACCACAAACTTTAGCATGTTCAGGATCACTCAATCCACTAATAAATCTTACAAATAGGGATTCTATGTAATATTCAGCATCCCTACTCCATTCTGGCCTAGCCTGCCGCAATAATCGCTGCAATTCTAGCCCAAAAATTTTAGCAGATTCCTTTGGTTTCTGCGTTCTTCTCTGAAACAGAGTCCAGTGATCTACTGTCACCATTTTCCCAAAAGTATAACAAGCTAATACTTCCAGCTGGTCGTATGTAGCTTCTGGCCCGTAAGTGTCCCTCCATTCTTCAACCACTATCTTACCCGGGCCGTCACTCAACCATATCACAAAAGCTCCCAAGGATTCCTCCTTGTTCCAGCAATTGTACTTACAATCATCTAGAAGTGATTGATATTCTTCCTTCCAGGGTCGTACACCCCTGTAAGGCTTAGTCACACGTGCAGTTCTTTTAGCGGCATAATTAGAATGCACTAATTGACCCGACATGCGTCTACTCCAAGCCAGTAGGTCTGTACCGTCTTGACCTCGGCTAGAGCAATCTAGTCCCAAATTACCTATGGCGGGGTCTCGATTATGTAATCGGTGCTCCGCCGGGGTCATTGTGACTCGCCGGTTCAAAGGAACCTTTCTCTTGGGTACATCGTCAGATGATTTATCTGATTCAGATTCTGAACCCTCATCAAAGCGTGGGCCTTGATAGCCTGACAATCCCGTTGTGTTTTTATGCACCGGGTTTGACCTTCCCTTTGTTCCCGGTTGGGTCCCCTTATTCATCCTATCCCTCGGCCTAATCTCAGGATCTTTATGGATTCCCGAGTGTGTTTCCGTGGCCGGAGGTGGGTACGAATAAGTTGCATCTGGGCAATACCTATAATTACCCTTGCTATCATAACCCCCCGGATTCTCATACAGAGCCGGGTCATCTCCCGCAAAGGGGTTCAATGAGCCATAACTATGATTCACCACTTCATCTCGAAATTTATTTTTATAATGTCGAGACACTTCCTCCTCTGGAGACATTTCCCTGTTAACCGGACCAATACTGGCATGATTAACTGGTTCCCATCCAAGAGAGCGCCCGGTAACATTCACTCTCCTTGAATCTTTCTCTCTGTTCTTATACACAGAGTCTTCCACATTCCTCAATCCATTATCATTAATAAATGGATCGAATTGAGGTAATGCTTCCCCCTTACTAGTAGTAGGAGTACTATCCGGAACAGTTTCCGGCCTGCCAGCTGGAACTTGTTCCTCCCCCTGCTGTTCCATTGCCTTCGACAATTCACCCCGCAGGAGAGTTTTCCTAGCTTCAAGGGAACAGACAGCTTCCACCTCAGCTTTCCGTTTCCTCTCTAACTCTTCCGTTTCTTCCAGGATTTGTATCCTGGTGGATTCGTTATCCTTGACCAACTGGTCTCTGCCCTTCTCTAGCGCTTCTGTCCCCTTCTTCAAGGCATACCATTCTCTAGAGTATTTTTTCAACTCCCTCTCATACCTCTCTTTAAGAGATTCGGAATGTTCATTCTCCTTCTGGTTCTCAGCAATCTTTGCCTGAATCTTTTGGTATTCATGCGATTCCTGAGCAACCTTCTTTTTCATATACTGGTTGTCCTCTATCAACCGTTCTCTCTCTTCTATCAGAGTTCCTTTTACCCTCTGATTCTCAGAGAGGATCTCGTCCCTTTCTTTTACCAGGGAAGTCAATTCCTCAGTCAATGCAGCATACTGATCTTCCATTGACTGCTTGTCCAATCGGACATTTTCCCAGTAGAGGTCATCCTCTTCCCGAGCCAAACGCTCGTCATATTCCCTTTGGAATCTCTCATCCCCTACATAGGGTTCTACCCAGGAAAGATCCTGCAATTTCCTCTTCTTCTGTCCTGGCTTCAAGCCCTCCCCAGGGTCCATCCCTGGCACCTCCAGGCGAGTTGATTCCAACTCCCCTTCACTCAGCTCTGGGCCAGAGCCGCCCAGGCTACCACCGGTAGCCATTGTCCGTCCACTAAAGGACTGTCTGTCCACTCAAGGACTTCCTGTTCAGTATAACCCGAACATATTCTCGAACAACTAGCTTGTTCTGCTACCTTTACTGCTACTGGTCACGGCACCAGTGTGGTGGTTCGTAATTAACTCTAGGTTAAAGAACAACGATCATGGCAGTTTCCAGGTGCGAGAATATATCTATCTTTATTCACAAGAATAACAACTCTAGTTCCTTTACTAGGGAACGATCAGTGTAGAATGAATACACACAGGTAGATCAGGTTTCTCTATAAATAGAGGAAACGGTCAGTATACAACTCTTAGCATACAACTCTGTCCGCACGGTTGGACATGTGAAGTCTCTCGTCAGTCGGGCCTGCACTGACTGTCGTTCCAGGTAAACACATGGGTCTTATATAACACCGGCTCTTAGGTCACGTGGCCAGGTGGGTGGGTCGGCCGCCCACCTGAGAGCGGCACACGGTCACCTGAAGAGGACCTGCGCCCTCTCCCGGGAACTGTGTGCACTAGCTCCAGGTGGAGAAGCCGAGTAAACAGACGTTACCCGGAAATACCGTGTATGAGATTAATATGTAATATCATGCCCCTACAACAACTTTAAACCATATAATTTTATAGTGCAATGACAAGAGTAGTAAATGTAAAAATTGAGTAATTAATATTCCAATCATCAGTCCCTTCTCTATTTGCTGTCGCTCTAAGAGTCCCTGATGTATTACAGATACTGAAATGTCTCACCTCATAGAAGAGTTTGTACGAAGACCTGATGACGGTCCGCCCGTACCACACGTCCACCACTTCATACTGAGAGTCCAGCTCCCAGATGACACTCATAGCATATCTGTATCAAATGGCACAACTATTATTGTTACAGTTAGCAATCATAATGTTGTTATTTTTTGTCATATAAATCTGGTTACGATATTATAGACGCCCAGGACTACCAGCGAGCTGGCAGACTCCCAAGAACAAAACTGCCTTCCAAACAAAATCTATTGCTAACATCCTCTTAGTGTTACCCCATAAGCATATTTTAGATTAAGTCAGACATGGCTCCTAGCATGTACATGTATACTCAATGCTTTCAAACAGCACACTGACCTGTCAACCCCACCGAGGAGGGAGCAGAGGTCTGCACTGAGCACCTCGGGGAGCATGTCGTAGCGGCGGTCTGCCAGGTACACGGTGGTCGCTCGTGACCGCGCCTCCAGGTCAGTCAATGAGTTGTGGGGGACGAAGTATGTCACATCAGCAATGTGTACACCTAGCTCCAGGTTACCATTTTTCAATCTCCTGCACATATGGAGAACAAGATTATATTACTAGTTATGAAGGATGGTTTAGGTTTTTGATTAAAATTCATTTTCCACTATTATATGTCTGTACACTGAAGTGACTTGTCTGCTGTAGGTTCTTAGTGGTGGAATATGCTCTTTACTATGGACAACTCCTATAACACAAGTAACAATACAATCCACTTGTACTAGGCTAAACCCCATATCCAAGACTCACCTAACAGATAGAGTATCATCAACATCCTCACACCCTTTAGGGTCAATGCTGAAGATCAGGTGACTTTCTCGTAAGTCCCGGCGCCGCGCCACCTCAGCTGGGTCCATCTGATACGGCTGGTCCCATGTGTTCACCGGCAACTCTTTCAACTTCAAAATCAAATACAGTATAGAATTTAGTTGGGGGCAATACTGTACTCTTGAGACAAATTTCAGTTCTTGTGAGTTTATTTTACCCTTGTTCTTCTAAATTTGGATCATAAAATAAGAGATACTGTGCTCACCTGTGCTTCTGAGAATGGTGTGGCATTACTGATGGAGTTCTCTATGAGGATGGCAGCTGTCTCTGTTTCCACATCCCCAATTTGCCCGAGGCTTCGTACAAAGTGTCCGTTTGGATACTGGGAGTCCGCCTCCCATGAGTCTATCCGAACAATGATCCTATATACAACAAAATACAATGCAGACCAGTTATTTTGCAGAATATGACTATATTTATTAAAGCATTCACATTTCCTTTCGAGCAAGACTCCTACCATAGTTAGTACACTGTATGTGCTTAATGGTCAAGTCATGTAGAAGCCGTGATTTGTACGGGAATCATAACCCCAGTGCGGCTTATTGGATTTTCCCGAAGTCGGATTCGGCTTATAAAGGTTTCTTTTGAAGGATATTACAGCACTAAAGTGACCAGAATCATACCCCCTATGCGGCTTACAGGATTAACTCAAATTCCTCAAAAATTGCCACGTTTTACAATATATTTTATTTGAAACTGTAAAAAGTCTGACCTGTGGTCCCTAAGTGCATCTACTTGCGCAGTACTGATGCGGACTTTGGGTATGCGGCGGTCCCAGGGTAGGACGAGAACGCGGCCGGCCTTCCGCTGTCCCTCCTGCTCCTGACTGAACGTGGCCACATAGTCCCGCCACCCACGCTGCACCACCCCCACTACGCGACCCGTCGGCATCGTCCCCGCCATGTCGGGATTATCTGAGCTCTCATCTGAATTTACAAACGTATTACGTCACATTATTTGTGAACTCAGGATAAAAGAGACTTTTCAGTTCTAACTTTTTCAGTGTGTGCTATTCTAGTCGAGACAGATTATTACTTATTTCCAATAATCAAAGATGAATATAGATATATATCATATTTGAATTTCACTTTTTCCCCTTGCAGCATTTCCTGACAAGGAGGGTCTTTAACATACATACCTTGTGTTGTGAGGGCTAACGTCCGGCCGGTCCACTGACTGCGGGGCAGGACTTCTACAATCACGGTATCGCCGTGCACTGTGTGGTTTCTGTCTGCTGAACCACTTATCAGGATGTCACTTTTATAGCTGCTGTCTTTTGTTTTTACCCTGAAATGAAAAAAGGAAGGTATTTTCAATATTAAATCTAGCTATACTAGGGGGACTGTTATACTTGAGCACCACGGCATTGTTGTCTGTCATTTTCTGGTACTATTAAAGAAGGAACTGCTTTTAAAAAGTTATCCCAGTTCTTGTTTACATTTAGGTAATTATCAACATTCAATACTTCAATATTTTTCTCAGAAAAATAATATCATAAGCCTATAATTTGCTTACATCTTTCAATGGCAATAAAAACGTCAATAAAAACATAACAACTAATTTGAACAGGAACTTCTTAAACCTAAAGAAGACGGAAATTGTTATTGGACCGTAACATGAACAAATAGTTAACCTGATCATGCATTGTTTACCTTACAAACTTACGCCAGAAGAAATGTTCTGAAGAACGAATAACATATATGACACTCGTTAGTGCATTCATGCATCACAAAAGTCTGTCCCAAAATCAGTAACCAAGCAGGCTATTGTATAGTAGTACACTGTGGGGTGTGGGTACGGGATGGGGAGGCGGGGGTGGAGGGGGTCATAATTTAAACCACTCTACCATGACAAAGGTTTTAGTCTCACGCTCCCATTCCAATATTTATCATAAATCTGCATATTATTACTTACCCGCTCGGAGACACGAAGGCCTCATTTTGAGAGTTGTGTTTGTTAACGTTGAGACGGCCCTGGATGAAACGTCCCACCTTCAGACCCGCCTCCAGGACATCGGCCGGCAGGTAACCCGACACTTCAGATACCACTGGAGAATAAAACAAAATAATAAACGTGCTATTTACATCGCAATTGACTCAAGTCCAGGGTGTATAACTGATTGACTGATTGAAATGTGATTCAGAGGGGAGTCATATAACATTCTTGTCATTATACAAGAGCCAGTGATGAAAGAGACAAGCTAAAAAAAAGAAAAGAAAAAAGTTCAAATAGAGGCCACTGAATCAAGGTCCTCTATAGATGAGTACAGGTCTTCACGACATAACAAAAAAGAACCTAGAAATTATGGAAAACTTGACGATTTTCCTCCCTGGAGAGACCCTGGAGCCCTGACCCACCTCTGGTCTTGGCGTCCTCCAGGGTGGCAGTGAGTGACTTGTGTAGGGTGTGCAGCTCCTCCAGGTCCGACCAGAAGGACGTCAGGTACTGCTCCAGGCCGATCACAAACACGCCCTTTGTACGGTCACCAAACGTCTCTATCAACTGGAACACATAGCACCAAATCCATGAAAAAATCGTTCAAGATAAAGTTTTAATTTTAATTTGCAAAGCATTTCAGTCTTTTATGCTCATTTATGTAAGATAAAATCGATTCTTTTTTTTCAATATGCATACAATAACTGTTTCACCCCTGACGAAGAGAGTATATCTCGAAACTGTAGGTTCAAAACTTCAATAATAAAAGCAAAACATAAAACCAAGTTGGGACTCTAGTTGTGTTGTATATTAATGTAAAAAATACAAAAATAACTGTTGTAATATGCATACAATATCTGTAATGTATTTACTGGTAGCTGTGATTAAGGAAATGTTAGTATGATAATAGTCACTATTCTACTTACATAACTGTCTGAAGTCAGAACGATGATGGGTATTTGTCCAGCCAGATGATTGTAATACCATGCTGCACCTTCGTAGATACTCCTGAAAAAAGTGTATACAAGACATTATAATATTCAATATTGATACATGCAACCTGATTATTCACGACCAAACTGAATATGTTGAAAATTAGTTGCTGTTCATACCATGTTCTGCAGTGCACCAATTCTGCCACACAGAAAGCCTACTACTGTAATTCATTCTGGTTAAAGATGGGTTAGGAGCTAATTTTGGGTCAATATATATATATTTTTTTCAACATGTTTGTGTTCAGAATGTCCATATGGTTATGTGTGTGGCCTTTTAAAGCATTCTGTTCCTTGTAAATCCATTAAATATAGAGAAAACTGGGTCAGAGCACCCCATTTTCTAATAGAGCCTGACCTACTCTGACCACAATATTCCCTATATTTTATGGATTTAAGAATATCAGAATAATCGAAAGAGCCACACACATATTTGTATGGACATTATGAATACAAAGACGCTGTACAACTGAGAAATTAAAATCGACCTCAAATTAGCTCCTAACCCATCTTTAATAGCTCACCTGGCCCTCCACTGCTGGGTCGACTCCCCGTCCTGCCGCACACAGAAGGCATACTTCTGGAACTCATTGTGGAAGATGATGCTCTTCTTGTGAGGGTCATGGACCATATTCATGAGCCGTCGGTAGTGCCGCCGCCCACCCTCATGTTGAACCTGGCAATGAAGAATCAAGATTAAGGTTTTAAATTCACAGTGAGAGGTTCGAAACTTCATCTTCCTGTGAAATAGAATCAGGATGCTCACAAAGACCATACCTGTTTTGCTATACATGTACCGGTATATATTATATTCCATGGTTCCTCATTAAGGTTCTATTTTTTCAATTTTAGTTACAGTTCTTGAAAAACACTGTGCCAGGCTTATGAATGCGTAAAGCTTAACCTTATGGTGTTTTAACTACCTGCGATTACTGCTCACGGTTTCTAGGCATGGCTTACAATTAACTGCCAACCATTTCCCTTCAAGTGAATTCTGTAAAGGCTGGCTATATTAACTAGTGATTCAAAACGTTCAAGAGTAAGGAAATGTTTGATGTACAGTTAGAAATACAGGCTTGGTCCAAAGGCTGGGGAGGAAGAATTTCTAATAGCGCCCCCCCCCCCCTTTTCAATATCCTGGATCTACCACTGTTAAGCCTTATACTCACGGCATTAATGACGGTCTGGAGGAAGATGATGGCGGTGATGTGGGAGACCTCGAGTAGCTCTAGGTAGTCCTTGGTGAGGTCACAGTCGGGTACCAGGTAGTGTGTCACGTCCCGGGGCAGCAGGCTCACCACCCGGCCCTCTGTACACACAATACACACCAGGGTTAATGTGTTAGCCGATAGCATTTAGAAGGTTGTCACATCTCCCTACAGTAACCTATAACACTTACATGTATGACAATATTAACAAATGTATTTATACTTGCCAAATCATGAATGTTTTACTAGCGTAAACCCCCTCCTTTAAGAGAGACCCCACCTTTATGACGACCCCCTACTTTGAGATAACAATTCGTCTTGTAGGAAACAGATTTTAATATTGTTTTCTTGGATCCTACATAATAAAACCCTGCCTTTAAGACGACCCTCTACTTTTAAATTTTAGATGAAAATCCGTCTCGTAGGAAACATGAATGCTAAAATAAAATTGTCTTACAGGCGGGCTTTTACGGTAATTTTCAGACAGCACTCTATCACGCTCCTCGTTTATTCCTCTTTGTGATGTTTCAATTTAAAGGATTGTTTATAGTTTTATTGCTCCTAGCTACCTCAATATGTATAAGGCATTAATTCTATCTATATCTCAATCTAACTCTAGCCTGCCGTTTTGTATTGAAATATGTACCGGTAATGATAAGTGATACAGAGGTTCCAGTTTACAAACATTGAAACACGTGGATAAATGGATATGCCTTGGTGTATCAAATTTTAAGTATATAAAGAGATGAAATTGAAAGCCTCAAACTTACGTAGCTCGTTCTTGCATCCATCAATGCACATGGAGCTGTAGCATGGAACATCTTCTCGGATGTAATGTTCGCGAATCACTCGAAGATGGCGACCCACATTCGTTTTGATCTGTACCACTTTCTCCGTTTTCAACATATTTCATATTTTGTGACACAGGTTCACATGGGAAATCTGCAAATATAAAAAGATACTGTGAAGGACATTTCCCCTATTAATTTTCATTTGGATATCCTTTTTAACCGAGCCACGTTTTTAATGTCTCTGAACCCACTAAATTTCTCCATGTCCCAGAGCCCACTCGATTTCTCTATGTATCAAAGCGGTTTGTATCAGAGCCCACTTTATTTCAGTGTTGTGTTGGGGGGGGGGGGGGTGTAGAACTTACAAGACACATACTTTTGTGATGTTGCAGACCTGAAGAACCCTCAAGAAAGGCTCTAGAAAGATCAGATGGAGGTACCGTCTGTGGTATTTAAACAAAAAATAAATTCACTATTAAAGGGAAAAATTGATATAAAGAATTAACCACTTGGAATACCGGAAGAAAGCTAGCAGTCCCTGATTATCTAGTGTGCTTTAAAACCCTAGAAATCTAGTGGGCTCTGCATGATACCTGAAGAGTTGAAGTAGATATGATACTAATAGTAATAATATTACTGCAAGATATCTAGTGGGCTAGATCTTCCCACCATATATGGGACCCAAAACTTAAAGTTTCCACTGTTTGTATTAAAGAGTTATTGATAATTTCGCAGTCCCTCAACCTGCAATAGTGATACAGGTATCAGATTAAAGCTATGATAAAGGCCTAACTGAATGTAGCATTGTCACTCAAATATGTTCAAAATCATGTGGCCAGTTGCCATGGAAACCATGACAAAAGTTTTCTGAAATATTTGATTTTTCTCTTTTATCACTCTGACAGCCATTGCAGGGATACTATTTACAGTGTGCACATATCAAGTGCACAGAAGGGGTAAAACAATATCCTGCTTCTTCTAAGCTCATTTTGATAATAACTCTGGAACTTTTAGTTAGGAAAACATGAGCCTCTAAACAGATCTTCAGAATGAGGAAAATGTGCTTCATGACAGTGATTAGACAGAATACTTAACAATCTATCACATAAACCGTCACACTCAGAGACCCGGGAGTGGATGCAAATCCAAGCTAGTAGCTGGAGCTAAAATCTGGAAGGAAGGGAGGACCAGTTGGGCAGTTAGAGCTATGTACTATTGGCAGCCAAAATAAAGTTCTGATCAAGCTGAATTTTTTTCATTTTCTTGACAGCTTTAGGGAGTGATCATTTATTATCAACAGGGGGGGGGGTGAAAAAATGTGGACCCCTTTTGGGGGGGGTTGAGCCAAAAAGCCAGCGTGTTACTATGCCTCAAAGGCCCATGCGCGCCGATTTTCGACCCATAAGGGGGATTTATAAACAATTTCGACCCCTTGACCGGAGGGTGTAAAAAATTGCGGGCGCTCCGCACGAAAACCCACCATCCCCCCTGTTCTTAAAAAATGAGCACTCCCCTAGAAAGTCAGGACAGTCAGCTTTCCAAACTCTGTGTTTGATGCTAAATGGTCTTAATATCCTGTCCGGGACAGATTTGATGCCTCAGAAAGTTTTCCTATAGGCCTAGCCCTAGATCTAGTGGGTGATTAATTCCCATATACTCATTAGGGAGTGCTCATTTTTTAACAACAGGGGGGGGGGGGCGGTGAGATTTCGCGGGGAGCGCGCAAAATTTTTTCACCCCCCCCCCCGCCAGAGGGGTCAAAATTTCCCCCCCCCCCCCCGGCAGGCCGAAAATCGCGCGCATTTGCGCCCCTTTGGAGCATAGTAACGCGCGGGCTTTTTCCCTCAAAACAGGTTGAATTTTTTTCACCCCCCCCCCCAAGAGGGGTCCAAATTTTTTAGCCCCCCCCCCCGGTCAAGGGGTCCAAATTTTTTACCCCCCCCCCCCCAAATCCACCACCCCCCCCCTAGTCTCCAGAGCAAACACCGGCAAATCCATTCACATTGCTTCGCGATGTTGCTGGATGCCATAGTCTGCCGCGTACGGTTGTTATGTCGGCCGTCATTGGCGACGGTGGGACCCTGGCTCCAGGAACGTCCGTCAGGGAAAGTGTATGATTTGTCAGTGTTTGCTCCGGAGACTACCACCCCTAGTCTCCAGAGCAAACACAGGCAAATCCATCCACGTTGCTGCGCGATGCTACTGGGAGCCAGCGTCTGCCGCATAGTAAATTCCCACAAGTACGATTTTATACGTGTGGGGGGCACTGGCCAATGACGGCGCCCGTACGTTCCACCGCCGCCAATGACGGCCTACGTGACAACGGTACGCGGCAGACACTGCTCCGAGTAACATAGCGTAGCGACGTGGATGGATAGGCAGTCGTTTGCTCCGGAGACTACTACCACCCCCCCCCTGTTGTTAAAAAATGAGCACTCCCTTATCATATATATTATAATTATATAGATCTATGGAGTATGGTGGGAAGATCTAAAAATGAGATTAAGTAGCCTAATGCCATAGTGTAGAGAAATGTCTAGCTATTCCGAGCTTTTCTTAGGTACAGAAAATTCTGACTTCCAAGACAAGCCTGTCAACAGTCAAGATACTAAAGTCAGTGAAGAGTCAAGTTTTCAAGTTGTGCCCAAAAAAAGTGGTAGGCCCTGCTGCCAGTTCTGGGCATCTGGCTGCTGTCACTACTGTCTGATCTCTGCACCTGCCATCTATTTCAAGCAGGCGTACCAGATCGGCATTATATATACATACCTTGTCATTTAGTTA
This sequence comes from Harmothoe impar, assembly GCA_947462335.1. Classification (NCBI taxonomy): domain Eukaryota; kingdom Metazoa; phylum Annelida; class Polychaeta; order Phyllodocida; family Polynoidae; genus Harmothoe; species Harmothoe impar. Next base: position 28,541,045 of record OX381709.1, on the reverse strand, counting down.
GCTGAAGGGTTGTATTTAGAGGATATGATTCGACATAAATAGTACCATTGTCTTTCCTTTTCTATTCTTTTGATCAATTCCCGCGAACGAAGAAACCGGAAGTTGCAGACGGCGAAAGGCGATGCAACGAAACTTTGCCTGATGTTTTGCCGTTTTCTGCGGCTATACTTCCGGAATAAACATTTTGCGGCAAAAGACAAAACGTGAGTCCAACGATTTCAAAATCATACAAAATATATCTGCACCCAAAAGTTAGCACGGATATAAAGTTAATAAACGGAAGGTTCCACCGTTGTTGGATCCACTTTTGGATGTCTTAGGTTTTGACATAGCCTCAGTCACGACCCGTCCAACCAGAGTCCAGTCCCACTCCCACCCAGCCTTAGTCTCCAGAGCAAACAACTGCAAATCCATCCACGTCGCTACGTTATGTTACTGGGAGCAGTGTCTGCCGCGTACCGTTGTCACGTAGGCCGTCATTGGCGGCGGTGGAACGTACGGGCGCCGTCATTGGTCAGTGCCCCCCACACGTATTAAATCGTACTTGTGGGAAATTACTGTGCGGCAGACTCTGGCTCCGAGTAACAAAGGGTAGCGACGTGGATCGATTGGGCAGTGTTTGCTCCGGAGACTACACCCAGCCTCCCACTGCCACTGGCACTGGGAGTCCCAGGCCAGTGCACTACACAATTATGTTACAATAACACAGACTCATGTCACAATAGTGACCGTAGGCTACACTACACAGTCTACAGACTACACTACAGTCACAGTGGCAGTAAAGCTCATTGACTGAGAGTAACTAAGTAAGGGCTTGGGGGGGGGGGGGGGGGGGGAGCGCAAAAAATTCTGACCCCTTTTGAGGGGGGGGGGGCGTAAAAAATGTTGGCCATTTTTAGCAAAAAAAAGCCAGCGCGTTACTAACTATAGGCCCTATAATTTCAAGGGGGGTGGGCAAAAATATTCGCCACCTTCGGCGAGGGGGGTCACAAAACATTCCACACGCTCTCTCCCTCTCTCGAGGGGGGGAGGGGCATGAAAAAATTCCGCGCCTCTGCGCGAAATCTCACCACCCCTCCTGTAATTAATAAATGAACACTCCCTAATTTTCATGGAGGCATGCCGCATGGTGAGATTTAAGGACCTGGGTAGGTTTCTGAAAGCATGACTTCGGTCTGTTTTCTGACTATTTGGCTGATCATCGGACCCGCCGTACAGGGGGGGGGTGTCAAAAAAAAATGTTTGTGATTTCCCGTGTTTTGGGAACCAAATGCATAATTTGAGCCTGTCCCCGTAAGAAAAGTAGATTTATCGCATCCACCATACTATTGTATTACAATTATCATCCAGCAGGTGGGTGCCCAGCCATGTCCAGCAGTCAGGATGAGTCGGTTAGACATTCGTCCGGGAAACACAAACACAAGAAGCACAAACATTCACATCACCACAAAAGCAAGAAGCACAAAAGGGACCACTCTGATGATAGGAGCAGGAGTCCACAAGATGATAAGCGTGTGCCAAGGGATTCCAAACACCTCCACTCGGATAAAGATCGTCGGTCGAA